>CM060394.1:125360462-126692730 GCA_030545235.1 Helianthus tuberosus | reverse complement strand
GTTGTTAGTGAAGAGAGAAGTGGAGCAAGAAGAAGTGGAATTGGGGGATTCCACTAGTTGGATGTTTGGTGCAGAGGAAGAAAGTGAAGAGGTTGATATTAAGTCTTCTGGGGAGGATGAGGTTTTAGAGTCGGAATTGATCGAACCTACCCCTTACGAAGAGACTAAGTGTGGGGATCATCCTGCAAGAGTGGTGGAAGAGGAAGAGCACCACAGCTGGCCCGTGGTAGGGGTAACTGAAAAATCAGAAAAGCCTCGAGAGAAGGCGAAGAAAAGAAAGGAAAAGGTTCTGAACCGGAAGAGGATCGAAGGTTGGGGCGAGATGGAGAGGAAGGAGCCGTTCACGCACGATCATTCTTCTCGTTACATGCCACGTATCCGGTTTCTTCCAGGTATGTTTAAATTTTGGTGGTCTGACCCATTTCAAAATTTTAAAATATTTTATAATTCCACCAATTTATTTTTGAAAATTTTTGAGGTTCGGGTGGAATTAAACGGGTTGGACAGGGTCCAGGTCAAAGAGAAACCTCCTGATTAAATTCAAGTGTGGGGAGGTTTTGTAGAGTTTGTAATTTTATATATTTGGTATATTTTCGGTAGTTTGTATAGTGAGTCATTTATTTTGTATAGTGAGTTTAAGTTAGTAGTATTGAGTGAGTCGTTTGTGTCGAGTCGGTATTGCTTTGGTGTTTGCTTGTTTTTGTTATGCAGGTTCGAATATGTACCACCCGTACTCAATCTCCATTCGGGTGATTTTGGAGCTGCTTATCAGATTTCAAGCATTTATCGAGTGTACTCGTCAGTGTCAAGCCGGTCGCGAATGAAATGCTATACGATCGAGCGGGATTGGACGAGAGATTTGGAGCTTATGTATTAAAAAAACCAGCTAAGTCTTTTCTGATTTGCCCTTAGTCTTTTTATTTTCTTATTTATTTTTAGTTTTTTTTAGTCGGTTTCCATCCTACATTGAGGGCAATGTAGAGTTTAAGTGTGGGGATGAGAAACTATCGTTTAGTGTCTTTAGTTAGTGAGTCTTGAGTCATAAAAAAGCAAAAAAAAAAAATACATAAAAAAAATTTTAAAAAAAATGAAAAAATTAGAAAATGTTTTTTGAAATAAGAAGTTTGCAAAATAAAAACGGAAAATAATAGAAAAGTTGGATTTTTGTTCGGGTTCAAATAATGATAATATGAGATAAAATAATCGTGCTTGTGTCTAGTTTGGGATGTGCGGGTAGGCTCGATTCGGTTCTAGGTTCCTTTGATCTTAAAATTACCTAATTGTCGGTCTACTAGTGGGTTCTCATCTAGGGAAAGTGGGGAAATTGAAACCGCCAAAAATAGTATAAGGGATGCCGTTATAAGCTAAGATCGTTAGAGTTTTTGGTCATTATCTCGCTGAAAAAGGAAAAAAAAAAATAAAATAAGTGAGCTAGAAACTAAATGAAAGTAGCACAGGCCTATGTAATCCGAGTTGGGGATAGCGACTCTACAGCCGGAATGCCTCTGGGATGTGTGAAATCGCCTTGCCGAATAAAAGTACCGAAACCTAAGTAATCTGTGGTTGGGGATAGCGACTCTACAGCCGGAATACCTCTTGGTTAGGGAAAGCATCATCTAGACTCACGAAAGAAAAAAAAAGAGCAAAAAGCAAAGTCTAAGCTCGTATGAAAAAAAAAAGATTTGATTCTAAACTCTTTGGATCTTGGTATAAGGCGGTTAGGAAATAACCCAGTGGTTGTTCCTTTTGTCCTATAAGCTTGAGGGGGGATTAGGTGGACTTACAATTCTTAGTGTGAGACCTTAGGTAGATTGACCGCACTTGAACTAAAATCGCATGATAAGGGCTTGGAACCGGGTTGGGTTTTAGAGGATCAAAATACTTGCAATCGCGGCTAACACAAGTTTCGGTTTTAATAAGTAAATTAAGCTTTTGTCCCGAATGATTATTCCGACTATGATTCCGTTATGCATAATTCTTTTTCGGGGACGAAAAAAGGTTAAGTGTGGGGATATTTGATGTGTTGTAAAACACACACTTTTATCCTATGTAATTTGTATAGTTTAGTAATTAATTAGAGTCGTTTTTATTAGTGTTATTGTATACTTTATTATTTTATATTATTACGGGTGCCGGTGACAAAAATAGCTAAAACGGTTAAATAAATGAGGACCGGGGAATTAAATATAAAGCCTAGGGACTAAACTTGGCATTTGCTTTGAAAGTTTAAATAATATACATGTAGACAAAAGAAAATAAGGCAACGGATATGTTTAGAAAAAAAAGAAATTACAAGTTTGCCATTATGAAATCTTTTTACAACTTTGCCATTAGTGATTTCAACAATTTACAGTATTAAGGTTATAATGTCCATGTAAGATTTGGGTTAAATCAAATGAGTCATTTGATAAAAGCATGAACGGGTCGAATAATTCGTAAATGAATAATAAGCCGAAAACGTATAAGTTAAGAATTTCCTTAACCCGGATGTTGGATTTCAAGTTCACATGATAGAATGTTAATTTACAATCATGTAGGAAGAAACAGGAGGTTAAACGGGTAAACGGTTTAAAAGTTATGAAAGTTTTAGTGCGTGCAAACAACGAAAACAACACAGTAGAAAAATGGCAAAACTAGAGGCCGTCGCCGACGCCCCTATGGGCCGTCGCCGACGCCCTGTGCATTTTCAGTTTTGTCCGACGCCCTATTTTCCTGTCTACGGGGGTTTCTGGCTACGCGAAAAACTAAGAGGCATCGCCGACGCCCTGTAGGGCCGTCGCCGACGCCCTCCCCATATTTCAAAAGCTGAAATTTGTTATTTAAGTTGATTTATAGATCGTAAGCTTTGGTATACAAACCGTGGTCTACGGCGAGCGTCCCAAACCTGATTTTGGGTGTCTCCTAGATGTTTATGGGTTATAAATACAAGTCTAATCCTTGTGTAATTAATGTATGAGTATGATAGATGAATGCAAACAAGTTGAACAAAAATTATAAGTAAATAGTATGTAAGAACTTGTGCAAAATATGTAGATACGTATACGTGTATGTAGGTATGTTTGAATGTATGTACGTATATAGGCTTGTAAGTATGTATGTAAGTATGTATGCATGCATGCCTGATTTAGATATGTTAGAGTATTAACACTACTAACTATGGGCTTGAGATTAGAATGTAATGCAGGAATGAGAACATCGGATTCTTATGAAATTTAAGCTGAACCCGGAACAAGAGTATACGAGAGGATAGTTGAATGAATCAAAGTTTATATTGTCGAATGTTATACAATATTTAATTATATGAGAATAATGTCGTATGATGTTGTCAATGATTAATAGCTAAGTTGTATGTGATGCCCACAGGTATTACACGGATTTCTTCTACCACTAATGAAGCAAAGCGGACGTAGGTCGAGCCAAGAGCAAGGATTGTACGGAAGATCGGTCACATAGTTAAATTATGTAACGCTTTGAAGTCTTAATTTAAGTACGAATGTTGGGAATTATTTTTACAAGAAGTTTGACATTTTGTAATTTTAACCTTCATGTAAGTAATGTCGTTACTAAACAAAGAAATTTTAAAGCTCGTATTTCCGCTGCGTCGCTTTTAAGGTAGTACGTGATTAGGGTGTTAAGTCATAGTTTCGGTCAAAATGCGCGTTCATGCGTATTTTGTAACCAAACTATTCTTGGGTATCAAAACCCTTTGTTTTGATATCAAAACCTGTTTTCTAACTTACCTAAACATGTTTTAACATGTTTAGCTCGTCACTTTTAGTTTAGTGCTTATATAGGGTCGTAAGATAAGCGATCTAAAGAACCGCTTAGACTTTCGAACCCGACCCGTTTGGTCGATCATTAGGATCCGACCAAACATATTTTGTGACCATAGTTGTATAGGGAATAACCTTCCAAGGTTATTGTCACACCCCGACCACGTAAAACAACAAAACGTGGCGGAAACGTCGGGGAGTGTTGTAACAGCATCATTGTTTCATAACACATGGAAATTGAAATATTGTTTTATTGAATATAAGAGTTAAAATGTCTTGACAATCAAAGAAATATAACATAAATAACTAGTCTTGCATCTTTTATTGTCACTAAGGCCCAAGTCCGCCTAAGTGTATCTTGATAAATCCTACGCATCATATCCTGAAACACATGTGAAAATAGGTACGTCAGCATAAAAATGCCTGTGAGATACATAGGTTTTGTGAAAATAGAATTCATGACTTATTGTTTAAGAAAATGTTTAGTCATGAACCTTGTAATTTGCTTTGTCTTGTAAATCATTTGAAAAGCAATAAGATCAAATGATATGTATAAATAAGAGAATAATGTATGGTTAAATGAATAACCAAGTAAAATGAGTTTGTATAAGATAAGTTGTTTTGTAAAACAATGTCTTGTGAAAAGTATGTTATTTGTATAAAATGTTATATGTCTTAAATTGAAATGATTCAAATAACGCTACGATATGTAATACCATACAAACACTTATATATAGGAGGTACCAGCGGCGTATCCACCATGCTTGTATCATTTTACACACGCCCTGTTACTTAAATCACTTACTCAAACCAAACCACCAAAGTAAAAATGTTTATGTAAAATCAAATGTCAAAATGTTTTGTGTATATCAATGTCAAACTATTTATGTCTAATGTAAATCATGAATTGTGTATATCAATGTCAAAATGTTTATGTCTAATGTAAATCATGAATTGTGTATATCAATGTCAAAATATCATGTATGGTAAGTGAAATATATCAACTAAACCATATGTAAAATGCACAAAAACAAGGTATTGAAGTAAAACATGGTTTAAATCAAAGTTATGTTTTGTGTAACAAATGCATGCTATACTGATATAAACATCTATGCGGTATTGTGAAAATGCATACATCCAAGCCTTGTGACTGTGGCGATAAACCCCTAAACGAATTTAAAGGTCTATCTTGTTGTTATGTTTATCAAATTCGGTCATTCCTTCCACCCAAACAAACAAACCTAGGGTTCAGGAACGGGAGTTGTTAAGTCCTATGGTACCATTACCTACTAACGAGCGACGTAGCTAATGTTAATGAATGTACATTGTCTCATTTGAACAAACCAAATGTCATACCAAAATGTAAGCATGTGATGAATAACAAATGTACTAAGTATGCAACAAAGGACATACATAGCATAAAATGTAATGTAAAACAATGTACTAAGTATGCACACAATGGGCATACATAGCATAAAATGTAATGTAAAACAATGTACTAAGTACGCACACAATGGGCATACATAGCATAAAATGTAATGTAAAACAATGTACTAAGTATGCACACAATGGGCAAACATAGCATAAAATGTAATGTAAAACAATGTACTAAGTACGCACACAATGGGCATACATAGCATAAAATGTAATGTAAAACAATGTACTAAGTATGCACACAATGGGCATACATAGCATAAAACACAATGAAATCATGTACTATAATGTACTAATGAACATAGCAAGTATATGATGTGAAAACAGGAAAGCATGAAAGTAACAAGTAGGCACATGTGTTTCACCCCAAAATGTTTGGAAAACAGTAAAAGAGTGGTCTATTTACTCACTTGAGATTGCTTAGTAGTCCTTGAGTAACAACCAAACAATGCTAGAGATCACGGATATCAAACGGCACCTAATATAGGTAACTATGTTAATATACCGGACCTAAAATCGGAGGATTGGATAGAATGAGGGTTCGTAAACCAAATGAGTATGGGAACTCATGTAATTTGGTTTAACAAAGCCCACATACTAAAATGAAACCTAACCTAAGTGCTTACGACCCATTACGACCCGTTTAGGTAGCTTATGCTACGTTAACGCGTCGTTCGAGTGAAACGCGTTCGGAACGCCTAACTAGCCCTATGATAAGTAAAATACGCCTTAAAATGTCTAATATTGTTACCAAATCAGTTTAGATACCAAAAGTTATGTTACATATGCTTAAAATGAATTTTGGCGTTAAAAGGGCATTTTGGTAATTTACCTAAGGCATATATGTGACAACCCGTAATTTACGGCTCTTAATTACATGATTAACAGGTAATTAACGCGATAATAAATAGTGTTTACAGCGCAAATTAACTTAATTAGGCCTTTGGAGTGCCTAGGAACGTCTATACGACTTTACCGTGCGCGTATGGTGATTTACGCAAAATCTGCTGAATATTAAGCGACAACGAACTGATGCCGTACAAAATACTGACAACGCCGACAAGTATGAATGTTACACGAGTACTTTATGTTTATGAAATTAATTTTGTGAATTTATTGGGCTTCCGTGCGACACAAATGCAAACGTGGATTAAAAACGCGATGGTAGGAAACGGCGAACGGCGCCTTTTACGCGAGATTTTTATCGTTATCAACGCGCGAACACGACTACAACGGATACCAACATTTTTTTTGCACGAAATATTATTTTACTAGGCTACGGTGATTTCGGTTTTGACAACGGGTCTCGTAGGAATTTACGGGCCGATTAAACACGGGGATTGAGCTTGTGGGCCCTGGGCCCAAGCCCAAAACCCACAAGTCTAAACCGCACATAAAATAATAGGGGTTTTCCTATAAAATATGCATAAGATCTCATCAAAATCTTATAAATCCTTCCAAAATCCCTGCCAAACCTACACTAGATCTATGAAATCTCAACAAAATATTATGAGATCTCATTTAGATCTCCATAAATACTCATACACAGACAAGACACACTTCATCTCCTACCTCTCAAACCCTAAAACACATTCATGCCTCTCATCTCTCTTCTCGAATATAATCACAGGCAACTCATGTGAAAATCCTTCACATCCTCAAAATTCATCTTCTCAAAACATCATTCCACTCAAACACCCCCCCCCCCCTTTTTCCTCGGTAACTAAACAGACCACCACCATCCCCATCGGGTGGTGGTGAGCGATGGCGACTGGTGGCGACCACCACCACCGTCTGGTGGTGGTGCAAACATAGGGACGAAGAGGGAGAGACAAGAGAGAGAGAGAGAGAAGCAAGGGATAGAGAGAGATCGAGATCGGGAGAGAAAGGAACCGACGCCGCCGCTCACGGCGGCGGCAGTGGAGGCGTCTGTGGTGGTTTCCGGCGGCTCGACTCACGGCGGTTCAGCTTCGGGAGGTGTGTGGTTCGGGCTCATATTTTCAGATTTCAGGTTGTGGGTGCAGTCCGAGCTAGTCAGTAGGTTCGTGTGTCTCGGGTTTCAGCTCGAGTTTGGTTCGGATCACGGTTTTCGGGTCAAAACTGTTCAACTCAGATTTGAGTGTGGTTTGGGTTTCAGATTCAAGATTTTTGCGGGGTTCAGATGTTGGTACGTTTCACATTCTGTTCAAGTCACGGTTCGGGTTGGATTCAGTCGAAGCGGGTAGTTGTTTCGGGTTCCGCGACTCGGTCGGGTTCGGGTCAGACTCAGTTTCAGTTGACTCGGTCAAACCGGGTCAACTCGGTCAATCGCAATTCAACTCGGTCAACAGCAGTTCAGCTGGTCAACGATCAACAACGGGTTGAACGGTTTGGCTTGGACCGGTTTATGAAGCATTTCGGTTGACTCGGTCAAACAGAGTCAACTCAGTCAACTCGGTTGACCAGGTCAACTCAGTCAACCTGTCCACGTTTCGACACGAAGAGTGGTAAAGATTTTACGACGCGTTTTATTTCGTTTCATAGTTTTATACGTTACGTGAAAAACGAGCTTGAACCGATTTGATAGAAAGTTAGTTTACATTTTATACGTATGATGAAAATTAACATATTGATATTGAGAATATTGTTAAGTTTGACAAAATATATCGACACGTGGTTGTCGGGGGCGTCCAAAAACAGAGGAAACTCTGCCCGTTTTTCGAGAAAATCCGTAAAAAGGAACGCGTTTTATTATAAAACAAACATCGGATTCAAATGATATTTTGGAAAGACGAATACAAGCATATAGTTTCTTTCGATAACACTTTACAACTTACAATAAATGACGAGTCGGAAATTTATTTACAACAAATGAATATAATTATTATATTTATTATAAATTTCGGAATTTCGACAATTCCTTTATAAAATGAATATATTTTATATATTTATTTCAAGCGTCAAACAACTCGTATTCGTTTATACACGTATGACTACTCGAGACGGCTAACACACCTACAACGAGATATTTATATATTTTTATATGAATATTTATTCATTTTAAATCTCTCGGAAACTAAGTCTTTTGCAAGACTTACTAAACTGCTACTGACATTAAACGAGACTTAACACATATAACTTAATCTTTTCCATTAAGTTAACAACTTACTGTCGAATCGTTCGGCTAACGATTCGGTAGAGCTCGGTGAAACGTAGACTAGTTACCGCTTTGTTTAGAAACTTATAAGGTATTCCGTGTTAGGAATATTGTAGAATGCACGTTAGCGAGTCTCATCTTGGAAACGACATCACGAAGTCGTATTTAGCTAGCTTTGCACAGGAATATTCAGGTGAGTTCATAACCCCACTTTTTACGGTTTTACATTTTTGTAAATGTTTTCGGGGTGGAAAGACATGCACGTTTTGCAAAAACATACAAAGTTTTGAACAAACGCAAAACTCGTATTTCTAAATCATATTACGAAGGGATTTCGAGGAACACAAATGATTTACGAAAGGTTTAGACTAAACATATCGGTTTTCAAACAAACGTATCTTTCGGGATACGCATACCCACGAATTCTAGTTTTCTAAACTACAGGTAAATACAAGAAGCACTCTTGGTGAGAACGAGTACCAAGTATGATGCAAATGCTTATTTTTTAAATGTGAATGATTTTCGGTTAGGGTGACCAGGGATTTTCGGTCAGTGTGACCAGGGATTTGGTCGGGGATACCAGGGATTTTTATACATGGTATGATTAGCGTAAGGAGGGTTTACTACTTAGATCATGTGAGTGGGTAGGCGCAACTTGGGATCATTAATCCTCATTGTAGGACCGAGGGACAGGAGCGGTAGATCTATCTGGGTGTAGCGAGCCCAGCCCCCAGGCCAAACAGAACGGACCTCGGGGTGACTTTGTGCCCGACGCATAAATTTGCTAGGTTTGAGTCTTCCTACTTGCACTTCACACATATCAATGGCCTTGCAAACCATTGGTGATCTCTTTATTTCCTTATTTGCTACATACTAGGGACATATATACTTACAAAACTACTTGTTCATACAAATTAAATACCATGTTTTATACAAAATTCAAAGCATAGGATTATGCGGGTATGGAGTCAAAGTCAGGGTGGGCATTGACGGTTATGCGAACATTACAAATACATGGTTTTTATGAACATACTATGTTACAAACACAACGTTTCCATATAACTTGGCAAGAAAATGACTTTTGATTCGTTTTCTCAATACTATTTCTAAAACCGGTTACTCCAAAGATTTATTTCAAATCTTTCACAACTCAAAAGATTTATTTCAAATCTTTTACAAACAAACTATGAACTCGCTCAACTTTATGTTGATTTTTCGCATGTTTCTTTCTTAGGTTACAGTTCTAAGTCAAGGCACGGTTGGAATAGGAGAACCATTGGAGATACGAGTACTTAGTGGCGTTCATTCTCTAAAAGACTTAGATTAATTGCTTCCGCTGTGCAATGAAGATACCAGTCCAGTCACGCCAGCTCTGATAATTTCGGGGTGTGACAGATTGGTATCAGAGCTATAGGTTACAGCGAATTAGGTTTCTGTTGTTATACCTAGGCTCTAACCTCACTTTTCTCTAGGACTTAGACTATTAAGACGTTGAATACATACAGAACGCCTAGTACTCGAATATGGTCTCCAACCGTTGCCGAAAAGCAAACAGTCAAATTTTGTTTTCAAACATACGCTAAAGTTGTGTTTTATACACGGTACACAAAACAATTACATACAGTACACAACAATCTGAGAGTTTAGGAAACATGCATTTAAGACCTGCGGAACAGGGATTCAGTCTGAGAGGCTGGGAGGATAGTCTAGTGGGACTAGGAGATTCAGTCTGAGAGGCTGGGAGGATAGTCTAGTGGGACTAGGAGATTCAGTCTGAGAGGCTGGGAGGATAGTCTAGTGGGACTAGGGATTCAGTCTGGGAGGCTGGGAAAATTGTCTAGTGGGACTAGGGAGTCAGTCTGGGAGGCTGGGAGGCTAGTGGGACTAGGAGGACTATTTGATTGCTTATTGGTTATTTGTGCATGTGTGTGTTTATTAAAGGTCATCACGTAGGAACCGCGAATATTAACTCGGGCACACACTATTATCCATATTGTCTATGATATTTTAACTTCCCGAGCAGGCATCCTACGCATAACAAAACGCTAGCGCATGAGAATACACAGAACTCAAATTTTACGCCAACGGATGTCGGGGTACATCACCTTCTACGCGGCACACAACGCTAGTGCACAGGTATACGTGAAACTTAAGCTATACATCAACGGAGATTGAAATAAGACATACACGACTATCGAGGCGAGGCCTTTGAGAAGGAACGATGACGCAAACTAACGACGACTCTAGATTCCTGTCAGCAGGAGAACTAACAATCAGGAAACGACAACTTGTCACGCGATCCTGCAACGACACGAATCACGCCAGGGAGAAGACGATTGTCTCCGCATTCCCCCCCCCCCCTCTACCTAACTAACGACGAATACGCTATGTTCGACATTCCATGGTAATGTCACCTAACAACTGGTCGTCACACGAAACCCCAGGTAAAGTCCTCAAATTTCTTTTATTGAAATTTCGACTCTCACATTTATTGAGTAGATTTTCGTATCTCTACTCCTCTTAATGGACACTGTGCCACGAGCATTATTATTGACTTGTGATTCGAATGACCCACATTATTGTAACTGTTGGCTCCTTTGTTATCAAGTCAACACATTTTTTTGAAAATTTCTCTTCTTTTCAAGTTACATACATGGTTTTTCGTTGTGACCATGCCGAAAGTTTTCTTGTCGATACATATACTTATTGTTGGATTACGCTAAAACCAAGTTCAATTGTTTAAACTTGTTCATTACACATATTCGATTCAAGACACCATATGATGTATTGGGAACATCATATTCAAATCAATTTTTAACAAGTGTTTCATTTGTTCCGAGTCGAAGTAAACTTGTTTGGCATTCGACTCCATTAAATTGTTTGTTGATTTCGACACCTTGTGGTGGTATTTTCACTTATTTGAACCTTGCGCTAAACTCGTTTACACATCTCATACACGGATTTAATTATTGAATTGCTTTAAATCCGCTTTGGTTTATCACATTACAACAGTCTTAATACAATAGTGTGTTAAGACAATGGTACACAAATCCATTTTATATTCCGGTGTACCTACTAACGTTTCTTTCATTATCAATCGAAAGTCTTGCAATATTCATTGCTCCTTCCTCTTCGATCGAAACAGTAATTCTTTGGTGTTCCAACTTCAATTGAAAATTCTTTGATGTTTGTTTGGAACAAACATTCATATTTACTTCATTACGCTTTCAATTGACTTCAAACACGGTGGATTTGTTTGATCACCGCTATTATTGAACTATTTAAATCACTACGACACCTTGTGGTGTCAGTACAAACTTGTAGCTTGGGCTAATTATGATTGTTCGTTTTATGCAAAACACAGGTGATACTTGTTCGATCACCTCTATTATTAAATTGTTTCATTCATTGCGACACCTTGTGGCGTCAGTATGACTTGCAGCTTGCGCTGATCACGATCGAACGTTTCATGCAAACTATTACAGATTGAGATTTGTTGATTCTAAGTTCATCCAGTGGATGTTATTGCTTCTAGAACTCATTTACACGTTGTAAACGTTCATATGGAATTCGATTGGTCGAAGTTCCTGTTCATTGTTGGATCCTTCTTAACTTAGTCACACTGGTGATTGTATCATTACGTCTCGTTTCCTTTGACATCACTTACTGAGACATATTGCTTTTACCGTTGGGTTCATATTGTTGAGGAATGTCATGATTCGAATAAGTCTTGTTTCGATTACGCGGTCATTCACTTTGTTATTATTCGGACTTACCTGCGAACAACACAATTCTGAGGACATAACATAGTCTAAATTTCGAGGACGAAATTTCTGTAACAGGGGGAGAATGTGACAACCCGTAATTTACGGCTCTTAATTACGTGATTAACAGGTAATTAACGCGATAATAAATAGTGTTTACAACGCAAATTAACTTAATTAGGCCTTTGGAGTGCCTAGGAACGTCTATACGACTTTACCGTGCGCGTATGGTGATTTACGCAAAATCTGCTGAATATTAAGCGACAACGAACTGATGCCGTACAAAATACTGACAACGCCGACAAGTATGAATGTTACACGAGTACTTTATGTTTATGAAATTAATTTTGTGAATTTATTGGGCTTCCGTGCGACACAAATGCAAACGTGGATTAAAAACGCGATGGTAGGAAACGGCGAACGGCGCCTTTTACGCGAGATTTTTACCGTTATCAACGCGCGAACGCGACTACAACGGATACCAACATTATTTTTGCACGAAATATTATTTTACTAGGCTACGGTGATTTCGGTTTTGACAACGGGTCTCGTAGGAATTTACAGGCCGATTAAACACGGGGATTGAGCTTGTGGGCCATGGGCCCAAGCCCAAAACCCACAAGCCTAAACCGCACATAAAATAATAGGGGTTTTCCTATAAAATCTGCATAAGATCTCATCAAAATCTTATAAATCCTTCCAAAATCCCTGCCAAACCTACACTAGATCTATAAAATCTTTATGAAATCTCAACAAAATATTATGAGATCTCATTTAGATCTCCATAAATACTCATACACAGACAAGACACACTTCATCTCCTACCTCTCAAACCCTAAAACACATTCATGCCTCTCATATCTCTTCTCGAATATAATCACAGGCAACTCATGTGAAAATCCTTCACATCCTCAAAATTCATCTTCTCAAAACATCATTCCACTCAAACACCCCCCCCCCTTTTCCTCAATAACTAAACAGACCACCACCATCCTCATCGGGTGGTGGTGAGCGATGGCGACTGGTGGCGACCACCACCACCATCTGGTGGTGGTGCAAACATAGGGACGAAGAGAGAGAGAGACAAGAGAGAGAGAGAAGCAAGGGAGAGAGAGAGATCGAGATCGGGAGAGAAAGGAACCGACGCCGCCGCTCACGGCGGCGGCAGTGGAGGCGTCTGTGGTGGTTTCCGGCGGCTCGACTCACGGCGGTTCAGCTTCGGGAGGTGTGTGGTTCGGGCTCATATTTTCAGATTTCAGGTTGTGGGTGCAGTCCGAGCTAGTCAGTAGGTTCGTGTGTCTCGGGTTTCAGCTCGAGTTTGGTTCGGATCACGGTTTTCGGGTCAAAACTGTTCAACTCAGATTTGAGTGTGGTTTGGGTTTCAGATTCAAGATTTTTGCGGGGTTCAGATGTTGGTACGTTTCACATTCTGTTCAAGTCACGGTTCGGGTTGGATTCAGTCGAAGCGGGTAGTTGTTTCGGGTTCCGCGACTCGGTCGGGTTCGGGTCAGACTCAGTTTCAGTTGACTCGGTCAAACCGGGTCAACTCGGTCAATCGCAATTCAACTCGGTCAACAGCAGTTCAGCTGGTCAACGATCAACAACGGGTTGAACGGTTTGGCTTGGACCGGTTTATGAAGCATTTCGGTTGACTCGGTCAAACAGAGTCAACTCAGTCAACTCGGTTGACCAGGTCAACTCAGTCAACCTGTCCACGTTTCGACACGAAGAGTGGTAAAGATTTTACGACGCGTTTTATTTCGTTTCATAGTTTTATACGTTACGTGAAAAACGAGCTTGAACCGATTTGATAGAAAGTTAGTTTACATTTTATACGTATGATGAAAATTAACATATTGATATTGAGAATATTGTTGAGTTTGACAAAATATATCGACACGTGGTTGTCGGGGGCGTCCAAAAACAGAGGAAACTCTGCCCGTTTTTCGAGAAAATCCGTAAAAAGGAACGCGTTTTATTATAAAACAAACATCGGATTCAAATGATATTTTGGAAAGACGAATACAAGCATATAGTTTCTTTCGATAACACTTTACAACTGACAATAAATGACGAGTCGGAAATTTATTTACAACAAATGAATATAATTATTATATTTATTATAAACTTCGGAATTTCGACAATTCCTTTATAAAATGAATATATTTTATATATTTATTTCAAGCGTCAAACAACTCGTATTCGTTTATACACGTATGACTACTCGAGACGGCTAACACACCTACAACGAGATATTTATATATTTTTATATGAATATTTATTCATTTTAAGTCTCTCGGAAACCAAGTCTTTTGCAAGACTTACTAAACTGCTACTGACATTAAACGAGACTTAACACATATAACTTAATCTTTTCCATTAAGTTAACAACTTACTGTCGAATCGTTCGGCTAACGATTCGGTAGAGCTCGGTGAAACGTAGACTAGTTACCGCTTTGTTTAGAAACTTATAAGGTATTCCGTGTTAGGAATATTGTAGAATGCACGTTAGCGAGTCTCATCTTGGAAACGACATCACGAAGTCGTATTTAGCTAGCTTTGCACAGGAATATTCAGGTGAGTTCATAACCCCACTTTTTACGGTTTTACATTTTTGTAAATGTTTTCGGGGTGGAAAGACATGCACGTTTTGCAAAAACATACAAAGTTTTGAACAAACACAAAACTCGTATTTCTAAATCATATTACGAAGGGATTTCGAGGAACACAAATGATTTACGAAAGGTTTAGACTAAACATATCGGTTTTCAAACAAACGTATCTTTCGGGATATGCATACCCACGAATTCTAGTTTTCTAAACTACAGGTAAATACAAGAAGCACTCTTGGTGAGAACGAGTACCAAGTATGATGCAAATGCTTATTTTTGAAATGTGAATGATTTTCGGTCAGGGTGACCAGGGATTTTCGGTCAGGGTGACCAGGGATTTGGTCGGGGATACCAGGGATTTTTATACATGGTATGATTAGCGTAAGGAGGGTTTACTACTTAGATCATGTGAGTGGGTAGGCGCAACTTGGGATCATTAATCCTCATTGTAGGATCGAGGGACAGGAGCGGTAGATCTATCTGGGTGTAGCGAGCCCAGCCCCCAGGCCAAACAGAACGGACCTCGGGGTGACTTTGTGCCCGACGCATAAATTTGCTAGGTTTGAGTCTTCCTACTTGCACTTCACACATATCAATGGCCTTGCAAACCATTGGTGATCTCTTTATTTCCTTATTTGCTACATACCAGGGACATATATACTTACAAAACTACTTGTTCATACAAATTAAATACCATGTTTTATACAAAATTCAAAGCATAGGATTATGCGGGTATGGAGTCAAAGTCAAGGTGGGCATTGACGGTTATGCGAACATTACAAATACATGGTTTTTATGAACATACTGTGTTACAAACACAACGTTTCCATATAACTTGGCAAGAAAATGACTTTTGATTCGTTTTCTCAATACTATTTCTAAAACCGGTTACTCCAAAGATTTATTTCAAATCTTTCACAACTCAAAAGATTTATTTCAAATCTTATACAAACAAACTATGAACTCGCTCAACTTTATGTTGATTTTTCGCATGTTTCTTTCTCAGGTTACAGTTCTAAGTCAAGGCACGGTTGGAATAGGAGAACCATTGGAGATACGAGTACTTAGTGGCGTTCATTCTCTAAAAGACTTAGCTTAATTTCTTCCGCTGTGCAATGAAGATACCAGTCCAGTCACGCCAGCTCTGATAATTTCGGGGTGTGACAATATATACTACCTATCATACAACTACTCAAACGATGTGACCATAAGGTATAACCTCGGAAGGTTATTCCCTATACAACTATGGTCACCTAATGTGTTTGGTCGGATCCTAATGATCGACCAAATGGGTCGGGTTCGAAAGTATAAGCGATTGTTTAGATCGCTTACCTTACGACCCTAAATAAGCACTAAACTAAAAGTGACGAGCTAAGCATGTTAAAACATGCTTAACTAAGTTTAGAAAATAGGTTTGGTATCAAAACAAACGGTTTTGATACCTATAAGTAGTTTGGTTACAAAATACGCAATAACACGTATTTTGGCCGAAACTACGACTCGTCACTGAGCCTAGATAACGTGGTAATCAGTAGGTATAGTCACTAGGGACTATAACCATCGTGATTACGCTCACGTTATGAAGTTCAAACAAACTTCGCATTGACCATAAACTGGTCAATGCAGAAAGTCAAACAAAGTTTGACTTTAACGCTAAAAGAATAAAAGAACGAAGGAACACTTACAAAGGGTCCAAGAACGGAAGGTTTGAATCCGAATACTCTCAGGTATGAAGTGTTAAACACAACAACTTAGAGAGAAAATTCATATTTCAAAGGTGTGGGTTTTTGGGGTTGAAAGGGTTGGGTATTTATTGGATCTTCCATATAGAATATTCCTAGCATATTTCTAGCATATTCCTAGCATATTCCAAGCATATTCCTAGCATATTCCTAGCATATTCCAAGCATATTCCTAGCATATTCCTAGCATATTCCAAGCATATTCCTGGCATATTCCTTAGCATATACCTTAGCATATTCCTGGCATATCGCTAAAACGGGTATTTAACTGGGTACCGGGTATTTTATCTAGCGTTTAAATCCCGGTTTATGGCGTTCTAAATTATTTTTATTTCTCTATAAAAATAAACTCGCCAAGATATTACTGAAATAAATTTCAGTTGCCAGGACTGGCTGCGTTGTCTGCGTTTTGCAGTAGAAGCACTGTGTTGCGCAGAAGCACACGGTACGCGCTTAAACTTTGAAAAATAACGTTTTTAGGCGTTTTAATTTATTTTTCAAAGATTTTAATCATAACAGAATATTTGTGGGATTTAAATATTATCCGGTCGGTCACCAACGTTCGTTTGGTCGTACGATCGCGATGTTCGGTTAATTACGACGGAATGCGCATAAGCCCGAAAAACGATCCAAATGGCGTGACGAATGGATTTTTTTTCTCATTCCAAACACTAAAACAAAGTATTTTAGTGCTTACATAAATTTTTGGATCTCCGGATGTTTTCAGAACGTAAACTTGTGCACTTTTTGACACTTTTAGTCCCTGAATGACCCAAAAGTTTATTTTAGCACACCGAACACCTCCAAGACTATTTCTAAGCTATGTAAAGGATATTTATGGTATGTTTAACTTATGGTCATGTTTCGGAATGTTTGTTTTAGTACGAATCATCATACTTTCGCAGTTTGTCGAATTTAGTCCTTGTAGGCGAATTAACTTGTTTTTTCCATACCAAAGCCTTCAAAACTTATTTCTAAGTTATGTAAAGGTTATTTAAGGTATGTAAGCCTATTTCACTATTCCGGAGTGTTCGTTGCATTAAACGGGTTATATTTACGCATCAGTGCGCGTATAACCTTCCAGAAAGCGATTTAAAGCTTGAAATCGAACAAGAATTGATATGTGCAAAGGATACACATATTTATACAAATCCCAAGTATGAAATACAATATTTCATTGATATAGTATTTGTTTGATGGTCGTGGAGGCACAGGTGTCACAGTCTCCCCTACTTTAGGAAATTTCGTCCCGAAATTTTATTTAGAGGAAACTTGTGAGAGTTTAAAACATGAAGTTGAAAAGATCGAGCAACATTGGTTAGGGTTCTGAACTTCTAGTAACTTTAATAACATCATGCTTGCAATGTAAGATGGATACTTATATACAAGTATATGAAGCGTCATTGGTGCGTCCACCGTACCTCCATTACATCGTTCTCATTTTGTTATTGTTGTCACTATCGGTTCTTACACATAATAAATCTTACTGGGTTTCTGTGCACTAAATTTCATAATTATGTACGCGTCCATAATTAGACAATTCCTTGCATAGTTCACACAGTCTATTTTATAATGTGTAGGGGAAAACCAAATGAACAAACCTGTGATGAGTGTGACTAGACCACCATAGGGTCCCTTTTATTAAATCAATAAATGATTTTAATAGACAACCAAGGAGTCTTTTTAGCTTATATCATCACATGTCATTCTTAACCAGATTTTTGAATCAATCTTTTTTACTAGACCCCTAAAAGGGTCTCTTATGAATCATGGAGTGGTACTATATAATCCAAGGGTCTTAACTATTACATAGAAGCCCATTAAGGATTTAAGGTAGTACCCTTTTGAATATCCTACTAAGAATCCCTCAAATGAAGATATGAAAGATTATACGAGGATTTGGATAACGAATATCCAGAGTATACAAAAACACAAAATGCATAAAAGAAAACACAAGATGCATAAACACATAGTCTTATAACCACAAAGATTGTTTATCTAGATCTTTAATTTGTCAATTTGTTTTGCTAACAGAGCACATGTATTTAAAGCACACCGGGAATCCATCTCGTGGATTTCATTTGGTACTTTAAACATTATCAAGAATCTAACTATAAAGATAGAAAGATTTTTTTTTAAAAGAAAAATTCGATTTCGATTATAAGGAACCGAAATGTTCGAATTTAGGTACATAAGGAATCCAATTAAGGACTCTGATTTGAATGATAATCATCCACAAGGGTCTAGATGTGAAGATAAAAAGATCCCATATGGATTTTAGAAGTTGAAGATGTTTTGAAACCTTGCACTGGATGTGTTTATGTCAAAACATGAAGTAAAAATGCTTATGAAGTTGAGATGCTAGATATGCCAAGGTGACATATGAAGCAGAATTTGAAGGTTAAGTCAATGTATGAGGAGAATATTTTTGGAAAACTATGCATGGGGTTCTAAAAATGTGTTCAATGTTTTTAAAACCTTATATATAATACCTTTGAAATCATAAAGTAGGTGTATTAGGTAGGTATATATTTAAAAAAAATTGTTTTAAAATCATGCGAGATAAATTTTGAAATTATGTATAAGGTTTTCGAAAAACATGAATGATGCTTTTCGAAATCATGCACTTGATAAGAAAATGTACTGTGTTAATATTGTTTTCAGACTATATGAAACATTTTGAAATTATGAAGGTTGTTTTTGAAAACATAGCCAATGTTTTTGAAATAACATAGACAATGCATTTGAAAAAAATCGTTTTCAAACTATATGAAATGTTTTGAGATCATGAAGATTGTTTTTGAAATACTCTTACTATGTATGTTGAAAAATCAAAACGTAATGGGTATGAGATTTGAAAATACCCTTAGTTATCTAACCAAGGATTCAAAGGCACAGATGTGTAGAAGCATGATTACTCATAATGTCACTTTATTTTCTGTACTTCGTATCTTAGAATGAAACGAGTACTTAGAATTTTCTATGGGCATCATGAGTAAACACAAGAATGGGAAATATTCACAAGAGTAGTTTGTAAGGAACATAGTTCCTTAATGTAGGTATTATAGGGAAATGCCATACACACATGTAACTACACTTGTATATCAGAATTGTGAACAACGATTTATTTATAAACAAAACAGATTGTTTCAGGGTTCAACAAAAGATACAAAAAGCAACAGATACAAACTATTAAAGTAGCAACATCTCCAAATCAGTCAACTGTTTCATTCGTGGGCCAGATTTGCAACAGCTAGCTTTGGGCAATTTCTTCGGAAATGGCCCATCTCGCCACAGTTGTAACAGGACCCTGTTGAGAAACGAGCTTGAGCAGGATTGTCGCCAGCTTGATTTGGTGCAGCTGTAGTTGGGCAAACCCTTGCTGTATGACCTATTAGTCCACAAATTTGGCATTTGCGGCACTTAACACTAGCATGATGATGAAGGTTACATTGGTTGCACAAGGGTGCAGTTCCATTGTATGGCTTCCTAGTAGGGGGTTGAGCTGGTTGGTTAGGGATGGCTTGACCATTGTGAGCGACCACGGCGAAGTTCTGAGAAGCCTTTCGCTTCTTTGACTTCTTAGGGGATCCAGCCTGTTCATCCATGGTCTTTGATTCCTTGATTGGTTTCTTGGCTGGTGGTGTTGTCACTTGGCTAGGTCTTGCCTGTTTTGGTGCAAACGCTGCGGAATTCTTTGGAGTTTTTCGTTTTTTGGTTTAGGTGAAGGCTTGGCCTCTGCCTCTTCGGTGACTCTTGAGTGGCTTCATTCTGGAGACGATACATTGCAATGCCTAAATCCACAGTCTTCAGAATCACTTCGCCTATTCGCTGGGCAAATTTGGTTGTTCGCTCGGACATTTGACCGTTGCTGAGAGGAAGAGACATTCTAGAAGAAAATGAAAGATATAGGAAGAAAACAAGTGAAACGTCATCGGATAAACAATGCAGAATGGCAATGCATAAGAATTTGCGATCATTTGTTTGTTACCTAAGGCAAACAAATGAGACGGTGACAAATCAAAGTAAACGGATCATATTAATGTATCATTGAAGACATGCTCGCCTATAAGTGAACACTCACCCCAAGAGTTCCCAGGTAAGAGTGACTGGTCCGATACTGCGGATTTGTATGAACACTCTAGCCTTCGACAGAAAACTCAGGGTATAGGCATTCACTCTTCCAGTTTGCACGTGTTCACATTATAAGACCCAAACTTAGACGAGATTTGAAAACTCAAAGGGGTTCAAAACCTTATAACAAAGGGTTCAAAACCTAGTAATCAATCATCCTAGAACAGATGATTAGTTTTCAAAGCGGTTTTGAAATTTGTGTTCTTGTTGAGGTCGTCGCCTAAGGATAGGTGACGGTATTGTTTTATGACTAAACGCAAGTAAACTCGCGTTAGGGTCCTAGGAAGGTTATAGACTAGGTCAAAGCATTACTAATAACCTAATTCCCTATAACCATGAGCTCTGATACCAACTTTTCTGTCACACCCCGACCACGTAAAACAACAAAACGTGGCGGAAACGTCGGGGAGTGTTGTAACAGAATCATTGTTTCATAACACATGGAAATTGAAATATTGTTTTATTGAATATAAGAGTTAAAATGTCTTGACAATCAAAGAAATATAACATAAATAACTAGTGTTGCATCTTTTATTGTCACTAAGGCCCAAGTCCGCCTAAGTGTATCTTGATAAATCCTACGCATCATATCCTGAAACACATGTGAAAATAGGTACGTCAGCATAAAAATGCCTGTGAGATACATAGGTTTTGTGAAAATAGAATTCATGACTTATTGTTTAAGAAAATGTTTAGTCATGAACCTTGTAATTTGCTTTGTCTTGTAAATCATTTGAAAAGCAATAAGATCAGATGATATGTATAAATAAGAGAATAATGTATGGTTAAATGAATAACCAAGTAAAATGAGTTTGTATAAGATAAGTTGTTTTATAAAACAATGTCTTGTGAAAAGTATGTTATTTGTATAAAATGTTATATGTCTTAAATTGAAATGATTCAAATAACGCTACGATATGTAATACCATACAAACACTTATATATAGGAGGTACCAGCGGCGTATCCACCATGCTTGTATCATTTTACACACGCCTCGTTACTTAAATCACTTACTCAAACCAAACCACCAAAGTAAAAATGTTTATGTAAAATCAAATGTCAAAATGTTTTGTGTATATCAATGTCAAACTGTTTATGTCTAATGTAAATCATGAATTGTGTATATCAATGTCAAAATGTTTATGTCTAATGTAAATCATGAATTGTGTATATCAATGTCAAAATATCATGTATGGTAAGTGAAATATATCAACTAAACCATATGTAAAATGCATAAAAACAAGGTATTGAAGTAAAACATGGTTTAAATCAAAGTTATGTTTTGTGTAACAAATGCATGCTATACTGATATAAACATCTATGCGGTATTGTGAAAATGCATACATCCAAGCCTTGTGACTGTGGCGATAAACCCCTAAACGAATTTAAAGGTCTATCTTGTTGTTATGTTTATCGAATTCGGTCATTCCTTCCACCCAAACAAACCTAGGGTTCAGGATCGGGAGTTGTCAAGTCCTATGGTACCATTACCTACTAACGAGCGGCGTAGCTAATGTTAATGAATGTACATTGTCTCATTTGAACAAACCAAATGTCATACCAAAATGTAAGCATGTGATGAATAACAAATGTACTAAGTATGCAACAAAGGACATACATAGCATAAAATGTAATGTAAAACAATGTACTAAGTATGCACACAATGGGCATACATAGCATAAAATGTAATGTAAAAGAATGTACTAAGTACGCACACAATGGGCATACATAGCATAAAATGTAATGTAAAACAATGTACTAAGTATGCACACAATGGGCATACATAACATAAAATGTAATGTAAAACAATGTACTAAGTACGCACACAATGGGCATACATAGCATAAAATGTAATGTAAAACAATGTACTAAGTATGCACACAATGGGCATACATAGCATAAAACACAATGAAATCATGTACTATAAATGTACTAATGAACATAGCAAGTATATGATGTGAAAACAGGAAAGCATGAAAGTAACAAGTAGGCACATGTGTTTCACCCCAAAACGTTTGGAAAACAGTAAAAGAGGGGTCTATGTACTCACTTGAGATTGCTTGGTAGTCCTTGAGTAACAACCAAACAATGCTAGAGATCACGGATATCAAACAGCACCTAATATAGGTAACTATGTTAATATACCGGACCTAAAATCGGAGGATTGGATAGAATGAGGGTTCATAAACCAAATGAGTATGGGAACTCATGTAATTTGGTTTAACAAAACCCACATACTAAAATGAAACCTAACCTAAGTGCTTACGACCCATTACGACCCGTTTAGGTAGCTTTTGCTACTTTAACGCGTCGTTCGAGTGAAACGCGTTCGGAATGCCTAACTAGCCCTATGATAAGTAAAATATGCCTTAACATGTCTAATATTGTTACCAAATCAGTTTAGATACCAAAAGTTATTTTACATATGCTTAAAATGAATTTTGGCGTTAAAAGGGCATTTTGGTAATTTACCTAAGGCATATATACTACCTATCATACAACTACTCAAACGATGTGACCATAAGGTATAACCTCGGAAGGTTATTCCCTATACAACTATGGTCACCTAATGTGTTTGGTCGGATCCTAATGATCGACCAAATGGGTCGGGTTCGAAAGTATAAGCGATTGTTTAGATCGCTTACCTTACGACCCTAAATAAGCACTAAACTAAAAGTGATGAGCTAAGCATGTTAAAACATGCTTACCTAATTTTAGAAAATAGGTTTGGTATCAAAACAAACGGTTTTGATACCTATAAGTAGTTTGGTTACAAAATACGCAATAACACGTATTTTGGCCGAAACTACGACTCGTCACTGAGCCTAGATAACGTGGTAATCAGTAGGTATAGTCACTACGGCTATAACCATCGTGATTACGCTCACGTTATGAAGTTCAAACGAACTTCGCATTGACCATAAACTGGTCAATGCAGAAAGTCAAACAAAGTTTGACTTTAACGCTAAAAGAATAAAAGAACGAAGGAACACTTACAATGGGTCCAAGAACGGAAGGTTTGAATCCGAATACTCTCAGGTATGAAGTGTTAAACACAACAACTTAGAGAGCAAATTCACATTTCAAAGGTGTGGGTTTTTGGGGTTGAAAGGGTTGGGTATTTATTGGATCTTCCATATAGAATATTCCTAGCATATTCCAAGCATATTCCTAGCATATTCCAAGCATATTCCTAGCATATTCCTAGCATATTTCAAGCATATTCCTGGCATATTCCATAGCATATACCTTAGCATATTCCTGGCATATGGCTAAAACGGGTATTTAACTGGTTACCGGGTATTTTATCTAGCGTTTAAATCCCGGTTTATGGCGTTCTAAATTATTTTTATTTCTCTATAAAAATAAACTCGCCAAGATATTACTGAAATAAATTTCAGTTGCCAGGACTGGCTGCGTTGTCTGCGTTTTGCAGTAGAAGCACTGTGTTGCGCAGAAACACACGGTACGCGCTTAAACTTTGAAAAATAACGTTTTTAGGCGTTTTAATTTATTTTTCAACATGGAAGATTTTAATCAGAACAGAATATTTGTGGGATTTAAATATTATCTGGTCGGTCACCAACGTTCGTTTGGTCGTACGATCGCGATGTTCGGTTAATTACGACGGAATGCGCATGAGCGCGAAAAACGATCCAAATGGCATGACGAATGGATTTTTTTCTCATTCCAAACACTAAAACAAAGTATTTTAGTGCTTACATAAATTTTTGGATGTCCGGATGTTTTCAGAACGCAAGTTATGCGCGAAAGTGCAAACTTGTGCACTTTTTGACACTTTTAGTCCCTGAATGACCCAAAAGTTTATTTTAGCACACCGAACACCTCCAAGCCTATTTCTAAGCTATGTAAAGGATATTTATGGTATGTTTAACTTATGGTCATGTTCCGGAATGTCTATTTTAGTACGAATCGTCATACTTTCGCAGTTTGTTGAATTTAGTCCCTGTAGGCGAATTAACTTGTTTTTGCCATACCAAAGCCTTCAAAACTTATTTCTAAGTTATGTAAAGGTTATTTAAGGTATGTTAAGCCTATTTCACTATTCCGGAGTGTTCGTTGCATTAAACGGGTTATATTTACGCATCAGTGCGCGTATAACCTTCCAGAAAGCGATTTAAAGCTTGAAATCGAACAAGAATTGATATGTGCAAAGGATACACATATTTATACAAATCCCAAGTATGAAATACAATATTTCATTGATACAGTATTTGTTTGATGGTCGTGGAGGCACAGGTGTCACAGTTATACCTTATGGCCACTTAGTTTAAGTAGTTGTATGATAGGTAGTTTATATGCCTTAGGAAAAATGACCAAAATGCCTTTTTTATGCATAATTGGATTTTAAGCATATGTAACATAAAATTTTGTCACTTAACTGATTATGCAACATATTTAAACATGTATAGGCATATAATACTTGTCATAGGACTAGTTAGACGTCTCGAACGCGCGTTTGCACGAACGACACGTTAAAGTAGCGGAAGCTATCTAAACGAGTTGTAATGGGTCGTAAGCACTTAGGTTAGGTTTCGATTTAGTATGTAGGCTTTGTTAAACCATATCATATGAGTTCCAATACTCATTTGGTTTATGAAACCTCATCCTATCCGATCTTCCGACTTAGGTCCGGTTTATTAAAATAGTTATCTATATTAGGTGCCGATTGATTCCGTGCTCCTTCTAGCTTTGCTTGGTTGTTGTTCAAGACTTCTAAGCATTCTCAAGTGAGTACATAGTTCCCCTATTTTACTGTTTTCAATTGTTTTCGGGTGATTCATATGTATTAAATGTTTTCGAGGTTTTAACGATGGTTTTCGAAATGATAAATATGGTTTATATAAAACTAATAACGATTTCGATAACGTGAACAAACTTGTTGGGCGTAATTACATAACAAATGACATTCATTAAAATTGATCAAGCCGACCAGTATTAGGTTATGGTACCATAGGATCTGACAAATCCCTTTATCAGATTGCACCCATGGTTATGTGTGGGGGTTATGTGGGTAACGACTGAATCTGTGATTGTTAATTTACCCTTTGGTGGTTTATTAATGCGAGAATTGGCGATGGACGAGTCACGAAGGTTTGGATGTTATTAGAGAGGCGACCAAAAGTAGTTTTCACAATTTAAAACGAGAATGATTTAAACGACTAAAGCGATTTTAACGAGTTAAACAATTTGGGTAAACGATTGGTTTTTGGTTAGTGTTTGGATAACGAGACGGGTGTAATGTGATGAAAACATGGTAGATACGCCGCTGGTACTTCTTATATATAAGTGTTTTCATCATATTACATACCGTGGCGTTATTTAGTTCACTTGGGTAAACAATTTTGAAACGATGTCACACAACGATGTTTTCTAAATAATATAAACCATACGAGTTTTATTAACGAGTTTTTACGAGATGTTTTACAATTTGATTTAATTTTATAAATGTTTTGGGGTTAAGAATCATGGCTACGAGATTTCATAAATTATAACCAACTTGATTTGAGTTGGTTAATTATGTTGCAATACTATACTTTTCAAAACAAGGTTTTTAATTTTTTACTCTTGTAGTCTAATGAGGGATTGCAAATGTAAACTAGCCATGAATCTGACACTCTAATAAAACCTATGTGCTCGCCAGCATTTCTTTGCTGACTTTGTTTTTACATATGTTTCAGGTGTTGTTGAATGATGTTGATTGCTAGGATGCAGGCTCACTTAAGACTGGACGAGGCCTTAGTGACTTAATAACAAAGATAGACTATGTTTAACTTGTTTGTTTAAATTTCAAGACAATGTAAATGGTTAATCTTTAAATAAAACAAAACTTCAAATTTCCGTGTGTTATGAAACAATGATTCTGTTACAACACTCCCCGACGTTTCCGCCGCGATTTGTTGTTTTACGTGGTCGGGGTGTGACACTTGTAATTATTATCACTGGTGATGCTGACTTTTCTATTTAGTTCTTCATCTGCTCTCTTTTCTTCGAGTGACCATATAGAGAATTGCATTTTAAAATTGCTGGTGTCTGACCAGTGGTAGAAGCATCTATTTGCCATCTAGAGTAGTTTTGGTGTTGCTGATTTTTTTTTTTTGACAGACAGCTTTTCAAAAGACAATTGTTGATGTTTTGAATCAAACTAATCATCAGTCTTTTATAGTGTTTAAAATGCCTAACATGTTCCTAAACCCATCTATGATTATGGGACTTGTTTGAGATTGATTCTTATAAGTTTAGAGGTGTAAACACCCTCAAAACTTTCTATTTTGAGTAAGGTTTGAGATAACCTACAAGTGATGAAACCATCCAAGCTCACCATCTTCAATATGGTGAGACTTGTGTTTTGGTAAATGTGTGAACCTTGGAAGCCTTGGCTTTCCAACCTTGTTCCACCACCTCACTTGATGTTTTATCATATTGATGTGCGTGAGTGTTATTAGTTTTTAATGTATATGTTAAGCCCTTTTTAACACTTTTTAGCCAAGTTTTAAATTTATAAAACACGATATTTACTAACACTAAACACACATATGGGCAAGTGCACCCATCGTGAGCGTAGTATAGTGTTGGTAAGATACCGAGGTCGTCCAAGGACACAAGAGCTTTTAGTACCGGTTTATCCTCAACGTCTAATCAAATCAAAAGTTAGAAAAATGTTTTTAAACTAGAAAAATAAAACTAACTAAAATGCTGAAAAATAAAATAAAAATAAAAACAGATAGACAAGATGAATCACTTGGCTCCGACTCGTGTTTAGTGTAACGTTTGATTATTTCCGCACTTTTGCACTTTTTAAGAGATTATCTTAGTTATTGCAGTAGGCCCCTCTTTTGAAGGTGACGTTACCCTCAACCCAGTAGTTTGATTCAGCAAGGATACAATCCTAAAGGGTCGGATTATTGAAAGATAATTAATTAAGTTATCAATGCATATATTGGTAGGCCCCTCTTTTGAAGGTGACGTTTCCCTCGGCTAAGTAGTCTGAGTCAGCAGGGATACAGTCCTAAGTAGCCGGGTTAAAGTATTAATAGTTGCTTACATATGAGGGGATCAAAGAGTTTGGACCCCCGCCATCCAATACCGGTGGGTATTGAAGGAGATCCTACTAAATTTGACCCAGGTCCTTGTAGGATCTATACACTGAACAAGGCAAGTGTAACATCTGTGTCTGAAATCATTGTAAACAATTCAGTTATCAATAAAAAAATGTTATTTGATCCCAATGTTTGTTTGGTTATGTTTTACATTTTTCATGTTTTGACTTTTATTCAATTTCAAACTCTATATTGCTTTCTGGAGAGTTATACGCAAACTGGTGCGTAAACGTACCTAGTTTAACGCGAAAAATACTCTGGAACATCAACATATACTTAACATACCTTAAATAACCTTTACATAACTTAGAAATAAGTTTTGAAGGCTTTGGTATGGCAAAAACAAGTTAATTCGCTTACAGGGACTAAACTTGACAAACTGCGAAAGTATGCCAATTTGAACTGTAACGAACATTCCGGAACATGACCATGAGTTAAACATACCATAAATATCCTTTACATAGCTTAGAAATAGGCTTTGAGGGGTTCGGTGTGCTAAAATAAACTTTTGGGTCATTCAGGTACTAAAAGTGCCAAAAAGTGCACAAGTTTGCACTTTCGCGCATAACTTACGTTCTGAATACATCCGGACATCCAAAAATTTATGTAAGCACTAAAATATTTTATTTTAGTGTTTGGCTTGAGAAAAATCCATTCGTCACGCATTTTGGATCGTTTTTCGCGCTTATGCGCATCCCGTCGTAATTAAGCGAACATCGCGATCGTACGACCAAACGAACTGACATCCGACATATTTTTGAGCATGTTTCATGTCCACAATGTTTAGGCATCATTTTAGGGCCTTAACGTTGGCTTAACGGGCCTTAAACGTGTCGGAAATGGCTTAAATACGTAACAGGGACCAAAACTGTCATTTATGAAAGTTTGTTTCTGACCAGTCAGGCCAGGCGGCCCGCGTAAGACCAGGGCTATCCTTTATGCGGCCCACGTCAGGCTCCCAGATCAGATAAGATCAATTAATCAGCAGATTACAGCTGTTAAACTCCCAACCACACACCCACACTTGCCCTTTCAGTTCATGAGAGGCCATTTTTAGTCACCACAACATTCCAACAAGTGTACGCCTTAGATTCGATCACGGTTTCCAAGAAACGATCCTAACGGTTCGGGAAATCCTATAAATACCCACATCCCCCAACTTCAAAACCCACTAGAATCTGATTTGAGAAGCTCTAAGTTGAAACCTTTGTTTCATACCTGAGCTACTTGAATCAAGATTAGCATTCGGGGACCCTTCGTAAGTATTCCTTCATTCTTTTATTGCTTTTGGAGTCCGAAAGTCAAACTTTGTTTGACTTTCTACGTTGACCAGTTTATGGTCAATGCGAAGTTCGTTTGAACTTCGCAACGTGATTGTAATCACGATGGTTATAGTCCCTTGAGACTATGCCTACTGATTACCACGTTGTCTAGGGTCGTAAGGGTAAGCGATCTAATAAATCGCTTATACCTTTGAACCCGACCCATTTGGTCGATTATTAGGATCCGACCAAGCACATTAGGTGACCATAGTATATAGGGAATAACCTTCCGAGGTTATACCTTATGGTCGCTTCGTTTAAGTAGTTGTATGATAGGTAGTTTATATGCCTTAGGTAAATTACCAAAATACCCCTTTGATGCCAAAATTCATTATAAACATATATGACATAACTTTTGTGACACCCGTGTCACTGCGACCATCAAACAAATGCCAAACCAATGAAATATTGTATTTCATACTTGGGATTTGTAAAAATATGTGTATCGATTGCACATATCAACTCTTGTCCGATTTCAAGCTCTAAATCGCTTTCTGGAAGGTTATACACGCACTGATGCGTAAATATAACCAGTTTAATGCAACGAACACTCCGGAATAGTGAAATAGGCTTAACATACCTTAAATAACCTTTACATAACTTATATATAAGTTTTGGAAGGTTTGGTGTGGTGAGATCAAGTTAAATCGCTTACAGGGACTAAAGTTGACAAACTGCGAAAGTATGCCAATTTGAACTGTAACAGACATTCCGGAACATGACCATAAGTTAAACACACCATAAATATCCTTTACATAGCTTAGAAATAGGCTTTAATGGGTTCGGTGTGCTAAAATAAACTTTTGGGTCATTCAGGGACTAAAAGTGTCAGAAAGTGCACAAGTTTGCATTTTCGCGCATAACTTACGTTCTGAATACATCCGGACATCCAAAAATTTATGTAAGCACTAAAATATTATATTTTAGTGCTCGCCATAAGAAAAATCCATTCGTCGCGTCATTTGGTTCGTTTTTCGCATTCGGGACCAGATTCGATGTATTAGCCGTTGTTTAATTCACAACCACACATTCTAAACTTGCTTAGTCAGCGGATAAGGATGGAATTTTGGTACCATAACTTTGCAACACATGTATGGATGGAATTTAAACACCTAAACACCATAACTTTGCAACACATGTACGGATGGGATTAAGGCACGTTTTCCATGAAACGATCTTAACGGTTCGGGTATTCCTATAAATACCCCATACCCCCCATTGCTAAAATCACTAGAAACTTGATTTGAGAAACTCTAAGTTGAAACATTTGTTTCATACCTGAGATTTTTGAATCGAGTTTAGCATTCGGGGACCCTTCGTAAGTATTCTTTCGTTCTTTTCCTTATTTTATTGCTTTTCGAGTCCGAAAGTCAAACTTTGTTTGACTTTCAGCGTTGACCAGTAATGGTCAATGCGAAGTTCTTTTGAACTTCGCAACGTGAGTGTAATCACGTTGGTCATAGTCCCTTGGGACTATGCCCACTGATTACCACGTTGTCTAGGGTCGTAGGGTAAGCGATCTAATGAATCGCTTATACCTCGAACCCGACCCAGTTTGGTCGATCATTAGGATCCGACCAAACACATTAGGTGACCATAGTAGGTAGGGAATAACCTTCCGAGGTTATACCCTATGGTCACATCGTTTAAGTAGTTGTATGATAGGTAGTTTATATGCCTTAGGTAAATTACCAGAATACCCTTTTCATGTATAATTGGTAATTAAGCATATGTAACCTAAACCTTTGTCACATAACTGATTATGTAATATGTTTAGGCATATAACACTTGTCATAGGGCTAGTTAGGCGGTCCGAACGCGTTTCACGCGAACGACGCGTTAAAGTAGCATAAGCTACCTAAACGGGTCGTAATGGGTCGTAGACACTTAGGTTAAGTTTCATTTAGTATGTAGGCTTTGATTAACCATATGACATGAGTTCCTACACTCATTTGGTTTACAAACCCTCATGCTACCCAGTTTTCCGATTTAGGTCCGGTTTATTAATGTAGCTACCTATACTAGGTGCCGTTTGATATCTGCGATCTCTAGCATTGTTTAGTTGTTACTCAAGGACTACTGAGCAATCTCAGGTGAGTACATAGACCCCTCTTTTACTGTTTTCCAAACTGTTTTTGGGGTGGAACACATGTGCCTACTTGTTACTTTCATGCTTTCCTGTTTTAACATCATATACTGCTATGTTCGTTAGTACATTATAGTACATGATTTTATGACATTTCATGCTAGGTGTGCCCAATTGTGTGCATTACTTAGTACATCGTTTTACATGACATTTTGACATAGACATTTGACATAGACATTTCGGCATAGACATTTTAACATGATTGACATTTGATCATGCATTTCCCACAAAACATAACTTTGATTTAAACCAAGATTTACTTCAATACTTTGTTTTTTGTGCATATGGTTTAGTTGAGACATTTCACTTGCCATACATGACATCTTGACATAGACGTTTGACATGGATATTTGACATAGACATTTGACATGGATATTTGACATAGACATTTTGATATGATTTACATCTTGACATGAACACTTTGACATATTACCTAATACATTTGACAATTGATTTAAACATAGACTTCTTACATTGGTTGGTTTGGTTTGATTAAGTGATTTAGTAACGATGCGTGTGTAATATGATACAAGCATGGTGGATACGCCGCTGGTACTTCCTATATATAAGTGTTTGTATGGTATTACATATCATAGCGTTATTTGAATCATTTCAGTTTGAGACATAGAACATTTTATACAAATAACATACTTTTCACAAGACATTGTTTTACAAACAACTTATCTTATACATACCCATTTTACTATGGTTATTCATTTAACCATACATTATTCACTTATTTTATACATATCATCTGATCTTATCGATTTTCAAATGATTTACAAAACAAAGCAAATTACAAGGTTCATGACTAAACATTTTCTCAAACATAAGTCATGAAACCTATTTTCACAAAAACCTATGTATCTCACAGGCATTTTTATGCTGACGTACCTATTTTCACATGTGTTTTTCAGGAACTGTTGCATAAGATGATCAAGATACACATAGGCAGACTTGGGCTTTAGTAACAATAAAAGATGCAAGACTAGTTAATTATGTTGTATTTCTTGTTTGTTAAGACATTGTAACACTTTTAATCAATAAAACGAAACTTCAATTGCCATGGATTTGAAACAATTAATTCTGTTACAACACTCCCCGACATTTCCGCCACGTTTTGTATGTTCCACGTGGTCGGGGTGTGACAACTTTTGACATCTAAACTGATTTGGCGACAATATTAGGCATGTTAAGGCATATTCTACTTGTCGTAGGACTAGTTAGGCGATCCGAACGCGTTTCACGCGAACGACGCGTTAAAGTAGCATAAGCTACCTAAACGGGTCGTAATGGGTCGTAAGCAGTTATGTTAGGTTTCATTTAGTATGTAGGCTTTGTTAAACCATATTACACGAGTCTCCATACTCGTTTGGTTTACGAACCCTCATTCTATCCGATCCTCCGATTTAGGTCCGGTTTATTAACATAGTTACCTATATTAGGTGCCGTTTGATATCCGTGATCTCTAGCATTGCTTGGTGGTTATCTTAGGACTTCTGAGCAATCTCAAGTGAGTACATAGACCCCTCTTTTACCGTTTTCAAACTGTTTTGGGGTGAAACACATGTGCCTACTTGTTACTTTCATGCTTTCCATGTTTTCACATCATATACTTGCTATGTTCATTAGTACATTTATAGTACATGATTTCATTACATTTTATGCTATGTATGTCCATTATGTGCATACTTAGTACATCGTTCTACATTACATTTTATGCTATGTATGCCCATTGTGTGCGTACTTAGTACATCGTTTTACATTACATTTTATGCTATGTATGCCCATTGTGTGCGTACTTAGTACATTGTTTCACATTACATTTCATGCTATGTATGTCCATTGTGTGCATACTTAGTACATTGTTTCACATTACGTTTCATGCTATGTATGCCTATTGTGTGCATACTTAGTACAGTTGTTCTCATCACATGCTTACATTTTGGTATGATATTTGGGTTGTTTAAAATGGAACAATACATTCATTAACATTAGCTACGTCGTTCGTTAGTAGGTAGTGGTACCATAGGAATTGACAACTCCCGTTCCGGACATCCTGGGTAGGTTTGGATGAAAGGAATGACCGAATTCGATACACATAACTTAGATAAACCTTTAATTTGTTTAAGGGTTTATCACCACAGTCTCAAGGCTTGGATGTATGCATTTTCACAATACCGCATAAATGTTTGTATCAGTATAGCATGCATTTGTTCCATAAAACATAACTTTGATTTAAACCATGTTTTACTTCAATACCTTGTTTTTGTGCATTTTACATATGGTTTAGTTGATATATTTTACTTACCATACATGATATTTTTGGGTACACATTACATGATCTACATTAAACATAAACATTTTGACATTGATATACACATTTAGTGGTTTACATTGGACATAGACATTTCGATATGGTTTACACATTAACACACGACCATTCATTTATACATAAACAATTTACATTGGTGGTTGGTTTGAGTAAGTGATTTGAGTAACGAGGCGTGTGTAATATGATATAAGCATGGTGGATACGCCGCTGGTACTTCCTATATATAAGTGTTTGTATGACATTACATGTCGTAGCGTTACTTAAATCATTTCAATATTTGACATATTACGTTTTACATAAACAACTTATTTTCACAAGACATTGATTTACTAAACAACTTATCTTATACAAACTCATATCACTTGGTTATTCATTTAACCTTACATTATTCTCTTATTTATATATATCATCGCTTTTTGAATGATTTACAAAACAAAACAATTTACAAGGTTCATGACTGACTTTTGTTAAACAACTTTTTCTAAACTCATAAGTCATGAATCCTCTTTTCACAAATCCTATGTATCTCACAGGCATTTTTATGCTGACGTACCTATTTTCACATGTGTTTTCAGGAGCTATTGCGTAGGATGATGATCGTGACACTAGGGCGGACCTGTGCCTTAGAGACTAAAAATGAAGATAGACTAGTTTAATTATGTTATGAACTCTTTGTTTCCTGTTTAAGACAAAATAACACTCTTGTTTAATAAATAAAATATAACTTTGTATGCCATGGTTGTGAAACAATAATTCTGTTACAACACTCCCCGACGTTTTCCGCCACGTTTTGTATGTTATACGTGGTCGGGGTGTGACAGAAGAGTAAGTATCAGAGCCAATGTTTATAGGGAAGTAGGTTATTAGTAATTCTTTGACCTAGACTATAACCTTTCTAGGACCCTAACACAAGTTATCTTGTGTTTAGATCTTAAAACATGCACATCACCTATCCTTGGGTGATTATCAAAACAAAAACCAAATTTTCCGAAACGATTTTTGAAAAACAATCTTCTGTTTTTGAATGATTTATTACAAGGTTTTGAACCCTCTATTGTAAGGTTTTGAACCCTCTGTTATAAGGTTTTTAACCCCTTTGAGTTTTCAAAATCTCGTCAAGGTTTTGGGTTTTAAATAATGTGAACACGTGCAAACTGGAAGGGTGAATGCCTGTACCCTGGGTTTTCTGTCTAAGGCTAGAGTGTTCGTACAAATCCACATAATCGGACCAGTCACTCTTACCTGGGAACTCTTGGGGTGAGTGTTCACTTATAGGCGAGCATGTCTTCGCGATACATTATTTTTGACCCATTTACTTTGATTAGTCACTGTGTGTTGTTTGTTTGCTTTGTGATTCGAACAAATGACCACCATCTTTGCCATTATCAATTTTTGCATCATCTCATTCTTTTCATCCAATCATCTCACTCATTTCCTTTCATGTTTTCCTCTTTTAGAATGCCTCCTCGACGCGAAAACCAGATAGCGACTGCCGAACTGGCAGAAATCATTGCGCAGCAGATGGTTGCTCAATTCCCAAACCTCTTTGCTCAATGGAACCAAGCCAACAACAACAACAATGCTCCATGCAAATACAAGGAGTTTAACTCGGCTAAACCACTCAAGTTTTGTGGTTCTGAAGGAGCGACTGGGCTTCTTCAATGGTTCGAGAGCATTGAGAATACTTTTCGCCACGTGCAGTGTCCTGATAATCGCAAGGTCGAGTTTTCTTCGAGTGTGTTTCAGAAGAGGGCTCTCACATGGTGGAACGGGGTTATGAGAGAACGTGGTGCAGAAGTTGCTCTAGCACAGACATGGGCTGAACTCAGGGCCCTTATGATGAGGGAGTTCTGTCCTCGTCATGAACAGCGAGCTTTGGAAAGAGAGTTCGATGACTTGAAACAAGACAGTGGCGAGCACAGGGCATATACTGATAGATTTGAGGAGTTGAGTCTGCTTTGCCCAACAATGGTTACCCCACTTGACAAGGCTATCGAAAGGTACATCGACGGCCTACCTGACTCAGTGCAAGACATCATTACTGGTAGTAACCCTGTCACACTCCGTCAGGCTATCGAGTTAGCAGCGACATTGACTGAGTCGCAGATTCGGAAGAATAAGTTACACAGGAAGGGTGACAAGGGCAAGAAACAGTCGTCTGACAAGGAAGATAGCAAGAAAGGTTAAAACAAGAAGGGTAAGGATTCTGGTTCTTCGAAAAGGTCAAGGAAGCGTAAGGCTTCCCAAAATTTTGTTGTCACTGCCCAAGCTAACCAGGCAGCTCCCAACCAACCCGCACAACCTCCAGGGAAGAAGCCCTATTCAGGGAATGCACCTTTGTGCAATAGATGCAACAGTCACCATCAGCCGCAACATCAGTGTCGTTTCTGTAATAACTGTGGGAAGTCGGGTCATCTTGCCAATGTTTGTCGGTTTGCTCAGAATCAGGCAGTTCAGAACCCGGCTCAACAAGTTGCTCAGCTTCCTGCTCAGCAACAGGGTCAAGCTGTACGACCACACTACCCACCCGGTGCTTGTTATAACTGTGGGGATCTGACCAACTACAGAAACCGGTGCCCAAGGCTAGCTAACCAGAATCAGGCTCAGGCTCGAGGGCGAGTCTTCAACATGAATGCTCAAGAGGCACAAGCAGACAATGAAGTGGTGAACGGTACGTTCTTTATTAATAATCAGCCTGCATCTGTTCTTTTCGATTCTGGTGCCGAAAAGAGTTTTGTGTCATTGTCTTTTGAGCCAATGCTTCGCGTGTCTAGAACGAAACTAGGAAAACCCTTGACAGTAGAAGTTGCTAGTGGTGAACCCATTGTTCTTGATTCTGTTCTACGCAACTGCCAGTTGAACCTTAACGACCATCTTTTTCCTATCAACCTCACGCCTATGCAACTTGGAAGCTTCGACGTCATTGTGGGTATGGATTGGTTATCCAAGCATCACGCAGAGGTAGTTTGTTTCGAGAAGATCGTTCGTGTGCCGCTTTCGACAGGCGAGATCCTACAAGTTCAAGGTGAGAAACCGTCTGGTGGTCTCAAGCTCATGTCTTGTTTTAAAGCTCGGAAATATCTGTGGAAGAACTATGTGGCTTTCTTAGCACATGTTACAGCAGATAAAGGAAAGGGTAAGTCTATTTCAGATATTCCTGTCGTTCGGGATTATTCTGAAGTTTTCCCTGAAGAGTTACCTGGTCTACCCCCAGCACGCCAAGTTGAGTTCCGCATTGATCTCGTACCTGGTGCAAATCCCATTGCCAGAGCTCCATATCGTCTTGCACCATCTAAGATGCAAGAGTTGTCTAAGCAGCTTCAGGAGCTCTCTGACAAAGGTTTTATACGTCCTAGCTTTTCACCTTGGGGTGCTCCCGTTCTTTTTGTCAAAAAGAAGGATGGATCCTTTAGGATGTGTATCGATTATCGTGAGCTTAACAAGCTTACCATCAAGAATCGATATCCCCTACCGCGCATAGACGATCTCTTTGATCAGTTACAGGGCGCTTCTTATTTTTCGAAGATTGATCTACGTTCTGGGTATCATCAACTTCGGGTGCATGAGGAAGATATTCCCAAGACAGCGTTCCGTACTCGTTATGGGCATTATGAATTCACAGTCATGCCATTCGGTTTGACTAATGCTCCTGCTGTTTTCATGGACTTAATGAATAGGGTCTGCAAACCTTATTTGGATCAGTTCGTCATTGTTTTTATTGATGACATCTTGATATACTTTAAGACGCGAGCTGATCACGAGCAACATCTTCGTCTTACTCTGGAACTCCTAAAGAAAGAGCAACTTTTCGCCAAATTCTCCAAGTGTGAATTCTGGCTTAAAGAGGTTCAATTCTTAGGACATATTTTCAACAAACAAGGTATTCATGTAGATCCCTCCAAGATCAGTGCGATTAAGGATTGGGATACGCCTACTACTCCTACTGAAGTTCGTTCTTTTCTTGGTCTAGCGGGTTATTACCGCCACTTCATTGAGAACTTCTCAAAGATTGCAGTTCCTCTAACTGCTCTAACTCAGAAGAACAAGCCCTTTGATTGGGGATTCAAGCAAGAGGAAGCTTTTCAAAACTTGAAGCAGAAGCTTTGCGACGCGCCTGTTCTAACTTTGCTTGAGGGCAATGATGATTTCGTCGTTTATTGCGATGCATCTAAATTGGGTCTTGGCTGTGTTCTGATGCAAAGGAACAAAGTCATAGCATATGCATCGAGGCAGTTGAAGATACATGAGAAGAACTACACCACTCATGATCTTGAGTTGGGTGCAGTTGTTTTCGCTCTAAAGATCTGGAGACACTATTTGTACGGTACAAAATGTGTGGTTTTCACGGACCACAAAAGTCTTCAGCATATCTTCAATCAGAAAGAACTCAACATGAGGCAACGATGTTGGGTCGAGCTTCTAAACGACTATGACTGCGAAATTCGCTACCATCCTAGTAAGGCGAATGTTGTAGCCGATGCATTGAGTCGTAAGGAACGTACTAAGCTTCATTGTGTTCGTGTTCAATCTATTATTCAAGCTCGATCCGATATCCAAGCACGCATTTCTCAGGCTCAACAATCTTGTGTTTCACAAGGTTTAATGGATAAGGAATTTCCCTATCACATAACACCTGATCTGGAACTGAAGGGCAATGGATCATATTACTTCATGGACCGTTTGTGGGTCCCAAGCCAAGATAACCTTCGCACCTTGGTTATGGATGAGGCCCATAAGTCGCGTTATTCTGTTCATCCTGGCTCAGATAAGATGTATAAGGATCTTCGTATTCACTATTGGTGGCCTGGTATGAAGAAAGACATTGCCTTATATGTATCAAAATGCCTTACTTGTCTTAAGGTTAAGGCTGAACATCAGCGTCCTTCTGGTTTATTGGTGCAACCAGAGATCCCAGTTTGGAAATGGGAAAACATTACTATGGATCTCATTACCAAACTTCCGCGCACAAAGAAAGGTCATGATGCCATCTGGGTAGTCGTTGATCGTCTTACTAAGTCAGCGCATTTCTTGCCAATCTGTGAGAATTTTTCTGCTGACAAACTTGCAAAAATCTATGTGGATGAAATTGTAGCTCGACATGGTGTTCCTTTGAACATCATTTCTGACAGAGATGCTCGTTTCACTTCTCATTTTTGGAGAACCATGCAATCTGCTATGGGGACCCAACTTAATCTGAGCACGGCTTATCATCTGCAAACGGATGGTCAATCTGAAAGAACAATCCAGACTCTGGAGGATATGCTTAGAGCTTGTGTGATCGACTTTGGTGGTAGTTGGGATTCACATCTTCCGTTAATTGAATTCTCCTACAACAACAGTTATCACACCAGCATCAAAATGGCTCCTTTCGAAGCTCTCTATGGTCGAAAATGTCGTTCACCAGTCTGCTGGAATGAGATCGGTGAGGCTCAGCTTACTGGACCTGCCCTCATTTTAGAGACAACTGATAAGGTTAAGAAAGTTCGTGATAACCTTCAGACAGCTAGAAGCCGTCAAAAGAGTTACACGGACCCAAAACGCAAGCCCTTGGAATTTCAAGTCGGTGATCGAGTATTACTTAAGGTCTCACCTTGGAAAGGTGTGATCAGATTTGGAAAGAAAGGAAAACTTGCACCTAGATACGTTGGACCATTCAAGATCGTCGAAAGAATCGGAAAGGTAGCCTACAGACTTGAGTTACCTCCTGAACTTGGAAAGGTTCATCCAACTTTTCACGTGTCCAATCTCAAAAGGTGTTTAGCTGATGAGAACCTCCACATACCGCTTGACGAAATTCGTGTTGACAAAACACTGAAATTTGTTGAGAAGCCAGTGGAAATCATGGAACGTGAAGTCAAATGGCTTAAACGCAAGCGCATTCCTTTGGTCAAAGTTTGCTGGGAAGCTAAACGTGGACCCGAGTTTACTTGGGAACGCGAAGATCAAATGAAGGCGAAATATCCGCATCTTTTCCCACGAGTTTCCTCTAAATAAATTTCGGGACGAAATTTCCACAAGTAGGGGAGACTGTAACATCTGTGTCTGAAATCATTGTAAACAATTCAGTTATCAATTAAACAATGTTATTTGATCCCAATGTTTGTTTGGTTATGTTTTACATTTTTCATGTTTTGACTTTTATTGAATTTCAAACTCTATATTGCTTTCTGGAGAGTTATACGCAAACTGGTGCGTAAACGTACCCAGTTTAACGCGAAAAATACTCCGGAACATCAACATATACTTAACATACCTTAAATAACCTTTACATAACTTAGAAATAAGTTTTGAAGGCTTTGGTATGGCAAAAACAAGTTAATTCGCTTACAGGGACTAAACTTGACAAACTGCGAAAGTATGCCAATTTGACCTGTAACGAACATTCCGGAACATGACCATGAGTTAAACATACCATAAATATCCTTTACATAGCTTAGAAATAGGCTTTGAGGGGTTCGGTATGCTAAAATAAACTTTTGGGTCATTCAGGGACTAAAAGTGCCAAAAAGTGCACAAGTTTGCACTTTCGCGCATAACTTACGTTCTGAATACATCCGGACACCCAAAAATTTATGTAAGCACTAAAATATTTTATTTTAGTGTTTGGCTTGAGAAAAATCCATTCGTCACGCATTTTGGATCGTTTTTCGCGCTTATGCGCATCCCGTCGTAATTAAGCGAACATCGCGATCGTACGACCAAACGAACTGACATCCGACATATTTTTGAGCATGTTTCATGTCCACAATGTTTAGGCATCATTTTAGGGCCTTAACGTTGGCTTAACGGGCCTTAAACGTGTCGGAAATGGCTTAAATACGTAACAGGGACCAAAACTGTCATTTACGAAAGTTTGTTTCTAACCAGTCAGGCCAGGCGGCCCGCGTAAGACCAGGGCTATCCTTTACGCGGCCCGCGTCAGGCTCCCAGATCAGATAAGATCAATTAATCAGCAGATTACAGCTGTTAAACTCCCAACCACACACCCACACTTGCCCTTTCATTTCATGAGAGGCCATTTTTAGTCACCACAACATTCCAACAAGTGTACGCCTTAGATTCGATCACGGTTTCCAAGAAACGATCATAACGGTTCAGGAAATCCTATAAATACCCACATCCCCCAACTTCAAAACCCACTAGAATCTGATTTGAGAAGCTCTAAGTTGAAACCTTTGTTTCATACCTAAGCTACTTGAATCAAGATTAGCATTCGGGGACCCTTCGTAGGTATTCCTTCGTTCTTTTATTGCTTTTCGAGTCCGAAAGTCAAACTTTGTTTGACTTTCTGCGTTAACCTGTTTATCGTCAATGTGAAGTTCGTTTGAACTTCGCAACGTGATTGTAATCACGATGGTTATAGTCCCTTGAGACTATGCCTACTGATTACCACGTTGTCTAGGGTCGTAAGGGTAAGCGATCTAATAAATCGCTTATACCTTTGAACCCGACCCATTTGGTCGATCATTAGGATCCGACCAAGCACATTAGGTGACCATAGTATATAGGGAATAACCTTCGGAGGTTATACCTTATGGTCGCTTCGTTTAAGTAGTTGTATGATAGGTAGTTTATATGCCTTAGGTAAATTACCAAAATACCCCTTTGATGCCAAAATTCATTATAAACATATGTGACATAACTTTTGACATCTAAACTGATTTGGCGACAATATTAGGCATGTTAAGGCATATTCTACTTGTCATAGGACTAGTTAGGTGGTCCGAACGCGTTTCACGTGAACGACGCGTTAAAGTAGCATAAGCTACCTAAACGGGTCGTAATGGGTCGTAAGCACTTATGTTAGGTTTCATTTAGTATGTAGGCTTTGTTAAACCATATTACACGAGTCTCCATACTCGTTTGGTTTACGAACCCTCATTTTATCCGATCCTCCGATTTAGGTCCGGTTTATTAACATAGTTACCTATATTAGGTGCCGTTTGATATCCGTGATCTCTAGCATTGCTTGGTGGTTATCTTAGAACTTCTGAGCAATCTCAAGTGAGTACATAGACCCCTCTTTTACCGTTTTCAAACTGTTTTGGGGTGAAACACATGTGCCTACTTGTTACTTTCATGCTTTCCATGTTTTCACATCATATACTTGCTATGTTCATTAGTACATTTATAGTACATGATTTCATTACATTTTATGCTATGTATGTCCATTGTGTGCATACTTAGTACATCGTTTTACATTACATTTTATGTTATGTATGCCCATTGTGTGCGTACTTAGTACATCGTTTTACATTACATTTTATGCTATGTATGCCCATTGTGTGCGTACTTAGTACATTGTTTCACATTACATTTCATGCTATGTATGTCCATTGTGTGCATACTTAGTACATTGTTTCACATTACGTTTCATGCTATGTATGCCCATTGTGTACATACTTAGTACAGTTGTTCTCATCACATGCTTACATTTTGGTATGATATTTGGGTTGTTTAAAATGGAACAATACATTCATTAACATTAGCTACGTCGTTCGTTAGTAGGTAGTGGTACCATAGAAATTGACAGCTCCCGTTCCGGACATTCTGGGTAGGTTTGGATGAAAGGAATGACCGAATTCGATACACATAACTTAGATAAACCTTTAATTTGTTTAAGGGTTTATCGCCACAGTCTCAAGGCTTGGATGTATGCATTTTCACAATACCGCATAAATGTTTGTATCAGTATAGCATGCATTTGTTCCATAAAACATAACTTTGATTTAAACCATGTTTTACTTCAATACCTTGTTTTTGTGCATTTTACATATGGTTTAGTTGATATATTTTACTTACCATACATGATATTTTTGGGTACACATTACATGATCTACATTAAACATAAACATTTTGACATTGATATACACATTTAGTGGTTTACATTGGACATATACATTTCGATATGGTTTACACATTAACACACGACCATTCATTTATACATAAACAATTTACATTGGTGGTTGGTTTGAGTAAGTGATTTGAGTAACGAGGCGTGTGTAATATGATACAAGCATGGTGGATACGCCGCTGGTACTTCCTATATATAAGTGTTTGTATGACATTACATGTCGTAGCGTTACTTAAATCATTTCAATATTTGACATATTACGTTTTACATAAACAACTTATTTTCACAAGACATTGATTTACAAAACAACTTATCTTATACAAACTCATATCACTTGGTTATTCATTTAACCTTACATTATTCTCTTATTTATATATATCATCGCTTTTTGAATGATTTACAAAACAAAACAATTTACAAGGTTCATGACTGACTTTTGTTAAACAACTTTTTCTAAACTCATAAGTCATGAATCCTCTTTTCACAAATCCTATGTATCTCACAGGCATTTTTATGCTGACGTACCTATTTTCACATGTGTTTTCAGGAGCTATTGCGTAGGATGATGATCGTGACACTAGGGCGGACCTGTGCCTTAGAGACTAAAAATGAAGATAGACTAGTTTAATTATGTTATGAACTCTTTGTTTCCTGTTTAAGACAAAATAACACTCTTGTTTAATAAATAAAATATAACTTTGTATGCCATGGTTGTGAAACAATAATTCTGTTACAACACTCCCCGACGTTTTCCACCACGTTTTGTATGTTATATGTGGTCGGGGTGTGACAGCAAGACTCTTACCAAACCGTTCTCTTAACCCCCGACCAGGTAGCCAACATACCTCCATATAGACCGTGGAGATATGAATGGTGAAAATCTTTTATTTTATATAGACAGTAAAATAATGCCAAGACACCACGGACAAACGATAAGGAAGAATCACCTTCAACATAAGAAACTAGTTATTGAAGTCATTAATACATAACCAAGTAAAAAGTGCGAGAAGATTAAAAATAAAAAGTATTACACTAGACACTTGTCTTCACCAAGTGATGTAAGAGACTTAGGCAAACATGGCCTTTGATTGTCAAGAACTCTTACGATCAATCTTGGATCCTGACTCACACACTCTATGATGGACAATGGATGATGGTGGGTGGTGGGTGAAGTGTGAGAGAGGTGGTGTGCCAAGGGATGGTTTGCAAATGAGCCAAGCACCCCTATTTATAGCCTGAACAGCAGCTCGGGCAGGGCCCCGTGTCCATTGGGCACTGCCCCGTGTCCATCCTCTTCTCTTCCTTCATTAATTGCAGTTTGTCTGCATTAGTTGATCACGCCCCCGTGTTCGCTGGGCACGCCCCCGTGTGCAGAAGCATATCTGTACTATCAAGATTTCCTCAGATTCTACGAATCTTAGAGTTGACCACGGCCCCGTGTCCGCTGGACACGCCCCCGTGGTAGGTGATAGAAGCTTCTATAGCTTTGTCTTTTATGCTGTTACTTGGGCACGCCCCCGTGTTCACTGGGCACGGGGCGTGTTCAGTCTTCTGTCTTCTTGATTTTGCTTGGGAAGATGCTGTCGGGGGGGTCGGGCATGCCACATTTGTTCCTTTTCTTGTATCTATGTTAGATTTAGCTGCCTTTTTGCTTCTTTTGTTAATTTGAGCTCATTTAATCCTGAAAATACAAAAGGAAGACAAAAACACACTTTTTCCAACATTAGTACTAAAAAAGGGTTAGTTTTATGCCACAATTGATGTAATTTATATGTTGCATTTTGTGCACATCAAATACCCCCACACTTGAATCTTTGCTTGTCCTCAAGCAAAACCCTTTAAAATGTGGCTTTACACTCCCAAATGGAATGGGTAGAAGAGAAGGTTTTTGGGCTTGTCATAGAGTGTTGGGATTTCCAAGATTCTTTATTAAGTTTTATTTTTATTAATTTACAATCTTATTCGTCATGATTTATTTAAAACATTACATAAGATAAATTAGTTATTAGGGCATAACATGCCTTTTTAAAATTCCATTTATATACAAGTTCACATACCTCACGGGGATCACTCAACACTCGGCCGAAGATGTATTTTAGTGAATCACTCGAGAGCGGCATGGAACTTACTCCTACCATAGGCTTGCCAAGCAATCAATCCTCCTCCTTTTTAACTATATACCTTTGTAAATATCAAGAGGACTTTTGGGTGAAGGGTTAGGCTAGGGTTAAAGGTAGGTGGTTGGGTTAATGGTTAGTAGAAAAGGGCGAAAAGCGTAAAAAACATCGGTTTTCGTAAGACTTTTTATTTTTGCAATTTTTGTTTTGATGAAGCCATTATTCAAACAAAGTTATTTTTGATGAACTTGCTTGTTTATTTCTTTTGCTTCATCAACATTTTTTTTTTTGAAAAGTCATACGAAAAACCGAGCTTGTTACTAAAACAAAGGGTTAAAAATAAAAAGGGTTTTTGGTGGGTGAAATGGTGTTTGTTTTTTGGGTTAAGAAATGAAAAGGTTTAGGCTCAAAGAGGTTAACTAGGGGGATTTTGGGTAGGTGGTAAAAAAAAGAAAAAATAATGGTGCAGAATTGAAAAAGGGTTAGTCCTAATGCCTCCATCATTTACTTACTCGGATCTAAGTTGATAAGGACCGGGAATGTATCGTCGTGGCAAGTTCTAGAGTCGTCAGAACCAAGCGGCTATTCACACAAGAAACGAAAAAAATGAGCATTTAGTTTAAAGATATGTATTTGTATGCTCAATAAAGGCTCAAAACTCACTTTTGTGGGAATGGGTTTTTATGTGATCAAGTATATATAATCAAAATTTAACTAAACTTGTCATGCCGTTTCATAATTTTCTTATGTTGGTTCTTTTTATCACGACGCTATCGGTTGTAAATTTGTAAAAATATAACCTTTATAGAATTTGAAATTCCCAAGTTAAACCTAGACAAGTAAGAAAAATGAAAAAAAAATTTGAAAAAATTTGGGGTGATTAGCGGTTCCAATAGAGTTTTGTGTAAGGCTTGTAATTAGGACTTGCAAGATTCAAGATTTTAGCATCCCCCCACACTTAAATTACACATTGTCCTCAATGTGCCCCAAAAATAAGTTTTTAGGTTGATTGAATGTGTAAAATGGTGTGAAAAAGCAAAATTTATGTTACTTGGCGTCTGGACACGGCCCCGTGGTGTCCGGGCACGGCCCCGTGGTGTCCGGGCACGGCCCCGTGTTCAGATCGCCAGTAGCAGAAATGTGTAAAAAGAAACAGAAGCCTGGGCACGGGGGCGTGTTCAGTGAGCACGCCCCATGTCCAGTTACCTGAACTGGGCATTTTCTGCAGATTGTGCAGCACGGGGCCGTGTTGGGCTGGCACGGCCCGTGCTGAACTTGTTGTAATGAAGAAAATTTTGTCGGATGGCCCTGTTTTCGTGCATGGGGTGCTGGTTTAAGTTCCCTTGTTATCCTTCACCATCCTGAGTGTGTTTTATTCCTGAAAATTAAAACTAAACTAGAAAACATAAAAATTAATCTAAACTAAACTAAGGATATTTCCGTGGAATGCCTCCGTGGTGCGCCACGTTTATAAGGGTCCTTGGCTAGACCCAAATCATGGTCATATGTCACCCAAGTGGGATGTTTTGCATCCCATGCTACACCGTCGGAGAGCATCATCCAAGCTTGAGTTTCCAACTCCAAACTTCACTTCCTCGTCCCCAAACTTCAATGTTAGCGTTCCGTCATTCATGTCTACCACTGCTTGGGCTGTGGCTAGAAATGGCCTCCCTAGGATGAGAGGGACTTCGGCGTCTTCTTCCATATCTAGTATGACAAAGTCGGCTGGGAAGACGAAATTGTCGACTTTGACCAATAGATTTTCAATGACACCTTGTGGATATTTGATGGATCTGTCGGCAAGTTGTATGCTCATCTTTGTAGGGCTCGTTTTTCCTAGGCCGATTCGTTTGAACATTGAGGCGGGCATGAGGTTGATACTAGCCCCAAGATCGGATAGTGCATTGCGAATAGGGGATCCCCCAATTGAGCAAGGAATCGTGAAGCTTCCAGGATCAATCTTCTTTTGCGGGAGTTTGTTGAGTAGTAAGGCGGAGCATTCTTCGCCTAAGTTAACTAATTGCAATGATTCAATTTTCCTTTTATGAGTGAGGAAGTCCCTCATAAATTTTGAATATTTAGGCATTTGGGTTAGGACTTCGATAAATGGAATATTAACATGCAATTGTTTTAGTAAATTTTCGAACTTTGCAAATTGCTCATCGGTCTTTTAACGAATTAACCGACCGGGGTATGGAACCGGAGGAGTCTTAGTGGGCTCTTGGTTTGGTGGAGAAGCCTTCTCTGTTTGGGGCGTGGGTGGAGTTGTGGTATGGTTGGATTGGCTTCTTTCAACTGACGGTAATGGAGCCTCCTCGGGACCCACGGTTCGGTTTCTCAATGTGATGAGATGTACTTGTGCTTTTGGGTTGGTTTCGGTATTACTTGGTAACGCACCTTGTGGTCTCTCGAAGAAATTTTGAGCTATTAGATTTAATTGTTTTTCAATGTTTTGAATGCTAGCTTGTTGATTTCTGAAATTCGATTCCAATTGCTGAAATCGATCCGAGTTTTTCTTTTCGGTGTCGGAGATGAGGCGAGATCCAGTATCTTCAAGCCTTTCTCGTCCACCTTGTTGTTGAGAAAAATTTTGTGGTTGTTGAAAGTTAGTTCGTTGATTTTGTTGGTTACTACTATTTCCGGGATCTCTCCAACCAAGGTTAGGGTGGTTACGCCATCCTTGGTTGTAGGTACCCGTTGGAGGACCCGATGGCCTAGGTCTATTATCAATGTAGTTTACCTTTTCCATTTGATCATCTAATTCTTTCATACAACTCCAATTTTCATGTGGCCCACCACTCCCCTCACAAGCCATAACCGAGACCGTTTTTGCCATTTCTAACTTTTTGATTTTTGAAGAAAGGGCCTCGATTTGGGCTTGTAAAGAAGTGCTTTCATCAACCTTATGGGCGCCCGGGGAAATAGATTTATTGCCTCGGGGAATGTGCCACTGAAAATTGGTTTGAGCAATTTCCTCAATTTGATTATATATTTCATTTGGGCGACGATTACCTAGAAGTCCCCCGGAGCTAGAATCAAGTGTTTGTCTTGTGTGTGGCAACAACCCATTGTAGAAAGTGGATACTTGTTGCCATACCGCAAGACCGTGATGAGGACACTTTCTTAGTAGCTCCTTGAACCTCTCCCAAGTTTCATATAAGGATTCCCCATCCTCTTGCGAATATGTATTAATTTCAGTCATTAATTTAGCCGTTTTAGCAGGAGGGAAATACTTATATAGAAACTTTTGGGCTAGTTCATCCCAGGTGTTTACCGAACCAACTGGGAGGGTGTTAAGCCAAGCCTTAGCTCCGTCTTTTAGTGAAAATGGAAACATACGAAGGCGGATGGCATCGTTTGATGCTCCATTGATCCAAAAAGTATCACACATTTCTAAGAAATTAGTAATACGTAGATGAGGATCCTCGTCCGCAAGCCCATGGAAGGTTGCGGAGTTTTGAAGCATTTGTATCAAATGTGGCCGAAGTTCGAAGTTGTTGGCTTCGACATTCGGTGCATTGATAGCGGCGCCGAGATTACCTACGGTGGGGCGTAGGTAATCCATGAGGGTACGTTGGTCCGCCATTGGAATTGGGTCCCCCAAAACTTTCTCTTGGTTTTTAGCTTTAAGTCTTTTTCTGAGAAAGCGTTCGGGTTCTTCAAGAGGTTCTTTAATGTATCTACTAGAACTGGAGCTCATACACTATGTAGAAAGTTCAGATGTGGCACCTGGGTTCCAAGTCCTGCAATAAAAAACAGAAAAGAATGTTGGTCAGAAGGTTCACCACGGCCCCGTGCTCAGATGAACACGGCCCGTGGTCGGAAATACAGTGATTGTTTTCCGGATCCCTGTTACTGGGGAGCTGGACACGACCCCGTGTTGCACCGACACGGCCCCGTGCTCAACTCTCTGTAACTCGGAAAATAAAAACTGCCAGTGACGATGATGGGCACGGCCCGTGTCCAACCAGGCACGACCCGTGCTGAGCTCTGCAAAAACTGAAAAACTAAGAAAATCCTAAAAAAACAGAAAAAAAAAAACGATTAGGCCGCTGATTCCTAACTTTCTTAAAATCCGTGTGTCCCCGGCAACAGCGCTAGTTAGTGCTTCTTTATATGTTCGCGGTTCAATCTGCGAAATAAAACTACTAAGTGAAAACTCAGTTTGTAACGGAGCAACTGTAGAATAAAAACAAGTAAGGCCTTGGTCAATTTGTCGTCTAGTGCGAACGCCTGATTGTAATTCTCCAATAATCAACTCCTCTGGATGGTATGAAAGAGTTCTCGGCATCACCTCGCCTGGAACATCTACCTCGCCTTCCAAATTTGTGACAATTTGATTTGAACCTTGTTCACTGACTGGAATTGTTTGACTTAAAATCTGAATCTGCTCCCCCTCAGAATCTGAATCTCCACGATCAAATATTGGTCTATTATCAGATTCTTGATTATCATTGACTACCGTCTGATTTTCAGGAGCTTGTTCTTGGTCTGAAGATTGTTGAACATCATCATGTTCACCAGCATTGCTTGGACCGGCTTCATCATCATTTGAAGTTTGCCGTCGACTTGTAGCATATTCTGCTGGAAACCTTTCTTGTGATGATTCATACTCTCTTAGAATATCCAACTCATCAAAGAACTCTGGTTCTTCTACTTCCATGTCAAACGAATCCCCCAGAGTATCGTAGTTAAAGCGCCATAAGTCGCATGGGTTCTGCGGTGGCATTGTGTAACCTTGGCATTCAACATTGTTTGCTTCAATAATTCGTTTCAAGCTTGGAATAAAGACTCGCTTTAATGGACTTGAGTAACCCACAAATATTCCTTCAATGCTCTTTGCACCAAACTTTCCAAAAGGCTCTAGAACTGTGCAGGGAGACCCAAACGGTTCTAAATACTTCAGGTTTGGTTTGCGGTTATTGATCAACTCAAAACACGTCTTGTTGAATTTCTTCACTGTGAGAACCCGGTTGAGTGTATAGCAAGCGGCTGACACTGCTTCTGCCCAAAAGTTGACTGGTAATTTCGAATCAACAAGCATCGTCCTAGCCGTTTCAATTAGTGTCCTGTTCTTTCTTTCAGCTACTCCATTTTGTTGCGGAGTGTAAGGAGCACTAAATTCTTGCAATATACCTCTCTCATCACAATACTCTTCCATCTTGTTGTTCTTAAACTCATTACCATTGTCACTTCTGATTCTTCTGATTCGAGTTTGGTACAAGTTTTCAATTTTTCTGAACAACGCCATCAAACTTTCAAACGTCTCATCTTTAGTCTTCAAAAATGATACCCATGAAAATCTGGAATAGTCATCAGTTACTACGAGACAATAGTAATCACCAGTTATACTTTTGACGTTCACTGGTCCACAAAGATCCATATGAAGTCTCTCTAACGGTCTCGAAACTGAGTTGACTTTCTTTTGAGGATGTGATTTCTTCTTTTGCTTGCCTTTGACGCAGCTAATGCACTCCCCTTCCAGATGAAAACCTTTTACATGAACACCAGTTACTAAGTCATTATGCACCAGATGATTCATTTTTCGCAGGTGAATATGACCCATCTTTCGATGCCACAATTGTGATTCTTTTTCCGTTGCTCTTGACATAAAACAATGAGCCTGACCTGTGGTAGTAGTAGCTACGCTCATATCCAACACGTACAGATCATTGACTCTAGGTGCTCTCATGATTATCCACTCTTCGGGAACAACAAATCCTGGTTTCAAGATCAAACATTCTTTGTCTATAGAGTGCGTTGTATACATGCGATCACAAATTTGAGATATGCTTAGAAGATTATTTTCAAGCTCGGCGATGTAGTTCACTCTTTCAAACGTTACAATGCCATTTGATAAAGTTCCTTCACCGATTATTCGACCACCCTGATTTCCTGCAAATCCCACATAACCTCCATTAAACCCTCTAACATCATACAATAGGGTTTTCTCTCCCGTCATGTGCCTAGAAGCTCCACTATCCATAATCCAACGTGAGACAGATCTTGGAAGCTCCTACACATATCACAATCATTTAGTGAGATTTTGATGCCACCCAAGCCTCTTTGGACTCAGGTAACTTGACATTGATATGAGTTTTTGCAATGTAAAGTGGCGGAAAATTCTTATCATTCATCTTCAAGCTTTCCTCAGACCCAATCTCAACCTTTTTATATAAAAAGAAATCATTTTTAGAAGGTTGACCAGATGATTGGTCTTTCTTTGGTACATACTTCTTCTCAGAAGTAGTAGACTTTTGTTCCTCAAGTTTCTCATAGTAATCCAAAGGAACATTCATCTTTACCGAAGTGGTAGAAGACGATTGTTTTTCCGTCTCAGAAACCTTTGGTTTTGAAGAACTTGATTTCTTGTCAACTGATTTTGGCTTCCATGCTTGTTGAGGTGTAGCAACCTTTTTGTAAAATTTGTCATTTCTAGTTACCACATTCTTAACAGGTTCAGTTTTGACTTTGATGTTTTCATTTTTCAAAACTTTCTTCTCAACAACCATTGGAGCTTTTCCTTTTGCATCATCTTTCTTTTTCTGACTCTCAACAACTTCAGACTTAGACTTTAAGTTGGTGCACTTTCGTGCAATGTGTCCAACTTTGTTGCACTTAAAGCATGTACGAGTATCAGCTACCCGACTTGTGCCTTCAGTCTGAGGCTGTGAGGCCTTTTCTTCAAAAAAAACTCTTCATTTGATTTTGAAAAAATTTCAGATTCTTGCTCAGAATGAGAACTCGAGCTTTTTACAAACACCTTTTTCTCAACAAACTTTTTGTTTTGAAAGTTCCTTCTTTGATAATTCTTACCCCCCTGATATCCACCCGACCATCTGATTGTTGTTAGAAAAACGCGGTGGTACAACAGGTTTTTTATAGTAAGATTTATCTTTCTCAAAATTCAATTGCCTCGTGGAACGTTTCAAACCTTCGATCTCAGACACATCAATTTCAACCAACTTAAACACATTTTTTAATTTGTCCGCATTCACATTCTCCAATGGAAAATCACGATCCGAATACAACTTATCCGATCCCGCCATCTTGTACATCACAAGATTAGGTTCGTCACTTAAGTTGTTTTTGGATTTTGATTTTGGAATATACTTATCCAAAAAGCATTCATCATCCTCAGTAGTGTCACTTTCAGATTTTAAAACATTTTCAGCCATACTTTTAACAATTTCAGACTGGACACTATCTTCATCAGATGATGTGGTAAATGTGACATCAATCGTGTCTGGAAGCTTAACTTCATTTTCTTCTTCATCATTAACCAACCCTGATTTTTTCTTTGAAAAATTATTTAAAACTGGTGGTGGAACCTGATGAAACCCAACCCCGGTTCCATCAAAGTATACATCTTCGCCTGCTTTGTTCTTCCCAATTGGTTTAGGAACGATATGTTGAAGAACAAAACTTGCGGAGTTGTAACTGTTCAATTTCAACTGAATGCGTTCATTCTCAATTTTAGCTTCTTGAAACTGAAGCTTCAACTTAGCAATTTCATATAGTTGCTGGTTGATTAACTCTTCTCTCGCTCTAAGAACTCCTGACAATTGCATATTTTCTTTACTTGTCTTACCATTTCTCTCATTAGAATCTTTTACCGTGCGTTTTAGCTTCTCAAAATTTTCTGAAAGTTGACGATTTTCATGAATTAGCTTTTCATTTTCTTTCCTAATTCTTTCTACGTCACTTTTATCATTTTCGATTTTCTCAGTTAATTCCTTTAATCTATCATTTGAAGCTTTTAACATTTTGTCACGGTTTAAAATCTGATTTTCAACGTCTCTGACTCTTCCTGTCAGTTCTTCGATCTTGTTACCGTTAAGGTAAGCAAGTGTACTACAAACCTTGCAGTCTTTCATGCAATTTTTGCAGTCGCTCTTAGTTTTCGCTTTCTTACCTGACTCATTGATTGCATCATTCTGACTGACCTTGCTTTTAGACTCAGTTCCAGAACCAGAAACTACCTCTAACTCCTTCGCAGCAAGTACTTTGTCAGCCATCTTCTTCAAATTTTCAGCCGTAAACTCTTGTGACGTATCAATAATCCCGTCATCAACTTTCTTTGGCTGCGGCTCTTTCTCCTTTTCTTTTTCTTTTTCTTTTTCTTCAGCTTCTCCTCATCCCCACCACTCTCTCTGTCTGGCTTCTTCTTCATCAGCAATTTGTTTGGTGAGGGTCTCAACATCAACAGTATTTGGATCAACAGCAATGTTTCCCTTAGGATCTAGGTAACATTCTCTATCAGCATCCCATCTTTTCGCCATTTTTGCTTCTTTGTATGTTCGAGAAATTCTAATCATCCTGTTCTGAGCTAGCATCTTTCTGGTGATGTATTTCACTTCTTCTGTTCTAGAATCTTTGAAAGGAACAATCTTTGTCACAAACGCATAACCCACCGCGTCTTCTTCTGGTAACACTTCACTACAATCATATCCCTCATCGTCATGGATAACAGCAAGTGCTCTGGATTTTTCTTTGGGATTTTCTTCTATCTGCTTCATTCTGGGAGGTTCAGATTTGTTCTGATGATAGATTGCTCTTTTGTAGTAATCTTCACGAAATGGATTTGCAGTGTCATCAGCAGGTGCGTTTCGACATTCACGTTTAAAATGTCCCTTTTGTTTACATCTGAAGCACGTAACCTTTGATTTATCAAAACCAAGTTTTGTGGAAGGTCCGCCAATAGAATGTCTGCCTGTAATCTCCATGAACCTTTGTGCACGTCTAACTGCACTAGCCATACACCACCTGATATCGAACAATTCCATCTCTTCTGGGTCGATCTGGTCATAATCCTCCTTGGTGAGGTTAGTGTTTCCAATCTTGCCTGCAACAAGGCTCTCATAAGACTCTAACACAGAAGATAAGAACACCATTTGCTGCTTTGTGGATTCCTCATTGAAGTTTTGTGCATTTTTTAGATCCACAGCAATATTACATTGGAACAGATTCTTTGGAACTGATTGGTTTGAAGTTGTTGACGATGAACCACTATGAAAACCACTGCTTGAACTTTCTTGATTTGACGTGTTAGAATTTTTTGCTGAGAAAGCTGTCTTAGGAGACACATTCTTCGGGATCATACTTCCTCGGTAATACAGCTCAACATTCTGCTGATATGAGGAATGATTGATTTTATATGATTTCTTGATCTCCAGCTCATGACTCTCTAGTCTTTCAATTAACAGATCAACCGTCAGATCCTCCGACTTGATTGTATTCTTCAGCATCAAAGCAAAGTATTGCCAGTCTTTCTCATCCGGCAATGAGTCAAACAGTTTGTCAACCAATTCTTCTCGAGAATAAATGATTCCATGTCTTGCCAGCTCCATCTTTAAATGCCCAAATCTTTCAATCATCTTAGATACAGATTCATTTTTCAAACATCCAAACAAATCAAATTCTTTTCTTAACAATTTCTTTTTGTTTTTAACTATCTCGGCACTACCCACATATTTGACTCTCAGTTTCTCCCATAGATTTTTCGCATATGTGTACTCAATCAATGATATTATATCGTCTCTCACAGACTGATGAAGCAATGCAATGCACTTTTGTTCAGCAACAAAACTTTCTACATGATCAGTGCCTTCTAAATTTTCATAACCGATCTTCCGATATTAAAACCATTCTTCAAACTCTTCCAGCTTGGGTACGCAAACGCTTTTAGCCACTCTTCAAACCTTTTAGCCCATCTATTGTATTCTTCAATCGCCAGTAGTTTGGGAGGTTTGTTGTATGTACCATATGCACTCTCCACACTTAAAGCATCAGAAAGAGTTTTCTTCGCACTCGGATTTGAAACGTTTTCATTTGTATTGTTCGATGTATCATCTCCGGTGTTTCCCGTGAAAGCAAACATGTCACTGAATGGATTCATGAACTCATCCATCTTCACGTATCTGAAACAATCAACAAACACTTAGAAATTTTTTTATTTTTAACAAAAACAGTTTCAAGCGAAATTAGTTCAAACGGAATCAGCTTTTCACACAAAATAAGCCTTTCAAGCGAAATTAGTATTCACACGAAATACCCAATTCAAACGAAATCAGGATTTTTACACGAGATAGTGTTTTCAAACGAAATCACCAAGCGAAATCTAATTTCGTGCGGAACTAGCCTGGTTTCAAACAGAATTAAGTCAATTTGGTGCGGAATAGCTAATTTCGTGTGGAACTTTCAAACGAAATCTGATTTCGTGTGAACTCAGCAGCAGTTTCAAATGAAATTAGTGATTTCGTGTGAAGCAACAGTACTTTCAAACGAAATTAGTGATTTCGTGTGAAACAATAGTGACAATTTCGAGCGGAATTATGATGACATCGTCATGTCGGCCACCATTTTGTCAAATTGATCCAGATTTTGATCGAATTTTGGTCCAATTCTTTCAAGGATTCATTAAAACAGTGTTTTACATGATATATGTGAAATTCAGTTCATTTTGTTCGTTAAATCTTGTTTAATTTTGAAAAAAATGAGTAGAAGTAATGAAAACAAGCTGAATTGGTATAAACTCTTCTTTCCAAAGCTCTGATACCACTTGTTGGATCGTCGTGTGACCCTAACGAGTCAATCAGAAGAGTATATGATCTATTTTAAAGGCGGAATCAGAGAAATAGACTTGAAACAGCTTGATTCCTCTTAATTATCTTCTTATTAATCATTTCAAAGCTTTTACAGATCATTTGACAAACTGGCAGCACCTCGGCTCTGAATCGGAAAAGTTACAAATGACCAAGCAACTCAGCTATTTATAGTTGTGTTAATTTCGTTTGAAAGTGTCAATGACCATTTCACACGAAATTACAATGTTTAATTTCGCTTGAAATGGCCAATGCCAGTTTCATGCAAAATCACACAATCTCACACAAACCCTAGTTTTTATTCTGCTGAGCACTGGTTTATCCTATCTAGACATACGACTCGATACAGACGAAGTTAACAGACATTTGTGCACCAACATGAAGAAAGGTTCAAACAAAGGGGTAGCCTATCGCGCCTATTTTGTTCAGTTAACATGTTGGTAAGTATGTACATATTGGCATTATTCTTTCCGGACATGTGTTTTTATGTCTAAATCTGGAATTTTTTCAACCTGACTAAAACAGAATGAAAATGATTATAAATTGACTGATGAATAAGTAAGGGCAAGAATCTTCGCTGAGAACATGGACTCGGTCATCCAATCTGCGGATGTGAAGAAAATTAAACAAGTAAATCTTGTGTTTATACCGGTGATCCAGGAGAAACATTTCTACTGTGTGTGTTTCAATCTAAAGGATTACAAAATTGAGGTGCTGGACAACAGCACAACAGTTGTGTCCTTTGAAGGAAAGTACCAAAAATGGCCGGAGAAACTGGTATGCAGCTTTCACAACCCATCAAACACGTCACATAAACCTAAAACACTTGACTTCATTATAAAACACAATGTGTAATGAAAATTCCATTTCGCTATTATATATTGGGATTTAATCTTTGTGTCGAATGCAGAGGGACGCATTTTCATCTTACCTGGAGTCTGCTTCACACCCAGCAGTCGATATAATCCGAGAGACAGTACCGATTAGATTAAAGATGCCTTGGCGTACAACGCGCAATGTCATTGATTGTGGCGTCTTCCTGATGCGCCACATGGAAAAGTACAAAGGAATAAGTGTGAAGAAATGGCAATGTGGTTCGTCAAAGGAATGTAATAATGCCGGTGAAATTTCGTACAAGCAATGCAAAGAGCTTGATGATCTTAGGTATAAATATGTCGCAAAAATAATACTTAGTGATGTAAACCAAGTTAGGCCGTTTGTGGAAGCTGATGTAGCAAGGTACAAGAGGTTGACTGAAGACCAAAGGAAGAGGCTTGATGCGGTTGCGTATGACACTATCCTGGCAAGGTTGGATAAAGACTAGGTATTCGGACAAGTGACATGACGTGGGTGTTTTAGACTTTATCTTGTTTTGAGTGCATCATCTTACTTTTGTTTTTGTTTGATGGGTTGTGTTGATAGGTAAAACGTAGACTTATTTTGTTTTGGTTTGATGGGTTGTCTTGATATGTAAAACACGTTCGGAATATGTCTTTTGACTATCGTGTCATATCTCTAACCAATTACAAATGGTTTGTGTCTTTTAAACTTTGTTTTGAGGTGAAAAAACTGGATTACAAAGAAACATCTTTGATTATATAGTTAGTTAAAACATCTGAAACGCGTATCCATATCATAAAACACATCAGCGAACATAACAACAAAGTTAAAGTCCCTATCATAACAGCTTGCATACAATGAAAGACATCAAGATATTACAAAGAGTCGCATAAAGGGTGATAGTTTGATTGTCAAGAATCAGTATAACACATTCTGCCAGCCATGAAAACAACAGTTTTGATAGCATAATATCTTATTGCAAACTGCTAAATATAACTATGTACGATATTTACAACCACAATAACAATTTAGCAAAAACATCCAGTTCCAAAAATCCAAAATTTGCAAATGATTAAAAACTCTAACACACAAACAAACCCATAACAAATACGTGTTCATAATTAAAAACCCAACAACCTTATACATATTTTATTATTATCAATCAAACGCACAAAAATTCCAAACGTTCAAACAGACAACTCACCAAACATAAAGACATAAAAACCCCACAACGGAAAAACAAAACACGATTGTTCAGAAAAAAAGGAAAATTCTTAGATAAAAAAAACTCAACTACTCCAGCATCTGTTCGTCATCGGCATCTTCAGCTGTTTCGGATGTGTAAAACACATCATCCCCATCCTCTGAGCTGGCTCCAGCATCTTCATCAGTATCTTCTACGTCCTCCGCACCACCAACATCTTCTCCGTCTTCAGCACCACCATTGGCCTTCTTTGAAGTGCTTGCATCCTTCGCTTTCACATTGTATTTTCCGCATGTACGATTATTGTGACCAAATTTCTTACACTTCGAACATCGCCGACGTTTCTTCCCAGCTTGACTTATAGCTTGCTCATTTTTAGATTTCATGCATTTATGAGATCCACACCCCTTAAACCTAGTACCAATAGGAACACGAATAGTCGCCGTGTTCGTAGGAGCAACACCAAGTAGTTCAGTAAACCTATTACGTCTTGTCTTGGGAGGGGCGTCAAACTGAGCGTCATCAGCAACTGACATAAACTGCTTGATGTGGGCACGAAAATTACACATCTCGTCAAACTTGGATACCAACTTATTTATAACATACTCGGTTACATTACTAATCTCATGAATGCAACGGTTGACCTCGACGCTCCGATCTGGATCGCCCCCATCAGTAAGGATGGACCCGGGTGAACTATTTGGAACTACTTCGCGAGTCCAACGCCTCAAAATATATTGTCTAGGAAACTCCCTTACATCAGCAACCCTCAAAACACAAAAAATATGACTGCACAATAGCCCAAACTGCTCGAACCTGTTGCAGCTGCATTTAATAGTAACGTCCTCCTCACGTATCATAAACTGAACATGCGTATAACACATTAAAAAAACACAGTTTTACCTGATAAAAAATGAATTAAAACAAAAAATAAAACAAAACACAATGTTACCTCATAAAATGCAGTTGTTGGCTGATCTAGATCCTTGATAAAATCAGCAATATGCTCTAATCTGACGCTAGCACACCGGTGAATACCATGTTGAATTTCCAATTAAACATAAAAAAATCGTTCTGGTATATATCTCAGATGCTTGTTTCTCAAGAACAAAATCAGTATTCCATATATCGGGCGAAGTATAACGAGTATCGTGGTCATTTTTACGATGCTCGTGTCGTTGTGCATCAATAGCCATGTCGAAGTGGCTGAGAAATTCAACCAAAGTACACCTGGGATTGCAAATCTTACCAAAGAAGTGATTCTCGCTTTCGGATCGGGAAGACGTCCGCATAAGACCGGACATTTCTTCTTCACGATAATAAGCTGGGATCCATGACTGACGAAGCCCATATATATATGTGAGCCATTCATGGTCGGATAAGTTAAACTCATTTAATACAGCTGCCCATTCGGTCTCAAACGCTTCAGGCAATAAAGAATCCGTCCAGACAATTGCAGACAATGTTTTCCTGAAATCGGTGTTTGCACATATAGTTGGTCCAACCTGTGCAAGTATCAGTATCGTCAGAATAAAACAAACTAAATACTCAAAACACATCACATATGCATAACCAAAAAAAAAAAAAGATGAATTAAACAAAAAATACAAAACCTTTGTGGTAAGTTTATCCATGATGTGCCACATGCATAACCGATGCCTTGAATCAGGCCAAACATCCTCAATATCCCTCTTCATCGTAGGGTCTTGGTCAGTAACAATAACTCGTGGTGCATATCCAAATGTGTCCTTAAACACATTAAGTAACCAACTATATGTCTCAGCAGTTTCGGAACCAATAATAGAAGCACCAAGTGTGACATTGCGATTGTGATTGTCAATCCCAGTGAAAGGGACGAACATCATGTTATACCTAATAAAACACGAAACACAAAAAATTATAAGCTAAAACAAAATGGATCAGAATAGTAAAACACTCAGTTGCCGGAAAAGCTCCTAATGTATAAGCTAAAACACAATGGAACAAAATATATAAATCTTATACTTACTTGTTTCGCTTATATGTGGCATCAAAGGACACAACATCACCGAACATATAAAAATTTCTTTTCATTTCCACATCAGCCCAGAACAGACACTTCAAAACACCTTCCTCAGTAGTTTGGTATTCACACGTAAAATTAGGTAAAAACTCTCTTTTCCTAGTTAGACGCCTGACAAGTATCTCGGCAACAAACTCACCAATAAACACATTTAGTTCTTTTTAAAAAATTTTGAAGTCACATTTGGTCGCCCCGAAATTATCAAAACCACCACACAACTCCTTCATGATGTTGAATGCTCGAACAAGACCAATGTTCAAGTTGGACATCTTCTTTATCATATCCTCATGCGAACGGCTGAGGCTTCTATTTTCCCTGAGTAAGTGGAGATCTTCTTCATGCACGAAAGAGTGGTTGTGCGCCTCTGTAAAGTAGTATAACACATACTTCTTATCATCGTTCAACTTTATTCGAAACTTCGCTTGACAACCAGTCCTTTTTGAGGGTACCCTACGTACCCACCTATTAGGAGGCTGATCGGCTAAAGTGTCAACAGGTTTAAAGACTTTATGGCCCTCTTTTGAGCATACAAAATATTTATTTACTGTAACACCACGATTTGTATGCTCCGTTCCCTTCCTTACAGTCCAGCCACCCGCATGTGCATATGCTTTGTAGAAGTTGTAGGCAGCATCTACCGTGTCAAATACCATGCCAACGACTGGAGTCATCGAGGATGATGAGTTTGGAGTGTATGTCTTTTTGCCCGAACTCGGAGAAACATGTTCTACACCACGTGGTTGGTAAATGGGGCCGTCTAAAAAAATACAAAAATTTAACACAAAGAAAAAAACACCACATTGGTTAGTGCATTGACCTACCAAGAAAAAAGTCGAAAAAAACAAGACACAACAATATACTACACGTGATACATGTTTAAAACACATCGTAAAAAGAACATGTGTATCAGACGATAAAAAGAACATATTAAAACACATAAAACACATGAGTGAACATCTACAAAAAACACAACGTACAAATAACACACATGCCATAATGGTAAACTACATGAGATAAAAAAAACATGCCCATGAAGATCAGTCACAAGTTACATGTATTCCAACCAGTAAAACACAACATGTTACACAGTAATTTTAAAACAAAGCAACATAAGAACTCCAAAATCCTAGTCCATTGATAATTATTTAAACACATTTGTGCATTGACCTACCAAGAAAAAAACTCGAAAAAAAACAAGACACAACAATATACTACACGTGATACATGTTTAAAACACATCTAAAAAGAACATGTGTATCAGACCATAAAAAGAACATATTAAAACACATGAGTGAACATCTACAAAAAACACAACGTACAATAACACACATGCCATAATGGTAAACTACATGAGATAAATATCTAAAACTTGCCCATGAAGATCAGTCCCAAGTTACATGTATTCCAACTAGTAAAACACAACATGTTACAGTGAGTAATTTTAAAACACGGCAACATAAAAACTCCAAAACCCTATTCCAATGATAATTATTTAAACACATTGGTATTAGACTATTGCTGGTAAAACACAATGTCAATAAATCGTCCCCATACTCATTGACAGAGATATTAACAACACTAAGTTAAACAACGATAAATATTAAAACACAATGGTATGAGTCTGTTTACTGGTAAAACACTATATCAAGAAATCGAACAGCAAAGTGATTGTTATGTAAAATCTACAAACGCTAAAACAAATCAACAAGATAAAATCAAGTTTAATAGACTGCAGTATCAAATAAACATTACCATCGCCGCAATCAACAATAGCATTTAACGCCATAATTCTGATAAGTAAAAGTTGTTGTGAAAGAGAAGATGAATATACCAAAATCGCTGGATTGAAGGATTTAAAATGAAACTGTCGAGCCTATTATAATTAGATATTTACTTTCCATAAATTTCTGGTTAGTTAGTTATCTAATAATAAAATACATAATTAAAATAAATAATGAAATTACCCTAATACCCTTTTGATAAAAAAACTAGGATTGCCACATGTCACATGTAGGAGGCTTCCTACACTTTGTAGGAAAACAAGGCTTTGTAGCCAACTCCTACCATATATATATATATATATATATATTAATAAATATAATCCGATCGATGAGCGAGCGGACCTTTGCTCATGCTTGGATTGAATTTGAATCGAACCGATCCGAGTGGCTCATTTACAAACTGAGCCGGAATCGAACGAGCATTTTTCGAGCATTTTTCGAGTGATCGTCGAGCAGTTTGGACAGCCCTAACACATATACAAAAATCATGAATCATGATTAAACTTGTTTACTCTGTTAATACATGATACATGTATTCTCTTTGCTAATCTCATGCTATGTTATACTTGTGTTCTAGTAGTAGGGTGCCCGCGCGATGCGTCGGGGGCGACACTTTGTATTGCGGCACTCGTTTCTTGTAGTTTTCTTATTTGTATAATATTTATGATAACATTATTGTGGTGGATATATGTCATTAGTGTTACACATATGTAAGGTTTTGTTTTTTTTATAAAAAGTAATAATCAAAAGACAAAAAATATTGGTTTTTTATAAAAATTAATAATTAAAAGACAAAAAATAAAAGATGAGTTGTTATAATTATAAAGTATGTTTATTTTATTGGTTAATTATAAAGTATAATTTTATTCTTTAAAGTTTATAACTTCTTTTAAATATCCACATAGTACTCATCCAATAAACTTTAAGTTTAAAATTTTTGTTTTTATAAATATAAAAAATAGTATTTGACTCGTAAGTACGTTTTAGAGCTTTAACTTAAATTGTTAAATTTCGGTTTTTTACAGATATAAAAATTTATATTTTTATAAAATTTCAAGAACTGTTTTTATATAAAAATAGGTTGTTAAGAGTTTATATCTTTATTAACTTTGTATCATACTAAGTTCAGATTTTTAGTTCCTAACTAATCTTATCTAAATGAGTCTACTTTTAACTTATAATCCCTAAAAATATACAACACAATCTACTATGTATCTAGTCAAGTTGGTAAAGATTTCTTTTAAAACTGACTAATATTATCTAAAACAATATAGTTGAAATTATAATTCCTAAAAATTTGCAACACAATTTAGTATTTATCTAGTAAAGATTGTAAATTTCTGGAGTATTTTATTTTTATTACTTGTTACAAAAATGTTTATAAAATAATTATTTTTTTATAAAAGTAAAATGTCTTTTTATAAATAAAGTAAAAAATTGTTTTACACATGTAAAATTTCATTTAAAAAAAAGATGATAATCAAATGACAAAAAATAGAAGATAAGTTGTTATAGTTGTAAAGTAAGTTTATTTTATTGGTTAAATGATAAAGTTTATAATTTTATTCTTTAAAGTTCATAACTTTTTTTAAATATCCACATGGTACTCATCCAATAAACTTTAAGTTTAAAATTTCTGTTTTTATAAAAATAAAAATAGTAGTTGACTCGTAAGTACGTTTTACACCTTTAACTTTAATTGTTAAATTTCGTTTTTATATATATAAAAAATTATATTTTTATAAAAATTTAAAAACAGTTTTTGTAAAAAATAGGATGTTAAGAGTTTATATCTTATTAACTTTATATCATAAGTTCAATTTTTTTGTTTAGCTTTAAAGTTTATTACTTTATTATTTTTTAATTAAGAAATACAAATTATTAGATTAATATCCAAGAATAACTGCAATATTTTATAATTTCAGCTTGACTATATCTAACTGCAATATCTATTTATTGCAACTTTAGGATATTAACTTATATAAGTTTAGTTGACTTGTAAATTTAGGATACTAACTTTATTTTGAACTTTATTAATATAGTCAATAACTGCATTATATTAACACCAAAAATAAAGTTCAAATATAAAATAAACTTTATTCATACGTCTAGATTAAACATAACAACTGAAAATTAAAAAAAACATAAAGCACTTGATAGATTTCATATTAGACTGTATGAAATCTGTTTCGCTTCTGAATTGACACTCGAGGTATTTTTAATCTGGTTTGCTGGTTTGTGCTTGAATCTGGAGTATCTTCTAATTCCTCTTCTTTGTCATTGTCCTCAGAATCGTCTAAATTAATAACCTCACTCCATTTCCATTCAGAGAGTCTCTTGGATCTCTTCCTTTGAGTCTCAAACTTTCGATCCTTAAAAAAGACAAAAATTGAATACAAAAGTTAAAAAAAAGATTAAATAAACCTTAAAATTACATTTTCACTAAATTCACGTTAAAGATTAGACTTGTATGGACTAAACATTGCACCATAAGAAATAATATGAACACTTTTATCACCATCATCCTGCAATAAAACACACATATAATAACATAACGAACATGTTAATATGAAAGATATATGCAAAAATAATACTTAAAAACCAGCAAAATCAATACCTTAGAAGCTTGTTTGACAAATGGGTTGTTTAAATTGGCATGTTCATCATGCAACTGAATCTGAAAAATCAAATAAGCTAACATTCACATAAAAGTAAATAAAAGAAAACAATTATTCACTGCTACGATATAACAGAAATGACCTTAGAATTTTGAATCTCGCATGCTTGGTTTTTCGCAACAATTGAATTCAGAACTGGATCTATTTTTAAACTTTGTTTAGCAATAGATATAGGGATGTCCTGCTATGTATTTATAGTAGTAACTATAGACGTGCATTAGGGTTTAATTTTAGATTTGACACCCCTTTATTTAGGAAGTTTGTTGTAGGTAGTTTTAAGTTTTTATAAGATATATCTAAGTACAAATATTAGGCAGTTTTAATAAAATAAAATGTGACACATAATATCTTCATTTTATGTTATGGCACTTTTAATTCATTTTGTTTTTGTTTGCATAGATGGAGCCCATCTTTGTAGATTAGGCGCATTAGATCAAAAGTATTATTTACTTGTACATTAAAACAATATCGACTTGTACCTTTTAATCCGTGCGTCGATATTGAACAAGACAACTACCGAAACGTTGACAAAAATGTGTCACACCCCGACCGCGTAAAACAACAAACCGCGACGGAAATGTCGGGGAGTGGAGCGACAGAATTATTGTTTCACAACCATGGTACTTAAAGTTTTGTTTTATTAATTAAAGTGTTTACATTGTCTTTGCATTAACGAAAACATAACATAATTAAACTGCCTTTTAAGTCACTAAGGCCCAAGTCCGCCTAAGTGTTGCACAATCATCATCAAACATTAGCTCCAGAAACACATGTGAAAATAAATACGTCAGCATAAAAATGCCTGTGAGATACATAGGTTTTGTTGATGAAAGATTCATGACTTGTAGTTAAAAGAAGTGTTTAACAAAAGTAGTCATGAACCTTATAAAAATATTTTCTTTTGTAAAATCATATGAAAATCGAAGTGAAAATCAGATGATATAAAAGAATAATGCATGGTTAAATAAATAACCAAGTAGAAATGAATTTGTGCAAAACATGTCGTTTGTAAAACAATGTCTTGTAAAAATATGTTGTTTGTATAAAAATGTATCATGTCTTTGTCGAAGTGGTTTAAATAACGCTACGTTATGTAATATCATAAAAGCACTTATATCTAGGAAGTACCAGCGGCGTATCCACCATGCTTTTATCATATTACACATCGCCTCGTTATATAAATCACTTATCAATAATCACCAAAAATGTCGTGTTTAAACCAATGTCAAAATGTTTATGTGCAAACAATGTCCAAATGTCAAATGTATATCATGTCATGTATAATCAATGTAATGTATGGCAAGTAAAAGGTATTTACTCAAACCATAGGTATAATCTTATTGTGTAACCAAATGTTATGTATGGTGAATAAAAGTATTTACTCAACCCCATATGTAAAATGTACAAAACAATGTATTTGGATAAACCTAAGTTTAAATCAAAAGTTATGTTTTGCAGAAAATAATGATTTATGATTACAAACATTTATGCAGTAATGTTTATCGCATACATTCAAGCCTTGAGACTGTCGGACAAACCCTTAACAATTTAAAGGTTTATCAATTATGTTTTCGGATTCTATCATTCCCTACTTGCAAACAAACCTAGGAAGTCGGGAACAGGATTTGTCAAGTCCTATGGTACCATTACATACTACCGAGCGGCGTGATCAGTGTTAATGAATGTATTATTGCCCCGTTAAACATACCAAATGTCATAACCAATGTAAGCATGCTATGTGAAAACCATGTACTAAGTATGCTAAGTAAACATACATAGCAGAAATGTTTATGAAATCAATGTGCTAGCATGCTAAGTAAACATACATAGCAAAAAAATAATGGAAATCATGTACTATGTGTGTACTAGGTGAACATAGCATGTTTATGTCATAAAAGCATGAAAAACATGAAAGTAACAATGTAGGCACATGTGTATCACCCCAAAATATTTGAAAACGGTAAAAGAGGGGACTATATACTCACATAATCACCTTGAAAACATTTAAAAAGAGGGGGTCTATGTACTCACTTGGGATTGCTTATTAGTCTTGGAATAAAGACCAAATAAAGCTTCAAGGATCACGGAATCAAACGGTACCTAGTATAGGTAACTACGTTAATAATCGGATCCTAAACCGGAAGATAGGATAGAATGAAGTTCTATAAATCAAATGAGTATTTGAACTCATGTGACATGATTTAATAGACCTAACATTCTAATTAGAAACTTAACCTAAGTGCTTTTGACCCGTTTTGACTCGTTAAGGTAGTTTAAGCTACTTTAATGCGTCGTTTGCGTAAAACTAAGGTCGGATGGTTATCTATGTCCTATGTTAAGTCTTACATGCCCAATTATGTTTAAAAATATTACTAAATCAGTTTAGATGTCAAAAACTTGATCACATATGTTAAATATGGATTTATGCTTAAAAGGGGCATTTTGCTCATTTTTAATGGGCATATAACGACTTAATGAATAACTACTCCAACCTAAGTGATCATAAGGTATAACCTCAGTAGGTTATCCCTATACAATTGTGATCACTAAACATGTTTGATCGGATCCTAATGATCGACCAAACGGGTCGGGTTCGAAAGTCTAAGTGGTTGTCGAGACCGCTTAACTTACGACCCTAAACAAGCACTAAACTAGTAGTGACGAGTTAAACATGTTAAAACATGTTTAACTAAGTTAGAAAACTGATTTGGTATCAAACCAAAGTGTTTTGATACCTAAAAATAGTTCCATCACAAAATGCACATAAATACGCATTTTGACCGAAACTTTGACTCGTCACTACACCTAGTCAACGTGGTAATCAGTAGGTATAATCGCTAAGGATTATAACCATCGTGATTACAATCACATTGCAAGTTTAATTGAACTTTGATTTGACCAATTGATGGTCAAAACCGAAAGTCAAACTGTTTGACTTTCAGCTCTTAATGGCTGAAAATAAAGACTAAGCCATGAAAGAACACTCACAAGGCTCTATGGCTGAAAGATTAGACTATGAGAACTCAGGTAGGTGGCTTCCAATGGTGGTTGCCTCCACTTAGAGTCCAAAGATGGAAATGAGCAATGAACAAAGTGAAATGGAGGGGTATTTATAGTTGTGGAGGTGTTACAAGATTATTACAAGTGTTTGTGTAGTCCCCAAGCAATAAATCTGGACCATACATGTGTTTAGGACAGCTAATATTACTTGGAGAGGTGTAAACTTGTTGCCCAAAACAAGAAAAAATGCATAATAGGCCCTCAAAAATCAAACAGCAGCTGAAAACAAACATTCTGCCAGCGAGGGACTGTCGCGCCTCGCGTAAGACTCAGCCAAGTCTTACGCGCCCCGTGACCGAGGACAGTTCAGAACTTTTCAAAACTTTACAGTTTCAGTCCCTGCATGTTGATAAGCTGATTTTTGACACGTTTAAGCCCCGTTAACCCATTTTCAAGGCTCAATAATGATATCAAAGTATAGGGGACATGAAATATGCTTGAAAACATCTCGGATGTCGGCTCGTTTGATTGTGCGGTCTCGTTGTTCGGTTAATTACGATGAAACACGAACGAACGTGAAAACGATCCAAATTAAGCGACGAATGGTATTTTTGCATTCCTATCACTAAAATAAAATATTTTAGTGACTACAAAAATTTTTGGATGTCTGGATGTGGCCAGAACGTAAGATATGCGCATAAATGCAAACTTACGCCATTTTTTACGCTTTTAGTCCCTGATTGATCAAATAAGCGTATTTTCGCACACCGAACAAATCAAAGATTATTTCTAAGCTATGTTAAGGTTATTTATGGTATGTTTAGCTTATGATCATGTTCCGGAATGTACGTTGCCATACGAAACGGCAGACTTTTGTAGTTTGACGCAAACAGTCCCTGTAGTCGAATAAACTTGTTTTTGCCATACCAAACTCTTTAAAACTTATTTCTAAGTTATGTAAAGGTTATTTAAGGTATGCTAAGATTATGTTGCTGTTCCAGAGTGTTTTTCGTGTTAAACTAATTACGCATTAGTTTGCGTATAACTTTCTAGAAAGCGATATAGAGTTTAAAATCGATAAAAATCAAAACGTGCAAAATGTCAAACATAGTTAAACCAACATTGGAATCCAAAACACATTGTTTTATTGATATTTGAAATGTTCAGAGTTTGTACAATGATTACACAAGTACAGATGTCACAGTCTCCCATACTTTAGGAAATTTCGTCCCGAAATTTATTTAGAGGAAACTTGTGAGAATAGGTGTGGATATTTCGCCTTCATTTGATCTTCCTGTTCCCAAGTAAATTCTGGGCCACGTTTAGATTCCCAGCGAACTTTAACAATAGGTATGTGCTTGCGTTTGAGCTTCTTGACTTCACGGTCCATGATTTCCACAGGTTTCTCAATGAAGTGCATCGTGTCATCAACACGAATTTCATCAAGTGGTATATGGAGGTTCTCATCAGCTAAACACTTTTTGAGATTGGACACGTGGAAAGTTGGATGAACATTTCCAAGTTCAGGAGGTAGCTCTAGTCTATAGGCTACTTTTCTGATTCTTTCAACGATCTTGAATGGTCCAACATATCGTGGTGCAAGTTTTCCTTTCTTTCCAAATCTAATCACACCTTTCCAAGGGGATACCTTGAGTAGGACATGATCACCAACTTGAAATTCTAAGAGCTTGCGTCGTCGATCCGCGTAACTCTTTTGACGGCTTCTAGTTGTTTGTAGGTTATCACGAATCTTCTTGACCTTATCTATAGTCTCTAGAATGAGTTCAGGTCCAGTAAGATGAGCTTCACCTATCTCATTCCGGCAGACTGGTGAATGACATTTTCGACCGTATAAAGCCTCGAAAGGAGCCATGTTGATGCTGGAGTGATAACTATTGTTGTAGGAGAATTCGATCAACGGTAGATGCGAATCCTAACTACCACCAAAATCGATCACATAAGCTCTAAGCATATCCTCCAGTGTCTGGATTGTTCTTTCAGATTGACCATTCGTTTGAGGATGATAGGCTGTGCTCAAATTAAGTTGGGTTCCCATGGCAGATTGCATGGTTCTCCAAAAGTGAGACGAGAATCGAGCATCTCTGTTGGATATAATGTTCAAAGGAACACCATGTCGGGATACAATCTCATCCACATAAGTTTTAGCAAGTTTGTCAGTAGATAGATCCTCATGGATCGACAAGAAATGTGCTGACTTTGTAAGACGATCAACAACTACCCAAATGGCATCATGACCTCTTTTAGTGCGTGGCAGCTTGGTAATGAGATCCATAGCAATGTTTTCCCATTTCCAAACTGGTATCTCTGGCTGCTCCAATAATCCAGAGGGATGTTGAGGTTCTACCTTAACCTTGAGACATGTAAGACATTTTGATACATATAAGGCAATGTCTTTCTTCATACCCGGCCACCAATACTGGGTTCGAAGATCCTTATACATTTTGTATGCACCAGGATGAATTGAATAATGAGACTTATGAGCTTCATCCATTAACAAGGTGCGGAGATTGTCTTGACTTGGGACCCACAAAAGGTCCATGAAATAGTATAACCCATTGTCTATCAGTTCAAGATCAGGCTTAATATGATATGGTAATTCCTTACCCATCAAGTCTTGTGTAACACAAATATGTTGAGCCTGAGATATGCGGGTTTGAATATCAGATCGAACATGAACACAGTGAAGCTTGACACGCTCTTTACGACTCAATGTGTCAGCCACGACATTCGCCTTACCAGGATGATAGCGAATTTCTCAATCGTAGTCGTTTAGAAGTTCAACCCATCGTCGTTGCCTCATGTTTAGTTCTTTCTGATTGAAAATGTGCTGGAGACTTTTGTGGTCAGTGAAAACCACACATTTTGTACCGTATAGGTAGTGTCTCCATATTTTGAGAGAAAAAACTACTTCACCTAACTCAAGATCATGAGTCTTGTAGTTTTTCTCATGTACCTTTAACTGTCTTGACGCATAGGCTATGACTTTGTTTCTTTGTATGAGAACACAGCCAAGACCCAAGTTGGACGCATCACAATACACGACAAAGTCGTCGTTGCCCTCAGGTAAGGTTAAGATAGGTGTATTGCAGAGTTTCTGTTTCAAGGTCTGAAAGGCCTCTTCCTGTTTGGATCCCCACTCAAAAGGTTTATTCTTTTGAGTTAGAGCAGTGAGAGGAACCGCAATTTTGGAGAAGTTTTCGATAAAACGGCGGTAATAACCCGCGAGACCAAGAAATGAACGAACCTCGGTAGGGGTAGTAGGTATATCCCAATCCTTAATTGCACTGATTTTGGTGGGATCTACATGTATACCTTGTTCGTTAACGATATGTCCCAAAAATTGAACTTCCTTAAGCCAGAATTCACATTTGGAGAATTTGGCGAAAAGCTGTTCTTTCTTTGGGAGCTCCATTGTAACACGGAGATGTTGTTCATGATCAGTTCGAGTCTTAGAATAGATCAAAATATCATCAATGAAAACGATGATGAATCTGTCCAAATAAGGCTTACAAACCCTATTCATTAAGTCTATGAAAACAGCAGGAGCACTAGTTAAACCGAAGGGCATAACAGTAAACTCATAATGACCACATCTTGTGGGAAATGCAGTCTTGGGAATATCTTCTTCGAACACTCGAAGATGATGATACCCAGACGTAGATCAATCTTTGAAAAGCAAGTAGCACCTTGTAGCTAATCAAAGAGACATCAATGCGAGGTAGGGGATATCAATTCTTGATGGTAAGCTTGTTGAGCTCACGATAATCGATATACATCCTGAAAGATCCATCTTTCTTTTTCGAATAGAATAGGTGCGCCCCAAGGTGAAAAGCTAGGACAGATGAATCCTTTATTAGAAAGCTCCTGAAGTTGTTTGGATAATTCTTGCATCTCAGATGGTGCAAGACGGTAAGGTGATTTAGTAGTATGATTAGCACCAGGTACAAGGTCAATGCGAAACTCAACTTGGCGTGCTGGGGGTAAACCAGGTAATTCTTCAGGGAATACCTCATGATAATCCCGAACAACAGGGATATCTTGAATAGACTTACCTTTGCCTTTCTCCTCTACGATAGGTGCTAAGAAGGCGACATATTTCTTTCGTAGATACTTTTGGGCTTAGGTACAAGACATGAGTTTAAGACTACTAACGGGTTTCTCCCCACGAACTTCTAAGATCTCTCACCAGTCGAAAGCGGTATACGGACAATCTTCTCAAAACAAACCATCTCAGTGTGGTACTTGGCTAACCAATCCATTCCTACTATAACATCGAAGCTCCCGAGTTGCATCGGTGTGAGGTCAATAGGGAAAAGATGGTTATTAAGGTTCAATTAACAACTTCGAAGAACATAATCAAGTACGACGGGTTCACCACTAGCTACTTCTACTGTCAAGGGCTTTCCTAGTTTTGTTCTAGTCATCGAAAGCAAAGGCTCAAAAGCTAATGACACAAAACTTTTATCGACACCCGAATAAAAAAGAACAGAAGCAGGTTGGTTGTTAACAATGAACGTACCGTTCACCACTTCGTTATCTGCGCGTGCCTCATTTGCATTCAAGTTAAAAGCTCGACCACGAGCCTGTGCCTGATTTGCCAACTTTGGGCAGTTGTTCCTGTAGTGGGTCAGATCCCCACAGTTATAACATGAACCAGGTGGATAGTGAGGTCGTGCAGGCTGTTGAGGAGGGTTTTGAGCTGCCTGATTTTGGTTAGGAGCAAAGCGGCAGGTATTGGCAAGATGACCCGATTTCCCACAGTTAGTGTAGATGCAGCACTCTATATGTGGTTGATGGTGGCTGTTACATTTGTTGCACAGGGGTGCATTGCCAGCATACTGCCTCTTGGCACCAGGTTGTGCAGGCTGATTCTGTACTGTCTGGTTTGTCTGAGCAGTAACAGCGAAGTTCTTGGAAGCCTTACGCTTCTTAGACTTCCTTGAAGACTTAGCCTTTTTACCCTTTTGCTCCTTGGTTTTGTCAGTCTGTTTCTTATCACCCTTTCTGTGGAGTTTACCCTTTTTGACTTGAGAGTCAGTTAGGGTTGCAGCTAGCTCAGTGGCCTGTCGGACCGTAGTAGGGTTACTGCCAGTGACAATATCCTGAACAGGATCTGGCAAACCATCTATGTATTTCTCAATCGCCTTGTCCAAAGGCGTGACCATTGTCAGACAGAGCAAACTTAAGTCCTCATATCTATCAGTGTAAGCTCGGTGTTCACCACTGTCTTGCTTCAGATCATGGAACTCATTCTCTAGTGCCCTCTGCTCGTGATGAGGGCAGAACTCTCTCATCATAAGAGCTCTGAATTCCTCCCAAGTTTAACCCAAAGCAACATCATCCCCTTGATCTCTCATTAACCCATTCCACCAAGTGAGAGCCCTCTTTTGGAATGCGCTAGAAGCAAACTCGACCTTACGATTGTTTGGACACTGAACATGGCGAAAGGTGCTCTCAAGACTCTCAAACCATTGTAGGAGCCCAGTTGCTCCTTCAGAACCACTAAACTTGAGTGGTTTTGCCGAGTTAAAACTTTTGAAATTACACGGAGCAGGTGCATTATTGTTATTGTTGGCTTGGTTGATTTGAGTAATGAGATTTGGTAGCATAGCAGCCATCTGCTGTGCTATAATAGTTGCCAGTTCGGTATTGGGTTGTTGAACGTTTCGTCGAGGAGGCATTCAAAAAGAGGAAACATGAGAGAAAACGAGTGAGATGATGTGGTGAAAAAAATGAGATGTTATAAATATCGATGAAATGCAAGGATGGTGGTCGTTTGTTCGTTACCTCAAAACAAACAAACGACACGCAGTGACAAATCAAAGTAAATGGGTCATAATAATGTATCGCGAAGACATGCTTTAGCCTATAAGTGGACACTCACCCCAAGAGTTCCCAGGTAAGAGTGACTGGTCCGATACTGCGGATTTGTACGAACACTCTAGCCTTAGACAGAAAACTCAGGGTACAGGCATCCACCCTTCCAGATTGCACATGTTCACATTATTTAGACCTAAACTTTGACGAGATTTTGAAAATTTGGAAGGCTTAAAGCCAAAAAGAAACCGTCCAAGAATGGATGATTGATTTCAAAATCGTTTTGGAAAATTGGTGTTCATGTTTTAGGTGATTACCTAAGGATAGGTGATGTGTATTGTTTTAAGATCTAAACACAAGATAACTTGTGTTAGGGTCCTAGAAAGGTTATAGTCTAGGTCAAATCATTACTAATAACCTAATTCCCTATAACCATTGGCTCTGATACCAACTCTTCTGTCATACCCCGACCACGTAAAACAACAAACCACGGCGGAAAAGTCAGGGAGTGGAGCGACAGAATTATTGTTTCACAACCATGGTACTTAAAGTTTTGTTTTATTAATTAAAGTGTTTACATTGTCTTTGCATTAACGAAAACATAACATAATTAAACTGTCTTTTAAGTCACTAAGGCCCAAGTCCGCCTAAGTGTAGCACAATCATCATCAAACATTAGCTCCTGAAACACAAGTGAAAATAAATACGTCAGCATAAAAATGCATGTGAGATACATAGGTTTTGTTGATGAAAGATTCATGACTTGTAGTTAAAAGAAGTGTTTAACAAAAGTAGTCATGAACCTTATAAAAATGTTTTCTTTTGTAAAATCATATGAAAATCGAAGTGAAAATCAGATGATATAAAAGAATAATGCATGGTTAAATAAATAACCAAGTAGAAATGAATTTGTGCAAAACATGTTGTTTGTAAAACAATGTCTTGTAAAAATATGTTGTTTGTATAAAAATGTATCATGTCTTTGTCGAAGTAGTTTAAATAACGCTACGTTATGTAATATCATAAAAGCACTTATATATAGGAAGTACCAGTGGCGTATCCACCATGCTTTTATCATATTACACATCGCCTCGTTATATAAATCACTTATCAATAATCACCAAAAATGTCTTGTTTAAACCAATGTCAAAATGTTTATGTGCAAACAATGTCCAAATGTCAAATGTATATCATGTCATGTATAATCAATGTAATGTATGGCAAGTAAAAAGTATTTACTCAAACCATAGGTATAATGTTAATGTGTAACCAAATGTCATGTATGGTGAATAAAAGTATTTACTCAACCCCATATGTAAAATGTACAAAACAATGTCTTTGGATAAACCTAAGTTTAAATCAAAAGTTATGTTTTGTAGAAAACAATGCTTTATGATTACAAACTTTTATGCAGTAATGTTTATCGCATACATTCAAGCCTTGAGACTGTCGAACAAACCGTTAACAATTTAAAGGTTTATCAATTATGTTTTCAGATTCTGTCATTCCCTACTTCCAAACAAACCTAGGAAGTCAGGAACGAGATTTGTCAAGTCCTATGGTACCATTACATACTACCGAGCGGCGTGATCAGTGTTAATGAATGTATTATTGTCCCGTTAAACATACCAAATGTCATAACCAATGTAAGCATGCTATGTGAAAACCATGTACTAAGTATGCTAAGTAGACATACATAGCAGAAATGTTTATGAAATCAATGTGCTAGCATGCTAAGTAAACATACATAGCAAAAATGTTTATGAAATCAATGTGCTAGCATGCTAAGTAAACATACATAGTAAAAACATAATGGAAATCATGTACTATATGTGTACTAGGTGAACATAGCATGTTTATGTCATAAAAGCATGAAAAACATGAAAGTAACAATGTAGGCACATGTGTATCACCCCAAAATATTTGAAAACGGTAAAAGAGGGGACTATGTACTCATATAATCACCTTGAAAACATTTAAAAAGAGGGGGTCTATGTACTCACTTGGGATTGCTTATTAGTCTTGGAATAAAGACCAAATAAAGCTTCAAGGATCACGAAATCAAACGGTACCTAGTATAGGTAACTACGTTAATAATCGGATCCTAAACCGGGAGATAGGATAGAATGACGTTCTATAAATCAAATGAGTATTTGAACTCATGTGACATGATTTAATAGACCTAACATTTGGATTAGAAACTTAACCTAAGTGCTTTTGACTCGTTTTGACTCGTTAAGGTAGTTTAAGCTACTTTAACGCGTCGTTTGCATAAAACTAAGGTCGGATGGTCATCTATGTCCTATGTTAAGTCTTACATGCCCAATTATGTTTAAAAATGTTACTAAATTAGTTTAGATGTCAAAAACTTGATCACATATGTTAAATATGGATTTATGCTTAAAAAGGGCATTTTGGTCATTTTTAATGGGCATATAAACGACTTAATGAATAACTAATCCAACCTAAGTGATCATAAGGTATAACCTCAGTAAGTTATTCCCTATACAACTATGATCACTAAACATGTCTGGTCGGATCCTAATGATCGACCAAACGGGTCGTGTTCGAAAGTATAAGCGGTTGTCGAGACCGCTTAACTTACGACCCTAAACAAGCACTAAACTAGTAGTGATGAGTTAAACATGTTAAAACATGTTTAACTAAGTTATAAAATGATTTGGTATCAAAACAAATTGTTTTGATACCTAAAAATAGTTCCATCGCAAAATGCGCATAAATACGCATTTTGACCGAAACTTTGACTCGTCACTACACCTAGTTAACGTGGTAATCAGTAGGTATAATCGCTAAGGATTATAACCATCATAATTACAATCACGTTGCAAGTTTAATTGAACTTTGATTTGACCAATGGATGGTCAAAACTGAAAGTCAAACTTTTTAGTCAAACTGTTTGACTTTCAGCTCTAAATGGCTGAAAATAAAGACTAAGCCATGAAAGAAAACTCACAAGGATCTATGGCTGAAAGATTAGACTATGAGAACTCAGGTAGGTGGCTTCCAATGGTGGTTGCCTCCACTTAGAGTCCAAAGATGGAAATGAGCAATGAACAAAGTGAAATGGAGGGGTATTTATAGTTGTGGAGGTGTTACAAGATCATTACAAGTGTTTGTATAGTCCCCAAGCAATAAATCTAGACCATACATGTGTTTAGGACAGCTAATATTACTTGGAGAGGTGTTAACTTGTTGCCCAAAATAAGAAAAATTGCATAATAGGCCCTCAAAAATCAAACAACAGCTGAAAACAAACATTCTGCCAGCGAGGGGCTGTCGCGCCCCGCGAAAGACTCAGCCAAGTCTTACGCGCCCCGCGACCGAGGACAGTTCAGAACTTTTCAAAACTTTACAGTTTCAGTCCCTGCATGTTCATAAGCTGATTTTGACACGTTTAAGCCCCATTAACCCATTTTCAAGGCTCAATAATGATGTCAAAGTATAGGGGACATGAAATATTCTTGAAAACATCTTGGATGTCGGCTTGTTTTGTAGGATCGGTTTTTGACTCCTGAACGATTGCGTATCGACACGTGTAATGTGCGGAATCTGTACACGTACGTGGACCGAACACTAGAACGTACTCAATCTGTGATTGTATAGAAGATATGAAATCGTACAAGAACCTCGAATCACCTTTTGCCTTTCTCTCTCTAGTTTCTCTCTCTAACTCCAAAGCTCTCCAAACTCCAAATGTGGAAAAAGTTCTAAACTGTAACCCTATGGGTTCTATTTATAGGCCATGGAATTAATGAGAGTTCTCATTAATTACCATAATGCCACCTTGTTTTTACTAACTAAATATTACAATATAAAGTCTTGTTTTCTTCTGATTTTTGCTACGGACTGTATTTGTCACACCCCCAAAATACCACATGCGGAAACACCACGGGACGTGTGACGTACCAGGAACCAAGCCACCAATCACATTGAACTAATAATAAATATTTAAATAAAACATTCGATTCATTTCATAATATAATTTCAAGTCATAAGTTAAAACTAAAGTAAACGTTCAGCGGAAGCATAATGTAAATTGTTAATCAATTGTTTCAAAACAAGTGTTCAAAACCAACGAAACAAGTATCCAAGAGTCTCGACCCATGACCACTCCATCCCTCCCAGACAGCAAGTCCATAACCAAGAATCTAACGACCTGCAAGCATGCAGACAAGTGTGTCAGATGACGCTGGTGAGTTCAAAGTTTGTTAACACGTTTTAGTTACCAGATATGAGTATAAAACATTTCAAAGATTAGATATTGTTATTAACTCGATTACCGCAGATGGCTCCAGATTATTTGCCCAAACCCCAATGCTCTATCATACATTGGTCAAGTGGTTAAGGTAATTAGTTCACTACCGTCCTCCTCGGTACGGTGTGAGGGTGCCAAACCTAATAGCGCTATCAACTAATAACCTCGTTGCCTCCCCAGCAACCAATCGGTATATGATGGCACTTAATGATAGAAATGAGTGTAATAACCAACATCCCAGGTTTAACATTCCAGTCAAACCCAAAATCCGACATTCCTCCCCGGAACGTTACCCGATATCCCTCCCCGGGATGCATGCTTGAAAAAGGCAGTTGATATTCGCTAATTTACAAATATTTTAGCCCCCCATTTTATCCCCATTTTATGCTTTTTCGGCCGTAAAACCGTCATTCGGATGCTTAATCATCTACACTTTTGTTTACAGGCCTAAAACAGCATACCAGACAAGATGATAGCGAAAACGAGGACTTTCCGGACAAAACGACGAAGCTGCGAACATTCTGTTAGAAAACTGACCAGGAAGTGTGGAACGGTCATGCGACCTAATGCACGACCGTGCATCTCCGACAAATGAAAGCCAGTCCGGCATTGAACGAACGTGCAACTCGGCGTGCAAGGTTATCAAGGCAATCCCGGTGATGCACGGGCGTTCCATATCTTGCACCCCGTGCGGATCCGATGATCACCCAAAACCCTGGAACTGAACGACCAGTGCAGCAATCCGTGCAACATGATCCCAGAAACGCACGGTCGTGCCATATGAAGAACGGTCGTGCGCGACCTACGACTGGTCAAGATCTGTGACGTCATGCAGTATGGTGCACCATACCTACAATAATTGCTTAAAGTGAACGATCGTGCAACAGGACGCATGACCGTGCGACATCGAAATTATATAAAAACCTGCAGAAACATTCTGCTCGTAAGGCTGGACATTTTGGAAGCGATTCTGGCGATTTTCAGGCTCCGGAGGCTTCTACTTTCACCCGGATTCAAGACACATTGTGCCGATTAGCTTCGTTATCTTCCAGATTCTTCATCTTATGCTTGTTTATGGTTTGGTTTTCTAATTTTTCCATGATTTTGTTAATCTTTCAAGCATTTAGATTAATGTTTATGTATTATTGTAGCCTTTGGGCAAAAACACAACAATTCCTTGCTTGATTATAACCATTAGTGTGTTAATCTTTGTTTGTAATGACACTTGGAAGTATTTTCTATGTTAATCTTTGATGATTAGTTTGCAACCTTGTTATTGATATTGATTTCTTGATTATAAGTAATTGTGTTGGATGATTGGTATTTGGTTAGTTAAGATAGTTGAAAAATGAAGCTTAATTAATCTTGTATTAGTAAACTTTGAACTTGGTTAACTAGTTTAGCTTGGTTTAAATGTGTGCATCATGATACTAGAAATGGTTAGTGATTTAATAAAATGTAATTATTGTTAATCAAGAAAGTTTGTCATCACGTAAGGACCTAAACGGGTTAAATGGTGTCGTTATGAATTCTTGCCATGATTTGTTAACCTAGTTAGTAGTTTAGGCCAAAATTGCTATCTTGGTGAATTTATGTGTAAGATTTGTAAAATGAACTCGGTTGTGATTTAATCTAATTTATGCTTGTCTTGGTGGTTGCATTGTGTTTATCGGTGTCGCTTTCCTTGATTAAGTGCGGTTAGAAAACTCCTAACGGATGACTAACTTATTTTTAAGAGATTTTCATAGACATTTATCAATTGCACGTTAAAGAACAGTTTTAGGTGGTTAAAGTGTGTTTATCGTTTTAGCTTTCCGAATGATTGTCATGTTAGGATTCCCGAAAGGGATACTAATTGTCTTAAAATGGAAAATTGACCGAATGCTTCTAGTGCCAAAACCGACTTAGTTGACATACTTGGGTTGTGTATTAAGCAAGGCTTTTTATCTATTATTTACTATGTTTTATAAGTATTTGTTTATGCTTACTTTAGTTTATTAAAAATCAAACAACTCATGTTTTTACCGGTAGTTTAGTGACAAAGGTCTAGTATTATTCCTCCGCCCATTTCCTTGGATCGATACTTGGTTCTTACCGATACTTTACTACATATATGACGGGCTACACTTGCCTCTTTCGTGTGTGTTTTGATGTTAAAGTAATAATCACTTTTATAAATTTAAAACCGAATCGTGTGTAATTTCATTATAAAAATATGTGTAGTCGCGCACACGTCAAGTTTTTGGCACCGTTGCCGGGGAAATGGCGAGCTTTAGGAACGACCCGAGTCATTATTTTATCGGTGTATATACTTGTTAATATTTGTGAATAATTTCTTGTTTATTTATTTGTTAATATTTCTTGCTTTTAATTCGATTTATTCGTTTTCGTGATTCTTTTGTACACTTGTAAATTTTTGCTCCATTTATTTATTCAATCCGGATTTATTTATTCATTTATTCCTTGGGTTTTCGGCACCTTAAAATCATTTTTGTATTAGCCGATTCGATTATTCTTATTGTGTTGATTTTTATAAAATTTCTGACCCATTTTCGGATTTTATAAAATTTTTTAGCCCTATTTTTAATAATTCTGTTTCTTTTCAGCAAAAAAAAAAAGAAACAGAATTATTATAATAATATAATATTCATTGTGTCAAATTTTCGTTTTCAGGTTGATGTTCTCAACACCCGCTCCCGATCCTATTGAGCCGTCAGACGAACCCGAGCGTGTTCTGAGGAGACGTCTTCGCGCAAGATCTCGTGCGGTTGGGCTACTGCTCGCATCTGGTGAGCATGAGCAGGTGGTACCCGCTGAAGCCGAGGGCTCAGTGGCAGCAGGAAACGCAACCATGGCAGACGACGACAGACCTTTGAATGAAACAAACCAACCCGGAGGAGAAGGCTTGCTACCGAGCATCACCCGACCGACGGTAGCAGCACCGAGTTTCGAGATAAAATCTAGCATCATCAACATGATACAAAACTCGGTGCAGTTTGATGGGAAGGATCACGATGATCCGGGTCGGCACATCGCAAAGTTTCTCGAGGTGTGCTCGACTTTCAAGATAGGAGATGTTTCTGAGGACGCGATCCATTTGCGGCTCTTTCCGTTTTCATTGCGAGGCAAAGCCAGTGCTTGGCTCTTGTCACTTCCGGCAGGATCTATCACCACTTGGGCCGGAATGGCAGAACTATTTGTGCAGAAATATTTTCCTCCGGAAAAGACTACTAAATTAAGGAACCGTATCATAACGTTCAAGCAAGACGATGGAGAATCTCTACACGCAACTTGGGAGAGGTTTAGAGATCTTTTAATTGATGTCCCACATCACGGGTTGTCCAAAAGGCAACTAATACTGACCTTTTATCAGGGACTCAATTATGACTCGCAGGAGCGTTTAGACGTGTATGCAGGAGGCGATCTTGGAACGAAGACACCAACTGAAGCTTACGTGATCATAGAGAAAGCTGCGTTGAAGTCAAGTTCTCGTCACGGTGGAGCGCGGAATAAGACATCATCCACTTCCGGAGTTCATGCTGTGGATACATATACGGCTCTTACTGCGCAAATTAGAGCCTTGGCAACAAGAATTGATCAGTCTCAGAATGTCTCGCGAATTCAATCACCATCATGTCATCAGTGCGGGGTTGCACACGTGCCAGGTACGTGTGAGCAGGGTGTTATGTTTACAGGACACGAGGAGGTGAACTACATGGGCAATCAAATCAAGCCCCAAAATAACCCCTATAGCAACACGTACAATCCAGGGTGGAGGAATCACCCAAACTTTGGGTGGAAATCTGGTTCTGGGAACCAAAACGCACACGGATTTGCTCAACATGCTCCTGCGCCACAAGAATCTCAAGGTCAATCCTTCCAGCCACAGTATCATAATCAAGGCTTAGGAAGCAGTTCCCAGCCACACGCCTCTCAAAGCAATGCAAAGCTAGAGGAAATGATGGCACAACTGCTGAACAACTCCAACAGTGCTAATCAAATTTCTGAGAAACGATATCGGCAGCATGAGGAGCGATTCTTGGTCAACGAAGGAGAAATGCGGAGTCAAAAGGCTTCCATTCAGACCATCGAGAATCAAGTGGGCCAGTTGGAAAAAATGATGTCGGAGAGACCCCCAGGTGGTCTTAAGGACAATACGGAGCAGAATCCAAAAGGGCGTGGTAATGGCCCGCACATGTAACAAGTGTGGGGACATGAGTCTTGCTATCGACTCGCCGAAAAAAAATTTAGCATGAGTCTTGCTATCGACTCGCCGAAAAAAATTTTAGCATGAGTCTTGCTATCGACTCGCCGACAAAAATTTAGCATGAGTCTTGCTATCGACTCGTCAACAAAAATTTAGCATGAGTCTTGCTATCGACTCGCCGACAAAAATTTAGCATGAGTCTACGTGTAACAACCCTCGGTAAACCATCGCCCTCATAATATTTTAGACGCCTTAGTATATTATAAAATGTCCCAATATGTCTTATATTATACCCCGTATGTGAAAACCGAGACCGATTTATGTTATAATTATAAAATAAATCAAAAACATGAAATATAGGGCTGAGGCGGGCCGCGTAGACCCACCTTAACCACTCACGCAGGCCGTATGAGAGTGTTGACCGGACTCTGCTGAATTCTTAAGTTCAAGCGGGCCGCGTAAGCTTAAGCTTACATTAACGCGGGCCGCGCGGACTCATAAAACGCGGATACACCAGAGGCCGACACGTGTCGTCATCGTGGCGGACCTACTAGCTGACCCAGCTAAGCTATTATGTTGACTGGTGTTGACGCGGGCCGCGTAAGGCTTCGCCTTACCTTACGCGGGCCGCCTGAGAGTCAATATCAGCAACTATATAAAGGAGGCCTAGGGTTTCAATTTCCGTCGCTCACTTTTCATTTCTCAAATCTCACTTTCTGTAGTAGAAGCTTTATAGTCGGGTACTATACCCCTAATTAGCGAGGTTCTACTCCGTTGTAAGTATTATAACCCCAGTTTTGTAATAATTATGATGCCCGATTGATTTAGGGTTCCGTAACAACTGTTGTGGTTCTGCCCGACGTAGTTGTTGGAATGCCGTCTCGGGAAGGGTATTATTAATAATTTCAAAGGGTTATGATACTAACCAATGTACATTTGTATAAATTATAGATTATATCCAGGAAACCCTTAAGAAAAGCCTAAGACAGCAATGTGAGTTGATCCACTTTTTGTAAACCTTTTTATGAACTGTTTTACAAAACCTTACATATCTTTTCATGCGAACAACATTATTGAGTATTTGTAAGAATACAATTATAGTGGGTATGTTGGGGTTTTGTATACAAAATTTGTTACCACCTAGTCAAGGAGTAACATTTCCACAAGTTGAGTATGACAGTACCACTGATGTTAATTGTTATATCTTGGAAACAAATGTAATTGCGGATGTGCCCTCAATACTGTACACTATGAATTTTTATTTAAACTTGATTAAATTGGGATTCACTCACCAGTATTTCCCACTGACAAAATATTTTTAAAACGCGTTTCATCTAACCCAATGTGACAGCCAATTAATAAAAAGCCAGCTGGAGAGCACTGAAGGCTTGGGATAATGTGGCTATAAAAGTTACCAAATAAATGGTGTTTTAAATTAAATAAAATAGGGTTTGTCCCTATAAATGTATTGTAATAAGAAACTTGGGTTTTGCCCATGTTATTATTAATATCAAATATGGTGGTTTTACTCTGATAAACATTTCCTAACTACGGTCCTGATGAAAATTCAGCTGCAAGATTAAATAAAACCTGATACCACCGAAGCTCTGTGATCGTGTCTGCCTGTTCCAGGGGATCAGGGATCGGGGGTTGCCACACTACGCTACTGACTCGCGGACCAAAAATGTAGCAAGAGCGTATTTTGCGCTTTAGGGGTAGTGTCATCTTTTTAGGTGTTTTTCTAGTTTTAGCGTAATTTAGGAGTGTTTGGTAGTTTACTTTAGTTTGTACAATTTTCATACGTGTCGGGCGAAGGTTCTATGTTGAAATATTGTTTAAAGAGTTTGTGTGTCGAAAAAATGGCGAAAAACGGCCAAAACAGTTGCTGGAAATGGCTTCTGCGGAAAATTCTGATCTGCAGCTGTTGCACGACCATGCCACGAATCGCACGACCGTGCGTTTCTGAGCTGGCCGACATGGTGAGTCGCACCCCCGGTGCATCTCCAAGAATATGCTGCAGGTTTGAAAAATGTTGGTGACGCACGACCGTGCGAGCTGTCGCACGACCGTGCGAGAGGCAGGGGCAGTTTGGTCTTTTGCACATTATAAAAACCCCCCATCTGCTTCCAAACCCTTCATTCACGAACCCTAACCATCTGCAGCCGTTCCAGAGCGATATTGTTTCAATTCGCACGGTTTCTTCGCACGGTTTCACACACGACTTCGTACGGTACGTTCCTTCTTGTAGATTATCTGTTTTTTCGCTTTCTAGGGTAGATTCATCCGTTTCTTCAAGGATTTTTAGGGTTCCCTTCATAAATACAAGCGAAACCCTAACCCTTGTAAGAACCATTCATATCATGAGCATCCGGATTAGGTTTCCGACCCCTGTTTGTACAAAAAAGTTGTTGATTTTGAAAAAATCAGGCTATTCATAGTTCAGGGTTTTGAAAACTGCAGAAACTGTGTCGCACGGACGTTCCTTGGATGGAACGGTCGTGCCATTCTGGATGATTCACGATATCTGCTTGTTGGTCGGTGTTGCACGGTGGTGCAGTTGGTCGCACGTCGTGCAGACCCGACATCTTTGGGCTACTGGTACTCGTTATCGGCGACGCACGACCGTGCGTCTCGTCGCACGTCCGTGCCACAGGCCCAGATCAGATTCACAGAATCTTCATAACTGTCTGCTCGGTTGTTTTCGATTAAAATTTTTCCTGATCCCATCTTTCTAACGATATATCTCATACAGATGGACCATCCTTTTCTGCAATTTAATCCCGACGATGAGCGAGAGGCTCTTTGTATCCCGAGACGTGACGCCTTATGGGCAAGGCGAGGGCAATTCGGAGTCCCTAGGTGGCTGGATTGGGAAGTTATGGGGGAGCTAAACCAGAGTGAAAGACTTGATGGCATGCTCACTTTCCCACTTTCGCACTTAATATCTATCAACCAACCCGTCTATCGTGAGCTAACGATAGAGTTCTTCTCCACATATGCCTACGAAAAACCAGTTGCTCATAGAAGGCCAAAATTTTGATACAAGGATCGGATAACTTTCAGGTTAGGTGGACGATGGCATACTTGGTCAGTGGGTCGATTGGGTAGGAAGCTCGGGATCTACACAAGAGAAGACATGGATTCCGAAGTCTTCACGGATCAGTTTACCTTTCCATCTGATGCAGATAGGAACCAGTTTTGGGCTGAAAATGCTATTGGTGACCCTTACGACCCAAGAATGTCGAAGGCTTCACGACTGAGAGACCCTTTGGTTCGGGTGATGCATCATGTGTTTAGCCACACAATTTGCGGGCGCATGGACAGTCTTGGGAACTGTCCAACACCAGATTTGATTTTTCTCTATGCGCTGGTTGAGGGAGTCCATATCAAACTAGCCGCAAGGATGGCTGAATACTTCGTGAAGTGCTCGGGGCGGAAACCCAACAGTCAAATCCATGGCGGTCAGTACGTGACCGAAATTGCTTATAATCTGAATTTGATGACTGACGAGGTACTTCAGGGTCTCACACTGATAACCGAGGGTGTTTATGTTGACATTAGGTCACTGAAGGCGATGGGAGTGATTGCTGAGTTGCCTCACAGGGATAAGTTGAAGGGGTTAAACAACGAGGTCTGGGACCCGTTGCCTCCAGCTGTGGAGGAAAATGAGGATGAGGTGATGCATGATCAGGAGCATCAGGAGCAGCAGCACCAGCCACATACACCACCACATTCACCGCAGCACCATGCATTCCACCAGCATCAGGACTGGCCGGAGTTTTACCAGCAGTTCCAACAGATGCGAGTTACGCAGGAGCAGCATGGGACTTATATTGACCAGATTAGGACTAGTCAGGACCAGATCAGAGCTAGTCAGGATCAGCTCAGGGCCACTTAGGATCAGCTTAGGCAGAACCAGGACAGTTTGTATAAGGGGGTGAGTGTTGGGTTCTCATACATGTTCGGGGAGATGCATCATGCCTATCCCGACTACTTTCAGCATCCTCCGTAGTTCCCACCGTGGAACCCACCTGGTCATGGAGATGCGGGCCCGTCCTTCACGAGAGACGATGATGGTGATGACGAGTAGGAGTCGGTGGAGTGGGTAGTTTGTGGTTTTATCTTTTCCGTACTTTGTTTATTTTGGTTGTTATGTCAAACACCCGCGGTTATGTACTTTATTTTCAGACACTTTACTTTATGTCTTGTATTTGTTTGGATTGTAGTACTTATATTTATGTACATTATGGTTTATTTGTGTTTATTCTGAATCTGTTCTGTTTTGGTGTACATGTGACATACTTGCAGATCCGACATATCTTGGACTGGAGCACATGACAGATACAGCTTTGGAAGTCTCGTTTCATTAGACATCATCTTGAGGGGAGTACTATTATCCTTTTCTCTATATTTCGGGTCTCGCATTGCGGATAATGCGAAGTTCAAGTGTGGGGAGGGGGTTAACTTTGTTAACTTTGTTTGTCCTTTAAAAAAAATCAGAAAATCAGAAAAATCATTCAAAAATACCTGTATTTTGTATATATTTTAGTAAATAAACCGGTTGGTTGTGTTTTAGAAAGCTTCGGACTTGATAAAAACTCGACAAGCAAAATATTTTTGAAAAAGGAAACCGGAAAGCGTGACAAACAAAGAAAGACTTGCATGATAGTTTTCACACTTTTACCATTTCCTTCCATTACATGAGCATATTTGAGCCTTGATATTGTTATATATTTGTTCATTTCGGATATAGGAGTGAGCCGGATGTTATGTGTAATTTAGAACTTGTCACTAGTATGCTTGTTAAGACCATGAACTTGCGGAATTGTGTAGAAGTGATAGAGGCACTTAGATTACCCCTTTGTTGTAAACCTTGTTCTTTGTGTTGTGCTTCCCGTAAACCTTATATTACCCTTTAGGATTAACCATGTCGAGCCTTCCCGTTTACCTTTGTTTACCCACATTATCGCCCACTTAGCCAAATTTAGCCTTTTTATGTTTTAAACCTTTTTAGTGTTGAAACTCGGTCAAAATAATCGTTTAACTAGCGTTTGTTGTAGTTTATTGTTTATTATATATCTAGTTTCTTGATTATAAAAAAAATAAAAATAAAAATAAAATAAAACACCCTAAAATAGGGTGAAGTCGACGAAAATCGAGCAATTTTGAATGCTTAAATGTTAAAATATAGTTGATGAGCTCGATTGCGCAATAGTCGCATTTTGAAGGCATTTGTATGTATAGTTGTATTGTTTGTTGCTAGTTAAACGCTACTACCGAGTTTTAACCATTTTCGCCACTTTAAATATCCATTTCCATACCCTTCGCCCAAGCCTAACGTTACAACCCGTAAAGACCTCTTGATTTACACTTTTTCGCATGTTAGTTGGTGGAGACGAGATCTTATGACAAGCTTATGATATTACACATTTCATTGACGAGGCGTTGAGTGTTTGCACGTACACATTTTATGTATGTTTCATAAATAAAACCGAGTGTGTGTGAACATTGTGAGTTGTGTGAAGATTAACATGTTGAGTCAATTAAATGTGAAGTCACGGCTTTTTGGTTGTCGCTATATATTTGCATATGCTTGTTGGGTTTGAGTCTATTGATGTTGTCTTTCGAAAACCGGCTAACCGTTTGTAGTAGTTTCAATAAAATATTGTGTAAATTATCGTTGTTGTTTGATTCTATCTTTTATTGCATTTTAGTTTAGCTTGCTTGAGGACAAGCAAGGTTCAAGTGTGGGGAGATTTGATATTCGCTAATTTACACATATTTTAGCCCCCCATTTTATCCCCATTTTATGCGTTTTCGGCCGTAAAACCGTCATTCGGATGCTTAATCATCTACACTTTTGTTTACAGGCCTAAAACAGCATACCAGACAAGATGATAGCGAAAACGAGGACTTTCCGGACAAAACGACGAAGCTGCGAACATTCTGTTAGAAAACTGACCTGGGAGTGTGGAACGGTCGTGCGACCTAATGCATGACCGTGCCTCTCCGACAAATGAAAGCCAGTCCAGCATTGAACGAACGTGCAACTCGGCGTGCAAGGCAATCAAGGCAATCCCGGTGATGCACGGGCGTTCCATATCTTGCACCCCGTGCGGATCCGATGATCACCCAAAACCCTGGAACAGAACGACCAGTGCAGCAATCTGTGCAACATGATCCCGGAAACACACGGTCGTGCCATATGAAGAACGGTCGTGCGTGACCTACGACTGGTCAAGATCTGTGACGTCATGCAGTATGGTGCACCATACCTACAATAATTGCTTAAAGTGAAAGGTCGTGCAACAGGACGCACGACCGTGCGACATCAAAATTATATACAAACCTGCAGAAACATTCTGCTCGTAAGGCTGGACATTTTGGAAGCGATTCTGGTGATTTTCAGGCTCCAGAGGCTTCTGCTTTCACCCGGATTCAAGCCACATTGTGTCGATTAGCTTTGTTATCTTCCAGATTCTTAATCTTATGCTTGTTTATGGTTTAGTTTTCTAATCTTTCCATGATTTCGTTAATCTTTCAATCATTTAGATTAATGCTTATGTATTATTGTAGCCTTTGGGCAAAAACACAACAATTCCTTGCTTGATTATAACCATTAGTATGTTAATCTTTGTTTGTAATGACACTTGGAAGTATTTTCTATGTTAATCTTTGATGATTAGTTTGCAACCTTGTTATTGATATTGATTTCTTGATTATAAGTAATTGTGTTGAATGATTGGTATTTGGTTAGTTAAGATAGTTGAAAAATGAAGCTTAATTAATCTTGTATTAGTAAACTTTGAACTTGGTTAACTAGTTTAGCTTGGTTTAAATGTGTGCATCATGATACTAGAAATGGTTAGTGATTTAATAAAATGTAATTGTTTTTAATCAAGAAAGCTTGTCGTCACGTAAGGACCTAAACGGGTTAAATGGTGTCGTTATGAATTCTTGCCATGATTTGTTAACCTAGTTAGTAGTTTAGGCCAAAATTGCTATCTTGGTGAATTTATGTGTAAGATTTGTAAATTGAACTCGATTATGATTTAATCTAATTTATGCTTGTCTCGGTGGTTGCATTGTGTTTATCGGTGTCGCTTTCCTTGATTAAGTGCGGTTAGAAAATTCCTAACGGGTGACTAACTTATTTTTAAGAGATTTTCATAGACATTTATCAATTGCACGTTAAAGAACAGTTTTAGGTGGTTAAAGTGTGTTTATCGTTTTAGCTTTCTGAATGATTGTCATGTTAGGATTCCCGAAAGTGATACTAATTGTCTTAAAATGGAAAATGGACCGAATGCTTCTAGTGCCAAAACCGACTTAGTTGACATACTTGGGTTGTGTATTAAGCAAGGCTTTTATCTACTATTTACTATGTTTTATAAGTATTTTTTTATACTTACTTTAGTTTATGAAAAATCAAACAACTCATGTTTTTACCGGTAGTTTAGTGACAAAGGTCTAGTATTATTCCTCCGCCCATTTCCTTGGATCGATACTTGGTTCTTACCGATACTTTACTACATATATGACGGGGTACACTTGCCTCTTTCGTGTGTGTTTTGATGTTAAAGTAATAATCACTTTTATAAATTTAAAACCGAACCGTGTGTAATTTCATTATAAAAATATGTGTAGTCGCGCACACGTCAGCAGTGAACTCACCTTGGTTTGCTCGATTTGTTAAGTTACCCGTTTCCAAGATAATCAACCAACCCTACCGAGGTTACCAATCAATATCAGTTTCGTAATAAGTCACTTTATGTAATTACACAGTTTACATTTCACACAACAGTCCTCATCCCTGTGTATATCACGCAATAACATTCACAGTTGCACTGGGTATTCATATCAAACAATTTACATTAGACAACACATATCAGTCCATGCAGGTTCCTTATTTCTAGATAGCCTTAACCTCATGCAACAATCACAACTATCAGACAACATGCACAACATAACCCACTCACTGTTCAACTTGTTACCCATACGACGAAGAACCATCTTTCGTCAAGGTCCAATCATGACGAAAGATCCATCTTTCGTCGGGTTCAATCATGACGAAAGATCCAAGGTTAGTCAACAGGTGTGTCGACGAAGAATGGGTCCTTTGTCGACACTGATTATTCGTCAAAGGTGTTTCGTCGCTAACCGTAATAGACGGTTACCAGTCCCTGACTTCTGCCGTAACATATGATAATGGATTTGACAGTTTACAATCTGATCATGCAGCAGTTTTAATCAAGAATTACACACCCCAATTCATGTACAGTCCTCAACCTTCCAACAATAACTGTTGGGATTGAACCCTATCAGAGGAACAGATAATTAAAGCCAAAACTGGATCAGAGCAGTGGATCCAGAATAAGCAGACGATTACAGTTAGTTCATGCAAATCTCTCCCCTTGAAAGTGGCTTTGTATCTGCTGACCTCCTATCTGCTGATCTTACCAAGTGCTGATTCACAACTGCTGCCTTGCATCTACTGCCAAATGTAAAAGACTGATGGAAGACCAAAGCTCTGCTGACTCAATCTACTGCCTTGAGTCAAGTACTGCTGATCCGGACAAGCACTGTTGGGTTCACAGCAGTAAAAGGATGCAGCAGCTGTTTAAGTGTCTTTTATGTAATGTAATGTAATAGCAGTAGTTTAGTACATCAGTGTTTATAGATCAGAGGTTAGAGTTTGTTAGGATGTTAGATGTCACTTTCATGGTGACGTCAGCTAAGATGCTCAGTGGTTTGCAAGTGCCTATAAATAGTTCAGTACTTTGTACTGTTCTATTAGCTCTTTCATCACATCGTCTTCTTTGCACGAACAAACTACTGAGCTCTGGCTGAGGGGGAGTTTGCATTCTTACATCAATCATTGTAATCGTTGTTGAAATAAATTCAATCTTTCGATTCATTGTGTAAAGAAGTTTGATTAAAGTATTACTCTCATTTGATTGTATGCAAAGTTTGCTTTCATTTTATTTCCGTTGCACAACTCTTTCATTTTCCATCTTAATTTCAAACAAAAGTACAATAAAAAAGAAACTCAGATCCAACAATTGGTATCAGAGCCTGGACAGTCAAATTTGATTTAACAATCATTTTGACGTAAAAAGTTCAGCTCATAACAGTTGATACTGATCGTTTGTTCGTCCGTTGAAAAACAGAGCAAGGATTAATCACCATTAAAGTTGATTTCTCAGTGTCTGTAAAACAACAAGAATGACGTCACAATCTCAGGATGATAAAAACAACATCGGCTCGCTTTTTAAACCACCTATGCTTAAAAGAAATGAGTACAACATCTGGCAGAGGAGGATGGGTCACATCCTCGCTCAACAAAGCACAGGTTGTTGGAAGTCTGTCATTTATGGTCCCCATGTTCCTTCAGTGCCAAGCGCTGAAGATGCTAAAAAGTTCGTTCCAAAACCAGTTGAAAATTATACCGAAACCGACTTTCAAAAGATCGAACTAGATGCTAAAGCGTTTAGCATCGTAGCATCTGCGCTGCCCAATGAGATATATGCTGGACTGTTACATTGTAACAGTGCCAAAGAGTTATGGGACGCACTTAAGGAACAATTTGGGGGAACTGAGGAAGTAATAGAAAACAATAGGGAAATCCTGAACCAACAGTATGAAACATTTTGCTACGTTAAAGGTGAATCACTAACGCAACAATTTGAGCGTTTCAGCTGTCTCATCAGTGAACTGAGGCTTGTTAACACCACTTTTACAAACTCAACTCAAAATAGCAGGTTCCTCAGGTCACTGCCAGAAAAATGGGACACCATAGCTTTTGTCACCCGAAACTCACCTGAATTCAAGGATCTGACCTTGACCCAACTCCACGGTCGACTCCTGACCTATGAAAGGGAGTTGAACCAGAAAAGGAGGTTACAAGAGTCAGGAAAAGTTACCGATGATTACACTTTCGGTAATACTGCTCTTCTGGGTCAAGAAGAATCTGGGAGCAGTGGTAAGGATCAGGGTTTTGATCACTTCATTGACATAACCGTTGGTGCAAATTTTAACAACCCTGATCCTCACTCTGCTAGTTATGCATTCACTGCAAATGAAAACCAGATGTCAGACAATTTAAGTTTTGAACTAAATGATTTGCAACATTTTGATCCCACTGATTTAGAGGAAATGGACATCCTGCACCAACTGGCTTTGCTAAGTGTCAGAACTAGCAAGTTTTACAAAAGAACAGGGCGAAAATTCCCAGGTTTGCATGGGAATCTAAGGGTTGGGTTGGATAAATCAAAAATCAAGTGCTATAAGTGTAATAGGTTGGGACATTTCGCTAGGGAATGTAGGAGTCAAACTACTGGTCCCATAATTACTCATCCTAGCTCAAATCCTAGACCTCAAAACCAAAACACTGTGCACTATGCCCAATATGCCCCAGCAGCTCATGTGAACACTGCTCACTATGCTGCTGCCCCTGTGCCAGTACATTATGTCCAAACTACTGTTCCACAAATCCAATATGTTCAAACCCCTGCTCCACAGGTACAAGTGCAGCCTGTTGCACCTCAAACCACTGCTCCAGCAGCAGCACAACCAGATCAACAAAGTTTTTTCACTCAAGGGTTTGTTGACTGGAGCAGTATGCCTGAAGACCTTAATGATGAAAATTTTGCACTCTATGCTTCTAATGATTCTTCTTATGATGAGTTTTGTTTGATGGCATTAGAGTCAATACAGGAGGGGGTTGAAACTGAGGAGGAACAGCAGTGTTTTGAAACAGTGGAAGAGGTGACTGAAGCAGTGGTTACTGCTGTGGCTGGTGAACTACTGTTGGGAGAAAGTTCAGGTACCCTGATTGAACCAATGACAGATCCTTGGTCTGTAGAGGACAAAGAAGAAGAGAAAGAAGAAAAGGCTGGTGAAAAGAAGGTGAAAGCTGATGATGAAGAAGATCATAAATGTGATTGTGCAATGATGGCAGCTGCCAAGGTATCTCCTCAAGTTCTTGAAAAACTGTGTTCTGATAATTGCATAATTGCTTTTGCTAACATTAAAGAGGTGAATGAAAACCTTCGGGATAAAATCTTGTCTGATGAGGTCAAATTTGAAAGGTCTTTAAAAGAACTTAAAAACAAATTGACTGAAAAAGAAAAAGAGAACAGCTGTCTAAAAGAAGAGCAGAGTATAACCAAAACCCAACTTCAAACTATGGTAGAAAAATACCAAGTTTGTAAAAAGGAGTTGGAGTCCGCCCAGATTACTTGTGAAAGATGGGTGGAATCCTGCAAAGGATATGAGGTTATGCTTGAAAAACAGAGAAAAAGCCATGTGAAGTTTGGGGTTGGGTATAGAAAACATGATTATGAAAACACTGCTTTTGAAAACTCTGTTCAAACCACTGATGTAACCACTGAGTTCATCCCCAAAAACAAGAATGGCCAAGAAGTGAAAATCACTGACAAACTTGGTAACAAAATCACACTTGACAGACCAATGGAATCCTCTACTTTTGAGGAGCTTGAAGAATACCAGTTTAAACCAAAATGGTCTGATGAGTGTGACATTCTTGAAAATTTCAAGCCAATGGACTTTACATCAATTAATGGTGTCAAGGCTCCAAAAGCTAAAGTCATACCTCTCAAGGACATCCCAGCAGTGGTTAAAACCTCTGCTGCAAAGGAGTCTGAAAAGAGAAAGAAGAAAGAAAAAAATGATAACTTGTTTTGTGAATTCTGTGAGAAGAGGAATCATCTTACAAAAGATTGTTTCCACTTAAAAGCATATGATTTAAACAGAACAAGTGTCATAGTTTCAGCTGAAGGTTGCATTGTCTGTGGTAAAACAAACCACAAAACTCAAGCATGTGTGTATCTCAAAAACTTTGATGTGAAAAAGAATGAGTACATTGCTAAAACATCCTTGAGTCCATCAGCATCATCAACATCTGTCAAATTCACCAAGAAACAACCACTGTTTGTGCCAGTTCAAACAGCTGTTACAAAACAGCTGAACCAAACATATGTCAAAAGAGATGTTCAGGTTACTGATGCACCCCCTGCCAATCAGTTCAGAAAAGGCAGAGAAAAACAGTCTTACCAAAGGATTCCTCACGTTTATGAGGCCTACAAAAGGCCCTCTAAACCCAAAGTGAACAAGCATCCTTTTGGTTACCAGCAGATGATTGGTCAGGACCCACAACAGTGGTTAGAGAAACACTGTCCTAAAACAGTTCAAACTCCTGACCTAACCACTGTCCATCATTCTACATCCATCCCAGACACTGTTGAGACCCCATCCAAAGCCCTGTTGGCTTTGGAGACCTTAATGAACTAATCCTTTTACTTCATGTGCAGGGAGCTTCTGCATGCTTCGATAGTCTTTGGTATGTAGATTGTGGAGGCTCCAGGCACATGACAGGATGTAAAGCCCTCCTCAAAGACTTTAAAATCCATGGAGGGGGTGATATATCCTTTGGGAATAATAGTAAAGGAAAAGTTCTGGGGTCTGGAACAGTGGAGTCTGGAAAAGTAAAATTTGAAAATGTCAATCTAATAGACAATCTAAAATTCAACCTTCTGAGTGTGTCCCAAATGAGTGACAAGGGTTTTGGGTCATTCTTCACAAAAGATTGTTGTAGGATTGTTGGACCAGAAATGGTCAAAAAGATTGAAGCAATAATCAAATCTGGTCAAACTAAACTTGTTGCTCAAAGAAGTGGCAATGTTTATGTTGTTGACATGTCAAAAGAGTATCCCAGAGCTGATACCTGTCTGTTCTCAGCTGCCTCTAACAAAGAGACAGAACTTTGGCACAGAAGGCTGGGACACACAAATCTTAAGACAATCACAGAAATTTCAAAAAATGGTTTGGTGAGAGGCCTACCACAAAAATTGTTTTCATGTCCTGAACATTGCATTTCCTGTTTAAAAGGAAAACAGCATAAAAGTTCTTACAAGTCCATTGAAGAGTCCAAAACAACCCAGTGTTTGTAAATGCTACACATGGATTTGTTTGGCCCAGTTCAAGTCATGAGCCTCAAAAAGAAAAAAATATTGTTTGGTTATTGTTGATGACTTTTCTAGGTTCACATGGACTTTCTTTTTGCACTCAAAAGATGAAACTGCAGGCATTTTGCAAGACTTTGTAATACAGGTTGAAAAGCAATTTGACCTTCCAGTAAAAAGCTTCAGGAGTGACAATGGCACAGAATTCAAAAATAGGGAGTTGGATGCCTTCTGTGTGAAGAAAGGGATTGTAAGGCAGTACAGCATCCCAAGAACACCAGAGCAGAATGGGGTAGTGGAAAGGAAGAACAGAACTCTGATTGAGGCTGCCAGAACCATGCTTGCAGATTCAGGTTTGCCATTAACTTTCTGGGCAGAGGCAGTAAACACTGCTTGCTATGTTCAGAACAGAGTTTTAATAAACCCCAGGCACAAAAAGACTGCCTATGAAATTCTGTATAAAATTAAACCACTGATCTCATATTTCAAAGTGTTTGGCTGCCCATGCTTTATTTTGAACTTAAAAGATTCCATTTCAAAATTTGCAGCCAAAATTGATTGTGGTTACCATTTGGGATACTCAACCACTGCCAAGGCCTACAAAGTGTTCAATACACGGACCAAGGCAGTGGAGGAGACTTTGAATGTAAAGTTCAATGAGCTTTCATCAATGAAAATCCCAGCAAACCCTGCAGATCTGTTTGATCTTGAAAAATTCACTTTTGAAAATACTGCTGTCAAGACTAACAGTGCAGGTCCATCAGAGGATACAACACCAGACTATGGGTATGAAATCATCATCCCTCAAAGGTCTGCCACAAAGGGAAAAGCACCAGCTGTTCAAAACGGTTGTCAAAGCTCAACCACTGCTACCTCAATAGTTGTTGACCAAAGTAGCCCATCAACCACTGCTTCCACATCCTCAAACACTGCTGACAAAAGTCCTCAAACAGTGGATAAAAGTCAGCAGTTGTCCTCTTCATTACCTCCTATACCACCACCTTTTGAAACCACTGCTGGATCATCAAAGTCCCCAGCAGTGGTTCGCTCAGATGATACACATTTGCAGCCTTCACCAACCAATGCCATCATACCATACCAAGGAGATTTAATCTTCTTGAGATCTCATCCACCCGATCAAATCATTGGCAACATAAATGAAGGGGTGCTCACAAGAAGCCAAACCCAAAACATTTGTCTTTTTGCTGGTTTTCTATCACACCATCAGCCAGTCAAGTACCAAGAGGCACTAAAAGAAAACAGCTGGGTAGAAGCCATGCAAGAGGAGCTCCAACAGTTTAAAAGACAACAAGTATGGGAGCTTGTACCACTGCCAGAAGAGGTTAGTCCCATTGGCACAAAGTGGGTCTTCAAGAACAAAACTGATGAAAGGGGTATTGTTGTCAAGAAAAAGCCAGGCTTGTGGTTCAAGGTTACAGACAGGAAGAGGGGATTGATTATGATGAAACATTTGCCCCTGTTGCAAGATTGGAAGCCATTAGACTGTTCCTGGCCTTTGCTGTCAACCACAATATGAAGGTGTTTCAAATGGATATCAAAAGTGCTTTCCTCTATGGTACAATTCAAGAAGAGGTGTATGTTTGTCAACCTCCAGGTTTTGAGGATCCATTTTATCCAGATCATGTCTACAGGCTAAACAAAGCCTTGTATGGCTTGAAACAAGCACCAAGGGCCTGGTATGAAACTCTTTCCAACTTCCTACTCTCAAATGGTTTCAAAAGAGGTACCATTGATAAAACACTGTTTTTAAAATGGAGAGGGAAGGATTTAATGATTGTCCAGATTTATGTGGATGACATTATTTTTGGAAGCACATGTAACTCAATGTGTGAAGAGTTTAGAGAACTCATGACAGCTGAGTTTGAAATGAGTGCTATGGGTGAGCTGCAATGCTTTCTTGGTCTCCAAGTACAGCAATTGCAAAATGGAACTTTCATTCATCAAAGCAAATATGCTAAAGAACTTTTAACCAAATTTGATATGAATGATTGTAAACCATGCAGCACACCCATGGCAACAAATAAGCTGGTCATGTCTGATGAAAAAGATGAGCTGATTGACCAAACACTTTATAGAAGCATGATTGGGTCTTTATCGTACCTAACTGCATCTAGACCAGACATCATGTTTGCAACATGTGTCTGTGCAAGAAGTCAATCAGCTCCCAGAAAATCAAATCTCATTGCTGTAAAAAGGATCTTCAGATACATAAAAGGTGCTCCCACACTTGGTATCTGGTATCCAGCTAATGGGAACATCAAGCTTTCAGGTTTCTCAGACAGTGACTTTGCTGGATGTCACACAACAAGGAAGTCCACATCAGGAGGGTGCCAGTTTCTAGGTGATTGCTTAGTTTCATGGCAAAGCAAAAAGCAAGCAGCTGTTTCAACATCCACTGCTGAAGCTGAATACATTGCTGCTGCAAGCTGTACAGCCCAACTCCTGTGGCTTCAAAATCAGTTGCTGGATTTTGGTATCACTGCCTTAAAGACACCACTCATGTTGGATAGTCAGGCAGCAGAAAATATCATCAAAAATCCAGTTTCCCATTCAACCACCAAACACATCGACATCAGACATCACTTTGTGAGGGATTGCTATGAAAAAGGTTTGATTTCTCTGCATCATGTCCCAACTAAAGACCAGCTAGCTGATGTGCTCACAAAAGCACTTGATACAGCCACTTTTGAAAGTTTGGTCTCTAGGATTGGGATGCTGAACATGGAATAACAAGCAACATCTTGTTTTTCTATGAATAAAAGCAACAAAATGTTTTCAGAAAATCAAAGCACCATCCTTAAAAATAGCTAAAAATGAAAATTTTTCATTAAAATCCTTAAAAGTCTGCCATTAACCACTGATTGTTCGAAATTCTACTTTCTTCAAAAGTCTGTCCACTGCTGAAAGTCAACCCCTGCTCTCTCATTATTTTGATAAACTCTGTTGTTCAAAAGCAGTGTCTTATCCACTGATATGCTATCCACTGATAGTGAAAATCATCCACTGTTTTTATACCACTGCCTTCATATGTCCATATCACACAAAGTACGGTCCTTCACTTTCATCAGGGGTTGTCACGTGGGGAGTACATATTGGTCAGACCTTTTGTAACGGCTGCCACCTCAGCATTCACTTTCTTCCCTATAAAATCCCCCACTCACCACCAAAACAGGGTTTTACTGTCGAATTGAATTCTTAAAAATTCTCTTCTCAAAGCAGTTTTTCTTCACATTTCTTCACAAATTTCTTCGATCAATCATCCTCAAAATGACAAAATCAAATAAATCTTCAAAACCCTCATCCAAATCATCATCGAAAACAGCCTCTCAAAAGGCAATCTCCACTGAAATTCCACATAAACCATCTCACAATCTCCTGGGTCTTCTTACAAAACCAGGAACCACCAATGTTTTCGATTCCACCATTGATCTCATTGCAAAATCAAAGTACAAAACTTTGTTCACTGCCGATGCACCAATCTATTTGGCGACCCAAAGGGAGTTCTGGAAAAATGCAACCCTTGAAAAACAAGGAGACACTGCAACCACCATAACCTCTCTTATAAAGGGTAAAGCTGTCCAAATCACGCCACAATCCATTTCAGAGGTCTTTCAACTCGGTGATCAGGAAGGTAAAATTTCTTTCACTAAAACCGAGTTACAAACTGACTTCATTGAGAGAGGGTATGAAGCCACAATGATGAAGAAAACTACCTTAGAAAAAGGTTATTTTCCGTCTGCAACCAGATTTTTTTTTCATACCCTCCTATTATGTGTTTCAAACAAAACCACTTCTTTCAATGAAATCCCTTTAAAGATTCAAAATCTGGGATATGCAATTCTTCAAGGAGAAAATTTTAACTATTCTCGGGAAATTTTCAAAGACTTGGTTAATAATGTTGAAACAAAATCATTCTTACTGTTTCCAAGGTTTTTAAGTTACTATTTTTTAAAGAAATTCAGTAAGGATGATTTAGCTATAATAAACCAAGGTGATTCTACTCAAATAAACAGTTTAACAACTGAAACTTTTTCAAGAATGTTAGCACCTTGCAAAACACAAGCAGAGGTGCCTGAGCAGATTTTAGCAGTTACAACTGCTCCTCAGGTATCTGCTGCTGAGCCCACTGCTCAAGGTGATCAAAGCAGCAACAGAACTGTTTTGAAACCCACACCTAAAATCATCAAAAAGCCAATAAAAAGAAAAACACAAAAACCTCCCAAAACCATCAAAACGGCATCTCTGGAGGATGAGATACCAGAGCGTCTGCCAGTGACAACACAAAAGTCACAAGAAACCACTGCTGCTACTTCCTCACAGCAGTTGGTACAAATATCTCAAACCATAACCGAAACTCCTCCTGTTTCTTCACAAAAAGAACAGGTTGTATAAATAGGGCCTCCACATCATGATGCTCTGGAAACACTCGTTTCTATCATCCACAGTCCAATGCCCGGGACACATCCTATTTCTACACCAATCCTCACATCCAAAATTCCCTCACCAATAAAACCACTGTTGGATGCAATTGATTTGAACCAGGCATTATCCAGTCCTTCTCATTCACCTATTAATGAGAATATACCTCAACAACTGACTGGGTCTGATGTATCAATCTTTGCTAACCCACCAACACAACCTGAGGAGGTTACACCCCTTGAGTTACAAGTAACTCTTGGTGGTAATCCAAGTGAAGCAGCCACTACAACTGTTACACCCACTGGGTTACATTTGGACAGTGGTTACATTCATAAGACTTCCTTGGAGGCAATTCCTTTTATAGCACCTCTGCCAACCACCAGTGGATTTATTTATCCTACTAGCAACATCAAAAGGTTGTCAAGTGTTGAAGGAAGAAGACCCCAGTACCAAGAAAAAGGGGCATCAGTGGTTAATGTTTGGAGTATATTCCCTACATCTACCACTGATAAAACCACTGCTAGTGGGAAATCAGATGATCCCATTAACTTGGGTGATGGTTTAAAGTACCAGAAATTGACGGATCGTATTGCAAAGCTTGATAACTCTGTTGCAGAACTCAAAGATATGCTACAACAGGTGTTACAAGTTCAGAAGGTACAATCAACTGCTGTTCCACCTCAAGCACCTGCTCCACAAAGGGCACCTGCTACAAATGAGCTCTGGAATCTATTTCAATCTTTTCTCCAACAACAAGCACAATTAGTAGATCAGCAACATGAAAAACATGTACAACAGCTGAGAAATGCAATGGAGTCAAGGTTCAAGAACACTCAGGTTGATTTAAAGGCTCTCAAAACTCAGATCTTGCAAACCACTGGCACTGCTCCTCCAAAAGTCCGCTACATTTATCAACTCCCAGAAGATACTGCCAAAAAGGGGGAGAAAATTAAGGAGTGGAAAAGGAAGGGTATAGAGGATGGTCTCTATCTTGAACCAGAAAATTCAAACATGACCAAAAAGATCCCTTTGCCAGATGGCAGCAAGAAAATTGATGTGACAACAAATGCACTAGCAGAAGCAGTTGCAAGTGTAAAAAGGGATAGAGAGGCCAAAAAGAAAGCCAGGGTGGACAGAATGGATCATCCAGATCAGGGTACTTCTGGGTCAAAGGATCATGAAAATCCTGTTGAGGAAAAGAAGAAGCCTACTAGAAAAGTGAGGCAACCCAAATCCATTTCAACCAGACGCTCAAAGTCTGCTAAAAAACCACCATACAAAACAACTGATGCAACAGGAGTTACAAAAACTACTGCTTGCCAAACAGCTGTTCCATCAACACACACCACTTCAACACACACAACATCCACTGCTTTACCATCATCACCACCAAAAACAACACCTGCTGACATACAGCAGAAGACAGCAGATGTTATAACATCTGTTGTAATGACAACAGTGGTTGAAACACCAGTTGTTTCAACACCTGTTAGTCAATCACAATCCACTGCCACTACATCTACCACCACTGTTCCATCCAAAACATCATCAGTCCCTCCTACAAAAAGGAGAAGACTAATTCTCAAAGATGATGACAATTCACCACCACAAACATCTTCAAAATCTTTAGCACTTGTCACAATTCCAAAACCTGTTCCTCTCTCTTCAGTCAAAATGTACAAGCCCTTACCTCCTGCAGGTGTTCAATTTCCTCTTGAATTAGCAGCTGTTAGAGAAGAAATAAAATCCTTTTACTTTGAGGATGACCCTGCCAAAAGGAGTTTGCCATCAATAAAAGGATATCCCTGGCCTAAAAATGTTGATGAATATTTGGAAATCAAGGCCAAGCAAGCAGAGGATATCTCAAAGAAAAACACACAAGGGAAATCTGATAAAGAAATTGCACAGAGAAGTCAATATTTGCTTGTCACACCCCGACCACGTAGAACATACAAAACGTGGCGGAAACATCGGGGAGTGTTGTAACAGAATTAATGTTTCACAACCATGGAAAATTAAGTTTCGTTTTATTGATTAAAAGTGTTACAATATCTTAATCAAACAAGGAAAATACAACATAATTAACTAGTCTTGCATCTTTTATTGTCACTAAAGCCCAAGTCTGTCTATGTGTATCTTGATCATCTTATGCAACAGCTCCTGAAAAACATATGTGAAAATAGGTACGTCAGCATAAAAATGCCTGTGAGATACATAGGTTTTGTGAAAATAAGATTCATGACTTATGTTTGAGAAAATGTTTAGTCATGAACCTTGTTATTTGCTTTGTCTTTTAAATCATTTGAAAAACGATAAGATCAGATGATAAGTATAAATAAATGTAAGGTTAAATGAATAACCAAGTAAAATATGTTTGCATAAGATAAGTTGTTTATAAATCAATGTCTTGTGAAAAGTATGTTATTTGTATGAAATGTTCTATGTCTCAAACTGAAATGATTCAAATAACGTTACGACATGTAATACCATACAAACACTTATATATAGGAAGTACCAGCGGCGTATCCACCATGCTTGTATCATATTACACACGCATCGTTACTTAATCACTTAATTAAACCAAACCAACCAATGTAAGAAGTCTATGTTTAAATCAATTGTCAAATGTATTAAATAATATGTCAAAGTGTTCATGTCAAGATGTAAATCATGTAGTATGTATAACCAATGTCAAAAGTGTTTGTGTCAAATGTAAATCATGTCAAAATGTCTATGTCAAATATCCATGTCAAATGTCTATGTCAAATATCCATGTCAAATGTCTAGGTCAAATATCCATGTCAAATGTCTATGTCAAATATCCATGTCAAATGTCTATGTCAAATATCCATGTCAAATGTCTATGTCAAAATGTCATGTATGGCAAGTGAAATGTCTCAACTAAACCATATGCACAAAAACAAAGTATTGAAGTAAAACTTGGTTTAAATCAAAGCTATGTTTTGTGTAAATGCATGCAAATATTTAATATGAACATTTATGCGGTATTGTGAAAATTCATACATCCAAGCCTTGAGTCAGACGGATAACTATGTAAAAGTGAGTTATCAAGAGAATATGTATTCGGATTCGGTCATTCCTTTCATCCCCTTTCCCTGGGATGTCTGGAACGGGATTTGTCAAGTCCTATGGTACCACTACCAACTAACGAACGGCATGATCGGTGTTAATGAATGTATAGTATAGTTTAAACAAACCAAATGTCATACCAAAATGTAAGCATGTTTTATGAAGATAATGTACCTAGTATGCTAGAGTAAACATACAGGGTAGAGCTGTAAAACAATGTGTCCATATGTTACTGGAACATATGCAACAGAGATGCAGTATAAAACAATGTACTAAGTATGCAAAGTCATCATACAAAGTAGAAAAGTCATGTAAAACAATGTACTAAGTATGCAAAGTCATCATACAAAGCATAGAACACCATGAAATCATGTACTATAAATGTACTAATGAACATAGCAAGTATATGATGTGAAAACAGGAAAGCACGAAAGTAACAAGTAGGCACATGTGTTTCACCCCAAAACAGTTTGGAAAACAGTAAAAGAGGGGTCTATGTACTCACTTGAGATTGCTCAGAAGTCCTAGGATAACCACCAAGCAAAGCTAGAGATCACGGAATCAAACGGCACCTACTATAGGTAACTACATTAATAAACCGGACCTAAATCGGAAGATCGGGTAGCATTAGGGTTTGTAAACCAAACGAGTGTAGAGACTCGTGTCATTTGGTTTAACAAAGCCTACATAATAAATGAAACTTAACCTAAGTGTTTACGACCCGTTTAGGTAGCTTATGCTACTTTAACGCGTCGTTCGCGTGAAACGCGTTTGGACCGCCTAACTAGTCCTATGACAAGTGTTATATGCCTAAACATGTTACATAATCAGTTATGTGACAAAAGTTTAGGTTACATATGCTTAATTACCAATTATACATGAAAAGGGTATTCTGGTAATTTACCTAAGGCATATAAACTACCTATCATACAACTACTTAAACGATGTGACCATAAGGTATAACCTCGGAAGGTTATGCCCTATACTAGGGTCACCTAATGTATTTGGTCGGATCCTAATGATCGACCAAACTGGGTCGGGTTCGAAGGTATAAGCGATTTATCAGATCGCTTACCCTACGACCCTAGACAACGTGGTAATCAGTAGGCATAGTCCCAAGGGACTATAACCAACGTGATTACACTCACGTTGCGAAGTTCAAACGAACTTCGCATTGACCATAACTGGTCAATGTAGAAAGTCAAACAAAGTTTGACTTTCAGACTCGAAAGACTCGAAAAGCAATAAAAGAACGAAAGAATACTTACGAAGGGTCCCCGAATGCTAATCCCGATCCAAGAACTCAGGTATGAAACAATGGTTTCAACTTAGAGCTCTCAAATCAGAATTCTTGTAAGAAATGAGGTTGGGGTGATGGGGTATTTATAGTAAAAGGTCCACCGTTAAGATTGTTTCAAGGAAACCGTGCTTGAATCCCACCCGTACACTTGTCGGAACCTTATGGAAGCTAAAAATGATCCTTATCATCTGACTAGACAATTGAGAACATGTGGTGGAGGATTAAACAGCTGCAATCTGCTGTTTAATACACTTAATCTGGTTAGAAGGGGCCATGTGGCCCGCTTCAGGATGTCCTTAAACTAATGCGGGCCGCCTGGGCATGTCAGATCAGAAACAACTTTCAAAAATGACAGTTTAGGTCCCTGCACGTGTTTAAGGCCATTCCCGACACTTCTAAGGCCCGTAAAGCCAACATTAAGGCCCTAAAATGTTTCCTAAACATTGTGGACATGAAACATGCTCAAAAATATGCCGGGTGATGGTTCGTTTGGTCGTACGAACGCGATGTTCGCTTAATTACGACGGAATGCGCACAAGCGCGAAAAACGATCCAAATGACGCGACGAATGGATTTTTGACAAGCCAAACACTAAAGCATAATATATTCATGCTTACATAAATTTTTGGATGTCCGGATGTATTCAGAACGTGAGTTATGCGTAAAAATGCAAACTTGTGCACTTTTTGACACTTTTAGTCCCTGAATGACCCAAAAGTTTATTTTAGCACACCAAACACCTCAAAGCCTATTTCTAAGCCATGTAAAGGATATTTATGGTATGTTTAACTTATGGTCATGTTCCGGAATGTCTGTTACAGTTCAAATTGGCATACTTTCGCAGTTTGTCAACTTTAGTCCCTGTAAGCGATTTAACTTGATTTTGCCATACCAAAGCCTTCAAAACTTATTTCTAAGTTATGTAAAGGTTAATTAAGGTATGTTAAGCCTATGTCACTATTCCGGAGTGTTTGTTGCATTAAACTGGTTATATTTACGCATCGGTGCGCGTATAACCTTCCAGAAAGTGATTTAGAGCTTGAAATAGAACAAGAGTTGATATGTGCAAATGATACACATATTTTTAACAAGTCCCAAGTATGAAATACAATATTTCATTGGTTTGGTATTTTTTTGATGGCCGTGGAGGCATAGGTGTTACAGTCTCCCCTACTTTAGGAAATTTCGTCCCGAAATTTATTTAGAGGAAACTTGTAAGAGTTTAAAACATGAAATTGAAAAGATCGAACAACATTGGTTAGGATTCTGAACTTATAATAACTTTAATAACATCATGTTTGCAATGTAAGAGGGATACTTATATACAAGTATATGAAGCGTCATTGGTGCGTCCACCGTACCTCCATTACATCGTTCTCATTTTGTTATTGTTGTCACTATCGGTTCTTACACATAATAAATCTTACTGGGTTTCTGTGCACTAAATTTCATAATTATGTACGCGTCCATAATTAGACAATTCCTTGCATAGTTCACTCAGTTCATTTTATAATGTGCAGGGGAAAACCCAATGAACAATCCTGTGATGAGTGTGACTAGACCGCCATAGAGTCCTTTTAATTAAATCAATAATTGATCTAAATAGACTATCAAGGAGTCTGTCCAGCTACATCACTAGATGTCGTTCTTTAACCAAATTGTGAATCAATCTTTTTGATTAGACCACTAAAGGGTCTCTTATGAAACATGGAGCGGTACTTATATAATCCAAGGGTCTTAACTATTACATAGAAGCCCATTGAGGATTGAAGGTAGTACCCTTTTGAATATCCTGCTACGAATCCCTCATATGAAGATATGAAAGATCCTGCGAGGATTTGGATAACGAATATCCAGAGTATTAAAAACACAAAAATGCATAAAAGAAAACATAAGATGAATAAACACATAGTCACATAACCACAAAATTGTTTAACTAGAAGCTTGTTCTGCTAACAGAGCACATGTATTTAAAGTACAATAGGAATCCATCTCGTGGATTTCATTTGGCACTTTAAACATTATCAAGAATCTAACTATGAAGATAGAAAGATTCAAAAAGAAAATTCGATTTCGATTATTAGAACCCGAAATGTTCGAATTTAAGGTACATAAAGAATCCAATTAAGGACTCTGATTTGAATGATGATCATCCACAAGGGTCTAAATATAAAGATAAAAAGATCCCATATGGATTTTAGAAGTTGAAGATGTTTTGAAACCTTGCACTGGACGTGCTTGTGTCAAAACATGAAGTAAAAAATGCTTAACGAAGTTGAGATGCCAGATATGCCAAGGCGACATATGAAGCGAAATTTGAAAGTTAAGTCAATGTACGAGGAAAATATTTTTGAAATCTGTGCATGGGGTTCTTTTAAGAAAAATGAGTTTAATGTTTTTGAAACCTTATATATAATACTTTTGAAATCATAAAGTAAGTGTATTAGATAGATATAATTACAAAAAAAAAATGTTTTAAAATCATGCGAGATGAATTTTGAAATTATGTATAAGGTTTTTTTTTTTTTTTAAAGACATGAATGATGCTTTTCGAAATCATGCACTTGATAAGAAAATGTATTGTGTTAATATTGTCTTCAGACTATATGAAATATTTTGAAATTAGGAAGGTTGGTTTTGATAACATGGCCAATGTTTTTGAAATAACATAGACAATGCATCAAGAAAAATTGTTTTCAAACTATATGAAATGTTTTGAGATCATGAAAATTGTGTTGAAATACTTGTACTGTGTATGTTGAAAAAATAAAAATGTAATGGGTATGAGATTTGAAAATATCCTTAGTTATCCAACCAAGGATTCAAAGGTACAGATGTGCAAAAAGCACGATTACTCATAATTTCACTTTATTTCATGTACTTCGTTTCTTAGAATGAAACGAGTACTTAAAATTTTTGGGGAAAAATCATGAGCGATCATTTGAAAGAGAGAATCACAAGAGTAGTTTGTAAGGAACATAGTTCCTTAGTGCAGGTATTATAGGGAAAAGCCATAAACACATGTAATGATACTTGTATATCAGAATTGTGAACAACAACTTTTATTTATGAACAAGACATATTGTTTCACAATACACGAAAACAAAAGAAACAAAGGCATTAGACAGTGCATCCTTTGTTTAGCCGAATGCTCATCCGAGGGTTGGATTTGCACTGACTATCTTCGGGCAGTTGTTCCTGAAATGGCTCGTATCACCACAGTTGTAGCAAGTACCACGCGGGAAACGAGCTTGAGTAGGGTTGACTTGGAGTTGGGTAGCAGCAAGATTTGCAACAGCTTTGTTCTGGATAGCAAAGCGGCATGTGTTGACCAAATGTCCCCTCCGTCCACAGTAGGTACATTTGGAGCAGGGTATGAGGTTTGAATGATGACGGTTGCATCGCTTGCACCTAGGAGCAGTTCCTAAGTACGGCTTCCTAGCTGGTGGCCTTGCCACTTGGCTAGGTCCAGCTTGATTAGGTGTAACCGCTGCGGGTTTCCTCGAAGCCTTACGCTTCCTTGATGTTGGTGCAAGCCTGACTTCTGCTTCCTTTGGTGGCTCTTGAGTGGCTTCATTGTCGAGACGAGAGGCTTCATTGTTAAGACGAGCCATGGAAATGCCTAGATCCACAGTCTTCTGAATCACTTCGCCTATTTGTTGGACAAATTTGGCTGTTCGCTCGGACGTTTGACCAGTGCCAAGAGGAAGAGACATTCTAGAAGAAAATGAAAGACATAGGAAGAAGCAAGTGAAAGGTTATTGGATAATCAATACAGAATGGTAACGAATGAAAATTGTGATCATTTGTTTGTTACCTAAGGCAAACAAATGAGATGGTGACAATTCAAAGTAAATGGGTCAAAAATAATGTATCGCGAAGACATGCTCGCCTATAAGTGAACACTCATCCCAAGAATTCCCAGGTAAGCACAACTGGTCTCGCGTCTGATGAGATGTATACGAAGTGCTTGCCTAGACAGAAAACCCAGAATACAGGCATTCACCCTTCCAGTTTGCACGTGTTCACATTATTTAAAACCCAAAACCTTGACGAGATTTTGAAAATTCAAAGGGGTTCAAAACCATATAACAGAGAGTTCAAAACCTTACAATAGAGGGTTCAAAACCTAGTAATCAATCATCCTAGAACAGATGATTAGTTTTCAAAGCGGTTTTGAAATTCATGTTCTTGTTGCGGTTGTCGCCTAAGGATAGGCGACAGTATTGTTTTATGACTAAACGCAAGTAAACTCGCGTTAGGGTCCTAAGAAGGTTATAGACTAGGTCAAAGAATTACTAATAACCTAATTCCCTATAACCATAAGCTCTGATACCATCTTTTCTGTCACACCCCGACCACGTAGAACATACAAAACGTGGCGGAAACATCGGGGGGTGTTGTAACAGAATTAATGTTTCACAACCATGGAAAATTAAGTTTCGTTTTATTGATTAAAAGTGTTACAATGTCTTAATCAAACAAGGAAAATACAACATAATTAACTAGTCTTGCATCTTTTATTGTCACTAAAGCCCAAGTCTGTCTATGTGTATCTTGATCATCTTATGCAACAGCTCCTGAAAAACATATGTGAAAATAGGTACGTCAGCATAAAAATGCCTGTGAGATACATAGGTTTTGTGAAAATAAGATTCATGACTTATGTTTGAGAAAATGTTTAGTCATGAACCTTGTTATTTGCTTTGTCTTTTAAATCATTTGAAAAACGATAAGATCAGATGATAAGTATAAATAAATGTAAGGTTAAATGAATAACCAAGTAAAATATGTTTGCATAAGATAAGTTGTTTATAAATCAATGTCTTGTGAAAAGTATGTTATTTGTATGAAATGTTCTATGTCTCAAACTGAAATGATTCAAATAACGTTACGACATGTAATACCATACAAACACTTATATATAGGAAGTACCAGCGGCGTATCCACCATGCTTGTATCATATTACACACGCATCGTTACTTAATCACTTAATCAAACCAAACCAACCAATGTAAGAAGTCTATGTTTAAATCAATTGTCAAATGTATTAAATAATATGTCAAAGTGTTCATGTCAAGATGTAAATCATGTAGTATGTATAACCAATGTCAAAAGTGTTTGTGTCAAATGTAAATCATGTCAAAATGTCTATGTCAAATATCCATGTCAAATGTCTATGTCAAATATCCATGTCAAATGTCTAGGTCAAATATCCATGTCAAATGTCTATGTCAAATATCCATGTCAAATGTCTATGTCAAATATCCATGTCAAATGTCTATGTCAAAATGTCATGTATGGCAAGTGAAATGTCTCAACTAAACCATATGCACAAAAACAAAGTATTGAAGTAAAACTTGGTTTAAATCAAAGCTATGTTTTGTGTAAATGCATGCAAATATTTAATATGAACATTTATGCGGTATTGTGAAAATTCATACATCCAAGCCTTGAGTCAGACGGATAACTATGTAAAAGTGAGTTATCAAGAGAATATGTATTCGGATTCGGTCATTCCTTTCATCCCCTTTCCCTGGGATGTCTGGAACGGGATTTGTCAAGTCCTATGGTACCACTACCAACTAACGAACGGCATGATCGGTGTTAATGAATGTATAGTATAGTTTAAACAAACCAAATGTCATACCAAAATGTAAGCATGTTTTATGAAGATAATGTACCTAGTATGCTAGAGTAAACATACAGGGTAGAGCTGTAAAACAATGTGTCCATATGTTACTGGAACATATGCAACAGAGATGCAGTATAAAACAATGTACTAAGTATGCAAAGTCATCATACAAAGTAGAAAAGTCATGTAAAACAATGTACTAAGTATGCAAAGTCATCATACAAAGCATAGAACACCATGAAATCATGTACTATAAATGTACTAATGAACATAGCAAGTATATGATGTGAAAACAGGAAAGCACGAAAGTAACAAGTAGGCACATGTGTTTCACCCCAAAACAGTTTGGAAAACAGTAAAAGAGGGGTCTATGTACTCACTTGAGATTGCTCAGAAGTCCTAGGATAACCACCAAGCAAAGCTAGAGATCACGGAATCAAACGGCACCTACTATAGGTAACTACATTAATAAACCGGACCTAAATCGGAAGATCGGGTAGCATTAGGGTTTGTAAACCAAACGAGTGTAGAGACTCGTGTCATTTGGTTTAACAAAGCCTACATACTAAATGAAACTTAACCTAAGTGTTTACGACCCGTTTAGGTAGCTTATGCTACTTTAACGCGTCGTTCGCGTGAAACGCGTTCGGACCGCCTAACTAGTCCTATGACAAGTGTTATATGCCTAAACATGTTACATAATCAGTTATGTGACAAAAGTTTAGGTTACATATGCTTAATTACCAATTATACATGAAAAGGGTATTCTGGTAATTTACCTAAGGCATATAAACTACCTATCATACAACTACTTAAACGATGTGACCATAAGGTATAACCTCGGAAGGTTATGCCCTATACTAGGGTCACCTAATGTATTTGGTCGGATCCTAATGATCGACCAAACTGGGTCGGGTTCGAAGGTATAAGCGATTTATCAGATCGCTTACCCTACGACCCTAGACAACGTGGTAATCAGTAGGCATAGTCCCAAGGGACTATAACCAACGTGATTACACTCACGTTGCGAAGTTCAAACGAACTTCGCATTGACCATAACTGGTCAATGTAGAAAGTCAAACAAAGTTTGACTTTCAGACTCGAAAGACTCGAAAAGCAATAAAAGAACGAAAGAATACTTACGAAGGGTCCCCGAATGCTAATCCCGATCCAAGAACTCAGGTATGAAACAATGGTTTCAACTTAGAGCTCTCAAATCAGAATTCTTGTAAGAAATGAGGTTGGGGTGATGGGGTATTTATAGTAAAAGGTCCACCGTTAAGATCGTTTCAAGGAAACCGTGCTTGAATCCCACCCGTACACTTGTCGGAACCTTATGGAAGCTAAAAATGGTCCTTATCATCTGACTAGACAATTGAGAACATGTGGTGGAGGATTAAACAGCTGCAATCTGCTGTTTAATACACTTAATCTGGTCAGAAGGGGCCATGCGGCCCGCTTCAGGATGTCCTTAAACTAATGCGGGCCGCCTGGGCATGTCAGATCAGAAACAACTTTCAAAAATGACAGTTTAGGTCCCTGCACGTGTTTAAGGCCATTCCCGACACTTCTAAGGCCCGTAAAGCCAACATTAAGGCCCTAAAATGTTGCCTAAACATTGTGGACATGAAACATGCTCAAAAATATGCCGGGTGATGGTTCGTTTGGTCGTACGAACGCGATGTTCGCTTAATTACGACGGAATGCGCACAAGCGCGAAAAACGATCCAAATGACGCGACGAATGGATTTTTGACAAGCCAAACACTAAAGCATAATATATTCATGCTTACATAAATTTTTGGATGTCCGGATGCATTCAGAACGTGAGTTATGCGTAAAAATGCAAACTTGTGCACTTTTTGACACTTTTAGTCCTTGAATGACCCAAAAGTTTATTTTAGCACACCAAACACCTCAAAGCCTATTTCTAAGCCATGTAAAGGATATTTATGGTATGTTTAACTTATGGTCATGTTCCGGAATGTCTGTTACAGTTCAAATTGGCATACTTTCGCAGTTTGTCAACTTTAGTCCCTGTAAGCGATTTAACTTGATTTTGCCATACCAAAGCCTTCAAAACTTATTTCTAAGTTATGTAAAGGTTAATTAAGGTATGTTAAGCCTATGTCACTATTCCGGAGTGTTTGTTGCATTAAACTGGTTATATTTACGCATCGGTGCGCGTATAACCTTCCAGAAAGTGATTTAGAGCTTGAAATAGAACAAGAGTTGATATGTGCAAATGATACACATATTTTTAACAAGTCCCAAGTATGAAATACAATATTTCATTGGTTTGGTATTTTTTTGATGGCCGTGGAGGCACAGGTGTTACATTGCTCACACAAGTCAGATCCCTAGAGCAATTTGCAAAAAATGTTAGTCAACAAATTTCTGAAAGAGCTGCTGAAACTCTGAAGAAAGACTACATTGAAAGCATTGTGGCTCACAAGAAGTACAAAGGAGAGAGATACATGTACAAAGAGTGGACTATTCCTGAACTTGAAAATGAAGCAGCAAGAATTCAAGATATGATAAACAGGAAAGTCACTCACACTCCTCCTAACTTGGCAAAGTTCAGAAAGAATGTACCTGACAAACAGGAAGAGCTGAGGAGAATGAAAGAGGAACTGGTAGCAGCTGATTATGGAAACAAAAGACAAGTTGCTAGATGGAAAGAAGATGTCGTCAGGGCTACTTACAAAAAGTTGGAACAATTAAGAAAGAAAGATCCAAGAGTTCCACAAAAGCCTGACTATTCCAAAGCAGAGGTCTCAAAAAGACCACCAAAGCTGCAAGTCAAAAGAACCACTGCTCCAGCTGGTGCTGCCATCTACAAAAGAAGGAGCAAAAACCAGTTTAGCATGGAAACAATTCAAGATCTATTAGCTGGAGATGCCATTGTAAAAGCAGGCACAGAAATAATGATAAAAGAAGATCTTGAATTGGAACAAACTGCAAGTGCTGCTCAGCCAGCCATGAATAGGCCAGCCTCACCAAATACTTCTGCAAATAAGCATCTCCCAAGAAACCCACCAGGCTCAAAAATACAAAAGTGGGAAACTGACAAACAGACCTGCGTATTGACTTTGCTCAGGTCTGGTGGAGTAGTGGAGAAAATATCAAGGGAACAAGCTCTTGGCCTGAGTCTTGAAGATTTGCAGGATCTCCTTGATCTTCCACTTAGCAGGGATGATGAAGATACAGATGCCCTAGACTTTGAATTACAATTTAAAGGTCAGATAAGGGAGCTGTTGATGAGGCAATAAAGAATTCCACAAATAATGAAGAGTTTTGGCATTATCTGTTCCAGGGGGAGATTGTTGGGATTGAACCCTATCAGAGGAACAGATAATTAAAGCCAAAACTGGATCAGAGCAGTGGATCCAGAATAAGCAGACGATTACAGTTAGTTCATGCAAATCTCTCCCCTTGAAAGTGGCTTTGTATCTGCTGACCTCCTATCTGCTGATCTTACCAAGTGTTGATTCACAACTGCTGCCTTGCATCTACTGCCAAATGTAAAAGACTGATGGAAGACCAAAGCTCTGCTGACTCAATCTACTGCCTTGAGTCAAGTACTGCTGATCCGGACAAGCACTGCTGGGTTCACAGCAGTAGAAGGATGCAGCAGCTGTTTAAGTGTCTTTTATGTAATGTAATGTAATAGCAGTAGTTTAGTACATCAGTGTTTATAGATCAGAGGTTAGAGTTTGTTAGGAGGTTAGATGTCACTTTCATGGTGACGTCAGCTAAGATGCTCAGTGGTTTGCAAGTGCCTATAAATAGTTCAGTACTTTGTATTGTTCTATTAGCTCTTTCATCACATCGTCTTCTTTGCACGAACAAACTACTAAGCTCTGGCTGAGGGGGAGTTTGCATTCTTACATCAATCATTGTTGAAATAAATTCAATCTTTCGATTCATTGTGTAAAGATGTTTGATTAAAGTATTACTCTCATTTGATTGTATGCAAAGTTTGCTTTCATTTTATTTCCGCTGCACAACTCTTTCATTTTCCATCTTAATTTCAAACAAAAGTACAATCAAAAAGAAACTCAGATCCAACAATAACTCATGTATCATAACTATTCTCATGATTATTCATCTAACAGGCTAATCATTTACATACATAATGAAATTCAATTGTTTTAACTATGCAGCCATTCATTCATTAAAGTTGAGGCTCTAAACAATCAATACATGATCTTAAACAGATGATTACATTCACACATATTACCAAGCATTACTCTTGAACACAGATTATCATTCACAGAAACACAAGATCATCAAGTCCTCAGATCACGAAATCAAACCAGACAACAATAAGGATCCAAGTTAACTTAGAATCATTACACTAACCTGGAAATATACTTATGATACTCGGATCGTTACGAAGGAAGGGCCTCGAAGTAGAGGGGATTGCCGTAGAAAGGAAGGAGGACTCTAGGGTTTTGTGATGGTTACGTTACAATTTACATAAGTTATACGTCTCATGTACTAGACCTGGACGACTTAGGCCGAGAGGCCCTAATGGCGAAACACCAACTTCGACGAAATACATCCTTCTTCGTGCATGTGGGTGACGAAATACATCTTTCGTCGAGCTCATATATCACGTTTTGTTTTCATTAATCACTAACCTTAAACCTTAAACATAACCATCCTTTCAACATTCAAACAAAACAATGTAATGATACAATGCAACGACTTATAAAACAGGATTCTAAAACAAGCGACACATAAAGGAAAGAGTAAATTGCCATTTTAGTTGTAAGGACTCTCAAAAATGTCCCAATTTTACCCGTAAGTGAAAACCCGGACCCCTGAAACCCTAATCCATATAAAAAATCAAGAAAATCAAGAATTTTGGGTTTCAGGCGGGCCGCGTAATCCTTAAGGAAAGCTTACGCGGGCCGCGTCAATGTTAGGTTGACCGGATAAGTATTCCGGATCCACGTGTTGACCAGCTGGCAAGTCTACTCGTGACCAATCAACCCTATGCGTAGAATAGGTGGTTAGGCGGGCCGCGTAAGGTATGGCCGAAGGTTTACACGGGCCGCGTGAGCCCTAAATTTCACCTATAAATAGCCTAGCTTAGAGGCTTTCATTCTGTGTCGATGAAAACTTTCAAAAACGAATTTCTACTACTCTGAAGTTGAAATTATAATTATAATAGTAGGGCGCTGCTAAGATACCGGGTATTAACTCGATCGCTGCTACGATTCAATGTCCGATCGATTAAAACTATCCAATGGATGTTTAAGTGATGCCCACATTAGGGTTATGCTTTGGCATTCATCGTGAATTCGATGGATGTTTAAGTATCTCACTTTGTCATTCGTTGTGAGGGTTTAATCTCGTGAGTTATCGTAAATGCTGTATTAGTTACTGACCTAGTTCATGTGCATGTTATTAATTTAGGTTATCAGGCTAATCAGTAGGCTTAAACTCTGCCCGTTAAATCTGCAATGTGAGTCATTCTCTTTTTATCAAATTACTTTACAAAACTCTATTTGTTTTCAATGTTATAATTACGGGGATTAAGTCTTTGTAATCACCAAATTACAGCCGATATGTGGGGTTTTGTATACATTACTTGATAACCGTCACCATTGGACAACGGGGTAGCCAAGGGGTGATATGACCATAGTCACAGACACCATTGGACAATGAGGTTACCAATGGATGGTCGAATGACAAATACTGTGGGTAGTTGGTTGATATATGGAAACATTGTAATCGCTCTTAATACTGTAAATTATAACGACGTGTCGTTTAGTAAAAATAATGATTCACCAGTATTTTCCGCTGACAAAACCTTTTTCAAACATGTTTCAGGTGATCTGTTATGATCCAGGAAAAGTGCTGTGAAGCACAACAAGCTTAAGGAAGTGGCTCAATATAAATAAGGAAACATGTTTTGTAAAATAAAGATTTCCCAGTGAAATCACCTTATTGTAAAGTACCGGGGTTTTATCCCGAATTATGAAATAAAATAATTGGGCATTTGCAGTTTTAAAAAGATCCTGTTAAAATCTTCCGCTGTAAACTCAATTAAATAATACCACGGGATTTTCTGTCCCGTGGCTCCTGAACTGGGTCAAACCGAGTCGGGGGCCGTGACAGAAAAAGGTGGTATCAGAGCCACTGATTTAAGCTAATTAAGTATTTAGACAATACTTAATTTTACTGATTACCATTTTATGATTATGTGTTTTATTAACTGATTATTTGTTAATTACAGTATGGGTAAGCAAAAGCTTTCAAACATCTATCTTAAATTAGATAGTTCGCCAAAAGAAAAGGGAAGTTCATCCCAATCCTCAAAATACTCAGTAGATACTGAGGAGGGGATATTTGTCTGTAAAGGTGTAACACCTGTGTCACTTCAACCATCAAACAAATGCCAAACCAATGAAATATTGTATTTCATACTTTGGACTTGTATAAATATGTGTAGCTTTTGCACATATCAACTCTTGTTCGATTTCAAGCTCTAAATCGCTTTCTGGAAGGTTATACACGCACTGATGCGTAAATATAACCAGTTTAAATCCAACGAACACTCCGGAATAGTGAAATAGGCTTAACATACCTTAAATAACCTTTACATAACTTAGATATAAGTTTTGGAAGGTTTGGTATGGTGAAATCAAAGTTTATTCGCTTACAGGGACTAAATTTGACAAACTGCGAAAGTATGCCAATTTGAACTGTAAAAGACATTCCGAAACATGGCCATAAGTTAAACACACCTTAAATATCCTTTACATAGCTTAGAAATAGGCTTTGAGGGGTTCGGTGTGCTAAAATAAACTTTTGGGTCATTCAGGGACTAAGAGTGTCAAAAAGTGCACAAGTTTGCATTTTCGCGCATAACTTACGTTCTGAATACATCCGGACATCCAAAAATTTATGTAAGCACTAAAATATTTTATTTTAGTGTTCTCCATAAGAAAAATCCATTCGTCGCGTCATTTGGTTCGTTTTTCGCGCTTATGCGCATTCCGTCGTAATTAAGCGAACATCGCGTTCGTACGGCTAAACGAACCGACATCCGAGATATTTTTTAGCACATTTTAAGTTCCCTATACTTTAACTTCATTTTAGAGCTTTGAAATGGGGTTAACGGGCCTTAAACGTGTCGAAAATGGGCTGATTGCAATACAGGGACCAAAAGTGTAATTCTGCCAAACTAGGGCCTAGCGGTGCGCTACACTTTTAGCGTAGCGGTGCGCTAGCCTGTGCCAGAACAGATAATATCAACCAGTCAGCAGATTATCAGCTGATTAAACCACAACCACACATTCTAAATCGCCCATTCTGATCATTTAGGGTCATTTTTAGTTACCACAACAATTGGACAAGTGTACGCACAAGATTCGAGCACGGTTTTCATGAAACGATCTTAACGGTTACCCGAAATCTATAAATAACCATCACATTTCCTTTCATTCCTCACAAGAATCTGATCAATTGTGCTCTAAGTTGAAACCTTTGTTTCATACCTGAGCTATTTTGATCTAGATTAGCATTCGGGGACCCTTCGTAAGTGTTCTTTCGTTCTTTTATCGCTTTCGAGTCCGAAAGTCAAACTTTGTTTGACTTTCTGCATTGACCAGTTTATGGTCGATGCAAAGTTCGTTTGAACTTCATAACGTGAGCGTGATTACGATGGTTATAGTCCCTAGCGACTATACCTACTGATTACCACGTTATCTAGGCTCAGTGACGAGCCGTAGTTTCGGGCAGAATACGTATTCTTACGTATTTTGTAACCAAACTACTCTTAGGTATCACAACCGTTTGTTGTGATACCAAACCTGTTTTCTAAACTTAGGTAAGCATGTTTTAACATGCTTAGCTCGTCACTTTTAGTTTAGTGCTTATATAGGGTCGTAGAGGTAAGCGATCTAATCAATCGCTTATACTTTCGAACCCGACCCGTTTGGTCGATCATTATGATCCGACCAAGCACATTAGGTGACCATAGTATATAGGGAATAACCTTACGAGGTTATACCTTATGGTCGCTTCGTTTAAGTAGTTGTATGATAGGTAGTTTATATGCCTTAGGTAAATTACCAAAATACCCCTTTGATGCCAAAATTCATTTTAAACATATGTAACATAACTTTTGACATCTAAACTGATTTGACAACCATATTAGACATGTTAAGGCATATATTACTTGTCATAGGACTAGTTAGGCAGTCCGAACGCGTTTCACGCGAACGACGCGTTAAAGTAGCATAAGCTACCTAAACGGGTCGTAATGGGTCACAAGCACTTAGGATAGGTTTCATTTAGTATGTAGGCTTTGTTAAACCAAATGACACGAGTCTCTACACTCGTTTGGTTTACGAAACCTCATTCTATCCAATCATCCGATTAAGGTCCGGTTATTAACATAGTTACCTATATTAGGTGCCGTTTGATTCTGAGATCTCTAGCATTACTTGGTGATTATCTTTAGACATCTGAGCAATCTCAGGTGAGTACATAGACCCCTCTTTTACTGTTTTCCAAACATTTTGGGGTGGAACACATGTGCTACTTGTTACTTTCATGCTTTCCATGTTTTCACATCATATACCTGCTATGTTCGCTAGTACATTATAGTACATGATTTCATTACATTTCATGCTACGTATGCCCATTGTGTGCATTACTTAGTACAGCTGATTTCATCACATGCTTACATTTTGACATTTGTTTATACATGTTATTACTTATCTTTTGACAAACTAAATGACTATCTATGATTTAAATACAGATTTCTCAATGAACATAAAATAAAATGTTGAATTGTACTTATTTTATGTTCACCAGACCGATTGTTAGTATGATATAGCGCTATAGGATTTGACACCCCATTCCTGTTGTCATGGAATGTCTGAAACCAATTTGTTGCTCCATCCAAATAGGGATTGCCTTTGTGGTATTTCTATAGTCTCAAAGGTGTATTTTGATGCACCAGGTCTGAATGAATTCTTAAATCACACTATTAAAGTATAGTTTGATATACTCTCATGTGTGGTATTGTACAAAACCAACATATATTTATCATCATCCAAAGCATATTTTGATATGTTATTTACAAAACCAAAACATAGTTTAATATGTTATTTATCACATCCAAAGCATATTTTGATATGTTACTTATGAAACCAAAACATAGTTTAATACGTTACATACAAATCCAAAGTATACTTTTGATATGCTACTATAAGGTTATTCGTTTAACCTTACATTACTTACAATACATAAACATTTCTAAAATTGTTAAACATTACATCTTGGTGGTTTGGTTTGATTAAGTGATTAAGTAACGAGGCGTGTGTAATATGATACAAGCATGGTGGATACGCCGCTGGTACTTCCTATATATAAGTGTTTGTATGGTATTACATATCGTAGCGTTATTTGAATCATTTCGGTTGAGACATAGAACATTTTATACAAATAACATACTTTTCACAAAACATTGATTTATAAACAACTTATCTTATACAAACTCATTTTATATGGTTATTCATTTAACCATACATTATTCACTTATTTATACCTATCATCTGATCTTATCGTTTTTCAAATGATTTACAAGACAAAGCAAATTACAAGGTTCATGACTAAACATTTTCACAAACATAAGTCATGAATCCTATTTTCACAAAACCTATGTATCTCACAGGCATTTTTATGCTGACGTACCTATTTTCACATGTGTTTTCAGGAGATGATGCATAGGACTTATCAAGACATATTTAGGCGGACCTGTGCCTTAGTGATTTAAAACGAGACAAGACGAGTTAATTATGTTGTACTTCTTTGTTTGTTAAGACATTGTAACACTTTTGATTAATAAAACGAAACTTCAAATGCCATGGATTTGAGACAATTAATTCTGTTACAACACTTCCCGACGTTTCCGCCGCGATTTGTTGTTTTACGCGGTCGGGGTGTGACAGAAAAGTTGGTATCAGAGCCAATGGTTATAGGGAATTTGGTTATTAGTAATGCTTTGACCTAGTCTATAACTTTCTTAGGGCCCTAACGCGAGTTTACTTGCGTTTAGTCATAAAACAATACCGTCACCTATCCTTAGGCGACGACCACAACAAGAACACAAATTTCAAAACCGCTTTGAAAACTAATCATCTGTTCTAGGATGATTGATTACTAGGTTTTGAACCTTCTGTTATATGGTTTTGAACCCCTTTGAATTTTCAAAAAATCTCGTCAAGGTTTTGAGTTTTAAATAATGTGAACACATGCAAACTGGAAGGGTGAATGCCTGTATTCTGGGTTTTCTGTCTAGGCAAGCACTTCGTATATATCTCATCAGACGCGAGACCAGTTGTGCTTACCTGGGAATTCTTGGGATGAGTGTTCACTTATAGGCGAGCATGTCTTCGCGATACATTATTTTTGACCCATTTACTTTGATTAGTCACTGTATGTAGTTTGTTTGCTTTGTAATGCGAATAAATGACCACTATCCTTGCTTTCATCAGATTTGTTTCATCTCATTCTTTTCGTCTAATTCTCTCACTCGTTTCCTTTCATGTTTCCTCTTTTAGAATGCCTCCTCGACGCGACAATCAGATGGAAAATGCCGAACTGGCGGAAATCATCGCGCAGCAAATGGCTGTTGCCTTCCCAAACCTTTATGCTCAAATGATGCAAGCCATCAACAACAACAATGCACCATGCAATTTCAAGAGTTTCAACTCGGCTAAACCACTCAAGTTTAGTGGTTCTGAGGGAGCAACTGGGCTCCTTCAGTGGTTCGAGAGCATTGAGAATACCTTCCGTCACGTTCAGTGTCCTGAAAATCGCAAGGTCGAGTTTTCTTCTAGTGTGTTTCAGAAGAGGGCTCTCACATGGTGGAACGGGGTGATGAGAGACCGCGGTGCTGAGGTTGCATTAGCACAGACTTGGGCTGAGCTTAGGGCTCTTATGATGAAGGAGTTTTGCCCTCGTCATGAACTGCGAGCTTTGGAGAGGGAGTTTGATGATTTGAAGCAAGACAGTGGCGAGCATCGAGCCTATACTGACCGTTTTGAAAAATTGAGCCTTTTGTGCCCTGCAATGGTTACTCCTGTGGATAAGGCGATCGAGAAATATACTGATGGTCTTCCTGACCTAGTTCAGGATATTGTTACTGGCAGCAACCCTACTACTGTCAGACAAGCCATTGAATTTTCTGCTACTCTAACTGAATCCCACATCAGAAAGAAAAAGCTTTTTCGAAAAGGCGACCCAAGACCATCTGACAAGACTGCTCAAGTGGAACCAAAGGAAGAACATGCTGAGGTATCCAAGAAGAAGAAGCGCAAAGCCTCTCAGAACTGCGCTGTAACTGCTCAAGACAAACAGGTTGCACCAAACCAACCAGCACAACCTCGCAAAAGGCAAAACTATGTTGGTACTGCACCTTTGTGCAACAAGTGCAACCGTCATCATCAAGAGCAAGAGCAGTGTCACAAATGTACCCACTGTGGGCGGTTGGGACATTTGATCAATGTGTGTCGTTATGCGAATCAAGCTGCTGCAAACCCTGCTGCTGTTCAAGCACGGTTCCCTCCGGGGTCATGTTATAATTGTGGTGACCTTACCCACTACAGGAACAATTGCCCAAGACTTGTTAACATACCTCCAGCGCGTGGACGAGTGTTTAACATCAATGAGGCAAACATGAACAATGATGCAGCAGTGAACAATTAGTGTTTTGTTATTTCCTTGGTTGTTATTTTGTGATGTTCAAAGACAAGTCAGTTGTTATATAAATAAAAATTCGTCGTTTTTATTTTTGCAAGATTGATACGATTGTGTGAACGTTGGATACAATCTTTTGATGTCAACCCAAAGACAAACTATTCGTATGGTTCAGTTATCTTATGATCACTTATGATCTCTCCAAGAACCTTGAACACTCGTTTCTTTTAAGAAACAAAGCCAAACTTTTATTGAGAATCCTTCTATCTTTATAGATGGATCCTTGAAAATGATTAAAGTACCGAATAAAATTCATGGATTGGATTTCTAGTGTGCTTTAATTATCTATACCTAAAGAGAACGAATTAAAGAATCAAGTTAACTAATTTTGTGCTTATGTGTTTTCTTACATGTTTTGTGGTTGTATGTGATCCATCCAAATCCTCGTAAAATCTTTCATATCTTATATGAGGGATTCATAATAGGATATCCAAAGTTACTATCTTAAATCCTTAATGGACTTCTACGTTGTAGTCAAATCCCATGGATTTTAAAGTACTATTTTATAATTGGACCCCTTGGGTGGTCTGGTTAAACAGATTGATTTTGAAAATCTGATTAGAAATATCATGTGATGATATAGTTAAAAAGATCCCTTAAGTGATCTATCCAAGAAGATCGTACGACGGTCTAGCTAAGAAGATCATGCGTTGATCTAGTTAAAAAGATCGTTCGCTGATCTAGTTGAAAAGATCCTTTGGTGGTCTAGACAGGTCGCTTCATGCTTATTCAATTGATTTTCCACTACACATTATGAAATGAACTGTGCGGACTGTGCAAGGGATTACGTAATTATGGAGGCCTACATAATTATGGAAGTCAGTGCACAGAAACCACAGGGAATTTTGTCATGTGTTAAGATCCATAGTGACAAGAATAATGATACGGGAGAAGTCTTGGACCTTGACCGATGTCATTTTATCTTACACTCCCCAATTCTGATTTCAAGCATACACAAGTTTCCTATGATAAGTCTTCATAAGAAACGTTCTTCTGTCCGTAGTTCAAAAATTCCATGTTTTACTGCTACAAGGAATTCACTTTGAGAGTTAACAAATTCGCTAAGAGTTCTAAAATGGCCCAAAGATTTTACTTAAGGGTTCAATGGATCTATTAGAAGGCGAAATCGTAACAGCTGTCTTCACAAGTTTCCTCTAAAATTAAATTTCGGGACGAAATTTCCTAAAGTAGGGGAGACTGTAACACCTGTGTCACTTCAACCATCAAACAAATGCCAAACCAATGAAATATTGTATTTCATACTTTGGACTTGTATAAATATGTGTAGCTTTTGCACATATCAACTCTTGTTCGATTTCAAGCTCTAAATCGCTTTCTGGAAGGTTATACACGCACTGATGCGTAAATATAACCAGTTTAAATCCAACGAACACTCCGGAATAGTGAAATAGGCTTAACATACCTTAAATAACCTTTACATAACTTAGATATAAGTTTTGGAAGGTTTGGTATGGTGAAATCAAAGTTTATTCGCTTACAGGGACTAAATTTGACAAACTGCGAAAGTATGCCAATTTGAACTGTAAAAGACATTCCGGAACATGGCCATAAGTTAAACACACCTTAAATATCCTTTACATAGCTTAGAAATAGGCTTTGAGGGGTTCGGTGTGCTAAAATAAACTTTTGGGTCATTCAGGGACTAAGAGTGTCAAAAAGTGCACAAGTTTGCATTTTCGCGCATAACTTACGTTCTGAATACATCCGGACATCCAAAAATTTATGTAAGCACTAAAATATTTTATTTTAGTGTTCGCCATAAGAAAAATCCATTCGTCGCGTCATTTGGTTCGTTTTTCGCGCTTATGCGCATTCCGTCGTAATTAAGCGAACATCGCGTTCGTACGGCTAAACGAACCGACATCCGAGATATTTTTTAGCACATTTTAAGTTCCCTATACTTTAACTTCATTTTAGAGCTTTGAAATGGGGTTAACGGGCCTTAAACGTGTCGAAAATGGGCTGATTGCAATACAGGGACCAAAAGTGTAATTCTGCCAAACTAGGGCCTAGCGGTGCGCTACACTTTTAGCGTAGCGGTGCGCTAGCCTGTGCCAGAACAGATAATATCAACCAGTCAGCAGATTATCAGCTGATTAAACCACAACCACACATTCTAAATCGCCCATTCTGATCATTTAGGGTCATTTTTAGTTACCACAACAATTGGACAAGTGTACGCACAAGATTCGAGCACGGTTTTCATGAAACGATCTTAACGGTTACCCGAAATCTATAAATAACCATCACATTTCCTTTCATTCCTCACAAGAATCTGATCAATTGTGCTCTAAGTTGAAACCTTTGTTTCATACCTGAGCTATTTTGATCTAGATTAGCATTCGGGGACCCTTCGTAAGTGTTCTTTCGTTCTTTTATCGCTTTCGAGTCTGAAAGTCAAACTTTGTTTGACTTTCTGCATTGACCAGTTTATGGTCGATGCAAAGTTCGTTTGAACTTCATAACGTGAGCGTGATCACGATGGTTATAGTCCCTAGCGACTATACCTACTGATTACCACGTTATCTAGGCTCAGTGACGAGCCGTAGTTTCGGGCAGAATACGTATTCTTACGTATTTTGTAACCAAACTACTCTTAGGTGTCACAACCGTTTGTTGTGATACCAAACCTGTTTTCTAAACTTAGTTAAGCATGTTTTAACATGCTTAGCTCGTCACTTTTAGTTTAGTGCTTATATAGGGTCGTAGAGGTAAGCGATCTAATCAATCGCTTATACTTTCGAACCCGACCCGTTTGGTCGATCATTATGATCCGACCAAGCACATTAGGTGACCATAGTATATAGGGAATAACCTTACGAGGTTATACCTTATGGTCGCTTCGTTTAAGTAGTTGTATGATAGGTAGTTTATATGCCTTAGGTAAATTACCAAAATACCCCTTTGATGCCAAAATTCATTTTAAACATATGTAACATAACTTTTGACATCTAAACTGATTTGACAACCATATTAGACATGTTAAGGCATATATTACTTGTCATAGGACTAGTTAGGCAGTCCGAACGCGTTTCACGCGAACGACGCGTTAAAGTAGCATAAGCTACCTAAACGGGTCGTAATGGGTCACAAGCACTTAGGATAGGTTTCATTTAGTATGTAGGCTTTGTTAAACCAAATGACACGAGTCTCTACACTCGTTTGGTTTACGAAACCTCATTCTATCCAATCATCCGATTAAGGTCCGGTTATTAACATAGTTACCTATATTAGGTGCCGTTTGATTCTGAGATCTCTAGCATTACTTGGTGATTATCTTTAGACATCTGAGCAATCTCAGGTGAGTACATAGACCCCTCTTTTACTGTTTTCCAAACATTTTGGGGTGGAACACATGTGCTACTTGTTACTTTCATGCTTTCCATGTTTTCACATCATATACCTGCTATGTTCGCTAGTACATTATAGTACATGATTTCATTACATTTCATGCTACGTATGCCCATTGTGTGCATTACTTAGTACAGCTGATTTCATCACATGCTTACATTTTGACATTTGTTTATACATGTTATTACTTATCTTTTGACAAACTAAATGACTATCTATGATTTAAATACAGATTTCTCAATGAACATAAAATAAAATGTTGAATTGTACTTATTTTATGTTCACCAGACCGATTGTTAGTATGATATAGCGCTATAGGATTTGACACCCCATTCCTGTTGTCATGGAATGTCTGAAACCAATTTGTTGCTCCATCCAAATAGGGATTGCCTTTGTGGTATTTCTATAGTCTCAAAGGTGTATTTTGATGCACCAGGTCTGAATGAATTCTTAAATCACACTATTAAAGTATAGTTTGATATACTCTCATGTGTGGTATTGTACAAAACCAACATATATTTATCATCATCCAAAGCATATTTTGATATGTTATTTACAAAACCAAAACATAGTTTAATATGTTATTTATCACATCCAAAGCATATTTTGATATGTTACTTATGAAACCAAAACATAGTTTAATACGTTACATACAAATCCAAAGTATACTTTTGATATGCTACTATAAGGTTATTCGTTTAACCTTACATTACTTACAATACATAAACATTTCTAAAATTGTTAAACATTACATCTTGGTGGTTTGGTTTGATTAAGTGATTAAGTAACGAGGCGTGTGTAATATGATACAAGCATGGTGGATACGCCGCTGGTACTTCCTATATATAAGTGTTTGTATGGTATTACATATCGTAGCGTTATTTGAATCATTTCGGTTGAGACATAGAACATTTTATACAAATAACATACTTTTCACAAAACATTGATTTATAAACAACTTATCTTATACAAACTCATTTTATATGGTTATTCATTTAACCATACATTATTCACTTATTTATACCTATCATCTGATCTTATCGTTTTTCAAATGATTTACAAGACAAAGCAAATTACAAGGTTCATGCCTAAACATTTTCACAAACATAAGTCATGAATCCTATTTTCACAAAACCTATGTATCTCACAGGCATTTTTATGCTGACGTACCTATTTTCACATGTGTTTTCAGGAGATGATGCATAGGACTTATCAAGACATATTTAGGCGGACCTGTGCCTTAGTGATTTAAAACGAGACAAGACGAGTTAATTATGTTGTACTTCTTTGTTTGTTAAGACATTGTAACACTTTTGATTAATAAAAAGAAACTTCAAATGCCATGGATTTGAGACAATTAATTCTGTTACAACACTCCCCGACGTTTCCGCCGCGATTTGTTGTTTTACGCGGTCGGGGTGTGACAAAAGGCCATTATGAGGAACCACTTTCTCCTAATAAAAGAAGTTTGATTATTAGGAAAAGTCAGGAGAAAATAAAGAAATCTCAATCAAAAGAAATGAGAGTTAAACAGGAAATTCATAAATTAGGCAATAACCCACCATAGGAAGACAAGTTAGATGAAAAATGGGCAGATCTCTATATGCTAGCCACTGTAGCAATAAATGCAAATCTTTAAAATATCCTGATCCAGTATTAGCACCCTTATCACCTACAAGCCAGAAACTTTACTCAGTAAATAAATAAGTTTCCAATAAACCCTAGTATGTTTAATTGTCAGTTGTCCTTTGTAATAAATTAGCCACACGATATGCAATAATACTTGAAAAATTATCTAAAATTTTGTTATAAAATTTTAACTTAGCATTTTTTTATATATTTTGCATATATGCTAAATAGCATGAATGAGTTATCTGAAGCCCTTCAGAGTCTCAATCTTTATCCGATAAAAATAGAAGTTTCCAAAGACTTTACTGGTTACATCCCCGATGTAGAAGAACCTATGGAATTCAATGCTCCAACTCCAGAGAAACCAAAAGCCAAGAAAAGGAGAAGATTTGTAGGTTGGAGACGTGTACGCAGGAGAAAACCAACAACTAGGAGAATTCCCAAAATAGAGAATCCCATAGATAAAGGAAAAGGAATTGCAATTGGGGAAGATTCTAGGCAAGTAGAAATGGAAATTGGGGAAAGTTCTAAGCAAGTTGACGAATTGCCATTACAAGAAGAGTTGGATCAAATATTGGCAAGTTGTGATATTCTCAGGCCCATAAATAACAACCTTTACCCTTATCCTGTTGAAACTCAACTTCCAATAAACTTAGAACCGGCCATTCCAGGCCCTCTGATCCATACTCAACCTTTAGGAGAAATGGACGAATGGTGGACTAACGACTGGCAGTTTTAAAACCTACTTAATAACCCTTATACGTTTTTCCCTCAGTTCGACCCAGAACCTATACCAAACCCACCAATGAGCAATGAAAATTTAGCTGAACTCTGCCATTTTGGTGAAGAGCTGATAGGTGCGGGGAATAGGATTCGGGAGGTAGGAGAACATATCTCCTGGAAGTACGACGAGAGGGAACGTCGCTTCTAAAATACCCAGGGATAGGATGGTGGTGAATCTATGATTGTATAATAGTAATAGTAATAATAAAATAAGTCTGTAAAATAACCTACCAATAAAACCTTTGTAAGATAACGGTGTGTAATGATGCATAATATATATAAAATGGGAATCGAGAAATCGATAATTTTGGCTATATGTGTATTGTGAAAATTGTATGATTATCTTGTATAATTATTATTTATTATGTACTAATAAATTATATATATTAATTATCAGATGGAAAACGCTAATAATGAACCAGTTAATGAGGTTAACCAATCTGACCAACATCAGGAAGAGCAATTTATGACTAAGCAAGATATAGAGAATATCGTTGCTCAAGGGATAGCTAATGCTATTCCAGCAATACTTGCTGCTGCTAGAAATCCAGTTAAACCTCAACAAATTATTCCTAGCAAATGTACTTCTGAAGATAACTTCAGTAATAGTGTAAATGGAGGCGGTAATCATATTAATAACAATAACGATCCACGGCAGGCCCCGCTCCCTAAGAAAATAAAAGCTGCAACGCCTGGTTGAACTTACAAGGAGTTTCTTGCCTGTAAACCAGCTGAGTTTGCAGGTAACGAAGGGGCGACTGCTGCACTGCGTTGGTTAGAGAAAACCGAGGCAGTAATTGCAATAAGTAAATGTGCCGAAGAAGACAAAGTAATGTACACATCGCATATGTTTAAAGAAGGAGCGTTAGAATGGTGGAATACGGTACTTCAAGCCAAAGGAAGAAATGTGGCCTATGCCATAAATTGGGAAGAATTTAAAAGTCTGATGGAAAGAAAATTATGTCCCGAGTATGAAAAGGAACAAATGGCAAATAAGTTCATGAACCATCGAATGATGGGTGTAGACTGTCGAGGGTATACTTCGACATTCTTCGAATATGCTAGAGTGGTACCAACGTTGGCTTCGCCAGAACCGGTGCTCATTTCCCGCTATATTTGGTGATTAATTGGCGAAATCCGTAATATCGTTAAAGCTACGAGACCTCGCACTATTGACGATGCGGTAGAATTAGCTAACACCCTAACTGACGAGCTAGTACGTACAAGAGATGAAAACAAGAAAAAGGAACTGGCTCAGAAAATTACCCAAGGATTTCGTGTGGGTAATAATAGCAACTTCAAGAAAAGAGGAACAGGACAATCCTCAACTCCGCCATTCTGCAGGAATTGCAGAAAGAAACATTATGGAAGATGTAATATAACCTGCAACTTTTGAAAAATGGTAGGACATCGTGAAGAAGACTGCAGAAAGAAAACCAGAATCTGCTTTAACTGTGGAGAAGCTGGGCATTTCAAAACAGAATGTCCTAAATTGGCCAAACCAGCAGACAATAAAGCCAAGACGGCCGACGGAGCTACTAAAAAGAATGCCAGAGCATTCCAGCTGACCACTCAAGAAGCAGAACTCATTCCAGATGTAATAGCTGGTACGTTCTTAGTTCACAACGTGTACGCAAAAGTATTATTTGACTCTGGTGCAAACCAAAGTTTTATCAATACTTCATTCTGCCAAGCTCTTAATTTACCTTTAACCAACCTTAGGCAGATTTGTACAGTCGAAACGGCAGATGGGAATTCTGTTAACATAGATAAGGTTTTGCAAAAAGAAAATATAGAACTTTCAGGTCATAAATTTCATGCAAACCTATTACCAATGAATTTAGCTGGGTTCGATGTTGTGTTAGGAATGGATTGGTTAGTAGCCAACCATGCTAGAATCCTTTGTGATAAAAACTCCATAGAAATTCGTGCACCCACCGGAGAAGTACTTATGATTACAGGAGATAAGCCACGTAAACCCATGAAGTTTATTTCAGTAATGAAAGTTGCCAGTTATGAACGAAAGCAAGGAATAGTATATATGATTTCAGTAATCATTAGTACTAAGAATAAAGAACTTAAGAAGATTCCTATAGTCTCAGAATACCCAGATGTATTCCCAGAAGAACTCCCGGGGTTACCACCCGACAGGGAAGTAGAATTTAGAATCCATCTAATTCCTGGAACTACACCGATAGCCAAGGCACCTTATCGGTTAGCACCCACCAAAATGCTAGAATTGAAAAAGCAATTAGATGAATTACTAAGTAAAGGATTCATACAACCTAGTTCGTCCCCTTGGGGAGCACCAGTGTTGTTTGTAAAGAAAAAGGATGGTTCCATGAGAATGTGTATTGATTATAGAGAACTGAATAAGGTTACAATTAAGAATCGATACCCATTACCTAGGATTGATGATTTATTCGATCAACTTCAAGGAGCTAGATATTTTTCTAAGATAGATTTACGCTCCGGATATCATCAATTAAAGGTACAAGAAGAAGACATACCTAAAACTTCTTTTAGAACTAGGTATGGTCATTATGAGTTTACAGTCATGCCCTTCGGACTAACAAATGCACCTGCAGCATTCATGGACATGATGAATAGAATCTGTAACCGTATTTGGATAAGTTTGTAATTGTCTTCATCGACGATATACTTATTTATTTAAAAATTCAGGAAGAACACTGTTAACACTCGCATTCACTCTTAACTTTGTTAAGAAAAGAAAAGCTTTATGCTAAATTCTCGAAATGTAAATTTTAGCTACAAGAAGTGCAATTCTTAGGACACATGGTGAATCACGAAGGCATTTACGTAGATCCTGCTAAGATTGAAGCAATCACCAAATGGAAGGTTCCGCAATCAGCAATGGAAATTAGAAGTTTTACAGGATTAGCTGGATATTATAGACGGTTTATTAAGGATTTTTCCAAGATAGCTGTACCATTAACTAAGCTAACCTGTAAATCAGTTAAGTTTGAATGGGGACCTAAATAAGAAGAAGCCTTTAGGATTTTGAAGCAAAAGTTAACAAATGCTCCAATTCTAGCTTTACCAGAAGGAGCAGAAGATTTTGAAGTATATTGTGATGCTTCAAAGCTAGGATTAGGATGTGTGTTAATGCAACGCAAGAAGGTAATTACGTATGCATCAAGACAATTGAAAAAGCACGAGGAAAATTATACGACTCATGATTTAGAATTAGGAGCCATAATTTTTTCCCTTAAGATTTGGAGACATTATCTGTACGGAAGTAAGTTTACTGTCTATACAGATCATAAAAGTTTAAGGTACATATTTGGGCAAAAAAGAGTTAAACATGAGACAAAGAAGATGGATGGAGATCCTAAGTGACTACGACTGTGATATCCAATATCACGAAGGAAAGGCAAATGTAGTTGCAGATGCTTTGAGTCGTAAATATCAGGAAAAGCAAAGACGAATTCGTGCTCTTAGATTAAATCTACATTTAGATTTAGTGGAACAACTAAAGAAGGTCCAAGAAACAGCAATCAAGAACGATGCTGAAGGAATGAAAGGAAGAATAAAGGAATTAGAGCAAGGAAGTGATTGAATTTGGAGATTCCATAAGAAAAGAATTTGGGTACCTAAGCAAGGAGATTTAAGAGACAAGATTTTAGAAGAAGTGCATAAATCTAGGTATACCATGCATCCTGGTAACAATAAAATGTACCAAGATTTAAGAAATAATTTCTGGTGGATAGGAATGAAAAAGGACATAGCTAGATATGTTTCTAAGTGTCTTACTTGTTCACAAGTTAAGGCAGAACATCAGAAACCTTCAGGTCTACTTCAACAATTAGAAATGCCTGTATGGAAATGGGAACTCATAACAATGGACTTTGTTACTAAGTTACCCAAAACCAGAAAAGGTAATGATGCGATTTGGGTAATTGTGGATCGATTAACCAAATCAGCTCATTTTCTACCCATGAAGGAATCCTTTAGCATGGAAAGGTTAGCCAAATTATATGTAGATGAAGTAGTATCCTTACATGGAGTTCCACTCTCCATTGTATCAGATAGAGATAGTCGTTTTACTTCCCATTTCTGGACTAGTTTCCAAGAAGCAATGGGAACTCGACTAAATCCGAGTACTGCATATCATCCACAAACAGATGGGCAAAGTGAAAGGACGATACAAACTCTAGAAGACATGCTCAGAGCATGTGTGATAGATTTTGGTGGAAACTGGGATGACCATTTACCTTTAACTGAATTCTCCTATAACAATAGTTATCATACAAGCATCGAAGCTGCCCCATTCGAAGCACTGTATGGAAGAAAGTGTAGAACTCCAGTTTTGTAACACCCCAACCCGGAAGGGCTGACGTGTCACAATAACAGTATCATAAACAAAAGTCATAATTCCATTTATTTATTTGATAAAGATACAACCATACAATAACTATACTTAAGGTTAATATACAAGCGGACACTCTCGACTTTATTAACTAATATCTTCAGATTTAGTCCTAGGCTTTATTCTTCTCTCTTTTCCCCGCCCAAAGTAACATGCAGACCTGTATATACAAAAAGTTTACGGAATGAGCCGAATGCTCAGTACGGAATATTAGGCTCAAATAACAAATAACGCTTTATAAGAATTATTATCCGGATGGAACTTTATGCTAAAATGATACGATGCAAGAACATAATTTCATAATCATATCTTACGGATGTACCCATGAGTAAACTTAAAACGTGACAATACACAGGTAGCTACTCCTGCATAATTATCACATGAGATGGCGAATTGGCATACCCGTTATCCACCTCCTTATACTTAAATCCTAGGATCGATCCATACGCCTCCTAATAGCCTTATGTACCACACTTGTACTTAAGAGACGCCGTGAACTGATCTCTCCGTCACGGATGGAGCACATGATGTCGATGCCGCAACAACATGCTCGTGGGACACTCCACGAGAAGCGATACTCAGGGTATCAGAGTACAAATGGTCTTATTTACATAACTTATCAAAATACTTTTCATAACAAAACGTAACTTATATTTGAACATGCGATAATGAGTACAACTTAACAGAAAACTATCGCATGACATGAAAGCTAAATTCAAAGTTTAGAATAGGAATTCAACAGACTGTCAAATGAATCGATAATCAAAGACGTGAAGAGTTTTAAAAAGATATAGTAATTTAGTGGTTTATAACAATTTGACTATGAAGCAATAAAGAGTGGGGTAAGGATCCGTACCTTAATAATTTCAAAGTGATGCTACCTTGTGATAATATTTCAGATTTATACGGCAGAGTTTAGACTACTGATTAGTCTTTTAACCTAATTTAAATAATATGCACACAAACTAGGTTAGTAACTTAATACAGCATTTACGATAACTCGCGAGATTAAAATCCTCACAACGAATGACAAAGTGCGATACTTAAACATCCATCGGATTCACAATTAATGACAAAGTGAAATGACTTAAACATCCATCGGATTCACAACGAATGACAAAGTGTAAACACTTAAACATCCATTGGAATCACAATTAATGACAAAGTGAAATTACTTAAACATCTATCGGAATCACGATTAATGACAAAGCATAACCCAAATTTGAGCAGCACTTAAACATCCATTGGATTGATTTCAATCAATCGGACATTGAATCGTAGTAGCGATCGAGTTATTACCCTGTTCTGCAGCACCCCGCTATACTTAATTAGTGTTTCGTGTGTGTTAATTGAAGTAAATAGAGCATAACTCCGTGTAGAATTGGAATTTCTTCGTCGTTTTTGTGCCCAGAATCAAGTCCCAGACTCTCCTATTTATACTGGAATTTTGCATCTCAGGAGTGTCGCGACAGATGCAGGTGATTCTGTCGCGTGTCGCCTGAGGAACACTTTTAGGGTAGGGTAGGTACGTGTCCAACTAGCTCAGGTGAGTCGACGTTTTCTTAAAATTTGAATTTGACAACGAACTGTGTGGATATTACCAACCAGGGAATACCCCCCCCCCCCCCCTGAGTTTTAGGGGCCCTGATCCTGATTCTGAAATTTCTGAAAATTCTAGGGTTTGTACAGAATTACTTGGGTGTCTCAATTAGGGTTTCCTATGGGTTAATTTAATAAAATAATTAGGTCTTTTAATATTATTAGTTTATTATGATTTTAAATTTTCGGTTATTACAATTATTACCCCCTTAAAAGAAATTTCGTCCTCGAAATTTTTCAAACATATTGCATAAGTAACGGGAACGGAATTTTTATAGCAGAGTTACTAACTTATATAACCAAAATCTCCTAAACACACATGTGTATCTGAAATTCATACTTAAGTTCATGACCATAATTGTTAATTACCTTTCCACCATGTCCTAATGGTTCTTCCACTATGTATCTTAATAACATATATAATTATGCAGAAAATTAACATAGACTTACAGATAACAAGAGTGACTATTGGTACTGATATTTCCTACATAGATATGCTTAGTCATAGCTAAGATATATTCACATAAGGTAAAGCATAAATGACCGTAAACATAAACAAATGAACATATATCAAAGAGCAAGATTTACCGTTATTCGACTAAAATTCTATTGCGAGAATAAATTAGGGTATAGAGAACGAATTGATTCTTCAGATTCCCATGTTGCTTCGCGTTCAGAGTGATTTTTCCAGAGGATTTTAACAAACGGAATTACTTTCCTACGCAAAACCCTTTCTTGTCGATCTAAAATGGCTTCTGGCTCCTCTTCGTAGGACAAATCCTCGTGAATTGTAAGTAACGGATAACTAATGACATGAAGTGGATGATAATTGTATCCTCTTAACGAGGAGACATGAAAAACGTTATGAACGTGAGAGAGTTGAGGCGGTAAAGCCAGTCGATATGATACTTCTCCAATTCTTTCAAGGATTTCAAACGGACCGATAAAACGGGGACTAAGCTTTCCTTTAATTCCAAATCTACGAACACCACGCCAAGGTGATACCTTTAAGAAAACGTGGTCGCCAATTTTAAATTCGAGTGGTCGTCTATCTTGATCTGCATAGCTCTTTTGTCGGCTCTGAGCTTCTTTCAGTTTTTCTCGGGCCATAGTGACTTTTTCATTTGTAATCTGAACTAGTTCTGGCCCTTCAATAATCTTTTCTCCAACTTCATCCCAGCATATCGGTGCTCGACATTTCCGACCGTATAAAAGCTCAAAAGGTGCCATACCAATACTTGCTTGCCAACTATTGTTGTAAGCGAACTCAACAAGGCATAGATATTCATCCCAGTTTCCAGACCATTCAAGTGCACATGCTCGGAGCATGTCTTCTAAGGTCTGAATCGTGCGTTCCGACTGCCCATCTGTTTGTGGATGGAAAGCCGTACTAAACTTCAGTCGTGTACCCCAAGCTGCCTGAAAACCTTTCCAAAATCGTGAGGTGAAACGTGGGTCTCTATCAGAAACAATGGAAGATGGTGTGCCATGGAGTCGAATAATTTCTTGAAGAAATATTTCGGATAACTTATTAACCGAAAATCCTTGCTGAATCGGTAGAAAATGTGCTGACTTTGACAATCTATCGACAACAACCCATACAACATCATTCTTCTTGAATGTCTTAGGCAAACCAGTAACAAAATCCATTGTGATCTCATCCCACTTCCATATGGGAATATCCAATGGCTGCAACAGACCGCTTGCTCGTTTGTGTTCAATTTTCACTTGTTGGCAAGTGAGGCATTTACTTACGTATCGAGCAACGTCTTCCTTCATGCCATTCCACCAAAAGTTCTGTCTTAAATCTCGATACATCTTGGTAGATCCTGGGTGAATTGAAAATGGTGAGCTGTGAGCTTCGGCTAACAATGACTCACGAAGGGTGGAGTCATCGGGTACACAAAGTCTCTTACCACACCAAATCACCCCATGATGGTCTATACGAAATTCAGATTGCTTACCCACCTCAAGATTTTGCACAATTGCCCAAAGTTCTCCATCTTGCTTTTGTGCATCTTTGATCCGTGATATGAGGTCGGGTTCAATCTGCATTCTAGCTAGATATCCATCAGATTTACTAACCTGAAGCCAAATGTTCATTCTTTCGAGATCCCTCCTAATATGAGGCTGAATTTGTAAGCAAGATATAGTCCCGGAATTCTTTCGGCTCAACGCGTCAGCTACAACATTGGCTTTGCCTGGATGGTATTGAATATTTACGTCGTAATCTTTTAAAAGTTCTAACCACCTTCTTTGCCTCATATTTAGCTCCTTCTGCGTAAATATGTACTTGAGGCTTTTCTGGTCGGTAAAGATGTCACAACTTTCACCATACAGATAATGTCGCCAAATCTTAGGTGCAAAGACGACTGCGGCTAGTTCTAAATCATGTGTAGGGTAGTTAACTTCATAAGGCTTCAACTGACGGGAGGCATAAGCGATAACCTTCCCATGTTGCATTAGTACACAACCTAATCCTTTCTTTGAGGCATCACTATAGACTTGGTAACCTCCTGATCCAGAAGGGAGAGCGAGTATCGGAGAGGATACGAGTCGTTTCTTCAATTCTTCAAAGCTTTTCTCTTGTTCCTCATTCCATGAGTACTTCACCCCTTTTCTTAGGAGTTTTGTGAGTGGTAAAGCAATTACCGAGAATCTTTCAACAAATCTTCGGTAATAGCCAGCAAGACCCAAGAAACTTCGTATTTCGGTTACAGAAGTAGGTCTTGGCCATTTTGTAATAGCTTCAACCTTTGTTGGGTCTACCATAATTCCTTCTGCTGATATGACATGACCTAGAAATGCCACTTGGCTAAGCCAAAAGTCACATTTGGAAAACTTCGCGTACAACTTCTCATGCCGCAAGGTTCCAAGTACAGCATGTAGATGTGTTTCATGCTCTTCACGACTCTTGGAATACACCAGAATGTCATCGATAAAGACAATAACGAATTTGTCTAGGAATTTGTGAAATACTCGATTCATCAAATCCATGAAGACCGCGGGTGCATTAGTTAGCCCAAAGGGCATAACCAAAAATTCGTAATGACCATATCGAGTACGAAAGGCAGTCTTGGGAACATCATCATTCTTAATCTTTAGCTGATGATACCCGGACCTCAGGTCGATTTTTGAGATGAACTGAGCCCCCTGAAGTTGATCAAAGAGATCATCAATGCGAGGCAGTGGATACTGATTACGAATAGTAATCTTGTTTAGCTCTCGGTAGTCAATACATAAACGCATACTACCGTCTTTCTTCTTCACAAATAAGACCGGAGCACCCCAAGGTGAAACACTAGGTCTTATGAATCCTAGATCTAACAATTCTTGCAATTGTTCCTTCAACTCCTTCAGTTCCATTGGGGCCATACGGTATGGAGCTTTAGAAATAGGTTCGGCGCCAGGAATCAAGTCGATGGTGAATTCTACCTGCCGGTCGGGTGGTAATCCTGGTAGTTCATCTGGAAATACATCAGGATATTCACGGACAATGGAATGGCTATCAATACTCTTAACACTAGCAGAAGTATCCCTAATCGATGCTAGGAATCCAGCACAACCGTTTGATATGAATTTTCGAGCTTTGAGCGCAGAGATAATTTTAAGAGATTTATGAGCTTGAGTTCCCTGATATATAATATCAGGATGATGAAGATCACCGAAAATAACACGGCGAGAATGACAATCTATAGTTACACGATGTCTAGACAACCAATCTATTCCTAGAATAACATCAAAGTCACACATATGTATTGGAAATAGGTCTGCCTTACACACAATAGATTCAATACGGATCGGACAATCCTTATATACGTAAGTGATTACGGATGAATTTTCCATGGGAGTGGAAATGATTAAGGTATGATTTAAGAGAGTTGGTTTTATCGGAAGGTACTTAGTAAACGAATGGGATACTAAAGAATGAGTCGCTCCTGTGTCGAATAACACATAGATACTATGTTTACCAAGCTGAAGGGTTCCCGACACAGTACCTGGGACATTAGCAGCATCAGTAGCAGAAAGTGTGAAAGCTCTTCCTCCAACATTGGGTGGTGCAACGTTTGGTCGGTTATTCTTCTTAGTGTCTTTCTTCGTACACTCCTTAATCATGTGTCCAGTTTGGCCACATCTAAAGCATGCTCCTGTACTTCGGTGACATATGCCCTGATGTCTCTTACCACAAGTATTACATAGAGGATATGTAATCTGATTCGGGTTTACTTGTTGATTCAGTGGTTGAGCTCTAATAGGTTCTGCATACAACTGAATCTGGTTTTGAGCAGGTCTCGGGTTTTGCAGTCTAGGTTGCCATGGACGTGCCTGATTTCCAGAGTTTTGATTTCCCTGTACTTTGCGATCTTGATGTTGTGGCGTAGTGGATGATTGGCCGATTTCCTGCTTAAATTGTCCTTCCCTATTTCTCTTCTTATTATCCCCAGTTCGAGATAAGAATTCTTTCCTTTCGAATTCAAAAGTTTTGATTGCATCAGCAACTTCGGTGATATCCTTAAATTTCATGTACATGATCGACTTCCGAATTCGATCATTGACTGCCCACTTGCATTTCTCTGCCTGGGCTTCTGCTGATCCTGCAACGTCTCCTACAATACTAGCCAACCTTGCAAATCTAGTAATGAACTCAAAGGCTGGTTCATCACTCCCCTGTCGAATCACTGCATACTCCCTGATATAAGCTTCTTTATCAGCGGTCGAAAAATACTTGTCGTAAAAGATATTACGAAAGTCGACCCATGAAAGATTAGCGTCGAAATCATCCCCTCCTTTGACTTGCTTATATCCTTCCCACCAAGTTTGTGCGTCATCTTCGAGTTTGTAGGTAGCCAATCTAACTTTGTATTGCTCCGGAACTCCAAGAACTCCGAAGATCTTTTCAACATGTGCTATCCAGTTTCTTGCATCGACTGGATTAGTAGCGTGACTAAAGGATTTCGGCTTTTGTTTTTGGAATTTAGCGATCCATATGTCTATACTATAGGTAGTATGGTTCGTGGTATTCTCACGAGTTTCTTCACCAGAGGTTGGATTCGTGTTATTACGTTCTGGATGACGAGTTTGTTGAATAACGGCCTCAGTTGTTTGAGCAACCAGGTTTGGAAGCAACCCGGCAACAGCCTGATTGATAGCATTAATTACATTCGGATCAACTGGAGTCTCATTCGAAGAGGTGTCGTTACGTCCATGGTTAGTACGAGTACTCCTACGTAGCGGACGACGAGGAGGCATCTATAAGAATAGACATAGGAATTAAACCAAATAAGAGACCAAGTTGAATCCTATCATAGATATCTACCCATTCCTCACAGGTTTTAATTACTATCTTCAACCTTTCTACAGGAAAGAGCCTTTGCTCTGATACCATAGCTGTAACACCCCAACCCGGAAGGGCTGACGTGTCACAATAACAGTATCATAAACAAAAGTCATAATTCCATTTATTTATTTGATAAAGATACAACTATACAATAACTATACTTAAGGTTAATATACAAGCGGACACTCTCGACTTTATTAACTAATATCTTCAGATTTAGTCCTAGGCTTTATTCTTCTCTCTTTTCCCCGCCCAAAGTAACATGCAGACCTGTATATACAAAAAAGTTTACGGAATGAGCCGAATGCTCAGTACGGAATATTAGGCTCAAATAACAAATAACGCTTTATAAGAATTATTATCCGGATGGAACTTTATGCGAAAATGATACGATGCAAGAACATAATTTCATAATCATATCTTACGGATGTACCCATGAGCAAACTTAAAACGTGACAATACACAGGTAGCTACTCCTGCATAATTATCACATGAGATGGCGAATTGGCATACCCGTTATCCACCTCCTTATACTTAAATCCTAGGATCGATCCATACGCCTCCTAATAGCCTTATGTACCACACTTGTACTTAAGAGACGCCGTGAACTGATCTCTCCGTCACGGATGGAGCACATGATGTCGATGCCGCAACAACATGCTCGTGGGACACTCCACGAGAAGCGATACTCAGGGTATCAGAGTACAAATGGTCTTATTTACATAACTTATCAAAATACTTTTCATAACAAAACGTAACTTATATTTGAACATGCGATAATGAGTACAACTTAACAGAAAACTATCGCATGACATGAAAGCTAAATTCAAAGTTTAGAATAGGAATTCAACGGACTGTCAAATGAATCGATAATCAAAGACGTGAAGAGTTTTTAAAAGATATAGTAATTTAGTGGTTTATAACAATTTGACTATGAAGCAATAAAGAGTGGGGTAAGGATCCGTACCTTAATAATTTCAAAGTGATGCTACCTTGTGATAATATTTCAGATTTATACGGCAGAGTTTAGACTACTGATTAGTCTTTTAACCTAATTTAAATAATATGCACACAAACTAGGTTAGTAACTTAATACAGCATTTACGATAACTCACGAGATTAAAATCCTCACAACGAATGACAAAGTGCGATACTTAAACATCCATCGGATTCACAATTAATGACAAAGTGAAATCACTTAAACATCCATCGGATTCACAATGAATGACAAAGTGTAAACACTTAAACATCCATTGGAATCACAATTAATGACAAAGTGAAATTACTTAAACATCTATCGGAATCACGATTAATGACAAAGCATAACCCAAATTTGAGCAGCACTTAAACATCCATTGGATTGATTTCAATCAATCGGACATTGAATCGTAGTAGCGATCGAGTTATTACCCTGTTCTGCAGCACCCCGCTATACTTAATTAGTGTTTCGTGTGTGTTAATTGAAGTAAATAGAGCATAACTCCGTGTAGAATTGGAATTTCTTCGTCGTTTTTGTGCCCAGAATCAAGTCCCAGACCCTCCTATTTATACTGGAATTTTGCATCTCAGGAGTGTCGCGACAGATGCAGGTGATTCTGTCGCGTGTCGCCTGAGGAACACTTTTAGGGTAGGGTACGTACGTGTCCAACTAGCTCAGGTGAGTCGACGTTTTCTTAAAATTTGAATTTGACAACGAACTGTGTGGATATTACCAACCAGGGAATACCCCCCCCCCCCTGAGTTTTAGGGGCCCTGATCCTGATTCTGAAATTTCTGAAAATTCTAGGGTTTGTACAGAATTACTTGGGTGTCTCAATTAGGGTTTCCTATGGGTTAATTTAATAAAATAATTAGGTCTTTTAATATTATTAGTTTATTATGATTTTAAATTTTCGGTTATTACAAGTTTGTTGGGCAGAAATAGGAGAAAGTCATTTATCAGGTCCTGAAATAGTGCAAGAAACCACCGACAAGATCACTCAAATCAAAGAAAGACTAAAGACTGCTCGTGATCGTCAGAAAAGCTATGCAGATAATCGACGCAAGCTATTAGAATTCCAAGTTGGAGATAGAGTACTTTTAAAAGTTTCTCCTTGGAAAGGAGTAGTACGGTTCGGTAAGAAAGGAAAGCTGAGTCCAAGATATGTTGGACCATTTCCAGTCATCCAAAGAATAGGACCATTTGCCTATCGTTTACAACTTCCAGAAGAGTTAGCTGGAGTACATGACGTATTTCATGTATCCAATCTCAAGAAATGTCTATCTGACGAGTCCCTGGTAGTACCTCTTTAAGATATAGAGGTAAACAAAAAGTTAAAGTTTGTTGAGAAGCCATTACAGATAGAAGACAGAAAAATTAAGTTTCTCAAGCACAAGCAATTAGTTCTAGTCAAAGTCAAGTAGGATTCGAAAAGAGGATCTGAATATACATGGGAGCTGGAATCGGAAATGAACCGAAAGTATCCTCACTTATTTCAATGAATCTCGCGGACGAGATTTTAAATAAGGTAGGGAGAATGTAAGGACTCTCAAAAATGTCCCAATTTTACCCGTAAGTGAAAACCCGGACCCCTGAATGTCACACCCCTTTCTGCGGCGGAAGCATGAGGTGTGATCATGAAAGGTTCTCATTGCATACGAAAGGTAAACATACTACATGCTCAAAAATAACTTCAAACATTACATTACTGAAAACATAAGTCAAGTGTTTACAACACAAGATAACATATTGTCTTAAAAGTCACAACTTTATTTAATGATAAACATAGCGACATCCAAGAGCATGAGTAAAACCGCGCGCACATCCATCCTAGTTACCTGAAATACATGTGAGTTTTTGGAAAAACGTCAACATAATGTTGGTGTGAATTCATGCAATGATTGTTTTGAATGTTTAAATACTTGAATGAAAACATAGTATGTACTTGTAGAATGTATGAATGTTTGAATGTAACTCGTAAAACGTATTTGTAACTGAGTACTATGACTGTTTGAATGTATTTGTAACATGTATCTGTAACTGAGTACTATGATTGTTTGACTGTGTGAGATCGCTAGTGGTTTGCAAGGCCACTAACATGTGTCACGACATAGGAAGCCACCAAACCTAGGCATTTTTGTCGACTTTGACTGAGACACAGAAGCACTCATTGGTAGAAGTAGGTCAAGAGTGGGGTTGCCTAAAACCCATTAGATCTAACCTTTTCGTTCCCCAGTCTAAATGTATACGTTGATTAATGGTGCTTATGGTACCCTACTCGTCACATGATCTATGTGTCATTCCTTAGTTTTGTGTTTTACATACCATTGTACATGTATTTTCCCCAAGTTTAGAAAACTAGTAAGCGTTGTATGCACTTTACAAAAATACGCTTGTTTGAAAAACCGGTATAGTTATCATAAACCTTTCGTAAACCATTTGTGTTTATTGACGTTCACAAACCATTTGTGTTAGTTAATACTTGTTTGTAAAATGGTTTAGAAATATGTATTTATGTTTATCGAAAACCTTGTATGCTTTGCAAAATGTGCATGTCTTTCCACCCCGAAAACATTTATAAAAATGTAAAACCGTAAAAAGGTGGGGTTATGAACTCACAACTTTGCGTTCCTTGCGTCATAAACTTCACCGGATTTGCTTAATTAACGTCGTGACCTAAACGTATTTTATTATCGTTAGTCACTAGACTTGTATCGCACAAGTACAAGTCACTGTCTTTGGTATATGTAATCTTGTGTTAAAAATAATATATATTTTTAACTAAGTATCTTACTTATATTATTTTCTCCAAAAATAAATATAAGTTTCTTGTAGTTTTTGCACTTTGCACCCGAGTTATGTATCTTGTATGTTGTATGTGTATTTTTGTTACAAAAATTATGGCGAGGTTTGTATTTGAAAATCATAGTTTAGAACACACTAGCAAACATTTGTCTAAAAAATATTTACTAAGTGTTAGGATTTTCAGAAAATTTCACCATAGTCTCCTTTGTAAACGGAGGTGCCCATGCTAAGCAGCATATCATTTTCTTTTCGAAATCAAACCATGATCATCAATAATCAACCCTTACGTTTTAATACGCAAAATACTATCTTTGTCGTTTCCCTTTCAATATGTGAAAAACTGGACTGTTTTCGGACGAGTAAATAAAATACTTAACTTATTCCAAAATTTCCCAAATTTTTGCGGAACGTCTTAATCGACCCACAAATTATTGTGTAAAAATATCGGGGCCCAGTTCGTTATCAGTAATTTATAGAAAATCGTTTACCGAACTGTAATCAGATTTGTTACATTCTGATCATAGTCTACGGAATAATTCGTTTAAAATTCCTCGTAAGTTCGTTTGACGAAATTCCAGTTGGAGGGTCACAAATACATCAGTGACCATCTTTGGTAAAAATTTCAGGGGCTGGTTCTGTTTAGGTTTCAAGTTGTGACTGAAAACGTATGGCCCATTTTACTGCAGTAAAAATCAGCCTTAGCTGCTGTCACGGAAACAGACTTTTAAAATAGTAAACGACCTCAAAAAAATACGATTCCAGCGCCATTTTCTTCGATTTTTGGAAATACACAATTTAGGCTTCAGAAATTCCGTTTTTCGATTTATTAAAGTGTGTTTACAGCCTGTTGAAGTTGGCTGAATAAGTACATCAGCATGTTATTTTGTGGTTTAAATGTTACTAAATCATATTAACTTGTGTCCGAACAACGGGTTTATCAAAAGTTCGACGATCAAACATCATATATGTATTAACCAACCCTAAACCAACAAGTTTTCATCTTCAAATAATCTTTTATATTCAAGTTTCATGTAAGGTTTCATATTCATCATCTTAGTGTTCTTATTCTTGTGATTTAACCATAAACATCATACTACATATTTTTTTATCACCAAAAATAAGATGAACAAGGGTGTAATGAGACTTACTACTAGCACAAGGCTAGGGTAGAATTTCTAGTGCAAAGATGATGAGGAACGATGATGAACAAGACTAGAACAAAGCTCCTTAACTTGCAACCTCCATAGATCACCTTGCAAGCTTGGAATGGACTTGAAAATGGGGAAGATGATGATGTGAAAATGGTGGTGGTGGATTTGGTTTGGGGCAGCCGAATGAGGGAGAGAGAAGAGAGTGAGGGTGGTGTGTGAATCTAGTGAAGATATAAAATGAAGATGTGAAGAGATCTTATGAAGATATGCACAAGATTTATGTAGATTTTCCTTATATTTTGTTCAAGATCTCAAGTAACATATCTAAATAAAATATGGAAATCAAATCTTGGGGTGGGGTCCTTTTCTTTGAACCGTAAATGGGACATGGGGGGGGGGGGGGTTATTTGTAATATCTGGTGGCTAGTTGGATAATATAGTTGGAAACCAAGTATATAATTAGTTAGGCTAGTTACTAGCCATTTTAGTGGGTGTTACGGTAAACGGGGATCATGACTAGCCAAGAAATAATAACACAATGTGTTTGAAAAAAATTTGGTGTCCCGGGTAATGTCCGGTTGTTTGGTCGGATACTGTTCCGTTAAATTGTTTAATTGTTCCGTAAGGTGTCCTTTTGTAGCCCTTTTAATTCCCAACACTTAGGGAAATATTCTGGACAATAAAACGTAAATTTTGTATGACATTTACATGTTTAAAAGCTACTCATAGCTGAATTTAATAATTTTCTGCACTTAAAGTGCGTTTCGGGTGCTTTTTAGTGCGTATTTTAGCTTTCGGAGCTTCTAGCTGTTAACCCTTGTATGTACTCTTGGGTTTTAATGCATTCTTGACGTTGGACCTACACCTAGGCCTCAGTTCTAATGTCTGACTGCTTTCTGCAGAGTTGTTGACATATTGTGTTTTACCGGTGAGTTTACTAGTATTTCTGACGCAACGCTCTTGTTAAGGCATAAAGCAATATTTTGTAGTATTAATCGTGCATGAATTCACTTGTATATAATGAACTAAATCAATGTTGACGTTTAAGCACATAATAGCAGTCATTAAGTAATAATTAAAGTGTACGGAAATTACCGGTTTTGTGCCAGTTGTCACAGTCTCCCCCCGTTAAAAGAATTTCGTCCCGAAATTCAGGCTGAGCTAACCCTCGCAGGAGTCTTCTTGAACAGGTGGGGATACTTTTCTTTGAACTGGTCTTCACGTTCCCATGTGTACTCGGGTCCGTGCTTAGAGTTCCAACGTACTTTGACAAGTTTAACAGTGCTCCTCCTGGTCTTGTTAACTTTCCAGTCGGTAACCTCAACGGGTTGTTCTGTAAATCGGAGGGCGTCATCAATATTTATTTCATCCACAGGGATGATCACGTCTTCTTGTGTTGGACTCTTCTTGAGGTTGGATACATGAAACGTATCATGTACTCCATTAAGTTCTTCCGGTAACTCCAACTTGTATGCCACGGTACCAATTCTTCGCAAAATCTTGAATGGTCCGATGTAGCGTGGATTCAGCTTTCCACGCTTTCCAAATCTTACTACGCCCTTCCAAGGTGAGACTTTTAACAACACTTTGTCCCCCACCTCGAAATCTAATGGCTTTCGATCTAAATCAGCGTAGCTCTTTTGTCGATCCCGAGCCGCCTTAATGCGCTCTCGGATTTGCGTAATCTTGTCAGTTGTCTCTTGTACAAGTTCAGGACCAACCATACGTTTATCTCCTGCGTCTGCCCAACATAAGGGCGATCGGCACTTGCGGCCATACAGAGCTTCGAACGGTGCGGCTTTTATACTCGTATGATAACTGTTATTGTAGGAAAACTCAACTAAAGGTAGATGAGTATCCCAGCTGCCGCCTAGATCCATGACACATGCGCGAAGCATATCTTCTAACGTTTGTATAGTCTGTTTGCTCTGGCCGTCTGTTTGCGGATGGAATGCCGTGCTCAGATCTAACTGAGATCCAAAGGCTTCCTGAAATGATTGCCAGATTCTTGAGACAAAGCGTCCATCTCTGTCTGAAATAATTGAGATAGGCACTCCATGACGTGCCACAATTTCTTTTAAGTATATCTCAGCAAGCTTTCCAGTGCTATCCTTCTCTCGGATCGGTAGGAAATGCGCAGATTTTGTTAATCGATCAACTATTACCCATATCATATCGTGCCCTCTCGGGGTCCTGGGTAATTTCGTTATGAAGTCCATCGAGATTTGTTCCCACTTCCACACGGGAATCTCTGGTTGTTGTAGTAGGCCGGACGGTTTCTGATATTCAGCCTTAACCTTAGCACAGGTTAGGCATTTTCCAACATAAACAGCAACATCGCTCTTGAGTCTCGGCCACCAATAGTATTCCTTTAAGTCTTGATACATTTTGTCTGATCCTGGATGGATCGAGTATCTTGATTTGTGCGCTTCATCAAGGATGACTTCTCGTATGCCACCATAGAGCGGAACCCAGATGCACTTCTTAAAGTACAAGGTTCCCTCTTCATTTGGCACCATATATTTCAATGCACCCCTGAGGTATTCAGCTTTACGATTTTCTTCCTTAAGAGCTTCTTGTTGTGCGTCACGAATGCGCGTAGTGAGGTTCGTTCGAATAATCATTTCCAATGCTCGAACCCTTAGGGTCTTAACCCTTTCTTTTCGACTTAGCGCGTCTGCTACAACGTTTGCCTTTCCAGGATGGTACTTAATCTCACAGTCGTAATCATTTAGCAGCTCGACCCATCGCCGCTGGCGCATATTCAATTCTCTCTGATCAAATATGTGTTGTAGGCTTTTGTGATCTGTGAAGATTGTACATCGAGTACCATATAAATAATGTCGCCAAATCTTCAAGGCGAATACCACCGCACCTAGTTCCAAGTCGTGAGTGGTATAGTTTCTTTCATGAACCTTCAATTGTCTTGAAGCGTAAGCGATGACTTTCTAGCGTTGCATGAGTACGCAACCCAAGCCTTGTCGTGAAGCGTCACAGTATACCACGAAGTCTTCAGTGCCTTCGGGTAATGATAGTATTGGTGCATCGCATAGCTTATTCTTGAGTAGTTGGAAGGCTTCTTCCTGTTTGTCACCCCAGTCGTATTTCTTGTCTTTCTGTGTAAGGGTCGTTAGCGGTTGAGCTATCTTTGAGAAATTCTCAATGAATCGCCGATAATAGCCTGCTAAGCCCAAAAATTGACGAACTTCAGTTGGGGTTTTGGGAGCTTCCCAATTCTTTATGGCTTCTATCTTGGATGGGTCTACATGAATGCCCTTCTCATTCACAACATGACCAAGAAATTGTACTTCGCGAATCCAAAATTCGCATTTTGAGAACTTTGCATAAAGTTTCTCCTTTTTTCAGTAGTTCCAGGATGGTCCTGAGGTGTTGTTCATGTTCTTCTTTCGTTCGTGAGTATATCAGGATATCATCGATAAATACAATCACGAATTTATCGAGATATGGTTTGCAAACGCGGTTCATCAGATCCATAAAGACCGCTGGTGCATTCGTCGGTCCAAATGGCATCACAAGAAACTCGTAGTGCCCATAGCGTGTTCTGAATGCAGTCTTGGGTACGCTCTCCTCTTGTATCCTTAACTGATGGTATCCAGGTCGTGTGCATGTTATTAATTTAGGTTATCAGGCTAATCAGTAGGCTTAAACTCTGCCCGTTAAATCTGCAATGTGAGTCATTCTCTTTTTATCAAATTACTTTACAAAACTCTATTTGTTTTCAATGTTATAATTACGGGGATTGAGTCTTTGTAATCACCAAATTACAGCCGGTATGTGGGGTTTTGTATACATTACTTGATAACCGTCACCATTGGACAACGGGGTAGCCAAGGGGTGATATGACCATAGTCACAGACACCATTGGACAATGAGGTTACCAATGGATGGTCGAGTGACAAATACTGTGGGTAGTTGGTTGATATATGGAAACATTGTAATCGCTTTTAATACTGTAAATTATAACGACGTGTCGTTTTAGTAAAAAGAATGATTCACCAGTATTTTCCGCTGACAAAACCTTTTTCAAACATGTTTCAGGTGATCTGTTATGATCCAGGAAAAGTGCTGTGAAGCACTACAAGCTTAAGGAAGTGGCTCAATATAAATAAGGAAACATGTTTTGTAAAATAAAGATTTCCCAGTGAAATCACCTTATTGTAAAGTACCGGGGTTTTATCCCGAATTATGAAATAAAATAATTGGGCATTTGCAGTTTTAAAAAGATCCTGTTAAAATCTTCCGCTGTAAACTCAATTAAATAATACCACGGGATTTTCTGTCCCGCGGCTCCTGAATTGGGTCAAACCGAGTCGGGGGCCGTGACATTAGTCCCTGAGTTTTGGCCAAATTTGCCATTTTAGTCCAAATAGTTTTTTTTCTCCTCCAGGTCCCTGACTTTTCCCTTTTGTTGCCATTTTGATCATCTGGCCTAACTTCATCCAAACTATCCAGTTAAGTCAAGGGGTATTTTGGTCACTTTACTATCATATTTTGTTTTTGCCATTTTGATCCAAAACAATTTTCACATTTATATTTTTTTGCTTTAATCATTTATTTATGTATAACTATTATAAGCTAGTTATAGAAAATATTATTTTATTTTCATACGTATATAACATATATAGTTATCACACATATGTACAGTTTCACAAAGCATCTCCCCCCAACCCACCCCCATCGTTCACCACCACCCCACCCCTCTCTCTCATCTCTCTCTAATATGTGAGGCATACACACCAGACACCACCACAACCACTATTATCTCTGGCAACCGTCAACATCCCTATCTCCGACCACCAGCATCACCTGTCACCGCCCACCGCACCATCATCACCACCAGCAACCCCGACACACCCCCACCTCTCTCACTCCGACCATCTTCTTCAAGAACGAAACAGAGGTTTTCATCAATATATCAAAACCCCAAAAATCCCTAATTTACATATGGGTTTTTGTTGAAAACAAAACCCTTGTTCTTTTTGGGTTATTAGATCTTCTGATTTTGATTGCATCCTATTTATTGAGGAAATTTAAATATTGGATCTTGAATTTATTTTAATAATTTGGAGGTTTTTGTATCCTCTGTTTTTTTATTATTAGAACTCATACAAAAAGTAGTTGTTGGGGTGGTTATTAGATCTGATGACGGTTGGGCGGTGTTGGTCATGGTGGAGTTAGAGGGTGTGGTCGGTTGGGTCGAGGTAGAGGGCTTGATGGTGGTGGCAGTTAGTTAGTTGGAGGTGGAGGGCCTCGGTGTGTATATTTGTAATATATTTGGCGGAGACGTAGAAGGGGTGGCGCCGGAGTTCTTAGATGGTGGTTGGGATCTCCGGCAGGTGCCTCTGATAAAGAGGGTAGGGTGGTTCCCACTAATAACTATTATTTACAAAAAAGAAAATAAAGAATATTAAAAACACAATAAATAGGTAAATATAGGGTTTAGATCAAAATGGCAGGTGAAAACATTTTTAAAGTAAATCCCCAAAATACCCCTACTTAAAAATGGAATTTTTGGATGGAGTTAGGGTATGTGATCAAAATGGCAACAAAAGGGAAAAGTCAGGGACACAGAGGAGAAAAAAAAAACTATTTGGACTAAAATGGCAAATTTGGACAAACCTCAGGGACTAAAATGGCAATTTACTCTAAAGGAAAGGTCTTGAAATTTCGGGTTGTCACAGTATTGACGGAGGCGATAGACATAAATGCACCAACAGACTCCCCCTTGGATATTGCTGCAGTCAATCTCGTAGCGTCTTATCTTTCTCTCTCTCTCTCTGAGTCTTCTTAAAGCTTTATTACATCTTCAGCAATACAGACTCCCTCTTTCTTGAACAGAATCCCCGTGGAACTGTCTTCAGCTCTAGCTACCCTTTCGGTAGACTCTTTCTTTAGGCTCCCCTTTCGTCAAGCTTCCGTGCTTTTGGGATCGACACCTGGCTTTCTAGATACAAGCTCCCCCTTGCATTGAGCTCGTCTTCAGACTCCCCCTTAGACTCGGCTATCGGGATCGTAATCTGGAATAGCATCTGCAACTCTCAAACATTTATAAGTGAAAAACTTTTTGAGCATCCAGGATTGAGACCTGGCTCTCTCAGCATAAGCTAAAACATCAGTGAAAATGTTTTCGGTTGTCCAGGAATGATGACCTGACCCTCAAAAATTTTAATAAAGATCTAAAATATAATAATATGAACATATCTAGGAATACTTGATTCTCTCCCCCTATCAACAATCTTCATAGATTTGACGATTTAAGCGACCAAGATCAAAACCTAACTCTTTACAACAGATTTTAAACAAACTGGACATCCAAAACCTTCACGATTTATCATCCAAGTCCAATTTAATGACCTTGGAGATTTCACAAATGTTTTTGATTTTTGAATTTAAGAACTTCAAGTTTCAAGTTAATGACCTTGTTTATTTTCAGAAACACTATCAGCGTACTTAGATTTTGAAACTCAGCATTCAGACATCGGTTATCGAAAATAAAATGGAATCAAAATCTTTTTGACTTTTTCTGAAACATAAAGCAGTAAGGAAACATTTACAAACATATTTACAGACAATATATTTGTTTGAGTTCGCATCAGAGGATCATATCAGTTTATGACAAATCACTAGCACCGTTGAAATTTTAACACTTTAAGTTCTAAACGATTCACTTAGATTGTCAGTATACTGATCCACTTAAATTTTCACACAAAGTTCAACTGCTTCGAGATACGAATTAGTGTTTTAAGGACTTAAACTTATTCCGCGTGTCCCACCTCAGAATATACTCTCATATCAAAATTCCCTAGATTCAGTCTTACAGGTGAATATACTAGATTGATATATGTTCTCTGGGTTAGTACGAGACCTTGAGAGCTCAGGTATGAACTTCAGTTCAGTCAAAGAGATGAAGGCTCGACTTTAGGTGTGTTCCCTTTGGGAATCTTCTTTACAACTGCACTTGAATTACATCTTTCGATATTTTTCAATTTTTATGCAGAGGGTAAGTTTTTAAAGCGCGTAAAGTATTATACGAGGTCTAGGCCATTGCTTTCGCAATATTAGAAGACCAAGTATAATACCCCAGATATCAAACAGTATAAAGACCTAGTATCTCAGAATCAGGCAATCTCTCAAACAAGATTTCGGGGGTTACCCATATATCCGAGAGATGCTCCCCACGAGATAAGTAAGTATTTGATATTTAGGTTTATATCTCGAAAACAATCTACTAAGCGTGTAAAAACCTACTGGCATATCATCAGTGAGACCGTTTATCACATTTTGACTTTCCATTTCATTAGCTTACTACGATTGTCTACTGAGGTACTATCATTTCCTTTTTTTACACAAAACTCATTTTTGTATTTTATCATGTTTTTGGTTTTTTCAAAATTTTCTAATGTTTTTGGATTTTCTGACAATGCTTTACTCCCCCTAAAATTCAAAATATTTAAAGAAAATTTGATAACCGATGTAGATAGCTTTGTCTCGCCATCCATTTTCTGCATCTCATGCTCTGTTTTGCAGAAAATATAACATGTAAAGCAATAAGTACCCCCATAATTTACAACACATTGATATTTTATAGTTTGAAAACCGTTTTTCAATCTTGTGAAATTAATCATGTTTGTTCCACCGTGAGGGTTTCGGCATATTCAAGTAACATATTTTTTGAAATTTTTGAATTTTTGACAAAATTTAAAAACAAACATATTTTTTATTTTTCAATTTTTGAAAAAATAAAAACATATTTTTAGTTTTTAAATTTTTCAGTTTTTAGGGTTTTTGAAATATGGTTTATTTATGTACAGAAATCAAACAAACTCCCTGTTTAACAGTCGCAGGGACCAGCAGCCTCTTCCTCTCATGCCAGGCTGCTCTCTGTTCCATCTTGATAATTTTTAGAATTCTTGAGCACCTCCACATTTACACAACTCAATTACTTGAACAATTCAGCCCAGGTCTGTTTGACCTTAGGCATTTCGACATAATAATTTTCATCCTATCTTGGAAAATTATCGTCGTTTGGTACAAACAACTTTTCATCTTTTACTTCATCCTTTTTTATTGAATCTTTTTTCTGTTCAGAAGTGGGTTGTGTCTTAACTACCCAGCTTTGTCCTTTTGAGGCACTTCTTTTATAAAAATGAGATTCATTTTGAACATTTTGATTTTGAACAACAACTTTTGGTTTCCAAAACTGATTTGGTTTAGTTGCATCAGCAGTTGTTTTCCAACTTTGTGTTGTTCAAAATCTGGGTGTCACTGGTTTCCATGTTTGTTGTGAGTGAGCCTTTGACATTTTCGGCTTCCAAGTTTGCTTTGAGTCAAACTTGGTTGATTTCTGATTCACAACTTCAGACTTCTTTTTCGTTTCAACACCAACAGGTTTAAGATTTGGACAATTTCGACTGAGATGTCCAATTTGATCACACTTAAAGCATGTTCTCTTGGACACATTTTTAACCTGTTGTTGTTGCTTTTTCTTTTGAGCATAGAACTCTTCATTAGACTGTCGTCTAAATTGGAGTTCTTTCTCTTCTTCAGAACTTGTTCCGTGAACAAAATTCATTTTTGTCTGATAATTTGGCGTTTCATTTCTTTTCTTTTCCAATTTTGTTTCCTTTTATAACCCAACCCAGCCTTCATGTTTTTCTTTTTGTAACCAGGTTTGTTATAAAAAAAATTGTGACTCTTTCCAGCAAACTTTGGAATCTCAGACTTTTCAATTTCAATCATGTTTAAAAATTTGTCAATCTTTCCTGAAATCACATTCTGAATCGGGACTTCAAGATCTGAGAATAATTTGTCCGATCCAATCATGGTATACACTAATCCTTTTGAATCATCATTCGCCTTTTTCTCAGATTTTGAGTTTTTCAGATAACATTCATGAAAACTACCTTCATTTGCATCCTGTGATTCAGATTTACCTATTTCAACCAACTCTTCTTTCAAAACAGTTTCAACGACCTTACCTACCACCTTTGAATCACTAGAATCATCAGATTTGGAATAGGTTACGTCAATGTTGTCTGGCAATTGATCAACCATGTTGAAAGCTTTTTCCACCTTTTCGTCATCATAGAATGTGAATTTGTCCTCAAACGGTGGTGGAACCTGATGATATTCCGAGCCAATACCTTTCTTGTTTTGCTCAGAATCTTTACCATCCGATTTTAGATTGAAAATGCGTTCAAGAACAAATGATTAAGTGTGATAACTGTGTAACTTGATATTATCTTGTTCTAATTCAGCTATTTTACGCTTAAGTTTAGCAACTTCTTCAATGTAAGAATTTACAACTTGTTGCTTAATTTCATACTGTCGCTTAAGCGTATCAGCTGTTTCAGAATAATGTTTCAATCTCGATTGAACAAGTTTCATTTGACTCTTCACGTCTTCATATGATTCTTTTGTGATATGATACGCAAGTTTTATTGAATCATACTCCTTTTTCATTTCTTGAAAAGAATTTTCTTTTTGCAAACACTCTTCTGTCATTTTTTAAACCTTTTCTTTCAAAATTTCATTTTCTTTTCCTAAATTCTTGCATTTTTTGAGTTAGCTTTTAGTCATTTTCTTTCAAAACTTTTTCGTTTTCTAACATTTCTTTGCATTTATCTTTGAAAACTTTTTCGATTTTATTGAATTCTAGATCTCTTGTTCTGAAGTTTTCATCTTTTTCAGTACAAGCACTGCACGTTTCCATGCATTTCTTGCACTGTTCAACATTTTTATTCAAAATTTTAGAATCAGCTGAAATATTTACCTCAGTGATAGGCACTTCGGTTTTCTCTTCAGTTTTTGTCTGATCAGCTTCTCTCTTCTTCTGTTTCTGATCATCTTCACTCTCTTGTTGTTCCTCACGAACACCATCATCACCGATCTCTTCAACCGAATCCTTCATATCATCTTCTTCTTTCTTCAGATCTTCTTCATTCTGCTTTTTTTCAGTAACAGCTTCTTCATCTTTCACAACTTTAACTTTCTTTTCCTCAGCAACCTTCTTCAGTTCATCCACCAGATTTTCAACATTCTTCTTCATCCTCTCTTCATATCTTTGTCTTAGACTTGCTGTCATGACATCTCTGATGACTTTATCCAGCTTTTTCTCATAATGTTTGTCTTTCACAATATTTGAATAGTACTCGCCGGATAGAGGGATTACTACAAGAACGTCATCAAACACCACTTCCTTTCGGTGGACAACTGGTTCACCTTTGCTGTTGACATAACATTCTCGTTTCTTGTCATACCTTCCATAACTCCTTGCTTCTTCATATTCTTTCTCCATCTCTTCAATTCGATACCCAACAATACATCTCTCTCTGTATGTTTTCTCTTTCAGAATCTCTTCTCTCGTTTTCTCTTTTATCTCAACAACAAATGCACGATGTTTATTCTTTGAAACAGTTTTGCCATGTGCTGTGAACGGGTAACTGACAGCATCCTCTTCTAGAAGTACTTAACTCCAGTCATACCCTTCATCATCTTGGATCACAACACAAGGTCTTGACTTCTCTTTCTCAGAATTATCTTCAATTTGTTTCAACCTAGGTGATCCCTCTCTGTTCTTGTGATAGATCGCCTTTTGATAGTAATCTTCTTTAAACGGATTGGTGGTTTCTTCAACAGCAGAGTTTTTGCATTCTCTTTTGAAATGACCCTTTTGCTTGCATTTGAAGCATGTCACTTTTGATTTGTCGAATCCTAGCTTTGTTGATGGTCTACAAATTGATTGTCTGCTAGTAATATCCATGAACCGCTGAGCTCTTCGAATGCAGCTTGCCAAACACCATCTCAGATCAATAAGTTCCATCTCTTCTGGATCGATCTGGTCGTAATCTTCCTTTGTCAGTTCAGAATTTCCAATTTTCCCAGCTACCAGATCTTCATATGATTCCAGAATTGATCCCATAAGACTCATTTGCTGTTTAGCAGCGTTAATGTTCATTGTCGAAGAATTCTTCAGCTTTAAAGCGATGTTGCAGAGAATCTCATCAGGTTCTTCAGAGTTTGATGTTGTTGATGATGAATGATATCCTGGATCGTAGCTTGATGAGCTTTTCTGTGAGTCTTTCATCTTTTCAACAGTATATGAAGTCTTTAGCGGTTCACTAACTGTCACCGAAGGTACACTGCCCTTGTAGTAAAGACTGACATTCTGTTGATGCGATGAACTGCTCATCTTGCTTTGCTTTTGCAGCTCAAGCTCATGACTTTCTATCTTTTCTATCAAAACACTAAGAGTAATCATATCAAACAACACATCGTTTTTCAATATAAACACAAACGTTTGCCACTAATCAGCTCGTGGTAACGCTTCAATGATTTTGTCAATGATTTCTTCCCGTGTTTTTACAATTTCAAACCTATCAAGTTCAATTTTAAGGTGACAAAATCTTTCAATCATTTGTTGTACAGATTCACCTTTGAGACCGTCAAAGAAATCAAATTCTTTTTTAAGTAAAGCTATTTTGTTCTTTTTGATTTGTTTACCCCCCTCAGCTTTAACCCGTAATGCTTCCCACACTGATTTAGATGAACCGTCGTGATTAAGTAATGCGAAAATGTCATATTTAATCGATTGTTGGATTAGAGCAATCATTCTTTGTTCATATGAGAAGTTCTTTTTGTCATCAACGGATAAGCTTTTGAGTGGAATTTCTTCGTTTTTATCATCGACTGTTCTACTGTATCCGAATTCCATGCAAAACTAGCTTTCGTGCGCATAAGCTTTGGCCCAGTTGATGAATCGTTCTTTCCACCATGTGTAATCTTCAATACTGTCGAGCTTTGGTGGTTTCGAATGGGTTCCGTAAAAATTATCATGGTTAATATTTTCGGTTATAGCTTTCGTTATGCTTTTCGGTGTGGCAGTCGATGTTCCGGAAGACTCAGATGTAAACGCTTTGTAAAACGTGTTGTAGAACTCTTCAGCCATGGTGCTCCTCGTTTATCACCTTGAATCACCTGCAAAGGATCAAACAAACGATCAGTTTAAAACTAACAAACAGTTGAACAGATGAGTAACCGATCGAACGGGGTCAACAAAAGTCAAATGGATGACTTTGGATCGAATAAGCAATGGATCGGATCACCTGGATCAGATGTCAATCCGATCGAACGTAGTCAACTAAAGTCAACTGTCTTGGATCAGATGTGACTTCGTTCGGATTGCCGTTCGATACTTGGTTCTCAAAACAATTAAACAAGCTATTGAGGATCGGATGTCAGTTCGAGCGAACTGCCTTTCGAGACTTTGCAAACAAATCACTTTAATTGAACTTGTATTTGGATCGGATGTAGATCCGATCAGTTTGCCTTCCGATGATTGGACACAAAATATTCACAAATACTTCACATATATATACGTGAATATGTATGTCTAAAAGGTAATTAATTTGAATGACCAAAAAAAAACACCTCTTATCAAATATAATATCTTCTGACATTCACAACAAACATCTCAAATCAACCATAATATTGTCGATTCATGCAACTTATTTATCCTTTCAATTATTTTCCAAATGTGACTAGAACAGATGATATTTCAAAATGACAATTATTAAAATCCCACTAAGAATATCACATGCAAAATTTGACCTCTCATGAATCCACCCACCAAATTTTTTTTTATTTATTGGACCAACAGAGTATAGACTTTAATTTGGGCCGACATATATATGATTCACATCATGAAACTCATTAACTATTGGGCCGCAAGTTTTTGTGATCTGACAAAATGCAATGTATTTAATTTGGCTGCAGTGAAAAGTAACAATGTTATTGGGCCTCACATCCGATCGGATGACATTTATGTTATCTATTTGTAAATGGAACGGATGAGATTTGTGGATCGGATTGCAATCCGAGAGTTAGACTTATCTTTCAATTGTACAAGTCTTATGATTGGACCGAGACTTATTGTTCAGATCAATCAATGTTATTGGACCGTTAATATCACATGCAATCTTAAATCAAATGGCCGACAACTATTGAATCATTCAGCTCAAATTTCAAACTATAACAGTCAAAGAATGAATTTAATTGGGCTGGTAATAAAGTGGGCTGACACTTAACAGATATATTCACATGGGCCTTTACTTGAACTGACAATTACTTATTATATTCATCAAGTATGGCCGACAAACAAATAGAACTTTAAATGCTTATTGGGCCGATGTCAATTAAAGGATTGTATCTAATTGGACCTCAACACTTTGTAATAAATGGACCTGACATTTTATACTGATCACCGATCGAATGAGTTTTAAAGAAGTAAAACTTTGAATGAATTGACTTTTAAGTGCCGTTCGAGACTTGACAAAGATGATCAAAATCCACTTCGATTGGATAGCCTTTCGTGACTTTTCAAAACAAAAATGATGAATCAGTTTTATAGAGCTGCTATTATTGTAAATGGATCTGATGAAAATTGAATGTCACTGCTCGGATTAGTTTGGATCGGATGGCCATCCGATCCGATCGGTTAACATCCTGAACAACAACAGCTAACATTTTTTAAACGAATTCGGACAGAAAAATCTCGATTTCTCTCAAATCGCTTGGAATTAAGTTATAAAAATTTGTAGGCTTATAGATCTAAGATTTTCGCACAACATATTAAAATTTCAGCCAATTTATCCGTAAAAACCTCGTTAATTTTGTGTTTTTCTGTCAAAAACGTGAAGAAAATGAGTAGAGTAAGAAATTTGACAAATCTGATGTGATTTTGACTCTGAATTTGATGAAATCTCGTGCGATTTAGTGTGTTTGATCCGTGCAATCGAGCTCCTGCTCTGATACCACTTGTAGGATCGGTTTTTGACTCTCGAACGATTGCGTATCGACACGTGTAACGTGCGGAATCCGTACACGTGCGTGGACCGAACACTAGAACGTACTCAATCTGTGATTCTATATAAGATATGAAATCGTACAAGAACCTCGAATCACCTTTTTCCTTTCTCTCTCTTGTTTCTCTCTCTAACTCCAAAGCTCTCCAAACTCCAAATGTGGCAAAAGTTCTAAACTCTAACCCTATGGGTTCTATTTATAGGCCATGGAATTAATGAGAGTTCTCATTAATTACCATAAAGCCACCTTGTTTTTACTAACTAAATATTACAATATAAAGTCTTGTTTTCTTCTGATTTCTGCTACGGACTGTATTGACAGAGGCGATAGACATAAATGCACCAACACATTTGATCGTACGGTCTCGTTGTTCGGTTAATTACGACGAAACACGAACGGACGTGAAAACGATCCAAATTAAGCGACGAATGGTATTTTTGCATTCCCATCACTAAAATAAAATATTTTAGTGACTAAAAAAATTTTTGGATGTCCGGATGTGGCCAGAACGTAAGATATGCGCGTAAATACAAACTTACGCCGTTTTTGACGCTTTTAGTCCCTGATTGATCAAATAAGCGTATTTTCGCACACCGAACCACTCAAAGCTTATTTCTAAGATATGTTAAGGTTATTTATGGTATGTTTAGCTTATGATCATGTTCCAGAATGTACGTTGCCATACGAAACGACATACTTTTGCAGTTTGACGCAAATACTCCCTGTAGTCGAATAAACTTGTTTTTGCCATACCAAACCCTTTAAAACTTATTTCTAAGTTATGTAAAGGTTATTTAAGGTATGTTAAGCTTATGTTGCTGTTCTGAAGTCTTTGTCGCGTTAAACTGATTACATTTACGCATCAGTTTGCGCATAACTTTCCAGAAAGCGATATAGAGTTTAAAATCGATCAAAAATCAAAACATGCAAAATGTCAAACATAATTAAACAAACATTGGAATCCAAAACACATTGTTTTATTGATATTTGAATTGTTCGGAGTTTGTACAATGATTACACAAGCACAGATGTCACAAAATGTGTAGGTCGTCATGCTATCTTTGGATTTTTTTAAACATTATAGTTTATAAGATATGTCAAGAATACATACTGTTAGGATCTGAGTTTCTTAGATTGTGTTTATTTAATTAAAGTGAAGATGAAACAGAGATAAATTGTAGCAGAATAATGAAAGTAAACTTTGAATACACAATCAATGAAAGAAAGGTTTAAGCACACATGTTTAACATTTAATGGAATGATTGTATTTAATTACAATAAACAAATAAAATGCATGCATGCACAAGTCTCCCCCTCAGCCTGAGCTCAGTGATTGATCGTACAGAATGACTTAGAAGGAAAGAGCTAATGGAACAGTCCTTTGAATGAGCAGAGCTTTGGTCTTCAACAGTACTTAGGACACATCAGTATATTGAGCTTCAGTACTTTAATCTTCATCAGTCATTAGGTCAGTAGTAGTTGTGTTGGGCAGTACTTGGAATCAATCAGTTGTTAGAGCCACTGTCAAGGGGAAAGTTCTTTGTGCAAACACTGCTTATGATGATCCACTGTTCTGAACCAGTTTTGGCTTTTATCATCTGTTCCTTTGTAGGGTTCAATCCCAACAATCTCCCCCTGGAACAGATGATGACAAAACACTTCATTATTCAAGATCTTTATTGTCTCATCAACAATTCCCTAGCTTGCCCTTTGAATTGTAATTCAAAGTTCATGGAATCTTCATCATCTTCATCCCTACACAGTTGAAGCTCAAGGAGATCTTGTAGATCAGCTACACTTAGGCCTAGTGCATTTTCCCTTGATATGTGCTTAACTTCTCCACTGGACTTGAGCAAAGTCAATACGTGGGTCTTTTGATCAGACTTCTACTTTAGTATTTTTTAGTTCAGTAGGTTTCTTGGGAGAGGTTTTATTTTTGATGAGTTTGGTGATGGAGGCCTACTCAAGACTCTTTTTGCAATTTCCTGTAGCTTTGCTAAGTCAGGATCCTCTTGAATCATTCTTTTGATGGCCTCTTTCATATACACAGCTTCACTTTCTGCATCTTCAGCATCTGTCTGTTTTTGCTTCTTCCTTTGATTCATAGCAATGATGGAAGTGTCAGATGATGTGAACAATGTTTTCAAAGAGAGGGTCTGCTGCTTTAGCTCATCAGAGGTTTTGCTTTTGTAAGCTGGTTTCTTTGGAGCAGTGGGATCTATTTTTCTTAGCTCTTCAAGCTTTTTGTAGGTTTGATCAATGTACTGCCTTGACCATCTTGATATCTACCTAGCTGTTCCATATTGTGCTGCAACCAACTCTTCCCTCTTTCTTTTGTACTCTAAGGTAAGATCTGCAATTTTCTTTTTGTACTTACTCCAATCTAGTGCAGATCTTTTCATACCTCGATCATTTTGTATTCTTTCAATTCTATTAACTTCTGCCTTGAGAGCAATGAGTGGCCAGTCTTTAAATAGTTCAGCTTTGGTAGGGTAAAACTTTTCTCTCATGATCAGCCCCAAAATATCTTCTCTCAGATCTTTTTGTAAGTCAGCATCTGGGAGCAGGTTAGACATCTCTTTACTCAGGTCTCTTGCATAATCTTCCAATTGTTTGACTTTAGTAAGTAAAAACTACATTCGACTTGAGATGCTATTGTCACTCTCCCCTTGGCATTCATATCTAGCTTGTATTTCAGCTTGCCTGGCTTTGAGTTTTAAATACTCATCCATGTTGTTTGGATCTCTAAAACCAACAAGAGAAGGAAATTTTCTTTTTGAAGGATCATCCACTGTGTAGAATTGTTTCATTTCACCTTTAACAGCATGCAATTCTAGTGGATAATTAGCTGCTACTGGTAAAACACTTGCATGATTATATCCTACCATTGTTGTTGGATCAGTGATTGGGTTGACTAATTTTGGTGGAATGAATGGTTGAGGTTTAATTACACTGTAAGGTGTAGATGATATTGGAAGAGGTGCTGGTATGTCCTCATCATGCACCTAAAATTTTCTTTTTCTTGTGTAAATCTATTTGGGGGAAGGAGTTTTTGTTTGAGGTTTGGAAGTAGGAATGGTTATGGTTTGTGAATGGATGTTTGAGGTGATGGGTGACTGACTAACAGTTGTTGAAACAACTGGTGTTTCAACCACTGTTGTCATTACAACTGTTGAAGTGTCAACAGTTGTCTTCTGCTTTATGGCAGGAGGTATTTGTGATGTTGATTCAGTTGTGGTTGTGAAAATGGAGAGAGCGGTGGTTATGATAACATATGTTGAAATCACTGAAGTATTAACAACTGTTGATACAACAGGTATTTCAACATCTGTTGGCTTTGAGGTTTGAGGTGAGGAACTTTTGGGGATTTCAGCAGGAGATTGTTCAGTGATTTTGGAAGGTGTGGTTTTGGGTTTGCTGACCTTTCTGGTAGACCTTCTTCTTTTCGAAGTACCCTGCTCTTCCTTTTCCATCAGAACTTTCTTTTCCTTTTCAAATCTTTTTGAACCCTTTATTTCCATTCTCTCTTTTCTATTTGCTTTTTGTTCAGCAAAGGCATTGAGAGTCACATTAACCTTTTTTGTACCATCTGGCCTTGGAATTTCTACAACAGGTTTAGCTTTTGGATCAGGCTCTAAGTGTAAACCATCCTTCCCTTTCTTTCCTTTCTCCCCCTTTTTGGCATCATCCGCGTTTTCTACATAAATAATTGTAGGAGGAGAAGTACTAGTGGTTTGGAGCAGATGAGCTTTTATGGCTTTTATGTCAGATTGAGTATCCTTATACCTTGCTTCCATCACATTTCTGAACATTTGGAGCTGAATTTCATGCTGTTGATCAACATATTTTCGTTGTTGATGAAGCAGAGGTTGGAAAAGTTACCATAGCTCATTGGTGGTAGGAGTAAATGATGAAGCAGTGAATGGAGCCTTTGAGGATTGCAACAACTGTTGCAACATATTTTTGATATCTGCCACAGATGTTTCAATTTTGTCAACTCTCTCTGTCAATTCTTGGTATTTTAAACCATCACCTAATTTAATGGGATCATATGATTTCCCACCAGCAGTGGTTGTATCAGTAGGTGGTCCAGGAGAAGTCTCCCATGAATCATCCACTGATGTCCCTTTTTCTTGGTACTGGGGACTTCTTTGCTCAGCAGTGGTTACCATAGTAAACACACCAGTGTGTATCAGGTACACACTAGTGGTCACCTTGGTTCCCAAAGAAGAAATTGCCTTCAAGGGAGTCTTACTGATGAAACTACTATCCAGGTGTAAATCAGTGGATTCAATACCTGTAGTAGCTGCTCCACTCGAACTACCACCAAGAGTTACATGTAACTCAAGGGGTGTAACCTCCTCAACTGTTGATGGGTTAACAATGGTAGAGGGATCAGACTCAGTCACTTGTTGGAGTATATTCTCAGTGATGGGTTGTTGAGAAGAACTGATTGTGTCTGATCCATATCCAATGCTTTCAACAGAGGTAACATGGATGGTGGTAATGTGATTGTAGGGATAGGGTAGAAAGAGAATTTGCCCCGAGAGCAGGGCTATTGAACATACTCTCAAGTGAGGGTAATGTATCATAGAGTGGTGTCCCTGTGTTTACAACCTGTTCCTTTTGTGAGGAAGCAGGAGGAGTTGAGGCTATGGGTGGAGATCTTTCCAACTGTTGTGAGGAAGTAGCAATAGTGGTTGTGGGTGACTTTTGTGTTGTCACATGAGTTTCTTCTGGGATCTCATCTTCCAGAAGATCCTTTTTGGAAGGTTTGGGGGGCTTTGTGGATTTTCTTTTTGGCTTTTTGGTAATTTTTGGTGGGGGTTGCACATCAGTGGTTGTGCTGCTGTGGTCACCAAGAGCAGTGGGCTCAACAGCAGAAACCTGAGGAGCAGATGTGGTTTCATCCAAATTTTGCTCAGGTTTCTCTGTTTGTGTTTTAGAAGGTTTTGACAGCCTTGTAAAAGTTTCAGAAGAAAGGCTGTTTATTTGACAAGAAGCACCTTGGATAAGCACTTGTGCACTATCCTTTGGGATCTTCTTTTGTAAGTAATAACTCAAAAATCTTAGAAACAATAAAAATGGTTTTTTTCTTTTCTTTGATATTATTTACATTTTTAACCATATCATTAAAAATCTCCTGGGAGTAATTAAAATCAACTTCTACCATGATAGCATATCCCAAGTATAAAGTTGTGGTTTTGTTTGAAACACACAAGAGCAGGGTATGGAATAAAAATCTCATGGGATGTGGAAAACTTCCCTTTTGCAAAGTATATTTTTTTCATTTGGTCCTCATACCCTCTCTCAATTAAGTATGTTTGGTATTCTTCCTTTCGGAAAGAATTTTTACCTGTATGGTCATTTATTTCAAAAACCTCAGAGATGGTTTGTGGTGTGATATCAACCTGAATTCCCCTTACTTTCGAAGTAATAGCCCAGGGCTTTTTATCCTGAACTTCAATGTTTGCATTTTTCCAAAAATCATGTAGGGTTTCTTGATAGATCGGAACATTACAAGTCAACAAAGTTTTGTACTTTGATGAAGAGAGAGCATCGATGATTGAGTGGAAATCAGTGTTTTTACTTGTTTTCTCAAGTGTACACACATAATTATGAGGGTTTTTTAGAGCGAGAGCCATGGTGATTTGCGAGTTGGAGAAGAAGATGAATGGAAGAGATGGAAACCGCTTTTGAAAGGAATTTTGAATTCGATTCGACAGTGAAAACCTGTTTGGGGTTTTGATCAGGGTTTTATAAAAGTGAAAAGTGAACGCTGACGTGGAAGCGGTTACAAAGATCGGACGGCTAAGAACTGTCCACGTGACAACCTCTGATGAATAATGGAGGACATTTGTTTATGAAACCACTGATGGACAATATCAGTGGATGTTATTAATAAAATGTGGGCAGTGGGTGTTTTTCACTATCAGTGGATAGCTAACAGTGATTGAAACACTGATTTTTAGTCAGTCAGTGGTCAACATGAGAATGAAGGAACAGAGGTTGTCTTTCAGCAGTGGATAACTTATAATAATCAGATGTTTGAACCAAAACAGTCGTTGCAACAGACTTTTAAGGATTAATGAAAATTTTTCATTTTTAACTATTTTTAAGGATGGATTTTTTTATTTTTCTGAAAACATTTTAATGCTTTAGTCATAGAAAAACAGGATTTTGCCTGTTATTCCATGTTCAACATGCCAATCCTAGAGATCAAGCTTTCAAAGGTGGATGTGTCTAATGCTTTTGTTAGCACATCTGCCAGCTGATCCTTAGTTGGAACATGATGCAGAGAAATCAAACCTTTTTCATAGCAATCCCTCACAAAATGATGTCTGATGTCAATGTGCTTTGTGGTTGAATGTGAAACTGGATTTTTGATGATATTTTATGCTGCTTGTATAACAACCCTCCAAAATATTTCCGACACACCTATAAATTATTTAAAATGTCCCTATATGTCTTAAAACATACCCCGTATGCAAAAACCGAGCCCAAAATGTTTTATATAATTAAAAATAAATAAAAACAAGATTTTGGGGTCGTTCGCGGGGTGCGACAGCCAGTCACCAGGACGAGCCCCAGGCTGTCACGTGTCACCAACCGTGTCGAGGCCAGTTGTCTCATTCAGCAAACCTAGGGCCTACATACCCTAGCTCACGAGCCGCGAAGGATTACCCTTCGGCTTACGCGGGCCACGAGGAAGTCCGAAATCAGGCCTATAAATAGAGGCCAACGGCTTTCAGTCTAAATCATTCATTCTCTTTTTCTCTCTCTAAATTCTGCATAGCTAAAATAATTCTCGGGCATAATACCCCCCCTAAATAACAAAGTTCTGCCTTGTTGTAAGTATCATAACCCCCAGTTACGTATTAGATACGCTGCCCGATTGATCTAGGGTTCCGTAACGGCTGTCGTGGTTCTGCCCGATGTAGTCGTTGGAATGCCATCTCGGAGAGGGTATTACTAATGTAAATATTGGGTTATTATACTAACGTGTGTGCAATTGTGTAATTAATAGATAATCACCAGGAAATCCTAAAGAAAAACCCTAAGACAGTAATGTGAGTAATCTCCTTTTTGCAAACTGTTTTTACAAAACCTCATATGATTAATATTATATTAAACAGTGATTGAGTATTTGTATTCTGCAATTATCGTCGGTATGTTGGGGTTTTGTATACAAAATTTGTTACTACACTGTGAGTAGTAACATGACCACAAGTCGGGTTGACAGTACCGTGGGTGGTAATTAAAGTAGATGGAAACAAATGTAATTGCGCGACCGCCCTCAATACTGTAAAATAGTTTTACCTGTCTTGATTAAACTGGGATTCATTCACCAGTATTTCCCACTAACAAATGTTTTTAAATGCATTTCAGGTAACAAAATGTGAAAACCAAGTAGAAGCCAGCTGGACAGCACTGAAGGCTTGGAAAAGTGGCTATAAAAGTTACCTATATAAAGAGATGTTTTTAATTAAATAAAATAGGGTTTATCCCTATGAAAATGTGTGTACTGAAACTTGGGATTTTCCCATATGTTTAATATTATAAAAGCGTGGTATTTTACTCTGATAAAATATTTACTAACTACGATCCTGATGTAAATTCCGCTGCCAAATTGATAAACACCGATACCACTGAAACTGGCCGCGGCCGCCCGTTCCCGGGTAAATAAGGGACGGGGGTTGCGACAGAAGGTGGTATCAGAGCTAAGCCACAGATTCAGCCACAGAAGTGTTCCGCTGACACCAAAAATTTGTTCAAAATGTTAGGAAATAATTTACATGGATACGTGCATATCTGTATATTATTGTTATGTGTTATTTGACAATTTGTTAGTTTACAGTATGAGCGACCAATGACCTTCAGACGCCTACCGTCAGTTGTCCAGCTCACCTAGGGACGAAGGCACCTCTTCACAGCCATCCCTCTCAGGGTATTCGGCTGACAACGAAGATGGGATATTCGTGTTCAAGGACTAATCTGAAGAGCCATTCCCTCCCAAGAAGAGAGGATGGTTCAGCAGAGGAGCGCATGAATGTAGAAAAAGGATGAAAAAGTTGCAACAGCAGCATGCTTTAGCAGCCATTAAGAGAGAAACAGATGCCCACACTCAGGATATGCTCAATAGGAGTCTAGCAAATTTTCATATCCTAGCAACTACAGCTGCAGACCCTAATCTAGAGCAACTTGTAGCACCCTAACCATTATCACTGTTTCCCACACAACCAATGGAAATTGAAGCCAACCCAGAAAACCAAATCCCAATGCCTGACATTGATCTAGCTGAGATACCTAGAATACTAGCACCCAATCCCTTAGACCCAGACTACGACCCGTGGTTTGATAACCATAGGGATTACCAACAACGCTACCCAATACCAGAAGACGAACCCATGACAAACCTATCAGCTTACCCAGACTTGGACCCTCTAGATCCCTATTATGATAACGACCAATACATCAGGGAGATTCTAGAAAACCCTTACCCTTACCAAGAACCCATGCCCCAGTTCCCAAACCCAATACCAACCCCTGCACCACCCATGAGCACAAAAAATGTGCAAGAGCTCCGAACCTTTGGTGAGGAGATTTTAGAAGAAAGTGAGAGGATGAGGCAGATAGGAGAACGAATCGTCTGGAAGTATGACGAGCGTAACATGGAGTTCTGGATGAACCCATACCAGTAGTAGTAATAATAATAATAATAATAATAATAATAACAATAATAATAATAATAATATATAATATGTGTGTATGTTTGAAAAAAATCTAGACAATAGCTACGGATGCCTAATAGTATTGTAATTTCAATTTCAGTTGTATTGTAATATATATGGATGCATAGTATAAAATAGAGTAAGTCGCAATGTTCGACGATTTTGATCAATATGCGTGTTGTGTGATCGTTTGCATTAAATATTATTTTGTGATATTAATATGTGATAAATGTTTAAAATTCAGATGAACAACGAAGTGAATCAAGAAAACCAGAATAACGATTACCTGAATAACAATAACAATGGAAACCAAATGGATCACAGTGCCATCCAACATATAGTGGCACAAGGAATTATAGACGCGATGCCATATATTATCCAAACGGTTAAGGAAGCTGATAATAAAAATAATCATGGTAGTAATCTGTTAGTGCATGCGTCTGTCGACTTCGTCTTGTATCGAGTCTTGTATGTAGATTGTTAGATCAGGGCACGTAGTTCGAGATAATGTAATTTCGCTTGAATGGATGTAATTCCGCTTGAAAGTGTCAAGACCATTTCAAACGGAATTAGTAATTCCGCTTGAAATGATATCTCGTTTGAAACACTTTCAAACGGAATCAGAACACTATAAATATGTGTTCAAGCGAAATCATTAGGAACTTTCCGGTCCGAGCAACGAAGTGCTGCCGAAGTGTCGTCTCACTGTAATTTGCAACCAAATCAATAATACGACAGATTAAAGTGATATTCTTGCTGAATTGACCTCAGTACGTCTGTTTCCGCCTTTCGTACTGAGTAAAACTCTTCTGATCGACTCGTTTGGGTCCGAAAACGATCCTACAAGTGGTATCAGAGCTCAGGAGGAAGAGTTCTTACCAATTCAACTAAAATTTCTGATTTCTACACCTTCTTTTTCAAAATTAACAACTTTTCACGGTCAAAATGTCTTGATTTTCACACATTATACTCGGAATTGTGTTTTCACAAATCCTTGAGAAAATTAGACCTTAATTCGATCTAAAACAAATAAAAATTGTAATTTCGTTTGAAAAACCAGCGCGAAATGATGATGTCAGCAGCTCTTCAAACGGAATTAGATCTTAATTCCGCTTGAAATTGGTATTTCGCTTGAGAAATTGGATTGATTCCGCTTGAAAAGTTTTGTTGATTCCGTTTGAAACGTGATATTCCGCTTCATTCTGGTATTCCGTTTGAAAAAGGTGTTAGTTCAAGCGAAATTAGGTATTCCGCTTGAAAAGGTATTCCGCTTGAATGTACTGATTCCGTTTGAACAGGATAATTCCGTTTAAAAAGAGATTCCGCTTGAGACTGTAATTTCGTTTGAACAGTACTATTTTGTGAACTTTGAAAAATCTGAAAATGGAAGAGGAATTTTTCAACGCATTTGCTACCCCAGTTACCCCGATTACTCTTGCACAGAACACGATGTTAGAAAATGAAACGGGGACTATACAAAAACCGCCTAAGCTTATGAACATTGAGGAATATAAAGGGTGGGAAGGATGATTTGAAAACTGGGTTCAAGCCAATTATCTAGATGCTTGGGAATGTGTTGAAACGAAATATATTAGACCGACGAATGATGACGAAGAGGAGGTTGCAATTAAAGATCTAAGTGCCGAAGATAGAAAGAAATACAAAGATGAAAAAATGATGTTAAGTCTTCTACAAAGCTGTGAAGGAAGATATCTTGGTTCTATTACAACACAATGGAACTTCTTATTCAATCTGGAAAGCATTAAGATCAAAGTTTCATGGAAGCCAAGAAATGGTTAAAAACAAGAAATCACTTTTGAAAAAGGAATTTGATATATTTCGAGGGTTGAAAAATGAAAGCACAAAGCAAATTATTGAAAGATATTGCAATTTGTTAGCCAACATGAAGAGATTGAGCATCAACAAAGATAATGAAGAGTTGATCGAAAAACTAGCTGATGCTTTGCCATATGAGACTTGGGGCACATATCTCATGATGTTGAGGAACAAGAAAAGGTTTAGCAGTCTGACATTGAGCAAATTCATTGAAAAGATTGAGGCTCAGGAAGTGGAACAGAGAAAGGTTTTAAGAATGAAATATTTTGACGGTGAACAAGACATTGGGCTTTACTATAAAGCAGGATTGAATGATAAATCCACCAACATGTCACCGAAGGTTGAGACATCATTTAATGTAAAGAGTTCATCTGGAAGTTCATCCAAAGGATCAAACAGCAACACAAGTTTTTCATCATATCCATCATTTGATCCGAACATTTCAACAACAAAGAATGGCAAGAAGTTACAATGCAACATTGAACTGAATCTGGAAAATGATGAGGATTATTCAGCAGAAGTTGCTAAAAGTCACATGTCTTTGTTGGGAACCGTGTTGGAGTCTTATGGAAGTTTTGTGGCAGGTCGGATCAGGAATCCAATGTTGACAAAAGAGGATTACGATCAAATAGATGCTGAAGAGATGGAATTGATGGATATAAAGTGGTGTTTGGCAAGTGTATTGAGACGAGCTGAGAAATTTAAGCTGATCACAGGAAGAGATGACTTACGTGAGGCTAATGTTTCTACTTTGGGTTTTGATAAATCTAAAGTCACTTGTTTTCGTTGCAGGGAAAAAGGACACTTCAAGAGGGAGTGCAAAAACCGCGAAGCAAGTGGAGCTCAAAATCCGTTCAACAACAATAATGATTACTACCGGAAGGCCATTTATCATCAAGTTGCTCAACAACAACAAGAACCACAAGTGGCACATGGTAGAAAAGTGATTGAAGAATCTTCAAAGAGAGCTTGTATGGTGAATCAGGATGACAAAAAGCCAACGGAAGATTTTAGTTGGGACAAATATATCTCAGCTGATAATAAAGCATGCCTGATAAACCAAGATGATGAAAAATTACCAGAAGGATTTAACTAGGAAGGTTTTAGTTGGGATGATTATGATCCAAACAAAACTTCACATCAAAAAGCTTTTGTCGCTCGAGTGGAAGAAGATAGTGATGATGATAAAGAGTATTATGCAAGAAGAATGGCAGCTCATTTTAAAATGATGGAAGAGAGTGACAGTGATGATGAAAAAGCTAAAAAGAAAAAGAAAAAGAAAAAGGTCAAAACACCAGTTAGCAGTGATGATGAAGAAGTACCAGTGATAAGGAAAAAGGTGAAAGATATTCCAAAGTTCAAAGTTGATGCAGAAGCTAATGCTAAAAATGTTCTGGTGATTTGTGAAAATTGTGAGATTATAAAGAAGAAAAATAGTGAGTTAACAACATGAACAGGTTAATGGAGTCTTACGATGTTCTGAACAAAGTAATGAATCAATACAACCAAACAAGTGAAGAACAAGCAACAGCAATGAAGACACTTCAAGGAGCTTTCATGATAAAGCAGAAAGTAGTGAACAATTACATTGAGAAGTGTGCTGTGCTTGAACAAAACTGGAGACACAAAAAATTGAGACAGAAAGAGTAAACCATTTGTTAAAAAGTTACTCATGTACTTCTTATGTCATTGATAGGATTTATCCAACTGTTGAAGGCATGAAGGCATTTGAGGATGATGAAGTAACTGAAGAACAAAAGGTATCTAAAGAAAAGACTCCTGAAAAGAAGAAAGAAAAGAAGGATACTAAAGAGAAGACATCTGGTAAGAAACAAGGTGCCAGTTACAACAAGTGTCCACCTCCGCTTGAAAATGGATATTCTCCGAGAAATCCAAATTCAGAAAGAGTCAAAAAGGCAACAAATTTACAGTGGGAGTCAGAGTCTTCAGTTAACTTGCCAGAAAATATTGATGTGACGTTTACATCGTCTGACACTGATCAACAATCTCAATTGATGAAGAAAGTGGTGGATCATGTGTTAGATAACGATGAAACTGAGGAGTCAAAGTCGGAGTCAAATTCAGAGTCAAAGTCTGACAAGTCAAAATCGGAGTTAAACTCAGAGTTAAAGTCTGACAAATCAAAGTCAACAGTCAAACAGGACAAAAGAGTTTATAATAAAGAATTTATGTTATCGAAATCTAATTTGAATGATGAAACATTTAAAGTGGCTTATACTTTGAATGATTCTGACAAATTATATTTTGATGAGGAATTTCCAATAAGAGGTGTCAAACCTGACATGATAAAAAAAGGTTTTCAAACTAACAGAAATTAATATTTTTGAAATAAAAGATATAAATCTTACTGAAAAACCTAAAAAATACACCTCAAGAGTTCAACAAAGAGAAAACAAGAAAAAGGGTTATAGTTCTGGTTTTGGTTATCGAAAGAAACCAAACCATAATGGTAATTTCAAAAAGAAAGGTTTAGGTTTTATTCCATCAGAAAATTAGAAAAATGAAAAATATGTTCGAGATTTTAAATCAAAAATGATATTTGTTTCAGGTACATCATCTAAAGAAGAGAAAGAAAATCTATTCAGAAATCAGTCAAACAAAGATTTTCTTGCAAACAAGCAAGAAGAAATGAAGACTGCTGATCAGATGAAAGAAACAAGAACATGTTTCCAGTGCAACACTGTTGGTCATATTGCCAAGAATTGTTCCAAGGCAATTCAATCAAAACAGGGAGTTTCTCATAAACTGAAAGATAAAGATGTTGTGTTTAAACCACCAATTGATAGAACTAAACTTTTCAAAAATTCAACTTTTGAGATTGGTGAATGTTCAAACAGGTTTTACAAGAAAAGAGCAAATCTTGACAACCAGAAATGGGTTGTTAAGAAGTCTGATGATATTTCTAGCAATGATTCTGATTTGTCAAAATTAGAGGAGCTATCTTCTGGTGATGAATCTGATTCCACAAAGTCAGAGGAGCCACAGGTTGAGAAAAAGGGTGAAAACTCAGTGCCGACTGTGGATGATGTGAATTTTCCACCACTTCGGGCTGAAAATTTTAAGAAGAAAATTGGTAAAATTGAAATTTCAAATCAATTTTATTCTGATAAAAAGGAATTTGATATTGAAAAAACCTTCAACTCCACAGTACATAACATTTTTGGTAAAATGATTAATGGGAAGGTCAACGGGGTGAAGGAGTTTTATGAGAAGAAAACAAAGAAACCAGGTAAGGATGTTTCGTCCTAGGTTTGTGACTGGGATGGAACCTATTATGAACAGTAAAAATCTGGACTTGCCGGAGCTCCCAGGTTGGTAAGAGTGGAGCAGGAATCGGCATTTTTCTTGAGAAATATCACAGATGTGAATGATAGTTGTTATATGATATTTCGACTTACAAATAATTAATCAAGGTCATTAGGTTGAACTTGATTGGATCATTCTTACAAGTGGTATTTTGAGAAACAAAGTGATGAACCTCTAACCTATAAGTAGTAAAATCAATCAACAAAACTTATTTTCCGGAAAAACCATTTGATTAAAACAAACTTAAGTGTTTTGAAATCACAATGGGAAAATAGTTTGTTGTGAGGGGGAGTTCTGATTGTTTATGCCAAGTGGATGGCGATTTGAAGTGATTCGATATCGGTTGGCAATTTTACTTGTACAATTTGTTTTCAAATTTCCTTTAAATGTGTTTGCATTTTAGGGGGAGTAAGATATTTCAGAAAATCCAAAAACATTTGAAAATTTGAAAAAGTCAAAAACATGAAAAATACAAAATGAGTTTTGGTGTCAAAGAAGAGGAAATGATAGTACATCAGTGGACAGTTACAGTATGCTAAAGAAATGTAATGTTTAAATAGCGTTAAACGGTCTCACTGATGATATGCCGATAGGTTTTTACACATTTAGTAAGCTTTTTCGGGATATAAACTTAAATTCAAACTTGCTTATTTCGTGGGGAACAATACTTGGATATATAGGTAACCCCTGAAATCTCGTTTGAAAGGTCCCTCTTTCTGAGATACTAGGTCTTTATGCTCAGTGATATCTGGGGTATTATCCCGGGACTTCTGATTTTGCGGAAGCAATGGCCTAGTCCCCGGAGAATACTTTACGCTTGCTTGAAATATAGCCTACCCTCAGCATAAAAATGATGAATCATTGAAAAAAAATGCTAATCATGTGCTGTTGTAAAAAAGATCCTCTAAAGAGGACCCACCAAAAGTCGAAGCCGTCATCTCTCTGCTAAACGAAAGTTCTGACCTGAGCTCTCACGGTTCTTCGCATTTAACCCTTTACATATATCATCTGTGGTATACTCACCTGTAAGACTGAATATTGGGATCTGGATACGGGAGTATATTCAAGAGGTGGGACACATGAATGAGTTTTAGTCCTTAATTCACCTAATTCATATCCTGAATCAGTTGAAATTTGTGTGAAAATTTAAGTGGATCAGTATATCGGCAATCTAAGTGAATTGTTTAATTCTTAATGTGTAACTAAGCTCAACGGTACTTGTGACTTGTCAAAAACTGATATAATCCTCTTACACAAACTCACAAAAATATTGTCTGTAAATATTTCTTTATTGCATTTCATTTCATTCAAAAATCCAAAAAGATTTTAGTGTGTTTTAGCTTAAATTTTGAAAAATACAAAAAGATTTTCGACAACTGGTTTTCAAAATTCCAAGTGCTAAACATGATGATAATTGGGTTGGGAGAGTGTGTTTTTGAAAAGAAAATGATATTTCTTCAAGTGGTTCATCAGAGTGTAATATTGTAAAATCATTCTTTGTTTGAATAATTCCTGCAAGTAGTTGTTCAAAATTATAAATGTTAAATCAATTTTGAGAATTGGTTTTTACATGTGGTAAGCAGAGTGTAAATTTGTAAAATTTTAAATTTGTGAAATTTATTGCTGGGTAGAGATTTGTGCAGGTAATAGTAGAGCCAGGAATTGGTTTTGAATATGTGAACAAGTAGAGCCAGCAACAGATCTTGGGATAATCAGATAAAAGCCAGGTTTCAATCCAGAGCAGGATGTGAGCCAGGTTGCGATTTTTGAACCTGTGAAAGCCGGACTACGATCCCAGCTTACTGAGAGGGGGAGTTTGAATGACAAAGAGCCAGGTTCTGATTCTGAGATTGCTGATGCTGATGAACTTAAGGAATAAAAAGATCTGAAAGATTATTTGTTCGAGGAGAGTTTGTTTGTGATGAAAAGAGAAGAGAGAGAGAGATTTGAGGATGCTTTACAGTGTCAGATACTTCAAAAGAGAAGCCCGAAGACTGATAAAGACTGAAGATGTTGAAGACTCGACACTTAAGACTCGTCAACATTCGAGGGGGAGTTTGTTAGTGCATGTGTCTGTCGACTTCGTCTTGTATCGAGTCTTGTATGTAGATTGTTAGATCAGGGCACGTAGTTCGAGATAATGTAATTTCGCTTGAATGGATGTAATTCCGCTTGAAATGTTATCTCACTTGAAACACTTTCAAACGGAATCTGAACACTATAAATATGTGTTCAAGCGAAATCATTAGGAACTTTCCGGTCCGAGCAACGAAGTGCTGCCGAAGTGTCGTCTCGCTGTAATTTGCAACCAAATCAATAATACGACAGATTAAAGTGATATTCTTGCTGAATTGACCTCAGTACGTCTGTTTCCGCCTTTCGTACTGAGTAAAACTCTTCTGATCGACTCATTTGGGTCCGAAAACGATCCTACAAGTAAACGACCTACTGAACCGGAAAACAGTGTAAACAATGGACCCATTCTTCAAGTGCCCATTCCCAAAAGAAGGAGAACCATGTCTTATGGTTGTTCTTATAAAGAATTCTGGTCTTGTAAACCAATGGAATTCTCGGGCTATGAAGGGGCCATTGCAACTCTACGCTGGATAGAAAAGACTGAGGCAGTCTTAAAAATAAGCAAGTGCGCGGAAGAGGATAAGATAATGTTTGCTTCCAATCTGTTTAAAAACTCAGCCTTAGAATGGTGGAACACTATCCTCCAGTCTAGGGGAAGTGACCGAGTCTACAATATGGAATGGGAGGAATTTAAGAACATGGTGGAAAGGAAATTCTGCCCTCCCAATGAAAAGGAACAGATAGCAAATTAGTTCCTAAACCTTAGAATGACTGGAGTGGATAGTAAAGGTTACACTACGCTATTCTTCGAATATGCTAGGATAGTGTCAACCCTTGCATCACCAGAACCTGTATTAATCTCCCGCTACATCTGGGGACTAATTAGTGAGATTAGGCATGTAGTCAAGGCGGCTAGACCTCAAACTATAGAAGAAGCTGTAGAACTAGCAAACACCTTGACTGATGAGTTAGTACGTACACGAGAAGAGGACCAGAGGAGGAACCTAGCTCAAAGGCTTACTCAAGAATTTCTCTATGGAAACTCCAACCGTGGGAAAAACATAGGTTCTACCTCTACACCTTACTGCAAAGCCTATAAGAAGAAACATTCAGGAAGATGCCCACTTACTGCAACTTCTGCAAGATACCAGGACACAAGGAAGAAAACTGCAGGAAGAAACCTAATAATGGAATGTGCTTCAACTGTGGAGAAAGGGGTCACATCAAACCAAACTGTCCGAAACTAGCTCCAGCCATGAACAACAAGAACATTAAAAATGCTAGAGCATTTGTTCTGACCGCGGAAGAAGCTAAGATGATTCCGGACGTGATAGCCGGTACGTTTTTAGTTAATGATGTTTTTGCTAAAGTATTATTTGACTTTGGTGCGAACCAAATTTTTATTAATACTTCATTTTGAAAACTTCTCAAACAATCATTAACTAAACTCCCACAAGAATGTTTAGTAGAAACAGCAAATGGGGAAACCATTAAGATTTCTGAAATCTTGCAGGGAGCAAGAATAGAATTTCTAAACCAGAAGTTTATTGCAAACCTTTACCCAATGAATCTGGCTGGATTTGACATTGTATTAGGAATGGATTGGTTAATAGCCAATAAAGCCAGTATTCTATGTGATCAAAAATCAATACAAGTAAATTCACCAAAAGGTGAAAAGATCACAATTAAAGGAGATAAGCCTTATAGATCCACAAAATTCATCTCTGTGATGAAAACAACCAGTTACGTAAGAAAAGGATCATTAGTGTATTTGATTTCCATAATCATTAACACTAAAGGAAAGGAATTGAAAGATATTCCTGTAGTATCTCAATTTTCTGATGTGTTTCCCGAAGAGCTACCAGGACTACCACCAGACAGGGAAGTAGAATTCAGAATCCATCTGCTACCAGGAACAGCACCAATTGCCAAAGCACCCTACCACTTGGCACCAGCAGAAATGCAGGAACTGAAGAAGCAATTAGATGAATTGCTGGAGAAAGGATTCATACAGCCAAGTTCATCGCCATGGGGAGCACCGATCTTATTTATAAAAAAGAAAGACGGATCTATGCGTATGTGCATTGAATATCGTGAATTAAATAAAGTCATGATTAAGAATCGATATCCATTACCAAGAATCGATGATCTGTTCGATCAATTGCAAGGAGCTCGATTTTTCTCTAAGATCAATTTACATTCAGGATATCATCAATTAAAGGTACAGGAAGAGGACATTCCTAAGACCGCTTACAAAACAAGGTATGGCCATTATGAATTTACTATCATGCCATTTGGTTTAACCAATGCCCCAGGTGCATTTATGGACATGATGAACCGAATATGTAAGCCATATTTGGATAAATTCATAATTGTCTTTGTAGATGATATTCTCATTTACTCTAAAAGTAAAGAGGAACATGCAGCGCTTCTGCATGCATTTCTAAGTTTATTAAGAAAAGAAAAGCTTTATGCAAAGTTTTCGAAGTGCGATTTTTGGCTAGAACAGATACAGTTTCTTGGGCATTTAGTCAACCATGAAGGAATTCATGTGGATCTCACCAAAATTGAGGCAATTACCAAATGGAAAACCTCTGAGTCGCCAAACGAGGTTAGAAGTTTCTTAGGATTGGCCGGTTATTATAGAAGATTTATCCGAGATTTTTCTAGAATAGCCATTCTCTTAACTAACTTAACCTGTAAATCTGTTAAGTTTGAATGGGGACCAAAACAAGAAGAAGCCTTTAGAATTCTTAAGCAAAGATTAACCAACGCACCCATACTAGTGTTACCAGAAGGAACTGAAGACTTTGTAGTCAATTGTGATGCTTCTAAGTTAGGTTATGGATGTGTGTTGATGCAACGTCAAAAGGTTATAGCTTACGCCTCTAGACAACTTAAGAATCATGAAGAGAATTATTCAACCCATGATTTAGAATTAGGAGCTATAATTTTTTCCCAGAAAATTTGGAGACATTACCTTTACAGTAGTAAGTTTACCATTTTCACCGATCATAAGAGTTTAAGGTATGTTTTCGGGCAAAAGGAGTTAAATATGAGACAAAGACGCTGGATGGAAATTTTTAGTGATTATGATTGTAATATCCAGTATCATGCAGGAAAAGCAAATGTAGTAACTGATGCTTTAAGTCGAAAGTATCACGAAAAGCCAAAAAGAGTACGTTCTCTTAAATTAAATCTACAAGTAGATTTAAACGAACAGATTAGAAAATCACAAGAATCAGTAATCAAAGATGATACTGAAAAATTGAAAGGAATGATTAAGGAATTAGAACAAGGAACAGATGGAATTTAGAGATTCCATAAGAAAAGAATGTGGATACCCAAATTAAGAAACCTACGCCACCGTATATTAGAAGAAGCCCATAAGTCTAAATACACGATACACCCTGGAAATGATAAAATGTATAAGGACTTAAGAAAGAACTTCTGGTGGATAGGAATGAAAAAGGATATAGAAGCTTATGTTGCCAAGTGTCTAACTTGTTCACAGGTCAAAGCTGAACATCAGAAACCCTCAGGATTGCTACAACAGTTAGAAATGCCAGTTTGGAAATGGGAATTGATAACAATGGACTTTGTTACCAAATTACCCAAGACAAGAAAAGGTAATGATACAATCTGGGTAATTGTAGATAGGTTAACTAAGTCAACTCATTTCCTACCAATGAAAGAAACTTTCAGCATGGAATAATTAGCTAAGTTGTATGTAAATGAAATAGTTTCATTACATGGAATTCCTTTATCGATTGTTTCTGATAGAGATAGTCGTTTTACTTCTCATTTTTGGACAAGTTTCCAAAAAGCAATGGGAACCAAGCTAAATCTAAGCACTGCTTATCATCCTCAAACGAACGGACAAAGCGAAAGGACAATTCAGACAGTGGAGGATATGCTTAGAGCTTGTGTAATTGATTTCGGAGGTAATTGGGACGATCACTTACCATTAATAGAATTTTCTTACAATGACAGTTATCATACCAGTATCAATGCTGCACCATTTGAAGCACTGTATGGACGAAAGTGCCGAACCCCAGTCTGTTGGGCAGAAATTGGAGAAAAGCAACTATCCGGACCTGAGATAGTACAAGAAACAACCGACAAAATCATTCAAGTCAAGGAACGACTGAAAGCAGCACGTGATTGACAAAAGAGCTATGCTGATAACAGACGAAAACCATTGGAATTTCAAGTAGGAGATAAGGTGTTATTAAAAGTCTCTCTTGGAAAGGAGTAGTTAGATTCATCAAAAGGGGAAAGCTAAGCCCTAGGTATGTTGGACCTTTTGAGATTATTAGAAGAATAGGACCTGTAGCCTATCAATTACAACTGCCAGAGGAAATGGCAGGAATACATGATGTATTTCATGTGTGTAATCTCAAGAAGTGCTTAGCTGATGAATCACTAGTAGTACCTCTCAAGGATATAGAGGTAAATGAGCAGTTAAAGTTTGTAGAGAAGCCCCTACAGATTGAAGACATGAAAGTCAAGAATCTCAAACACAAGAGATTAATTCTAGTCAAAGTAAAATGGGATTCCAAGAGAGAACCAGAGTATACATGGGAGCTCGAATCAGAAATGCAAAGGAAATATCCACACTTATTTCAGTAGACCTCGAGGACGAGTTCTAAAACAAGGTTGGGAGGATATAACAACCCTCCAAAATATTTCCGACACACCTATAAATTATTTAAAATGTCCCTATATGTCTTAAAACATACCCGTATGCAAAAACCGAGCCCAAAATGTTTTATATAATTAAAAATAAAATAAAAACAAGATTTTGGGGTCGTTCGCGGGCAGCGAAGGCTTTGCCTTCGGGCTGCGCGGGGCGCGACAGCCAGTCACCAGTACGAGCCCCAGGCTGCCACGTGTCACCAACCGTGTCGAGGCTAGTTGTCCGATTCAGCAAACCTAGGGCCTACATACCCTAGCTCGCGGGCCGCGAAGGATTACCCTTCGGCTTACGCGAGCCGCGAGGAAGTCCGAAATCAGGTGTAACACCCTTAAATTTTTACTTGATTTTAATAATAGATTATAACATTTCAATTAAAATCTTAATTAAGTAACATAACTTTCATTAACGGCGTTCATAAGTAACATCAACCTTAGTCAACTAATGACTAAGTTAAAACATTTCAAAAGTTGTTTAACAAGTGTTTACAATCCATACACAAAGACTACTAAGATTTAAAACAATGCGGAAGCTTCAAAATGTAGTGTTCGGTTCTTCATCATTACTTGATCGCCATCCGGATAGTTCCCACTTTTACCTAAGGTCAAAACCATCCAAAACGTTAGTTTTGACAACTATTTAAACTGTATAAACAAGCCTTAGCATCAAATCATAACAAAAAATAAATAAATTTTCAAAAGAAATCATGCCGCGAGTCGCGGCAGGTTCCATCGATTCTTTCGCGTGTCGCGGAGACCTTCGCGTATCGCGGAGGATCTAAAGAATCCTTCCGCGTGGCGCGGAGGAACCATTTTTCCAGCAGGTGCAGGTTTAAACCTGCAATTTGCTGCCAGCTCTGAAAATTCAAGTTTTAACTTCGTTTGGCCATAACTTTTGACTCGTAAGTCCGTTTTAGGTGATTCTTTTTCCTATACATCTGTAAATTCATTACCGACATGACTAATAAAGTTTTGATACCGAAAATTTAATTTACTGACCGAACAACTAAATGTCACTATGCATTTATTCGACCCATTACAACTCTACTTATTTTACTACCATTCGACTAGTAAGCCTAAGGAACTTGTTACCCAACTTCCGGGCTTATGATCACCGGCACTTCATTACCAACACTATGGCTTCGTGCTCTTGTGATCATTTTCGCCATCTCTATCTACTTACACTATTATTACTACCATGTATCATTATTTGACCCGTTTGGTTCATCTATGGAAATCCTCCATTTTGATGACTACCAAACGACTACAATCCAATTCTTAACCTACGAATTAAGTAACGAACAAGATCGCTACAATCAACTCAACTTATAAACAACAACGCATAGTTTAGTAATAATTCATTAAATGTAACGGATCAAGTTACATACCTTAGTGTACGCCCTTCAACCGCAAATCACCACCGGCTTGTCCACTCGACGTTCCGGTATCCTTTCCTATAGAGTTCAATTCAAGACATGTTTAGAACTCTCTTTAAACCTTACATCGCATAATACACCGAAACATCATAATTATGCGTTTAATCTTTAAATTTCTATTTTAAGCCTTCTTTGAGGCATTTTCACAAGCACCTTAAGGGCAGATTTTTCACATGATTATATGACAAGTTTCTAGCTTATCATTTAGCCCTAATTTCACCTCAATCAACATTTTACATGATTGTTAGCTTCTAGATTTCTGAAATCACTTCAAAATTGTCAAATTACACTAGAACAACACCCAATATCCTAGTGTTCATCAATTTACACATAACCCTTTAATCACCTACAATGGTGTTCATAATCTTTACTAAAATTTAACATGATTTCAACTTGTATTTGCCTAAGGTTTGTCCTTAGACACTATAGTTGTTCTTAGATCATCATAAGACATACATGCAACTATATTTTCAGATTTTCCCAATTACATGAGAAATTCAAGTTGAGGGTTTTCATGAAATTTTACATACCTTGTAATCCTCTTGTGATGAGGATCGATAATCTACACTCTAATTTCGATTTCAACCTGGATTGAACCTTCAATTTGCAAGTTTAGTGATTTTTAGGGGTTTGAGAGTGGGGAGTCGCCCCTGCTCTTGTTCTGTACGACCAACACCTCCTTTTGGGGGTGTTTGGTTTGTTTTATTTGTCTAATTAAAACTTAAGTTTCAATTTTTACAAATTAAGCCCCTCCATTTTAATCAACATTTAATTTAGTTGCTTTTAACCCTACTTTAAGTTGTTTCTAGAAATTAACTAACTAGGTTAAAATTCCTAGTTAATAAATTCTCGTTTATTTATACTTTATAATTCTAATATAAAGTTTTATATTTTTCGGGGTGTTACATCAGGCCTATAAATGGAGGCCATCGGCTTTCAGTCCAAACCGTTCATTCTCTTTTTCTCTCTCTAAATTCTGCATAGCTAAAATAATTCTCGGGCATAATACCCCCCTAAATAACAAAGTTCTGCCTTGTTGTAAGTATCATAACCCCCGGTTACGTATTAGATACGCTGCCCGATTGATCTAGGGTTCCGTAACGGCTGTCGTGGTTCTGCCCGATGTAGTCGTTGGAATGTCGTCTCGGGGAGGGTATTACTAATGTAAATATTGGGTTATTATACTAACGTGTGTGCAATTGTGTAATTAATAGATAATCACCAAGAAATCCTAAAGAAAAACCCTAAGACAGCAATGTGAATAATCTCCTTTTTGCAGACTGTTTTTACAAAACCTCATATGATTAATATTATATTAAACAATGATTGAGTATTTGTATTCTTCAATTATCGTCGGTATGTTGGGGTTTTGTATACAAAATTTGTTACTACACTGTGAGTAGTAACATGACCACAAGTCGGGTTGACAGTACCGTGGGTGGTAATTAAAGTAGATGGAAACAAATGCAATTGCGCGACCGCCCTCAATACTGTAAAATAGTTTTACCTGTCTTGATTAAACTGGGATTCATTCATCAGTATTTCCCACTGACAAATGTTTTTAAACGAGTTTCAGGTAACAAAATGTGAAAGCCAAGTAGAAGCCAGCTGGACAGCACTGAAGGCTTGGAAAAGTGGCTATAAAAGTTACCTAAATAAAGAGATGTTTTTAATTAAATAAGATAGGGTTTATCCCTATGAAAATGTGTGTACTGAAACTTGCGATTTTCCCATATATTTAATATTATAAAAGCGTGGTATTTTACTCTGATAAAATATTTCCTAACTACGATCCTGATGTAAATTCCGCTGCCAAATTGATAAACACTGATACCACTGAAACTGGCCGCGGCCGCCCGTTCCCGGGTAAATAGGGGACGGGGGTTGCGACAGCTTGACTGTCCAACATGAGTGGTGTTTTCAAAGCAGTGATACCAAAATCCAGCAGTTGATTTTGTAGCCATAACAGTTGGGCTGTGCAGCTTGCAGCAGCAATATACTCTGCCTCAGAAGTGGATGTTGAAACAGCTGCTTGCTTTTTGCTTTGCCAAGACACCAAGCAATTGCCTAGGAATTGGCACCCTCCTGAAGTAGACTTCCTTGTTGTGTTACATCCAGCAAAGTCACTATCTAAGAAACCTGAAAGCTTGATATTTCCATCAGCTGGATACCAGATACCAAGTGTGGGAGCACCTTTTAAGTATCTGAATATCCTTTTTACAGCTATAAGATTTGACTTTCTAGGGGCTGATTGGGATCTTGCACAGACACATGTTGCAAACATGATGTCTGGCCTAGATGCAGTTAGGTACAATAAAGACCCAATCATGCTTCTATATAAAGTTTGATCAACCAGTTCATCTTTCTCATCAGACATGACTATCTTGTTGGTTGCTATGGGTGTACTACATGGCTTGCAATCATTCATCTCAAATTTGGTTAAAAGTTCTTTTGTATATTTGCTTTGATGAATGAAAGTGCCATTTTGCAGTTGCTTTACTTGGAGACCAAGAAAATACTGTAGTTCACCCATTGCACTCATTTCAAACTCAGTTGTCATGAGTGTCTTGAACTCTTCACACATTTTATTGCATGTGCTTCCAAAAATGATGTCATCCACATAAATTTGGACAATCATCAAATCTTTTCCTCTCCATTTTAAAAACAATGTTTTGTCAATTTTACCTCTTGTGAAACCAATAGAGATTAGAAAAGTGGAAAGAGTTTCATACCAGGCTCTAGGTGCTTGTTTCAAGCCATACAAAGCTTTGTTTAGCTTGTAGACATGATTTGGATAAAATGGATCCTCAAAACCTGGAGGTTGACAGACATATACCTTTTCTTGAATTTTGCCATAGAGGAATGCACATTTGATATCCATTTGATACATCTTAATGTTGTAGTTGACAGCAAAGGCTAAGAACAGTCTGATAGCTTCTAATCTTGCTACAGGGGAAAAAGTTTCATCATAGTCAGTACCCTCTTCCTGTCTGTAACCTTGAACCAAAAGCCTAGCTTTATTCTTGACAACAATGCCCCTTTCATCAGTTTTCTTTTTGAAGATCCACTCTGTGCCAATAGGACTCACATTCTCTCGCAGTGGTACAAGTTCCCATACTTGTTGTCTTTTAAACTATTGGAGCTCTTCCTGCATAGCTTCTACCCAACTGTTGTCTTTCAGTTCCTCTTGGTACTTGACTGGTTGATGAAGTGATAGAAAGCCAGCAAAAAGACAGATGTTTTGGGATTGACTTCTGGTGAGAACCCCTTCACTGATGTTGCCAATGATTTGGTCAGGTGGATGAGACTTAAAGAAGATTAACTCTCCTTTGTATGGAACAATGGCATTTATGGGTGAGGGATGCAGATATGAATCATCTGAGCTAACAACTGTTGGTGAGTTTGATGATCCAACAGTGTCTTGAAATGGAGGTGGAGGGAAAGGAGGAATTGGTGTGGAAACAAGTTGATTTTTATCCACTGTTTGAAGATTTTTATCAACAGTCTTTGAGGATGTGGTGGCAGAAGTTGAAGGGCTACTTTGGTCAACAACTGTTGATGCAGCATTGGTTGAGTTTTGATAGCTGTTTTGAACATCTGCTGCTCTAGCAATGGATATGAATTTCTGTTGTGGAATTATCACTTCATATCCATTTTTTGATGGAGGTGGTTGAGATGGACCTGCACTGTTAGTCTTGACAGAAACATTTTCAAAAGTAAATTTATCAAGATCAAATAACTCAGCAGGGGTTGCAGGGATTTTCAGTGAAAAAAGTTCATTGAACTTTACATTCAAAGTCTCTTCCTCACACTTAGTCCTAGTGTTAAACACTTTGTAGGCCTTAGCAGTGGTTGAGTATCCTAAATGATAACCACAATCTACTTTGGCTGCAAATTTTGAAATTAAGTCTTTTAAGTTTAAAATGAAGCATGGGCAGCCAAATACTTTAAAGTATGAGATAAGTGGTTTGATTTTATACAGAATTTCATAGGCAATCTTTTGATGCCTAGGGTTGATCAAAACTCTGTTCTGGACATAGCAGGCAGTGTTTACAGCCTCTGCCCAGAAAGTTAATGGCAAACCTGAATCTGCAAGCATGGTTTGGCAGCCTCAATCAGTGTCCTGTTCTTTCTTTCAACAACCCCATTTTGTTCTGGTGTTCTTGGAATGCTGTACTGCCTTACAATTTCTTTTGACACACAAAACTCATCCAACTCCCTATTTCTGAATTCTGTGTCATTATCACTCCTAAAGACTTTTACTGGCAAGTCAAATTGCTTTTCAACCTGTTTGACAAAGTCTTGTAAAATGCCTGCAGTCTCATCTTTAGAATGTAAGAAATAAGTCCATGTAAGCCTAGAAAAGTCATCTACGATTACCAAACAGTATATTTTCTTTTTAAGACTCATGACTTTTTCTAGGCCAAACAGATCCATGTGCAACATTTGTAAGCACTTGGTTATTTTGGACTCTTCAATGGACTTAAATGAGCTTTTATGTAGTTTTCCCTTTAAACAGGAAACACAATGCTCAGGACAGGTGAACAATTTTTGTGGAAGACCTCTTACAAGGCCTTGTTTTGACAAAGCAGTGATTGTGTTGAGATTTGTGTGCCCCAATCTTCTGTGCCATAGTTCTGTCTCTTTGTTAGAGGCAGCTAAGAACAGACAGGCATCAGTCATGGGGCTTTCTTTTGACAAATCAACTACATAAACATTGCCACTCCTTTGAGCAACAAGTTAGGTTTTTCCATTTTTTATTATTTCTTCAATCCTTTTAACCATTTCTGGTCCAACAATCCTACAACACTCCTTAGTAAAGAATGACCCATAACCTTTGTCACTCATTTGTGAAACACTAAGGAGGTTGAATTTTAGATTGTCAATCAGATTGACATTTTCAAACTTAACTTTTCCAGACTGAATGTACCAGAACCCATCACCTTCCCTTTATTATTATTACCAAAAGATATATCACCCCCTCCATGCGTTTTGAATTCTTTGAGTAGGGCTCTACATCCAGTCATGTGCCTGGAGCCTCCACTATCTACATACCAAAGACTATCTAAGCATGCAGAAGCTCCTGCACATCAAGTAAATAATTAGTTCAGGAGGGTATCCAAAGCCAATAAGGCTTTGGATGGGGTCACAACAGTGTCTGAGTTAAGTTCAGGAACATGGACAGTGGTTAGATCAGGGGATTGAGCAGATTTTGAAACTTGTTTCTCTAACCACTGTTGGGGACCATTTCCAGTCAGATGTTGAAACCCATAAGGATGCCTATTCATTTTTGGTTTAGGGGGCCTTTTGTAGGCCTCATAAACATGTGGGACCCTTGGGTATGGTGGTTGACCTTTTCCTCTTTGATATTGATTGGCAGGTGGTGCATCTGTCACTTGAACCTCTCTTTTAACAGAGTTTTAGTTCAGCTGTTTTGTACCAGCCGTTTGGACAGGCACAAATGATGGTTGTTTCTTGATTTGTGAATTTGATAAACTCATGAGTGTTTTTGAAGTGTAGTATTCCTTTTTAACCTCAAAGGTTTTGAGGTACACACACTCCTGAGTAAGATGGTTTGATTTACCACAGATGGTGCAGCATTTTGAAGGCACAATGGTACTTGTTTTGTTAATGTCATATGCCTTTAGATGAAAACAGTCTTTTGTCAAATGATTTTTCTTTTCACAAAAGTCACAAAACAGGTTTATAATCTTTTCTCTCTTTTTCTTCTTTTCAGACTCCTTTGCAATAGAGTTTTGAACCACTATTGGGATGTCCTTAAGAGGAATTACCTTGGCCTTTGGTGTTTTTACACCATCCACTGTGGTGAAGTCCATTGGTTTGAAATTTTCAGGGAGGTCACACTCATCAGACCATGTGGGTTTGAATTGGTATTTCTTAATTTCCTCAAAAGTTGAGGAATCCACTGGTCTTTCAAGAGTGATTTTGTTGCCACTTTTATCCATTATTTTGATTTCTTGACCATCCTTGTTAGTGGGTATGATTTCGACAGAACCAGATTCCTTTGCAGCAATGTTTTCAATTTGGTCATTTTTTCTGAAACCTACACAAAATTTTACATTGCTTTTGATCTGTTTCTCAAGAATAACTTCATAACCTTTGCAGGATTCCACCCATTTCTCACATGTAATTTGGGTGGATTCCAACTCCTTTTTACAGGCATGATATTTTTCTTTCATGTCCTGAAGTTGGTCCTTGGTTATGCTATGCTCATGTTTGAGGCTGCAAATTTCATTTTCCTTTTCTGACAATTTGATTTTCAATTCTTTTAAAGATTTTTTAAATTGTATCTCATCATTTAACATTTTATCTCTAAGGTTTTCATTCACCTCCTTAACATTTGCAAATGCTATGATGCATTTGTCTGAACAAAGGTTTTTAAGAACCTGGGGTGATACCTTAGTTAAAGCCATCATGGCACAATCACAGACATGTTCACTTTCTTCTGGCTTCTTCTCGTCACTTCCTTCTTGCTTCTTCTCTTCTTCTTCAACAGACTAGGGGTCAGACAGTAGTTCCAGCAGTGGTTTTGAATTTTCTCCCAACAGTGGTTCATTAACAACAGCAGTAACCACTGCTTCAGCAATTGTATCCATTATTTCTTCATTTGACTGCCCTTCTTCAGTTTCCAGCCCTTCTGGTATAGACTCTAATGCTACAAAACATAAATCATCACTAGAAGCATCATTTTTAGCATATAGAGCAAAATTCTCATCACCTAATTCATCAGGCAAGCTACTCCAATCAACAAAACCTTGGGTAAAGAAGCTTTGCTGATCTGTTTGAGCAGATTTTTGGGTAGCTTGTTGAGGTGCAACTTGTTGCACCAGAACCTGAGGAGCTGGGGCATGGACATGCTGTATTTGAGGGACAATTGTTTGAACATATTGCACTGGAACAGATGTTGCAGGGTGTGCATAATGAGCAGTGTTTACATGAGCAGCAGGGGTACTTTGGTAATAATGCATAGTGTTTTGTGAACTCTGAGGTCTAGGGATAGGATGTGTTATGATTGGTCCACTATTTTGTGACCAACACTCTCTAGCAAAGTGTCCTAACCTGTTACACTTGTAGCATTTTATCTTTGATTTATCCAGCCCTACTTTCAGATTCCCATGTAACCCTGGAAATTTTCTTCCTGTTCTCTTATAGAATTTGCTGGTTCTAACACTCAGCAGTGCAAGTTGGTGTAATATGTCCATTTCCTCTAAATCAGTTGGATCAAAATGCTGGAGATCATTGAGTTCAAAAGAGAGATTATCAGAAACCTGGTTTTCACTACTAGCTGTGAAAGCATAGTTAGTTGAGTAAGAATCAGAGTTATTGAAAGCTCCACCAGCAGTTATGTCAATAAAATGATCATAACTCTGATTCTTACTAATACCAGATTCCTCTTGACCAAGAAGTGCTGTGCTACCAAATGTGTAGTCATCAGCCACCTTCCCTGACTCTTGTAACTTCTTTTTCTGGTTCAACTCTCTCTCATAAGTGAGGAGTCTACCATGAAGTTGAGTAAGTGTTAACTCTTTGAACCCTACTGAATTTCTGGTTACAAAAGCAATTGTGTCCCATTTTTCAGGAAGTGACCTTAGAAACCTACTATTTAGAGTTGATTTAGTAAATTCAACATTAACAAGTTTTAGTTCACTTATGAGACAGCTAAAACGTTCAAACTGTTGTGTTAATGATTCACCCTTGATGTGATAAAAGGTTTCATACTGTTGATTCAAAACCTCCCTATTGTTTTCAATTACTTCTTCGATACCACCAAATTGTTCCTTAAGTGCATCCCACAATTCCTTGGCACTGTTACAGTGTAACAGCCCAGCATAAATTTCATTGGGGAGTGTTGATGCAACTATGCATGATCCTCTTTCACAAGCTCACAAAAATTAGTGTCTGTAAATATTTCTTTATTGCATTTCATTTCATTCAAAAATCCAAAAAGATTTTCAGTATGTTTTAGCATAAATTTTTGAAAAAGTCAAAAAGATTTTCAACAACTGATGTTGGAGAGCTGATTTTCAAAATTCCAAGTGCTAAGCATGATGAACAACAGGTTTGGGATAAGTGTTTGTAATGACAAATGATTGTTTACAATTGTTCATCAGAAACTTTTAAATGACAAATCATTTTGAAAAATACTTGCAAATGATATAATTTTATCAAAATCTTAAATTTGTGAAACTTATTTTTTGGGTAGAGATATGTGCAGGTTAGCCAGGTTCCGATACCTGATTTGAATGAGTGCTAGGTTACGATCTAAGAACCTGTGGAAAATGAATTCCAGACTGCGATCCCAGCTTAGCGAAAGGGGGAGTCTGAGGACATCAAGATGGAGTCTGAAGAGAGTAGAGCCAGATTCAGATCCTAAAAATCAAGAGAAAGAGAAAGAGATTGTTTGAGGATGCTTACAATGGAGAATCTTTGGAGAAAGCGAGAAGACTGATAAAGACTGAAGGTTTGACAACTGAAGACTCGACACTGAAGACTCGTCAACATTCGAGGGGGAGTCTGTTGGTGCATGCGTCTGTTGACTTCGTCTTGTATCGAGTCTTGTACTAAACTAGATAGATCAGGGCACGGAAATTGAGAAAGTGGATTTATAGGTAATTCCGCTTGAAATGACATTGTGTCATTTCAAATGGAATCAACATGATAATTTCGCTTGAATCAACATGGTAATTTCACTTGAGACATATTCAAGCGGAATTAGATCTCGTTTGAAGCAGTTTCAAGCGGAATCATGTCTCCTATAAATACTTGATGTCCGGTGTCATTTGAAACGAGATTAGAAAGTTTGTTTCCGATGGCGAAGCTCTGTCGAGGTGTCTTCTGAATTGTAATCATTCCAGAATTAATATAAAGACAGTTTTAAAGTGAATCCAGCTGAAATAACACTAATACAACTATTTCCGCCTTTTGTATTGGTGAATTATTCTTCTGATCGACTCATTTGGGTCTGAAAACGATCCTACACGGATAGTCATCCGATCGGATTGCATTGTTATTATTACTTGTTACCTGCTGACGTCACTACTCATCCGATCGGATTATCGTCCGACCAGATCAGTATTTTGTTTGTTTGAAAAAGTTCAAGTTCAATCAACGGATTATCATCCGATCGGATTGTGATCCAAGCGGACGGCCATCCGTCACTTGACAGTCTAGTTCATTTGGTTATTTCATCCGGATAGTCATTCGGACGAATTACCATCCGAGCAACTGTTACTTTTGTGATTTCAAGTTTGACCAAGTTTGACTTTTTCAGGAACGAGCAATCATGGGTGATGAATTTCTGAACCCATTTGGTGATTTCTTTTCCTACAACACTGGAGACACGTCTTCCAATACAAATCCGAAAGCAGCTACAAAGGCAATATCCGATTCACTCAGCGTTGACAACGCTTATGGCACTTATAACAAACCACCGAAACTTATGGCGATCGAGGTCTACAATCGCTGGGCAAAATGCTTTGATGGTTGGTTGAGAGCTTTTGGGTATGATAGTTGGAAATGTATGAAAAATGGATACAATTACAGAGGTGATTATCATAATCTAGGAGATACTGAGCAGGATGAATTTGTTGCTGAACAAAAGTGCATTGCACTCTTGCATCAATCTGTCCGAGACGATATATTTCCTTGATCGACTATGAGAACTCAAAAGATTTGTTGACCAAGTTAGAAAAGAAGTGCAAGGGTGGAGGGGAGATTGTAAAGAACAAAAAGTCACTATTAAAAAAGGAGTTTAATTTATTTGCGTGCATGAAAAATGAAGGTGTCCATCAGATGATAGAAAGGTTCTGTCATTTGAAAGCCGAACTAGAACGTTTTGGCATCATGAAATATAAAGAAGAGTTGATTGACAAACTGCTTGAAGCTCTCCCTAATGAACAAGATTGGCAGTATTTTGGGTTGTTGCTGAAGAATACAAAGTCTATGACAGATATGACAGTTGACTGGCTGATTAAAAGGCTAGAGGGGCATGAGTTGGAAATTAAGAAGTTGAACAAAGTGAACAACTCACAGTATCAACGGAATGTAGATCTATACTACAGAGGCAGTATGATTCCAAAAGTGTTATCACCAAAGACTGCATTTAGTGCTGAAAGTGCAAACACGGTTGCAAAATAAATTTCGAACAATGGATCTTCATCGGGCTACGGATATCATGGTACCGGTTCAAGTTCACCAGGATCTTCTACATCAAACACACAACAACCACAAAATGCTCCAAACGCCAACGTTTTCCAATGCAACATAGCAGTTAATCTCAACAACGCCTAGAACTTCAATAAAGAAACTACTAAACAGCAAATGTTGTTTCTCGCATCAATTCTGGAATCTTATGAGAGCTTAGTCGCCGGGAAGATAGGCAACACCAATCTTACAAAGGAAGATTATGATCAAATTGACCCTGAGGAGATGGAACTCATAGATATCCGCTGGTGCATGGCTAGTGTTATTCGCCGAGCTCATAGATTGATGGAGATTACAGGGCGAAACTCGATTTGAGGACGATCAACAAAGTTAAGTTTTGACAAGTCGAAGGTGACATGTTTTAAATGCAAACAAAAGGGTCACTTCAAAAGAGAATGCCGGAACTCAGCCATTGATGAAACTGCAAATTCGTTCCATGACGATTACTACAGAAAGGCAGTCTATCATAGGAATCGTGTTTTAAATGTATTTTAAATGCATTGGAACTCATATGACATGGTTTAACAAAGCCTACATTCTAAATCGAAACCTAACCTAAGTGCTTTCGACCCATTGTGACCCATTAAGGTAGCTTAAGCTACTTTAACGTGTCGTTCGCGCCAAAGCGCATTCGAGACGTCTAACTAGTCCTATGACAAGTATTATATGCCTAAACATGATTAAATATGTTGCATAATCAATTAAGTGACAAAAGTTTGTGTTACATATGCTTAATTACCAATTATGCATGAAAAGGGCATTTTGGTCATTTATCTAAGGCATATAAACTACCTATCATACAACTAATTAAACCTAAGTGACCATAAGGTATAACCTCGGAAGGTTATTCCCTATACAACTATGGTCACTAAACATGTTTGGTCGGATCCTAATGACCATAAGTTCTCTAAATGTGAGTTCTGGATTCGAGAAGTTCATTTTCTCGGACATGTCATTAATGAGAAAGGTATACATGTAGATCCATCCAAGATCGAAGCGATTAAGAATTGGGAGGCGCCAAAGACTCCATCGGAGGTGCGACAATTCTTAGGACTTGCTGGGTATTATCGGAGATTCATCGAGAATTTTTCCTGAATAGCGCAGCCGTTGACGCTGTTAACCCAGAAGGAGAGGAAGTTTGATTGGACAGAGAAGCAAGAGAAAGCTTTTCAGACGTTGAAGGAAAAGCTCTGCAGTGCACTTATTCTTTCCCTTTCTGAGGGAAGTAATGATTTCATTGTATATTGTGATGCTTCACGTTTGGAGCTTGGATGCGTTTTAATGCAAAGAGACAAAGTGATAGCCTATGCATCCAGACAATTGAAAGTGCACGAGAAGAACTACACAACGCACGATTTGGAGCTTGGAGCTGTTGTGTTTGCCATGAAGATCTGGAGACACTATTTGTATGGCACGAAGTGTACGATATACACGGACCATAAGAGCCTCCAACACATCCTCGATCAGAAGGAGCTCAACATGCGGCAACGATGTTGGGTAGAGTTACTCAACGATTACGAGTGTGATATCCGTTATCACCCAAGGAAAGCAAACGTTGTTGCAGATGTGCTCAATAGGAAGGAACGGGAAAAGCCTCTATGTGTGCGCGCTTTGGGTTTGGCCATACAGACGAGTTTGACCGAACGAATTCGTAATGCACAATGAGAAGCTTTGTGTGACATCTGTGTATTTTAACCCTTGTATTGTTTCGAACAACTTTGTATTTAATAAAATATGATGTTTCAATTTCAATATGTGTTTAATTATTTGTGGCATTAGTACGTTTTCAATCATTGTTCAATTCCGAACTCTCAAACCTGTTCTGGAAGTGAAATCATAAACCGTTACGTAAACATAATCAGTTTAACGCGACGTACACTCCGAAACTGTGACATAAGCCAAACATACCCTAAATACCCTTTACATAACTTAGAAATAAGTTTCGAAGGATTTGGTATGGCAAAAACATGTTTATTTGAACATTAGAACTAATTACGACAAAACTGCGAAACGAACGTTGGTGACCGCCCGGATAATATTTAAACCCTAAAAATATTCTGTTATGATTAAAATTTTATTTTTAATCAGGTTCGTGTTGAAAAATAAATTAAAACGCTTAAAAACGTTATATTTCAAGTTTAAGCGCGTATCGCGTGTTACTGCGTAACACAGTGCTTATACTGCAAAACGCAGACAACGCAGCCTGTCTCGGCAACTGGAATTTATTTCAGTAATATTTTGGCGAGTTTATTTTTATAGAATAATAAAAATAATTTAGAACGCCATAAACCGGGATTTAAACGCTAGATAAAATACCCGGTATCCAGTTAAATACCAGCTTTTCACCAATGTGTGTTATATATATATGTAAAGATGCATGGTATGTGAGTGTGGGTGTAGGTGGCGGCCTTAGATGCCACCATCTTGCCACTTCTCTAACCTACTTGACAAGTGTTGTGTCTAAATCTTTTATAAATCTTCCAATATCTCTTTATAATCCTCCAAGATCTTCATCATATCTTCACAACTCACTCAACACTCCAAATCCTCACTCTCTCTCTCTCTCTCCCAAAACCGTAAGCACCCACCACCACTCCCATCTTCATCTTCAACCTTGTTCTTGAAGAATCCAACTCCATTTCAAGCAAACTTCAAGTTGGTGTGAAGATCCAAAGGAGTTTCCAAGGTGTTTTCAAGTGATTTCAAGCTCCATATCATCAAAATCTCATCAACAACTTACTTGAATCTTGAAGGTATAAAGTTTATGTTTAAATCATACTCTTGATTCTTGGTTGTTCTTGATGATTTGAAATTTCTCTTGAATCTTGGAATTTTTCACAAACTTGAAATCTAAAAAGAAATGGGTCTTGATACAAAATAAAAATGGTGGTGTATATGTGTGTATATAACCGTACATATATATATATGTGTGTGTATGAGCTTTGAAGTTTGATTTCTTGATAAGTACTTGTTTAGGATGGTTGCTTGCATGAACAAGATTATGTACAAGTATGTTAGAGATATAAAGAAGTGATTTAATCATGAGTTATACTTTGGAATAATGTTAGAATTTTGACATGTAAATGGCGAAAAATTTATTAGACATATTTGAGAATTTGTAAGTTGTTGCTTGTTCTTGAATGATAGTTAAAATGCAAGTGTTTGATGATTTGTGTATGTTCAAACAAATCAGTAAATAAACATGAATAAATTACATATTTGATGCATTTTAATACATATGAAATGATGATGATATGATAGTGTGCTTTAGACACTTGTACATAAGAATACATGTTGATTTAAAGCTCAAGAAATGATAAAAAAATGATAGTATGGAAAAAATGTTTTAGAACAGATTATAAACACTAAAAATAACATTTATTTGGTATATTATAATGGCATGAAACTTTGTCATAGGTTTGTTAGCTTTGCATGTTGTACATATAGCTTAGAAAGTGGTAAAATATGTGAAATTTGCATGATTTATGTGCTTTATGTGAGACCTGCACTATCATGAGTATAACCACTATTTTATTCAGTAAATAACATGGGTTATGTTAAAATATCAAGTCATTTCGATTTGGAATGGTTAGGGTAACGTTTGATGCAAAACTATGCGGTAAAACGGTTAAAAATCGGCTTTTCGGAGGATTTTTATAAAAATGTTTTAGATCAGTATGTAAACTGATATTTTTGATATAAAAATAAGTATTTTAACTTATATCAAGTTTACTTGGTGTTTGGGTAGTCATACGTGACTTCCGGCGCCCGAAAACGTTACCGAATCGCTAGAATGGGTTATTCATGGGTAAGTTTTATGTGTTATGAGTTTTATAATATGTGTATTACGTTATTATTTGTATGTCACGTTTGAGTATATATATTACGACGCGCAAATCGTAGATATATTGCCATTAACATGATGAGGGTCACCAATAAAATCGTTCAAGTCGCAAAGTTTTTAAAATATATATGTGAACTCATATATATACAACTACACCAATATAATCAAAAATAATAACTTTTTGAGAAAAATCTCAAAGTTATGTGAAAATTCTAAGTATCGGAGAAACTTATGTATTTTGTGGGTTTTTGATTATTAAATCATTCTTATTTAATTTAGGACGAATAAACAATTTGAGGGATTGTGTTAACATATAAAAACTCACCCAAAGGTGAGTACATAGATCCCCTCTTTTTACATGTTTTGTGGTAACTATGTGAGTACATAGTTCCCCTATTTTACTGTTTTCAATTGTTTTGGGGTGATTCATATGTATCAAAACGATTTTCGATATTATAACGATGATTTCAAAAACGATTAAGATGGTTTATACTAAACTAATAACGATTTCGATTACGTGAACGAACTTGTTGGTTGTAGTTACATAACGAATGATATTCATTAATTTTGGCCGAATCGACCAGTATTAGGTTATGGTACCATAGGATCTGACAAATCCCGTTATCAGACTGCACCCATGGTTATGTGTGGGTTAGGTGGGTAACGACTGAATCCGTGATTCTTAACTTACCCTTTGGTGGTTTGTTAATGTGAGAAGCGAGGTAGTCGAGTCATGAAGGTTTGAATGTTATTAGCAAGACGACCAAAAATAGTTTTCACAATTAAAACGAGGATGATTTAAACGATTTAAACGAGTTAACGATTTTGAAACGATGTCACTTAACGATGTTTTCGAAAGGATATACACCATACGAGTTCTATTAACGAGTTAATACGAGATGTTTTACAATTTGGTTTACTAAAACAAATGCTTTTGGGTTAAGAATCATGGCTACGAGGTCTTATAAATTAGAACCCGCTTGATTTGAGTTGGTTAATTATGTTGCAATATTATACTCTATTCAAAACAAGGTCTTTAATAAGGTATTGCAACATGTAAACTAGCCATGAATCCGATACTCTTATAAAACCTATATACTCGCCAACATTTCTTTGCTGACTTTGTTTTTACATATGTTTCAGGTGATGTTGCTTGATGTTGATTGCTAGGATGCATGAGTCACATAGGATCTGGACGAGGCCTTAGTGACATAATAACAATGATTGTCGATATAAAGCCTGTTTGTTTCATGCTAAAACAATGTAAATTACTTAATGAATAAATAAAACGAAACTCTTTTGTATCCATGGTTGTGAAACAATAATTCTGTTACAACACTCCCCGACGTTTCCGCCACGATTTGTTGTTTTACGTGGTCAGGGTGTGACACTTTGAAGGATGAAAGTTTGAGAAGAGAAGGTTTGAAGGGCTTAGAATGTAAACTAATACCAAAAGCGGATGAAATGATGTACTTCATGAACCGAGTCTGGGTTCCGCTTAGAGGTAACCTCCGTGAATTGGTTATGAACGAAGCTCATAAATCCAAGTATTCCATTCACCTAGGTTCTACCAAAATGTATCAGGACATTAAGGAGTTTTACTGGTGGCCGAAGATGAAGAGAGACATTGCGGTCTATGTGAGTAAGTGTTTGACGTGCTCTAAGGTTAAGGCTGAGCATCAGAAGCCGTCTGGGCTTCTGCAGCAACCAGAGATTCCTAAGTGGAAATGGGAACATCTTACGATGGACTTTATCACCAAGTTATCCCGTACGTAGCGTGGACATAATATTATTTGGGTAATTGTGGATCGATTGACAAAGTCTGCTCATTTCTTGGCGCTTAAGGAAACAGATAGTATGGAGAAGATATCGCAATTATACCTTAAGGAGATTGTATCCCATCATGGAGTACCAGTGTCAATCATTTCGGATAGAGATGGATGATTTGACTCCAGGTTTTGGCGATCTCTCCAAAAATCGCTGGGTTCTCGTTTGAATATGAGTAGTGCATATCATCCTCAAACGGATGGTCAGAGCGAGAGGACCATTCAGACGTTAGAGGATATGTTGAGAGCGTGTGCGATTGATTTCGGTGGAAGTTGGGATACTCATTTGCCTTTGGCAGAGTTTTCTTACAACAATAGTTACCACGCTAGCATTAAGGCCGCTCTGTTTGAAGCCCTGTATGGGAGGAAATGTCGATCACCACTCTGTTGGGCTGAAGTTAGCGAGAAGCATTTAACCAGACCCGAGCTTATCCAGGAGACCACGGACAAAGTCGTCCAGATTAAGAATAGGTTGAAGGCTGCTGCGGATCGACATAAGAGTTATGCAGATAACCGAAGGAAGCCGTTTGTGACATTTGTGCTTGTAATCATTGTAAACAGTTCAGTTATCAATGAAATAAATTTATTTGATCCCAATTTTTGTTTGTTTATGCTTTACATTTTTCATGTTTTGACTTTTATCCAATTTCAAACTCTATATCGCTTTCTGGAGAATTATACGCAAACTGGTGCGTAAACGTAATCAGTTTAACGCGAAAAATACTCCGGAACATCAACATATGCTTAACATACCTTAAATAACCTTTACATAACTTAGAAATAAGTTTTGAAGGCTTTGGTATGGCAAAATCAAGTTAATTCGCTTACAGGGACTAAAATTGACAAACTGCTAAAGTATGCCAAATTGAACTGTAACGAACATTCCGGAACATGATCATAAGTTAAACACACCTTAAATATCCTTTACATAGCTTATAAATAGGCTTTGAGGAGTTCGGTGTGCTAAAATAAACTTTTTGGTCATTCAGGGACTAAAAGCGTCAAAAAGTGCATAAGTTTGCATTTTCGCGCATAACTTACGTTCTGAATATATCTGGACATCCAAAAATTTATGTAATCATTAAAATATTATGTTTTAGTGATTGGCTTGTCAAAAATCCATTCGTCGCGCAATTTGGATCGTTTTTCGCGTCCGTGCGCATTCCGTCGTAATTTACCGAACAACGCGATCGTACGGCCAAACGAACCGACATCCGACATAGTTTTGAGCATGTTTCATGTTCCCCATACTTTAACATCCTTAGGGAGATTAAAAATGGGTTTGACGGGTGTTAGAAGTGCCAAAACACGACCATACGCGCACAGGGACCAAAACTATCAACTTTTGAAAGTTGCTGATCTGCAGATAGCATACGGACCGTAAGCCATACTCCATACGGTCCGTAAGCCAGTGTCAAATACCAGAAAATGCATTCCAGCTTGTTCCAGCTGCTACCCACCTTTGCACATGGTTTTGATGTATCTATGGGCTGGTTTGGAGGCTCCCCTGGTTTTGAAAAACAATGGGCTTGATGTGTACGACTGGGATTGAATCTCGGTTTTCAAGAAACGATCCTAATGGTTCTATGAAAACTATAAATACCCCTCCACCCCATTTGCTCAAACCCACATTTGAATCTGATTTTGGCCCTCTAAGTTGGAGTTCACACTTCATACCTGAGGGTAAATCGGATTCAAAACTTGCGGGGACCCCCTGTAAGTATTCTTTCGTTCTTTTCATTCGTTTTTAGCGTTAAAGTCAAACTTTGTTTGACTTTATGCATTGACCAGTTTATGGTCAATGCAAAGTTCGTTTGAACTTCATAACATGAGCGTAATCACGATGGTTATAGTCCCTAGTGACTATACCTACTGATTACCAGTTATCTAGGCTCAGTGACGAGTCGTAGTTTTGGCCAAAATGCGTATTCTTGCGTATTTTGTAACCAAACTACTCTTAGGTATCAAAACCGTTTGTTTTGATACCAAACCTGTTTTCTTGTTCCTCTCTAATTCTCTCTCTAGCTATGGCGTTCTTGTTCCTCTCGTCACCCTAGCTCTTTGATCGTGAGTTTTGCGAAGCAGATTTGTCATTAGAGGATTTCAATCGTCTAATACAAACTGTGGTTGCGGATTTCATTGATTAAAGTCTAGGGTTTTTTCTTTTAAAAATTATCGCCGCCGTATCCCTTTGTTTCGAACATTCTGTATAGTCTTTGGTTGATCGGTCCCTCATGAAACCTAATTTACTGATTTCTATATGAGTTGTAAGATTCATGGGTTAGGAGTTAGCTAGATTAGGGTTTCGTTTTTCTTTTTTGTTCGTTGTCTCATCTGGTTCGTGTGGTTTCTTGGTGCGTGGTACAGTACTTCCGTAGGGTTATAGAGAGTTGTCAACTTTGTAATGGATGATCGAATGAAACTTGGTGGAAAACCGCCACTGACGTTTAAAGAGATAGCCAATCGCATTATGGATGTGGATGGGAACACTGTGCAGCCAAGACGTGGTATAAACATCATTGATGAACTCACAAAGGTCTCATTACTGATTCAATTGGATAATCTAGTCTAGCCAACAACAGGTGTGGATGGAGTGAAGTTGTCGGCCGATCCGGGGAGTATAAAGTTTTCGGGGGCTGCGACTCCTTTGGCTGGTAAGTTGAATACAAAATTATCTGGGGCTGCGGAACCCTTATCATTTGCTAAAGTAGTGAATAACGCAAAGGAGAATGTGAAGGTTAATTTTCGGATGATGGAATCTAGTGAGTCTGTTGACGGATTTGATGTCGTTATTCCATTGTCTTCAGTTAAACAAGTCACTGACAGGTATGCCAACACTTTGTATGGATATTTTCTGGGTAAACGTCTGGCTTTTCCTGTGGTGGATTACTTTGCTAAGAACAACTGGGTTTAATATGGTCTCTCTAGACTAATGATGAACGCGAACGGGTTCTTTTTCTTTAAATTCAAAACAAAGGAAGGGATGGATAAAATGGTAGAGGATGGACCTTGGATGATTAGGAATGTTCCGATAATTTTGAAGGAGTGGTCGGCCTCTGTCAAGTTGGAAAAGGAAGATATAAAAGCTATCCCTGTTTGGGTCAAGATGCATGATGTGCCGTTAGCGGCATATACTGAGGATGGTCTTAGTTTGCTCGCTTCTAAGATAGGGGTGCCCAAGATGCTGGATTCGTACACTGCTACGATGTGTGCTGAGTCTTGGGGAAGAAGCAGTTATGCTAGAGCTCTTATTGAAATTCAAGCGGGGGCTGAGTTAAAGAGGAGTGTTACTGTTGCAATCCCATCTTTAGATGGGAATGGTCATTCAAAGGTAGAGGTAATAGTTGAATATGATTGGGAGCCGTTAAGATGCTCATCTTGCTGTGTGTTTGGTCATGAAGATAGCTTGTGCCCAAATAACCCTCAGGTTGTTTCGAGTGGGGATTCTGGAAAGAAAAATGATGAATTTCAGGTTGTGGGTGCCAAGAAGAAGAAAGCTAATAATCAAGGTCTTCATATGAAAAATCAGAAGCCTAAGTTAGTCTATAGACCAGTTGTAAATCCTAAACCAAAATCGTCCTTGAGGAAGTCGGTGAACAATCAGGTATCAACATCAAACCCTTTTGATACCCTTAAGGACGATGATGGAGGTCAGGGAGGTACTACTGTGGGTCGCTTGGAGAAGAAGGCTACACAGAATTATGATAAGCAGAATTCAGATGAGGAAGAGGTCGTTGCAGTCTACAATGAAACTAATGATTTTATGACTTCGGGTACACATTCTTCATTTTCTAGAGCAAGGGCAAGCACCTCCTCCACAAAGGGCTCCAATGGTTAGATATGTTTTTATTCGAGTTAAGGGGTTGCCGGTTTGTGGTAATTTCATATTTGATGATGGAGGTTGAGTCATTTATTTGGTTTTGGTGTGTTTTTGTCTTGTCTACTTTGTTACTTGATGTAAAGTAGGCTAGGTCATGGGTTGTATTAGGGTTTTGGATTTGTTTGGTTTACATATGCGGGGCATGTCCTGTATATGAATTAGTGTGGAACACTTCCTCACTACTTGTACTTATTTGCGGTTGTTTTAATAGAATCACCGGGGTAACCCTTTACCCAAAAAAAAAAAAACTGTTTTCTAAAGTCGTTAAGCATGTTTTAACATGCTTAGCTCGTCACTTTTAGATTTGTGCTTGTCTAGGGTCGTAAGGGTAAGCGATCTAATCAATCACTTATGCTTTCGAACCCGACCCATTTGGTCGATCATTAGGATCCGACCAAACACCTTAGGTGACCATAGTTGTATAGGGAATAACCTTCAGAGATTATACCTTATGGTCACGTCGTTTAAGTAGTTGTATGATAAGTAGTTCTTATGCCTTAGGTAAATTACCAAAATACCCTTTTCGCACCAAAATTCATTTTAAGCATATGTAACCCAAATTTTAACATCTAAACTAATTTAGCAACAATATTAAACATGTTAAGGCATATATTACTTGTCATAGGACTAGTTAGGCGTTCCGAACGCGTTTTACGCGAAGGACGCGTTAAAGTAGCATAAGCTACCTAAACGGGTTGTAACGGGTCGAAAGCACTTAGGATAAGTTTCGTTTTAGTATGTAGGCTTTGTTAAACCATATTACATGAGTTCCTATACTCATTTGGTTTACGAACCCTAATGCTACCCGATCCTCCGAATAGGTCCGTTTATTAATGTAGTTACCTATATTAGGTGCCGTTTGATTCCGTGATCTACTAGCTTTGCTTGGTGGATATCTAAAGTCTATTGAGCAATCTCAAGTGAGTACATAGACCCCTCTTTTACTATTTTCCAAACATTTTGGGGTGAAACACATGTGCCTACTTGTTACTTTCGTGCTTTCCATGTTTTCATACCATATACTTGTTATGTTCATTAGTACACTATTAGTACATGATTTCATTTTGTTTTGCTATGTATGTTTACTTAGCATATTTAGCACATTGTTTTACATTACATCTTCTTTTGCTATGTATGTTTACTTGACATGATAGCACATTGATTTACATGACTTTTTCTGCTTTGTATGTTAACTTAGCATATTTAGCACATTGATTTACATGACTTTTCTGCTTTGTATGTTAACTTAGCATACTTAGTACATTACTTTCATTACATGTTTGTTTTTGGTATGACATTTGGTTTGTACAACGGGACTAAACTACATTCATTAACATTAGCTACGCCGCTCGGTAGTAAGTAATGGTACCATAGGACTTGACAAATCCCATTCCTGGCATCCTAGGTTTGTTTGGGTGTAAGGAATGACTGAATCCGAAAACATTTTACTTTGATAATCTTTACTCTAAGGTTATCCGTCTGTCTCAAGGCTTGAATGTATGCGTTAACCTACCACATAAGTGTCAGTATCAATAAAACATGCATTTATTTTACAAAACATAACTTTTGGTTTATTCAAAATACTTTGTTTTGTACATTTTTACTTGTGGTTTAAGTAGTCTCATTTTACTTACCATACATAACTTTTGTTTACACATTACATGACTTATATTCAACTTGGATTATACTATGACATTTGACTATTGGACTAAACATGGATATTTTACAATGTTGGTTGGTTTGAGTGACTTAAATAACGAGGCGTGTGCAATATGATACAAGCATGGTGGATACGCCGCTGGTACTTCCTATATATAAGTGTTTGTATGATATTACATATCATAGCGTCATTTAAACTACTTCAGTTTAGACATATTACATTTACAACACATTTTCACTTAAACATTGTTTTACAAATAACTTGGTTTATACAAACTCTTTTTACTTGGTTATTCTCTTAACCATACATTATTCTTTTATATATACATATCATCTATTTTGCTATCGTTTTTCAAATGATTTTTAAAACAAAACAATTAACAAGGTTCGTGACTGAATTTTTATTAAACATTTCTTAAACTCAAGTCATGAATCCTATTTTCATAAAACCTATGTATCTCACAGGCATTTTTATGCTGACGTACCTATTTTCACATGTGTTTTCAGGAGCTGTTGCATAGGATGTTCATGACACACTAGGGCGGACCTGTGCCTTAGAGACTTAAAATAAAGATAGACTTAGTTTAATTATGTTGTGTACTCTTTGGTTCTTGTTTTGAAACAATGTATTCCACCTTTGGTTGTTGAATAAAATGAAATTTTAATTACCATGGTTGTGGAACAATAATTCTGTTACAACACTCCCCGACGTTTCCGCCACGATTTGATGTTTTACGTTGTCGTGGTGTGACACCATTGGAGTTTCAGGTCGGTGATAGAGTCATGCTGAAAGTATCACCATGGAAGGACATTGTGAGGTTTGGGAAAGGGGGAAAGTTGAGCCCGCGTTATATAGGTCCTTTCGAAATCGCATCTCAAGTTGGACCAGTCGCGTATAGGCTCAAGTTGCGACATGAATTGAGCGGAGTTCATGATGTATTTCATGTCTCCACCTGAAAAAGTGTCTGTCTGACGAGACACTAATTATACCCCCTAGAGAGGTTCGAGTAGATGATAAACTGAGGTTTATCGAGGAACCAGTGGAGGTTCTGGATTGGAAAACCCAGAAACTCAAGAGGAGTAGGATTAAGTTGGTCAAGGTCCACTGGGATTCTAAGCGTGGACCCGAGTTCACCTGGGAGGGACAGGACCAAATGCAACAGAAATATCCTCATCTCTTCCCACCGAGTGCGAAAACGAAACCTGTGAAGTAGAATTTCGGGGACCAAATTCCCTAAATAGGGGGAGACTATGACACCCGGCTTTTCAGGCCGTACCGTACAATAGTAATCTGTGTAGTGAACATGTAAAAAGGTTGTTTGTGACTGATTGTGATATTTATATATGATAACTGATGTGTTGGTAAATTCAGATGTTTATAAAAATTATGTTGGCAACGATAAAATAAACGCTTATCGCTTAACGATTAAATATGCTAAACGAACGTCGGTGACCACCCGATCAGTGTTAAAATCCTAAAAATAGTCTTTTATTATTGGAATAATAATTTTAATCATATCCGTGAGGAAAAATAAATTAAAACGCTTAGAAACTCCATTTTTCGAGTTTGAGCGCGTACCGTGCGATACTGCGCGAATTAGACAAAATACTGTCAACGCAGCCAGTCAAGGCAACTGGTAATTATTTCAGTAATAATTTTAAGTGATTATTTTTATAGAATGATAAAAATAATTTAAAACGCACTAAAACGGGATTAAAACGCTAGATAAAATACCCGGTAATCAGTAAAATACCTGTTTTTAACCTAAATTTACATATAAAGGTGTATGTATATATATTTTGTGTGAGAGGGTGGTGTGTGGCGGCAATGTGGGCTGCCCACATTCTCTTAAATGTTGCAATTGGACACTTGTCCATTCTAGAAATGTTGAGTGATGATTATTATTTGTTCTAGTTTCCATACATCTTCACATTCCAAGAACACAATTCAAAATCACTTCACTCTCTCTCTTGAACAACAGTCGGCCGAACACCCCCTTACCACACTACCATTTCATTTTCAAATTCAAATCATGAAGATTCAAAGGCTTTGCATGGTGATTTCAAGCTTGTAAGGAGGTTTGGAGGTGATTTCAAGTAGATTCAAGCAAGAACAAGGCCTTATATCGTCATCTTTATGAAAAACCCACTAAGAAATCTTGAAGGTATAAACTTATTTTCAAAACCTCATTCTTGATTTTTAATAATGATAGAGATGATTGAAGGTTTCTCTTGAATTTGGAATTAATCACAAACTTGAAAATAACAATGAATGAGATTTTAAACAAAATAAAAATGGGTGTATGCATGTGTGTATATAGGGCCAAGAATGTGTGTATGTAAGTGCACATGTTGTATTTTGAATTTTTTATGAAAGATTTCTTGATTATTTGATTTCTTGAAAAGGATGAAGCATGAAGGAATTTTTATTTGTCATACAAGAATGTTTTAAAGTGATGTAACAGCCCAAAAAACGAGAAGTTTTATTTCGTCAGTATGTTCCTTGGGTAATGGAAAGAAATAAAATAACTAAGTCTTTTAACTTAGTTAGGATATGTAGGTTAATTAGTAATGAATAAAGTTTTGTGACAAATAGAAAGAATGGCAAACACCAGGGGCTAAACTTGGAAAAAAGAATGAAAGTTTTATAAAACACCTAAGTATGTGTATGTGTGTTCGATCAGAGAGAGAGAGAGAGAGAGAGAGAGGAGGAAAAACCCCTCTTCAACTTAAGAATTGCCCAATTGATCAAATTAGGATGGAGATTGGAGCTAAATCAGATGCATGAGCTTAGATACTGAATCATCTAGACAAGATAAACATGTGGTAAGTTGTAATTTGTGATTTGGTGATCTTGTATGAAGTGGGTTTGTGATCAATCTTGATTTTTGTTGAAATTGAGCATGGATATGTGTTAGAATGACCAAATAGAACTTGTTTTATGTATGATATCAAGTAATTTGATGTTTGAAGGTGAAACCCACTTGGGTTAGTGAAAATGGCGACATGGGTATAACACCCATGTCCAATCCTTGTTCAAAATTTGATGTAGTATGTTGTATGTGATGAATACTTGTTAGATAGGTTGAGTATGGTAGGGAATTAGGTTGATTTTAGTTGTATTTGATTGATGAAGGCAAGAAGTATGAAGATGAGCATAAGATGCTTGTACAATGTGCTTAGAAAGTAGTACGCACACCAAGTGTTTGCTGGAATGCCTAGGTGAGATTAATAGATGAAATGGTATGCAAATGATGGATGAAAGTGTATAATGTGTGGAGGTGATGTAATTCGGTGATAATTAATCATGAGAAATATGTTTTGAATGGAATACATGTAGGATTTTGGTTAATTATATGATTTGGTAAACACTATGCATTAGAAGTTGTACTCTATGCTTGGGTCATATGATGCACATTATGTGTATTGCTATATGAGTATGAAATGTGTATGATGTCTGTAGTATAAACTATTAATGTTGAGAATGTATGAGCTTAAGTTGATAATTCATATGATGGACAGTTGACTTTCTAAAAGTCAATTGTGCATAAATAGCATAGTAAGACATTTGGCCACAAATGTGATGTTAGGGAAATCGCAAGGCACATGCTATATCAATAAATGTTATATGTGACGATATAAAGAATTATGTAGAATAAATGTAATTTAGAATGTGCGTGTATGTTAATAATGCGGTAACCACAATGACATGAAAGTATAGGATCATGTTAAGGTGGGTGGAAGCGTGGAAGGCTAACGGGAAGGATGCGAGGAAGCAAGTACGAAACGGACGCTTAAGGTAAGTGATTTCCGGTATCACTTTTTATTTATAAATGAAGTTTGGTATGTTGTATATAGGGAACCATGTAAGAATTTACGGATAAGGGCAAGTACCAAGGTAAGTTCATATGAACTTCGTCTATCCTTAATGTAAATTAAGATGATAGTCTCATCATGTTAATAGAATGTTCATCATGTTACTGAAATGTTCATCATGTTAATGGAATGTTCATAGTGTTAATGGAATGTTCATCATGTTAATGGAATGTTCATTATGTTGCTGAAATGTTCATCATGTTAATGGAATGTTCATCATGTTACATGAATGTTCATCATGTTACTGGAATGTTCATCATGTTACTGAAATGTTCATCATGCTAATGGAATGTTCATTATGTTACTGGAATGTTCATCATGTTACTGAAATGTTCATCATGTTAATGGAATGTTCATCATGTAACTGGAATGTTCATAATGTTACTGGAATGTTCATCATGTTACTGAAATGTTCATCATGTTAATGGAATGTTCATTATGTTACTGGAATGTTCATCATGTTATCATGTTACTGGAATGTTCATCATGCTACTGAAATGTTCATCATGTTACTAGAATGTTCATCATGTTACTGAAATGTTTATCATGTTAATAGAATGTTCATCGTGTTAATGGAATGTTCATCATGTTACTGGAATGTTCATCATGTTTGTTGGAAGTTAGTCGGTTATGTTTGTTTGTATTTGCATTGATTTGTGTTGATATGTTTGTAGATAAGGCTCAACTTACAAATAAGTGAATATGACTTGTATGTATGTATGTATGTATGTATGTATGTATGTATGTATGTATGTATGTATGTATGTATGTATGTAGATATGGAACTGTAGCGTGTGTAAGTAGTGCGAACTTGTATATACGTACATATGAATGGGATACGTATGAATCTACTTAGATATATGAAAGTGTATACACGTGCTGTAATCTAATGATTGTAGATCACTGGTATACGTATATGTGAAGATGTGGGTTTTCAATATGTTTGAGATTACGTATTCCTAACCATGTTACTATTGAGAATGAAATAAATGGAGTGCAGGTATGGGAACGCCGGACTCTCGATGAATTGATGTCGAACTCGAGTAAATAAAATTGAGAGGATGTTTCAATGGAATATCTTACGTAGTTAGAATGTGATATGGCCTTCTAAGTATATGTATTAAATTATATATGATGTTACCATGTACCAACGTGTTGGTTATATATTGTGACCGCAGGTTAGTCAGATATTCATGATGGACAAGTGAACGAGGATCAAGTTGAAGATCATGGATTGTACGGGAAAGCGGTCACGTTGTTTGTAATCATTTTTTAACATAGTTACATTAAATAAATGATGAATGATATATTTATGTTAGAAGGGTTGACCTAAACGATATTTAAGTATGTTAGAGTAGTTAAAAGAAAGAAATTTTACGGTTCATTTTCCGTTGCATCGTTTTGGGTCAAATCGTGAATAGGATCTTACAAGTGATTAGAGATTTGAAAGTGATATATTGAAAAGTAAAATTTTGGAAGTATGTGTGTGTATATATATTTCGTATATATGTATGTATATATGTATGCAAGCATGTAAAAGTTGTTATATAATCTTAAATGTGAAAGATCTAAGCATGAATGAACATGAATGATTTGAAAGATCATAGTGATATGTGTAATATTTGTAAGAATATGATGTTAGTGAAATTTTGAGCATGAATAGATCATGAGTGATGATGATGATAATGTGTGAGTGCATTAGATGCACATATGTGAACTTACATGGTGATGTGAAGGCATGAAATAATCATATGATTATGATATCATAAAAATCATATTTAATCATATTATAAACACTAAAATAAAGATATTTTAAAGTGTTTAGTGACATATAACTTTGTCATGATGTTTACTAGCCTTGCATGTTGTACTTGGTGCTTTAAAAGTTGTAAAGTACGTGAAATCGCATGATTTATGTGACTTACAAAAAACTGCACTAATCTGGTTATAACCACTATTTTTATCAATAAATAACATGTATTGTGTTAAAATACCAAGTCGTTTCGAGTTGGGATGATTATAGTAATGTTTAACGCAAAACTATGCGTTAAAACGGTCAAAAATCGGCTTTTCGAGTGATTTTTATAAAACTGATTTAGATCAGTAAGTAAACTGATATTTTTAGTTTAAAAACAATTATTTTAACTAATTGTAAGTTTACTTGGTGTTTGGTTAGTCATACGTGACTTCCGACGCCCGAAAATGTTACCGAATCGCTAATATACGCATTTTTCAATGAACACTAGTAGGGGTAATTTAGGGTGAACCTTATGTGTTAAGATGTGTTATGTGATTTAAACATGTGAATGTGAAAATATGTTAAGTTTTAACATGATGTTGGAAATTTAGCATATGCATGTATACTTGTGCGTTTTGTGCGGTAGAAACGGTTAAAGTCGCATTAAATGTGTAACTTGTTTGTCGAGCATAAAAATTGGTACATATAAAATATTTTATGTACGCTTGCTTTAAAAATGACAAAATAGATAAGCTAACGAAATTACACGTGCTTCGATAATAAACTATGTGAACGTTTATGTATATATATTACGACACGCAAATCGTAGATATATTACGTATAAACGGGAGTGTTAACGGATTTACATGATAACGGTCACCAATAAAATCGTTCAAGTTGCAAAAATATTAAAATATATATATGGACTCATAAATATACATATATTAACGTGCCAACATATTAAAAAACGTGAAGTTTTCGAGAAAATCTCAAAGTTATGTGACAATTCTAAGAAACGGAGAAACTTAGGATTTTTGTGATGCATATTGATTTAAAAATCGTTCCTATATATATTAGGACGTGTAGAAATCAATCTCTGGGATTGCGCTATTTAAAATACGCACCCAAAGGTGAGTGTCACTAAACCCCTCTTTTACTGCTTTGTATATGTTTTGGGGGTAGAACACGCCAATAAAAGGGTTTAATAATGTTTTTGGATTAAAACATACCTTTTAATATAAATTATATATTTTCGTTGAAAATATATGGAGTTTGATAAATCATGCGTTTCGAGGTAAAACGTTTTTTTTATGAATATATGTTTGGAGGAGAAGTTGGGATGGTGATGTGTTTCTGAGGAAAAACCGACCGTGATGTTGGAACGAATATTGCTTGGTCTCAAGAGAGTAAGTAACAGCATAGGCTTACATTTCGGTGGGGATTTCAGGGGATTCGTACAACATCGTATATTAAATTTGTCATATTAGTAGGATATATATATTGTACATGAGGCAGACATCATATATGGTCTCAATATGGACCCTGTGCCAATGATGTCGTTTAATCGATTAAGTATTGCACGCGATGAATTGTTGGTAGATCTATCGGTTTGACAACCCCGTCGTGACCGGTCGCCCCGTTTCAAGTCAAGCGGCGAATTTAAATTCTGGTTATTGTCTAGCATTGATTATCCCTGCATGGTAAATATATAGTTCGTATTGTCTAGCTCACATACGAGTCTGAAAGTTGATGCTATGAATTTAATATACAAAACTTGGGAAAATGCCTTAATGTCGTGTTTTTGAACTACGACGGATGACCCATGGATTTTATCAAGGAAGTAAATGCACTTTCTAAAAAAATTATATGGATGTTTTAAAATAACACATAATTAGAAAGTTTTCCTTTGGATCAAATTGTTAGATTTGAATATGTGAACTCACCTTCCTTTGTGTTGACACTTTATTTTAACGTGTTCTACAGGTGCTTGAGTTCGGCTTCGGGAATCATGGCGTATCTTGTGTTGATGATGCATGTTGGGTTATTTGAAAATGTTGGACAACTTTTAAACTTTTTGGGACTTTTGTAATAAGATCCGCGAGGATCAAGACAACTTAACTTATGTGGTTGTGTCATGGTTTTTAAAATGTAATGTTTAATAACTTATGTTTTAAAATAAGTCGAAATGTGTCACACCCCCAAAATCCACACGCGGAATATCACCGCTTGGAGGCGTGACTGACCAGGATCAAGCCACCAATCATATTGAACACATAAGTAGTAAGTAAAAGTAAAGGTAATCCATCACAATACAATTGGTGTTCAATCAAAAACATAGCATAGGTAGCGGAAGCATAGTTATGAAAATCCAACACAAGTGTTTAGTTTAAAGAGTCATAAAGTTTTCATCAAAACATCCACAATCCGTGCCCACAACGACCGCGCCTCCCGTGCAAGCTCCAAGAGTACCTATGGTCCTGCAAGGCATGTAACAGAAAGTCAACAACTAGTTGAGCGAGTTCACAGTAAGCAAGTTCGTTGCATAACTATGCATTATTAACTAAGCCGTTGTGTAGATTCAATTGGTGGGGGCTTCCCATGTTGTATGTACTATCAGTGGGGGCTTCCCATGTTTGTATTTACTAGACTAGTTGTACCATAAGTGTTCTTCTTGACCCGAGAACAGGATTGCGTACGAGGTTTACGTAGGCTTTACGTAAGTGCCCTTCTCAACCCGAGGACAGTGGTACGCGGGGGTTTTCGTAGGTTTTACGTAAGTGTCCTTCTTCACCCGAAGACAGTAGTATGTATGAGTTTACGTAGGTTTTACGTAAGTGCCCTTCGTAACCTGAGGACAGTGGTAAGTACAAGTTTACGTAGGTTTTACGTAAGTGTCCTGCTTATCCTGAGGACGATGGTAGAAAGTCTAGTAGCAGTGTAAGTACAAGTAATTGTTCAATCCCATTATTCAAAACCCATTCCCTACCCCGGGAATCCCATGCCTTGGTAAGAGTGTGAACTCACATTGGTTTGCTCGGTATGCTAAGTTAAGTGCTCACAAGAAATCAATCAAAGCCTAGAGTATGCATGTATTCACAGTCAGTACATGGTTGTAAGGTTTCACATGCAACCAATGTCACGAAGTGTGTTTAAGCAATTATCATGTATCATAAAAGCAGTTATCAATTTCATGCAGTCCATGCTTTAAGGTCTTTCACAGTTTATTCTAATATAACAATCCAATCATACACTTAACAGAGTTGGCATTTAGCAGAACTAGGAACTAACTGAGTGAGTAAAGTTAACAGGATTACTCCCCTTATCTTAACAGAGTTAATAGCTAGTAATGTTATATACTTCAGAATTAACAAAGTCAACAAGCTTAACAGAGTTACATGCTGAATAGAACTGATAAAGTTAACAATTAATGGATTTCCAATCTAGCAGAGTTAACCACTTTACAGTCATAACAGAGTTAACATCAACATTAGCAGAGATATCACATACAATAAGTTTAACATACGTAACCTAGTTAACATAATAACAGAACTAATATACTAACTGAGTTGCTGAACTATCAGAGTTATTGTTTAACAAGTTTAACGACTGAGTAAATAACTAACAGGGGTGCACACTTAACAGAATTTACTAAGCCAGTTAACTGTGCAAAACAATACAACGAAATCCCTAAGTAGTGAAATCCCCCTTTGGGCCGAAATCCCCTTTTGGGCCGGAATCACCTCGGCCGAAATCACCTTAGTGATTTCGTCCAGTTTGTTAACAAATGTGGTGGGTGTTTTCGTTAGTATTATCATCATCAACAACAGCAGGTTACGCATACCCAGCAAATCCTATCTCATTAACAGTTAATCAACTAAAAAATCCCCAAACATTACTAACCATCTCGACAGTTTCATTAACAATCAAACGACCCAAACAATAAACACCATCGCACAGATTACTAAATCATTGTGATATCAAGACTATCATTTAATCCTCAGATCTTTCATAACATACAGATCAATACAAAACATACACTCATAATCATCACATACTACCCGTTCATTCATGATGTCCAGAAATCAAGTGATTCAAATCAAGTAATCATAAGAAATCGATAACTAACCTAAGCAGCAAGGTGGTACTTCGATCGATGTGTGCCGTCGGGTTTCACAAGGGAGCAAGAGAGAAAGAACGTGATAGGTGGCTAGGGTTTGCTTATCGTTTCTCCGAATACAGTCGCGTAAGAGTTATACACAACCCAAACAACTTGTCACTAGGCCAAGGCCCATCTTTGTTTTCGCCAAACATTGGTGGACGAAAACACTAATGTGGTTTCGTCACAGGAGGGTGTTTTCAGGTTGGTTAGGTTATTGGCCAAGGTTTTATTATTTATGCAAGATATGTATAATATACACATAACAATAACACTTATATAGCACCTCAATTATATATAAAAATACACTTGCAATTAAGTACGATTTAACATATTACAACGTGTACGATTGTGAAACATGACAAGTCGTGTCAACAAACAAACTAAACAATTAACATGCAATAGTGCGACACTGGAATCTTAGAAACTCGAGTTGTCACATTATCCCCAACTTGAAAGAAATTTTGTCCCGAAATTTAGCATGCGGTTACTGAGGAAGCTAGGTAAGTTGTATCGTTTACTGGTTTTCCTGGGGTGTCACATCATCCCCCCGTTGATTTGGAATTCCGTCTCGAAATTCTGTAGTAGCTTCAGCCTCAGTAGTAGTTGCATTGTTTTCGAACAACTGGGGATATTTGAGTTCCATTTGGTCTTCTCGTTCCCAGGTATACTCTGGGCCACGACGGGAGTTCCAACGAACTCGAACAAGAGGTATTCTGGTGTTCTTGAGGACCTTAACATCCTGGTCCGTGATTTCAACTGGTTCTTCGACGAAATGCAACCGTTCGTCGATAGTGAGCTCCTTCAAAGGAACTATGAGGGTCTCATCTGACAGACACTTCTTCAGATTCGACACGTGAAAGACGTTGTGAACTGCACTGAGTTCAGCTGGTAAGTTCAGTCTGTAGGCCACTTTGCCTATTTTCTCAATGATTTCAAATGGTCCAACGTATCGTGGATTGAGTTTGCCCCTTTTGCCAAAACGAACAACACCCTTCCAAGGTGAAACTTTGAGTAGCACTCGATCCCCAACCTGGAACTCGAGTAGTTTCCTGTCTTTATCGGCGTATGCTTTCTGACGGTCACGAGCTGCTGCCATGCGTTGTCGTATTTGAGCAATCTTTTCTGTTGTGTCTACTACCAGTTCTGGACCTGTGATCTGACTATCACCCACCTCTGCCCAACAGAGAGGTGATCGGCATTTACGCCCGTACAATGCCTCGAATGGAGCGGCTTTAATGCTGGTGTGGTAACTGTTGTTATACGAGAACTCCACTAACGGGAGATATTTTTCCCAGCCGTTGCCGAAATCGATTACACATGTACGAAGCATGTCTTCTAAAGTTTGAATAGTGCGCTCAGACTGCCCATCCGCCTGAGGGTGATAAGTTGTGCTCATGTCTAAACGAGAGCCAAAAGATTTGTGCATTGCTTGCCACAGTTCTGAAGTAAAACGTGCGTCACGATCAGAGATAATAGAGGTTGGCACCCCGTGCCTTGAAACCACTTCTTTTAAGTAGATGTCTGCTAAGGTAGAGAACTTGTCTGTTTCCTTAATAGCCAGGAAGTGTGCAGACTTAGTGAGTCGATCCACGATCACCCAAATAGTATCATTCCCACGTTGAGATCTAGGCAGGCCAGTAACAAAATCCATGGAAATTTGCTCCCATTTCCATTGTGGTATCTCAGGTTGTTGGAGCGGGCCTGAAGGTTTCTGATATTCCGCTTTGACTCTCGCACAAGTCAAACACTTGCTGACGTAAGTCGCTATGTGAGCCTTCATGCTAGGCCACCAGTATGTAGTTCTGAGGTCGTGGTACATCTTATCCGAACCAGGATGTACTGAGTAGCGAGACTTGTGTGCCTCATCCATCACAAGCTCTCGTAGGTTGCCATAGTGTGGGACCCAAATGCGTCCTGTTACATAGTAGGCGCCGTCTGCCTTTTGTTCTAACCGTTGCCTTGAACCGCGTAGGGCTTCAGCCCTGACGTTTTCTGGTTTTAATGCTTCTACCTGAGCATCTCGTATCTGAGAAGGAAGACTAGACTGAATAGTGAGTTGCAACACTCGTACACGCCAAGGTGTAGTATCCTTTTGACTGAGGGCGTCGGCCACCACATTGGCTTTGCCCGGATGGTACTTTATAGCACATTCGTAATCGTTTAGTAATTCGACCCATCGACGTTGTCGCATGTTCAATTCTTTCTGCTTGAAAATATGCTCGAGACTCCTGTGATCGGTGTAGATGGTGCACTTGGTACCATACAGGTAATGTCGCCATATCTTGAGCGCAAAAACAACAGCTCCCAACTCTAAATCATGTGTAGTGTAGTGTAATTCCGTTCGTGAATCTTAAGTTGGCGCGAAGCATAATCAATGAATTTATCCCGTTGCATCAACACACATCCAAGACCTTGGATGGATGCGTCGCAGTAGACTACAAAATCGTCCGTGCCTTCAGGCAATGAGAGGATAGGTGCGCTACAAAGTCTATCCTTTAATTGCTGAAACGCTGTTTCCTGTGTATTACCCCAACGGTAAGCAACACCTTTCTGTGTCAGTAGTGTAAGAGGCTGCGCAATCTTTGAGAAGTCTTTGATGAACCGTCTGTAATAACCCGCCAAACCCAAGAATTGGCATATTTCGGTTGGTGTGCGAGGTGCAGGCCAGTTCTTGATCGAATCTACCTTGGATGGATCAACATGAATCCCATCCTTGTTTACCACGTGGCCTAAGAAGTGGACTTCACGAAGCCAGAAGTCGCATTTCGAAAATTTGGCGTACAGCTGTTCCGTTCGAAGGAGTTCCAAAATAAGTCGTAAATGCTGCTCGTGTTCCTCCTGACTCTTCGAATAGATCAGGATGTCGTCGATGAAAACAATAACAAACTTGTCAAGATAAGGTTTGCACACCCTGTTCATAAGATCCATGAAAACCGCAGGCGCGTTCGTTAATCCGAATGGCATGACCAGAAATTCGTAGTGACCGTAGCGTGTTCTAAATGCTGTTTTGGAGACGTCCTCGTCCCGGACTCTCAGTTGATGGTAGCCTGACCTTAGGTCAATCTTCGAGTAATAGCTCGACCCTTGCAACTGGTCGAATAAGTCGTCGATGCGTGGAAGAGGATAGCGATTCTTCACAGTCACCTTGTTCAGTTCGCGGTAATCTATGCACATGCGGAAGGTACCGTCTTTTTTCTTCACAAATAATACTGGAGCTCCCCAGGGCGAAGAGCTAGGACGTATGAAACCCTTTTCCAAGAGTTCTTGCAATTGCTTAGACAGTTCTTCTAGTTCAGTTGGAGCTAAGCGATAAGGTGCTCGAGCTATAGGTGCTGCTCCTGGAGCTAGCTCGATCTGAAATTCGACCTGGCGATGAGGCGGTAACCCAGGTAACTCTTCAGGAAACACTTGAGGAAAGTCGCGTACAACAGGAATATCCTCTAACTTCTTCTCTTTCGTCGATGTATCTGTAACGAGTGCTAAAATAGCTGTGTGGCCCTTTCGCAAACACTTCTGTGCCTTCAAGAAGGAAATGATGCCACTCACGACACCACTCTTGTCCCCTTGAACTTCGAGAGGTTCTTTGCCAAAACGGGGAATACGAATGATCTTCTCTTTGCATAGGATCTCTGCTTGCTGTTGGGATAACCAATCCATACCAATGACGATGTCAAAACTACCCAGAGTTATGGGAATGAGATCGATAGAGAAAGTTTGACCAGCGAGGATAAGATTACAACCCTGAACTATGTGTGTGGCCTCTAGACTTTTACCGTTAGCTAACTCTACGACATGTTTGGTGTTCAAAAGTGTTGGTGCGCGTTTAAGCATTTGATTAACTTTCAGAGACATATAACTGGTATCCGCACCCGAATCAAATAATACAGTAACATAAAAGTCGTCGAGAAGAAACTTACCCATAACCACATTAGGATCGTTCCTTGCATCACCCCGACCAATCACAAATGCACGACCCCAGGCACCATTGTCGTTGTTGTTTCCCCCATTGTTGTTCCCATTGCCCTGATTATTGTTGTTGTTGTTCTGGTTTCGGTTTAACTGGGGGCAGTGTCTCTTGAAGTGACCTTCTGCACCACAATGAAAACATCCCTTGTTACCCTGTTGTTGGTTCTGCTGCGTTTGCTGCTGCTGTTGATTCTGAGTTACAGGCCGTGGGCTCCTACAATCCTTGGCCTCATGACCCATCTTGAGACACCTCAGACAACGACCCTTGTTGCACTGGCCACTGTGGTGCCTGTTACACTTGTTGCACTTTGGGTGATTTCCTTGATATCTTTTCTGCCCCTGACTACCAGAGATTGCTGACCCGGACTCTGGTAGTCATTAGTCTTGCGTTGCTGAGCTTGAGACTGAACGGTAGCTGAACCCCTGCTGGAATCCCCTTCCCATTTCCGCTTTTTGTCACTGGGAGTAGCAGGAGTAGCTGAAGTGGTAGCGGTAGTAGCAGAACTGATACGTTTAGGCAGCCTGTTCTATTCCACTGCCTGATCGGTGAGGCGATGAGCTAACTTGACGATCTGTTGAATGGTGCCAAGATTCGCTGAGGTTACATGACTTTGAATCTCCGGCACCAGACCCTTGAGATACAGTTCGATACGCTTAATGGGAGGGTCTACCATAGTAGGACACAGAATAGCCAACTCGTTTGACCTTTTGGTGTATGCTTCAATCTCCGACCCCGTCATCTTCAGATTGTAAAACTCTACCTCTAGCTTATGAATGTCATCACGGCTACAGTATTCTTCTTTGATCAATTCCTTGAAATCGTTCCAAGGGGTGGCGTTAGCAACAGCCAACCCTAACATCTGAACTTGCGCATTCCACCAAGTCAGCGCAATGCCTTCTAGAGTACCAGTGGCGTACTTCACCCTGCGAGCCTCAGGGCATTCACATATCTCAAAAACGGACTCGAGCTTTTCAAACCAATGGAGGAGTCCAACTGCTCCTTCCGTGCCACTAAAAGTAGTAGAACGACATTCCATGAAAGTTTTGAAGGTGCAAACAGGTGGCTGAGCGTGCTGACCTGTTGTGTATAAGAACCAGGACAAGATTAAGCACAAGAGTTGGTTTAGGAGTGTAGGATCTAAAGATCCTAGTGTGAGTTACAACTGCAGGGTATACCTCCTGCTTGTGCGGCTGCAAGTGCCGCAGCAACTCGCTCGTTAATGAGAGCCGTCAACTGGGCTTGTGTCATGTTGATACGTCCAGCCATGATCTTCATAGCAAAGATAACATAAGTAAGAGAGGTTCGCGAATAGTGCGATGACAGAAGAGAGTGAGCACACAAGTATTCTCAAGCAATAAGGGTCATGTGTATCTAAGCATACCATGAGCAAAGTTCTATGTAATTCTAGCAAGTAGGCAATAAAACATATACCATATTACCTAGAATGTTGAGTCTTGCACGTGGAGCGAGGCGTCGTTGTGGATCGTTGAGCACTGTACTGGTTATAGTCTGGTTTGAATAAAAACGTTTTCCCCTCATTAAAACCGAGTTCTCTATAACCAATGGCTCTGATACCAATCTGTCACACCCCCAAAATCCACACGCGGAATATCACCGCTTGGAGGCGTGACTGACCAGGATCAAGCCACCAATCATATTGAATACATAAGTAGTAAGTAAAAGTAAAGGTAATCCATCACAATACAATTGGTGTTCAATCAAAAACATAGCATAGGTAGCGGAAGCATAGTTATGAAAATCCAACACAAGTGTTTAGTTTAAAGAGTCATAAAGTTTTCATCAAAACATCCACAATCCGTGCCCACAACGACCGCGCCTCCCGTGCAAGCTCCAAGAGTACCTATGGTCCTGCAAGGCATGTAACAGAAAGTCAACAACTAGTTGAGCGAGTTCACAGTAAGCAAGTTCGTTGCATAACTATGCGTTATTAACTAAGCCGTTGTGTAGATTCAATTGGTGGGGGCTTCCCATGTTGTATGTACTATCAGTGGGGGCTTCCCATGTTTGTATTTACTAGACTAGTTGTACCATAAGTGTTCTTCTTGACCCGAGAACAGGATTGCGTACGAGGTTTACGTAGGCTTTACGTAAGTGCCCTTCTCAACCCGAGGACAGTGGTACGCGGGGGTTTACGTAGGTTTTACGTAAGTGTCCTTCTTCACCCGAAGACAGTAGTATGTATGAGTTTACGTAGGTTTTACGTAAGTGCCCTTCGTAACCTGAGGACAGTGGTAAGTACAAGTTTACGTAGGTTTTACGTAAGTGTCCTGCTTATCCTGAGGACGATGGTAGAAAGTCTAGTAGCAGTGTAAGTACAAGTAATTGTTCAATCCCATTATTCAAAACCCATTCCCTACCCCGGGAATCCCATGCCTTGGTAAGAGTGTGAACTCACATTGGTTTGCTCGGTATGCTAAGTTAAGTGCTCACAAGAAATCAATCAAAGCCTAGAGTATGCATGTATTCACAGTCAGTACATGGTTGTAAGGTTTCACATGCAACCAATGTCACGAAGTGTGTTTAAGCAATTATCATGTATCATAAAAGCAGTTATCAATTTCATGCAGTCCATGCTTTAAGGTCTTTCACAGTTTATTCTAATATAACAATCCAATCATACACTTAACAGAGTTGGCATTTAGCAGAACTAGGAACTAACTGAGTGAGTAAAGTTAACAGGATTACTCCCCTTATCTTAACAGAGTTAATAGCTAGTAATGTTATATACTTCAGAATTAACAAAGTCAACAAGCTTAACAGAGTTACATGCTGAATAGAACTGATAAAGTTAACAATTAATGGATTTCCAATCTAGCAGAGTTAACCACTTTACAGTCATAACAGAGTTAACATCAACATTAGCAGAGATATCACATACAATAAGTTTAACATACGTAACCTAGTTAACATAATAACAGAACTAATATACTAACTGAGTTGCTGAACTATCAGAGTTATTGTTTAACAAGTTTAACGACTGAGTAAATAACTAACAGGGGTGCACACTTAACAGAATTTACTAAGCCAGTTAACTGTGCAAAACAATACAACGAAATCCCTAAGTAGTGAAATCCCCCTTTGGGCCGAAATCCCCTTTTGGGCCGGAATCACCTCGGCCGAAATCACCTTAGTGATTTCGTCCAGTTTGTTAACAAATGTGGTGGGTGTTTTCGTTAGTATTATCATCATCAACAACAGTAGGTTACGCATACCCAGCAAATCCTATCTCATTAACAGTTAATCATCTCAAAAATCCCCAAACATTACTAACCATCTCGACAGTTTCAGTAACAATCAAACGACCCAAACAATAAACACCATCGCACAGATTACTAAATCATTGTGATATCAAGACTATCATTTAATCCTCAGATCTTTCATAACATACAGATCAATACAAAACATACACTCATAATCATCACATACTACCCGTTCATTCATGATGTCCAGAAATCAAGTGATTCAAATCAAGTAATCATAAGAAATCGATAACTAACCTAAGCAGCAAGGTGGTACTTCAATCGATGTGTGCCGTCGGGTTTCACAAGGGAGCAAGAGAGAAAGAACGTGATAGGTGTCTAGGGTTTGCTTATCGTTTCTCCGAATACAGTCGCGTAAGAGTTATACACAACCCAAACAACTTGTCACTGGGCCAAGGCCCATCTTTGTTTTCGCCAAACATTGGTGGACGAAAACACTAATGTGTTTTCGTCACAGGAGGGTGTTTTCAGGTTGGTTAGGTTATTGGCCAAGGTTTTATTGTTTATGCAAGATATGTATAATATACACATAACAATAACACTTATATAGCACCTCAATTATATATAAAAATACACTTGCAATTAAGTACGATTTAACATATTACAACGTGTACGATTGTGAAACATGACAAGTCATGTCAACAAACAAACTAAACAATTAACGTGCAATAGTGCGACACTGGAATCTTGGAAACTCGAGTTGTCACAAAATGTCCAACAAATGAGTGCATCATTCAACAAGATATAAATGGGCACCAACTTCCGTCACCACTACGTTTAATATTCCGCTGCGACGTTTTTGGGGTGTGACATTCACCACTACACTTGATGTTATGAACATTCAATGAGGGTCAAGAACATACAATAAGAAAGGAAATAATTATAACTAATCTAAGAAATCATCAAGTAATGTGTGGATTTTTAGTAGGATAGCCAAAGCTTGTCCTATAATCACTCAAACATCAAGCTTCAAGCTTGAATACTACTTGTGGGTAAAAAAAACCCTAAACAAAACAGAATGTTTGTGAGGTTTACACCTCTGATTTTACATGTCTCAACCTTGTTTTTAAGCCAAACTAACCATAGATGTGGTTATGAGCATAAGGACATAGGTTTGAGATGAGATAACTCTAGTTTAATCAAGTTTAAGAAAGATTGAATAAAAAACAGAAAGATCAGCCAACTTTAGAGCCTTTTCTATGACATTCCAGACCTTGATTTTCCATGGAAAATCTATGGAAATGTTCCTAAGGTCAATCCAAGTAAGTAGGAAAAAGAATCAAGTGAAAAGATTAAGAAATGAGTGAGTTATGCTCACTTTTGTAAGATGTGATGAATCTGCTCGAACTCTTGATTTCAGCTGCGATTTGGAGTGTTTGAGAGTGAATGGATAATGTTTAGAAAGTGAAAAAAATGCTTGGAGGAGGCTTGGGTTATATAGGGCATGGATTAGGGTTTCATTGGGTTGGGCTTGGGTTATATAGGGCATGGATTAGGCTTGGGTTAATCATTGAAACAAGCCCACAAAACCCAGCCACATAGGGCTGATTGGCGCTGATCTGGGCTGCCATACTTTTATTATTTTTTTTACATTATAATGTTACATATTTGTGTTATATGTTAAGTATTTAACATATTCAATGTATAACCTAACATGTTACAAGCCCAAATGTGTGTATTTATCATGTTTCAAGGTAGAAACATTATGTTCTTATACACATTTCAAGGTAGAAACATTTTGTTCTTATAGATGATATAAAGGTAAACATGTTTTTTTATAACAAAAGAACACAAACAAGTATGATTAAGTATGAAGATCGAGAATTAAGTATCGTATACGCATGAATTGAGCATGTATGACAAATGTTTGTAAGTTTAACACATCTTGCAAGAATTACGATTAGGTTAACATATGTATAATGAATTCAAACGTGTGAATAAGTATGAATATGTAAAACATGAATTGTAATAAATACGAATTTTTATTTATGATCCAAGTCTCGAATTTTACAATGATACAACGGAAAAGACGATTACAAGAATACAAGATTTCTAAAAATAGAAATACAGACAAAGCTTTCTAATTATGGAAAGTATGAAGAAGCAGGGCGTTATAGTCTCCCCTCCTTTATGAAATTTCATCCCGAAATTTAGGAAGAAGTAACGAAAAGTTTCAGATACTTAATCTTCATCTCCATTTCGAGTTCCCAAGTAAACTCGGCGCCACAATTTCCTTCCCATCGAACCTTGACGATAGGAATTTGACTGCGCCTCAATTTCTTGACACCACGGTCCATGATCTCGACAGGTTTCTCCACGAAGTGCAGTGTTTCGTTGCTTTAAAGATCTTCTAGTGGAACTTGAAGTCCTTTATCAGCTAGACACTTCTTAAAGTTTGAAACATGGAAGACAGGATGCACATTGTTGAGTTCTTCAGGTAGGTCTAGTCAATACGCAACCCTGCCAATCCTTTTGAGAATCTTGAAAGGACCAACATAACGATGTGCGAGTTTCCATTTCTTACCAAATCGAACCACACCCTTCCAAGGGGATACCTTGAGAAGTACGAAGTCACCTATCTCGAATTCCAAAGGCTTGCGGCGCTTGTCGGCGTAACTATTTTGTCTGCTCCTAGCTTCAATAAGTTGTCTCGAACCTGTAAAATCTTGTCCGTTGTCTCTTGTATGAGCTCAAGACCAGTGATTTTAACTTCACCAATCTCTTGCCAACAAATAGGCGAACGACACTTGCGATCATACAATGCTTCGAAGGGTGCCATTTGAATACTCGCGTGATAATTGTTGTTATACGAGAATTCGATCAAGGGCAAGTGTGAATCCCAGTTGCCACCAAAATCGATTACGCTTGAATGAAGCATAGCCTCTAACGTTTGGATAGTACGCTCGGTTTGATTGTCACACCCCGACCGCGTAAAACAACAAACCACGGCGGAAACGCCGGGGAGTGTAGTAACAGAATTATTGTTTCACAACACATGGTATTTAAAGTTTGGTTTTATTAGAATTAATGTTTACATTGTCTTGGAAATAACAAAAACATAACAAGAATTAAACTATCTTTCATAGTTTTAAGTCACTAAGGCCCGAGTCCGCCTAAGTGTAGCATGATCAACCTTAAACATTGGCTCCTTAAAAACACATGTGAAAATAGGTACGTCAGCATAAAAATGCATGTGAGATACATAGGTTTTGTTGATGAAGGATTCATGACTTGTAAGTTAAAAGAAGTGTTTAACAAAAAGCAGTCATGAATCTTGTAAAATGTTTTCTTTTATAAAATCATGTGAAAATCGATATGAAAATCAGATGATATAAAAGAATGATGTATGGTTAAATAATTAACCAGATGAAAATGAATTTGTATAAAATATGTCATTTGTAAAACAATGTCTTGTGAATAATATGTCACGTCTTTGTATAAGATGTATCGTGTCTTTGTCTTTGTCGAAGTGGTTTAGATAACGCTACGATATGTAATATTATAAAAGCACTTATATATAGGAAGTACCGGCGGCGTCTTTTTATCTTGACACTTTGTTTCTTACCAATATCCTTATCTTCTGTCTTTTTATCTTGAAACGCTTCAAGACCTGCAACAGTAGGATAAACTCGATCAATCAAATAATCACACGTTGTATAAACGTTTGATTCTTTCACTCTCAATCTTTTCGAGTTCCAAATCCTGCTTCAGCTTTGCACAGTCTTCAATATACTCATTGATGACCTTCTGCTTTATCATTAATGTGGAACTCATCATTGTCATAGCAGCATCAACTTCTGAATTTGTCTTTTTCAGACCATCGACTGTTCTGTTCAGCACATCATATGATTCTTTTATATATTTCACATCAGACAACAAATTCTCTTTCAGCTCTTCTAGTTCATAAATCTTCTTTTCTTTCTCCTCACAATGTTTACAGGACTCCAAACATTTCTGACAAGGTTTAATGATCTCAACTTCAACAACCTTCTCAACTTCAACAATTTTTTCTACCTCGACGATTTTTTCAACTTCTACGATCTTTTCAACTTCTACAATTTTTTCTACTATTTTCTCCACTTCAACGATTTTATCTATCACCTTCTCAATCACTGATTCATCATTAGATTCTGTCACACCCCGAAATTATCAGAGCATTGGCGTGACTGGAATGGTATCTTCATTGCACAGCGGAAGCAAATATAGCAAAGACTTTCTAGAAATTGAACGCCCACTAAGTACTCGACTCTTCATGGTTCTCCTATTCCAACCGTGCCTTGTCTTAGAACTGTAACCTGAGAAAGAACATGCGAGAAAAATCAACATAATGTTGAGCGAGTTCATAGTTTGTTTGTAAAAGATTTGAAATAAATCTTTTGAGTTGTGAAAGGTTTGAAATAAATCCTTGGAATAACCGGTTTTTGAAATAGTATTGAGAAAATGAATTTAAAAATCATTTTCTTGCCAAATTGTATGGAAACGTTGTGTTTGTAACACGCTATGTTCATAAAACCATGTATTTGTAAAGCCTTGTATTTGTAATGTTCATATAACCGTCAATGCCCACCCTGACTTTGACTCCATGCCCGCATAATTCTTTGAATTTGTATAAAACATGATAGTTAATTTGTATGAACAAAAAGTTTCCGTAAGTATAAAAATCCCTGGTATGTAGCAAATAAGGAAAAAGAGATCACCAATGGTTTGCAAGGCCATTGATATGTGTGAAGTGCAAGTAGGAAGACTCAAACCTAGCAGATTTTGCGTTGGGCACAAAGTCACCCCAAGGTCCGTACTGTTGGGCCTGGGGTTGGGCTCGCTACACCCAGATAGATCTACCGCTTACGTCCCTCGGTCCTACAATGAGGATTAATGGCCTCCAGTTCCCGCCTACCCACTCACATGATCTAAGTAGTAACCCTCCTTACGCTAACCATACCATGTATAAAATAAATCCCTGGTCACCCTGGCCAGATCCCTGGTCACCCTGGCCAGATCCCTGGTCACCCTGGCCGAATATCATTCATATTTCGAAAATAAGCATTTGTTTTGTAAAACCGGTATATTTAGTATAAACCTTTCGTAATTCATTTGTGTTCCCCGAAATCCCTTCGTAATATGATTTAGAAATACGAGTTTTGCGTTAGTTCAAACTTTGTATGTTTTTGCAAAACGTGCATGTCTTTCCACCCCGAAAACATTTATAAAAATGTAAAATAGTAAAAAGTGGGGGTTATGAACTCGCCTGAATATTCCTGTGCAAAGCTAGCTAATTACGACTTCCTTGATGTCGTTTCCAAAGTGAGACTCGCTAGCGTGCATTCTACAATATTCCTAACACGGAATATCTTATAAGTTTCTAAATAAACGCAGTATCTAAACTACGTGTCGTCGAGCTCTACCGAATCGTTAATCGAACGATTCAACGGTAAATTGTTAACTTAATAAAAATGATTAAGTTAAACTTGTTAAGTTCCGAAAAGTCGTTTGTGTATATAGGAATACTCATATGATAGTAATATATAATAAACTTGTATTATATATTGCTTTTTGTATATATTTGCCAAAAATATACGTATGTGCCGTCTAGGCGTATAAAATAAATATAACATTTATATTTATTTTTGTAAAAGAATCGTCGACTTGTATTGGAAAATAAATATATAACTATATTTATTTATAAAAGGAATCGAGTTTGTTTGAAATAAATATAATAATAACTATATTCATTTTTGTCGTCGAAATAATTTCCGTATCTTTGTTCTCGTAAGTTGCAAGTCGTTGTCGAAAGAAGCTTTACATTCATATCTTGTTTTTCAAAAGTCGCTTTAAATAAAACTCGCTTTATTTTACGGATTTCTCGAAAAACGGGCAGAGTTTCCTCTGTTTTTGGACGCCCCGACAACACAAGTTGTCGTTATATTTGCGAAATTCAATCAAGTTTTCAAACAATATATTTATAAACTCAAGTTATATATCAAAGTGCAAACTTTATAAATACGATTTTATCATTCGGTTCGAGAGCTCGTTTCACGTGAGTAATAAAGTTATAGAAATAACATAAATAGTCGCGCCGTAAATCTTTACCATCTCTCTCGTGTCGATGTGCCGAACTTGCTGACTGAGTCGACTCGCTAAGTTGACCGAGTCAACTGAGTTGACTCGGTTGGACCGAGTCGATCGCACCGCTTCCAAATCTGGCCCGTAACCCGGGATCCGAACCAACTGTTGACCGCGTTGACTTCATTTGACCAGCGTTGACTGAACCCGAACAAAACTTGAACCGAAACAAGGCGTGTACCGCATATTAACCCGGAGTAAAACCCAAAAATGCAAAACTCGAACTAAACCTGAAAACCGCTGAAACGGAACCTGAAGTCGGAACCTGAAGTCTGAGCCGATACGTAGTCTGAGTCCAAACTGAATCTGACTCGATACTCCTCAAACAGACCCGAGCAGAAACCATTCTGACTTGATCCGATCTCAACATGAACGAACCGAACCTCTTCAATCTCACATCATCGTGAAATATGTCAGGTAATAACAAGAACCGCCGGTCCGAGTTACAGACCGCCGGACCGAGATACAAACCACCGGTCCGAGAGACAAATCGTCGGACTGAGACGCCGACCGCTGCTGCCGTCGCTCGCCACCACCACCGGTTCTCTCTCTCTCTCTCTTCTCCGTCTCGCCGTCACGCCGCCGCACGGCGACGGCTCTCCGCCGTCGGTACTTCATAAACACGGGGGGGGGGGGGGTGTTCGCCTGAAAGGGTCACCAGCAGCCACCGGTTCTCTGTGGTGGTTTGCCGGACTGAAATCAGAGGGAGGGAGGTGACCGGGAGATGTGTGTTTGGTCACGGGAGAGGAGACAGAGCAGGGACTTCATGGTGTGTGTGTTTATGTATAGATTGAGTGAGAGAGGAAGACAGACTTCAAGTCTGTTTGTTTGTTTGTGTAAGTTATCGAGAGAGAGAGAGAGAGGGTAAGGTATGAGAGTGTTGGTTTATGAGTGTTGTGTCTGCTTGTGAAGTTGAAGATCAAGGGTGAGGTTTTATACTAATTCTTGTGGGTAATGTCTAATGTGAATCCCTTTTGTTCCAAGTGTAAAGATCTATTAGAGATTTCATGAGGATTTTGGCAGATTTTGTGTTACAATTTTGAGGCACAAATCTATTGGAAAGATTTGTAGAGATTTTGAGAATCTCTTGTAAGTATTTTATAAGATTTTATAAGTATAGAGATCTTGTATGTTATGTGCGGGTTTAGGCTTGTGGGTTTTGGGCTTGGGCCCGGGGCCCACAAGCTCAATCCCGTGTGTAAGTGGCCCGTAATTCCTACGAGAACCGATGTCAGATCCTGAACTCTGTTCAACGTCAAAACTAAAATACACAAAAATACGATCGGTAGTCGTTGTTTGCATGCCCGTTCGCCGATTACGGTAATAATCGCGAAAAATTGTATCGTTGCCATCCTTAATCCGTTTTTCGATCCGGTTTCGACTGTAGTCACAAAAATTTTATTACGAAGCTAATATATATCGTAAAAATTTAATATTTGCCAGCGTTGTTAGTATTCTGTTCGGTTTCAATCCGTTGCCGTTTAACGTTTCACCGGTTTCTCTATAACCCACCATTCGCGCACTGTAAATACGGATAGACGTTCCTAGGCACTCCAAAGGCCTAATTAAGTTAATTCGCGCTGTAAACACTATTCATTATCGCGTTAATTACTTGTTAATCACGTAATTAAGAGCCGTAAATCACGGGTTGTCACATTCTCCCCCTGTTACAGAAATTTCGTCCTCGAAATTTAGACTATGTTATCTCCTCGGAATTGTGTTGTTCGCAGGTAAGTCCGAATAGTAACAAAGTGAATGACCGCGTAATCTAAACAAGACTTATTCGACTCATGTGAATTCAAGGATATTCCTTCACAATAGGAATCCCAACGGTTTAAAAATGTGTCTCAGTTATTGATGTCAAAAGGAAACGAGACGTAATGATACAGTCACCAGTGCGACTAAGTTAACAAGGATCCAACAATGAACAGGAACTTCGACCAATCGAAGTCCATATGAACGTTTATAACATGTAAATGAGTTCTAGAAGCAATAACATCCACTGGATGAACTTAGAATCAACAATCTCAAATATAATAGTTTGCATGAAACGCTCGATCGTGATCAGCACAAGCTGCAAGTTATACCGACGTCACAAGGTGTCGCAATGAATGAAACAATTCAATGATAGGGGTGATCGAACAAGTATCACCTGTGTTTTGCATGAAACGCTCAATCATGATTATCCCAAGCTATAAGTTTGTAATGACACCACAAGGTGTCGTAGTGATTCAAATAATTCAATAATAGCGGTGATCAAACAAATCCACCGTGTTTGAAGTCAAATGAAAGCGTAACAAAGTGAATCCGAAAGTTTGTTTCAAATGACATCATAGAATTTTCAATTGAAAATTGAACATCAAAGAAATAATGTTTTCGATCGAAGGTGAAGAAGCAATGAATGTCGCAAAGCATTCGATCGATGTTGAAAGAACCGTTATGAGGTACACCGGAATATGAAATGAATTTGTGTACCATTGTCTTAACACACGATTGTGTTAAGACTGCTTTAATATGATAATTCAAAGCGGATTTAAAGCAAATTAATAAAGAAATAGTTAAATCCGTGCATGAGACGTGTAAACGAGTTTAGCGCAAGCTTCAAGTTAATGAATATCACCATCACATGGTGTCGAAATCAACAATTCAATGGAGTCGAATACCAAACAAGTTTACCACGACTCAGAACAAATGAAGTGTTCGTTAAAAATTGATTTGAATATGATGCTCCCAATACATCATATGGTGTCTCGAATCGAATAAGTGTGATGAGCAAGTTCAAACAATTGAACTTGGTTTTAGCGCAATCCGACAATAGATATATGTATCGATAAGAAAACTTTCGGCATGGTCACAATGAAAAACCATGTATGTAACTTGTAAAGAAATGATCGTGACACAATGACCATTAAGAGGAGTAGAGATACGAAAATCTACTCAGTAAGTGTGAAATTCGAAATTTCAATAAAAGAAATTTGAGGACTTTACCTGGGGTTTCGTGTGACGACCAGTTGTTAGGTGACATTACCATGGAATGTCGAACATAGCGTATTCGTCGTTAGTTAGGTAGGGGGGATGCGAAGACAATCGTCTTCTCCCTGGCGTGATTCGTGTCGTTGCAGGATCGCGTGACAAGTTGTCGTTTCCTGATCGTTAGTTCTCCCGCTGACAGGAATCTAGCATCGTCATTGAATTGCGTCATCGTGTCTTCTCAAAGGCCTCGCCTCGATGGTTGTATGTGTCGCACTTCAACCTCTGTTGATGTATAGCTTAAGTTTCACGTATACTTGTGCACTAGCGTTGTGTGCCGCGTAGAAGGTGATGTACCCCGACATCCGTTGACGTAGAAATTGAGTTCCATATATTTATGTGCACTAGCGTTTCGTTATGCGTAGGCTGTCTGCTCGGGAAGTTAAAATATCATAGACAATATGGATAATAGTGTGTACCCGAGTTAATATTCGCGGTTCCTACGTGATGACCTTTAATAAACACACACATGCGCAAATAATCAATCATATAATCAAATAGTCCTCCTAGTCCCACTAGCCTCCCAGCCTCCCAGACTGAATCTCCTAGTCCCACTAGACTATCCTCCCAGCCTCTCAGACTGAATCTCATAGTCCCACTAGCCTCCCAGCCTCCCAGACTGAATCTCCTAGTCCCACTAGACTATCCTCCCAGCCTCTCAGACTGAATCTCCTAGTCCCACTAGACTATCCTCCCAGCCTCTCAGACTGAATCTCCTAGTCCCACTAGCCTCCCAGCCTCCCAGACTGAATCTCCTAGTCCCACTAGACTATCCTCCCAGCCTCCCAGACTGAATCTCCTAGTCTCTCAGACCAGATCCAGCCACCCGACTGAATTCCCTTTTCCGAAGGTCTTAAATGCATGTTTCCTAAACTCTCAGATTTTTGTGTACCGTATGTAATTGTTTTGTGTACCGTGCATAAAACATCGCAATAGCGTATGTTTGAAAACAAAATTTTGACTGTTTGTTTTTCGGTAACGGTTGGAGACCATATTCGAGTACTAGGCGTTCTGTATGTATTCAACGTCTTAATAGTCTAAGTCCCAGAGAAAAGTGAGGTTAGAGCCTAGGTATCACAACAGGAACCTAATTCGCTGTAACCTATAGCTCTGATACCAATCTGTCACACCCCGAAATTATCAGAGCATTGGCGTGACTGGACTGGTATCTTCATTGCACAGCGGAAGCAAATATAGCAAAGACTTTCTAGAAATTGAACGCCCACTAAGTACTCGACTCTTCATGGTTCTCCTATTCCAACCGTGCCTTGTCTTAGAACTGTAACCTGAGAAAGAACATGCGAGAAAAATCAACATATTGTTGAGCGAGTTCATAGTTTGTTTGTAAAAGATTTGAAATAAATCTTTTGAGTTGTGAAAGGTTTGAAATAAATCCTTGGAATAACCGCTTTTTGAAATAGTATTGAGAAAATGAATTTAAAAATCATTTTCTTGCCAAATTGTATGGAAACGTTGTGTTTGTAACACGCTATGTTCATAAAACCATGTATTTGTAAAGCCTTGTATTTGTAATGTTCATATAACCGTCAATGCCCACCCTGACTTTGACTCCATGCCCGCATAATTCTTTGAATTTGTATAAAACATGATAGTTAATTTGTATGAACAAAAAGTTTCCGTAAGTATAAAAATCCCTGGTATGTAGCAAATAAGGAAAAAGAGATCACCAATGGTTTGCAAGGCCATTGATATGTGTGAAGTGCAAGTAGGAAGACTCAAACCTAGCAGATTTTGCGTTGGGCACAAAGTCACCCCAAGGTCCGTACTGTTGGGCCTGGGGTTGGGCTCGCTACACCCAGATAGATCTACCGCTTACGTCCCTCGGTCCTACAATGAGGATTAATGGCCTCCAGTTCCCGCCTACCCACTCACATGATCTAAGTAGTAACCCTCCTTACGCTAACCAAACCATGTATAAAATAAATCCCTGGTCACCCTGACCAGATCCCTGGTCACCCTGGCCAGATCCCTGGTCACCCTGGCCAGATCCCTGGTCACCCTGGCCGAATATCATTCATATTTCGAAAATAAGCATTTGTTTTGTAAAACCGGTATATTTAGTATAAACCTTTCGTAATTCATTTGTGTTCCCCGAAATCCCTTCGTAATATGATTTAGAAATACGAGTTTTGCGTTAGTTCAAACTTTGTATGTTTTTGCAAAACGTGCATGTCTTTCCACCCCGAAAACATTTATAAAAATGTAAAATAGTAAAAAGTGGGGGTTATGAACTCGCCTGAATATTCCTGTGCAAAGCTAGCTAATTACGACTTCCTTGATGTCGTTTCCAAAGTGAGACTCGCTAGCGTGCATTCTACAATATTCCTAACACGGAATATCTTATAAGTTTCTAAATAAACGCAATATCTAAACTACGTGTCGTCGAGCTCTACCGAATCGTTAATCGAACGATTCAACGGTAAATTGTTAACTTAATAAAAATGATTAAGTTAAACTTGTTAAGTTCCGAAAAGTCGTTTGTGTATATAGGAATACTCATATGATAGTAATATATAATAAACTTGTATTATATGTTGCTTTTTGTATATATTTGCCAAAAATATACGTATGTGCCGTCTAGGCGTATAAAATAAATATAACATTTATATTTATTTTTGTAAAAGAATCGTCGACTTGTATTGGAAAATAAATATATAACTATATTTATTTATAAAAGGAATCGAGTTTGTTTGAAATAAATATAATAATAACTATATTCATTTTTGTCGTCGAAATAATTTCCGTATCTTTGTTCTCGTAAGTTGCAAGTCGTTGTCGAAAGAAGCTTTACATTCATATCTTGTTTTTCAAAAGTCGCTTTAAATAAAACTCGCTTTATTTTACGGATTTCTCGAAAAACGGGCAGAGTTTCCTCTGTTTTTGGACGCCCCGACAACACAAGTTGTCGTTATATTTGCGAAATTCAATCAAGTTTTCAAACAATATATTTATAAACTCAAGTTATATATCAAAGTGCAAACTTTATAAATACGATTTTATCATTCGGTTCGAGAGCTCGTTTCACGTGAGTAATAAAGTTATAGAAATAACATAAATAGTCGCGCCGTAAATCTTTACCATCTCCCTCGTGTCGATGTGCCGAACTTGCTGACTGAGTCGACTCGCTAAGTTGACCGAGTCAACTGAGTTGACTCGGTTGGACCGAGTCGATCGCACCGCTTCCAAATCTGGCCCGTAACCCGGGATCCGAACCAACTGTTGACCGCGTTGACTTCATTTGACCAGCGTTGACTGAACCCGAACAAAACTTGAACCAAAACAAGGCGTGTACCGCATATTAACCCGGAGTAAAACCCAAAAATGCAAAACTCGAACTAAACCTGAAAACCGCTGAAACGGAACCTGAAGTCGGAACCTGAAGTCTGAGCCGATACGTAGTCTGAGTCCAAACTGAATCTGACTCGATACTCCTCAAACAGACCCGAGCAGAAACCATTCTGACTTGATCCGATCTCAACATGAACGAACCGAACCTCTTCAATCTCACATCATCGTGAAATATGTCGGGTAATAACAAGAACCGCCGGTCCGAGTTACAGACCGCCGGACCGAGATACAAACCACCGGTCCGAGAGACAAATCGTCGGACTGAGACGCCGACCGCTGCTGCCGTCGCTCGCCACTACCACCGGTTCTCTCTCTCTCTTCTCTGTCTCGCCGTCACGCCGCCGCAAGGCGACGGCTCTTCGCCGTCGGTACTTCATAAACACGGGGGGGGGGGGTGTTCGCCTGAAAGGGTCACCAGCAGCCACCGGTTCTCTGTGGTGGTTTTCCGGACTGAAATCAGAGGGAGGGAGGTGACCGGGAGATGTGTGTTTGGTCACGGGAGAGGAGACAGAGCAGGGACTTCATGGTGTGTGTGTTTATGTATAGATTGAGTGAGAGAGGAAGACAGACTTCAAGTCTGTTTGTTTGTTTGTGTAAGTTATCGAGAGAGAGAGAGGGTAAGGTATGAGAGTGTTGGTTTATGAGTGTTGTTGTGTCTGCTTGTGAAGTTGAAGATCAAGGGTGAGGTTTTATACTAATTCTTGTGGGTAATGTCTAATGTGAATCCCTTTTGTTCCAAGTGTAAAGATCTATTAGAGATTTCATGAGGATTTTGGCAGATTTTGTGTTACAATTTTGAGGCACAAATCTATTGGAAAGATTTGTAGAGATTTTGAGAATCTCTTGTAAGTATTTTATAAGATTTTATAAGTATAGAGATCTTGTATGTTATGTGCGGGTTTAGGCTTGTGGGTTTTGGGCTTGGGCCTGGGGCCCACAAGCTCAATCCCGTGTGTAAGTGGCCCGTAATTCCTACGAGACCCGATGTCAGATCCTGAACTCTGTTCAACGTCAAAACTAAAATACACAAAAATACGATCGGTAGTCGTTGTTTGCATGCCCGTTCGCCGATTACGGTAATAATCGCGAAAAATTGTATCGTTGCCATCCTTAATCCGTTTTTCGATCCGGTTTCGACTGTAGTCACAAAAATTTTATTACGAAGCTAATATATATCGTAAAAATTTAATATTTGCCGGCGTTGTTAGTATTCTGTTCGGTTTCAATCCGTTGCCGTTTAACGTTTCACCGGTTTCTCTATAACCCACCATTCGCGCACTGTAAATACGGATAGACGTTCCTAGGCACTCCAAAGGCCTAATTAAGTTAATTCGCGCTGTAAACACTATTCATTATCGCGTTAATTACTTGTTAATCACGTAATTAAGAGCTGTAAATCACGGGTTGTCACAGATTCTATCTCTGCTTCGTACTCTTCAACTTCGACCTTCTCTGTTGAATTTTCTTCAACTTCTACTGTTTCAACTTCCAATTTTGCCTTTTCATCAGTAATTCTTCTTGCTTCCAAGTCTTTCTTCAATCTTGCAGCTTTCTTCTCATTCAGTTTTTCAATTTTATCTGCAAAAAACAAATTAAAACTAAATGAGTCTAAACTTTTTCTAGCATTATTAATGTATTCTTCCTCGTCATCAGTATCATCATCACTTTCTGATGATCTAAAGATCTTCGTTCTTTTGACTTCTTGTTCTTCCAAGATTCTAGCAACAAGCCCTGAACCAGGTGGGATGTATTTATCCCAGTTAAATCCCTCTGCAAACTTTTCATCGTCTTGGTCAATTATACCAAAACAAGCTCTTTTCTCTTTTTCTTCAATGGCAAGTGCATGTGCAGTTTGTGGTTGTTGAGCAATCTGATGAAAAATTGATTTTTGATAATAATTGTTTTTTCCAGACTGATCTTGTCTTCCATTTGCTTCTTTGTTTTTGCACTCACGTTTAAAATGACCTTTTTCTCGACAACGAAAACACGTAACCTTTGATTTGTGAAACCCTCTCGGAGATTTAGACATTTCACTAAACTCATATCTTCCGGTGATTTGTTGAAACTTTTCTGCCCTTCTAACAGCACTTGCTAAACACCACTTAACGTCCATCAACTCAAGTTCCTCAGCATCAATTTGGTCATAATCCTCTTTTGTGAGCATCGGATTTCCAATTCTACCAGCAATTAAACTTTCATATGATTCCAACATAGCAACAAGTGATGTCATGTGTTGCTTAGCTATTTCCGGAGAAAGATTTTGACCATTTTGAATGTTCAAGGTGACATTGCATTGCAGATTCGTTGAATTCTGTCGTTGAGGACTTGGTGTTGTATAATTTGGATCAAAGCTTGAATACGAAGATGAATGTCCACCACTTTGAGTCACAGTACTACCCTTTGTTCCAGAAGAACTATCAGCACTGAAACCAGTCTGAATCTTCGGACTCGGAGTAGTTTCAAATTTATTTTCTCTATAGTATAAACTGACATCTTGTTGAGCATTTGGATTATTCATGATTGCCGTTTTTTGGATATCCAACTCATGCTCTTCAATCTTCTGATAAAATTTTCCAGATTCATATTTTCAGACTTTCTCATGTTCTTTAAGATCAACAAATAAGTTCCCCATTTATGCTGTGGTAATGCATCAGCTAGTTTATCAACCAATTCATCATCGTCTTTCTTTATGTCCAATCTTCCCATTTCCAAAACCAAATGACAATATCTATCAATGGTCTTTTTTGTTGTTTCACCTTCTAAGGCTACAAACATATCAAATGATTTCTTTAGTAAAGCCTTTTTGTTTTTGATCATATCTGCACTTCCTTTAAACTTTTTAATCAATGTCGTCCAAATAGATCTAGCAGTACCCTCATGTTGGTGCAAAACAAAGATATCTTCTTTAACTGCTTGTTGTAGAATACAGATCATCATTTTTTCACTAGTATATTTCAATTTTTCAATCTCTGAATAGTCACTGAAAGCTTTTTCAATCCCACGTTCATTTTCCGGTTTCTCGTAATCTTTTTCTAATGACACCATGCGTCAAACTTATAAGCTTGCACCCAGTTTTCAAATCGATTTTGCCATCCTCTAAAATCTTCAATGTACATAAGCTTCGGCGGTTTTTGATAAGTTCCCGTCTCATTCTCACTGTAAAGAGTTTCAGTAGCTGTAACAGGAGCAACAGGTGTAGCAAACGCATTGTAGAATTCCTCTTCCATGATTCAGTAATCTGTATCACAAAGTCAACAAAATTCAAACAACAATGAAGGTTCACATGAAATATGAGTTCAAACAAAATAACACACTGATACGAAATCAGTTTGGTGCGGAATAAAGATTTGGTGCGAAATAGCCTTTCAAACAAAAAAACCACTTTTAAACGAAATTAGATGTATGCTTCACACGAAATAATATTTTCAAACGAAATCACACTTTGGTGCGAAATTAGTGCTAATTTTGTGCGGAATTATGTAATTTCGTGTGAAATGAAACTCAAGCAGTTAATTTCGTGTGAAATTAGATAACAAATTCACACGAAATCAGCTATTTCATGCAAAATACTGCTGACGTCATCATATTAAATCTGATTTTCAAGCGAAATTATGAATTTTACCAATTTTAGATCGAATTTAAGTCCAATTCTCTCAAGGATTCATTAAAACACTGTTTCGCATGATATGTTTAAAATTCAATCCATTTTAATCGTGAAATCTTTTAAATTTTGTAAAAAAAGGTGTAGAAGTCATATTTTTGAAGAAAACAAGCTGATTTTGGTAAGAACTCTTCCTCCTGAGCTCTGATACCACTTGTAGGATCGAGAGACGATCAAAACGAGTCTATCAGAAGAGTTCTTGGTCTAATCAGAGGCAGAATTCATTGATTAGACTTTGTAACAGCTTGTTTCACTTCTAATTGTCTTGTTTTATTGATTTAACACGTTTACAGATTAGTAGACACGTCGGCAGCACTTTGGTACCGGAAACATGATCGTTACAAATGAAATCACAACAAGGGTATATATAGGGGTGGTAATTTCGCATGGAACTACACCTGCTATTTCGTGCGAAATAGCTAGATGCTATTTCATGCGAAATTAGCCTTTCACACACAAACCCTAGATTTCTCGTACTACGTGCCCTGATCTAACATTTCTAATACAAGACTCGATACAAGACGAAGTCGACAGACGTATGCACCAACACAATGTCCTAAAAACAAAGGTAACATAACATAATTAACTATTCTTGCTTCTTTTATTGTCACTAAGACCCAAGTCCGCCTAAGTGTATCTTGATCAATCCTATGCATCATCTCCTGAAAACACATGTGAAAATAGGTACGTCAGCATAAAAATGGCTGTGAGATACATATGTTTTATTAAAATAGGATTCATGACTTGTAAGTTTAAAGAAAATGTTTGTCAAAAGTTAGTCATGAACCTTGTAAAATGTTTTCTTTTATAAATTATACAAACAGTGATAAGAAATCAGATGATATAAAAGAAAGATGCACAGATAAATAAATGACCAAGTAAAATGAGTTTGTATAAAATATGTTGTTTGTAAAACAATGTTTCATGAAGATATGATGTAAAATGTATTATGTCTAACTTGAAATGGTTTAAATAACGCTACGATACGTAATACCATAAAAGCAATTATATATAGGAAGTACCAGTGGCGTATCCACCATGTTTTTATCATATTACACACGCCTCGTTACTTAAATCACTTACCCAAACAAACCTCCAAAAATGTCATGTTTAAACCAATTGTCAAATGTTCATGTGTAAACCATGTCTATTGTCAAATGTAAATCATGTAATGTGTAAACAAATGTCATGTATGGTAAGTAAAAGAAGTGACTACTTAAACCACATGTAAAAATGCACAAAACAAAGTTTTTGAATAAATCAAAAGTTATGTTTTGTAAAAATCCATGCATGCCTTACTGATACAAACATCTATACGGTAATGTTAAAATGCATACATCCAAGCCTTGCGACTGTGGCGACAAACCCTTAAACGAAGTTAAAGGTCTATCTAAACTATGTATATTGGATTCAGTCATTCCTTCCATCCAAACAAACCTAGGATTTCAGGAACGAGAGTTGTCAATTCCTATGGTACCATTACTTACTACCAAGCGGCGTGATCAATGTTAATGAATGTATTTTTGTCCCATTTAAACAAACCAAATGTCATACCAAAATGTAAGCATGTTTTATGAAAATAATGTACTAAGTATGCAACAAATGAACATACATAGCATGAAATGTGATGTAAAACAATGTACTAAGTATGCACTAAATGGACATACATAGCATGAAATGTAATGTAAAACAATGTACTAAGTATGCACTAAATGGACATACATAGCATGATATGTAATGTAAAACAATGTACTAAGTATGCACTAAGTGGACATACATAGCATGAAATGTAATGTAAAAAATGTACTAAGTATGCACTAAATGGACATACATAGCAAAAACACAGATAAAATCATGTACTATACGTGTACTAATGAACATAGCAAGTATGATATAAAAACATGGAAAGCACGAAAGTAACAAATAGGCACATGTGTATCACCCCAAAATGTTTGAAAAACAGTAAAAGAGGGGACTATGTACTCACTTGAGGGTGCTTATAAGTCTTGAATAACAACCAAGCAAAGCTAGAGGGATCACGGAATCAAACGGCTCCTAATATAGGTAACTATGTTAATAAACGGACATAAATCGAAAGATCGGATAAAATGAGTTTTCGCAAACCAAATGAGTGTAGGAACTCATATAATACGGTTTAACAAATCCTACATTCTAAAATGAAACCTAACCTAAGTGCTTACGGCCCAGTACGACCAGTCTAGGTAGCTTATGCTACTTTAACGCGTCGTTCACGTAAAACGCGTTTGGACCGCCTAACTAGTCCTATGACAAGTAATATATGCCTTAACATGTCTAATAATGTTGCCTAATCAGTTTAGATGTCAAAATTTATGTTACATATGCTTAAAATGAAATTTGACGTAAAAAGGGCATTTTGGTCATTTTTCCTATGGGATATAAATTACCTATCATACAACTAACTAAACGAAGTGATCATAAGGTATAACATCATAAGGTTATTCCCTATACAACTATGGTCACTAAACATGCTTGGTCGGATCCTAAAGATCGACCAAACGGGTCGGGTTCAAAAGTCTAAGCGGTTGTTTAGACCGCTTATCTTATGACCCTATACAAGCACTAATCTAAAAGTGACGAGTTAAACATGTTAAAACATGTTTAACAAGGTTTGAAAACAAGTTTGATATCAAAACAAATGGTTTTGATACCCAAGAATAGTTTGGTTGCAAAATACGCATAAACGCGTATTTTGACCGAAATTATGACTCGTCACTAAGCCTAAATAACATGGTAATCAGTAGGTATAGTGTCAAAGGACTATGACCATCGTGATTACACTCACGTTACAAAGTTCAAACGAACTTCATGTTGACCATTGATTGGTCAAAGCAGAAAGTCAAACACTGTTTGACTTTCACGCTTAAAAACGCATAAAAGAACGAAAGAAGCTTACAAGAGGTCCAAGCAATGAAGGTTTGATCTTAATATTCTCAGGTATGGAGTGTATGAACTCCAACTTAGAGAATGAATTCAGATCAAGGTGAGTTTGCAAATGAAAAGCTTGGGGTATTTATAGTTTTTGGGTAACCGTTAAGATCATTCCTCGAAAACCGAGCTTCGATCTGAGCCGTACAAGTGTGCCCATGGTTTTAGAATACCATGGGTGCCCAAAATAGCCCATAGAATGTTTAAAAACCATTTGCAAACATGGGGAACAACTGGAACAAGCTGGAAATCATTTTTGTTGAACTGGGCTGATTACACACCCCGCGTAAGATGAAAGCCCATCTTACGCGGCCCGCGAGAGCTGGGTTTCCAGAAATGTCAGAAATGGTCCCTGCATGTCCAAAACTTGCTTTTCGATGCATTTTTGACACGTTTAAGCCCCGTTAACCCCATTTCAAGGCTCTAAAATGAAGCTAAAGTATAGGGAACATAAAACATGCTCAAAAATATCTCGGATGTCGGTTCGTTTGGCCGTACGGTTGCGTTGTTCGGTTAATTACGACGAAACACGGACGGACGCGAAAAACTATCCAAATTACGCGACGAATGGAATTTTATCATGCCAATCACTAAAATAAAATATTTTAATGATTACATAAATTTTTTGGGTGTCCGGATATATTCAAAACGTAAGATATGCGCGAAAATGCAAACTTATGCACTTTTTGACGCTTTTAGTTCTTGTTGATCAAATAAGTAAGTTTTTTTTGCGCACCAAACACCTCAAAGCCTATTTCTAAGCTATGTAAAGGATATTTAGGGCATGTTTAACTTATGATCATGTTCTGGAATGTCTGTTACAGTACGAATCGACATACTTTCGCAGTTTGTCGAAATTAGTCCCTGTAAGTGAATAAACTTGATTTCGACACACCAAACCTTCCAAAACTTATTTCTAAGTTATGTAAAGGTTATTTAAGGTATGTTAAGCCCATGTCACTGTTCCGGAGTGTTTGTTGCATTAAACTGACTATGTTTACGCATCAGTTCGCGTATAACTTCCCAGAAAGCGATTTAGAGATCGAAATCGAACAAGAATTGATATGTGCAAATGATACACATATTTATACAAATCCCAAGTATGAAATACAATATTTCATTGGTTTGGTATTTGTTTGATGGCCGTGGAGGTACAGGTGTCACAGTCTCCCCTACTTCAGGAAATTTCGTCTCGAAATTTTATTTAGAGGAAACTTGTGAAAGCTCAAAACATGAAGTCGTAAAGATAAAACAATACTGGTTAGGGTTCTGAACTTCTAGTAACTTTAAATAACATCATGCTTGCAATGTAAGAGGGACACTTATATACAAGTATATAAAGTGCCATTGGTGCGTCCACCGTACCTCCATTACATCGTTTTCATTTTGTTATTTTTGCCACTATAGGTTCTTACACATGATAAATCTTACTGTGGTTTCTGTGCATTGAATTTCATAATTATGTATGCATCCATAATACGTAATTCCTTGCATAGTCCACACAGTGTATCTTATAATGTGTAGGGGAAGAAACAATGAACGAACCTGTGATGATTCTGACTAGATTACCATAGGGTCCTTTTAATTAAATCAATAAATGATCTCTTTAAATAGACTACCAAGGAGTCTGTTTAGCTATATCATCACATGCCATTCTTAACCAGTTTTTTGAATCAATCTTTTTGACATAGACCACTCAAGGGGTCTCTTTTGAATTATGGAATGGTTCTATATAATCCAAGGGTCTTAACTATTACTTAGAAGCCCATTAAGGATTTAAGGTAGCACCTTTGGATATCCTACTGTGAATCACTCATATGAAGATATGGAATATTCTACGAGGATTTGGATAACGAAATTAAAAACACAAAAGAAAACACATAACACATAATCACAAAATTGTTTAACTTGATCTTTAATTTGTTATCATTTTGTTAATTTGTTTGTTAATTGTGCACATGTATTTAAAGCACACCAGGAATCCAATCCGTGGATTTCGATTGGTACTTTAAACATTTTCAAGAATCTAACTATAAAGATAGGAAGATCTTAATAGGAATCCGGCTTGTCCTTTTTGAATTGTAATGTACGCATTAAGGCATACAAAGAATTCAATTAAGGACTCCGATTTGAGCAATAAACATCCACAAGGATCTAATTGTGAAGATAAGAAGATCGCATATGGATTTTGGGATTTGAAAAGCGGGAGGCGCTTCAAAACCTTACACTAGACGTGCTTAAGTCGATACACGAGGTAGAATGCTCATGAAGTTGAGGTGCTAGATATGCCAATGCGACATATGAAGCAGAATTTGAAAGTTAAGTCAATGTATGAGAAAAATGTTTATGAAAACTATGCATGTGGTTCTCTTAGAAATGTGTTTAATGTTTTTGAAACCTTACATAATACTTTTGAAATCATAAAGTAGGTGTATTAGATAAGTACATTTATAAAATGTTTTCAAAATCATGTGAGATGAATTTTGAAATTATGTAAAAGGTTTTTAAAAACATGAATGATGCTTTTGAAATCATGCACTTGATATATTAAGTAAATATACTATGTTAAAAATGTTTTCAAACTATATGGAATATTTTGAAATCATGAAGGTTGTTTTGAAAACTTATACTATGTATGTTGTTATGAAAACCAGAATGTAATGGGTATGAGATCGAAAAATTACCCTTAGTTATCTAACCAAGGATTTAAAGGCACAGATGTGCAAAAAGAACGATCACTCATAATGTCACTTTATTTTTTGTACTTCGTTCCTTAGAATGAAACGAGGACTTAAATTTTTCGAGGAAAGCATGAGAGATCACTTGAAAGGGAGAATCACAAGAGTAGTTTGTAAAGAACATAGTTCCTTGATGTAGGTATTATGGGGAAATGCCATACACACATGTAACTACACTTGTACCTCAGAATTGCGAACAACGATTTATTTATAAACTACACATTGTTCCAGAGTCCAAGAAAAACAAAGAAACAAAAGCAACAGATACAAATTATCCAAAACAGCAGCATCTTTAAATCAGCCAAATGCTCATCCGTGGGTCAGATTTGCATTGATAACCTTTGGACATTGGTTCTTGAAATAACCCGTCTCACCGTAGTGGTACCAAGTACTAGACGGGAAACGAGCTTGTGCTGGATCTGCTTGAAGTTGAACAGGATTCTGAAAAGCTAGGTTTAGCACAGTGATTGAACGACAAACTCTTGCCGTATGACCAAAAAGTCCACAGTTGAAACATTTTCGGCATTTGACACTGGCATGGTGATGGAAGTTACACTGAATACAGAAAGGGGTTGTTCCTTCGTATGGTACTCGAGCAGCAGTAGGATCTGCAACAGCTTTGTCTTGGATAGCAAAGCGGCACATGTTAACCACATGTCCCCATCGTCCACAGTAGATACATTTGCGACATGGTAACTGATTCAGATGGTAAAGGTTGCATTGATTGCACCAAGGAGCAGTTCCCAAGTACAGCTTCTTGGCTGGTGGTGTTGCCACCTGGCTAGGTCCTGCCTGTTTTGGTGCAACAGCTGGAGGATTCTTTGAAGCTTTACGCTTCTTTGGTTTTGGTGAAGGCTTGGCATCTGTTTCCTTCGGTGTCTTTTGAGTGGCTTCATCCGTGAGACGAGACATGGCAGCAACTAATTCAACAGTCTTCAGGACTACTTCGCCTATTCGCTGGTCAAATTTGGAAGTCGGCTCGGATATCTGAGCGTCGCTGCGATGAAGAGACATTCTGGAGGAAACGAGAGACATACGAAGAAACAAGTGAAATGTTATCAGATAATCAAAACAGAATGACAACGCATAAAAATTGCGATCATTTGTTTGTTACCTAAGGCAAACAAATGAGACGGTGACTAATCAAAGTAATCGGGTCATATTAATGTATCGTGAAGACATGCTTTAGCCTATAAGTGGACACTCTATGACACCTGTGCCTCTGCGACCATCAAACAAATACCAAATCAATGAAATATTGTATTTCTTTTTTTGGGTAAAGGGTTACCCCGGTGATTTTATAACATATCAAATAAAAACAAGTAGAAGGCTTACAATACCCTCTAGTTCTCTAAGTGGCATACCACTACAGAGTTCAACAAGAAAACAACCAAAAGAAATAACCAATTACATCAAAAAAATACGGTCATTGGTCTTCAATCTTCATCCAGGAAATCTTCCTTATCCATCTTCCACTCTTCCAAAAATCGTTTGACATTTGAAGTTTGCTTGTATCTGAAAGAGATTAACTTTGTTCTTACCGTGCTGATAACAATATCGGCCATCTGCTCTGGAGGTCTCAATCGATTACTAAAAAATCTAGAGTTACGTTCACTCCAAATGGCATATGCTGCAGCCGCCACTACCAATCTTTCAGCAACCGAAACAACCGTCTTCGACTTAGCACTGGAAATCAGCCACGCTGAGATATCCTCCCATGATTCCATAATCAATTCCATGTCTACTTTCTATCGAACCTTATGCCATACTGATTTCGAGTATGGGCATTCGAAAAACAAGTGCTCATGTGTTTCTAACCCAGCGTGACATAACAAGCAACACATTAAATTCATTGAGCCCGTAACTGCATGATTCCACCTCATAATCCGGTCTTGAGTCCAAAGTTTCTTTTTAAATATAAGCCAGCACATGAACGAATGTTTAGGAATATTGAACGAAGACTACACAACCTTCGACCACGGTATCGGCTGGTCGCGGATCCGAATAGCATCCCACACTTCTCTAGACGTGAAAGAAACAAGCTTTCCTTCAGAATTCTTCTATAATACCCTATCTTGCATGTTGGATAGCGTTAGAGGTTACAGTTGGAACAGTGTCGGATACACACTCCTCCAATCTTCCAGCCAAGCCCATCGACCTTCAATAAACGCTTCCGTAACTTTCGACTTAACTGTAAAACCATAGCGAGCCATTTGACGTGGTGTAACGATATGTTGAAGCGGGCACTCATTCGACCATTTATCAAACCACAAAGAAGTATTTTGTCCATTACCAATCTTACTCCACAAATGATCTCGAAAAACATCCCTGCACTTCATTAATCTTTTCCATCCCCATGGAGAGCTGGCTTGAATCGGAACTTCCCAGAGACTACGGCCACGAAGTCTATATAAATAAACCCATTTAGTCCATAAGGATTCCCTGCCAGAAACAATGCTATAAATGTGATAAGCCATCAACGACTTGTTTACATCCGATATCCGTCTAATGCCTAACCCACCTTCACATTTTGGAAGGCAAACCTCTCTCCATGCCACTTTAGCTCTCCCCTTCGAACCCATGCCCTGGCCCCATAGAAAACTTTTCATCTTGCTTTCCAATTCTTTTATGATACTAACCGGCAAAATAAAAACTGAAGCCCAATAAACATGAATAGAGGAGAGAACCAAAAGAACTAGCTGAAGTCTACCCGTGAACGATAGAAACCTGTTTTTCCAATCATTAATACGTTTAGACATACGCTCCACCAAGACTTTGCAATCTTTGATTAAAAGACGCGAAGCAAGCAACTGAACTCCCAAGTATCTAATAGGAAGTTTCCCTTCATCAAATGGAACCAAACCCGAGATCCTGGTCCTAGTCGAAGCCGACACATTACAATAAAAAATGGTACTTTTTGAATTGCTAGGAATTAGACCAGAAGCTTCCTCAAATTGTTTCAAGGAACGCATAACAACCTTTACCGATCCAACATCACCTCTAGCAAATAGGAAGAGATCGTCAGCAAAACAAACGTTGATTATCATTTGCTTTTCACATTTATTATGGAACCTAAAAGAGGAATCCAGATCAGAGGCTTTATTGAGAATCAACGTTAAAACTTCCATGACCATGGTGAACAAATATGGAGACATAGGGTCCCCTTGGCGCAATCCTCGCTTTCCTTTGAAATACCCGTGCACATTACCGTTTACACTTATAGAAAATGAAGTAGATGTGATACACTCCATAATCCATAAGATAAATCGCTGATGAAATCCAAACCCATGCAAAACGTCTCGTAAAAATCTCCAATCAACTGTATCGTAAGCTTTCTGGATGTCTACTTTCATAGCACATCTAGGCGGCCCAACTTGACGATGATAATTATGCATAAGTTCTTGAGTCAGCATTATATTATCCGAAATCCTCCTACCTGGAACAAACGCCGATTAGTTTTCACTTATAATGCCCTTTAAGCCTTCAAGAATCCTAGCCGTAAGGATCTTGCTAATAGCTTTATACACCACATTACAACACGATATCGGCCTATAATCAGTAACCACTTCCGGAGTAGAAACCTTAGGTATTAGAGCTAAAAACGTGTGATTTATTTCCCTAAGTAATCTCCCCGAGTAAAAAAAAATCAACAATAGCTGCTGTTACCTCATTCCCAACAATAGACCAGGATTTTTTAAAGAACTCTGACGTGTAACCATCCGGCCCCGGAGCCTTGTTTTCATTAATTGAGAAGAGAGCCGCTTTTACTTCATCCGGAGTCACTTGTCTACACATAGATTCCGCCACACTAGGGTTAATAGTAGCCGAGAAGATGTCTCGATCAACTCGGTTCACCATGCTCCCATCCGAACCCAAAAAATCTCGAAAATGATTAACTAATGCCGTTGAAACTTCAGCCCCTTCATACACATTCCCAGCGATATCTTTAATAACATTTATTTTATTAATGTGATTTCAACATTTTACCACATTGTGAAAGAACGCGGTATTCGAATCTCCAACTTCAAGCCATTTCTGTTTAGCCTTTTATTTCAAAAACCTCTCTTCATCTAATGTAGCCTCCAAGTAGTTCTTCACACAAACTGACTCAGCTTCTTTAATTGTCAAGTTGAAGGGATCCGCATCCAACTTACTTTGCAAAGAATCCAGCTCCGCTTTCAAATCAAGCACCTTTTTATAAATGTTACCTTGCTTCATGAGTAAAAATCTTAGTGGATGTTTAAGACCTCTTAGCTTCTTGACTACGCGAAACATCGGAACCCCCATAACCTCCGCAGCCCATCCATTCGTAACCACATCCAAAAAATCCTTCTTATGTGCCAAAAGATTAGTAAACTTGAATGGTTTAGGTTTATTCTTTTCAGCCATAATAATTTTAAGCAAACCTGGACAATGATCCGAGATGCCATTTGGCAAAAACACCGCATAAGCTTCCACAAAGTTATCCACAAAACTGACATTTGCCATAATCCTGTCCAATTTCTTTCGAATTCCAATCCCCTTCTTCGGGCACTGGCACCAAGTGTAGTGCATGCCATGAGCTCTAATGTCAAAGACTTAAAGATAATTAACACATTCATTAAAATCCTTCATAGCACCATTCACATTCGACGACCCCATACACTTATCATCTAAATTCAGCACTACATTAAAATCCCCCATGATTACCCACGGGTTCGAGTGAACCGCCCCTTTATGCATCTTCAGCGACTCCTAAAGTTGTTTCCTTTCTTGATCATTATTACTAGTATATACAAAAGAGACATTTATCATAGCATTGTCTTTTTTGAAATGGACTTGAACATGAACAACTTGATTAGTAGCATGCAAAACCACAACATCTACATTATCCATATTCCAGCCAACAATAACTCGCGTACCTTTGTCACACATACTACCATTCGAAGTCCAATCCCAATTACGAAACACCTTTTTACACACCTTGTCTAGATTAGCAACCTGAACATGCGATTCCAAAATAGCTAAAACTTGCAAGCCATTATCCCTTACAAATTTTTGAACCTCCTTTTGTTTGAGGGGGTGGTTCAAGCCCCTCACATTCCAAGCTGCAACACTATCCATTAATAACCTCCTGATCAAGTGTGCTTGCACCTGTATTATTCGAGTTACTTGGATTTGAGTCATCCATAAAATTATAACCTCCCACATTCGGACTCAATCTAACCTCATCCCTCTCGGATCCCCATTCATCCTCCATATCATTCAACTCATCATAGGAATTCTTCGTTTGAATCTCCGGACCCTTAGAGGCATTAGGCCTTATAGAAGAGCTCGGGTTAGAAGACGTCATACCATCATTTTGTTTCTTCGGCCTGTAGATGAACTTCTGCTTGTCTTTCATATTAAACTGTTGTTTTACTCCCTTTTTCCGAATATTTCCATTCTTAAAACTCTGGTCATCAACATTCTCTTTATCATGAACTCTCTTCTCAGCCGGTTCCTTAACTTTAGTTGGACATTCCTTGATTCCATGACCAAATACATTACAAGTTTTGCAATGTGATGGCTTCCATTCGTATTCCACCCGAATGTTACTCTTAAGGTACCCACCTTCTTCTACATTAGGTATTGCTACAGTGACACTCTCTTTCAGTTCCTTATCCGCATCTAGCTCTACTATCACTCTAGCATATCCACTTCTGCCCCACGAATCTAAACACATTTTGGTCGTTTCGTTATCCAGGATCTTTGGGGTTCCAACCTTTGAAGCAATCAAACTGTAACACCTGTGTCTCCACGGCCATCAAACAAATGCCAAACCAATGAAATATTGTATTTCATACTTGGGATTTGTAAAAAAAAGATGTGTATCATTTACACATATCAATTCTTGTTCGATTTCAAACTCTATATCGCTTTCTGGAAGGTTATACGCGCACTGATGCGTAAATATAACCAGTTTAATGCAACGAACACTCCGGAATAGTGACATATACTTAACATACCTTAAATAACCTTTACATAACTTAGAAATAAGTTTTGAAGGCTTTGGTATTGCAAAAACAAGTTAATTCGCTTACAGGGACTAAATATGACAAACTGCGAAAGTATGTCAATTTGAACTGTAACGAACATTCCGGAACATGACCATAAGTTAAACACACCTTAAATATCCTTTACATAGCTTAGAAATAGGCTTTGAGGGGTTCGGTGTGCTAAAATAAACTTTTGGGTCATTCAGGGACTAAAAGTGTCAAAAAGTGCACAAGTTTGCATTTTCGCGCATAACATACGTTCTGAATACATCCGGACATCCAAAAATTTATGTAAGCACTAAAATATTTTATTTTAGTGTTTGGCATAAGAAAAATCCATTCGTCGCGCAATTTGGATCGTTTTTCGCGCTTATGCGCATTCCGTCGTAATTAACCGAACATCGCGATCGTACGACCAAACGAACGTTGGTGACTGACCGGATAATATTTAAATCCCACAAATATTCTGTTATGATTAAAATCTTATTTTAATCAGGCCCGTGTTGAAAAATAAATTAAAACGCCTAAAAACGTTATTTTTCAAAGTTTAAGCGCGTACCGTGTGTTTCTGCGCAACACAGTGCTTCTACTGCAAAACGCAGACAACGCAGCCAGTCCTGGCAACTGAAATTTATTTCAGTAATAACTTGGCGAGTTTATTTTTATAGAGTAATAAAAATAATTTAGAACGCCATAAACCGGGATTTAAACGCTAGATAAAATACCCGGTACCCAGTTAAATACCCGTCTTAGCCATATACTAGGAATATGCTTGGCATATGCTTGGAATATGCTAAGGTATATGCTTGGAATATGCTAAGGTATATGCTAGGAATATGCTTGGAATATGCTAGGAATATTCTAGGAATATTCTAGGAATATTCTATATGGAAAAACTATAAATACCCACCATATGTTTCATTCATAATCACTAGAAATTTGATTTGAGAAACTCTAAGTTGAAAAACTAGTTTCATACCTGAGATTTTCGAATCGAGTTTAGCATTCGGGGACCCTTCGTAAGTATTCTTTCGTTCTTTTCCTTATTTTTACTGCTTTTCGAGTCAGAAAGTCAAACTTTGTTTGACTTTCAGCGTTGACCAGAAATGGTCAATGCGAAGTTCGTTTGAACTTCGCAACGTGAGTGTAATCACGTTGGTCATAGTCCCTTGGGACTATGCCCACTGATTACCACGTTGTCTAGAGTCGTAGGGTAGGCGATCTAATAAATCGCCTATACCTTCGAACTCGACCCATTTGGTCGATCATTAGGATCGGACCAAATACATTAGGTGACCATAGTAGGTAGGGAATAACCTTCCAAGGTTATACCCTATGGTCACATCGTTTGAGTAGTTGTATGATAGGTAGTTTATGTGCCTTAGGTAAATTACCAGAATACCCTTTTCATGTATAATTGGTAATTAAGCATATGTAACCTAAACTTTTGTCACATAACTGATTATGTAACATGTTTAGGCATATAACACTTGTCATAGGGCTAGTTAGGCGGTCCGAACGCGTTTCACGCGCACGACGCGTTAAAGTAGCATAAGCTTCCTAAACGGGTCGTAATGGGTCGATAAGACTTAGGTTAAGTTTCATTTAGCATGTAGGCCTTGTCAAACCATATCACATGAGTTCCTACACTCATTTGGTTTACAAACCCTAATGCTACCCAGTCTTCCGATATAGGTCCGGTTTATTAACATAGTTACCTATATTAGGTGCCGTTTGATATCCGTGATCTCTAGCATTGTTTGGTTGTTACTCAAGGACTACTAAGCAATCTCAAGTGAGTACATAGACCCCTCTTTTACTGTTTTCCAAACTGTTTTGGGGTGGAACACATGTGCCTACTTGTTACTTTCGTGCTTTCCTGTTTTCACATCATATACCTACTATGTTTGTTAGTACATTATAGTACATGATTTCAATACATTTTATGCTAGGTGTGCCCATTGTGTGCATTACTTAGTACATCGTTTTACATGACATTTCATGCTAGGTGTGCCCATTGTGTGCATTACTTAGTACATTGTTTTACATTGCTTTTCTGTTGCATATGCTTATCCAGCGTATGAACACATTATACTACATTTTGAACCGTTGTAATCATTTGACTATGTGATCCGTTGATATCTGTGAACCGTTTGTATTTGTAACCGTTGAACCATGTGAACCGTTTGTAACCGTTGAACCATGTGAACCGTTTGTAACTGTTGAACCGTTTATATCCATTACATGATTTACATTAGACATGAACATTGTTTGGTTGGTTTGGTTTGATTAAGTGATTAAGTAACGATGCGTGTGTAATATGATACAAGCATGGTGGATACGCCGCTGGTACTTCCTATATATAAGTGGTTGTATGGTATTACATGTCGTAGCGTTATTTGAATCATTTCAGTTGGATACATATGACATTTTATACAAATAACATACTTTTCACAAGACATTGTTAACAAACAACTTATCTTATACAAACTCATTTTATATGGTTATTCATTTAACCATACATTATTCTCTTATTTATACGTATCATTTGATCTTATCGTTTTTCAAATGATTTACAAGACAAAGCAAGTTACAAGGTTCATGACTAAACATTTTCTCAAACATAAGTCATGAAACCTATTTTCACAAAACCTATGTATCTCACCGGCATTTTTATGCTGACGTACCATATTTTCACATGTGTTTTTCAGGAGCTGTTGCATAAGATAATCAAGATACACTTAGGCGGACATGGGCCTTAGTGACAATAAAAGATGCAGACTAGTTAATTATGTTGTATTTCCATGTTTGTTTAGACATTGTAACACTTATATTGAATAAAACAAAACTTTAATTTCCATGGTTGTGAAACATTAATTCTGTTACAACACTCCCCGATGTTTCCGCCACGTTTTGTATATTCTACGTGGTCGGGGTGTGACAGAAAAGATGGTATCAGAGCTAATGGTTATAGGGAATTAGGTTATTAGTAATGCTTTGACCTAGTCTATAACCTTTCTAGGACCCTAACGCGAGTTTACTTGCGTTTAGTCATAAAACAATACCGTCACCTATCCTTAGGCGACGACCACAACAAGAACATAAATTTCAAAACCGCTTTGAAAACTAATCATCTGTTCTAGGATGATTGATTACTAGGTTTTGAACCCTCTATTGTAAGGTTTTGAACTCTCTATTATAAGGTTTTGAACCCTTTGAGTTTTCAAAATCTCGTCAAGGTTTTGGGTTTTAAATAATGTGAACACGTGCAAACTGGAAGGGTGAATGCCTGTATTCTGGGTTTTCTGTCTAGGCAAGCACTTCGTATACATCTCATCAGACGCGAGACCAGTTGTGCTTACCTGGGAATTCTTGGGATGAGTGTTCACTTATAGGCGAGCATGTCTTCATGATACATTATTTTTTACTCATCTACTTTGATCAGCCTTTGTGTGTCGTTTGTTTACCTTGTGGTAACAAACAAATGACCACTATCCTTGCTTTCATCAGATTTGTTTCATCTCATTCTTTTCGTCTAATTCTCTCACTCGTTTCCTTTCATGTTTCCTCTTTTAGAATGCCTCCTCGACGCGAGAACCAGATAGCGACTGCCGAGCTGGCAGAAATCATTGCGCAGCAAATGGCTGCTCAATTCCCAAACCTCTTTGCTTTATGGAATCAAGCCAACAACAACAACAATGGTCCATGCAATTTCAAGAGTTTTAACTCGGCGAAACCACTCAAGTTTAATGGTTCTGAGGGAGCGACTGGTCTTCTTCAATGGTTTGAGAGCATTGAGAATACTTTCCGCCACGTGCAGTGTCCTGACAATCGCAAGGTCGAGTTTGCTTCGAGTGTGTTCCAGAAGAGAGCCCTTACGTGGTGGAACGGGGTTATGAGAGATCGTGGTGCAGAAGTTGCTCTAGCACAGACATGGGCTGAACTTAGAGCCCTTATGATGAAGGAGTTTTGTCCTCGTCATGAAATCAGGGCTCTGGAAAGGGAATTTGATGATCTTAAGCAAGATAGCGGTGAGCATCGAGCCTACACGGACCGTTATGAGGAGTTAAGTCTGTTATGCCCAAACATGGTCACGCCTTTGGATAAGGCAATCGAAAAGTATATTGATGGCCTTCCCGACTCAATACAAGACATTTTGACTGGTAGCAACCCTACTACTGTTAGGCAGGCCATTGAGCTATCTGCAACCTTGACCGAATCCCAGATCAGGAAACGTAAGCTTTTCCGAAAGGGTGACAAGAAACCGGTCGAGGAATCGAAACCAATCGAGGAATCAAAGACCATGGATGAACAGACTGGATCCTCTAAGAAGTCAAAGAAGCAAAAGGCTTCTCAGAACTTCGCCGTGGTCGCTCACAATGATCAAGCCATCCCCAACCAACCAGCTCAACCCCTTGCCAGGAAACCTTACAACGGAACTGCACCCTTGTGCAACCAATGTGGCCTACATCATCATGCTGGTGTGAAGTGCCGCACATGCCAAGTTTGCGGACTTATAGGTCATACAGCGAGGGTTTGCCCAACAGCAGCAGCACCAAATCAGATTAACAACAATCCTGCTCAAGCTCGTTTTCCACCGGGATCTTGCTACAACTGTGGCGAGATGGGCCATTTTAGTAGGAATTGCCCAAGACTTGCTAATGCAAATCCAGCATAGGGATGAGCATATGACCAACCAGAAGACAACATCGTTTAGAAATAATCACGTCTTATGTATTATTTTCTTTTGTTGTCACGATCCATGAAACGGTTGTTGTTATCATTGTTTATAAATAAATCTTTTATTTACATCGCAATGTATTTATGTGATTGTATGTATAAACAACATATCCTCTACAATACCGACAATCAAGGAACCGCATTCCTTGAAGAACAGACTACCCCCAAATTTCTTCCATTGTATGATCTCTTCCGTTTTCCACGAAGATCCTAAGTACCCGTTTCTTCCAAGAGAAACAAAGTACGAGGTGCCAAGTTTATAGCAATTAATAACAAGATAATGACAATTAAACAAATATGTGGTTATGTGCTTATGTGTTCCCTTTTATGTGTCGTGTGATCCAAATTATGTTATCCCAATCCTCGTAGAATCTTACATATCTTTGTACCAGAGATTCATAGTAGGATACCCAAAGGTACTATCTAAAATCCTTAATGGACTTCTACGTTGTAGATAAGTCCCTTGGATTATAAAGTACTACTTCATAATTAGACCCCCTTTAGTGGTCTAGTTTAACAGATTGATCCAAAAATCTGGTTAGGGATATCATGTGATGATATAGCTGAAAGGACTCCTGGGAGGCCTAATTAAGAAGATCCTCTGTGGATATAATTAAAAGGATCCTATGGTAGTCTAGTCACCGTCATCACAAGTTCGACATCCTTCCCCACAACATTATAAAACAAACTGTGCGGACTGTGCAAGGAATTACGTAATTATGGATGCATACATAATTATGGAATTTAGTGCACGGAAATCACAGCAAGTTCTATCATGTATCTAGAGTTAACCCTATTCATTTCCAATTCTGATGAAGCATCCGTTGAGGAAAAATGAACTAGCTATTCATTTTTCACTTCTGAAGAATATCCGTTGAGGGAATAAATATCCGTTTATCCTTCATTTCCAATTCTGAAGAACACCCGTTGAAGAAAATGACTCCGTTTGTTCATTTTCGTTCTGAAGAGTATCCGTTAAGGGAAATGAATATCCGTTGTGTAGTCCTTCATTTCCAACTCTGAGGAAGCAACCGTTGAAAATGACTCCGTTAGTTCATTTTCGTTTCTGAAGATTTATCCGTTGAGGAAATGAATATCCGTTGTGAAATACTTCATTTCCAACTCTGAGGAAGCAACCGTTGAAAATGACTCCGTTAGTTCATTTTCGTTTCTGAAGATTTATCCGTTGAGGAAATGAATATCCGTTGTGTAATCCTTCATTTCCAACTCTGAGGAAATAACCGTTGAAAATGACTCCGTTAGTTCATTTTCGTTCTGAAGAGTTATCCGTTGAGGAAATGAATATCCGTTGATTTTTCTTTCATTTCAAATTCTGAAGAACAAACCGTTGAGGAAAATGACTCCGGTTGTTCATTTTCGTTCTGAAGAATATCCGTTGAAAGAAATGAATATCCATGGATTTTTCCTTCATTCCCGTTTCTGACGAAGAACCCGTTGAGGAAGAATGAATCATCCATTCATTTTCACTTCTGAAGAATATCCGTTGAGGGAAATGTATATCCGTTTAGTTAAACTCCTTTATTTTCCATTACTGAAGAACCCGTTGAAGAAAATGATTTCCGTTCGTTCATTTTCGCTTCTGAAAAAAAAAAACTATCCGTTGAGGAAAATAACCAGATTATGCTTTACATATCTTTGATGACTATTTGACACAAAGTCATAGACAGACTCCTACGAATAAATTTCGGGACGAAATTTCCTAAAGTAGGGGAGACTGTAACACCTGTGTCTCCACGGCCATCAAACAAATGCCAAACCAATGAAATATTGTATTTCATACTTGGGATTTGTAAAAAAAAAGATGTGTATCATTTACACATATCAATTCTTGTTCGATTTCAAACTCTATATCGCTTTCTGGAAGGTTATACGCGCACTGATGCGTAAATATAACCAGTTTAATGCAACGAACACTCCGGAATAGTGACATATACTTAACATACCTTAAATAACCTTTACATAACTTAGAAATAAGTTTTGAAGGCTTTGGTATTGCAAAAACAAGTTAATTCGCTTACAGGGACTAAATATGACAAACTGCGAAAGTATGTCAATTTGAACTGTAACGAACATTCCGGAACATGACCATAAGTTAAACACACCTTAAATATCCTTTACATAGCTTAGAAATAGGCTTTGAGGGGTTCGGTGTGCTAAAATAAACTTTTGGGTCATTCAGGGACTAAAAGTGTCAAAAAGTGCACAAGTTTGCATTTTCGCGCATAACATACGTTCTGAATACATCCGGACATCCAAAAATTTATGTAAGCACTAAAATATTTTATTTTAGTGTTTGGCATAAGAAAAATCCATTCGTCGCGCAATTTGGATCGTTTTTCGCGCTTATGCGCATTCCGTCGTAATTAACCGAACATCGCGATCGTACGACCAAACGAACGTTGGTGACTGACCGGATAATATTTAAATCCCACAAATATTCTGTTATGATTAAAATCTTATTTTAATCAGGCCCGTGTTGAAAAATAAATTAAAACGCCTAAAAACGTTATTTTTCAAAGTTTAAGCGCGTACCGTGTGTTTCTGCGCAACACAGTGCTTCTACTGCAAAACGCAGACAACGCAGCCAGTCCTGGCAACTGAAATTTATTTCAGTAATAACTTGGCGAGTTTATTTTTATAGAGTAATAAAAATAATTTAGAACGCCATAAACCGGGATTTAAACGCTAGATAAAATACCCGGTACCCAGTTAAATACCCGTCTTAGCCATATACTAGGAATATGCTTGGCATATGCTTGGAATATGCTAAGGTATATGCTTGGAATATGCTAAGGTATATGCTAGGAATATGCTTGGAATATGCTAGGAATATTCTAGGAATATTCTAGGAATATTCTATATGGAAAAACTATAAATACCCACCATATGTTTCATTCATAATCACTAGAAATTTGATTTGAGAAACTCTAAGTTGAAACACTAGTTCATACCTGAGATTTTCAAATCGAGTTTAGCATTCGGGGACCCTTCGTAAGTATTCTTTCGTTCTTTTCCTTATTTTTACTGCTTTTCGAGTCAGAAAGTCAAACTTTGTTTGACTTTCAGCGTTGACCAGAAATGGTCAATGCGAAGTTCGTTTGAACTTCGCAACGTGAGTGTAATCACGTTGGTCATAGTCCCTTGGGACTATGCCCACTGATTACCACGTTGTCTAGAGTCGTAGGGTAGGCGATCTAATAAATCGCCTATACCTTCGAACTCGACCCATTTGGTCGATCATTAGGATCAGACCAAATACATTAGGTGACCATAGTAGGTAGGGAATAACCTTCCAAGGTTATACCCTATGGTCACATCGTTTGAGTAGTTGTATGATAGGTAGTTTATGTGCCTTAGGTAAATTACCAGAATACCCTTTTCATGTATAATTGGTAATTAAGCATATGTAACCTAAACTTTTGTCACATAACTGATTATGTAACATGTTTAGGCATATAACACTTGTCATAGGGCTAGTTAGGCGGTCCGAACGCGTTTCACGCGCACGACGCGTTAAAGTAGCATAAGCTTCCTAAACGGGTCGTAATGGGTCGATAAGACTTAGGTTAAGTTTCATTTAGCATGTAGGCCTTGTCAAACCATATCACATGAGTTCCTACACTCATTTGGTTTACAAACCCTAATGCTACCCAGTCTTCCGATATAGGTCCGGTTTATTAACATAGTTACCTATATTAGGTGCCGTTTGATATCCGTGATCTCTAGCATTGTTTGGTTGTTACTCAAGGACTACTAAGCAATCTCAAGTGAGTACATAGACCCCTCTTTTACTGTTTTCCAAACTGTTTTGGGGTGGAACACATGTGCCTACTTGTTACTTTCGTGCTTTCCTGTTTTCACATCATATACCTACTATGTTTGTTAGTACATTATAGTACATGATTTCAATACATTTTATGCTAGGTGTGCCCATTGTGTGCATTACTTAGTACATCGTTTTACATGACATTTCATGCTAGGTGTGCCCATTGTGTGCATTACTTAGTACATTGTTTTACATTGCTTTTCTGTTGCATATGCTTATCCAGCGTATGAACACATTATACTACATTTTGAACCGTTGTAATCATTTGACTATGTGATCCGTTGATATCTGTGAACCGTTTGTATTTGTAACCGTTGAACCATGTGAACCGTTTGTAACCGTTGAACCATGTGAACCGTTTGTAACTGTTGAACCGTTTATATCCATTACATGATTTACATTAGACATGAACATTGTTTGGTTGGTTTGGTTTGATTAAGTGATTAAGTAACGATGCGTGTGTAATATGATACAAGCATGGTGGATACGCCGCTGGTACTTCCTATATATAAGTGGTTGTATGGTATTACATGTCGTAGCGTTATTTGAATCATTTCAGTTGGATACATATGACATTTTATACAAATAACATACTTTTCACAAGACATTGTTAACAAACAACTTATCTTATACAAACTCATTTTATATGGTTATTCATTTAACCATACATTATTCTCTTATTTATACGTATCATTTGATCTTATCGTTTTTCAAATGATTTACAAGACAAAGCAAGTTACAAGGTTCATGACTAAACATTTTCTCAAACATAAGTCATGAAACCTATTTTCACAAAACCTATGTATCTCACCGGCATTTTTATGCTGACGTACCATATTTTCACATGTGTTTTTCAGGAGCTGTTGCATAAGATAATCAAGATACACTTAGGCGGACATGGGCCTTAGTGACAATAAAAGATGCAGACTAGTTAATTATGTTGTATTTCCATGTTTGTTTAGACATTGTAACACTTATATTGAATAAAACGAAACTTTAATTTCCATGGTTGTGAAACATTAATTCTGTTACAACACTCCCCGATGTTTCCGCCACGTTTTGTATATTCTACGTGGTCGGGGTGTGACACAAACTGAGACCATCCTCAGTGTAAGCCGCCAAAGGAACGTCATGCATCTTGACCCAGACAGGTATCTTTTTTAACTCTTCCTTCTTCAACTCAGTATTCGTAGACCATTGTTTCAAGAAAAGCGGAATGTTTCTAATAAGCCATGGTCCATCTTGCATTACTTGCTCCATTCCTTCCTTTGACTTGAACTTAAAAAAAAAAAAATCCCTTACCATTCATCATGCATTTTTGCAATCCATACTTCTCCCATCTATGGCTAACAAAGTACTCAACAACCGGAAACGCCAACCTTTTTCCCAAAAAATATCCAAATAAGACATTAGTAAACCGGTCATGAACTTGTTTAACCGATGCAATCGGAATAGTGACATCTACGTCCACATCATCCCCAGCCTTAGAGTTTTCCATGTAACGAAAATTTACCTTTGGCATTGGTTTAACAATGGATAGCTTCTCCGCATACGTCTGCCCTTTCACACTATTCCCACTGTCCAACTTAGTTGTTTCAGAATCATGATCCTCAGGATAAACAGGCACGATAATATTAGATAATTCATCAATTACGTTTATAGGTTTCGGATTAGCCTGGGACTGCTGGACAACACCCCTACGTGGAACGAAGGTGTTTCCTTCTATGTTAACCACTTTGCTAGCTAAACCCTGGAACGGTAACGGCGGCTTGAATCGGCCATCATGAATATTTCCTTTAGATTTTTTACGTTCATCCATGTTGAAAATAGCACCTCTCTCTAACACCCAGATCAGCAAATCACCATGCACACACCACGACAACTAGACGGCAACAAAAATCCAAAACAAAACCCTAATCTAGCAAAAACCCTAATCCAACAACCTTCACGAAATCAAATAGAGTACCCGATCAATCAAGGTTACTGCCTCACCAGTAGGACCAAAAGACCCAATACGCTATTCAATCAGCTCGGATTGAGAGATTAAAGTCGGCGATAATAAGCAGAAAAATCCAAGAAAAAATCGATCAGAAGCCGCTAACTAGTTCGTTACAGAGATTTGATGAATCAAACTCCGATCACAGACTGTTATACACCCACATCACGACGAAATCAAGGATTCAGGGAAGGAGAAAAATCGCCTACCAGAGAGAGAGATTTAGGGCTTTGTTTTGGTTAGGTTTCTGAAATATTGTATTTCATACTTGGGATTTGTATAAATATGTGTATCGTTTGCACATATCAATTCATGTTTGATTTCGAGCTTTAAATCGCTTTCTAGAAGGTTATACACGATCTGATGCGTAAATATAACCAGTTTAATGCAAAAAACACTCCAGAATAGTGACATAGGCTTAACATGCCTTAAATAACCTTTACACAACTTAGAAATAAGTTTTGAAGGGTTTGGTGTGTCGAAATCAAGTTTATTCGCTTATAGGGACTAATTTCGACAAACTGCGAAAGTATGCCGATTCGTACTGTAACGAACATTACGGAACTTGATAATAAGTTAAATATGCCCTAAATATCCTTTACATAGCTTAGAAATAGGCTTTGAAGGGTTCAGTATGCTAAAAATAAACTTTATTGATCAATAGGGACTAAAAGTGTCAAAAAGTGCATAAGTTTGTATTTTCGCGCATATCTTACGTTCAGAATATATCCGAACATACAAAAATTTATGTAATCATTAAAATATTTTATTTTAGTGATGGGCATGATAAAATTCCATTCGTCGCGTAATTTGGATCGTTTTTGCGTTCGTTACGATTTCCGTCGTAATTAACCGAACAACGCAACCGTACGACCAAACAAACCGACATCCGAGATATTTTTGAGCACATTTCAAGTTCCCTATACTTTAACTTTATTTTAGAGCCTTGAAATGTGGTTAACGGGGCTTAAAAGTGCCAAAAATCAAGTTTTACAAGTGCAGGGACCATTTTTCAAATTTTTGGCAGATGCATTGAATTTGGTCCATTTTTGAGGTTTTGATTGTTTTAACCCAAGGTTTTGCACTCTATGGGCTGGAATTTGATGGTTTTAAGTATTCCCATGTTTTTGAAAATCATGTGCCCACTTGTAAGGTCAAGATCAAAGCACGATTTGCGAGAAACGATCCTAACGGTTCTTCGAAATCTATAAATACCCAAGCTCTCATTCCATTTTCCTCACACCTTGATCTAATTTTATGCTCTAAGTTGAATATTTATGCTTCATACCTGAGTATTTAGATCAAGTTCTTCTAGCTTGGACCCTTTGTAAGTATTCTTTCGTGTTTTTATGCGTTTTAAGCGTAAAAGTCAAACAGTGTTTGACTTTCTGCTTTGACCAGTCTATGGTCAACACGAAGTTCGTTTGAACTTCGTAACGTGAGCATAATCACGATGTTTATAGTCTCTTGTGACTATACCTACTGATTACCACGTTGATTAGGTGTAGTGACGAGTCATAGTTTCGGTCAAAATGCGTATTCTTGCGTATTTTGCAACCAAACTATTCTTGGGTATCAAGACCCTTTGTCTTGATATGAAACTTGTTTTCTATCTTCGTTAAACATGTTTTAACATGTTTAGCTCATCACTTTAGGTTTAGTGCTTATGTAGGGCCGTAAGATAAGCGGTCTAAACAACCGCTTAGACATTCGAACCCGACCCGTTTGGTCGATCATTAAGATTCGACCAAGCATTTATTGTGACCATAGTTGTATAAGGAATAACCTTATGAGGTTATACCTTATGGTCACTTTGTTCAGTTAGCTGTATGATAGGTAATTTATATGCCTTAGGAAAATGACCAAAATGCCCTTTTTACGCATAAATGCATTTTAAGCATATGAAACATAAATTTTGGCATCTAAACTAATTAGGCAACATTATTAGACATGTTAAGGCATATAATACTTGTCATAGGACAAGTTAGGCGGTCCAAACGCGTTTTACGCGAATGGCGCGTTAAAGTGGCGTAAGCTACCTTAACGAGTCGTAATTGGTCGTAAGCACTTAGGTTAGGTTTCGTTTTAGAATGTAGGCTTTGTTAAACCATATTACATGAGTCCCTACACTCATTTGGTTTACGAAACCTCATTTTATCCAATCCTTCGATTTAAGTCCGGTTTATTAACATAGTTACCTATATTAGGTGCCGTTTGATTTCCGTGATCCCTCTAGCTTGCTTGGTTGTTATTCAAGACTTCTAAGCATCCTCAAGTGAGTACATAGTCCCCTCTTTTACCATTTTAAACTGTTTGGGGTGATACACATGTGCCTACTTGTTACTTTCGTGCTTTTCATGTTTTTATATCATATACTTGCTATGTTCATTACTACGTAGATAGTACATGATTTCATCATGTTTTGCTATGTATGTTCACTTAGCATGCTAGCACATTGATTTTCATAATTACATTTTGTTGCATATGTTCATCCCGCATATGGACACATTGTTTTACATTTTGAACCGTTTGTAACCGTTTGATTTGTGTGAGCCATTTGTAACCGTTTGATTTCGTTTGATACTGTTTGAACCGTTGGGTTAGGGAAGTGATTAGGTAATGGCGCGGGTGTAATGTGTTAAAAGAATGGTGGATAAGCCATGGGTACTTCCTATATATAAGTTCTTTTAACACATTATATATCGTTGCGTTATCTAGATCACTTGGGCAAGGTTATCAAAACAAAGTTATATTACAAGGTTTTTCTAACAATATAAAACATTCGAGTTTTATTTGAAAAACGATTTACAATTTGGGTTTACTTAAAAAAAATTTTTGGAGTTAAGATTCATGGTATCGAGGTTTTATAAAACAATTCTGTTTTGACTTAGTTATTTCAATTTACATTACAAACATTTTACAAAACTTGGTTTTCTAATTATCAATTAACAAAGGTGTTCAAGATATTTTCAAAATATAAACGAGCCATGAATCTGACACTAACCTAAAATCCTTTGTACTCGCCGGCATTTTTATGCTGACGTATTTTCACATGTGTTTCAGGTACCATAGTTGGTGATGTTTGATGATGATATTGATGCATGCTCACATAGGAACGGACGAGGCCTTAGTGACTTAATAACAATAAAAGTCTACTTGTTCATATTTTGTTTCTGATTTCAATGTAATGTAATACTTTTAATTCAATAAAACCAAACTTCAATCCATGTGTTATGAGAAAATGATTCTGTTACAACACTCCCCGATGTTTCCGCCACAATTTGTTGTTTTTAGTGGTCGGGGTGTGACAGAAAAGTTGGTATCAGAGCTCATGGTTATAGGGAATTAGGTTATTAGTAATGCTTTGACCTAGTTTATAACCTTCCTAGGACCCTAACGCGAGTTTACTTGCGTTTAGTCATAAAAACAATACAGTCACCCATCTTTAGGTGACAACCACAATGAGAACACAAATTTCGAATCCGCTTTGAAAACTAATCATCTGTTCTAGGATGATTTATTATAAGGCTTTGAACCTTCAAAGTTTTCAAAATCTCGTCAATGTTTGGGTCTAAATAATGTGAACACGTGAAAACTGGAAGGGTGGGTGCCTGTACCCTGAGTCTTCTCTCTAAGGCTAGAGTGTTCGTACAAATCCACAGTATCGGACCAGTCACTCTTACCTGGGAACTCTTGGGGTGAGTGTCCACTTATAGGCGAGCATGTCTTCGTGATACATTATGAGGACCTATTTACTTTGATTCAGCTTTTGTGTGTCGTTTGTTTGCTTTGTGGTTCAAACAAATGACCATCACCCATGCCTTTTGGTCAGAGATTGTAACATCCTTACCCAATGCCATTTCATTTGTTTTCTCTCTTGTTTCTCCTTTTAGAATGCCTCCACGAAACGATAATCAGGTACCTAATGAAGAACTGGCAGCCATCATTACGCAGCAAATGGCTGCTGCAATCCCAAACATCATTGCTCAATGTAACCAAGCTCTCAACAACAATAATGCTCCCTGTAACTTCAAGACGTTCAACTCAGCTAAGCCATCAAAATTTTCTGGGTCTCAAGGAGCGACTGCACTTTTGCAATGGATCGAGAGTCTAGAGAGCACCTTCAGACATGTTCAGTGTCCGAACGAGCGAAAGGTAGAGTTCGCATATAGTGTTTTTGAGAAACGATCTTTAACTTGGTGGAATGGTGTGATGAGGGACAGGGGTGCTGATGTGGCACTGGCTCAAACCTGGGAAGAGCTTCGCGCTCTAATGATGAGGGAATTCTGTCCTCGTCATGAGATCGGGGCCTTGGAAAGGGAATTCGATGATCTTAAGCAAGATAGCGGTGAGCATCGAGCTTACACGGACCGTTATGAGGAGTTAAGTCTGTTATGCCGGAACATGGTTACGCCTTTGGATAAGGCAATCAAAAAGTACATTGATGGCCTCCTTGACTCAGTTCAAGACATTGTTACTGGTAGTAACCCCACTACCGTTAGACAGGCCATTGAGCTATCCGCCACCTTGACTGAATCTCAGATCAGGAAAGGTAAGATTTTTTGAAAGGGTGAAAAGAAACCGATCGAGGAATCGAAACCGAAGGATGAGCAGACTGAATCCTCCAAGAAGTCAAAGAAGCGAAAGGCTTCTCAGAACTTCGCCGTGGTTGCTCACAATGATCAAGCTGTCCCCAAGCAACCAGCTCAACCCCCTGCTAGGAAGCCATACAACGGAACTGCACCCTTGTGCAACCAATGTAGCCTTCACCGTCATGCCAATGTAAAGTGCCGCAAATGCCAATGTAGCCTTCAATTCATGTTTGATTTCAAGCTTTAAATCGCTTTCTAGAAGGTTATACGCGATCTGATGCGTAAGTATAACCAGTTTAATGCAACAAACACTCCAGAATAGTGACCTAGGCTTAACATACCTTAAATAACCTTTACATAACTTAGAAATAAGTTTTGAAGGGTTTGGTGTGGCGAAATCAAGTTTATTCGCTTACAGTGACTAATTTTGACAAACATCGAAAGTATGCCGATTCGTACTGTAACGAACATTCCGGAACTTGATCATAAGTTAAATATGCCCTAAATATCCTTAACATAGCTTAGAAATAGGCTTTGAAGGGTTCAGTATGCTAAAAATAAACTTTATTGATCAATAGGGACTAAAAGCGTAAAAAAGTGCATAAGTTTACATTTTCGCGCATATCTTACGTTCTGAATATATCCGAACATCCAAAAATTTATGTAATCATTAAAATATTTTATTTTAGCGATTGGCATGATAAAATTCCATTCTTCGCGTAATTTGGATCGTTTTTGTGTTCGTTACGATTTCCGTCGTAATTAACCGAACAACGCAACCGTACGACCAAACGAACCGACATCCGAGATATTTTTGAGCACATTTCAAGTTCCCTATACTTTACTTTATTTTAGAGCCTTGAAATGGGGTTAACGAGGGTTAAAAGTGCCAAAAATCAAGTTTTACAAGTGCAGGGATCATTTTTCAAATTTCTGGCAGATACATTGAACTTGGTCCATTTTTGAGGTTTTGATGGTTTTAACCCAAGCTTTTGCACTCTGTGGGCTGGAATTTGATGGTTTTAAGTATACCCATGGTTTTGAAAACCATGTGCCCACTTGTAAGTTCAAGATCAAAGCACGATTTGCGAGAAACGATCCTAACGGTTCTCCGAAATCTATAAATACCCAAGCTTTCATTCCATTTTCCTCACACCTTGATCTAATTTTATGCTCTAAGTTGAAGCTTTATGCTTCATACCTGAGTATTTAGATCAATTTCTTCTAGCTTGGACCCTTTGTAAGTATTCTTTCGTGTTTTTTTGCGTTTTAAGCGTAAAAGTCAAACAGTGTTTGACTTTCTGCTTTGACCAGTCTATGGTCAACACGAAGTTCGTTTGAACTTCGTAAAATGAACATAATCACGATGGTTACAGTCTCTTGTGACTATACCTACTGATTACCATGTTGATTAGGTGTAGTTACGAGTCATAGTTTCGGTCAAAATGCGTATTCTTGCTTATTTTGCAACCAAACTATTCTTGGGTATCAAGACCCTTTGTCTTGATATCAAACTTGTTTTCTAACTTCGTTAAACATGTTTAGCTCGTCACTTTAGGTTTAGTGCTTATATAGGGTTATAAGATAAGCGGTCTAAACAACCGCTTAGACTTTCGAACCCGACCCGTTTGGTCGATCATTAGGATTCGACCAAGCATTTATTGTGACCATAGTTGTATAGGGAATAACCTTCCGAGGTTATACCTTATGGTCACTTCATTTAGTTAGCTGTATGATAGGTAATTTATATGCCTTAGGAAAATGACCAAAATGCCCTTTTTACTCATAAATTCATTTTAAGCATATGAAACATAAATTTTGGCATCTAAACTGATTAGGCAACATTATTAGACATGTTAAGGCATATAATACTTGTCATAGGACTCGTTAGGTGGTCTGAATGCGTTTTACACGAACGACGCGTTAAAGTGGGGTAAGCTACTTTAACGAGTCGTAATGGGTAGTAAGCACTTACGTTAGGTTTTGTTTTAGAATGTAGGCTTTGTTAAACCATATTACAAGAGTCCCTACACTCATTTGGTTTACCAAACCTCATTTTATCCAATCCTCCGATTTAGGTCCGGTTTATTAACATAGTTACCTATATTAGGTGCCGTTTGATTTCCGTGATCCCTTTAGCTTTCTTGGTTGTTATTCAAGACTTCTAAGCATCCTCAAGTGAGTACATAGTCCCCTCTTTTACCATTTTAAACTTTTTGAGGTGATACACATGTGCCTACTTGTTACTTTCGTGCTTTTCATGTTTTTATATCATATACTTGCTATGTTCATTAGTACGTAGATAGTACATGATGTCGTCATGTTTTGCTATGTATGTTCACTTAGCATGCTAGCATATTGATTTTCATAATTACATTTTTTTGCAAATGTTCATCCCGCATATGGACACATTGTTTTACATTTTGAACCGTTTGTAACCGTTTGATTTGTGTAAACCGTTTGTAACCGTTTGATTTCGTTTGATACTGTTTGAACCGTTGGGTTAGGGAAGTGATTAGGTAATGGGGCGGGTGTAATGTGTTAAAAGCATGGTGGATACGCCGTGAGTACTTCCTATATATAAGTGCTTTTAACACATTATATATCGTTGCGTTATCTAGATCACTTGGGCAATGTTATCAAAACAAAGTTATATTACAAGGTTTTTCTAACAATATAAAACATTCGAGTTTTATTTCAAAAACGATTTACAATTTGGGTTTACTTAAACAAATGTTTTGGAGTTAAGATTCATGGTATCGAGGTTTTATAAAACAAGTCTGTTTTGACTTAGTTATTTCAATTTACATTACAAACATTTTACAAAACATGGTTTTCTAATTATCAATTAACAAAGGTGTTCAATGTATTTTCAAAATATAAACGAGCCATGAATCTGACACTCACCTAAAATCCTATGTACTCGCCGGCATTTTTATGCTGACGTATTTTCACATGTGTTTCAGGTACGATAGTTGGTGATGTTTGATGATGATATTGATGCATGCTCACATAGGAACGGACGAGGCCTTAGTGACTTAATAACAATAAAAGTCTACTTGTTCATATTTTGTTTCTAATTTCAATGTAATGTAATACTTTTAATTCAATAAAACAAAAATTCAATCCATGTGTTATGAAACAATGTTCTGTTACAACACTCCCCGACGTTTCCACCACTATTTTTTGTTTTTCATGGTCGGGGTGTGACACACTCACCCAAAGAGTTCCCAGGTAAGAGTGACTGGTCTGATTATATGGATTTGTACGAACACTCTAGCCTTAGACAGAAAACTCAGAGTACATGCATCCACCCTTCCAGATTGCACGTGTTCACATTATAAGACCCAACTTTGACGAGATTTTGAAAACTTAGAGGGTTCAAAACCTAGTAATCTATCATCTTAGAACAGATGATTGGTTTTCGAAGCGGATTCGAAATTTGTGTTCTCGTTGTGGTTGTCACCTAAGGATAAGTGACGGTATTGTTTTAAGATCTAAACACAAGAATCTTGTGTTAGGGTCCTAGGAACGTTATAGACTAGGTCAAAGCATTACTAATAACCTAATTCCCTATAACCATGAGCTCTGATACCAACTCTTCTGTCACACCCCGACCGCGTAAAACAACAAATCACGGCGGAATCGTCGGGGAGTGTTGTAACAGAATCATTGTTTCATAACACATGGAAATTGAAATTTTGTTTTATTGATTAAAAGAAGTTACAATGTCCTAAAAACAAAGGTAACATAACATAATTAACTAGTCTTGCTTCTTTTATTTTCACTTATCTTGATCAATCCTATGCAGCATCTGTCACACCCCCAAAATACCACACGCGGGAACACCACGGCGCGTGTGACGTACCAGGATCCAAGCCACTAATCATATCAAACCAAGTATATTTAGTGAAAAACATTCCATTCATTTCAAAATATAAATCTAAGTCAAGAGTTAAACCAAAATAAGTATTCAGTGGAAGCACAATGTAAATAGTATTTCAAAAGTTTCCAAAACATGTGTTCATAATCAAATAGCGAGTATCCAAGAGCCTCGATCCATGACCACTCCAGTGCTCCCAGATAGCAAGACCATGATCAGAAATCTAACGACCTGCAAGCATGCAGACAAGTGTGTCAGACGACGCAGGTGAGTTCAAAGTTTTGTTAACGCGTTTAGTTACCAGTTGTGTGTTAAAACAGTTCAACGTTTTGTTTTGATGTTGTTATTAACTCAATTACCGTATGTAGCTACTAGATGTGTTTGCCCAAACCCCAATGCCTCTATCAAAGCATTGGTCAAGTGGTCAAGGTAATTAGTTCATGCCCGTCCATTCCGGCCCGGTGTGAGGGTGCCAAACCTAATAGCGCTATCAACTAAATACCTCGTTGCCTTCCCGGCAACAATCGGTAGATGTAAGGGGTCTTATATGATAGAAACTGAGTAATAACAAACATCCCATTAACCTGACATTCTTCCCTGAAAACGTTACCCGATATCCCTTCCCGAGATGCATGCTTGGAAAAGAGCAGTGAACTCACCTTGGTTTGCTCGGTATGATTAGTTACTTGTTCACAGTTAGTTAATCCAGTCCTAGTACATGTCCATATTACAACTTTAAGTTATCACATAACAGGTTGACAAACAGAATACACATATAATGAAGTGTGGCCCACTCATTCAGGCCCAACTACTCTACGGCCCAATGCCTTGTGCGTTTAGAGGACTTGTGCGACTAAGTTACCCTTGTGCGATTGGAGTCGGCTTGTGCGACTCAACATTACTCAGCCCATCTTGTGCGGCCCACTTCCCAATCGCACAACTTGTGCGATTGGATACATTTGTATGATTCAAGTGTGGTCCGGCCCAACAGGTTTGTTAATCATTTATGGTCCAAACCGTTTATGAAGCCCAACAGGCTTATGCGATCCCCTATGTTTTGTGTGATTGGGGTTCCTTGTACGATTGGGATCCCTTGTGCGATCCAATACCACTTGTGTGACCAATCTTATGTGATTGGATCTAGTCAACTGTTTCCCTTAAATTTAGCAAACATAATTCCCCAATGTTCCCATCCCAATCATGGATCAAAACAGTTACGTATTCTTAATTTATGCAACCCTAATTACCCATTCTTTGATTAACAATAACAATAACAATTTACACCATCAATCATCCTTATCATCATCGCATAAAACCAACAACCTACATCCACGCTCATTAACAGATTATTTCCAACCATTATTGAGATATCCTAATTCATAATCATCACAATAGAATTCATATAACTCCTTTAACTCCGTATTTATCAATCATTCGATTCACACCCATCATTAGCATGTTTTTTTTTATCACTATCAAGATTTAGATATGAACATTCATCGACGGTAGAAATCAAGTATCCTAACATTATGTCATACGATACACATAGCTTCAAACACATAGAAAGAACAAACTTGAATAGAAATCAAACAATGGAATAATTCACTAACCAAGAGAGTGTGTAAAGTGTGACTGAATGATCGAATAGTAAGGAACTGGTGCTACGATCCTCAAGGGCTTCGAAGGGGGTTTAGTCACCACCGGTTCTTGAGAGGATTAGGGTTAAATGTTTGTGTGATTTGCTAATTATGAAAACCATACACAGCCCCTCATGTGTATGCGCACAAGGTAGGTGAGCCGGGCCTAGCTTTGGGCCGTAGGCCACGGTACAAGTTTTGGGCCGAGGGTTATGGTTCACGAGATGTACAGTGCGATCGAGAGGCAAGTGTGCAACCCAAAGTGTCGTGTGATCAGATTAACATAACTTCCACATAATACATACACATCATAAACATACCAGTTCATACACATTCAATTACATTACAATCAACACAACAATTATTAGCGTACATGCAAGTCACACCAAAACACGAGGAAAGGCTTCTGAATATGGGTTGTCACATCACCCCCAACTTGAAAGAAATTTCGTCCAGAAATTTGATAAGTAGTCCCAAGCGGTACAGTGTCAGATTAGGATGACTGTGCATTGGATGACTGTGCATTTTCCGCGGGTGCCACATCATCCCCAACTTGATTGGGAATTTCATCCCGAAATTCACTAGTTGCATTCGATTTGGATTTGGCAGGCTTGGACTTGTCCTCTGGGAATAAATGTGGGTACTTAAGCTTCATCTGATCCTCGCGTTCCCATGTGAACTCTGGTCCACGGCTCGAGTTCCAACGAACTCTCACAATCGGAATTCGGCTATGCTTGCGGACCTTAACCTCCCGGTCCATTATTTCGATAGGCTCCTCTACAAACTGCAATTTGTCGTCAATTTTTAGCTCTTGAAACGGTACCACAAGTGTTTCATCTGACAAACACTTCTTTAGTTGTGACACGTGGAAGACATCATGAACGTTACCCAACTCAGTAGGTAACTCTAACTTGTAGGCCACCTTACCAATACGTTCCAGAATTTTGAATGGCCCAACATAACTAGGGTTTAGTTTGCCGCGTTTTCCAAAACGCACCACACCCTTCCAGGGTGATACCTTCAACATAACACGATTGTTGACTTCGAATTCCAAGGGTTTCCTACGTTTATCAGCGTAGCTTTTCTGACGGTCACGTGCTGCCGCCATACGATTCCTGATCTGCACAATCTTTTCTGAAGTTTCCAACACAAGTTCAGGGCCTGTGACCTGGCTGTCACCCACCTCAGCCCAACAGAGAGGTGAACGACACTTTCGTTCATACAATGCTTCGAATGGAGCCGCCTGAATGCTAGTATGGTAGCTATTGTTGTAAGAAAACTCCACCAAAGGTAAGTGTTTCTCACAACCCTTGCCAAAATCAATAACGCACGCCCGCAACATGTCTTCTAGTGTTTGGATAGTTCGTTCACTTTGAGCATCCGTCTGCGGGTGATAGGTAGTACTCATGCTGAGTTGCAAACCAAACGATTTGTGCATCGACTTCCACAAATCTGAAATGAAACGCGGGTCACGGTCAGAGATAATAGATGTCGGCCCCCCGTGCCTAGAAACCACCTCCTTAAGATAAACAGCTGCTAGTTGTGAGAATTTATCCGTTTCTTTGATCGCTAGAAAGTGTACTGACTTCGTGAGACGATCAACGATCACCCAAATGGTATTGTTTCCGTTTTGTGTTCTGGGTAGCCCTGTGACAAAATCCATTGCGATTTGTTCCCATTTCCACATGGGTATTTCTGGTTGTTGCAGCAACCCAGACGGCTTCTGATACTCCACTTTAACTTTCGAGCAGGTCAAACACTTACTCACGTAAGTCGCGATATGAGCTTTCATCTTTGGCCACCAATACATGACTTTGAGATCTTGGTACATCTTATCCGATCCTGGATGAACAGAGTATCGAGACTTGTGTGCTTCATCCATCACAAGTTCTCTAAGGTTACCAAACAAAGGAATCCATACACGCTCCATGAAGTAGAGAATACCATCCGATCTCTCTACAAGTTGTTTTTCCATGCCCCTTAAGTATTCTGCTTCCATGTTTTCCTCTTTTAACGCTTTGGTTTGTGCAGCACGAATCTGATCAGGCAGGTTAGAATGAATGGTAAGCTACAAGGCGCGAACACGTTTGGGTTTCGATTCCTTTCGACTGAGAGCGTCAGCTACAATGTTAGCTTTACCCGGATGATACTTGATTGCACAATCATAATCATTTAAAAGTTCTACCCAGCGACGCTGTCGCATGTTCAAATCCTTCTGGTCGATGATATGCTGAAGGCTCCTGTGGTCGGTATAAATGGCGCATTTAGTACCGTACAGGTAATGCCTCCAGATTTTGAGTGCAAATACTACGACTCCCAACTCCAAGTCGTGTGTCGTATAATTCCTCTCGTGAACCTTCAACTGGCGAGAGGCGTAAGCTATCACCTTGTTGCGTTGCATCAGGACGCAACCGAGACCCTGAATAGATGCATCACAGTAAACTGCTAAATCTTCGGTACCTTCAGGTAGAGACAAGATTGGCGCACTGCAGAGTTTCTGTTTTAATAGTTGGAAAGCCTCTTCTTATTTCGTTCCCCAAGAGTATACAACGCTTTTCTGTGTCAATGAAGTAAGAGGTTGAGCGATCTTTGAAAAGTCTTTGATAAGTCTTCGATAATACCCAACGAGACCAAGAAATTGCCGCACCTCCGAAGGATTCTTTGGTGCCACCCAATTTCTAACTGCATCAACTTTTGCAGGATCCACGTGTATCCCCAATTCATTAACAATGTGCCCAAGAAAGTGTACCTCCCGAATCTAGAAGTCACACTTAGAAAACTTCGCATAGAGCTGCTCCTTCCTTAGAAGTTCCAAAATAAGACGCAGGTGCCAGTCATGGTCTTCCTTGCTCTTTGAGTAGATCAAAATGTCGTCAATAAACACTATGACGAAATCGTCGAGATATGGTTTGCATACGCGGTTCATGAGATCCATGAAGACCGCTGGCTCATTCGTCAATCCAAACGGCATAACCAAAAACTCATAGTTCCCATAATGCGTTCGAAATGCCGTTTTCGGAACATCTTCCTCTCGGACTCTCACCTGATGATAGCCCGATCTTAAGTCGATCTTCGAATAAAAACTTGACCCTTGCAACTGGTCAAACAGGTCGTCGATGTGTGGCAATGGATAACGGTTCTTGATAGTCACCTTGTTGAGTTCCCGATAATCAATGCACATGCGAAAGGACCCGTCTTTCTTCTTTACGAACATAACTGGGACTCCCCAGGGCGAAGAGCTGGGTCGAATAAAGCCCCTATCCAGTAACTCTTGTAGTTGATTAGACAGCTCCTGCAACTCTCCAGGAGCTAGACGATAAGGAGCGCGAGCAATCGGGGCCGCTCCTGGCGCAAGGTCAATCTGAAACTCTACTTGACGGTGAGGAGGTAAACCAGGAAGCTCCTCATGAAATACATCGGCGAATTCACGTACTACTGGCAGATCCTCGATCTTTCTTTCCTCTGACGGAGTGTCAGTAACAAGTGCCAAAATAGAAGGATACCCCTTTCTTAGACATTTCCGCGCTTGCATAGCTGAAATAATACCAACCATCGCACCACTGCGATGCCCTTGAACTGAAAACGGCTCCCCACCAGGGATAGGGAAACGTACAATCTTTTCCTTACACAGAATCTCAGCTTGGTGCTTAGACAACCAATCAATACCAACCACTACATCGAAAATACCGAGGGTAACAGGAAGGAGATCAATATCAAACACTTGGCCTAAGAGGTATAGTTTACACCCAAAAAGGACATGCGAAGCTTCTATCGTTTTACCATCAGCTAATTCTACTACTTGCTTAACCTCTAAAGGTGTTGGAGTTAACCCTAATCGCTGACTAAAACCTAGGGACACATAACTCCAATCGGAACCGGAATCAAATAACACAGAAGCAATAAGATTATTCACAGAAAACGTACCAGTCACGACGTTGCCGTCGTTCCTAGCATCACCAGCACCGATCGTGAATACCCTTCCACGAGCGCCATTTCCCCCATTGTTGCCATTGTTGTTGTTCCTAGCATTGTTGTTGTTGTTCTGGCGGTTGTTGTCGTTGGCATTCTGATTCAGCTGGGGGCAATCCCGCTTGAAGTGGCCCTCATCCCCACACTGGTAACACCCCTTTTTAAAGCCCTGATTCTGATGGGGTTGTTGCCTTTGCTGCCGCTGGTACTGCTGGTTTTGCTGCTGCTTTGGCTGGGGGGGGCTCTATAGTCTTTGGCCTCATGGCCCACCTTTTCGCACCTACGGCATGCCCGGACACACTACCCATAATGATGATAGCCACACTTTTTGCATTGTGGCTTCTTTCCAACGTAGGAGCCCTGATTCTGATTGCTGCCCTGGCCTTGATTAACTGAAGACGACTGATTGAAACTGCGGTTGTTGCTGTTGTCGGGCCTTTTCTGAGATTGGCTGACACTGGGTGACTTTTCAGCGTCACTCCATTTCCGCTTGTTATCACTAACAGGTGCAGTAGCTGTGGTTATGGCAGCAGTAGTGGCAGAAACACGCGGTGGTAACGAACCACTCTCCACCTCCTGATCGGTGATTTTGTGGGCCAAACAAACAATCTGAGTTAAGTTGTTGAGGTTCGCCACAGTAACCAAGCCCTTCACTCGAGGAGCTAATCCCTTGATGAACAGTTCAATTCTCTGATGCGGAGGTCGGGACAAGTTTGGGCACATGATCGCCAACTCATGTGACCATTTCGCATACACTTCAATCTCTGATCCCACCATCTTCAGATCATAATACTCATTCTCTAGTTTCTGTATCTCATCACGAGGACAATACTCCTCCCTTATCAGCTCCTTAAAATCATCCCAGGTAGTAGCATTTGCCACCTTGATGCCCAACAGCTGAACCTGGGCATTTCACCATGTCAGGGCACCATCCTCGAGTGTGCCCGTAGCATACTTCACTCTGTCCCCAGCAGGACAGTTACACATTGCAAACACTGATTCTGCCTTCTCGAACCATCGCAGGAGTCCTACAGCCCCTTCAGTCCCATTGAAGGTTTGTGGCTTACAATCCATGAATATCTTGAATGTACAAGCAGGTGGATTGTTTTGGTTTTGCTGACCTATTGGACGAACGAAAACACATTATAGGGGTAAGAGTCGTGTACGCGACACAAGGTTACAGATTATTTGGCACATTTCGTACCAGCTTGGTAGGCTGCCAAAGGCTCAGCCACACGTGTATTGATTAGGTTTGTCAGCTCAGCTTGGGTCATCGCGATGTGACCACGTCCGTGACCTCATTCGCTCATGATTCTAAATAAGGAGAGGGAACAGATTTAGGAGTCGAAATGGGGTAAGAGTCAAGTATCACATTGAAATCTACAAACTACCAAGTTTACACACAATAGGGCAGAACCCTTTTCACACTCATTAAGCCTCACTGGGACTTACATGCACCTCACGTTAGTATTATGTGTGCACCATTAATAATAAGGCAATTTGCATGCTCCTCTCAGTGCCTCTTAACTTGCGCTAAAAGTTTCCCCCCACATTCAAGTAGCAAAACAGAAGGTATTACAGGATTACGAATCACAAAAGTCGACGAGTAGTGGCACTCTATCAAATCACCATAGTATCTAGTATGTTGTTTCATGTAAGCTGTGAGTGTGTGACTACTGAACAAGTAATGCATAAAGTAAACAGAAGACGAACCTTGCAATCTGGAGCTGAGTGTCATGGTCGATTTTCGAAGTTGTTCGGTTATAGTCTGGTTTAAAAAAATGTTTTAAAACCTAGTTCACTATAACCAGTGGCTCTGATACCAAACTGTCACACCCCCAAAATACCACATGCGGGAACACCGCGGGGCGTGTGACGTACCAGGATCCAAGCCACTAATCATATCGAACCAAGTGTATTTAGTGAAAAACATTCCATTCATTTCAAAATATAAATCTAAGTCAAGAGTTAAACCAAAATAAGTATTCAGCGGAAGCACAATGTAAATAGTATTTCAAAAGTTTCCAAAACATGTGTTCATAATCAAATAGCGAGTATCCAAGAGCCTCGATCCATGACCACTCTAGTGCTCCCAGATAGCAAGACCATGATCAGAAATCTAACGACCTGCAAGCATGCAGACAAGTGTGTCAGACGACGCTGGTGAGTTCAAAGTTTTGTTAACGCGTTTAGTTACCAGTTGTGTGTTAAAACAGTTCAACGTTTTGTTTTGATGTTGTTATTAACTCGATTACCGTATGTGGCTACTAGATGTGTTTGCCCAAACCCCAATGCCTCTATCAAAGCATTGGTCAAGTGGTCAAGGTAATTAGTTCACGCCCGTCCATTCCGGCCCGGTGTGAGGGTGCTAAACCTAATAGCGCTATCAACTAAATGCCTCGTTGCCTTCCCGGCAACAATTGGTAGATGTAAGGGGTCTTATATTGTCACACCCCCAAAATCCACACACGGAGTATCACCGCTTGGAGGCGTGACATGACCAGGATCAAGCCACCAATCATATTGAACAATATAGTAGAGTAATTAAAAGTTCAACCACACAATATAATTGGTGTTCACAACCAAGTTAACCAAGTTCAACTTAAACAGCGGAAGCATAAGACGTAAAACCAAAACATAAATAAGTTCATAAAGTTTAAATGTTTAGAACTGGACATAGCAGTCCATATCCCACAACGACCTCCTCCTCGTGCAAGCTCCATAAGCATCTAACGACCTGTAAGGCATGTAACAACGAGTCAACAATAAAGTAGAGCGAGTTCACAGTTGGGTGTTTGTTTTAAGTTGTTTTCGAAAACATGGTTTGTCTTTAGCTGGCTTACTTGCCGTAGGGGTTTCCCCATAGTTGAAAATATGATTAACCAATTCCTTCTTTCCCAAACCATGACCAGTGGGGGCTTCCCCATGTGAACCACTAGACCGTTACCATATCGACATCTGACGAACAATAGTTGTGCCCTACGTCAATGTCTATCATCATTGACAGTTTGCCATGATCCATTAGTACACGCCCGTTCAAACGACATGGCGTGAGGTTTTTCAAACCTAATAGCGCTATTAACTAATGACCAGCTCTTCATCGGCCTCGGCGATTAAGTCGATATAAAATGAGGGACTTAGGTGATAGAGTTTTGGCTAGTAGTTTAAGTTTGTTGTCCTACCCAAGGAGGACGAACGTACGTATTCTGCCCAAGGAGAATACGCAGGATTTATATTGGCATCCTACCTACGGAGGATGGCGGTACATATCCTACCCAAGGAGGATATGCAGGTTCCGTTTTAGATTCTTCAACCCATTCCCAACCACCTTTGGTTGCTCGGTTTGACTCTATAAAATAGCTAACAATCGGTGTTGGTCAATCACGTCCTAGTATGATTACCACTTAGTTTATTAGTGACTTCAAATAAGCATGAAGTTCCTACACACATCTACCACATAACATGCACCCACTTTAATAGTTCACGCCCATATAAACATTCCACTTATAGCTACTCAAGAGCAAGCATACGATATTGCACATAACACTTTCATTGTTATATAACACGTTAGATCATTATCGGGTAACATAACCGGTATTTAGACATGCAAATCACTAGTTATATTGTTTCAGCTTGAACATCCAAAAGTGGACTGTTTTCGGGTATTTTAATAAAATAGTTAACTTACTCCAAAAATTACCAAACTTTCACAGAATGTTTAAAACAATCCAGATATTACTGTGTAAAAATATCGGGATCCAATTGATTACCAATATTTTATAAAAAATCATTTACCGGACTGCAATCAGATTCATCACTTTCTGACTGCAGTCCACGGAATAATTCATTTAAAATTCATCGTAAGTCCGATTGATGAAATTCTAGTTGGAGCATTACAAAGACATCAGTGGCCATCTACAGTATAAATTTCATGAGCTAATTCTACACAGATTTCAAGTTATGATGAAAAACATAACACACATTTTCTGCAGTAAAAACACAGCTTTTGCTACTGTGAAAATGACCCTTTAAAAATAGCAAACGAAGTCAAAAAATTATGATTCTAGTGCCATTAGAACCGTATTTCGAAATAACACGTTATAGACTCAAGAAAATCAATTTTTCGTTAAGGTACGACACAGTTACAGCCGACTGAAGGTGGCTGTAATAGTTTGACAGTTTCCTGTTTTCAGCTTATAGCGCTCTAACGTAAGTTCTATTTGTTCCTTTAACATGCTTAGTGATCAACAACAACATTTCTAGTAATCAACAAGCAAGCATCAACATATAACAAACAACATCATACTAACAACACTTCATCATGTTTCTTCTTTATGTAAAGCTTTATGTTCATGTTTCTTGTTTAAACCGTTTAGGGTTCATGTGATATACATCATTCTACATCTTTTAACTACTCAAAATAGAAGTGAACAAAGGTTAAACAAAGACTTACAACTAGCTCAAAGCTAGGGAAGATCTCTAGTGACAAAGATGATGAAAAGTGGATGATGAAAGCAAATGAGAAGGATTCTCCAAGACCTTCAAGCTCCAAACTCCATGTATCACCTTCTAGACTTGAATGAGTTTGGAATTGGAATGATATGGTGGTGTTAAGGTGGTGGCGGTTGTAGAGGGAGCCGAGAGGAAGAGAGGAGAGTGAGGGAGAGTGGGGTTATCTTTGTAATGATATGATGGAGATCTTGGAAGATACTTATAATCTTACATCATATATTTTGTTCATATCCTCAAGCAAGACATCAAATAAAATAAGAAGTAAAATCTTTGAGGTATGGTGTGGAGATATGGTAGTGATGGTGACCGATTGGTTAGGGGGGGGGTTAATTGTAACATTTTCATGGTAATTTTGTAACTAATAGTTAAATTCCAAGTATATACTTACATGTTTTAGTTTCGCTGATATCTAGTGGGTGTTATGGTGTACGGGGATCATAACTAGCCAAGAAATAATAAGACAATGTTTCTAGTAATATTTTGGTGTTCCGGGTAATGTCCGGTCGTTCGGTTAGATACCGGTTCGTTAAAGTGTTAAGTTATACCGTAAAGTGTCTTTTATATATCTTTTCGTAACACTTTTAATTCCCGGCACTTAGGAAAGCATACATGACTTATTTAGTCAGTTTTTTGCACAAGACTAGTATGTTAACAAGCACATGTAAGTATGACGCAGTAATCAGAAAACAGTTAAGTAATTCAACACAGTCATCAAGCACTTTAATTAACATTAATAAATCGTACGGATAAATGTAATTATGTGGGTTGTCACATTCTCCCCTTGTTAAGAAAATTTTGTCCCGAAATTTAGCATGTGGTTACTGAGGAAGCTAGTTACGTTGCGTGGTTTCCTGGTTTTCCTAGGGTGTCACATCATCCCCCCATTGGTTTGGAAATTTCTTCCCGAAATTCCGCGGTAGCTTCAGCCTCAGTAGTGGTTGCACTTGTCACACCCCCAAAATACCACCTAGGGAATGTCCCTGTTAGGCATGTAATGTGACAACTCGAGTTTCCAAGATTCTATCTTCGCATTAATTGCACATTAATTGTTTAAATTGTTTGTTTACACGACTTGTTTGCTTTGTAACCGTACACGTTTGTGATATGTTAAATTGTATTGTGATTATGGTGTTATATGTTTGGTGATTTAAACTGGTAACCTGTTAACCTGTGTAGAAGTTAAAATCTTAAAATGTTGTACCCCAAACAACCTCGACGAAACCCAGAGTTTCACCGCTAACCGTCTCGACGAAACCAAGGGGAGTTTCTGTGACAACCCTCACCAAACCAGGTATCCGTACGAACTAATTAATATTTAATTACTGCTTAATTACTGTGCTTGCTTGCAACTGTGGTTAAACTGCTACTTGAATTCTGATATATACATGTTCATGCATCATACTTTATTACTGTCACTCTATTATTTACACACAAACCTTAGTGACAACCTTGATGCACAAAAGCACAGTGAGCACACTATACGGGATACCCAGTAAACATGCTGACATAGCCAGCATCAGACAGTTACTGTCTCTGAGGCCAGTATGAGCCGGGAATAGATTACTACACTAGTAGTGAGTGTAGGGAGGTGAGGATTGTAGAACTGCGTCACTAGGTGAAGTTTATAGTGACCAGATGTGCCTAAAATGTACTTTAAGTACCACATTCTGCACTTTGTCACAAAACTCAGCATTTTAAATTGCTAATAAAGTGCAAAAACATGGCAGAACGGTCCTGTGTATTTTCCTAAGTGCCGGGAATAATTTGTGTTGCAAAAATATATATAAAAGACCCTATGTGGAATAATTAAACGATTTAACGGAACAGTATCCGACAGGATAACCGGACATTACCTGAAACACTAAATTTTTGTCATAGACATTGTTTTATTATTTTTGGCTAGTCATGGTCCCCGTCTATCATAACACCCGTTATAAATCATCAATCTAACATACATGAATATATTATTAGAAATGTAACTCATGTTTACATTTTAGTCACAATTTTTTTTTCATTAAGACCCCCCCCCCAACGATTCTAGTCCCCAAGGGACCCCACATATCAATCTAACCATACTTCAAATATTTGGCAAGATTATATTTGATTTGATTTGATCATTTCTTGTGTAAGTGGTTAATATATGTGAAAGGCTTATAAAAGTATGGTCCTTTAGATTGTCATCATTTCCTCAAAGATCTCACTCATCGGTTTACCACAACCGAATCCTCCACATCTACATTCCATACCTTGGTGATTTGTTAATTAAAATAATAGATTGATTGCTTGTGTAAGTATCTAAAAAAAATGCAAGATGATTATAAGTAGTAGGGCTCTTTAGATTGTCATCATATCCTCAAGATTACACACTCCACTTCACTCTCTCCCTCTCACTTTCGGTTCCCACAAAACCGCCACCATCACCCTCACTTTCACACCATCTCTTTCATTTTACAAGTTCCATTAAGTTTAGAAGGTGATTCAAGAAGGTTACTACTTGTGGAGCTTCAAGAAGGGCTTTGTTCTAGCTTTTTCATCACATTTTCTCATCATTTTCACACTAGATTTCATCCCTAGCTATAAGCTAGTAGTAACTCTCTTGTTACACTCTTGTTAATCTTGTTTCATCTCGTTTCTATGATCAAAGGGTGTAGTATGTTTACATCGCTAAAATGACAAGAACAAATAAATGAACATAAAAGTTCATATGAAGTTTACATATATAAGTTTATTTGAAAGATGAAAACTTACTGGTTTAGGGTTGGTTAATACATATATGATGTTTGATCGTCGAACTTTTGACAAACTCGTTGTTCGGACACTTATTGATACGGTTTAATAACATTTAAACTTTAAAATAACATGCTGATGTACTTTTTCAGCCGTCTTCAACAGGCTGTAAACTGACTTTAATAAATCAAAAAACGGAATTTCTGAAGCCTAAATTGTGTATTTTCTAAAAACGAAGAAATTGGTGCTGGAATCGTATTTTTTTGAGATCGTTTACTATTTTAAAAGTCTGTTTTCATGACAGAAGCTAAGGCTGAGTTTTACTGCAGTAAAATGGGCTATACGTTTTCAATCACAACTTGAAACCTGAATAGAACCATCCCCTGAAATTCATACCATAGATGGTCACTGATGTATTTGTGACCCCCCAACTGGAAATTCGTCAAACGGACTTGCGAGGAATTTTAAACAAATTATTCCGTAGACTGCAATCAGAATGTAACAAATCTGATTCTAGTCCGGTAAGCGATTTTCTATAAAATACTGGTAATGAACTGGACCCTGATATTTTTACACAGTAGTTTTTGGTTCGTTTAAGACGATCTGTAAAAATTTGGGAATTTTTGAAATAAGTTAAGTATTTTATTTAAATATCCGAAAACAGTCCAGTTTTCATATATTAAAACTGAAACGATAAAGGTAGTATTTTGCGTGACAGAATGTAAGGGTTGATTGTTGATGATCATGGTTTGATTTCAAAAAGAAAACGATGTGCGTATTAGCACGAGCACCCCCGTTTTTAGGGGAAACTCTGGCGAATTTTTCTAAAAATCCCAAGACTTAGAAAAATTATTTTTCTAACGAGTATGTTTAACTTTATTTCTCGGAAGTAAACCTCGCCATGAGTTTTGACACCAAACTTCAAAGTGTTGGAAATGAGACTTAAATATATATAGATATATATATCGTCAATACTCTAAGTCACCGAATACATGATACTTGAAAAGTGTGAATACGGAATAGTTACCTAACTATTCTTCGTTTAAGTCAAAATAATTATTATTATTTTGACAAAGCATAACATTAAGAAACGTAACTCAAACCCCTAAATACTAAGCCAAGGCACGACCCGTTCGTCTAATAGCTATTAGTACTTGTAGGTGTCGTGTTGCAGACCGAGTTTTGAGTTGCTATGATTACGAGTACTTTTTACATGGTATGCTTAGCGTAAGGAGGGTTACTACTTAGATCATGTGAGTGGGTAGGCGCAACTTGAGGCCATTAATCCTCATTGTAAGACCGAGGGACAGTAGCAGTAGATCTATCTGGGTGTAGCGAGCCCAGCCCCAGGCCCAGCAGAACGGACCTCGGGGTGACTTTGTGCCCAACGCAAAATCCGCTAGGTTTGAGTCTTCCTACTTGCACTTCACACATATCAATGTCCTTGCAAACCATTGGTGATCTCTTTATTTCCTTATTTGCTACATACCAGGGATTTTTATACTTACAAAGGTTTTACATACTCACTACACATGAACTCGCTCAACAATTTTTGTTGATTTTTCCAACTTACATGTATTTCAGGGAACTAAGGATCTGGCACGGTATGCTACGTTTTCATGCTGCGTAGAGTTATGGGATCATCCGAGTTTAGGGGTTGTGGCTTTTACCTGGACGAGTCACAGTTCTTAAACTACGTCTATCTTAAGTTTGTGGTTGTGTCTTTCAAAAAATGTTTTTAGGTTATTAGGTTGTAATTTCCGTTGCATGTGTCAACGCCTTAAGACAATGTTGTGGTATTTTACTTTTCAAACTTAAATCAACGGATGATCTGCATGGTTTTATTTTCATATAGCTTTGTTGTGATTAAGCTATGGTATTAAGAAGTCACACCAAATTAACCCACGCTTCCGCAAAAGCCAGGGTGTGACAGCTTGGTATCAGAGCCTCGATCATAGCGAACTAGGATTCTTTCTCGAGTCTAGACTATGATCACTAGGGCTCTCACGAAAACATTTTTACATTGCATACCACTTAAGTCCAGATCCAAAACGTTTTTACAAACAAAGTTGAGCACATTTTAATTGTTAGTTATAGGCTCAGTCTGGGAGGCTGAGGTAGTAGGCTAGTGGGACTAGGAGAACTATATGATTGCTTATTGGTGACTAATATGTTTATCTGACTATATGATTGATTATTTGTGCATATGTGTGTTTGTATTACAAAACGTCATGCCTTCATCAGATACTGGAGAGTCGGACACTACAGATCCCATGGCCATAGTTTCAGGCGACATAGTTTCATCGGAGCACGAGGTGTACATTTCCGATACTACCAGCATAGACGATGACGACTTTCAGCCCTTTGCGCTGCCTGATGTCGTAGCAGAGCCTGCTGATGGCCATCTTGTTGGGGATTTGCCACTCGCGTTGATCCCTGCTCCTGTGCCCCTTGCCGCTTATTCTATTGTTCATATGCCCCCCTGACGTTGTCTCTGACGACGATGTCGAACTATTAGAGGAGGACCCACTTGAGGGCGACGCCCTATTGCTGCTGGTGGTAGCCTACTGCTTGCTGACGCTCCTGCAGAGGAGGCTCATGCTCATTCACCTGTCCCAAACTTATTTGAGTCTGCGGCGTCTGCATCTTCGTATATACAGGGAGTGCAGCACCACTCACACGACGCCGACCCTGATATGGCGTCATCAGCTGCACCGGTTCCCGCACACAGCTTTGAGTTTGATCACGATATTGAGGATGATCCTGTTTTTCCACCTGGTTTTGATCCAGACCATGACATTGAGTTCATACACTTAGACCAGCCCTTGGAGGATCCTGTAACCCCTGTGTTTGTTGATCCAGCTGATTTTGAGATGGAGTTTGTTGATCCGGAGCCAGCCGTGGCCCCTGAGCCAGGCGTTGCTCCTGACCCTGCATTGGAGCATGACCCTGTTCATGCCGATGCACCTGATGTTGCTCCTTGATTGATCATCTGCTTGGATGAGAGAAAATTGGGGTAACTGTGCAAGATAATCTATTATTACAGGGGCCCACGTAATAACGGCTTGTAGTGCACAGAAATCCTGGTGGACTCTGCGGGTCAAGCTAATGAAAACCCATGTAGCAGGAAATAACTAAAACACGAATGACCAAGGCGATGTAGCCTCGAGTTCATTCTATTACAAGCAACAAGACATTTTGGCAAGCCTATGTGAAGGCTCAGAAATTTATTTCCTCACTCATACATTGAGTATATTTACGTGTGAAATTGGGTGATTACCTGATGGCTTATGGTGCTATGTATCTCATAGACAATTGAAATGTTGTCTAACCCACTTCATACCACTGCGACAGAAGAGAATGCCACCCAGGCGTGACACAGACACCAGTACACTGCCAAGGACAGAAGCCGAGTTGCAAGAATGCATCTCACAGGCAACTGCACGACATGAAGCCCTTCGCTCTAAGCACAACGATGGCATTACTGGAAATAACCCTCCAACTGGCTGCACCTATAAGCAGTTCCTGAACTGCAAGCCTTTGAACTTTGACGGAGCAGGAGGCGCCGTGGCATTTGTTCGTTGGTCCGAGAAGACTGAATCCATTCTAAGAATGAGTAACTGTTCGCCCCAACAGAGTATTGCCTATATCTCGGGGTTATTTCTAGATGGCACACTCTCATGGTGGGATCTTCAGGTTCAGACCCTTGGTACAGATGCTGCTTATGCACTGAGCGGGACGAGCTCAAAGAAATGATTGAGAAGAAATACCGTTCTAGGGCTGGTATTCAGAAGCTTGAGGTGGAGTTCTGGAATTTGAAAATGGACGAACCAGAGATTCCTGAACATGTCCAGCGATCGCACGACTTGTCTAGGGTCGTCCCCTACTAAGTCATTGATGTTGTATGATACAGTTGTGTACTTGTAAGCTTTACATTGTGGTCTCGATTTGTGGCAATGCAATCGCAGTATTCTCATCACTTGTGATGTTTGATTTATTTATAGCATGAGATGTTATGTGTTGATATTGTTGAATACATACGTACATTTTACTTGCTATGACCTAACCTACGTGGAACATCTTTTAGAAGATGCCACCAAGACGCGAAATACGCATGCCCACCTTAGAGGCGGAACTTCAAGAGATAATTGCTACAGCTATAGCACAGCACGAGGCCCTACGCTCCGAACCTAGCAGAGGTACCTCAGAAAATAACGGTTGTCCCTACTGGCACTTCCTCAACTACAAGCCTCCGAAGTTTGACGGCACTGGAGGTGCCATAGCTTTTGTGAAATGGATTGAAAGTATGGATTCCATCTTTCGAATGAGTGGTTGTACGCCAGAACAACAAGTCCCATACGTTTCTGAGTTGTTTCAAGATGGAGCTCGATTATGGTGGAATCTTCAGGTTCGAATAATGGGCCTAACTACAGCATACGCGTTAACTTGGGATGAGTTGAAAGGAATAATGCGTAAGAAGTATTGCACCCAAACAGAAACCCAGAGGTTGGAAGGTGAATTCCAAAGCCTGATGATGGAAGGTCCAAAAATGTTGGAATACATGCAAAGACTTCATGATTTGGCACGAGTCGTTCCGTACTTGGTGGAACCAGAATTGAAGAAATTAGGACATTTCATTTGGGAACTGGCACCTCAAGTCCTGAGCTTAATGACAGCATCTACGCCACCAACAACTATGGCTGCAAGTAAGATGGGCTTGGCACTCGTTACGGAAGCAATTAGACTAGAAAAACTTGCAAACCCTGACAAGGAGACTCAGGTAGAGTCGTCCGGAAAGAACAAAAGGAAGCTCACCGAAGATACCCGAACGAATAATGATGAACAAAGATCTATTCGAGGTTGTTTTGACTACGGGGACAAAGGGCATTTCAAGAAAGATTGCCCTAACAACAAACAGGCCAATGATAAGATTTACTTAGAAACTAAGGTTCTGTTTGTTTTTTCTGTAGGAAAAGGTCTGCAGTCTGCGGACCACATCTGCAGGCATCTGCAGGAGAAGAGGTGGACCAAAGGTCTGCAGTCTGCAAGAAGAAGAGGGTTTTTTTTATACATAAACCTCTTCACACACATTACACACACAACACACACCAGACATCTCTCTGCTTTCACTTCACCACCGCCACCACTTCACCACCGCCACCACCGCCACCACCGTCACCACCGCCACCACTTCACCACCGCCACCGCCACCGCCACCACTTCACCACCGTCACCACTGCACCACAGCCACCACCGTCACCACAGATCGATGATGATGATGATGCAGATCGACCACCGCCATCAAAACACACCACCACCATCAAAACACACCACCACCGCCGCCCCTTCTCTCTCTATGATCTCTCTCTCTCTTCGTTCCAGATGTCGATGATGATGATGATGAGGGTTTTTCCACAGATCGATGTTGATGATGATGAGGGTTGTCGATTTGGGGGTTTTGTTTGTGATGTTGATGATGATATCGGAGGTGGTGGCGGAGTGGAGGTGGAGCAGAGGTGGTGGCGGAGTGGAGGTGGAGGTGGAGCAGATTTGGGGGTTTTGTTTGTGATGTCGATTTGGGGCTGAAGCAGCGGAGGTGGTGGTGGAGATGGTGGCGGAGGTGGAGATGGTGGTGGCAGAGGAGGTTGGAGGTGGAGATGGTGGCGGAGGTGGAGATGGTGGTGGCAGATTTGGAGGTGAAGAGGTCTGCGTGGTGAAGAGGTTCCAAGAAGACTTGGGTCCATGTCTGCTCCAAGAAGAGGTCTCGCAGACCTTTTTTAATGAAAGGTCTGCGAGAAAACAAACAAGCTGCAGACATCAAACGTCTGTGTGCGTCTGCGTCGCGCAGACATAAGTGGCCAGAAGTACTTCTGGCCAAAAAACAAACATCACCTAAACCAAGACGTGCTGGGTGCAAGTATCACCACGATTGTGGATGTCGGAAGCCTAGGTGCGGGAGGAAAGGACACAACAAGGATGGTTGTGGGATGAAGAGTCCCAGACAAGGAGAAAACAGTAACAATGCTCAAGGTGGAAATGGGAAAGGAAATGGCCGAGTGCCAGGATGCTTCCATTGTGGGGACGTTGGACATCTTAAGAGGGAATGCCCGAAGTTGAAACAAGACCGTGAAAGAAGATCCAACATCGGAGCTTGTGAAGCTTGTCAGGATCCAGGCGTGATTACTGGTACGTTCTCTAACAACCAAAACTTTTGCATCTATTTTGTTTGATACTGGTGCCGATTATAGCTTCGTGTCATTAGAATTTAAGAATATTCTTGGTTTGACGCCTAGTAAGTTAGACGTCCCATATTCGATCGAATTAACAAATGGGAAACTAGTTGAGACCAGTGAAGTTGTCCAAGGATGTGTGATTGAATTAGGAGGGCACGAGTTTACGCTAGACTTACTACCTGTCGAGTTGGGAAGCTTTAATGTGGTAGTGGGAAAGGATTGGCTATCGAGTAACAAGGCCGAGATTGTCTGTCACGAAAAGGTCGTACGCATCCCAACCGAGGATGGTGAAATGATTGTAGTTCATGGGGAGAAGTGAGATACACCCTTAAGAATCATCAGCTGCCAGAAAGCCCGTAAGTGTTTACAGAATGGATGTGCTGCCTTCTTGGCACACATCGTGGATAAGAAAGCTGTTGAGCCGAAAATCAAAGACATCCCTGTCGTAAGGGAGTATCCTGAAGTCTTCCCTGAGGACTTGCCAGGATTGCCACCCCAGAGGCAAGTGGAGTTCCGTATAGACTTAGTTCCAGGCGCCGCGCCTGTAGCTAGGGCACCTTATAGACTTGCACCGTCAGAGATGCAGGAATTATCGACACAACTCCAAGAGTTGCTAGACAAAGGATTCATCAGACCGAGCTTCTCACCTTGGGGAGCTCCGGTCCTGTTTGTTAAGAAGAAGGACGGTAGTTTTCGTATGTGCATTAACTACCGGGAGTTGAACAAGTTGACCATCAAGAATCGGTATCCTCTACCAAGAATCGATGATCTTTTCGATCAATTGCAAGGTTCAAGCTTTTACTCTAAGATCGATCTTCGATCTGGATACCATCAGCTAAGGATACAAGAGGAGAGCATCCCGAAGACAGCCTTTAGGACTCGCTATGGACATTACGAGTTCCTAGTTATGCCGTGTGGATTGACAAACGTGCCTGCTGTTTTTATGGACCTAATGAACCGAGTCTGCAAGCCGTATCTCGATAAGTTCGTGATTGTATTCATCGACGAGACTTGATTTATTCAAGGACAAAGGCTGAACACGAACAACATTTAAGAGCCGTTTTGGAGTTGCTAAAAAGGAACAGTTGTTTGCCAAACTCTCTAAGTGCGAGTTTTGGCTACGAGAAGTCTAATTCCTTGGACATATGGTGAATGGAGACGGGATTCATGTTGATCCCACAAAGATAGAGGCAATCAAGAGTTGGGAGACGCCAAAGACGCCAACCGAGATTCAACAATTCTTGGGTTTGGCTGGTTACTATCGAAGGTTCATTGAGGATTTTTCTAAAATCGCTCAACCTCTTACCGCGCTCACACAGAAAGATAAGAAGTTTAATTGGGAAATCAAACAGGAAGAAGCATTCCAGTTACCGAAAGACAAGCTTTGCAATGCGCCAATCTTAGCGCTACCAGAAGGAACTGATGATTTCATGGTATACCGTAACGCCTCACGTCAAGGATTGGGTTGCGTGTTGATGCAACGCCAGAAAGTTATAGCTTACGCGTCACGCCAGTTGAAAGTTCATGAAAAGAACTATACCACGCATGATTTGGAACTAGGCGCAGTGATATTTGCATTAAAGATCTGGAGACATTACCTATATGGTACAAAGTGTACAATCTTCACAGATCATAAAAGTCTGCAGCACATATTCGACCAGAAAGAGCTGAATATGAGACAAAGACGTTGGGTCGAATTGTTGAACGATTACGATTGCGAGATAAAGTACCATCCAGGGAAGGCGAATGTGGTCGCCGATGCCCTAAGTCGAAAAGAAAGGATCAAGCCCATAAGGGTTAGGGCTCTGGAGATGAATATCCAGACAGATCTTTCCCTGCGCATTCGTGCCGCGTAAAAAGAAGCTCTTAAGGAAAGAAACCTTGAAGAAGAATATCTCAGTGGGATGGAGAAGCAATTAGTGCCAAACGAGGAAGGAACGTTATGTTTTATGAAAAGGATTTGGGTTCCTCTGTTTGGTGATTTGAGAAAAGTTATTTTTGATGAGGCACACAAATCACGGTACTCTATCCATCCAGGAGCGGATAAGATGTACCAGGACCTTAGAGATTACTATTGGTGGCCTAGAATGAAAGGCGACGTTGCTGTTTATGTTAGCAAGTGTTTAACGTGCGCCAAGGTGAAAGCTGAATACCAGAAGCCTTCAGGACTTCTGCAGCAACCTGAAATTCCCAAGTGGAAATGGGAACAGATTTCAATTGACTTCATAACGAAACTGCCCAAGACGCCCAGAGGCCATGATACTATTTGGGTAATAGTTGACCGCCTAACAAAGTCCGCACACTTCCTGCCAATCAAGGAAAAGGACAACACGAGTAAACTTGCGGAAATATACATGCGAGAGATCGTTGCACGACATGGAGTGCCTCTCTCGGTTATCTCTGATAGAGATGGACGTTTCATATCAAGGATTTAGCAATCCTTCCAAGAAGCTTTTGGCTCACAGTTGAATCTGAGCACTGCATTTCATCCGCAAACTGATGGCCAAAGTGAAAGACCTATCCAAACATTGGAGGATATGCTGAGAGCATGTGTAATGGATCTAGGTGGTAGCTGGGATAATCATTTACCATTGGTCGAATTTTCATACAACAACAGCTACCACACCAGCATTGGAGCCGCGCCATTTGAAGCTCTTTACGGACGCAAGTGTCGATCACCCCTATGCTGGGCTGACGCAGGTGATAGGCAGCTTGTTGGTCCCGAAATCATCCAAGAGACGACAGACAAGATTGCGCAGATTCGAAAACGCATCGAAGCGGCTCGCGAAAGACAGAAAGCCTACGCAGATCCAAACCGGAAACATTTGGAATTCCAAGTTAGAGACATGGTTTTATTGAAAGTTTCACCCTGGAAGGGTGTGGCACACTTCGGAAAGCGTGGGAAGTTGAATCCGCGTTACATTGGCCCTTTCAGAATTCTGCAAAGGATTGGGATTGTAGCCTACAAGTTGGACCTACCTGCTGAACTCCATGGTGTTCACGATACATTCCATGTATCCAATTTGAGAAAAAGTCCAACGCAAGATACAGTGATCATTCCAGCTGACGAAGTTCATATCGACGACACGCTCCACTTCACTGAAGAACCTGTTGAGGTCACGGATTGGAAAATTAACAAAACTCGCAGGAGCAGTGTCAAACTCGTCAAAGTTCGTTGGAATGCTAGGCATGGGCATGAATACACCTGGGAGCGTGAGGACCGAATGAAAGAAAAGTACCCCCACTTATTTCCCAAGACCCCTGCAAATAGAAGCAGAACTTAAATTTCGGGACGGAATTTCTTTAACGGGGGGAGAATGTGACAACCCTCACCAAACCAGGTATCCGTACGAACTAATTAATATTTAATTACTGCTTAATTATTGTGCTTGCTTGCAACTGTGGTTAAACTGCTACTTGAATTCTGATATATACATGTTCATGCATCATACTTTATTATTTACACACAAACCTTAGTGACAACCTTGATGCACAAAAGCACAGTGAGCACACTATACGGGATACCTAGTAAACATGCTGACATAGCCAGCATCAGACAGTTACTGTCTCTGAGGCCAGTATGAGCCGGGAATAGATTACTACACTAGTAGTGAGTGTAGGGAGGTGAGTATTGTAGAACTGCGTCACTAGGTGAAGTTTATAGTTACCAGATGTGCCTAAAACGTACTTTAAGTACAACATTCTGCACTTTGTCACAAAACTCAGCATTTTAAATTGCTAATAAAGTGCAAAAACATGGCAGAACGGTCCTGTGTATTTTCCTAAGTGCCGGGAATAATTTGTGTTGCAAAAATATATATAAAAGACCCTATGTGGAATAATTAAACGCTTTAACGGAACAGTATCCGACAGGATAACCGGACATTACCTGAAACACTAAATTTTTGTCATGGACATTGTTTTATTATTTTTGGCTAGTCATGGCCCCCGTCTATCATAACACCTGTTATAAATCATCAATCTAACATACATGAATATATTATTAGAAATGTAACTCATGTTTACATTTTAGTCACAATTTTTTTTTCATTAAGACCCCCCCCCCCCCCAACGATTCTAGTCCCCAAGGGACCCCACATATCAATCTAACCATACTTCAAATATTTGGCAAGATTATATTTGATTTGATCATTTCTTGTGTAAGTGGTTAATATATGTGAAAGGCTTATAAAAGTATGGTCCTTTAGATTGTCATCATTTCCTCAAAGATCTCACTCATCTCAATTCACTTCTCTCTCTCTCTATTCGGTTTACCACAACCGAATCCTCCACATCTACATTCCATACCTTGGTGATTTGTTAATTAAAATAATAGATTGATTGCTTGTGTAAGTATCTAAAAAAATGCAAGATGATTATAAGTAGTATGGCTCTTTAGATTGTCATCATATCCTCAAGATTACACACTCCACTTCACTCTCTCCCTCTCACTTTCGGTTCCCACAAAACCGCCACCATCACCCTCACTTTCACACCATCTCTTTCATTTTACAAGTTCCATTAAGTTTAGAAGGTGATTCAAGAAGGTTACTACTTGTGGAGCTTCAAGAAGGGCTTTGTTCTAGCTTTTTCATCACATTTTCTCATCATTTTCACACTAGATTTCATCCCTAGCTATAAGCTAGTAGTAAGTCTCTTGTTACACTCTTGTTAATCTTGTTTCATCTCGTTTCTATGATCAAAGGGTGTAGTATGTTTATATCGCTAAAATGACAAGAACAAATAAATGAACATAAAAGTTCATATGAAGTTTACATATATAAGTTTATTTGAAAGATGAAAACTTACTGGTTTAGGGTTGGTTAATACATATATGATGTTTGATCGTCGAACTTTTGACAAACTCGTTGTTCGGACACTTATTGATACGGTTTAATAACATTTAAACTTTAAAATAACATGCTGGTGTACTTTTTCAGCCGTCTTCAACAGGCTGTAAACTGAATTTAATAAATCAAAAAACGGAATTTCTGAAGCCTAAATTGTGTATTTTCGAAAAATGAAGAAAATGGCGCTGGAATCGTATTTTTTTGAGATCGTTTACTATTTTAAAAGTCTGTTTTCATGACAGCAGCTAAGGCTGAGTTTTACTGCAGTAAAATGGGCTATACGTTTTCAGTCACAACTTGAAACCTGAATAGAACCATCCCCTAAAATTCATACCATAGATGGTCACTGATGTATTTGTGACCCCCCAACTGGAAATTCGTCAAACGGACTTGCGAGGAATTTTAAACAAATTATTCCGTAGACTGCAATCAGAATGTAACAAATCTGATTGCAGTCCGGTAAGCGATTTTCTATAAAATACTGGTAATGAACTGGACCCCGATATTTTTACATAGTAATTTTTGGTTCGTTTAAGACGATCTGTAAAAATTTGGGAATTTTTGAAATAAGTTAATTATTTTATTTAAATATCCGAAAACAGTCCTGTTTTCATATATTAAAACTGAAACGATAAAGGTAGTATTTTGCATGACAGAATGTAAGGGTTGATTGTTGATGATCATGGTTTGATTTCAAAAAGAAAACGATGTGCGTATTAGCACGGGCACCCCCGTTTTTAGGGGAAACTTTGGAGAATTTTTCTAAAAATCCCAAGACTTAGAAAAATTATTTTTCTAACGAGTATGTTTAACTTTATTTCTCGGAAGTAAACCTCGCCATGAGTTTTGACACCAAACTTCAAAGTGTCGGAAATGAGACTTAAATATATATATATATATATCGTCAATACTCTAAGTCACCGAATACATGATACTTGAAAAGTGTGGATACGGAATAGTTACCTAACTATTCTTCGTTTAAGTCAAAATAATTATTATTATTTTGACAAAGCATAACATTAAGAAACGTAACTCAAACCCCTAAATACTAAGCCAAGGCACGGCCCGTTCGTCTAATAGATATTAGTACGTGTAGGTGTCGTGTTGCAGACTGAGTTTTGAGTTGCTGTTATCGAGGACGCACTACAGTGAGTTCATGTCCCCCTTTTCTCTTAACTGTTTTCAGTTTTAAACTGCGGGGGTGAAATACATGTTACTATGATTACGAGTACTTTTTACATGGTATGCTTAGCGTAAGGAGGGTTACTACTTAGATCATGTGAGTGGGTAGGCGCAACTTGAGGCCATTAATCCTCATTGTAAGACCGAGGGACAGTAGCAGTAGATCTATCTGGGTGTAGCGAGCCCAGCCCCAGGCCCAGCAGAACGGACCTCGGGGTGACTTTGTGCCCAACGCAAAATCCGCTAGGTTTGAGTCTTCCTACTTGCACTTCACACATATCAATGGCCTTGCAAACCATTGGTGATCTCTTTATTTCCTTATTTGCTACATACCAGGGATTTTTATACTTACAAAGGTTTTACATACTCACTACACATGAACTCGCTCAACAATTTTTGTTGATTTTTCCAACTTACATGTATTTCAGGGAACTAAGGATCTGGCACGGTATGTGTTGGTGCACTAAATGTCTGCTGATTACGTCATAATCAAGTCTTATGTCTAGATAGATTGTATGAGTGTGAAATAGTGATAGAATTAGGGTTTAGTTTGGATTTAGGAAGTGATTATAAGGGTTCCGTTTGAAACAATTGTTTGAAATAGAGGGTTCCGTTTGAGATTGAGGGTTCCGTTTGAAACAGGAGGGTTCCGTTTGAAACTGATTATGTTAAGTTCAAACGGAAGGGTCTCATGCCTATATATAGAAGTGTGCTAGTCTCATTTCAAACGGAACAGTAGGAAGGTCATTGTGTGAATCACGAAGTGCTGCCGGATTTGTATCAGAAAACGTTGTAAAAGCACGAATATTAATTAGTAAAGAAAGATTAAAGGATACAAGTTGTTTTGGACGTTGTTTACTTTGATTCCGCCTTAGTAATCGATGTTGAACTACCTTAACTGACTTTCAGGGTCACGTACAAGATCCAACAAGTGGTATCAGAGCTCAGGACGAGGAGTTCATACCAAATACAGCTTGAAATCATCGGATTATCTCACTTCTACCTTTATTTTCTGATTTAAACTTGTTGTTGCAGTTAAAATGGCTTGAAACGTTCACATAACAAACGAAATTCACTATTAACTAATCCTTGAAATTTTGAAACCAAAAGTCGACCTAAAACTAATCGAAATCATTCATACCGTTTGAAAAGGTTCACGGATTGCTGACGTCATATCGTTTGAAACGTACACATATCGTTTGAAATTGATTCTATCGTTTGAAAATAAACCAATCGTTTGAACAGCTGTCGTTTGAAACTATTGTCGTTTGAACAGCTGTCGTTTGAAACTATTGTCGTTTGAAACAGTTGTCGTTTGAACAGCTGTCATTTGAAACTATTGTCGTTTGAACAACCATCGTTTGAAACTATTGTTATTTCAAACGGAACAGTCCATTCCGTTTGAAAACAACTAGTTCGTTTGAAAAATTGTTTGAACCATTCCGTTTGAACAAGTTTCGTTTGAATCTGATATTTTCCAAAACCAAAATTTTTCTAAGTGTTGTCTGATTTTACAGGTACATTTACGATGGATGATATTTTCTTAAACCCGTTTAGCGACATGTACGCGTTCGCTGGAGATTCCGGAAACAATGATACTTCATCAAGTAATGTGAATGAGAATCCACCAAAAGAGAAGAAAAAGGAAGCTTGGGAATCGGAAAGTGCCTTCGGAACGTTCAATAAACCTCCAAAGCTAATGGCTATTGAGGAATACAGTCGATGGTCAAGAAAGTTTGAAGACTGGTTGATGGCATTCGCATTTCCTAGCTGGAAGAGTTTGAAAAACGGTTATGAACATGGAAAGAAATATGGTGAAACTTTAAGAGCAGCCGAGGAGATTGAATCATTTGTAGCTGAACAAAAGTGTGTGGCATTGCTATTTCAGTCAGTCCGGGAAGACATTATTGCCTTGATCGACTATTCAAATGCAAAAGATCTTTGGGAAAAGCTTGAAAAGAAATGTATCGGTAGTCAAGAAATTAAGAAAAACAAAAAGAAACTTCTTAGAAAAGAATTTGATCTGTTTGGATGTTTAAAGAACGAGTCAGTGTGTAAAATGATAGAAAGGTTCGGTCATCTGAAGCTGGAATTAGTAAGACATGATATCGACATTCCTGAAGAAGATCTTATCGACAAATTGTTCGATTCGTTGCCTGACGAGATGGATTGGAGATATTATGCGCTGATGCTGAAGAATACCATCAAAGAACCAGAAAAGCTGACATTAGATTTGCTGATTGAGAAACTCGAGAGTCACAAGTTGGAGTTGAAAAAGACGTACAAAGTTAATCATTCATCTTATCAACAGAATCTGGATCTATACTATCCAAAAAGCATGATGCCAAAAGCAACTTCACCAAAAACTGCTTTTTTTGCTGAAAATGTGTCGACAGCTGGCAAAGAAAGTCAAAGTGGTCAAAGCAGTGGAAGTCACAGTGGTTTTCACAGTGGATCTTCATCTTCTGGAATTGCTGATGCAAAGAATCGTTTTCAATGTAACATCGCAATAGATTTGAAGAATGCTCAAAATTTTGATGAAGAATCGGCCAAGCAGCAGATGATCTTTCTAGCATCGGTGTTGGAATCGTATGAAGGATTGGTAGCTGGGAAGATTGGCAATACAAATCTGACGAAAGAAGATTACGATCAGATTGATCCGGAGGAAATGGAACTGATCGATATTCGTTGGGCTATGGCAAGTGCTGTTCGTCGTGCACAAAGATTCATGGAAATTACTGGCAGAAAAACAATTGGTGGTGCTTCTACTAAGCTGGGGTTCGATAAATCCAAAGTGACATGCTTCAAGTGTAAGCAGAAGGGTCATTTCAAAAGAGAATGCCGAAACGCGTATGCTGATGAGTCGGAGAATCCTTTCAGAGATGATTACTACAAGAAGGCAATCTATCATCAGAATAAATCCGAGCCGCCTAGATTGAAGCAGGTTGAAGACAACAGAGAGAAATCTAGAGCTCTTGCGGTGATTTATGATGATGAGGGGTATGATTGGAGTCAAGAGGTTCTACCAGAAGAAGATGCGGTTGGTTACGCATTCATGGCGAAAAATGACGATCCTATTCCATGGAAAGACGATCGAACTGAAGAGCAAAAGTATAGATACAGAAAAATGATAGCTGAAAACAAAATCATTAGAATATCTCGTATCTATCTGGAAGCAAGGAGAGCCAATAGATGGGATCCAGATAGAGAGTGCTATCTTGATGAGTATGGAAATATTGCAATTGATGATAGTACACTTGATATTGAAGCTATAATCCAACAATACAAAGAAGATGATGAGTACTGGCAACATAAATGGTGGGGAACTCCAACCGAGAAAATGAAAGAGGAAGCGAAGAAAGAAAAAGAAGAGAAAGAGAGAAAGGAGAAAGAAGAGATCGAGAAAGCAAAGAAGATTGATACTGGAGTTATTGACACAACGCAGGAGTTGACTGCTGAAAATCTTCGAAGAATGGCTGACAAAGTGCTAGCTGCTAAGGCACTTGAGGTAGACTCTAACTCCGTGTCTGAGTCAAAAAGCCAGGTCAGTTCAGATGTGTCAACGAATGCGTCAGGTAAGAAAATCGATGGAAATGCTGATTGCAAAAATTGCAACAAAGAGTGCAAATTTTGTAGCACAGTCACGTATCTCAACGGGAAGAAAGTTGATGATCTGACAGCTAAGGTCAGAAGCGTTGAGAATCAGATTCTTGATCGTGACAAAACAGTTAAAGCTTCAACTGAACGGATAAGAGAATTAACTAAACAAATTGAAAATGATAAAATTGATCATGACAAAATTAAACACGAAAATGAAAAGTTGATTCTTGAAAACCGTCAGATTTCTGAAAAATTTGAAAAACTAAAAGGCACATTGAAAGATTGTGATGATCGAAATGGTAAAACTTTTAAAGAAAATGAACATCTAAGAGCAGTGCTTAGAGTCAAAGAAGAATCAATCAATCAACAACTGGATGAAATCGCTAAATTGAAACTTAAAGTTCAAGTGGTTGTAATCGAAAATGAACGAATCCAGTTGAAGCTTAACAGTTACAGCTCTGCAAGCTTTGTTTTGCAACATATCATTCCCAAACCCATCGGGAAAGACAAAGCGGGCGAAGATGTGTATTGTGATGGAACTGGGGTGGGGTTTCATCAAGTTCCACCACCTGTTCTTGATAACTATACGAAAAAGCAATCTGGGTTGGTTGAAATTGAGGAAGAAAAAGAAGTTAAACTTCCGGAAAATATTGATGTCACTTTTATATCATCTGATGATAGTGTTCAGACAGAGATTGTTAAGAGCACAGCTGAAAGTGTTTTGAATAGTGATTCAGCTGAAGATGATGGGTGTTTCTTTGACAAATACATTCAGAAATCAAAATCCAAAAACAAATTAAGTGATGAACCGGGTCTTGTGATGTACAAGATGGCTGGATCTGATAAGTTGTATTCGGATTCTGAATTTCCCATTGAGAATGTTAATGTGAAAAAGTTGACAAATGTTTTCAAGTTAGTTGAAGTTGAATTGTCAGAAGTGAACAGTTTGAGTCAAACAAAAAGACAAATGAATTTTGAGAAAGATAAAGCTTACTACAAAAAGCCTGTTGTACCACCCCGTTTTTATAATAACAATCGAAATAATTGGTCGGGTGGTTATAGGGATGGTAAGAGTTATCAGAAGAAGAGTTTTCAAAACAAAAGGTTTGCTGAAAAGAAAGTGTTTGTGAATGGTTCAAGTTCACTTGCTGATGAAGAAAATGAATTTTTTTCAAAATCAAATAAAGAGTTCTTTGAGAAGAAGGTTTCACAACCTCAGTCTGAAGGCACAAGTCGAGTTGTTGATACTCGTACATGTTTTAGATGTAACAAAGTTGGTCACATTGCAAGAAATTGCACCAACTCCAAGCCTAAGACTGAAGTTGTTGACAGATGGTTCCAAAAGAAGAAAGTTGATGTGAAGGGTAAAGCACCAATCGTTGTTGAGAAAAAGAGTGTGAAAAATAATAACATCAAAGTGAAAAATGAACCTGTAAAGAAAGTGGTAACTAAAAACGAAAAGTTTTATAAACAGGTTGCATTATCTCAACAAGTTTGGAAACCAAAAACTGAAATGAAAATTTCAACTTCTGAAGTGAAAAAGGCTGAAGAATCAATTTCGGTTGATTATGATGCAAATTTTCCACCTTTGAAGGCTGAAAATTTCAAAATTCAAATTGCTAGAGTCAAGGTTACACCTAAGGCTGATGAGGCCTGGGTGGACACCATGTTCGAATAAGCAGTTTGAATGGCCGGAGCTTCCTGGATCGCGAAGCATGAATCGGCATCTTTCTTAAAAGTTGGTTAATTTGAAGTTTGTTATGTGCAGGATCTTCCAAGAGCCATTTCAAGATGGATCATGGATAGTGGTGCATCTCGACATATGACAGGAAAAACTGCATTACTATATGATGTGAAGAATATCAATGGTGGTTATGTGGGATTTGCAGGTCATGAAGGTGGTAGAATTGTTGGTGAAGGAACGTTATCCAATGGGATTGTAACATTTGAGAGAGTTAACTACATCACTGAGCTGGAGAACAATCTGCTTAGTATCTCGCAGATTTGTGACAATCAGTATACTACTCACTTCACTGATAAGGAATGTTTGATCTTGAAACCTGGTTTTGTTATTCCTGAAGATTAGATTATCATGAGGGCACCTAGAGTGAATGATTTATATGTGTTAGATATGTCTGTAGCAACTACAACTACTGGTCAAGCACATTGTTTTGTGTCTAGAGCAACTGAGAAAGAATCAAGATTGTGGCACCGAAAGATGGGGCATATTCACCTAAGGAAGATGAATCACTTGGTGCACAATGATTTGGTATTGGGTGTTAATATCAAAGGTTTTCATCTGGAAGGGGAGTGCATTAGCTGCATCAAAGGCAAGCAGAAGAAAAAGTCACACCCTACAAAGCAAGTCAATTCAGTTTCAAGACCGCTGGAAAGACTTCACATGGATTTGTTTGGTCCTGTGAATGTCAAAAGTATTACAGGAGATAAATATTGTTTGGTCGTTACTGATGATTATTCCAGATTTTCGTGGGTTTCTTTCTTGAAGACGAAAGATGAAACATTTGACAGTTTGATGGGGTTGTTCAGGAAGATTGAGAATTTGTACCAAAGGTGTATCAAGAGAATTCGTAGTGATAATGGTACTGAATTCAAGAACAGCAAGATGGAAGAATTTTGTGATGAAAGAGGTATATTGCATGAGTTTAGTGCTCCGTACACTCCACAGCAGAATGGAGTCGCAGAACGCAAAAACCGGACACTAATCGAGACGGCTAGAACTATGCTCGCAGATTCAAAGTTACCAATTAATTTTTGGGCTGAAGCTGTTTCCGCCGCATGTTATACGCTCAATAGGGTTCTCACTGTCAAAAAGTTCAACAAAACATGCTTTGAGCTAATCAATAATCGCAAATCGAATTTGAAGTATCTAGAACCGTTCGGGTCACCTTGTACGGTTATAGAGCCTCATGGAAAGTTTGGTCCGAAGAGCATTGAGGGAATATTTGTTGGTTACTCAAATCCGTTGAGACGTGTCTTCGTTCCAAGTGAGAAGCGGATTATTGAAGCAGCAAATGTTGAATGTCAAGGTTATACTATGCCGCCGCAAAATCCTGGTGATTCATGGCGTTATCATTATGACAAACTTTGGGATTCGTTTGACATGAGAGAAGAATCAGAGGATGATGAAGATTTCTTTGATGAGTTGGATATTTTGCGTGAATATGAGTCGCAGTTAAGATTCCCAGCTGAGTATTCGAGGAGACCACGGGAAACTTCAAATGATGATGAAGCAGGTCCAAGTAATGCTGGTGAACATGATGATGTCCAACAAAATGAAGTTGCTCAGGATAATCAGTCGGCTCAGAATGATAATCTAGAAGCTGAAAACATACCAGTATTTGATCATGGTGATTCAGATTCAAATTCTGAGGGGGAGCAAATTCAGATTTCAAGTCAAACAAACCAAGTTGGTGAACAAGATGCAGAGCAGAATGTTACTAATCTGGAGGGATATGTAGATATTCCAAGTGAAGTGATGCCACGAACTTTTTCATATCATCCAGAGGAGTTGATCATAGGAGAATTGCAGAAAGGCGTTCGCACTCGAAATCAGATTGATAAAGGGCTTACATGTTTTTATACAAAAGTTGCTCCTTTGCAAACTGAATTCTCATTAAGTTGTTTTATCTCGCAGGTTGAACCAAGAACTTACAAAGAGGAACTTAGTCAATTCGAGAAATTGGGAGTGTGGAAGTTAGTTGATTTGCCGGATAGTCAGAGAAAGATTAACACCAAGTGGGTGTTCAAGTGTAAGAAGGACGATAGAGGAGTTGTCGTAAGGAACAAAGCTCGACTCGTTGTTCAGGGATTTAGTCAACAGGAGGGAATTGATTTTACCGAAGTCTATGCTCCTGTAGCACGACTAGAGGCGATCAGAATTTTCCTAGCATTTGCGTCTTGGAAGAACTTCAAAGTTTATCAGTTAGATGTTAAATCGGCTTTTCTCTACGGGAAGGTTAAAGAGGAGGTTTATGTCGGTCAGCCACCGGGCTTCACCGATCCAATCCACAAAAACAAGGTCTACTTATTGGACAAAGCGCTGTATGGTTTACACCAGGCCCCGAGAGCCTGGTACGAGACTTTGTCTCAACACCTACTAGCCAACAAGTTCATTCGTGGAAAAGTGGATGCCACTCTCTTCACTAAAAAGGTCGATGGTCATCTTCTGATAGTTCAGATTTATGTAGACGATATAATCTTTGGGTCGACAAATGAAAATCTATGCAAAGATTTTGAATCAGTGATGAAGCAAAAGTTTGAAATGTCATCAATGGGGGAGATGAAATTCTTTCTGGGATTACAAGTTGAACAACTTCCTGAGGGAATTTTCATTCATCAGTCAAAGTACGTTCATGATATCTTGGAGAAATTCGGGATGTCAGGATCTACTCCAGCTGCTACCCCACTTGCAACAAATCATGGGATTCACCCAGATCTCACCGGAGACAGGGCTGATGAAACGTTTTACCGATCCATGATAGGTTCATTAATGTACCTAACTGCTTCACGTCCTGATATTATGTACCCAACGTGCCTCGCAACAAGATTTCAGTCTAACCCGAGAGCATCGCATATGATCATTGTGAAGAGGATATTGCGCTACCTGAAAGGAACTCCTTCATTGGGGTTGTGGTATCCTAGGAAAGGCCACTTTACGCTCGAAGGGTATTTCGATTCGGATTTCGGATGCTGCAAAGTCAATTCAAAATCAACAACTGCAGGATGCCAGTTCTTTGGTCCTAGATTGGTTACCTGGCAGTGTAAGAAACAAACGTCTGTGGCGTTATCTACTTGTGAAGCGGAGTATGTTTCTGCTAGCAGTTGCTGCTCTCAGATCTTGTGGATACAGCAACAGATGCGCGACTACGGTTTGCAGTTGCTTAACACACCTCTTTTTGTTGATAATGAGGCCGCTATAAATATAACAAAGAATCCAGTACATCACGCTAAAACTAAACACATAGAAATTCGTCATCACTTTATTCGTGATTGCTTTGAGAAAAAGTTGATACGAATTGAGAAAATCCACACTGACGAACAGAAAGCTGATTTACATACCAAAGCTTTTGATAAAAATCGGTTTAAATATTTGTTAAAACTGAATGGTATGAAGCTTCTGTCGGTGTCGGATGGCATAATTGGCGTTGATGAGAGTACTGTTGCGGATGAAGACGAGAAACAATCTGCAATGGTTTGTCGAATTTTTACTTGTTTTGGTATTTAGGGGGAGTAGATGTTTGTACATAGTTTATTTTTTAGAAAATACAAAAACAGTAAAAAATGCAAAAATACAAAAAACATGATAAAGTCTGAAAAAGAGCTTGTGTATATAGGGAAAATGATAGTACATCAGCTAGACGATTACAGTATGCTAAAGATTTGTAAAGTATAAAAGAGTTAAACAATCTTATTGATGATGTGTCGATAGGTTTTCGCACATTTAGTAGATTTATTCGGGATATAAACCTAAATTCAAACTTGTGAATTCGTGGGGAACACTACTTGGATATATAGGTAACCCCTGAAATCTCGTTTGAAAGGTCTCTTAATCTGATATACTAGGTCTTTATACTTTATGATGTCTGGGGTATTATTCCGGGACTTCTGCTGAACGGTAGTTCTGACCTAGTCCTTGGCTAATACTTGCTGCAATGCTTGAAACACAGCATTAAACCCTCAGCATGCTGAAACAATAAAATTGATAAATGCTGCTGTTGTAAGCAAAAAGATCCTCTAAAGGGGACACACCGAAAAGTCGAAGCTGATATCTCTCTGCGTATACGGAAGTATCGACCTGAGATCCCTCGGCCCTCGCATACCTAAATTATATACAGATATCATTGTAGTATACTCACCTGTAAGACTGATTATTGGGATTCTGGATACGGGAGTATATTCAAGAGGTGGGACACATGAATGATCTAAGTTCTTAATTCATCTAAATCGTATCCTGAGTAAATTGAAATTTGTGTGGGAATTTAAGATGGATCAGTATATTGACAATCGAGGTGAATTGTTTAAATCTGAGTATGTAATGTAGCTTAACGGTACTTGTGATTTGTCTGAAAAGCTGATATGATTCCCTGACACGCTTGCCAAAAATATGTTTGTAAATAGTTTACTTTGTTTACTTTCTGAAATTTAAGTTTTCTGTATTTCATTTCTTAGTTTAGAACACTTTGATAAAATCCAAAAAGATTTTTATTTCTGCTTTATTTTCCGACAAACCAAAGTGGAGAGTTGATTGTTGGATTCTCAGATGTTTGAAGCAGATGCAGGAGATTCTGGACTGAAGAATGAGGAGAGCTTACTTTGAAGAAGTTTGAATTGTTTGAAATGATAAAAACAAGTTCATTAACTTGATACTTGTTATTTTTCAGAAAATCTTTGAAATTGTTGTTTTAAAATCAGTTTGTTTCGTCAAATAATCAACCAAGGTCATTAATTTGGACTTGGTAGATTAATCAAGTAATCAGGGTCATTAACTTGAACCTGAATACTTGAGTGGATTTTTAAAAACTGACTGAGTTTGTGTTTTTTTTGGTTGAAAAGATAGAATTGTAATGTTTGTTGGTTGAGTAACAGATTTGGACTTCATTATTCCCAATGGAAGCAAATTGTCAAAGCTTGAACCAGATATCTCAGATTCAGCATATTGAGAGGGGGAGTCTGTGAAAGGGGGAGACTGGATCAACGGTCAAAGGGAAGATTGAAGTTTAAAGATTGAAGATAGAGATTGATGAGAGTTTTTACAATGTTTGAAGATTGTTAAAGACAAAGACTTGAAGCCAAAGACTTCATCAACATCCAAGGGGGAGTCTGTTGGTGCACTAAATGTCTGCTGATTACGTCATAATCAAGTCTTATGTCTAGATAGATTGTATGAGTGTGAAATAGTGATAGAATTAGGGTTTAGTTTGGATTTAGGAAGTGATTATAAGGGTTCCGTTTGAAACAATTGTTTGAAATAGAGGGTTCCATTTGAGATTGAGGGTTCCGTTTGAAACAGGAGGGTTCCGTTTGAAACTGATTATGTTAAGTTCAAACGGAAGGGTCTCATGCCTATATATAGAAGTGTGCTAGTCTCATTTCAAACGGAACAGTAGGAAGGTCATTGTGTGAATCACGAAGTGCTACCGGATTTGTATCAGAAAACGTTGTAAAAGCACGAATATTAATCAGTAAAGAAAGATTAAAGGATACAAGTTGTTTTGGACGTTGTTTACTTTGATTCCGCCTTAGTAATCGATGTTGAACTACCTTAACTGACTTTCAGGGTCACGTACAAGATCCAACAAGTGGTATCAGAGCTCAGGACGAGGAGTTCATACCAAATACAGCTTGAAATCATCGGATTATCTCACTTCTACCTTTCTTTTCTGATTTAAACTTGTTGTTGCAGTTAAAATGGCTTGAAACGTTCACATAACAAACGAAATTCACTATTAACTAATCCTTGAAATTTTGAAACCAAAAGTCGACCTAAAACTAATCGAAATCATTCATACCGTTTGAAAAGGTTCGCGGATTGCTGACGTCATATCGTTTGAAACGTACACATATCGTTTGAAATTGATTCTATCGTTTGAAAATAAACCAATCGTTTGAACAGCTGTCGTTTGAAACAGTTGTCGTTTGAACAGCTGTCGGTATGCTACGTTTTCATGCTGCGTAGAGTTATAGGATCATCCGAGTTTAGGGGTTGTGGCTTTTACCTGGACGAGTCATAGTTCTTAAACTACGTCTATCTTAAGTTTGTGGTTGTGTCTTTCAAAAAATGTTTTTATGTTATTAGGTTGTAATTTCCGTTGCATGTATCAACGCCTTAAGACAATGTTGTGGTATTTTACTTTTCAAACTTAAATCAATGGATGATCTGCATGGTTTTATTTTCATATAGCTTTGTTGTGATTAAGCTATGGTATTAAGAAGTCACACCAAATTAACCCACGCTTCCGCAAACGCCAGGGTGTGACAGTTTCGTCACAAACACCTCGACGAAACGGGGAGTTTTCGCCGGCCCAGGTTTCTCCAAAGCCCATTAAGGGCCCAGTGCGTATAAGTAAGTTTATATTGCATAAAACAGTTACATGCGGCTATTATCTGGCCATTCGAAAACCCTAGGACTTCTCTGAGCATCGGCAGCCTCCGTCCCCTCTCGAATCCTTGCTAGTCTCGTCTCTCAACCGGTTAGTCATGATAATCAATTCGATCTAATTGTTATTGTGTGCATAGATATCCATCAGGATAGGAGAGTGTGTATGCTAGATGATGTGCCTATGATATATGCTTAACTGGGAAATCATGTATCTAGGGTTTTGGGCGATCTAGGACAAATCGATATGTTAGGAATTTCAGGAACGGTAATCATATATGTTTGCTAAATGGAGCCTATGTTCTGTCGATATTGTGCATATGTTGAATGAATCAGGTTATCAATTATATATATATGTGTGAACTGGATTGCATACGGTTGCTTTATGATTAGGGATCTTGTATAGTGATGTTAATGGATTAATGATGCATAACAATTAAGGGTTATTACAATTGGTTGATAACTGTTTGATAAGTGCATATGGTGAAACGGCTGATAATGTTAATTAGGGTTTTTTTGTGTTTGAGACTGTTACGCGACGTAACAGTTGCTTGTCGATTTTGGGGGTGTGACAGATTGGTATCAGAGCCATTGGTTATAGAGAACTTGGTTTTAAAAAGGGGAAAACTTTTGGATAAAACCAGACTATAACCTGAACAGTGCTCAACGATCCACAACGACGCTTCGCTCCACGTGCAAGGCTCAACACTATAGGTGATATGGTTTATGTTTATATTACCTACTTGCTAGTTACTTAGAACTTTGCTTATGGTATGCTTAGATGAACGTAACAACTATTGTTTGAAAACACATGTGTGCTTACTCTCTTCTGTCATCGCACTTTCGCGAACCTTTCTCACCTATGTTTCCTTTGATATGAAGATCATGAGTGGACACGTTAACCTAACTCAAGCCCAGTTGACGACTTTGATCAACGAACAAGTTGCTGCGGTACTTGCAGTCGCTTAATTAGGAGGTATACCCTGCAGTCGCAACTCACTCTAGGATCTTTAGATCCTACCCTCATAAACCAACTCTTGTGAATTAACTTTGTCCTGTTCTTATACACGCAACAGGTCAGCATGCTCAGCCGCCTGTGTGCACGTTCAAGACTTTTATGGACTGTCGTCCTAGTACTTTCAGTGGCACTGAAGGGGCCGTTGGACTCCTCCACTGGTTTGAGAGGCTCGAATCGGTCTTCGAAATGTGTGAATGCCCTGAGGCTCGTAGGGTGAAGTATGCCACTGGTACCCTCGAAGGCACTGCGCTGACTTAGTGGAACGCGCAAGTTCAAATGTTAGGGCTGGCAGCTGCTAATGCCACCCCATGGAACGACTTCAAGGAACTGATCAAGCGAGAATACTGTAATCGTGATGACATCCACAAGCTGGAAGTGGAGTTCTTTAACCTGAAGATGACGGGGTCAGAGATAGAGGCGTATACGAAGCGATCAAACGAACTGGCAGTGTTATGTCCAACTATGGTGGATCCTCCCATCAAGCGTATCGAGCTGTACCTCAAATGCTTAGTACCATAGATTCAAAGCCATGTGATTTCTGCTAACCTTGCTACCATCCAGGATGTTACTCGTCTTGCTCATCGTCTCACAGACCAGGCAGTGGAACAGAACAAGCTGCCTAAGCGTATAGGTGCTACCGCTACTACTACTTCTGCTATTCCCAGTGACAACAAACGAAAATGGGATGGAGCCTCCAGCAAGGGTTCAACTACAGTTCAGTCCCAGGCGCAGCAGCGAAATATTGGTGACTACCAGAGTCCTGGTCAGCAATCTTCTGGTAGTCAAGGGCGGGGTGGATATCGAGGAAACCACCCAAAGTGCAACAAATGCAACAGACACCATAATGGTCAGTGCAACAAGGGTCGTTGTCAGAGGTGTCTCAAGATGGGTCATGAAGCTAAGGATTGCAGGAGCTCACGACCTGCAAATCAGAATCGTCAGCAGCAACAGCAAGCACCGCAGAATCAGCAACAGCAACAGGGCAACAGGGGATGCTTTCAGTGTGGCGCTGAAGGTCACTTCAAGAGACACTACCCGCAGTTAAATCAGAATCAGAATCAGAACCACAACCAAGGAAACGGGAACTATAATGGGGGCAACAATAGGGGAAACAATGATGGCAACGGTGCCAGGGGTCGAGTGTTCGAGCTGGGTCAGGGTGACGCAAGGAATGATCCTAACGTAGTGATGGGTAAGTTCCTTCTCGACGACTTTTATGTTACTGTTTTATTTGATTCGGGTGCCGATACCAGTTATGTGTCTCTAAAAGTTAGTCAAATGCTCAAGCGCACACCAACACTTATGAACACCAAGCACATAGTAGAGTTAGCAAATGGTAAAAGCCTAGAGGCCACACATATAATTAAGGGTTGTAATCTCGTTTTAGCGGGTCAGACCTTCTCCATCAATCTTATTCCTATAGTTCTGGGTAGTTTCGACATCGTCATTGGGATGGATTGGTTATCCCAATAGCAAGCAGAGATCCTGTGCAAGGAAAAGATTGTTCTTATTCCCCGTTCTGGCAAAGACCCTCTCGAAATTCAAGGCGACAAGAGTGGTGTTGTGGTGGGCATCATCTCCTTTCTCAAGGCCCAGAAGTGTTTGCGAAAGGGCCACACTGCTATTTTAGCACTTGTTACTGACGCATCATCAAAAGAGAAGAAAACAGAGGATATTCCAGTAGTACGTGACTTTCCTCAAGTGTTTCCCGAGGAATTACCTGGCCTACGGCCTCATCGCCAGGTCGAATTCCAAATCGAGCTGGCTCCTGGAGCAGCGCCCATAGCTCGAGCACCTTATCGCTTAGCTCCAACCGAACTAGAAGAACTGTCCAATCAATTGCAAGAACTCTTGAATAAGGGTTTCATTCATCCTAGCACTTCGCCCTGGGGAGCTCCAGTGTTGTTTGTGAAGAAGAAAGACGGTACCTTCCGTATGTGCATAGATTACCGTGAACTCAACAAGGTGACCGTGAAGAATCGCTATCCACTTCCGCGTATTGATGACTTGTTCGATCAGCTACAGGGGTCGAGCTACTACTCGAAGATTGACCTGAGGTCAGGTTACCATCAACTGAGAGTCCGAGGCGAGGATATCTCTAAGACAACATTCAGGACTCGGTATGGGTATTACGAGTTCATGGTTATGCCTTTTGGATTGACAAATGCACCTGCAGTCTTCATGGATCTTATGAACAGAGTGTGCAAGCCCTACTTGGATAAATTTGTTATTGTATTCATCGACGACATCCTGATCTATTCTATTAGTCAGGAGGAACACGAGCACCATCTACGGCTTACTTTAGAACTCCTTCGAACAGAACAGTTGTATGCTAAGTTTTCGAAATGTGACTTTCGGCTTCATGAAGTCCACTTTCTAGGCCGCGTGGTAAACAAAGATGGGATTCATGTTGATCCATCCAAGGTAGACTCGATCAAGAACTGGCCTGCACCCCGTACACCAACAGAAATTCGCCAATTCTTGGGTTTGGCGGGCTACTACAGAAGGTTCATCAAAGACTTTTCCAAGATTGCGCAGCCGCTTACTTTGCTAACTCAGAAGGGTTTCACCTATCGTTGGGGTGATGCTCAAGAATCAGCGTTCCAACATTTGAAGAGTAGACTTTGTAGCGCACCTATTCTTTCATTGCCGGAGGGAACAGACGATTTCGTGGTTTATTGTGACGCGTCAATTCAGGGACTTGGTTGTGTATTGATGCAACGGGATAAAGTCATTGCTTACGCCTCGCGCCAACTTAAGATTCACGAAAGAAATTACACCACACACGACTTGGAGCTGGGAGCTGTTATTTTCGCACTTAAGATATGGAGACATTACCTGTACGGTACCAAGTGCACCATTTACACCGATCACAGGAGTCTCGAGCATATCTTCAAACAGAAGGAGTTGAACATGCGACAACGTCGATGGGTCGAGCTATTGAATGATTATGAATGTTCCATCAAGTACCATCCGGGCAAAGCCAATGTTGTGGCCGACGCCCTCAGTCGAAAGGATACTACGCCTAAGCGTGTGCGAGCATTACAACTCACCATTCAATCTAGTCTTCCTTCCCAGATACGAGATGCTCAGGCAGAAGCATTGAAACCAGAAAACGTCAGGGCTGAAGCCCTACGCGGCTCAATGCAACGGTTAGAACAAAAGGGAGACGGCGCCTACTACGTAACAGGATGCATCTGGGTCCCACTCTATGGCAATTTACGAGAACTTGTAATGGATGAAGCACATAAGTCTCGTTACTCAGTAGATCCTGGTTCGGATAAGATGTACCATGACTTGAAGACAACATACTGGTGGCCTAGCATGAAAGCCCACATAGCAACTTACGTTAGCAAGTGTTTGACTTGCGCGAGAGTCAAGACTGAATATCAGAAACCCCCGGGCCTACTCCAACAACAAGAAATACCACAATGGAAATGGGAGCAAATTTCCATGGATTTCGTTACTGGCCTGCCTAGATCTCAACGTGGAAATGATACTATTTGGGTGATCGTGGATCGACTCACAAAGTCTGCACACTTTTTGGCTATCAAAGAAACGGATAAGTTCTCCACCTTAGCAGATGTTTACCTTAAGGAAGTTGTCTCGAGGCACGGGGTGCCAACCTCTATTATTTTCGATCGTGATGCGCGTTTTACTTCTAAACTGTGGCAGGCAATGCACAAGTCCTTTGGCTCACGTTTAGACATGAGCACCGCTTATCATCCACAAACGGATGGGCAGTCTGAACGCACCATCCAAACCCTTGAAGACATGCTTAGGGCATGTGTGATTGATTTTGGCAACGACTGGGAAAAATATCTACCGTTAGTGGAGTTTTCGTATAATAACAGTTATCACACCAGCATTCAAGCCACTCCGTTTGAGGCATTGTACGGACGTAAATGCCGACCACCTCTTTGCTGGGCAGAAGTTGGTGACAGCCAAATCACAGGTCCAGAACTTGTAGTAGACACAACGGAAAGGATTGCACAAATACGACAACGAATGGCTGCAGCTCGTGACCATCAGAAAAGCTACGCTGATAAGCGCAGGAAACCACTCGAGTTCCAAGTTGGGGATCAAGTGCTACTCAAAGTCTCACCTTGGAAAGGTGTAGTTCGTTTTGGAAAACGAGGCAAACTCAATCCGCGTTATGTCGGACCATTCGAAATCATCTAGAAAATAGGCAAAGTGGCCTACAAACTGAACCTACCTGCAGAACTCAGTGGAGTTCACAACGTATTTCACGTGTCAAATCTGAAGAAATGCCTGTCAGATGAGACCCTCATAGTTCCTTTTAAGGAGCTCACTATAGACGACCAGTTGTGATTCGTCGAAGAACCGGTAGAGATTACAGACCGAGACGTGAATGTTCTCAAGCATACCAGAATACCTCTTGTTCAAGTTCGTTGGAACTCCCGTCGTGGCCCAGAGTTCACCTGGGAACGAGAAGATCAAATGAAACTCAAATATCCCCAGTTGTTCGAGAACAATGCAACTACTACTGAGGCTGAAGCTACTGCGGAATTTCGGGACGAAATTCCAAATCAACGGGGGGATGATGTGACACCCCAGGAAAAACCAGTAAACGACGCAACTTAACTAGCTACCTCAGTAACCGCATGCTAAATTTTGGGATGAAATTTCTTTCAAGTTGGGGATAATGTGACAACTCGATTTTCCAAGATTCTATCTTCACATTAATTGCACGTTAATTGTTTAAATTGTTTGTTTACACGACTTGTTTGCTTTGTAACCGTACACATTTGTGTAATGTTAAATTGTATTGTGATTATGGTGTTATATGTTTGGTGATTTAAACTGGTAACCTGTTAACCTGTGTAGAAGTTAAAATCTTAAAATGTTGTACCCCAAACAACCTCAACGAAACCCAGAGTTTCACCGCTAACCGTCTCGACGAAACCAAGAGGAGTTTCGTCACAAACACCTCGATGAAACGGGGAGTTTCGCCGGCCAGGTTTCTCCGAAGCCCATTAAGGGCCCAGTGCGTATAAGTAAGTTTATATTGCGTAAAACAGTTACATGCGGCTATTATCTAGCCATTCGAAAACCCTAGGACTTCTCTGAGCATCGGCAACCTCCGTCCCCTCTCGAATCCTTGCTAGTCTCGTCTCTAAACCGGTTAGTCATGATAATCAATTCGATCTAATTGTTATTGTATGCATAGATATCCATCAGGATAGGAGGGTGTGTATGCTAGATGATGTGCCTATGATATATGCTTAACTGGGGAATCATGTATCTAGGGTTTTGGGCGATCTAGTATAAATCGATATGTTAGGAATTTCAGGAACGGTAATCATATATGTTTGCTAAATGGAGCCTATATTCTGTCGATATTGTGCATATATTGAATGAATCAGGTTATCAGTTATATATATATATGTGTGAACTGGATTGCATACGGTTGCTTTATGATTAGGGATCATGTATAGTGATGTTAATGGATTAATGATGCATAACAATTAATGGTTATTACAATTGGTTGATAACTGTTCGATAAGTGCATAAGGTGAAACGGCTGATAATGTTAATTAGGGTTTTTCTGTGTTTGAGACTGTTATGCGACGTAACAGTTGTTTGTCGACGAAACACATGTCGATGAAACCTGAGAGTTTCGTCGATGGGGATTACGACGAAACATGGTGAGTTTCATCGCATAGAGTTTCGCCGAGTACGAGTTTCATTAACGGACTTTACCTGAACAGTAGGTTGTGATGTCTTCGCTGATTTCATGTATTATGACTGAATGAGCTACTTTAGTCTGTTACTAACTGTTGTTGTCTGTTGAGGTCTATACATGGGTTGTATGAACTTGAATAATTGTTAGGATGTTTCAATACACTATATGATAGCATAACAAACATGAATCTTGCGAAAGATAACTGATATTGTATGTATTCATACACTAGGCTTTGACTGATTAACTGTGATCAAGTAGAGTAGCAAACCGAGCAAACCAAGGTGAGTTCACACTTCTAAGGCATGGGATTCCCGGTGGGTTGGGAATGGCATTGAATAACCACGACAGAACTCGTACATTCACCACTACTAGACTACTTACCACCGTCCTCGGATTGGGAAGGACGCCAGCGCTAAACCTACGTACTCGCTACGTACCACCGTCCTCGGATTGGGAAGGACGCCTGCGCAAAACCTACGTATTCTCATACGTACCTCTGTCCTCGGATTGGGAAGGGCACCTACGCAAAACCTACGTATTCTCTTATGTACCTCTGTCCTCGGATTGGGAAGGACACCTTTAGATACAACTGGTCTAGTGAATTACAACATGGGAAGCCCCCATTAAATATCGTGAAAAGGTTTGGGAAACAAGGATACCGGTTAACACATGGTTATGAAACAAACTTACGATTTCTGAAACGAACTCAATAACTGAACAATCAACTGTGAACTCGCTCAACTTTGTTGTTGACTCATTGTTACATGCCTTGCAGGTCGTTAGATACTAATGGAGCTTGCACAGGGAGGCGCGGTTGTTGTGGGACATGGACAGTGTGTGTCATGTTAAAAACATTATATCATTTCGAACTTAATACTTATGTTGGGTTTTTACATTTATGCTTCCGCTAAACATTTAACTAGGCTTTTGTTTGAACACCTTTCATATTGTGTGGATGAATTTTATTTATTACTTACAATGTTCAATATGATTGGTGGCTCGATCCTGGTCAGTCACGACTCCAAGCAGTGATACTCCGCGTGTGGATTTTGGGGGTGTGACATGTAACGTACCAGGATCCAAGCCACCAATCATGTTGAACTCATAACAACTATTCCAAATAAAACTTTTATTTATTATTGATAGAAGTGTTACAAAACATTACTTAACGTTCAGCGGAAGCATAATACATTAATTAAGAAATTCATAAACCAAGTGTGTGAAAGCCATTAGGTTCGTCTCGCGTTTCCATGTATCTTGACCCATGACCACTCCAGCATCCCAGACAGCAAGATCCAACAATATGCACCTAAAGGCCTGCAAGGCATGTAACAACGAATCAACAACAAAGTTAAGCGAGTTCACAGTTGGGTGTTCGTTTTAAGTTGTTTCAAAAACATAGTGTTTCTTTAGCTGGCTTACTTGCCGTGGGGGTTACCCCATAGTTAAGAATATGATTAACCAATTCCTTCTTTCCCAAACCATAACCAGTGGGGGCTTCCTCATGTGAACCACTAGACCAGTTACCATATCGACCACTGACTGAAGTAAGTTGGTGCCCTATCGACAATGTCTATCATCAACGACGTGTCCAGATCCATTAGTTCACGGCCGTCCTCTGCGGCACGGTGTGAGACTTGTCAAACCTAAATATCGCTATCTAACTAATGACCCACTCGCCATTGGCCTGGCGATTAAGTCGATATAAAAGGAGGGACTTCATGATAGAGATTTTTGGTCTAGTATCCGTGTTGTCACCCTTCAGTAAAGAGGGTGTGTACGTAACCCCCAAACCAGGAGATTACGTAGTTTCCAATTATACCATTATCAAGTGTTGTCACCCTTCAATGAAGAGGGTGTGTACGTGTTCCAAACCAGGAGATCACGCAGTTTCAGTTTCAATCCTTTACCCGTTCCCAACCCCTGGGAATCTCATGCCTTGTGGAAAGTGTGAACTCACCTTAGATTGCTCGGTAGGTTACGTTACTTGTTTTACAGTCGATTTACAATTGATCAATACGTCCTATCATGGTTTACCAGTAACAATTAGTTAAGTAATCAAGTCCATTTATATCATACGTTCTTTTCACACGCTACACAAACAGTGCACTAGTATTAAACAAGTCATGCAAGTTGTATCAATTAACCAATAATGTCCACATCTCACAAAAGTATTTATCAAAGCATGCCATTTAAACCATTACATGCATTAAATCACTAGCATTATTCAACATAGTGTAAATACTTGCATCCTGTTCACATACAATTTCATAATCTAGTTCACCCTACACACCACACCCATAGGTTAGTTAAGGAGAGCTTAAAAGACCTTTTGATCCAACCTTTGCGACCCAGTCCATAACCCAAAATATGTTTTAAATAGAGTAGCCCAATATAACCTACTGACTTATGAAATCCGATTAGCACATGAGACCCCATTGTGTTTAAATATATCGACAACCTACTCATTAGCCCAAACCAATATATATTATCAACCCACTGTTAACCAAGTACATGTGTAACAACCACCCGGCCTAAAACTGATTATAAGTTAATTAAAGATTTCAGCCCAATGATTTGTAATTAATCAACATTATGTGGCCCCCTTTTGCTGCTGTTGTGCGACCCCAAAACCAATAGCCCACTGACCTGATGTGCGGCCCACTCAAACCTGACCCAATTCTAGTACCTGTTCAGCCCATCAGTTATTGTTTACGATGTTACCAGATCAATGCAGTTATTCACAAATCCACATTAAATCTAATTATCATCTATATCATATCAATCAAAAGCATGTGTAACCGTTTGCCATATTAATACATATGATTAATATAGATGCTATCATAACATGTTCATTCAGTTTATGTTGTAACAATATCCCTATAATTCCTTATCACATAAACATGTATATTAACACAACTATGTTTCAGTTTCTCAACAATGTAATATCCATCAAGAACCATACTATATAATATAATCTACAAACTTAATACATCATGCATGAGCAGCCTATATCTTTAACATTCAGATCGGTTATATCAAACTAAACACATACTCAGATCGCATTGGTAAAGAACGTTAAAACAGATTCCGATCATATATTTTACTGGTGAGTATTACGATTATATCCGCACTAGAACTATAATAATGACTATAACACCAATCAAAGTCACCAAAAACAATCAACTTAAACAAGGAATCTAGTATACTAACCAAGAGGACTCGACTAAAGAAGCTGATGTCTTCGAACTACAGGATCACTTCGACGGGGGGGGGGGGGGGTCTCCTGCTGAAGTCGACGATCAGGGCAGAGGATGTAGGGTTTTTTTTTTTGGCTTGTGTTTCACGTCTAGATTAATCAAGAATGATTCACGTATTTATATATTATGATAACTTGGGAGGTTATCATAAATAGCCGAAGTGGGCTCAGCCTATCTATTTGGGCCAAAAATAGCCGAAGTGGGCTCAGCCTATCTATTTGGGCCAAAAATTCAAACAAAAGGTAATTGAATTCATCCTATTAGCACTTAAGTAATTGTAATTGGATAACAATTGGGCTTATTAACTTAATGGGTTTATTAACTTGTAATGGACATGGGAATTATGCTTAACATACAACCGGGTTAGTCTAATGGATAACATTAGAGTTGTTATCCTAATGCGGCCCACAACCACTAACGTGTTTGTTTAACGAAGTTATCATACTTGGTTAACAGAATCGTACGAGTACGAACATGTAACATTAAGAAACAACGAGGAGTTGAGATCACAAGATTTAAACGTCACTAACCTTGAAAGTTCGGGTTGTCACATCATCCCTAACTTGAAAGAAATTTCGTCCTGAAATTTAGTACGTAGTTACTGAGGAAGCTAGTTAGGTTGCATGGTTTCCTGGTTTTCCTGGGGTGTCACATCATTCCCCCGTTGGTTTGGAATTTCATCCCGAAATTCCGCAGTAGCTTTAGCCTCAGTAGTGGTTTCATTGTTCTCGAACAATGGGGATATGTGTGTTTCATTTGGTCTTCTCGTTCCCAGGTAAACTCTGGGCCATGACGGGAGTTCCAACGAACTCGAACAATAGGTATCCTGGTGCGTTTGAGAATCTTGACCTCCTGGTCCAAGATTTCCACTGTTTCTTCGACAAATCGCAACTGATCGTCGATAGTGAGCTCCTTGAAAAGAACTATGAGGGTTTCATCTGACAGACACTTCTTCAGATTCGACACATAGATTACGTTGTGAACTCCACTGAGTTCTTCGGGTAGATTCAATCCGTAGGCCATCTTGCCAATTCTCTCCGTGATTTCGAAAGGTCCAACATCTCGCAGTTTGAGTTTGCCTCGTTTACCAAAACGAACTACACCTTTTCCAAGGTGAGACTTTTAAGTAGTACTCGATCCCCCAACCTGGAACTCGAGTGTTTTCCCCGCGCTTATCAGTATAGCTTTCCTGACGGTCACGAACTGCCGCCATTCGTTGTCGTATCTGAGCAGTCTTCCCTGTTGTGTCTACGACGAGTTCTGGGCCAGTGATTTGGCTGTCTCCAACCTCTGCCCAACAAAGAGGTGATCGGCACTTCCGTCCGTACAATGCCTCGAATGGAGCAGCCTGGATGCTGGTGTGGTAATTATTGTTATACGAAAACTCCACTAAAGGTAGATGTCGTTCCCAGCCGTTAACAAAGTCGATTACACATGCTCGAAGCATGTTTTCAAGAGTTTGGATGGTGCATTCAATCTGCCCATCCGTCTGTGGATGATATGCTGTGTTCATGTATAGACGTGAGCCAAAGGATTTGTGCATCGCTTGCCACAAATCAGATGCAAATCGTGGGTCGCGATCAGAGATAATGGAGGTTGGCACCCCGTGCCTAGCAACCACTCCTTTCAGGTAGATAACTGTAAGTGTAGAAAACTTATCCGTTTCCTTGATGGCTAGAAAGTGTGCTTGTTACGTGAGACGATCAACGATCATCCAGGTGATATACTTTCCATTTCGAGTTGTAAGTAGACTAGCGACCAAATTCCATGGCAGTCTGTTCTCATTTCCATGTAGGTATTGCTGGTTGCTGATACTTCACTTTGAATTTCCCACAAGTCAATCCATCATTCACATACCTAACTAGGTGGGCCTTCATGCCCGATCCTCAGTACAAGGTTTATAAATCCTAGTGTCTCTCATCCAACCCAGACGACTAGAATATCGAGGCCGGTGTGCTTTACTCAACACGAGTTTCCTACAGTTGCTGCCAAAAATGAGACCCACATTCCTCCCATGAGGTAATGAGTACCGTTCGACCGGTCAAAGGTTGCTTCTCCATGCTCCGCATGGGTTCGACTTGAAAATCCTCTTCCTTCTATTCTCTAGTTTAAACAGAGCGAGTCTGATCAGGTATGTTAGAGTCGATAGCGAGCTGCAGAGCTCGTGTATGTTTAGGGTTCACAGTCGTACTCATTCAGTAGTTCCATCCAACGATGTCATTGCATGCTTTAGCACTTTCGAACATCGATTCATGGGAGGCCCTTGTGATCGGTCTAGGTAATGCATTCGGTACCGTCCAAGAAATGCCTCCAAGTAAATCCAAAGACCACGGTCTCCACCGCTGGTTGTGTCGTACAGTTCCTCTGGTAACTCTATTACGTAAATCATCACTCTCTTGTGTTGCGTCGACGTGTAAACATTGCAGAGTTGGGATTCAAAAGCTAAAAAGACGTCCTCCTGTTTTGTCTTTCCCGAACACAACACCCTACTGTGCTAAAGATATTTAAGCTGCGCGATCTTCGAAAATCCTATGGTGAATCTGCGATAGAGTCTAGTGTGACCAATAAATTGTTGCATTCTCGAAGGGATCTTTGGTGCCGAACAATATCTAACGAAATGGATCCTTAGTGAGATCCACGTGTATTCCCACTTCGTTGATCATATGACCAAAAAGGTATCTCTCGAATCCAGAAGTTACCTTTAACAAGACTTCGTGGGGAGTGGCTCCTCCCTCAGGAGTTCTAAAATAAGATACAAACGCTGACCATGATGTTCCTTCCTCTTGGAAATGATCCAGAACGTCATCCATAAATACGGGCGATTCATGTGGTCCATAAAGCTACTGGTGTGTTGATTAACTCAATGGTCATGGTGTACAAAGTCGCAATGGCCGTATTGCGTTCGATATGCCGTTTCAGGAACATTCTCCTCTTGGTCTTCCGTCAATACATGGTCGAGGAAAACAGTTCTTGATTGTCACCTTGCTGAGTTCTGGATAATCAGTACACATGCGAAAGGCTTTATCTTCCCGAATATAGCTGGGGCTCCCCAAAGCGAACAAAACTATGTTAAATAAAACTCCTGTCCAACAGTTCCTGTAGATAGTCCCTGCAACCCTCCTGGTGCAAGACGGTATGTAGCACAAGTAATCAGGGCTGCCCCTGTCATGAGATCAAACTGAGATTCTGCCTAACAGTGGTGAAAGTAAGTCTGAAAGCTCCTCGGGTAGCACACTGAGAGGAATCACGAACAATTGGTGGATCCTCGATCCTCTTTTCCTTAGCCTCAACATCAGTAATGGTTGCTAACATAGCGGGGTGATCCCTCCGCAAACACTTCTGGGCCTTCATAGTTGAAATGGTGCTAACCTTTGCACCACTCTGTTGCTTTAGAACAAATAACGATTCTCCACACAAAACTTTCTCCTCACAAGGGATGTCTACGCGATTTATGAATAACCAGTCCACACTAATTACTGCATTGTAACCAACAGGGGTAGTAGAAGGAAGGCCGATGTTGAACACTTATCCCATAAGGTCGAGTTTGCATCCCAACGATCATATGAGGTTTCCATTGTCTTTCCTTCAGCCGATTCCACAACAGGTTGGGTTTCAAGAAGCATCAGGGTTATAGAGAACAGAGACGAAGTGATTTGTTACCAAGAACGTGAATGCCACTGTGTTATTACAATCCTGGCGTCGCCCACACCAGTCCTGAATGCCCTTCCACAAGCACCACTACAAGTGTTGTTACGATCACGTGGATTTCCCAATACTATTATCGTTCCCTTGGTTGTGTGTCGTCTTGATTTAACAACGACCAATCCATGTCGTAGGCACCTTCGTTCTCATACTGTAGGCTACGATTACGAGCGCCTCAATGTCGCCGTGATTGTTGCCCTTAATGTCGCTGCTTGTAACGGGGTCCTGTGGCATTTCACCAACAGGGTACTTCTTTCACGTTTCGAGTCACGTACTAAGGCACTACTCACTGCGTGGGAGCTTACACATTCCACTCTATAGTCATTTGTCATCGCTTATGTCCTGATTGATTCGTAGGAGTTGACTCCCATGAGTCACTGGCTAGGGTTAGAGATTCGATTGCAGTCACTTTGCTGGTGTTCTTTGCCGGTGATCAGGGTTGTCCAAATACCGAGGTCGGTAAAATACTACGCTCACCCTTTGGTCCATCGATCTAGCAAGTCGATTGAGTAATACGCGGTATGTCGCGAGAGTGTTGCAGAAGTGATCACACTTCGGGATCTAAGACATCAATACATGAGTTCTAGCTAACGAAGAGGAGTAAGAAAAGTATAAACCAACTCAAGGACGTTCATGCAAGCACCTAACATTCTACACAGTTCACTAGGCGTTCAGACGGGTGTTCAGGTAATACTCGATAGCATCGAGATTCGAAAGGATCTAGAGATGAATGAAAAGTTTACATTCGAGTAGGGGACAATCACTGCTATGACCCCTATAGGTTTGTTATGTTTCACATCGATCAAATAACGGAACGGAACCCCCTTTTTCCACTTGTTAAGCCTCACTGGGACTCACATGCACCCCACATTATTATTATGTGTGCACCCACAATAATATTGCGACTTGCATGCTCATCTCAGTTCCTCCTAACTCATGTCAAATGGTTCCTCAAACTCAGATGTCAAACGGAGGTTGTCAAAGTAATAAGTTCCCAAAAGTCTAAAGACTATGGCATACTATTAACGCATCATGTGGTAAACAAGCAATCCATGCCATCACGCTATAGTGATGAGTGTGTGTTCGCATGTTTCGTCATAAACAAATGTGTACTAGTCACGTAATGTATGCAACAAGTAAGAAAGACGAACCTTGCAATCTGGAGCTGAGTGTCATGGTCGTATTCACATTTTCAGAACTGTTCGGTTATAAACTGGTTTTATAAAAACGTTTTTCCCCTTTTTAAAACCAAGTTCACTATAACCAATGGCTCTGATACCAATCTGTCACACCCCCAAAATACCACCTAGGGAATGTCCCTGTTAGGTGTGTAACGTACCAGGATCCAAGCCACCAATCATGCTGAACTCATAACAACTATTCCAAATAAAACTTTTATTTATTATTGATAGAAGCGTTACAAAACATTACTTAACGTTCAGCGGAAGCATAATACATTAATTAAGAAATTCATAAACCAAGTGTATGAAAGCCATTAAGTTCGTCTCGCGTTTCCATGTATCTTGACCCATAACCACTCCAGCATCCCAGACAGCAAGATCCAACAATATGCACCTAAAGGCCTGCAAGGCATGTAACAACGAATCAACAAAAAAGTTGAGCGAGTTCACAGTTGGGTGTTCGTTTTAAGTTGTTTAAAAAACATAGTGTTTCTTTAGTTGGCTTACTTGTCGTGGGGGTTACCCCATAGTTGAGAATATGATTAACCAATTCCTTCTTTCCCAAACCATAACCAGTAGGGGCTTCCCCATGTGAACCACTAGACCCATTACCATATCGACCACTGACTAAAGTAAGTTGGTGCCCTAGCGTAAATGTCTATCATCATTGACGTGCCCAGATCCATTAGTTCATGCCCGTCCACTGTGGCACGGTGTGAGGCTTGTCAAACCTAAATAGCGCTATCTAACTAATGACCCGCTCGCCATTGGCCCGACGAGTAAGTCGATATAAAAGGAGGGACTTCATGATAGAGATTTTTGGTCTAGTATCCGTGTTGTCACCCTTCAGTAAAGAGGGTGTGTACGTAACCCCCAAACCAGGAGATTACGCAGTTTCCAATTATACCATTATCACGTGTTGTCACCCTTCAATGAAGAGGGTGTGTACGTGTTCCAAACCAGGAGATCACGCAGTTTCAGTTTCAATCCTTTACCCGTTCCCAACCCCTGGGAATCCCATGCCTTATGGAAAGTGTGAACTCACCTTAGATTGCTCGGTAGGTTACATTACTTGTTTTACAGTCGATTTACAATTGATCAATACGTCCTATCATGGTTTACCAGTAACAATTAGTTAAGTAATCAAGTCCATTTATATCATACGTTCTTTTCACACGCTACACAAACAGTGCACTAGTATTAAACAAGTCATGCAAGTTGTATCAATTAACCAATAATGTCCGCATCTCACAAAAGTATTTATCAAATCATGCCATTTAAACCATTACATGCATTAAATCACTAGCATTATTCAACATAGTGTAAATACTTGCATCCTGTTCACATACAATTTCATAATCTAGTTCACCCTACACACCACACCCATCGGTTAGTTAAGGAGAGCTTAAAAGACCTTTTGATCCAACCTTTGCGACCCAGTCCATAACCCAAAATATGTTTTAAATAGAGTAGCCCAATATAACCTACTGACTAATGAAATCCGATTAGCACATGAGACCCCATTATGTTTAAATATATCGACAACCTACTCATTAGCCCAAACCAATATATATTATCAACCCACTGTTTACCAAGTACATGTGTAACAACCACCCGGCCCAAAACTGATTATAAGTTACTTAAAGATTTCAGCCCAATGATTTGTAATTAATCAACATTATGTGGCCCCCTTTTGCTGCTATTGTGCGACCCCAAAACCAACGGCCCACTGACTTGATGTGCGGCCCCCTCAAACCTGACCCAATTCTAGTACCTATTCAGCCCATCAGTTCTTGTTTACGATGTTACCAGATCAATGCAGTTATTCACAAATCCACATTAAATCTAATTATCATCTATATCATATCAATCAAAAGCATGTGTAACCGTTTGCCATATTAATACATCTGAATAATATATATGCTATCATAACATGTTCGGTCAGTTTATGTTGTAAGAATATCCCTATAATTCCTTGTCACATAAACATGTATATTAACACAACTATGTTTCAGTTTCTCAACAATGTAATATCCATCAAGAACCATACTATATAATATAATCTACAAACTTAATACATCATGCATGAGCAGCCTATATATGTAACATTCAGATCGGTTATATCAAACTAAACACATACTCGGATCGCATTGGTAAACAACGTTAAAACAGATTCCGATCATATATTTTACTGGTGAGTATTACGATTATATCCGCACTAGAACTATAATAATAACTATAACACCAATCAAAGTCACCAAAAACAATCAAATTAAACAAGGAATCTAGTGTACTAACCAAGAGGACTCGACTAAAGAAGCTAATGTCTTCGAACTACAGGATCACTTCGATTGGGGGGGGGGGTCTGCTGCTGAAGTCGACGATCAGGGGAGAGGATGTAGGGGTTTTTTTTTTGGCTTGAGTTTCACGTCTAGATTAATCAAGAATGATTCACGTATTCATATATTATGATAACTTGGGCGGTTATCATAAATAGCCGAAGTGGGCTCAGCCTATCTATTTGGGCCGAAAATTCAAACAAAAGGTAATTGAATTCATCCTATTAGCACTTAAGTAATTTGTTGGTGCATGTTTGTGACAACAGCTTAGATTTGGTCTTTGGATATCTTGTAATTAGTTAAACGATAAACATTTAGCGGGTTTAGCTTTGTATTAGTGAGTTAATAGAGTTTGGGCTAAACAAAACCCATATTGGGTGATGTGGGGCGAATTGGGCTTGTCCAATTCGCAGTCCATGATGTTTAACCTTGGCCCAAGTAGCAAACCTTGTGTTATATAAACAAGGTTAGGCTTTAGGGGTTTAGGTTAATCAGCCAGAACATTGTGTGAGAGCAATTTCGTGAGAGCATAACAGCTTGGACGAAATTGAGAGTTGGTTAGGGTTTAGATTGGTTGTAATTCTTGAGTGATTGATAATCAATAGTAAACCCGGTTTGAAAGTGTCTTGCTGTTTTCTGTTTCTACTCATTCTGCTATATTCTGATCAAGAGGATTCCGCACTCTTGATTGGAAAGACAATTCTGTTGAAGATCCATACGAATAGGGGACCTACAATTGGTATCAGAGCTTTTGCTCTTAGTTGTCGGTTCGAGATTGATATACAGATCCAAGAATTTTTTGCTGATTACGAGTTTTTTTGTTGATGATTATTGAAAATCTGTTGAAAATCTTGTGTGTTTTTAGTGTTTTCGAGTTATTGTTCCTTGGGTGTTCATCATCAACTCATTGCGTTCTTCGTGTTCTTTGTAGTGTTCATCGAATTTTTATAAAAAAATCAATATATTTTGGTGTGTCAAATGTTTTTTAACTGTTAAAGGATATTTGGACGATCTTTGATTTAAAAAAAAAAAAAAAAATATTCACTTTCCAAAATTATTGGAATTTCTGGTTAACTTACAGCTTGCAAAACAAGGTTTCGAGTGGACAAAGTCAACTATTTTGAGTTCTCGACACAGATTATCAAAGGTCTCGAGTCAGTCACAAGGGTCTCGAGTCATCATCTTCTACGGTCTCGAGTCGCATCATCTTCTACGGTCTCGAGTCGGATCATCTTCTACGGTCTCGAGTCATCAATTTCATCTTGGTTTCGAGTCCGAGTCACAACATCACAAAAGGTCTCGAGTTATCAAGGTCTCGAGTCCAACGTCTCGAGTCATCAACTTCAATCAAGGTCTTGAGTCATCAACTTCAATCAAGGTCTCGAGTCATCAACCTTCTACAACTCCATTATACGTTCCGACTCGCAACCATATTACCTGCAACATCATTTCAAGTCGCAATCAATCACCTCCGTCCTCTTCATTAACACCGCAGACCTTCATCATCACCATTATCACTTCCGGCAACCACCACCGTTCAACCTGCAACTCACAGTTTGAGTTCTCCGATCATCTCTTCACCGTCGTCACCTCCATTCTCCGTCAATACAACGCGTCTATCATCTCCGGTGACTATACATCACACTCGTCATCATCATTCTGCGATTGAGTAACGAAGAAGAAGACAGACGGCTGTTTATTTTGAAATTGGGTTTGGTTTCGGTGACTGTTAGACGAAGAAGAAGACAATCAGACATACGATATTGACTTTAGATTTTGTATAATATATATAATAATTATAATAATTAGATAATCATTAGGTAATCATTACCTCATTATTAATAATAATATAGTATATAATAATAATAATAATAATAATAATAATAATAATAATAATAATAATAATAATAATAATAAGTTTTACTTAAAAAAAAGGGGGGGTTTTAAAAATAAAAAAAAATAATAAAAAGGTTTTTGTTTAGTTTGTGGTAAAGATTTGACAGGTTTTTGACGTGCGGTTCGGAAGCTAGTTCGGGCGTGTTGCTAGGTGTTTGAGTTAGAAAATTTTATCAGTACGGTTACGGTCAAAGCTAGACAAGGACCAGCAATCGAGTTAGATTTGGATTTTGACACAGGTTACCAAAGTCCATTTAAACTTTTACGCTGCGTGATGTCCAAAATGGATAAGGTCAGGGAGACTGTTAAGAATTGGCCAAAGCTTACAAACGTCAAAGAGTATGCTGACTGGAAAGAGAAGTTTGAGTTGTTTATGAAAAGTGAAGATACTGAAATGTGGAAGTGTATGATAGATGGATACTTTGCTCCCACACGTCGTGTTGATGGAAGAGTTATAGTGATGTCTTATGATAAGATGGATGAATCTGAGAAACGGGTGGTTGATGCTGAGAAGAAAGCTTTAGCAGCAATAAAGATGTCCTTGCCTGAGAGCGTTAAATATACTCTTAAGAAGTATGGGACTTCTAATGAGTTGTGGGAAGCTTTGGAAAAACGTTATCAGATTCCTTCAAGATTGAATACATGTGATCAATCTTGTGTAGCTGAGCTTGCAGTTGTGAAGATAGGAGAAGTAGTTACTGAAGTAGAAGAGAAGAAGAAAGCTGATGAGATTGATGCTGAGAAGAAGGATACAGAAGTTTCAAATGGCTTGAAGGATGTGAATGGACTTACATCAGAGGTGAATGTATCATCAAAATCTGTCGTTGCTGAAGTTGAGAAAGAAAGTGAAGCTGAACAGGTCGTTGGTGATCAAACTACAGAAGTTCATGAGGAAGAGGTAAAATCTAATTCTGAGTGTTTAAAATGTCATGAATTACAGGGTGAGGTTGACAGGTTGTCAACACAAAACCAAAGTCTGGTAAGCGAGATGTCGAACATAAAAGAGTCAAACTTTTTTGCTAAAAGAAACGAATCTGTATACTTGAAGAAGATAAGAGGTTATGAAAGTGAAATTAAAGCTTTAACATGCAAGTTAAATGAAAAACTTCAAGTAATAGATTTAGCTCATGACATGATGGCTGAGAAAACAAAAGAGATTTCTGAAAAATGCAAAGAGTTATCAGATGCACAACTCAAAATTGTTGAACTTGAAAAGAAATTAAGTCAATTCAGAGATTCGTCTTTTGTAATGAAACACATGATGGGTGGGTTAAAGAAGAGTAATGACAAGACTAGTGTGGGATTCAAGGGCTTCAATGAAGTCCCACCTCCTCTTAGTCATGACTATTCTTTCTTACCTGATGAAGATGAGTTCACAGACTTTCTGTCAACATCACCAAGTAGTTTCACATCCAGTCAAGGTGATGTGTTTGAAGATAATGATGCTAAGAAGGAAAATAACAGCAAACCTGTTTTGAAAAAGATAAACACACCTCCTAAAACCAAAAATCAAACTTTTGTTAAAAAGGTTAATTTTGTTCAAGGAAGTGACATGAAAAAAGAAACAGCTGTTATTGAAAACGAATCTAATGTAGAGTTTGCTAAAAACAAGAACAAAGAAAATTCTGAAACTAAGCAAACTGAACCAAATCCTTCTAAGGCATCATCATCAAAACCTGAATCTAGTTCAAAGGCTTCAGATAAGAAGTCTTCGAAAAAGAGATCGTGCTTCAAGTGCCACACAAAGGGACATGTAGCTAGCTGCTGTCCTAACAAAAAGAATGAAGCACAAGTGAGTGAGAGAAAGAGAGAGAAGTCACCAGAGAAGAGTGGTGATAAAGAGGAGAAGGAGTCCAACTCTCCAAAGAAATCTGCTCCTAAGCAACCAGAGAATGTTGCTGTTGGTGTAGAAAAGGCTGAAAAAGGAATTCCACAAGTTCCTCGTTTTCAAAGAAATCAACCAACATTTCAGCCTAGATCTCCACCAGGCAGATATGAGAGACCTAGAAGCAGTTCACCAAGAATGAACAATTATAATTCAAATAATTTCAGAAGTCAAGGTCAATATCAAAATCGATACCAAAATTTTGGTGGTCGAACTTTTTATAACAATGGCTTTAGAAATTATAATAATCAAGCTTCTTGGAATCAAAATTTTAAAAGGTCAAATGGTCCAAACACATATAGGAACCCTCAAGACCAAAGACCTTATGGAAATCAAAACCTATTTAAATCAACAGGTCTAAGATCCAAGACACCATTAAGGTGTGATGGATATTGGATAGAAGCATCTTATGTGGATTTAAATGGTCGACCCAAAACCGGTAAGGTTTGGGCTCTAAAGTCTAACTGAGTTGTTGAGTGAATGCAGGATGACCAAGAAGGACTGTTGATGTGTTCGACAATGGTTATTCCTGTAAAGCATCTGAGGTGAATAGTAGGTTAACATGGGTAACGAACTATTTACTTCTGTGATCATTTTGATTGTTTTTTAAACTTAAAACGTGAAAAACTGTAGTCAGGTTAAGGTGGGAGTTTGTTTGTGTTTAAATTTGTGTTTTTGAAACTTACTCCATAAAAACAAAAATTTAGGGGGAGAAATTCCTGTAAGCCAAAAAAAAAGTTTAGATAGTGCGTGTGTTTAGGGGGGGTAAGTTATAAAATTTTAAAAAAATCAAAAAACATTGAAAATCAAAAAATGAGTTTTCACTGTGTGAAAAAGAAGAAATGATAGTACATCAGCAAGTTAGACTGTCACACTGGAACTGAATTAAAATGCTTAAGTGTGATAGCAGCTTCATCATATGATGTACCAGTAGGCAAAAGCATGAAATAATCAACTTACCAATGTGATATAAACTTAAATAAACTGAGTATGAGTGGGGAACACATCAGTGGTGTATGGTTTAATGACCTTAAATCTTGCGTTGATAGATTTCCAAAATCTGAAGTTTTGGGTCTTTATACTGTTATTTCATCTGGGGATATCAGGGGTGTCCTTCTGCTGCATCCAGATACATGCTGACCTAGACACACCCAGGATATCTTAAAGAGCTAAAAATGCCAAAACCCTGAAAATGAAGAAGCTCTCATAGAGAGGCATTCAAAAATGCAAAAAGCATAAATCGTACCAAAAATGGTATCTGTCTTAGCCCTCGTTAGATATTTTGGTCTCTCTGCTGTACGGAAGTACTGACCTGTTCACCAAGTATCTAAACGTTGAAAAATAAAACGGATGAATTCAGTATACTCACCCACTACGATGAATCTTTGTGCATACCTTGATCGCGGGGGTATATCCTGAAGTGGGACGCACTAATATATCAGATTTAATATTACCTTAACGTATCATATGGTAATGGTACTTGAAATGTTCATGCATTTTGTTTAAGTGGATAAACATACTGGTAATCGTCTTGGACTGCTTTTCACGAAAAATTACATAAATAATTATCTAATAGTGTGAAAACAGTTTGATTTTGTTGATATGATCTTCTTGCACATGATTCTCACAAAAAGAAGTATTGTAAATATTTTTGAGTTTAGTTTAGTTTGTTTAGTTGCTTTGAGAAATATATAAAAAAAAAAATTCCCAAAAATATTTCCTTTTAAAAGATCTCGCATTTTGAACTGACAGGTAGTTGTTTTTGCAAACTAAGATAAAATATTGGTTTATCTTTAAATGTGAAAAAGGCTAATGGTTTTTCGAGATACTTTCTTGTGTTGCTAAACAGATTGATGCGGTTATCAAAATGAAGTGCAGAATACAAGTAAAGTGCAGATTGAGAATGAAGTGAAGAACGTGTGAAGATGCATGGTAGGATCCTTCTACTACATTGCAGAAAGAGAAAGAGATATGGAAGTTTTGAAGATACTTGCTTAACCAAAGATTGCTAGTTCGCTGATCTACAACGAATGAAAGTTTTGGAGATTGGAAGCATCAGCTAAGGGGGAGTCTGTTGATGTCAGAAACTGTGTAGCTGACGCTATCCAAAGACCAAAAGACTGCAAGATGTTTGAAGACAAAGTTACACTATGAAGCTATTGTCAAGGGGGAGTTTGTTAGTGCATGTTCTGTGACAACAGCTTAATAGTTTAAGTATTTAGTCTTTGGATATTTTGTAATGGGCTTACAATATTGGTTAGTAAGTTAATTAGTGTAATGGGCTAGGAGAATGGCCAAGCCCAGACCAAAGCCCAGAATGCAAACATGGTTGTACTATATAAACAACATGATGCATTAGGGTTTAGGTTGGCCAGTTGGTAGACACGTTAGAGAGGAGTGAGAAATCTACAGAGAGTGGCTGAGAGATTTCTTGTGAAGGTCTTGAATTGATTGTAAACTTTGTGTTGGATAATCAATAGAAGACCGGATTGAAAGTGATTGTTTCGTGTTCGTCTTCTTTATTCTTGTTTCTGTTTGTTCGATTGATTAAGGGGATTCCACACCCTTGATTGATTATCAATCTTGTTACGATTCATACGGGATAGGGACCTACAATTGGTATCAGAGCCAAAAAAAAAAGTTTAGATAGTGCGTGTGTTTAGGGGGAGTAAGTTATAAAATTTTAAAAAAATCCAAAAACATTGAAAATCAAAAAATGATAGTACATCAGCAAGTTAGACTGTCACACTGGAACTGAATTAAATTGCTTAAGTGTGATAGCAGCTTCATTATATGATGTACCAGTAGGCAAAAAGCATGAAATAATCAACTTACCAATGTGATATAAACTTAAATAAACTGAATATGAGTGGGGAAGACATCAGTGGTGTATGGTTTAATGACCTTAAATCTTGTGTTGATAGATTGCCAAAATCTGAAGTTTTGGGTCTTTATACTGTTATTTTATCTGGGATATCTTGACTGTCTTTCTGTTCAGAACTAAAATTGTACATGACCTCAGGAAAGAAAGTCACTTGGAATTAGCACATTTCTATTTGAATGTCTGTATGTTGTCCCGATACACACAATTTTGGTCTGATTCTGAAATCTTCTCTGAAAAAAGTCGTGTACCTCCTCTGCTGCATCCAGATATATGCTGACCTGGAGGTGCTAGGCAACGACAGTTTCTGCTGCATCCAGATACATGCTGACCTAGCTGTACGTTGTCGCGCTATAGATCTAATACACCCGAAAGAGGCCCTCTAGTGCCCAAAAGAAACCCAATAAACCTATATCAAACTGAGAAAAACTCATTTGATCTGTATATTATACCATCTCTCCTAAAGATCTATTCTGTTCTCTTCTCAACCTATTCCCAGTTAAGATTTCAGAAATCTGGATTGGACTTGTGAAATATGTGGTAGGGAAGATACTTGCATGATAGAGTGTGTTGTTTATATTTCCAGGATTTGATTAGTATTTAATTGGGTGTTCATTGTTAAGCAATCAAAACATGATAAAACAGATTATATGCAGAACTAAACACTGTCAGGATATCTTAAAGGATGAATTCAGTATACTCACCTACTACGATGAATCTTTGTGCATACCTTGATCACGGGGGTATATCCTGAAGTGGGACACACTAGTATATCAGTAAATAAAATTACCTTAACGTATCATACGGTAATGGTACTTGAAATGTTCATGCATTTTGTTTAAGTGGACAAACATACTGGTAATCGTCTTGAACTGCTTTTCATGAAAAATTAAATAAAGAATTATCTAATAGTGTGAAACAGTTTGATTGTGCTGATATGATCTTCTTACCAGTGATTCTCACAAAAATTGAGTGTTTATTGCTTTTGTATTTACTTGCTTTCAGAAAATATAAAAATCCAAAAATAGTGTCTTTTTCTGTTTAAAATTCTTAACGTACGGAAGACTGTTATTCTTGGAGGAATTGTTACTGATAGTATACAGATTGAAGCCGTGTGTTGCTGAGAAGTTAAAGTGATGAGTTGCTGTGAAGATGAGAGTTTGATTGGATGCATGGTAGAACCTCCTTTCTATATTGCAGACAAAGTTGAAGAGTTTGAAGATTGCTATACATATGCTGAACTGGAGTTTACTCAAATGCTAAAGTTTTTGAAGATTTGGTGATTGGATGCATCAGCTTAGGGGGAGTCTGTTGCTGACAGAAGCTATTGAAGCTGAAGCTATCCAAAGACCAAAGACAGTGCAAGACTACATGAAGATTGCAAGACGACTAAAGACAAAGTTATTTTATGAAGCTATTGTCAAGGGGGAGTTTGTTGGTGCATGTTTGTGACAACAGCTTAGATTTGGTCTTTGGATATCTTGTAATTAGTTAAACGATAAACATTTAGCGGGTTTAGCTTTGTATTAGTGAGTTAATAGAGTTTGGGCTAAACAAAACCCATATTGGGTGATGTGGGGCGAATTGGGCTTGTCCAATTCGCAGTCCATGATGTTTAACCTTGGCCCAAGTAGCAAACCTTGTGTTATATAAACAAGGTTAGGCTTTAGGGGTTTAGGTTAATCAGCCAGAACATTGTGTGAGAGCAATTTCGTGAGAGCATAACAGCTTGGACGAAATTGAGAGTTGGTTAGGGTTTAGATTGGTTGTAATTCTTGAGTGATTGATAATCAATAGTAAACCCGGTTTGAAAGTGTCTTGCTGTTTTCTGTTTCTACTCATTCTGCTATATTCTGATCAAGAGGATTCCGCACTCTTGATTGGAAAGACAATTCTGTTGAAGATCCATACGAATAGGGGACCTACATAATTGTAATTGGATAAAAATTGGGCTTATCAACTTAATGGGTTTATTAACTTGTAATGGACATAGGAATTGGGCTTAACATACAACCGGGTTAGTCTAATGGATAACATTAGAGTTGTTATTCTAATGCGGCCCACAACCACTAACGTGTTTGTTTAACGAAGTTATCATACTTGGTTAACAGAGTCGTACGAGTACGAACATGTAACATTAAGAAACAACGAGGAGTTGAGATCACAAGATTTAAACGTCACTAACCTTGAAAGTTTGGGTTGTCACAGCACTTTTCTCAAACAACTGGGAATTCCAACGAACTTTGGGCCCAGGTATACTTTGGGCCACGACGGGAGTTCCAACGAACTTGAACAAGAGGTATTCTGGTACGCTTGAGAATCTTAACATCTCGATCAGTAATCTCTGCTGGTTCCTCGACGAATCGCAACTGGTCGTCGATTGTGAGCTCCTTTAAGGGAACTATGAGGGTCTCATCTGACAGTCACTTCTTCAGATTCAACACATGGAAAACATTGTGAACTCCGCTGAGTTCTTCAGGTAGATTCAACTTGTAAGCGACCTTGCCAATTTTCTCAATGATTTCGAAGGGTCCAACATATCGCGGGTTGAGTTTGCCTCGTTTGCCAAAACGAACTACACCTTTCCAAGGTGAGACTTTAAGTAGCACTCGATCCCCAACTTGGAACTCGAGTGGTTTCCTTTGCTTATCAGCGTAGCTTTTCTGATGGTCACGAGCTGCCGCCATTCGTTGTCGTATCTTAGCAATCTTCTCGGTTGTATCTACTACAAGTTCGGGGCCTGTGATTTGACTGTCGCCAACCTCTGCCCAACAAACAGGTGATCGGCACTTCCGTCCATACAATGCCTCGAACGGAGCGACCTGGATGCTGGTGTGGTAACTGTTGTTATACGAAAACTCCACTAACGGGAGGTGTTTTTCCCAGCCATTACCAAAGTCGATTACACATGCCCTAAGCATGTTTTCAAGGGTTTGGATGGTGCGTTCAGACTGTCCATCCGTCTGTGGATGATAAGCGGTGCTCATATCTAAGCGTGAGCCAAAAGATTTGTGCATAGCTTGCCACAATTCAGATGTAAAACGTGAGTCACGATCAGAAATGATGGAGGTTGGCACTCCGTGCCTTGATACTACTTCCTTTAGGTAGACGTCTGCTAGAGTAGAAAACTTATCCGTTTCCTTGATAGCCAGAAAATGTGCAGACTTGGTCAGTCGATCCACTATCACCCAAATAGTGTCATTTCCTCGTTGAGATCTAGGCAGGCCAGTAACGAAATCCATGGAAATTTTCTCCCATTTCCATGTCGGGGTCTCTGGTTGTTGGAGTAGGCCTGATGGTTTCTGATATTCAATCTTGACTCTCGCACAAGTCAAACATTTACTGACGTAGGTTGCTATGTTGGCCTTCATACTAGGCCACCAGTATGTAGTCTTTAAGTCATGGTACATCTTATCCGAACCAGGATGTACTGAGTAACGAGACTTGTGCACTTCATCCATCACAAGCTCGCGTAGGTTTCCGTAAAGTGGGACCCAGATGCGCCCGTTTACATAGTAGGTGTCGTCTTCCTTTTGTTCTAACCATTTCCTTGATCCTCGTAGGGACTCCGCCCTGATGTTCTCTGCTTTCAATGCTTCAACCTGAGCATTTCGTATCTGAGTAGGAAGACTAGATTGGATGGTAAGTTGTAACGCTCGCACACGCTTAGGTATAGTATCCTTTTTACTGAGGGCGTCGGCCACAACATTGGCTTTGCCCGGATGGTACTTGATCGCGCATTCGTAATCATTCAAGAGCTCGACCCATCGACGTTGTCGCATGTTTAACTCCTTTCGCTTGAAGATATGCTCGAGACTCCTGTGATTGGTGTAAATGGTGCACTTGGTACCATACAGGTAATGTCTCCATATCTTAAGTGCGAAAACAACTGCTCCCAATTCCAAGTCGTGCGTAGTGTAGTTCCTTTCATGAACTTTAAGTTGGCGTGATGCGTAGGCAATGACCTTGTCGCGTTGCATCAATACGCAACCAAGTCCTTGGATGGAAGCGTCACAATAAACCACAAAATCATCTGTGCCTTCAGGTAATGAGAGGATAGGCGTGCTACAGAGTCTATCTTTTAATTGCTGAAATGCGGATTCCTGTGCATCACCCCAACGATAGGTGACACCCTTCTGAGTCAGTGAAGTGAGAGGTTGCGCAATCTTTGAGAAATCCTTAATAAACCTTCTGTAATATCCTGCTAAACCCAAGAATTGGCGGATTTCTGTTGGTGTACGGGGTGCAGGCCAGTTCTTGATCGAGTCAACCTTGGATGGATCAACATGAATCCCATCCTTGTTTACCACGTGGCCTAGAAAGTGGACTTCGCGAAGCCAGAAGTCACATTTCGAAAATTTGGCATACAACTGCTCTGTTCGAAGAAGTTCCAAAATAAACCTCAGGTGTTGCTCGTGTTCTTCCTGACTCTTTGAATAGATCAGGATATAATTAACGAAAACTATGACGAACTTATCCAGGTAAGGTTTGCATACTCGGTTCATGAGATCCATGAAGACCGCAGGTGCATTCGTCAATCCGAAAGGCATAACCAGAAACTCGTAATGCCCATAACGAGTCCTGAATGCTGTTTTAGAGATATCATCATCTCGGACTCTCAGTTGATGATAGCCCGATCTTAAGTCAATCTTAGAGTAGAAGCTCGACCCTTGCAGCTGGTCGAATAGGTCATCAATACGTGAGAGAGGATAACGATTCTTCACGGTCACCTTGTTGAGTTCGCGGTAGTCAATACACATTCTGAAGGTACCGTCTTTCTTCTTCACGAATAACACTGGAGCTCCCCAAGGCGAAGAGCTAGGACGTATGAAACCCTTTTCCAAGAGTTCTTGTAGTTGCATGGATAGTTCTTCAAGTTCTGATGGAGCTAGATGATAAGGTGCACGAGCTATTGGTGCTGCTCCAGGAGCTAGCTCGATTTGAAACTCGACTTGTCGATGAGGTGGAAGACCAGGTAATTCCTCAGGAAATACCTCAGGAAAGTCGCGCACAATAGGAATGTCTTCTATCTTCCTTTCCTTCGAGGATGCATCGGAAACGAGGGCTAGGATAGCAGTGTGGCCCTTTCGCAACCACTTCTGGGCCTTAAGGAAAGAGAGGGGTTTTTCACCACAACAGCACCACTCTTGTCGCCATGAATCACGAGGGGTTTTTCACCAGAGCGAGGAATACGGACGATTTTCTCCTTGCAAATAATCTCCGCTTGATGTTGAGATAGCCAATCCATCCCAATAACGACGTCGAAACTACCAAGTACGATAGGGATAAGATCGATAGAGAAGGTCTGACCAGCTAAGACGAGGTTACAACCCTTAACTATGCGTGTGGCTTCAAGACTTTTACCGTTTGTTAGTTCTACCGTGTGTTTGGTGTTCAAAAGTGTTGGAGTGCGCTCAAGCATTTGGCTAACTTTTAAGGACACATAACTAGTATTGGCACCCGAATTGAATAAAACAGTAACAAAGAAATCATCCAGAAGAAACTTACCCATCACCACATTGGGATAGTTCCTTGCATCACCCTGACCTAGCACGAAAACACGTCCCCTGGCTCCATTGCCATTATTGTTACCCCCGTTGTTGCCTCCATTGTTGTTCCCGTTTCCTTGGTTGTTGTTCTGATTCTGGTTCAGCTGAGGGCAGTTCCTCTTAAAGTGGCCTTCAGCGCCACACTGAAAGCATCCTTTATTGCCCTGCTGTTGCTGCTGCTGGTGGTTCTGTGGAGCTTGTTGCTGTTGACGATTCTGATTTGCTGGCCGTGCACCCTTGCAATCCTTTGCTTCATGACCAAACTTGTTACACCTCAGACAATGACCCTTGTGGCACTGCCCGCTATGATGCTTGTTGCACCGGTTGCACTTGGGGTGGTTCCCTCAGTATCCACCCTGTCCTTGACTACCAGAAGATTGTTGACCAGGACTCTGGTAGTCATCAGTCTTTCGCTGGTGGGACTGATACTGAACTGAAGTAGAACCCTTGCCCGAATTTCCATCCCACTTGCGTTTGTTATCACTGGGAGCATCAGTAGTAGTAGCTCTAATACGCTTGCCAGCTTGTTCTACTCAACTGCCTGATCAGTGAGACGATGAGCCAACCGGATGATTTGCTGAATGGTACCAAGATTAGCTGAGGTCACGTGGCCTTGAATTTCTGGCACCAAACCCTTAAGGTACAGCTCGATACGCTTGATAGGAGGATCCACCATAGTGGGACACAAGATAGCTAATTCGTTCGATCTCTTTGTATATGCCTCGATTTCAGACCCCGTCATCTTCAAATTGAAAAATTCCACCTCTAGCTTGTGGATGTCGTCACGACTACAGTACTCTTCTTTGATCAATTCTTTGAAGTCATTCCATGGGGTGGCATAAGCAACCGCCAGCCCTAGCAGTTGAACCTGTGCTTTCCACCAGGTTAACGCAGCACCTTCAAGCGTTCCAGTAGCAAATTTCACCCTACGATCTTCAGGGCATTCACACATCTAAAAAACAGACTCAATCTTCTTGAACCAGTGTAGAAGGCCTACAGCTCCTTCTGTACCACTGAAAGTACTAGGTCGGCAGTCCATGAATGTTTTGAACGTACATACGGGAGGCTGAGCATGTTAACCTGTGGCACAAGAATAAAAGACAAGGTTAAGCACAAGAGTTGGCTCGCGAGGGTAGGATCTAAACATCCTAGGATAGGTCGAAATAGCAGGTTATACCTCCTGCTGGAGCTGCTGCGAGTACCTCAGCAACTCGTTCATTGATCAAAGTCGTCAGCTGGGCTTGAGTCAATTTCAGGCGTCCACTCATGATCTTCACATCGAAGGAAACACAAGTAAGAAGGGTGTCGCGAAAGTGCGTAAGTGTGGAGTGACAGAAGAGAGCAAACACACAGGGTTTCAAGCAATAGTTGTTACGCTAACTAAGTATACCATGATCAAATGCGCTACTAGCAGGTAGGCAATACAAACATAAACCATATTACCTATAGTGTTGAGTCTTGCACGTGGAGCGAAGCGTCGTTGTGGATCGTTGAGCACTATACAGGTTATAGTCTGGTTTTATCAAAAAGTTTTTCCCCTTTTTAAAACCAAGTTCACTATAACCAATGGCTCTGATACCAATCTGTCACACCCCCAAAATCCACACACGGAGTATCACCGCTTGGAGGCGTGACATGACCAGGATCAAGCCACCAACCATATTGAACAATATAGTAGAGTAATTAAAAGTTCAACCACACAATATAATTGGTGTTCACAACCAAGTTAACCAAGTTCAACTTAAACAGCGGAAGCATAAGACGTAAAACCAAAACATAAATAAGTTCATAAAGTTTAAATGTTTAGAACTGGACATAGCAGTCCATACCCCACAACGACCTCCTCCTCCTCGTGTAAGCTCCATAAGCATCTAACGACCTGTAAGGCATGTAACAACGAGTCAACAATAAAGTTGAGCGAGTTCACAGTTGGGTGTTTGTTTTAAGTTGTTTTCGAAAACATGGTTTGTCTTTAGCCGGCTTACTTGCCATGGGGGTTACCCCATAGTTGAAAATATGATTAACCAATTCCTTCTTTCCCAAACCATGACCCGTGGGGGCTTCCCCATGTGAACAACTAGACCGTTACCATATCGACAACTGACGAACAATAGTTGTGCCCTACGTCAATGTCTATCATCATTGACAGTTTGCCATGATCCATTAGTACACGCCCGTTCGAACGACATGGCGTGACTTCAAATAAGCACGAAGTTCCTATACACATCTACCACATAACATGCACTCACTTTAATAGTTCACGTCCATGTAAACATTCCACTTATAGCTACTCAAGAGTAAGCATACTATATTGCACATAACACTTTCATTGACATATAACACGTTAGATCATTATCAGGTACCATAACCGACATTTAGACATGCAAATCACTAGTTATATTGTTTCAGCTTGAACATCCAAAACTGGACTGTTTTCGGGTATTTTAATAAAATAGTTAACTTACTCCAAAAATTACCAAACTTTTATAGAATGTTTTAAACAATCCAAATATTATTGTGTAAAAATATCGGGATCCAATTCATTACCAATATTTTATAAATAATCATTTACCGGACTGCAATCAGATTCATCACTTTCTGACTGCAGTCCACGGAATAATTCATTTAAAATTCATCATAAGTCCGATTGATAAATTCCAGTTGGATCATTACAAAGACATCATTGGCCATCTACAGTACAAATTTCATGGGCTAATTCTACACAGATTTCAAGTTATGATGAAAAACATAACACACATTTTCTGCAGTAAAAACGCAGCTTTTGCTACTGTGAAAAACGACCTTTAAAAAATAGCAAACGAAGTCCAAAAATTATGATTCTAGTGCCATTAGAACCGTATTTTGAAATAACATGTTATAGACTCAAGAAAATCAATTTTTCATTAAGTTACGACCCGGTTATAGCCGACTGAAGGCGGCTGTAATAGTTTGATAGTTTCCTGTTTTCAGCTTATAGCGCTCTAACGCAAGTTCTATTTGTTCCTTTAACATGCTTAGTGATCAACAACAACAATTCTAGTAATCAACAAGCAAGCATCAACATATACCAAACAACATCATACTAACAACACTTCATCATGTTTCTTCTTTATGTAAAGCTTTATGTTCATGTTTCTTGTTTAAACCTTTTAGGGTTCTTGTGATATACATCATTCTACATATTTTAACTACTCAAAATAGAAGTGAACAAAGGTTAAACAAGGACTTACAACTAGCTCAAAGCTAGGGAAGATCTCTAGTGACAAAGATGAGGAAAAGTGGATGATGAAAGCAAATGAGAAGGATTCTCCAAGACCTTCAAGCTCCAAACTCCATGTATCACCTTCTAGACTTGAATGAATTTGGAATTGGAATGATATGGTGGTGTTAAGGTGGTGGTGGTGGCGGTTGTAGAGGGAGCCGAGAGGAAGAGAGGAGAGTGAGGGAGAGTGGGGTGATCTTTGTAATGATATGATGGAGATCTTGGAAGATACTTATAATCTTACATCATATATTTTGTTCATATCCTCAAGCAAGACATCAAATAAAATAAGAAGTAAAATCTTTGAGGTATGGTGTGGAGATATGTTGGTGATGGTGACCGATTGGTTGGGGGGGGGGGTAATTGTAACATTTTCATGGTAAGTTTGTAACTAATAGTTAAATTCCAAGTATATACTTACATGTTTTAGTTTCGTTGATATCTAGTGGGTGTTATGGTGTACGGGGATCATAACTAGCCAAGAAATAATAAGACAATGTTTCTAGTAATATTTTGGTGTTTCGGGTAATGTCCGGTTGTTCGGTTAGATACCAGTTCGTTAAAGTGTTAAGTTATACCGTAAAGTGTCTTTTATATATCTTTACGTAACACTTTTAATTTCCGGCCCTTAGGAAAACATACATGACTTATTTAGTCAATTTTTTTGCACAAGACTAGTATGTTAACATACACAAGTAAGTATGACGCAGTAATCAGAAAACAGTTAAGTAATTCAACACAGTCATCAAGCACTTTAATTAACATTAATAAATCGTACGAATACATGTAATTATGAGGGTTGTCACATATATGATAGAAACTGAGTAATAACAAACATCCCATTAACTTGACATTCTTCCCTGAAAACGTTACCCGATATCCCTTCCCGGGATGCATGCTTGGAAAAGAGCAGTGAACTCACCTTGGTTTGCTTGGTATGATTAGTTACTTGTTCACACTTAGTTAATCCAGTCCTAGTATGAGTACCACAATGATCAGTTTGACATACAACCATACCACATACTTGAACAGGTAATAAACATTGCCTCATGGCACACAGTAGCATTTCAACTTAGTACATGTCCATATTACAACTTCAAGTTATCACATAACAGGTTGACAAACAGAATACACATATAATGAAGTGCGGCCCACTCATTTAGGCCCAACTACTCTACGGCCCAATGCCTTGTGCGTTTAGAGGACTTGTGCGACTAAGTTACCCTTGTGCGATTGGAGTCGGCTTGTGCGACTCAACATTACTCAGCCCATCTTGTGCGGCCCACTTCCCAATCGCACAACTTGTGCGATTGGATACGTTTGTATGATTCAAGTGTGGTCCGGCCCAACAGGTTTGTTAATCATTTATGGTCCAAACCATTTACGTAGCCCAACAGGCTTGTGCGATCCCCTATGTTTTGTGCGATTGGGGTCCCTTGTACGATTGGGATCCCTTGTGCGATCCAATACCACTTGTGCGACCAATCTTATGTGATTGGATCTAGTCAACTGTTTCCCTTAAATTTAGCAAACATAATTCCCCAATGTTCCCATCCCAATCATGGATCAAAACAGTTACGTATTCTTAATTTATGCAACCCTAATTACCCATTCTTTGATTAACAATAACAATAACAATTTACACCATCAATCATCCTTATCATCATTGCATAAAAACAACAACCTACATCCGCGCTCATTAACAGATTATTTCTAACCATTATTGAGATATCCTAATTCATAATCATCACAATAGAATTCATATAACTCCTTTAACTCCATATTTATCAATCATTCGATTCACACCGATCATTAGCATGTTATTTATCACTATCTAGATTTAGATATAAACATTCATCGACGGTAGAAATCAAGTATCCTAACATTATGTCATACGATACACATAGCTTCAAACACATAGAAAGAACAAACTTGAATAGAAATCAAACAATGGAATAATTCACTAACCAAGAGAGTGTGTAAAGTGTGACTGAATGATCGAATAGTAAGGAACTGGTGCTACGATCCGCAAGGGCTTTGAAGGGAGTTTAGTCGCCGCCAGTTCTTGAGAGGATTAGGGTTAAATGTTTGTGTGATTTGCCAATTATGAAAACCATACACAACCCCTCATGTGTATGCGCACAAGGTAGGTGAGCCGGGCCTAGCTTTGGGCCATAGGCCACGGTACAAGTTTTGGGCCGAGGGTTATGGTTCACGAGATATACAGTGCGGTCGAGAGGCAAGTGTGGAACCCAAAGTGTTGTGTGATCTGATTAACATAACTTCCACATAATACATACACATCATAAACATACCAGTTCATACACAGTCAATTACATTACAATCAACACATCAATTATTAGCGTACATGCAAGTCACACCAAAACACAAGGAAAGGCTTCTGAATACGGGTTGTCACATCATCTCCTGAGAACACATGTGAAAATAGGTACGTCAACATAAAAATGCCTGTGAGATACATAGGTTTTATTAAAATAGGATTCATGACTTGTAACTTTAAAGAAAATGTTTGTCAAAAGTTAGTCATGAACCTTGAAAAATGTTTTCTTTTATAAATTATACGAACAGTGATAAGAAATCAGATGATATAAAAGAAAGATGCATAGATAAATAAATGACCAAGTAAAATGAGTTTGTATAAAATATGTTGTTTGTAAAACAATGTTTCATGAAGATATGATGTAAAATGTATTATGTCTAACTTGAAATGGTTTAAATTACGCTACGATATGTAATACCATAAAAGCACTTATATATAGGAAGTACCAGCGGCGTATCCACCATGTTTTTATCATATTACACACGCCTCGTTACTTAAATCACTTACCCACACAAACCACCAAAAATGTCATGTTTAAACCAATTGTCAAATGTTCATGTGTAAACCATGTCTATTGTCAAATGTAAATCATGTAATGTGTAAACAAATGTCATGTATGGTAAGTAAAAGAAGTGACTACTTAAACCATATGTAAAAATGCACAAAACAAAGTTTTTGAATAAATCAAAAGTTATGTTTTGTAAAAATCCATGCATGCCTTACTGATACAAACATCTATACGGTAATGTTAAAATGCATACATCCAAGCCTTGCGACTATGGCAACAAACCCTTAAACAAACTTAAAGGTCTATCTAAACTATGTATATTGGATTCAGTCATTCCTTCCATCCAAACAAACCTAGGATTCCAGGAATGGGAGTTGTTAATTCCTATGGTACCATTACTTACTACCAAGCGGCCTGATCAATGTTAATGAATGTATTTTTGTCCCATTTAAACAAACCAAATGTCATACCAAAATGTAAGCATGTTTTATGAAAATAATGTACTAAGTATGCAACAAATGAACATATATAGCATGAAATGTGATGTAAAACAATGTACTAAGTATGCACTAAATGGACATACATAGCATGAAATGTAATGTAAAACAATGTACTAAGTATGTACTAAATGGACATACATAGCATGAAATGTAATGTAAAACAATGTACTAAGTATGCACTAAATGGACATACATAGCATGAAATGTAATGTAAAAAAATGTACTAAGTATGCACTAAATGGACATACATAGCAAAAACACGGATAAAATCATGTACTATACGTGTACTAATGAACATAGCAAGTATGATATAAAAACATGGAAAGCACGAAAGTAACAAATAGGCACATGTGTATCACCCCAAAATGTTTGAAAAAAAGTTAAAGAGGGGACTATGTACTCACTTGAGGGTGCTTAGAAGTCTTGAATAACAACCAAGCAAAGCTAGAGGGATCACAGAATCAAACGGCTCCTAATATAGGTAACTATGTTAATAAACGGACCAAAATCAGAAGATCGGATAAAATGAGGTTTCGTAAACCAAATGAGTGTAGGAACTCATGTAATATGGTTTAACCAAAGCCTACATTCTAAAACGATTGCTTAAGGCCCAGTACGACCCGTCTAGGTAGCTTATGCTACTTTAACGCGTCGTTCGCGTAAAACGCGTTTGGACCGCCTAACTAGTCCTATGACAAGTAATATATGCCTTAACATGTCTAATAATGTTGCCTAATTAGTTTAGATGTCAAAATTTATGTTACATATGCTTAAAATGAAATTTGACGTAAAAAGGGCATTTTGGTCATTTTTCCTAAGGCATATAAATTACCTATCATATAACTAACTAAACGTAGTGATGATAAGGTATAACCTTAGAAGGTTATTCCCTATACAACTATGGTCACTAAACATGCTTGGTCGGATCCTAAAGATCGACCAAACGGGTCTGTTTGAAAGTCTAAGCGGTTGTTTAGACCGCTTATCTTATGACCCTATACAAGCACTAATCTAAAAGTGACGTGTTAAACATGTTAAAACATGTTTAACAAGGTTTGAAAACAAGTTTGATATCAAAACAAACGGTTTTGATACCCAAGAATAGTTTGGTTGCAAAAAACACATAAACGCGTATTTTGACCGAAACTATGACTCGTCACTAAGCCTAAATAACGTGGTAATCAGTAGGTATAGTCTCAAAGGACTATGACCATCGTGATTACACTCACATTACGAAGTTCAAACGAACTTCGTGTTAACCATTGACTGGTCAAAGCAGAAAGTCAAACAAACACTGTTTGACTTTCAAGCTTAAAAATGCATAAAAGAACGAAAGAAGCTTACAAGAGGTCCAAGCAATGAATGTTTGATCTTAATATTCTCAGGTATGGAGTGTATGAACTCCAACTTAGAGAATGAATTCAGATCAAGGTGAGTTTGCAAATGAAAAACTTGGGGTATTTAAAGTTTTCAGGTAACCGTTAAGATTATTCCTCGAAAACCGAGCTTCGATCTGAGCCGTACATGTGTGCCCATGGTTTTAGAATACAATGGGTGCCCAAAATAGCCCATAGAATGTTTAAAAATCATTTGCAAACATGGGGAACAGCTGGAACAAGCTGGAAATCATTTTTGTTGAACTGGGCTGCTTACACGCCCCACGTAAGATGAAAGCCCATCTTACGCGGCCCGCGAGAGCTGGGTTTCCAAAAATGTCAGAAATGGTCCCTGCATGTCCAAAACTTTCTTTTCGTTGCATTTTTGACACGTTTAAGCCCCGTTAACCCCATTTCAAGGCTCTAAAATGAAGTTAAAGTATAGGGAACATAAAAAATGCTCAAAAATATCTTGGATTTCGGTTCGTTTGGCCGTACGGTTGCGTTGTTTGGTTAATTACGACGAAACATGAACGGACGCGAAAAACGATCCAAATTACGCAACGAATGGAATTTTATCATGCCAATCACTAAAATAAAATATTTTAATGATAATATAAATTTTTTGGGTGTCCGAATATATTCAGAACGTAAGATATGCGCGAAAATGCAAACTTATGCACTTTTTGACGCTTTTAGTCCCTGTTGATCAAATAAGTTTATTTTTGCGCACCAAACACCTCAAAGACTATTTCTAAGCTATGTAAAGGATATTTAGGGCATGTTTAACTTATGATCATGTTCTAGAATGTCTGTTACAGTACGAATCGGCATACTTTCGAAGTTTGTCGAAATTAGTCCCTGTAAGCGAATAAACTTGATTTCGACACACCAAACCTTCCAAAACTTATTTCTAAGTTATGTAAAGGTTATTTAAGGTATGTTAAGCCCATGTCACTGTTCCGGAGTGTTTGTTGCGTTAAAATGACTACCTTTACGCATCAGTTCGCGTATAACTTCCCAGAAAGCGATTTAGAGCTCGAAATCGAACAAGAATTGATATGTGCAAATGATACACATATTTATACAAATACCAAGTATGAAATACAATATTTCATTGGTTTGGTATTTGTTTGATGTCCGTGGAGGCACAGGTGTCACAATATCTTGTGCGAAATGCTGTCTTGGGAATATCTTCTTTGAGTACACGAAGCTGGTGATACCCAGAACGTAGATCAATCTTTGCAAAGAAAGTAGCACCCTGTAGCTGATTAACTAGATCATCAATGCGAGGTGGGGGATATTGATTCTTGATGGTGAGCTTGTTGAGCTCACGATAATCGATACACATCCTGAAAGATCCATCTTTCTTTTTCACAAATAGGACAGGAGCGCCCCAAGGTGAAAAGATTAGACGGATGAATCCTTTGTCAGAAAGTTCCTGAAGCTGTTTAGATATCTCCTGCATCTCAAACGGTACAAGACGATAAGGTGATTTAGCAACATGGTTAGCACCAGGTACAAGATCAATACGAAACTCAACTTGGCGTGCTAGGGGTAAACCAGGTAATTCTTCAGGAAATACCTCATGATTATCCCGAACAATAGGGATATCTTGAATAGTCTTACATTTGCCTTTCTCCTCTACGACATGTGCCAAGAAGGCCACATAATTCTTTCGTAGGTATTTTTGGGCTTGGGTGCATGTCATGAGTTTAAGACTACTTGCAGGTTTCTCACCATGAACCTCTAAGATTTCACCAGTTGAAAGCGGCACACGAACAATCTTTTCAAAACAAACCACCTCTGCATGGTATTTGGCTAACCAATCCATTCCTATTATAATGTCGAAGCTTCCAAGTTGCATAGGCGTGAGGTCAATAGGAAAAATATGGTTATTAAGGTTCAACTGGCAATTTTGAAGGACATAATCAAGTACAACGGGTTCACCACTTGCTACTTCTACTGTCAAGGGCTTTCCTAGTTTTATTCTAGTCATGGAAAGCAAAATCTCAAAAGCTAAGGATACAAAACATTTATCGGTACCCGAATAAAAAAGAACAGAAGCAGGTTGGTTGTTAACAAAGAACGTACCGTTGACCACCTCGTTATCTGCACGTTCCTCGTTTGGATTCATGTTAAAGACTCGTCCACGAGCATGAGCCTGGTTTGCATTTGCCAACTTCGGGCACTGGTTTCTGTAGTGGGTCAGATCCCCACAATTATAGCAAGATCCAAGCGGATAGTGAGGTCGTGCAGGCTGTTGTGCAGGGTTTTATGCTGCCTGATTCTGGGTAGGTGCAAACCGGCATGTGTTCGCAAGATGACCAGATTTCCCACAGTTAGTGCAAATGCGGCACTGTACATGTGATTGATGGTGGCTGTTACACTTGTTGCACAAAGGTGCATTGCCAGCGTATTGCTTCTTTGCCGGTGGTTGTGCGGGCTGATTAGGAGCTGCCTGGTTAGTCTGTGCCACCACAGCGAAGTTCTTGGAAGCCTTACACTTCCTCGACTTTTTAGAAGACTCAGCTTTCTTACCCTTTTGTTTCTCATTCTTGTCAGACTGTTTCTTGTCACCTTTTCTATGGAGTTTAACTTTCTTGACTTGAGAGTCAGTCAAGGTTACAACTAGCTCAATGGCCTATCGGATGGTAGTAGGGTTGCTGCCAGTGACAATATCCTGAACAGGATCTGGCAAACCGTCAATGTACTTTTCGATCGCCTTGTCCAAAGGCGTGACCATCGTTAGGCATAGCAAGCTCAACTCCTCGTATCTGTCAGTATAAGCACGGTGTTTACCACTGTCTTGCTTTAGGTCATGGAATTCATTCTCTAGTGCCCTCTGCTCGTGACGAGGGCATAACTCTTTCATCATCAGAGCCCTGAGTTCCTCCAACGTTTGACCCATAGCAATATCTTCCCCTCGATCTCTCATCACTCTGTTCCACCACGTGTGCGCCCTCTTTTGAAACACACTAGAAGCAAACTCGACTTTACGATTGTCAGGACACTGGACATGGCGAAAAGTGCTCTCAAGACTCTCAAACCACTGTAGGAGCCCAGTTGCTCCTTCAGAACCACTGAACTTGAGTGGTTTAGCCGAATTAAACTGTTTAAAGTTGCACGGGCAGGTGCACTATTGTTACTGTTGTTGGCTTGGTTAATTTGAGTAATGGGATTTGGTAGCATAGCAGCCATCTATTGTGCTATGATAGTTGCCAGTTCGGCATCAGGTTGTTGTACGTTTCGTCGAGGAGGCATTCTAAAAGAGGAAAACATGAGAGAAAACGAGTGAGACGATATTGGATAAAAATGAGATGTTATAAATATCGATAAAAAGTAAGGATGGTGGTCATTTGTTCGTTACAAACAAACGACACACTGTGACTAATCAAAGTAAATGGGTCATAGTAATGTATCGTGAAGACATGCTTTAGCCTATAAGTGGACACTCACCCCAAGAGTTCCCAGGTAAGAGTGACTGGTCCGATACTGCGGATTTGTACGAACACTCTAGCCTTAGACAGAAAACTCGGGGTACAGGCACCCACCCTTCCAGATTGCACGTGTTCACATTATTTAGACCCAAACTTTGACGAGATTTTGAAAACTTGGAAGGCATAAAAGATCGATGATTCGTTTTGAACTTGTGCCTTTAATTATGTTTTGTTTTTGGTAATCACCTAAGGATAGGTGATGTTTATGTTTTAAGAACTAAACACAAGATAGCTTGTGTTAGGGTCCTAGGAAGGTTATAGTCTAGGTCAAAGCATTACTAATAACCTAATTCCCTATAACCATGAGCTCTGATACCAACTCTTTTATCACACCTCAACCGCGTAAAACAACAAACCGTGGCGGAAACGACGGGGAATGTAGTAACAGAATTATTGTTTCACAACACATGGTATTTAAAGTTTGGTTTTATTAGAATTAATGTTTACATTATCTTGGAAATAATGGAAACCTAACATGAATTAAACTGTCTTTCATAGTTTTAAGTCACTAAGGCCCGAGTCCGCCTAAGTGTATCATGATTAACCTCAAACATTGGCTCCTGAAAACACATGTGAAAATAGGTACGTCAGCATAAAAATTCATGTGAGATTCATAGGTTTTGTTGATGAAGGATTCATGACTTGTAACTTAAAAGAAGTGTTTAACAAAAAGTAGTCATGAATCTTGTAAAATGTTTTCTTTTATAAAATCATGTGAAAATCGATATGAAAATCAGATGAATAAAAGAATGATGTATGGTTAAATAATTAACCAGATGAAAATGAATTTGTATAAAACATGTCATTAGTAAAACAATGTCTTGTGAATAATATGCCATGTCTTTCTATAAGATGTATCGTGTCTTTGTCGAAGTGGTTTCGATAACGCTACGATATGTAATATCATAAAAGCACTTATATATAGGAAGTACCAGCGGCGTATCCACCATGCTTTTATCATATTACACATGCCTCGTTATTTAAATCAATTTATCAATAACCACCAAAAATGTCTTGTTTAAACCATTGTCAAATGTCATGTGTAAACAATGTATAGTGTCACAATGTCAGGTATAAACCATGTCTTGTATAATCAAATGTCTTGTATGGTGAATAAAAAGTCTTTACTCAAACCATATGTATAATGTCATGTATAATCAAATGTTATGTACAAAACAATGTCTTTGAATAAACAAAGTTTAAATCAAAACTTATGTTTTGCAAAACCAATGCTTTATTTGATATGAACATTTATGTGGTTATGTTTATCGCATACATTCAAGCCTTGAGACTATCAGATAAACCCTTAACAAGTCAAAGGTTTATCAAAAATGTATTCAGATCCTGTCATTCCCACTTCTAAACAAACCTAGGAAGCGGGGAATGGGATTTGTCAAGTCCTATGGTACCATTACATACTACCGAGCGGCGTGATCAATGTTAATGAATGTATTCTTGTCCCGTTAAACATACCAAATGTCATAAGCAATGTAACCATGTCATGTAAAAACCATGTACTAAGTATGCTAAGTAAACATACGAAGTAGAAATATTCATGAAATCAATGTGCTAGCATGCTCAGTCAATATACATAGCAAAATGCAATGTAAATCAATGTGCTCATATGCTGAATAAACATATGCCGCAAAAAGTATCTTTGAAATCAATGTGCTAGCATGCTCAGTCAACATACATAGCAAAACATAATTGAAATCGTGTACTATATGTGCACTAGATGAACATAGCAAGTATTTATCATGAAAACCATGAAAAGCATAAAAGTAACAAGTAGACACACGTGTATCACCCCAAAATATTTGCAAAAAGTAAAAGAGGGGACTATGTACTCACATGAGATTGCTTAATAGTCTTGAAATAAAGACCAATTAAAGCTCGAGGAATCACAGAATCAAACGGCACCTAGTATAGGTAACTATGTTAATAAACGGATCCTAAACAGGAGGATAGGATAGAATGAAGTTCAATAAATCAAATGAGTACTGGAACTCATATGGCATGATTTAATAGACTTAACATTCTGATTAGAAGGTTATCCTAAGTGCTTTTTACCCGTTTCGATTCGTTAAGGTAGTTTAAGCTAGTTTAACGTGTCGTTTGCGTAAATATAAGGTCGGATGGTTATTTATGTCATATGTTAAGCCTTACATGCCCAAATGTGACAACCCGAACTCTCAAGGTTATCATCACCTGATTTCCCGATCACTAACTTGTATCATTGTGTTTTATCTGTCATCAAACATTGTAGCTATGTGCACACTTTTACGAGTAAACCTGTTTGGTCATATTTACTTTATAGAATGCATGTGACTCATTTGGGTGTTGTGTAAATTAATCTTATAAAACCGAGCCATGAAATCTGACCTAATCGCACACTTTTACCCTGGGCCGAACCTTCCCTCTTGTTGGTTGAATCGTACTATGCCCACACACCCTAAGGCTAAACCGAGCCCAACCCCAAACCCCATTAGTGGTGTTATACAATGATTAGCAGTTATCAATTAGTTGCAAAATTCACAAGGCAAGAAACCCTAATTCCCTCTATCCTGGACGGCGATCTCTTCCCCTTCTCTCTCGGATCAGCGGCCATTCATCCCTGCCGGAACTCTCCTCTTCTCAAATCTGTAATCCCCACTCCTAGCACTCGGTGAGTATGCCTGTCACTAAGTCGATTCATACCCTAGTTGTTCATGAATATATGTAATACGTGTTATTTATTCTGGTGCATGAGAGTTCAAGGCATGAAGTAGGGTTTTGTTGAATTAATCTTGACTATAGGCTGTTTTAGAAACTGTGCATGATGTGATTGACTGAGTAGAGTCACATGTTGGGATCGATGAATTGTTGGTATTATATGGCATGAAATATTATAAGATGAATTTGATTTATGTGATTAGATGAGGATTGTCATGGAAAGAAGCTCATGAATTAAAATGCATGATGATGAACGGTTATTGGAATAATGGTATTGTTCAATCTATTTAGGATACAAATGATGAGGTAGATATTAATTTGGGTTCATGAACTTCAATGTGTAACTTATTAATAGGACTTGGGCAAATGTGCACTGTGAGTCTTTGTTATGGAAATAACTAATTGAAGGGGTAAATTATGGGATTGGGGTGGGGCCCTATAATCATAGAACAGGTACATGTTGACCAGGTAATTCCCTGGTCAATCGCACAATTATGTTACCTAAATCCCATGTACACACCACTCATGCAAAACAGTCACACACTCCCACAATGAATCTCACAAGCTATGGTGAATCGCACAATATATTGGGCCGAACACCTGGATGGATCGCACACTATGTGTGGGCCTTGCATTTGTGTTGGGCCACACATCCTAGAAACCGCTCACTGGTTACTGGCCCACAATAAGATACGGATCGCACAAAGGGAACCGAGTCGCACAATTTAGTTGGGCCGAACTCAGTTGGGCCGCGCATTGATATGAAAACCATATTGAGCAGTTAAGTGATATTGGTGATGTATGTTGTATATGTGACCCAAACAGTTACCGTAGTCATAATATGTGATTAACTTTATGACATGCCATACTATGATGTTAATTGAGATTGTGAAGCTGTTTTATGAACCAATACGTGTAGTGAATGATTAAAGTTTATCATGAGATCATGTGCATAGTATGCAAGACGGTAACTAGGTGATTTAGGTGTATGAGAATCGAGTGCTTGCTATGTGATGATTATGAACTGATAGGTGCATAATTAACTGTCATGACTAGTATCATGTTATGTGCTTTGCTGGTATGTTACTGTGTAATGTGTGCATCAAATATGTGATTTATATGTTTACGAAACTGACTTTCTTTGGTAACCACGGTAGGGTTTGGTTGACCAACTTCGAATGGGTGATGTAACATACCGAGCAATCTAAGGTGAGTTCACTTCTCTTGAGCATGAGTCCCGGTGGTGGGACAATAAATCGGGTATTCCTGAGAGGAATAAGTCTTTTCTGGGTAAAAACTGGGATGTTGGATAATACACTCATTTCCTATCACCTTAAGTCCCATCTTCTACCGAATAGTTACCTGAGACGTAACGGGGTATTAGTTGATAGCGCTATTAGGCTTGGCAACCTCACACCGTACCTGAGAGGACGGGTGTGAACTAATGACCTTAATCATGACCAATGCTTAGATAGGGGGCATTGGGGACAGGCAAAACAATCTGGATCCATCTTGTACGGTACTCGAGTTATTATCAACATTACTTTTGGAATTGTTATTAAACTGGATTAAACAGTTGGTAACCAAATGTTTTCATAAAACTGTGAACTCACCAGCATTGTCTGATACACTTGTTTGCATGCTCTCATGTTATAGATATGCGAGAACATGGGACTTGTTGTCTGGGAAGTTGGAGTGGTCATGGGTCGAGACACGAGGAAACATGAGACAAGTCTAGTAACTTGCATACGCTTGGTTTACGAAATACATAACTAATGATTTATGCTTCCACTGAAAATGATGAGTTATACTTTATGTAATGTAACACTTTATCTTAAAAAATGAAAGTTTTTATTTAAAATCTTGTATGAGTTCATTGTGATTGGTGGCTAGATCCTAGTACGTCACACGCCTCGTGGGGGTTTCTGCTTGGGGTATTTTTGGGGGTGTGACAGTTTGGTATCAAAGCCACTGTTATAGTGAACTTGGTTTTAAAACATTTTTATAAAACCAGACTATAACCGAACAAGCTCTGAATACGACCATGACACTTAGCTCCAGATTGCAAGGTTCGTCTCTCGTTTACTTATTACACTACATAACTAGTGTACCATTACGTATGACACTACATGTGATTGCACACTTAGCACGATAGTATGAATTCATGTGTTACTTGTCTATGTTATGTGAATGATAGTGTGGCATTTCCTCTAGGCTTTCATTATCCATTGTTTATGATGTCCCTTGTTTTGCTACTCAAATTTGAGGAACCATTTATCATGAGTTAGGAGGAATTGAGATGAGCATACAAATCATATTATTATTGTGGGTGCACACATAATAATAATATGGGGTACATGTGAGTCCTAGTGAGACCTAGCGAGTGTGAAAGAGGTTCTATTCCATTATTCGACCTATTGGGAAATTCAACAATCCATATGGGTCATAGCGATGATTGTCTCCTATTTGAATGTAATCCTTTCAGTTTCCACTGAATCTCTATGAATCTCGATGATATTGAGTGTTGCTTGAACATGTATCTGAATGTTTAGGGAACCGCATAAGAATGCTAGGTGCTAGTATGAACGTCTCTGAGCTAGTTGTTGAAGCGTTGAATGTTTGGTCTAAACTTCCTCACTTTTCTTGTTTACTTGAACTCAATGAGTTGATGCCTCAGATCCAGAAACAGGGACACCTCTGTAATTCTTTAACGACTTACTGTGCATTATACAATCAACACATAAGACCGATGGGCAAGAGGTAGAACGTGATACCTTACCGACCCCAGTAATAAGACGGCTATAATTTCTGGCAATGAACGCTAGCAGGTTGATTTCAACCGAGTCCCTAACCCTAGTCAGCAACCTCTGGGAGCCAATTATTACGAACCAATCGGGGCATAACCACTGACAATCGACTGGAGTATGGGATGTGTAAATTCTAGCGCTTTGGGCAGTACCTTAGGATATGCCAAGAAATGCCGAAAGGTGGATTCTTTTGAAAGATCGCAGAGATCTGTTTGCAAAGCAACAACATTAGGGGCAATGGCCACAGTGACAACAAGGTGCTCGCAAATCATAACTTACAGTATGGAAATGAAGGTGACTTTGACAAGGATTGGTCGTTGTTAAGACAAGAAGTCAACAACCCAAAGAACAATGACAGTATTGGGAATCCTCGTAACAGTAACAACACTGGAAGTGGTGCTCGTGGAAGAGCATTTAGGATTGGCGTAGGCGATGCCAGGTATAATAGCAACATGGTAGCCATACGATTTTGGTAATTAATCGCTTCGTCTCTGTTCTGTTTAACCCTGATACCTCCTGAAGCCAGACATGTTGTAGAAGTGGCTGATGGCAAGCCAGTTGAAGTCTCACACGTTCACTTAGGGTGCCAACTCAATCTTGTAGGTCATGTGTTCGACATTGACCTTCTCCCTATTACCGTCAAAAGCTTTGATGTAGTCAATAGTATGGACCGGATGTCCAAGCCTCGAGCAGAAATCTTCTGTAAGAAGGAAATCGCATGTATATCTCTCCATGGAGGAGATTCACTGATTGTCAGTATCACTTCGGCGGTGGGAGCCCAGAAGTGTTTCAACTACCCTGCTACTCTATCATTAGTTACCGGTACGCAGCCCAAAGAACTTCCAGGTTGTCCTCCACGTCGTCAGGCGGAATATCAGATTTAGATCACGCCAGAAGCAGTCCTGATTTCTAACACCTCTTATCGTCTTGCACTTACACCTGGAGAGTTGCAAGAACTGTCCAATCAACTTCAGGAACTACTGGATGGGATTTTTATCGATCTAGCTCCTCGTCTTGGGGAGCCCAAGCTCTATTTGTGCAAATGAAGGACGAGTCCTTTCGTACGTGTACAGACTACCGCAAGGTGGCAATCATAGGCCGTCACCCTCTATCTCGCATCGACGACCTGCTTGACCAGCTGCAAGGATCATGCTTATATTCGGAAATCGACTTAAGATCGGGCAATTACCTAATGGAAGACCAAGGGGAGGATGCTCCTAAAACCACAACTCGAACACAGTACGGCCAGTACGATTTTCTGTTCATATCATTCATGTTACCCAACACACCAGCAGCTTTAGGGATCACATGAATCGTATGTGTAAACCTGTAGGAACATTTTCTGACCCGAACAAGTCGATCAGAAGAGTTTTTGCTCGATACGAAAGGCGGAAACAGACGTATCAAGTTCAATTCAGCTAGATATACACTTTAAACTGTCTTTAGATTGATTTGACAACGTTTTACAGCGAGACGACACTTCGGCAGCACTTCGTTGCTTCAACCGGAATTACAGAACTATCTCAATCGAAATTAGGCAACATCTATATATAGGCGGGGTAATTCCGCTTGAACATGCCTCAAGGCGAGATTACTTTCAAGCGGAATTAGCAATTTCGTTTGAACATGCCATGTTGCATTCAAACGGAATTACAACTTCTAATTCCATTTGAAGTTGCCTTTCACCCTATATTTGACATTTTTCTCGTATAACATGCCCTGATCTATCTAAATACAAACAAGACTCGATACAAGACGAAGTTGACAGACGGATGCACCAACAGACTCCCCCTCGGATGTTGACGAAGTCTTCGGTGTCGAGTCTTCGCATCTTCAGTCTTTATCAGTCTACTCATGCTCTCTGAAGTATCTAACACTGTAAAGCATCCTTCAATCTTTCTCTTCTCTTTATATCAGCACCAACAAAAATCTCTTGATTCCTTAAGTTCATCAGCATCAGCAATCTCAGGATCAGAACTTGACTCTTTGTCATTCAGACTCCCCCTTTCGATAAGCTGGGATCGCAGTCTGGCTTCCACAGATTCAAGATTATGTCCTGGCTCACATCCTGCTTTGGATTGAAACCTGACCATTTATCCATTTATCCCAAGATCTGATGCTGGCTCTATTTTTTCCTGCACAAATCTCTACCCAAAAATAAATTTCTCAAATTTAAAATTTGACAAATTTATACTCTACTTACCACTTGTAAATTCAATTCTTAAAATGATTTAACATTTAAAATTTCTGATGAACCACTTGTGGATAAGATATTATAAAAAAATGTTTTTACATTGTTAAACTCTGATGATCCTCTTGAAGAAATATCATTTTTCATTTCAAAAACTTTTCTCATTTCAGACAGAATCTCCCAAACCTATTGTCATCGTGTTTAGCACTTGGAATTTTGAAAATCAGCTTCTTCAACATCAGTTGTCTAAAATCTTTTTGTATTTTTTTTTCAAAATTTATGCTAAAACACACTGAAAATCTTTTTAGATTTTTGAATTAAAAAAAAACAGAGAAGAAGTATATACAAACACTATTTTTGTGAGTTTGTGTAAAAGGATCATATCAGTTTATGAGACAAATCACCAACACCGTTAAGCTTTAAACATTTTAAGTTCTAAACGATTCACTTAGATTGTCAGTATACTGATCCACTTAAATTTTCACACAAAGTTCAACTGCTCCGAGATACGAGATTAATGTCTTAGAGACTTAAACTTATTCGCTTATCCCACCTCAGAATATACTCCCGTATCCAGATCCCAATATTCAGTCTTACAGGTGAGTATACCTAGATGATATCTGTGAGCGGTTAAATCGCGAAGGCCGTGAGAGCTCAGGTAAGAAATTCCGTTCAGCAGAGAGATGACGGCTTCGACTTTTGGTGGGTTCCCTTTAGAGAATCTTTTCTTCAACAGCACATGATTAGCATTTTGCAATGTTTCATCATTTTTTATGCTGAGGGTGGGCTATATTTCAAGCAAGCGTAAAGTATTCTCCGGGGACTAGGCCATTGCTTCCGCAAAATCAGAAGTCCCGGGATAATACCCCAGATATCACTAAGCATAAAGACCTAGTATCTCAGAAAGAGGGGTCCTTCAAACAAGATTTTGGGGGTTACCCATATATCCGAGAGATGTTTCCCCACGATATAAGCAAGTTTGATATTTAGGTTTATATCTCGTCACAATCTACTAAATGTGCAAAAACCTATTGACACATCATCAGTGAGAGTGTTTATCACATTTGACTTTCCATTTCTTTAGCATGCTGTGATCGTCCACTGATGTACTATCATTTCCTCTTTTTCACAACAAAACTCATTTTTGATTTTATCATGTTTTTGCCTTTTTCAAATTTTCAAATGTTTTTGGATTTTCTGAAAAAATTCTTACTCCCTAAAATTCAAAATCATTTAAAAAAATTTGAAAACAAACTGTATAAGTAAAGTGACAATTGATATGGAATCACTTCAAATCGCCATCCACTTGGCATAAACAATCAGAACTCCCCCTTTCAACAAACTATTTTTCCATTGTGATTTCAAAACACTTAAGTTTGTTTTAATCAAAATGGTTTTTCCGGAAAATTGGTTTCGTTGATTTTACCAATTGTAAGTTAGGGGGTTCATCACATTGTTTCTCAATCATTTGTAGGAAAAACAAGTACAACTTAATGTCCTTGATTTACCACTTGTAAGTGAAAACCTTCTTCAACCACTTGTAGGTTCACTTATCAACCAAAACCACTTGTAAATCAAAATATAACAATATAAAGATATCACCTGTAGATTTACCAACCAAACAATTCAAGAATGATGCCGATCCCTGTTCCATGATTACCAACTTGGGAGCTTCGGTAAGTCCAGAGATTAATCAGAATAATAGGTTCCATCCCAGTCACAAACCTGGGACGACCCATTCTTACCTGGTTTCTTTGTTTTTTTCTCATAAAATTCTCTAACTCCCTTTACTTTCCCATCAACCTTTTTTCCAAAAATGTGTTTCACTTTGGAGTTAAAGGCCTTTTCAACATCAAATTCTTTCTTTTCAGAGAAAAATTGATTTGAAATCTCAACTTTACAAACTTTTTGTTTAAATTTTTCAGCCCTCAATGGTGGAAAATTTGCATCATCCATTGGAGGTACTGATGTTTCCAACTTTAACTCAACACATGGCTCCTCTGACTTTGTGGAATCAGATTCATTGCCAGAAGATAGCTCCTCTGATTTTGTCAAATCAGAATCATTGCTAGAACTGTCATCAGATTTCTTAACAATCCACTTTTGAGTGTCAAGATTTGCTTTCCTCTTGTAAAACCTTTTTGAACATTCACCAACCTCAAACTTTGAATTTTTGAAAACTTTGAATTGTTTGGTTGGTGATTCATTTTCAACCATCTTTTCTTTCTGTTTAAGAGAAACTCCCTGTTTTGATTTGATTGCCTTTGGACAATTCCTGGCAATATGATCAACTATTTTGCATTGAAAACAGGTTCTTGTTTCTTTCTGTTGACCAACTTCTTTCATTTCCTCTTGCTTCTTCGCAAGGAATTCTTTGTTTGATTGATTCCTGAACAACTTCTCCTTTTCTTCTTCAGTTGATGTTCCTGAAACAAAACAGTTTTTGGTTTATAAGTTTTCTCATTTTTATGATTTTTCGGAGGAATAAAACCAAGTCCTTTTCTTTTGAAATTACCGTTATGGTTTGGTTTCTTTTGAAAACCAGAACCAGAACTGTAACCCTTTTTCTTGTTTTCTCTTTGTTGAACTCTTGAGGTGTATTTTTTAGGTTTTTCAGAAAGATTTACATCTTTTATTTCAGAAATATTAATTTCTGTTAGTTTGAAAACCTTTTTTATCATTTCAATTTTAACACCTCTTATTCGAAATTCTTCATCAGAATATAATTTGTTAGAATCATTCAAAGTATATGCCACTTTGAATGTCTCGTCATTCAAATTAGATTTTGATAACAAGAATTCTTTATTATAAACCCGTTTGTCCTTTATGATTGTTGACTTTAACTGGTCAGACTTTGACTCTGAGTTTAACTCCGACTTTGACTGCTCTGTTTCATCTTTATCCAACACCTGATCAACCACTTTCTTTATTAACTCGGACTCATGATCAGTATCGGACGATGTAAAAGTGACATCAATGTTGTCGGGCAAATTATTTGATGGTTCAGATTCCCACACTAAATTTGTTGCCTTTTTGACTCTTTCTGAATTTGGATTTCTAGGATAATATCCATTTTCAAGCGGGGGTGGACACTGTTGTAACCGAAACCTTGTTTCTTACCAGAATCTTTTACTTCAGTATCCTTATTCTCAGAAATCTTTTCCTCAGAAACTTTCTCTTCTTCAAATGCCTTCATGCCTTCCACTGTTGGATAAATCCTGTCAATGACATAAGAAGTACATGAGTAACTTTTTAATAACCTATTAACTCTTTCTGTTTCAATTCTTTGAGTTTCCAGTTTCTGTTCAAGTACATCACATTTTTCAATGTAACTGTTAACACTTTTCTGCTTTGTCATAAAACCTCCTTGAAGTGTCTTCATGGTTGTTGCTTGTTCACTACTTGATTGAATGTATTGATTCATTGCTTTGTTCAGAACATCATAAGATTCCTTCAATCTGTTCATGTTATGAATCAATGTACTGTTCTGCTTCTTTACTGCTTCATAGTTTTCACATTTCACAGCAACCTTTTGTGCATTAGCTTCTTCAACTTTGAACTCTGGAATATTTTTCACCTTTTTTTCTTATCACAGGAACATCTTCATCATCACTACTGACATGTTTCTTAGCTTTCTTCTTTTTCTTTTTAGCTTTTTCATCATCACTGTCACTTTCTTCTATCATTTTTAAATGAGCTGCCATTCTTTTCGCATAATAATCATCATCATTATCACTATCTTTAGCAACTCGAGCAACACAAGCTTTATGATTAGACTTCTTGTTAGGATCATAATCATCCCAACTGAAATTTTTCCAGCTAAACCCTTCTGGTAATTTTTCATCATCTTGGTTTATCAGACATGCTTTATTATCAGCAGAAATAAATTTGTCCCAACTGAATCCTTTAGACGAACTTTCATCATCTGGATTCACCAAACAAGCTCTCTTTGATGATTCTTCAATCTCTTCCCTGGCATGAGCAGTTTGTGGTTGTTGTTGATGTGGTTGTTGAGCAACTTGATGATAAATTGCTTTCCGATAATAATCATTGTTGTTGAACGGATTTTGAGCTCCACTTGCTTCATGGTTTTTGCACTCCCTCTTGAAGTGTCCTTTTTCCCTGCAACGAAAACAAGTAACTTTAGATTTATCAAATCCTAAAGTAGAAATATTTGAATCACAGAAATAATCTCTTCCCGTAATTTGTTTAAACTTTTCAGCTCTCATCAACACACTCACCAAACACCATTTAATATCCATTAATTCCATCTCCTCAGCATCGATCTGATCGTAATCCTCTTTTGTCAGCATTGGATTTCCGATCCTTCCTACCAGACTTCCATATGATTCCAACACTGTTCCTAACAAAGACATGTGACTTTTTGCAACATCTTCCGAGAAATTTTCATCATTCTCAAGGTTTAAAACAATGTTGCATTGCGATCTCTTGCCATTCTTGGTTGCAGAAAAGTTTGGATCAAATGATGGATATGAAGAAAAACTTGTTGTGCTGTTTGATCCTTTAGATGATCCTCCAGATGAACTTTTAGCATTGAATGCAGTTTCGATCATTTGTGACATGTTGGTTTTATCACTGCTTCCTCCTTTGTAATACAAACTAATATCTTGTTCACCATCAAAATCCTTCATTCTTGAGATTTTTCTTTGTTCCATCTCCTGAGCTTCAATTTTTTCAATAAACTTACTGAGAGTTAAACTACTAAACCCTTTCTTGTTTCTTAACATCATAATATATGTGCCCCAAGTCTCATGTGGCAATGCATCAGCCAATTTTTCAATCAACTCTTCATTATCTTTTGTGATACTCAACCTCTTCATGTTTGCTAAAAGATTGCAATATCTTTCTATGATCTGCTTTGTGTTTTCATTTTTTAAACCTCGAAATAAATCGAATTCCTTTTTCAAAAGCGATTTTTTGTTCTTGACCATCTCTTGGCTTCCAACAAACTTCGATCTTAATGCTTTCCATATTGAATAAGAAGTTCCATTGTGTTGCAATAAAACCAAGATATCTTCCTTAATAGCTTGATGCAATAAACTTGTCATCATTTTCTCATCTTTGTATTTCTTTTTCTCTTCGGCACTTAGATCTTTAATTGCAATAATCTCCTCATCATCAGTCATCAGTCTAATATATTTCGTCTCAACACATTCCCAAGCATCTAAGTAGTTTGCTTGTACCCAATTCTCAAATCGTTCTTCCCAACCCTTATACTCCTCAATGTTCATAAGTTTTGGCGGTTTTTGCATAGTGCCCGTTTCATTTTCCATTGTCAAGTTCTGAGTGACACTAGCCGGAGTAGTCGGGGTAGTAGCAAATGCGTTATAAAATTCCTCTTCCATGATCCGGTCTTCACGAAATTCACAAACACTGTTTTTAAGCGAAATTAGTTTCCAAGCGGAATTACACTCTTCAAACGGAATATCCTCTCAAGCGAAATCACTATCTCATACGGAATTACACTTTCAAATGAAATTCCTTTGGAACTGAATACCTTTTCAAACGGAATACCTAATTTCGTTTGAACTAACACTCCTTTCAAACGGAATCCCTAATTTCGTTTGAAATTCTCAAACGGAATTACAAGTTGGAGCGGGATAGCTAATTTCAAACGGAATTACTCAAGCGGAATACCGGTTTCAAGCGGAATTAAGGACTAATTCCATATGAAATGCTGCTGACATCATCATCTCGAGCTGATTTTCAAACGGAATTACAAATTTTATCAATTTTAGATCGAATTTAGGTCCAATTTTTTCAAGGATTTGTTAAAACAAAATTGCGAGCACAGTGTATGAAAATTAGCCGATTTTAACCGTGAAAAGTTGTAAATTTTGAAAAAGAAAGTGTAGATATCAGATATTTCAGCTGAATTGGTAAGAACTCTTCTTCCTGAGCTCTAATACCACTTGTAGGAACGTTTTCTAACCCAAATGAGACGATCAGAAGAGTTTTTGCTCGATACGAAAGGCGGAAACAGACGTATCAAGTTCAATTCAGCTAGATATACACTTTAAACTGTCTTTAGATTGATTTGACAACGTTTTACAGCGAGACGAGACTTCGGCAGCATTTTGTTGCTTCAACCGAAATTACAGAACTATCTCAAATGAAATCAGGCAGCATCTATATATAGGCGGGGTAATTCTGCTTGAACATGCCTCAAGCGAGATTACTTTCAAGCGGAATTAGCAATTTCGTTTGAACATGCCATGTTGCATTCAAACGGAATTACAACTTCTAATTCCGTTTGAAGTTGCCTTTCACCCTACATTTGACACTTTTTGGGACAACTGGCACCAAACCGGTAATTTCCGTACACTTTAATTTTTATTTAATGACTGCAATTATGTGCTTAATTGTCAGAAATGTCTGAACACATGATTAAACAAGTGAATTCATGCACGTTGTATACTACAAAATATTGCTTTATGCATAAACAAGAGCGTTGCGTCAGAAATATTAGTAAACTCACCGGTAAGACACAATGTGTCAACAGAACTGCAGAAGGCAGTCAAACATTAGAACTGAGGCCTAGGTGTAGGTCCAACGATAAGAATACATTAAAACCCAAGAATACATACAAGGGTTTAATATATATACTATTCGGAAGCAAAAATAAGCACTAAAAAGCACCCGAAACGCACTTTAAGTGCAGAATTTTATACAATTCAGCTTTTAGCACACGAATATTATGCAGAAAATATAATTTTTCAGTCAGAATGTTTCCCAAAGTGTCGGGAATCGAAAGTGTTACAAAAAGGTACTTATTAGACACTAAAAAGTGTAATTTAGCACTTTAACGAACCGGTGTCTAACCGAACAACCGGATTTAACCCAGAACATAAAAATATTGACATGACATTGTTTATATTTTTCTGAGCTAGTTAGGGTCCCCGAATACCCTAACACCCGTTATAAATTACAACACACTAGTAACTAATTTTTATTTCTTAACTAAACTAAATACCACTAACTAAATGGCTGAAATCCCATTTGTAAATCCCACCCCCACCACCGTTCGGTTCCCTTAGGGGACACCACCCATACAATTTTGATTATTTAATTAATGGTTGCCTAATATCTTCCCTACATTTTATACAATGGATAATTAAAAGACATGTATTATATGTATGCATGAGGGATCACCACTTTCATTTATTCAAACACTTAACCAAAATTGTTTCCCTTCCCTCTTGTCTTGCCTACGGCCGAACACCACAACCATCATTCCACCATCTTTCAATATTGATCAAGGCATTTTACATACAACCAAAGGTGAAGGATCACATACGAGGAGACCCGGTGCTTACGGTTTGCCAAGGACCTCACCACAACGCTTTTAACCACCCATTTTTCGTCTAGTTTCTTCCCTAGCCACGAGCTAGTAGTAAGTGACTCTAAACATCTTCTTGTTCATGAACAAAGTGGTTGATGAGTAAATATTAGTGTAAAACTCTTGGATCTTGTTTTGTTATGATTATTTATTATTGTTGGATGCTAGTAGGGGAACGGATCGTCATCTAACCACGCTAGGTCATGTTCATGGAACATGAACTAGCACTATGTTTAGTGTAAAAATAATTAGATGACGAACCCTTTCACTCACAAACATGAACTTGTGTAAAAACGATTTTTCTTATGAAATGGAGTTCTAAACTAGTAGATCTACGGATCTACAAGTGGTATTTTTGAAGAACCAAGTGTATGATGAAATCATGTTTAAAAAGCCGGATCTTTCTCAAAATAAAGACATTTTTTTGAGAACCAAAAAGTGTGTAGACACTTGTGTAACGAAAGGATTTAACCAAGAAATATTTTCGTAAATACCGACTAGAAGTTGCAAAACTTCATATTCTTTAAAAAATAAAGTTTTCGAGAAAATGATTTTATTTTTAGAGATGGAAATACTTACTAAATGTGCTAGTAAGTTACTACACATTTTTTTAAATATTCAAGTTCATGAAATGGAGAAATTAGTGATTATTGTTGATGATTGTTGTTGATAATTGTTGTTGATGATTGTTGACGATTTAAAAGAAAATAAACACATGTCTTGAAAACATGGGAAACCTCCATTTTTAGGAGAAACTCTGTCAAAATTTTTATAAATTTTGACACTTAGAAAAATATAAGTTTTTGAGAAACTTATTCCCTAAAAATGTATTTAAGAGTATTACCAAGGTTTCCCTAATTTTTGGTGATAAGAAATGAGGATTTCTTCAAGAATAAAAAGGGATATAAGAATGTATATTTTTGAGAGAAAAATATATATTATTTTATCACCAACTTTTGTGCTAAGTGTATAAAGTATGTGTTATACGTGCTAGTGTATTAAGACTTAAAAATACACTAAATACTCATGAGGAGTATAAACATAAAAATACACATACAACATACAAGATACATAATTCGGGTGCAAAGTGCAAAATACAAAAAGCTTATATTTATTTTTGAGAAAATAATATAAGTAAGACACGTAGTTAAAAATATAAAATATTTTTAACACAAGAATATATACACAAAAGAGAGTGATATTACTTGTGCGACACAAGTCTAGTGACTAACGTTAAGAAAACGCGTATAGGTTACGACGTTAATTAAGCAAATCCGGTGATGTTTACGACGCACAGGAACGCAAAGTTGTGAGTTCATGCTCCCCCTTTTCTTTTAACTGTTTTCAGTTTTATAACTTCGGGGGTGAAATACATGTACAAATATTATAATGTTTATAAATGGTATGATAACAAGAAACGCACTTGGTGAGGACGAGAACCAAGTAGGATGCGTTATTAGAAATGATAACAAGAAACGCACTTGGTGAGGACGAGAACCAAGTAGGATGCGTTATGAGAAATGATAACAAGAAACGCACTTGGTGAGGACGAGAACCAAGTAGGATGCGTTATGAGAAATGATACGAGAAATCGTGTCACGAATAGGGTACATAAGCACCATTAATCAACAATATACCTAGACCGCAGAACAAAAGGTTAGATCTAACGGGTGCCGGGCAGCCACACTCTCGGTGAGGGCGAGAATCGAGTAGTGCTTTTGTGTCTCAGAATATACCAATTAAATGCCTAAGGTTTGGTGACTTCCTATGTTGTGTCACATGTTAATGGCTTTGCAACCCATTAACAATCCTGATACTTACAGGAATACTTTATTTACATAAAATTCATACCATACTAAAACTTGATGAATACTTGAGTACGTGGGGTACTCAAGAAAAGCTTGAATTATACTTGAAGTACGTGGGGTACTCAAGAAGATGGGAACTATACTTGAGTACGTGGGGTACTCAAAAAGAATTTGAATTATACATGAGTACGTGGTGTACACATGAAACTGGATTTATATATGAAAACTTGATTTATTCACAAACTATGTTTTCATACAAAGTACACAAACGTGAAATACAAAACTGCATGAATTCACACCAACATTATGTTGACGTTTTTCCAAAACTCAAATGTATTTCAGGTAACTAGGATGGGTGTGCGCGCGGTCTTGCTTATGCTCGTGGATGTCGCTTATGTTTATCTTTAAATAAAGTTGTAAACTTTTAAGACAATGTTTTATGCGACTTAGAGATGTAAACGCTAACCTTATGTTTTCAAATTATGGTATTTGATGTTATTTTACGAGCATTGTGACACCTGTGTCACTGCGACCATCAAACAAATACCAAACCAATGAAATATTGTATTTCATACTTTGGACTTGGATAAACATGTGTATCTTTTGCACATATCAACTCTTATCCGATTTCAAGCTCTAAATCGCTTTCTGGAAGGTTATACACACACTAATGCGTAAATATAACCAGTTTAATGCAACAAACACTCCGGAATAGTGAAATAGGCTTAACATACCTTAAATAACCTTTACATAACTTAGAAATAAGTTTTGAAGGCTTTGGTATTGCAAAATCAAGTTTATTCGCTTACAGGGACTAAATTTGACAAACTGAGAAAGTATGCAAATTTGAACTGTAACAGACATTCCGGAGCATGACCATAAGTTAAACATACCATAAATACCCTTCACATAGCTTATAAATAGGCTTTGAGGTGTTCGGTATGCTAAAACAAACTTTTGGGTCATTCAGGGACTAAAAGTGTCAAAAAGTGCACAAGTTTGCACTTTTGCGCATAACTTACGTTCTGAATACATCCGGACATCCAAAAATTTATGTTAGCATGACTATATTATGATTTAGTGTTTGGCTTGCCAAAAATCCATTCGTCGCGTCATTTGGATCGTTTTTCGCGCTTGTGCGCATTCCGTCGTAATTAAGCGAACATCGCGTTCGTACGACCAAACGAACCAACATCCGACATATTTTTGAGCATGTTTCATGTCCACAATGTTTAGGCATCACTTTAGGGCCTTAAAGTTGGCTTTACGGGCCTTAGAAGTGTCGAAAATGGCTTAAACACGTGCAGGGACTGAAACTGCCATTTTGTAAACTTGTTTCTGATCTGTGCAGGCCAGGCGGCTCGCGTGAGATCCTTGTGTCCTTTACGCGTCCCGCGTACGCCTCCCTGATCAGATTAGATCGAACAGTCAGCGTATTCCAGCTGTTTTATCCACCACCACACCTTTCCCACTTGCCTATTCAGCTGATAAGGACCATTTTTATCTACCATAACTTTCCGACAAGTGTACGCATAAGATACGAGCACGGTTTCCATGAAACGATCTTAACGGTGGACCGAAAAGTATAAATACCCCACCCCCCATTGCTTAAAAACCACTAGAATCTGATCTTAAAGACTCTAAGTTGAAACCATTGTTTCATACCTGAGTTATTTCGATCTAGATTAGCCTTCGGGGACCCTTCGCAAGTATTCTTTCGTTCTTTTCCTTATTTTATTGCTTTTCGAGTCAGAAAGTCAAACTTTGTTTGACTTTCAGCGTTGACCAGCTAATGGTCAATGCGAAGTTCATTTGAACTTCGCAACGTGAGCGTAATCACGTTGGTTATAGTCCCTTGGGACTATGCCTACTGATTACCACGTTGTCTAGGGTCGTAGGGTAAGCGATCTAATAAATCGCTTATACCTTCGAACCCGACCCTGTTTGGTCGATCATTAGGATCCGACCAAATACATTAGGTGACCATAGTATATAGGGAATAACCTTCCGAGGTTATACCTTATGGTCACATCGTTTGAGTAGTTGTATGATAGGTAGTTTATATGCCTTAGGTAAATTACCAAAATACCCTTTTCATGTATAATTGGTAATTAAGCATATGTAACCTAAACTTTTGTCACATAACTGATTATGTAACATGTTTAGGCATATAACCCTTGTCATAGGACTAGTTAGGCGGTCCGAACGCGTTTCACGCGAACGACGCGTTAAAGTAGCATAAGCTACCTAAACGGGTCGTAATGGGTCGTAAGCTATTAGATTAAGGTTTCAATTAGTATGTAGGCTTTGTTAAACCATATGACCCGAGTGTCTATACTCGTTTGGTTTACAAACCCTCATTCTATCTAAATCCTCCGATTTAGGTCTGGTTTATTAACATAGTTACCTATATTAGGTGCCGTTTGATATCCGCGATCTCTAGCATTACTTGGTGGTTATCTTTAGACATCTGAGCAATCTCAAGTGAGTACATAGACCCCTCTTTTACTGTTTTCCAAACATTTTGGGGTGGAACACATGTGCCTACTTGTTACTTTCAAGCTTTCCTGTTTTCACATCATATACATGCTATGTTCGTTAGTACATTATAGTACATGATTTCATTACATTTCATGCTAGGTGTGCCCATTGTGTGCATTACTTAGTACATCGTTTTACATTACATTTCATGCTACGTATGTCTATTGTTGCATACTTAGTACAGGTTACATGCTACGTATGTCTATTGTTGCATACTTAGTACAGGTCACATGCTACGTATGTCTATTGTTGCATACTTAGTACAGGTCACATGCTACGTATGTCTATTGTTGCATACTTAGTACAGGTCACATGCTACGTATGTCTATTGTTGCATACTTAGTACATTTGTTATTCATCACATGATTACATTTTGGATACATATTACATGATTTACATTAGACATGAACATTTTACATCTTGATGGTTTGGTTTGATTAAGTGATTAAGTAACGATGCGTGTGTAATATGATACAAGCATGGTGGATACGCCGCTGGTACTTCCTATATATAAGTGTTTGTATGGTATTACATATATCGCAGCGTTATTTGAATCATTTCAGTTTGATACATATAACATTTTATACAAATAACATACTTTTCACAATACATTGTTTTACAAGCAACTTATCTTATACAAACTCAGTTTACATGGTTATTCATTTAACCATACATTATTCACTTATTTATACATATCATTTGAACTCATTGTTTTTCAAATGATTTACAAGACAAAAAAAATTACAAGGTTCATGACTAAACATTTTCACAAAACATAAGTCATGAAACCTATTTTCACAAAACCTATGTATCTCACAGGCATTTTTATGCTGACGTACCTATTTTCACATGTGTTTTTCAGGAGCTGTTGCATAAGATGATCAAGATACACATAGGCAGACTTGGGCTTTAGTGACAATAAAAGATGCAAGACTAGTTAATTATGATGTATTTCTTTGTTTGTTAAGACATTGTAACACTTTTAATTAATAAAACGAAACTTCAATTGCCATGGATTTGAAACAATTAATTCTGTTACAACACTCCCCGACATTTCCGCCACGTTTTGTATGTTCTACGTGGTCGGGGTGTGACAAGCATGTAGCATGTTTACTCTTCGTATGCAATGAGAACCTTTCATGATTACACCTCGTGCTTCTGCCGCAGAAAGGGATGTGACAGATTGGTATCAGAGCTGCGATTGTAGTGAACCAGGATTCCTTCTCGAGTCTAGTCTACAATCTCTAGGATCCTTTCATGAAAACAATTTTTCAAAGAGTTTTCATTGCATAAAACGTCCCGCGACATCCACTACTTGAAACTGTTCGCATGAATCTAGAAAAGACACTATGAGACTTAGGGTGCACGAGAGTAGCACTGGTCTGTGATTGAGACTTAATTGCAATTATGTGTGATAATTAGCATGTACTAGATGTAGAATGTCACAAGTATACGTGACTTTATCTGTAAGCGATAGCCCATCTGAAGGAAGAAATACGAGGATGAAACGAACTGTGCGGACTGTGCAAGGAGTTACGTAATTATGGATGCATACATAATTATGGGATTTAGTGCACAGAAACCACAGAAAGTCTTGTCATGTATAGATTACCTCAGAGCAAGCCTACTAAGTACTCTGCTAGAGTAATGATTGTTTGATGTCACTTATGTGGTATATACCTGTGAATATATATACTACTACTGTCTAGTATGACGATATCAAACAAATGTCTAACCCTGTTGTGTTATGTTCTGTCAGAACATGGCACCCAGGAAAGCTGTGAATGCCCGCAATGATGATCAACCTCCTCCTCCCCCACTGCTAAGAACTGCTGAAGAGCTGAACGCTCTACTGGAAGAATGGATCTCCGCTGCTATTGCCCAATACGAGGCAAACCGTACTCAAGACAGTGGAGGACCAAGCAACGCTAGGCGTAATGGGAATGGAGATTCGTCTGGAGGCAATGCAGCTCAAGGTAACCTTAAGACAATTTGCTAAGCATGGAGAAATTTATGAACGGTCTTTGCTTCATTATTTCTTCGATTGCTTACATGTGAATTGGTTGAATCAATTCCAGGCTGCACTTTCAAGCAGTTCCTCGACTGCAAGCCGATGAACTATGACGGCACAGGAGGTGCAGTAGCATTTGTTCACTTGACGGAGAAGACTAAAGCTACCATCCGCATGAGCAAGTGTACCGCGAACCAGCAAGTCACTTTTGCCACTGGGCTGTTTGTCGATGAAGCTCTGACTTGGTGGAACTTGCAAGCCCAAACTTTGGGCGATGATGCCGCTTGTGGTCTAACTTGGGAGGAACTGAAGGAAAGAATGAGAGAGAAGTATTGCTCTCGTGCTGAACTCCAAAGGATGGAAACGGAGTTCTGGTACTTGACTATGAAAGGTGCTGACATTAATGGTTATACTCGAAGGTTCCATGACCTGTCTAGAGTGCTTCCTTACATGGTGACTCCCGAATTCAAGCGCGTTGAACGCTACATCTGGGGACTGGCCCCAGAGTTTCATGGCATGGTGACGTCGGCCAAACCAAAAACAATCACTGAGGCTGTAACTCTGGCTGTCAGCTTGACAGAAGATTGTGTTCGTATGAAGAAGTTATCACTGAACCCAACAGAGAAGACCGAGACACATGCTGAGTCGTCCAGCGACAAAAAGAGAAAGCATACAAGTTTGAACCAAGCAACTCGTAACAACAAGGGTTTCAGCAAGAAGCGCGACGCTAACCTGTCTTAGGAGGCAAAAACCCATGCAACCAAAGCATACCTAGGCTCCATGCCTAGATGTCAAAAATGTAAGTTTCATCATGAAGGAGCTTGTCGCATTCCAAGGTGCGACAAATGTGGTAAATTGGGTCATCAAACAGAAGACTGTTGGGGAAAAGGAAAGAACCGGAATGGAAACGGTGCTGGTAACAAGAATGGTAATGGTAAAGGGCGGAACCAAGGATGCTTCAAGTGTGGAAGCAATGATCATTTCATGAAGGACTGCCCAGAGGGAAACAATGTTCAGGCTAGAGCATTTGTGATTGGAGCAAAGAACGCACGCGAGGACCCTAACGTGGTCACCGGTACGTTCCCCATTAACAATCACTTTGCATCCATATTATTTGACACTGGAGCCGATTATAGCTTCATGTCTGTTGAATTTAAACGCATGCTTGGAATAGAATCTAGTAGATTAGAAATTCCTTATTCCATAGAACTAGCCAATGGTAAACTTGTTGAATCGGGCGAAGTCGTTAGAGGCTGCACATTAGAACTTGGTGAACGAAGATTTAGCATCGACCTCTTACCTATTCAATTGGGTAGCTTCGATGTAGTAGTCGGCATGGACTGGTTGTCCAAGAACAAAGCTGAGGTTATTTGTCATGAGAAAATCATTCGCATCCCTTTGGCAAATGATGAAACTCTCATTGTACATGGAGAAAAACGAAACGCGCCTCTATGAATCAACAGTTGTATGAAGGCACAGAAGTGTTTAAGGAAAGGATGTGTTGCCTTCCTAGCACACGTGGTAGATAAGAAGGTTGAGGAGCCGAAACTCGAAGACATTCCTGTGGTGAACGAATTCCCTGATGTTTTTTCCGAAGATCTGCCAGGACTACCTCCGCAACGACAAGTCGAATTTCATATAGACTTGGTTCCAGGAGCCGCTCCTGTAGCCAAGGCACCCTATCGACTTGCACCATCCGAAATGCAAGAATTATCTACACAACTCCAGGAGTTGTTGGATAAAGGATTTATAAGGCCAAGCTTCTCACCCTGGGGAGCTCTAGTATTATTCGTGAAGAAGAAGGATGGAACACTGCGAATGTGTATCGATTACAGGGAACTGAACAAGCTCACTATCAAGAATCGGTACCCACTACCGAGGATTGATGACTTATTTGATCAACTGCAAGGATCAAGCTACTATTCCAAGATCGACCTTCGATCCGGATACCATCAGTTAAGAATCCAAGAAGAAAGCGTGCCAAAGACTGCATTCAGAACGCGATATGGACACTACGAATTTCTTGTGATGCCATTCGGTCTGACGAATGCACCAGCGGTCTTTATGGATCTGATGAACCGAGTATGCAAACCATATCTCGATAAATTCATGATTGTATTTATCGATGATATCCTGATTTACTCGCGAACGAAAGAAGAGCACCAGCAACATCTCAGAACCATCTTGGAACTACTTAAGAAAGAGAAGCTTTATGCAAAGTTCTCGAAATGAGAATTCTGGATTCGCGAAGTGCAATTTCTTGGTCACGTGGTGAATGAGAAGGGCATTCATGTAGACCCGTCCAAGATAGAAGCAATAAAGAATTGGGAAGCTCCCAAGACCCCAACTGAAGTTCGACAATTTTTGGGCTGAGCGGGCTACTACCGACGTTTCATCGAGAACTTCTCAAAGATAGCTCAACCGCTAACGACCCTTACACAGAAAGACAAGAAATACGACTGGGGTCACAAACAAGAAGAAGCCTTCCAGTTACTTAAAACAAGCTCTGCGATGCACCAATACTATCATTACCCGAAGGCACTGAAGACTTCATGGTATACTGCGACGCCTCACGACAAGGCTTGGGTTGCGTGCTTATGCAGCGCCAAAAAGTCATCGCTTACGCTTCAAGACAATTGAAGGTTCATGAAAGAAACTATACCACTCACAACCTGGAGCTGGGAGCAGTGGTATTCGCCTTGAAGATCTGGCTACTCTATTTATATGGTACTCGATGTACAATCTTCACAGATCACAAAAGTTTACAACACATATTTCATCAGAAGGAACTGAATATGCGCCAACGACGATGGGTCGAGCTGCTGAATGACTATGACTGTGAGATTAAGTACCATCCTGGAAAGGCAAACGTTGTAGCAGACGCACTAAGCCGAAAAGAAAGGGTTAAGACCCTAAGGGTTCGAGCGTTAGAAATGACCATTCGAACGAACCTCACTGCACGCATTCGTGATGCACAACAAGAAGCTCTTAAAGGAAAGAACCGTAAAGCTGAATACCTACGGGGTATACTAAAATACATGGTGCCAAATGAAGAGGGAGCCTTATACTTCAAGAAGCGTATTTGGGTTCCACTCTATGGTGGTATACGAGAAGTCATCCATGACGAAGCCCACAAATCGAGATATTCTATCCATCCAGGATCGGACAAAATGTATCAAGACTTGAAAGAATATTATTGGTGGCCGAGACTCAAGAGCGACGTTGCTGTCTATGTTGGAAAATGCCTAACATGTGCCAAGGTTAAGGCAGAATATCAGAAACCGTCCGGCCTACTACAACAACCAGAGATTCCCGTGTGGAAGTGGGAACAAATCTCGATGGACTTCATAACGAAATTACCCAGGACCCCGAGAGGGCACGATATGATATGGGTAATAGTTGATCGATTAACGAAATCTGCGCATTTCCTACCGATCCGAGAGAAGGATAGCACTGGAAAGCTTGCAGAGATATACTTAAGAGAAATTGTGGCACGTCATGGAGTGCCAATCTCAATCATTTCAGACAGAGATGGACGCTGTGTCTCAAGAATCTGGCAATCATTTCAGGAAGCCTTTGGATCTCAGTTAGATCTAAGCATGGCATTCCATCCGCAAACAGACGGCCAGAGCAAACGGACTATACAAACGCTAGAAGTTATGCTTCACGCATGTGTCATGGATCTGGGCGGCAGCTGGGATACTCATCTACCTTTAGTTGAGTTCTCCTACAATAACAGTTATCATACGAGCATAAAAGCCACGCCGTTCGAAGCTCTGTATGGCCGCCAATGCCGATCGCCCTTATGTTGGGCAGATGCCGGAGATAAACGTATGGTTGGTCCTGAACTTGTACAAGAGACAACCGACAAGATTGCGCAGATCCGAGAGCGCATTAAGGCGGCTCGAGATCGACAAAAGAGCTACGCTGATACGAAAAGAAAATCAGTAGAATTCAAGGTGGGAGACAAAGTGTTGATAAAAGTCTCACCTTGGAAGGGCGTAGTCAGATTTGGAAAGCCTGGAAAGCTGAATCCACGATACATCGGACCATTCAGAATATTGAAAAGAATTGGTAGCGTGGCATACAAGTTGAAGTTACCGGAAGAACTTAACGGAGTACATGATACGTTTCATGTATCCAACCTGAAGAAGAGTCCAACACAAGAAAACGTGATCATCCCGATGGATGAAGTGCATATTGATGACGCCCTTCGATTTACAGAACAACCCGTTGAGGTTACCGACTGGAAAGTCAACAAGACCAGGAGGAGCAGCGTAAAACTTGTCAAAGTACGTTGGAGCTCTAAGCACGGACCCAAGTACACATGGGAACGTGAAGACTAGTTTAAAGAAAAGTATCCCCACCTATTCAAGAAGACTCCTGCGAGAGTTAGTTCAGCCTGAATTTCGGGACGAAATTCTTTTAACGGGGGGAGACTGTGACAACTGGCACCAAACCGGTAATTTCCGTACACTTTAATTATTATTTAAAGACTGCAATTATGTGCTTAATTGTAAGAAATGTCTGAACACATGATTAAACAAGTGAATTCATGCACGTTGTATACTACAAAATATTGCTTTATGCATAAACGAGAGCGTTGCGTCAGAAATATTAGTAAACTCACCGGTAAGACACAATGTGTCAACAGAACTGCAGAAGGCAGTTAGACATTAGAACTGAGGCCTAGGTGTAGGTCCAACGACAAGAATATATTAAAACCCAAGAGTACATACAAGGGTTTAATATATATACTATTCGGAAGCAAAAATAAGCACTAAAAAGCACCCGAAACGCACTTTAAGTGCAGAATTTTATACAATTCAGCTCTAATTCAGCTTTTAGCACACGAATATTATGCATAAAATATAATTTTTCAGTCAGAATGTTTCTTTAAGTGTCGGGAATCGAAAGTGTTACAAAAAGGTACTTATTAGACACTAAAGAGTGTAATTTAGCACTTTAACGAACCGGTGTCTAACCGAACAACCGGATTTAACCCAGAACATAAAAATATTGACATGACATTGTTTATATTTTTCTGAGCTAGTTAGGGTCCCCGAATACCCTAACACCCGTTATAAATTACAACACACTAGTAACTAATTTTTATTTCTTAACTAAACTAAATACCACTAACTAAATGGTTGAAATCCCATTTGTAAATCCCACCCCCACCACCGTTCGGTTCCCTTAGGGGACACCACCAATACAATTTTGATTATTTAATTAATGGTTGCCTAATATCTTCCCTACATTTTATACAATGGATAATTAAAAGACATGTATTATATGTATGCATGAGGGATCACCACTTTCATTTACTCAAACACTTAACCAAAATTGTTTCCCTTCCCTCTTGTCTTGCCTACGGCCGAACACCACAACCATCATTCCACCATCTTTCAATATTGATCAAGGCATTTTACATACAACCAAAGGTGAAGGATCACATACGAGGAGACCCGGTGCTTACGGTTTGCCAAGGACCTCACCACAACGCTTTTAACCACCCATTTTTCGTCTAGTTTCTTCCCTAGCCAGGAGCTAGTAGTAAGTGACTCTAAACATCTTCTTGTTCATGTTTAAAGTGGTTCATAAGAGATTTAACGGGTAAAAATTATGAACACTAGAGATCAAAGTTTAAAGTCTACTAAAAATGATGAACAAAGTGGTTAATGAGTAAATATTAGTGTAAAACTCTTGGATCTTGTTTTGTTATGATTATTTATTATTGTTGGATGCTAGTAGGGGAACGGATCGTCATCTAACCACGCTAGGTCATGTTCATGGAACATGAACTAGCACTATGTTTAGTGTAAAAATAATTAGATGACGAACCCTTTCACTCACAAACATGAACTTGTGTAAAAACGATTTTTCTTATGAAATGGAGTTCTAAACTAGTAGATCTACGGATCTACAAGTGGTATTTTTGAAGAACCAAGTGTATGATGAAATCATGTTTAAAAAGCCGGATCTTTCTCAAAATAAAGACATTTTTTTGAGAACCAAAAAGTATGTAGACACTTGTGTAACGAAAGGATTTAACCAAGAAATATTTTCGTAAATACCGACTAGAAGTTGCAAAACTTCATATTCTTTAAAAAATAAAGTTTTTGAGATAATGATTTTATTTTTAGAGATGGAAAGACTTACTAAATGTGCTAGTAAGTTACTACACATTTTTGTAAATATTCAAGTTCATGAAATGGAGAAATTAGTGATTATTGTTAATGATTGTTGTTGATAATTGTTGTTGATGATTGTTGACGATTTAAAAGAAAATAAACACATGTCTTGAAAACATGGGAAACCTCCATTTTTAGGAGAAACTCTGTCAAAATTTTTATAAATTTTGACACTTAGAAAAATATAAGTTTTTGAGAAACTTATTCCCTAAAAATGTATTTAAGAGTATTACCAAGGTTTCCCTAATTTTTGGTGATAAGAAATGAGGATTTCTTCAAGAATAAAAAGAGATATAAGAATGTATATTTTTGAGAGAAAAATATATATTATTTTATCACCAGCTTTTGTGCTAAGTGTATAAAGTATGTGTTATACGTGCTAGTGTATTAAGACTTAAAAATACACTAAATACTCATGAGGAGTATAAACATAAAATACACATACAACATACAAGATACATAATTCGGGTGCAAAGTGCAAAATACAAAAAGCTTATATTTATTTTTGAGAAAATAATATAAGTAAGACACGTAGTTAAAAATATAAAATATTTTTAACACAAGAATATATACACAAAAGAGAGTGACTGTACTTGTGCGACACAAGTCTAGTGACTAACGTTAAGAAAACGCGTATAGGTTACGACGTTAATTAAGCAAATCCGGTGATGTTTACGACGCACTGGAACGCAAAGTTGTGAGTTCATGCTCCCCCTTTTCTTTTAACTGTTTTCAGTTTTATAACTTCGGGGGTGAAATACATGTACAAATATTATAATGTTTATAAATGGTATGATAACAAGAAACGCACTTGGTGAGGACGAGAACCAAGTAGGATGCGTTATTAGAAATGATAACAAGAAACGCACTTGGTGAGGACGAGAACCAAGTAGGATGCGTTATGAGAAATGATACGAGAAATCGTGTCACGAATAGGGTACATAAGCACCATTAATCAACAATATACCTAGACCGTAGAACAAAAGGTTAGATCTAACGGGTGCCGGGCAGCCACACTCTCGGTGAGGGCGAGAATTGAGTAGTGCTTTTGTGTCTCAGAATATACCATTTAAATGCCTAAGGTTTGGTGACTTCCTATGTCGTGTCACATGTTAATGGCATTGCAACCCATTAACAATCCTGATACTTACAGGAATACTTTATTTACATAAAATTCATACCATACTAAAACTTGATGAATACTTGAGTACGTGGGGTACTCAAGAAAAGCTTGAATTATACTTGAAGTACGTGGGGTACTCAAGAAGATGGGAACTATACTTGAGTACGTGGGGTACTCAAAAAGAATTTGAATTATACATGAGTACGTGGTGTACACATGAAACTGGATTTATATATGAAAACTTGATTTATTCACAAACTATGTTTTCATACAAAGTACACAAACGTGAAATACAAAACTGCATGAATTCACACCAACATTATGTTGACGTTTTTCCAAAACTCACATGTATTTCAGGTAACTAGGATAGGTGTGCGCGCGGTCTTGCTTATGCTCGTGGATGTCGCTTATGTTTATCTTTAAATAAAGTTGTAAACTTTTAAGACAATGTTTTATGCGACTTAGCGATGTAAACGCTAACCTTATGTTTTGAAATTATGGTATTTGATGTTATTTTACGAGCATGTAGCATGTTTACTCTTCGTATGCAATGAGAACCTTTCATGATCACACCGCGTGCTTCCGCCGCAGAAAGGGGTGTGACATTTTTCTCGTATAACGTGCCCTGATCTATCTAAATACAAACAAGACTCGATACAAGACGAAGTTGACAGACGGATTCACCAACAAAACCTCATCTTAACGAATTTGTCAACCGTGTTTATTGATGGCGTTTTGAATCATTTCTAAGAGGAAGGAACACCATGAGCGGCACTTGTATCTTATCTTAGAGCTCCTGAGGGAGGAGCAACTTCACGCGAAGACATTCTAAGTGTGACTTGAGGATTTGAGAGGTACACTTTCTTGGTCGCGTAGCCAACGAATTGGGAATACACGTGGAATTCACTAAGATTCATTTTATTAGAAATTGATCGGCAACAAAGAATCCTTCGGAGGAGTGGCAATTTCTTGGCTTCACTGAGTATTATCGCAGATTCATCAAAGGATTTTCGAAGGTCACCTAGCTTTTACTACTTTAATAAGGGTACTGTGTATCCGTGGGGGAAAACAAAACAGGAGAACGTCTTTACCAGCTTTCGAAGCCAAACTCTAAAATGCACTGAGTATTATCCATACTTGATTGTACAAGTGATTTGGTAGTACACCGTGTTGTTTCGATTCAGAGTCTCGGATGTGTGCTGATGCAACGCGAGAAAGTGGTGGCCTGCGCCCCTCAACAACTGCGGGTTTACAAGAAGAATTACACGAGTCACAAACCTGGGATGGAAGCCATGGTCTTTGAATTTCATGTATGGAGGCATTACTTGTACGGTACCAAATGCACTATTTAGACAGATCACAAGGGCCTTCAGCATATCTTTGACCAGGAGGAGTTAATCATGTGACGGCATCGCTGGATGGAACTTTTGAATAATTACGACTGTGAGAACCTAAACGTGTACGAGCTTTGCAGCTCACCATCGACTCTAACCCACCTGATCAGATTCATTCTGCCCGAACCGAAGCGTTGAAGGATGAGAACCTCCCAGCTGGATCCATGCGGGACACGGAAAAACAACTTGTAGCCAAAATCGGGCGGTATTCGCTATTTCATGGAGCGAATATGGGTCCCAATTTATGGCAACCTTAGAGAAACTTGTGTCCCGCGAAACACACAAGTTTCGAAATTCTGTTCGTCTAGGTTTTGATAGGATGTAGTAGGACCTCCAGGTCTTATACTGGTGACCGGGAGTGAAGGCCCACATAGCAATGTACGAGAACGATGTTTGACTTGTACGAGGGTCAAGGCGGGAATATCCGAAACCATCTGATTTGTTTCAGCAAATAGGAACACCCATATGGAAATGGGAGCAGTTAACCACGAATTTTGTCATTAGTTTATCTAAAACTCGAAACGGAAACAATATCACTTGGGTGATCATTGATTGTCTCATGTAACCAACACACCTTCTTGCAAAAGGAAACTGGTGAGTTTTCGCAAATTGTGAATGTTTCTCGGAAAGAGGCAGTCTCTAGGCATGGAGTGCCAACTTCTATTACCTCTAATTTTGAGCTGCGTATAAACTTAATTGTGGCAGGCAATACACAAAACCCTTGGCTCATGTCTAGACGTGAGCACTGCTTATCACCATCAGGCAGATGGTCGGAGTGAACGGACCATCTAGCTACTCGAAGACATGCTGCGAGCATGTGTGATAGACTTTGAAAAAGTGGGGAAGACAATTACCTTTGGTAGAGTTTTACTGCAACAGTTACCATTCTAGTAATCCAGAAGCTCCGTTTGAGGCATCGTATGAATGACAATACCGATCTCTTTGCTGGACTGAGGTGGGTGACAGCCTAATCACTGGTCCAGGACTTGTACTCGAAGCCCCTTAGAAGGTTGTTTCGATCAGAACTCATAGGGTAGTAGCGCATGACCGCCAGAAAAGTTGCTAAGCATAAGACACCTTTAGAACTCGCAGTAAGCAATCATGTGACGTTGAAAGTTTTACCTTGGGAGGGTGTAGTGCGCTTTGGGAAGCGTGGCGAACTTAATCCTTGATGTGTTAGGCCATTCAAAACTCCAGAAAGAATCAGTAAGGTGGTCTATAAACCCGAGTTACCTGGAAAATTGGGTGACGTTCATGATGCCTTCTGATGACGGGGGTAGCCCAAGATCAAATAAAATGACTTAAGTACATACACGCTCGAAAGGTTAAATGGTTCGAAGGTTAAAAAGCTGTGAGGTGGGTAAAAGCAATACGGAAACAGTAACCAGTCACATACCTGGATTGCTTCACCAACCCACCAGCCGCAAAAGCAATGCAGGTCTGCAGAGCACACGCTATTATCCAGGGGTCAAAAGGCTTCAACCCCCGAAAGGGCAAGCCCCTCACTGCAAGCAAGGTCACTAGTCAAAAGCATTCTTCTTTGGGAGATGCCTTCTCCTATATATTTGACACTTCATTTACTTCAGAGGACATTCCTGGCCAGTCCTGTTTCCTTAACACTCTGGTCAGTTGCTAAGAGTACTTGCTTCATGCGAGTTACTCCCTCTCACATCCAACACACACATTCTGTTTGCTCCTTCATCCTAATCTGAATATACTTCAGAAGAGGATCTTCGGCAAACAATACAAACAAACTAGTGAACCTCCTTCCACGTCTTGTAAACGTGGGGGGACCCCATGACCTGCGTTAGGCAAAGTTGAACCCTTCAACCCTTTTGCCTAACCGGCCCAGCTACTACCTTTGGTCGATTATTTGTTGCATCAACAAGTTGGCGCCCACCGTGGGGCTACGCCGTTATTTCTCCTCAAAAAAGACCTAGTAGTGTAGCTCTTTTCTCTTGAAACCGCCATGTCTGAAAGTGGATCCCCGGGTGAAGTAAATCAGGTTCCAAACACCTCAACCCCGGGTAGTAGCCAAGCTCATGTGGCTATACCAACTTCTTTCTCAACTCCGGGGAGCACTCCCGAGTTTCTCACTGTAACATCTGTGCTTATAATCATTGTGAACAGTACAATTATCAATAAAACAATGTTATTTGATCCCAATGTTTGTTTTGTTATGTTTTACATTTTTCATGTTTTGACTTTTGTTCGATTTCAAACTCTATATCACTTTCTGGAGAGTTATACGCAAACTGGTGCGTAAACATAACCAGTTTAATGCGAAAAATACTCTGGAACATCAACATATACTTAACATACCTTAAATAACCTTTACATAACTTAGAAATAAGTTTTGAAGGCTTTGGTATGGCAAAAACAAGTTAATTCGCTTACAGGGACTAAACCTGACAAACTGCGAAAGTATGCCAATTTGAACAGTAACGAACATTCCAGAACATGACCATAAGTTAAACACACCTTAAATATCCTTTATATAGCTTAGAAATAGGCTTTGAGGGGTTCGGTGTGCTAAAATAAACTTTTGGGTCATTCAGGGACTAAAAGTGTCAAAAAGTGCACAAGTTTGCACTTTCGAGCATAACTTACGTTCTGAATACATCCGGACATCCAAAATTTTATGTAAGCACTAAAATATTTTATTTTAGTGTTTGGCATAAGAAAAATCCATTCGTCACGCCATTTGGATCGTTTTTCGCGCTTATGCGCATTCCGTCGTAATTAACCGAACAACGTAACCGTACGGCTAAACGAACCGACATCCGAGATATTTTTGAGCACATTTTAAGTTCCCTATACTTTAAATTCATATTAGATCTTTGAAATGGGGTTAACGAGGCTTAAACGTGTCAAAAATGCATCAAATAGCAAGTTTGGAGCTTCAGGGGCCTGTTCTGCCACTTTTGAAAGTGTCTGGTCTGCAAGGTGCTTGCGCACCTCAACACAAAAACCCTTACGGTGCGCAAGCAAGGGCCAGATGCAGAAAATCATTTTTAACAGCCTGTTTCAGCCTTTAAACACTCTCCAAAGGTTAAGTGCCACATGTTAATCACTTGTGGTGGCCAAAATCAGTTACCACAACCTTCCGACAAGTGTACGGGCTAGATCATTCCCTCTTCTCCAAGAAACGATCCTAACGGTGAACCGAAAAATATAAATACCCATCACATTTTTACTCATTTCTCACAAGAATCTGATCTAATGTGCTCTAAGTTGAAACCTTTGTTTCATACCTGAGCTATTTTGATCTAGATTAGCATTCGGGGACCCTTTGTAAGTGTTCCTTCGCTCTTTTATTGCTTTTCGAGTCCGAAAGTCAAACTTTGTTTGACTTTCTGCATTGACCAATTTATGGTCAATGCGAAGTTCGTTTGAACTTCGCAACGTGATTGTAATCACGATGGTTATAGTCCCTTGTGACTATGCCTAATGATTACCACGTTGTCTAGGGTCGTAAGGGTAAGCGATCTAATAAATCGCTTACACCTTCGAACCCGACCCATTTGGTCGATCATTAGGATCCGACCAAACACATTAGGTGACCAAAGTATATAGGGAATAACCCTCCGAGGTTATACCTTATGGTCGCTTCGTTTAAGTAGTTGTATGATAGGTAGTTTATATGCCTTAGGTAAATTACCAAAATACCCCTTTGATGCCAAAATTCGTTTTAAACATATGTAACATAACTTTTGACATCTAAACTGATTTGACAACCATATTAGACATGTTAAGGCATATATTACTTGTCATAGGACTAGTTAGGCGGTCCGAACGCGTTTTACGTGAACGACGCGTTAAAGTAGCATAAGCTACCTAAACGGGTCGTAATGGGTCGTAAGCACTTATGTTAGGTTTCATTTAGTATGTAGGCTTTGTTAAACCATATTACACCAGTCTCCATACTCGTTTAGTTTACGAACCCGCATTCTATCCGATCTTCCGATTTAGGTCCGGTATATTAACATAGTTACCTATATTAGGTGCCGTTTAATTCTGTGATCTCTTGCTTAGTGGTTATCTTAGGACTTCTGAGCAATCTCAAGTGAGTACATAGACCCCTCTTTTACTGTTTTCAAACTGTTTTGGGGTGAAACATATGTGCCTACTTGTTACTTTCATGCTTTCCATGTTTTCACATCATATACCTGCTATGTTCGTTAGTACATTATAGTACATGTTTTACATTACATTTCATGCTATGTATGCCCATTGTGTGCGTACTTAGTACATTGTTTTACATTACATTTCATGCTATGTATGCCCATTGTGTGCGTACTTAGTACATTGTTTTACATTACATTTCATGCTATGTATGCCCATTGTGTGCGTACTTAGTACATTGTTTACATTACATTTCATGCTATGTATGTCCATTGTGTGCATACTTAGTACATTTGTTTCACGTCACATGCTATGTATGTCCATTTGTTACATACTTAGTACAGTTGTTTTCATCACATGTTTACATTTTGGTATGACATCTGGGTTGTTTACAATGGAACAATACATTCATTAACATTAGCTATGCCATTCGTTAGTAGGTAGTGGTACCATAGGAATTGACAACTCCCATTCCTGAAATCCTGGGTTTGTTTGGATTGGAAGGAATGACCGAATTCGATATACATAACTTAGATAAATCTTTAATTTGTTTAAGGGTTTATCGCCACAGTCTCAAGGCTTGGATGTATGCATTTTCACAATACCGCATAAATGTTTGTATCAGTAAAGCATGCATTTGTTACACAAAACATAACTTTGATTTAAACCATGTTTTACTTCAATACCTTGTTTTTGTGCATTTTACATATGGTTTAGTTGATATATTTCACTGACCATACATGATATTTTTGGGTAAACATTACATGATCTACATTAACATAAACATTTTGACATTGATATACACATTTAGTGGTTTACATTGGACATAGACATTTCAATATGGTTTACACATTAACACATGACAATTCATTTATACATGAACAATTTACATTGATGGTTGGTTTGGGTAAATGATTCGAGTAACGAGGCGTGTGTAATATAATACAAGAATGGTGGATACGCCGCCGGTACTTCCTATAAATAAGTGTTTGTATGATATTTCATGTCGTAGCGTTACTTAAATCATTTCAATATTTGACATATTACATTTTACATAAACAACTTATTTTCACAAGACGTTGATTTACAAAACAACTTATCTTATACAAACTCATTTTTACTTGGTTATTCATTTAACCTTACATTATTCTCTTACTTATACATATCATTGCTTTTTAATGATTTACAAAACAAAACAACTTACAAGGTTCATGACTGACTGTTATTAAACAATTTTTCCTAAACTTATAAGTCATGAATCCTATTTTCACAAAACCTATGTATCTCACAGGCATTTTTATGCTGACGTACCTATTTTCACATGTGTTTTCAGGAGCTTTTCCGTAGGATGATGATCGTGACACTAGGGCGGACCTGTGCCTTAGAGACATAAAATGAAGATAGACTTAGTTTAATTATGTTCTGAACTCTTTATTTCCTGTTTAAGACAATGTAACTCTTATGTTTATAAATAAAATACAACTTTGAATGCCATGGTTATGAAACAATTAATTCTGTTACAACACTCCCCGACGTTTTCCACCACGTTTTGTATGTTATACGTGGTCGGGGTGTGACACTCACCTTCAACACTCCAACTCCGTCTAGATCCGAAGTTCCTTCCCCAAATGTTGGTGTCTCTGACACCCCAGCATGTGTTGAACTTACCGAAGTTGCCAACAATTTCCTTGAGTTGAGGTCTCTCCTCAACCAATATGTGAGTAGAGAAAGAGACAAGGGAGTGAGGATTCGTCTAGACTATGACGAACCAGAACCGACGTTGTCTCCCGGACCTCCTATCCCTCCTTTTACAACTAGGAATGAGGCTGGTCCCAGTAATCCTCTAAACCCTAATCCATATCTATCCACAATGGCGAATCCTACAGTACATCCCATCTTCTCTTCCCAACCAATTACAAGTGGTGCTCCTTTGGGGCATGAGCTAACCCTTGACCAGCTCCTGCAGTCCCCAATAACAAGCCTTCCAGCTTCTACAACAACTTCATGGGAACAAGCCCTGTCCGTACTCCCCTTGGCACGAAGTGCTGTTATGAGCACCCCCCTTGGCGTAAGCTGCTCAGTTGCACCCGGAATCCTTCAAGGCTTCAACCTCATGCCCCCGATGATGGCCCAAATGATGGCCAATTTCCCGTGGCAGCACTTTATTAATTAGGTGCTAGCCACTCAGGGAAACAGCAGCAATGGCAATAACACGGGTGTAAGAGCTGGAGAAGATTTGGCCAAACCTTACATGCCGAGTAACCTCTCGTGTTTTTCACAACAAATAGCCGATTATGATTTCCAAACAAAGATCAAGATGCCGTCCCACATCAGAACATATGATGGGACTGAAGATCCTGAGGATCATCTTCAGATCTTCACTGGTGCGACAAGGATTGAGAAGTGGTCAAATGCTGAATGTTGTCTAATGTTCATGCAAACTCTTGTCGGGTCAGCCAGGATCTAGTTCAATGATTTACCTGCTCGAAGCATTCGAAGCTTCGATGACCTCAGCAAGGGTTTTTTGGCCAACTTCTCCCAACAAAGGCGATATGTCAAAGATGCAACCGTGATCTTTCAGATAAAACAACGTGACGATGAAAGTCTTTGAGAATTCATTGAACGATACAAGAAGGAAGGTCTCACCTATGTAGGGGCAGATGAGAAAATGAGGGTAGCTGGTTTTATGAATGCTATCACCTCAAAATATCTCACAAGGGATTTTAACAAATCCCTGCCCAAGACCTTGGAAGAAGCTCTCGAAAGGGCAGAAGCCCATATCCGGGGAGAGGAGGCAGTAGATATTAAAGAACAAAGGAAAAGAGGATCCAGTTGGCGAAGCAACAGCCCAGCCAGAAAAAGAGGGAACTTTAACTCCTATGACAGGCGCCAAAAGGGTTTAGACCATCGAAGGTCTGAAAGTTGGAACCCTCCCGCCAGAGAGAAAGGCATAAGTTTCACACCCTTCACAAAAACTCCTCAAGAAATCCTTGCAATGGAAGAAGTCAAGCAGAACTTTCGGCCTCCTAGGCCTCTCCCCAAAAGCAGAAAAAATGAGAACTCCACACAGTATGGTGAGTTTCATGAAGAAAAGGGTCACCACACCAATGATTGCTTCCAGCTCAAGAAAAGAATTGAAGAAGCTGTTAAGTCTGGAGAACTCGCTCATTTGGTGAAAGGGGTATGGGATAAAATGGCTGAAGGAAAGGGCAAGGAAGTCAATATGGTGGATTTTGATGGAAGGGTTCCTCACAAGAGACAGCGGTTGGAAGCTTGGGAGCTTTAGTGTGTTTGTCCCCCCCCCCCCCCCCAACAGAAAAAGACCCTCTTTCAAGCCCTCTTGTGGTAGAGGCCACTGTGGGAACGTTGCAAACAAATAAAGCATACATAGACACTGGGGCAGCCACTGAAATCATGTTTGAGAAATTCTTCAACCGCTTGAGCAATGAAGAACGTTCAAGGCTTCAACCCTCTGGAACCTCCGTAAAAGGTATTGCCGATATACCCCTCAAGCCTTTAGGGCAACTAACACTTAATGTTCGTTTCAGCGAAGGTCAGAAGGAAAGAATCCAACCACTCACCTTTGTGGTTATCAACATACCTTCAAACTATGATGTGATCATTGGAAGGCCGGGGCAGTGTGCATTCTACATGGCCGTATCTGTTGGCCATGGCACAGTCAAATTTCCCACCGAAAGGGGGATAGCAACCCTTCAACCCTCTCAAGAGGCCTACCTGGTTGAGGGTGAAAGTTCCAGAAGTGAAGAAGACAAGCAAAGGCTAATCATAAATCCTAAGTACCCTGAACAGAGAATAAGGGTCAGTCCAAGCCTTTCACAAGAAACACTCTCGTATCTTGAAAAGTTGCTAACACATTACAGCGATGTCTTCGCTTGGTGCCCAGAGGACATGCCGGGGATCCCTCGAAACATTGTTGAACATGAGTTTAGAATACCACCGGATGTCAAGCCTGTGGTGCAAAAGAAAAGAAGTTTGGCACCTGAGAGAAGCCTGGCTGCTTGCCAAGAAGTTGAAAAGCTTGTGTCGGTCGGCATTTTCCGAGAAGTCAAGTACCAATCATGGGTTGCAAACCCGGTTATGGTCAAGAAACCAGACAACTCTTGGAGAATGTGCATAGATTTCAAAGATCTTAACAAGGCTTGCCCTAAGGATTGCTATCCACTACCAGAAATTGATCTCAAGGTTGACTCCCTCACCGGTTACCCTTTCAAATGCTTTCTTGATGCTTACAAAGGGTATCATCAAATACTCATGAAAGAAGAAGATGAAGAAAAAACGGCATTCCACACCGATAAAGGAATCTTTTGTTACCAAAAGATGCCTTTTGGCCTCAAAAACGCTGGGGCAACCTACCAACGTCTAGTAGACAAAGCCTTTGCAAGCCAAATTGGCAAAAACATGGAGGCATATGTCGATGACTTGGTGATCAAAAGCAAGACGGAGTATCAAATGCTCGATGACATTCAAGAAACTTTCAAAAACCTTAGAAAAGTTAACATGAAGCTCAACCCTGAAAAATGTTCATTTGGGTTTGAGGAAGGAAAGTTCTTAGGTCATATTGTTAGGAAACAAAGCATCAAGGCTAACCCAAACAAGGTGAAAGCTGTTCTTGAAACCAAACCACTAAAAACCAAGAAGGAGGTTGAAAGCTTAAACGGGAAGCTTGCAGCCTTGAAGCGTTTTACCTCCAAGCTGGCTGAAAGATCTCTGCCCTTCTACAAAACGCTCAAGAATTGTTGTGATAAGAAGGACTTCAAATGGACTGACGAGGCTGAAGAGGCCTTCAACCAGATGAAACAGCATCTTGCTTCCTTACCTGACATAGCAGCTCCAGAAACAGGGGAGTTAATCTCGGTGTACCTTTCAGTCACTGAGGAAGCCATAAGCGCGGTCCTCACCATCGAGCGAGAGAAGGCCCAGGTACTCGTTTATTTCTTCAGCAAAACCCTAAAATTGGCTGAAACCTAATATCTCCCCTTGAAAAACTTGCCCTAACCCTAGTCCAAACAGCTAGAAGGCTTCGAAGGTATTTTCAAGCACACCCTATACAAGTAGTCACTGACCAACCTATTAAGAGTGTGCTTGAAAAACCAGAAAACTCGGGAAGGTTGGCCAAATGGGCAGTGGAACTAGGTGAACAAAACATCACCTACGTCCCACGAAAAGCTATCAAAGCCCAAGTCTTGGCTGATTTCATTGTAGAAGTCCCAAACCAAGCAATCACGGAAGTAAACACTACCACCACTGAACCCTCCAGCCCTGAAGCCTGGAAGCTTTTTATCGATGGGGCTTCAAGCGTTGAAGGGTCAGGGGCTGGACTAATTTTGATCAACCCAGAAGGGTTGGAATTCACGTATGCTCTCTGTTTTGATTTTCAGACCACCAACAACGAGGCTGAATACGAGGCACTAATCGCTGACTTAAGGCTGGCTAAAGAAATGAAGGTTGAAAAGCTTGAAGTGTTCACAGATTCGTTGATGGTCTCAAGCCAAGTAAATGATAGCTACATCGCTAAAGAGCCCAACATGAAAAAATACAAGGAAAAATCCAAGGAGCTGATGAGTACCTTCCAAGCATGCAACATCAAACAGATTCCAAGATCTCAAAACAAAAAGGCTGACGCCCTAAGTAAGCTTGCATCTCTCACTTTTTCCCACCTTACCAAGAAGGTGTTGAAGGCTCCATCAATTAATGAATTGGAAGTCCAAGACGTAGTCACCGAGGAAGATCCAAACTGGATGACTCCCATCAAAAAGTTCCTTAAAAATGGTGAACTACCCAATGATCAAGTAGAAGCTGAAAGGGTTAAAATCAAGGCAAGGCAGTACGTACTACAAGGAGAAACCCTTTACAAAAAGGGTTACCTTGCCCCCTTGCTAAGATGTGTTGGTCCTGAGCAAAGTAAGTATTTGATCAAAGTGATTCACGAAGGCATATGCGGAGCTCATTTTGGAGCTAGGTCGGTGGTTGCAAAACTGATGAACCTTGGGTATTTCTGGCTCTCAATGCATCGTGATACCACTAAACAATTGAGGAAATGTGATGCTTGGTAGATTCATGCACCGATCCTAAAAAGTCCCAAGCATGACCTTGTCCCAATAACCTCAGCATGGCCATTCCATAAATGGGGAATGGACATTGTTGGTCCATTCCCCCCAAGCAAAGGAGGAGTAAAATTCTTGCTGGTGGCAATAGATTATTTCACCAAGTGGCCCGAGGTTAAACCACTTGCAAAGATCACGGGCAAACAGGTCATCGACTTTGTTTGAGAGAACATTATTTACCGTTATGGATTGCCGGGAGTAATTATCACTGATAATGGAAAGCAATTTGCTGAGAAGCCTTTCAGCGTTTGGTGCAAAGAATACAAAATCAACCAGGTTTTCAGCTCAGTGGCTTACCCGTAATCAAACGGTCAGGTTGAAAGAACAAATCGGAGCATAGTGGAAGGTATCAAGACAAGATTGGGAAGATACGAAAGCAACTGGCTTGAAGAATTGCCTAGTGTTCTATGGGCAATAAGAACAACCGAAAAACAAGCCATAAGAAAACACCCTATAGCTTGGTATTTGGATCTGAGGCTGTGATCCCCGTTGAGATAGGAGTTGTAAACCAACGAATCGTCAACATGGATCCCGAAACAAACCAAAAAGAGACCATGTTGAATTTACAACTCCTAGAGGAAGCACGAGATCAAGCTGCAATTCAAGAGGCCAAATACAAGCAACAAATGGAAGCCTACTACAACAAGAAAGTCAAGAACGAACGTTTCAAGCCAGGGGACCTGGTCCTCAGAAACAATGAAGCTGGCAAAAAAGAAAATCAAGGAAAGCTTGGTCCAAAATGGGAGGGTCCATATACCATCCTCGAAGCACACAAGGGTGGATCCTACAAGCTAGCAGATTCAGAAGGCAAAAGGCTTCCAAGGCATTAGAATGGCAAAACCCTGAAAAGGTTCCATGTTTAGACAGGAAAGATTGGTTTGTATCAAAATGTATTTCGAGAACAGCACTATGAATACCTTTTGTAAAAAGAAAGTATTGCTTGAATGAAGGAAGTTGTTTTATCAAACTTGTCTTTCTATCCTAAGAACAGGTTGAGAACCTAGCAAAAAACTCCATGGCAAGGGCCATGTAAGGGGATGAGCACCCAGGCCACATCGCTCAATAGGTTCAAGGGTTGAATGAACCTATACAAGGGGTGAGTTCCTAAATCAATACAACTCCATGAGACTTATTAAGTAAAAACAAAATTGTCTCATAGACGGGTTTGAACAGCCTACACCAAATGTTCCTTAAGCCTTAGAAAAATAACCAACAAACAGGCTTACGAAATCAAACAAAACATGAAAATAAAAAGGATAGGTGCTATGTCTTCTTGTTAAAAATACCAAGGCTAAGTGACTGCAGCACTGAACCCTTTAAGGTATAAAAAACATAAATGCCACACAAACTCGACAAAGACAAAGTTACAAGAAAACAAAAATAATCCAAAGAATAATACAACTCAAACGAAAAATACGAACCAAATCAAGTCACAAAACTAAGAAGCCTTCAAGGCTTCAAGCCACCTACGTGACAACTCGAAACCTCAAAGGCTTCAACCTACCTACGGATAGCCAAAAAGCTTGAAGGGTTAAAGCCAACCAAACTGCCTTAACAAAATAGGCACAAGTATAAAAACATAACACAAAGAAAATAGTTAAACATCATATCATATCAAAGAAAGCCCTGAAAGACATTCAAACACGAGTTAAGGCAAGTCCTAGTGACTTGCAAGTTTAGATATTGTTCAAACGGCCATACAGGCCTAAAACACAACCAACAGGAACCTTAAGGGTTCCTAGAAACCTAATATTGTTCAAAGTTAACATTACAAACCACAAATTGTTTTTTAGTGCTAAGAAAGCTACGAATTAAGCATCAACAGAGGACTTGGAAACCCCGAAACCTTCACCTTTGACCTTCTTTGTTTTCTTCAGCTTCTTAGCTTTCACACCTCCATCACCACCTACCGTTGAAGCCTCCAAGCTTGCATCCTTTGGAGCATCCAGTTGACCTGAAAGGGTGTAATCACTATCTCCCGAGTAGGATCTCTTCCTTGAAAGAGAACCCAAGATCTCAGCACAGACCTTTTCATTAAGGCCCTCCGGTTTTAAGTCCTGCAACACAGTAAGAGGCTTACCAAAACAAGCAGAAACTTGATGAATGTAAGGGTAAGTCAGCCTCTCCATTTGTTCAACGAAGCCTTTGAAAATATCGAAAGCCTTGGGACGAAACAAGGGAGACTGTTCCAAAGGATGGCCGGATTCATGAAGCTTATAACTAGCGATGAGGCCTTGGTGTTTCCCCAGGTTGAGCAACTTAGTATAAACTTCACCAAGGGCAGAGTTGAACGCCTTGGAGTGTAGAAGGTAAGTAACAACCTGTTGGAAACCCTACTCAATTAACCACTGATTGTCAATGGTGGATCGAGCAACTGAAGCTTTCAACCCCTCCTTTTCCTCATCAAAAGCCCGCTGTTGAACAAATAAAGTTTCCCTGTCAGTCTTAAGCTTCAACCGATCAGCCTCAAGGCTCTTCTTCAAATCACTCATCTCAACTTCATGCACCTTAGTCAGTTCACTAACCTTGTTGTCCCACGCTGCTTCTTTCTCAGCAAACCCAGCTATCTCCTTCTTCATCGTTGCCATTGAAGATTTCATTTTTTCTTTCTTCTTAGAGAAATCTTCGTATTCCTGCATCCTTTTACGAAAACGAGCAACCCCTTGAGGAAGCATAGCAGCAAGATTGCAAGTGCTCAAAATCATGCGGGATAACATCAAGTCGTCATCCATCTCTGCAATGGTGTTGTAGACTGAAGGAGGAGCAATGTGACTTAGAGCATCTTCACAAACGGCAGCATCCTTGAAGCTGTCATCATTCTTCACCGACCAACCAGGCACATAAACTTCATTTGGATCCAACCCTTCAACATCCCTACTTGAAGAACCCTGAACAGGGGCAGCAATAACCTTTTGGGCTAAAGGCTTCTTACCATGAACAACCAGTTTCTTCTCCTTTTCAGCACCCGCCTCAACACCTTGATCTTTAGAAGCTTCAATATCATCACTCAAATCCACTGGTTCAGTAGAAGTCGATTGAGGAGCAGCCTTTAACAAACGGCGGGTAGATCGACGGGTTGAAGACTTGGGAGCATGAGACTTAGAAAAACCTTTGACATTGGAAGTACTAATATAGCCCGAGCCCTCGAACCTTTGCTCAGCAGTTCTAACTACAACGTTTTCACCAGGAACAGATGGGACATCCTCAAACACAACATCAGAAGTGTCGTCACTTTTAATGAAGTCCAGGGCAGACATGACTGCAAATAACAAAACAAAAACACATAAGGCACAAGTCAAGAAAAATGCAAAGAGGGCAAAAAAGGAAAACGCATACCCGTGCCACTCCTCATTAGAACCGGATCCCGATCAGCATTTTCCCACAATTTACTAACCCCTAATAGAACTAGCAAATGTTCAGGGAAGGGACGAACCCTCGAAGGGCACTCCCGGATGGCTTTGAGAAAAGCATCATTTAACTCAGATTCAGAGGGCCCGGTTCATTGAGAACGGCATCCGGGTGCCTCCACACCATCTTGAATGGGACAATAGAATCGGAAATCCAGAAAAAACGATCCTTCCAAGTCCCAAGTGTTGTAACCATAGACGAAATAAGGCAAGAATCAACCTTGGATGTTTCAAAGGTGAACCAATCACCATTTTTGGCCAAACGAAAAAACCGGCGAAAAAGCAACAATGAAGGATCATATCTAAGAGCACGACACAAAACCTCAAAATGTAAAACCCTAGCCATGCCCTTCGGATGAACTTGCCCAAAGGAAATTCGATAATATTCTAACATATTCAACACAAAAAGAGAAAAGGGATAACGAAGATTCGAAAACTCAAAGTGACGACAATAAAGAGCAATCGAACCAGGGGTCGGTTTATCAACAGGAACATCACAAGCAGGAGCGGTCGGTTTAAACATTTTATCAATACCATATTCCACACAAAATGACTCTACCTCTTCTTGTGTTAATCGAGAAAAGGATTTTGCTAAATCCTTACGAGCACCCATTTTTGCAAGAAAATATGAAGAATTTAAGAAAATACAAAGGAAACCGAAACTAACCTTGGAGAAGAGGAAAGAAATCACAGGGAAGGAACTTGATGGAATTATGGGGAAAGTGAGTGAAAAAATGCAAATATAAAAGAAAATAACCTAAAATAGGGGTAATAATTGCAAACAATAACTTCTGCAAAAACCGCCACCCTATGAACTGCCACACATCAATCAAATCGGTTGTCAATTATTTAAAATTCAAATATTAACTGCCTACAACCCTTTAACCCTTCAAGCATTGAACCCTTGAAACCTTCAGGTAATCAAATACATGTATAAAAGTCAGAAGTCTTTGAGCTCATTCCCCAAAAACCTCTGACTTGGGGGGCTGATGACGGGGGTAGCCCAAGATCAAATAAAATGACTTAAGTACATAGATGCTCGAAAGGTTAAATGGTTCGAAGGTTAAAAAGCTGTGATGTGGGGAAAAGCAATACGGAAATAGTAACCAGTCACATCCCTGGATTGCTTCACCAACCCACCAGTCGCAAAAGCAATGCAGGTCTGCAGAGCACACGCTATTATCCAGGGGTCAAAAGGCTTCAACCCCCGAAAGGGCAAGCCCCTCACTGCAAGCAAGGTCACTAGGCAAAAGCATTCTTCTTTGGGAGATGCCTTCTCCTATATATTTGACACTTCATTTACTTCAGAGGACATTCCTGGCCAGTCCTGTTTCCTTAACACTCTGGTCAGTCGCTAAGAGTACTTGTGTCACACCCCTTTCTACGGCGGAAGCACGTGGTGTGATCATGAATACAATTTTAGGGAATAAGTTTCTCAAAAACTTATATTTTTCTAAGTGTCAATATTTATAGAAATTTTGACAAAGTTTCCCCTAAAAATGGAGGTTTCCCATGTTTTCAAAACATGTGTTTATTTTCTTTTAAAATCATTATCACTCAATTTCAACAACGGTCATCAACAATATACATTAATTTCTCCATTTCAGTTTTAATATACAAAACTGGGCTGTTTTCGGACATTTTAACAAAATAGTTATCTTATTCCAAAAATTCCCAAACTTTTACAGAATGTCTTAAACGATCCAAATATTATTTTGTAAAAATCTCGGGATCCAATTCATTACCAATATTTTATAAAAATTCATTTTCCGAACTGCAATCAGATTCACCTTTTTCTGACTACAGTCCACGGAATAATTTATTTAAAATTCATCGTAAGTCCGATTTACAAAATTCTAGTGGGAGGATTACAAATACATCAGTGGTCATCTATAGTACAAGTTTAATGAGCTAATTCTACACAGAACTCAAGTTATGACTAAAAACATTTCGCCCATTTACTGCAGTAGAAACTCAGCTTTAGTTGCTGTTACAAAAAGGGTCTTTAAAAATAGTAAACGAAGTCCAAAAATTATGATTCCAGTGCCATTAGAACCGTATTTCATAATAACACGTGATAGACTCAAGAAAATCAAGTTTTTGTCAAGTTAAGATCTGGTTACAGCTAGTTGAAGTTGGCTGGAAACTTTACTCAACATACTTTTTATAGTCTAGATGCCACTAAAATGTACACATACGATTACCATTCATTCCAATAATGATTTATATCATTACGTAAGTCATTTACAGCAGATTATTGTTTATATAATTCAGATTTATCAGGTATTACATCTCTCATCTCATGTTTTATGCAAAGCTCTATGTTCATGACTTCTTCACAAGATTCATTAGAGTTCTTATTATTTTGATCATTAGCCATCATTAACCACTCAAACAAGATGTAAAAAAGCAAAGATCTAAGTTCTTACCACTAGCTCAAGGCTAGGGATGTTCAAGAGAAGGAAACGAGTGGACAAAAGCAAACGGTGAAGGTCCTTCGAACTCCGAATGTTTCTAGCTTCGTTAACCACCTCCTTGCACCTTAATACAAGCTTGGAATGGATGATTGAAGGTTGAAGATGGTGGTGATGGGGCTGCTTGGTTTCAGCCGATTGGAGAAGAAGGAGGAGAGAAGAAGTGTGGGGTGTTATGTGGTGTGAGAGTTATGAAGCTCATTGTCCCCTAGTCTTACTTATAATCCATTTTAAGGGTTCTACCATTGTGTAATATGTCCAATATCAACACAACATATCAAATAAATTATTAAAAGAAATCAAGGGGTGTACTCCCTTGTCTAGAACCGGTTATGGGGGGGGGGGGTAGCTAGTTAGGTTTCAATTCACAATTACATCTTCTAGTTACCTTTCAAGTGTTGATTTTTAGTGTTAAATGTGTTTAGGTGTTTTAGGATATGATATGATGTTTAGGAACCACAACTAGCTTGGTAATGTTAAAATAATGTCTCTAATAATATTTTGATGTTCCGGGTAAAGTCCGGTTGTTCGGTTAGATACCGGTTCGTTAAAGTGCTAAATTGCACCGTTTAGTGTCTTTTAAGTATCTTTTTGTGACACTTTTACTTCCCGACACTTAGGGAAGTATTCTGGTTGGTAAATCATAATTTCTGCATAATACTTCAGTGCCATTATGCTGATTATAGCTGATTTTAGATAAGTTCTGCACTTAAAGTGCGTTTCGGTTGCTTTTTAGTGCGTATTTTACCTTCCGTAAGGTATATATGTAAACCCTTGTATGTATTCTAGGGTTTTAATGTATTCTTGTCGTTGGATGTCACACCCCGATTTCCACGTGTCACCGGTGGGCCCGGTGGGGAGTATCGTGACGTGGTTGTCAACATAATAGTCAAACAACACAATATATAAATATGCATAGCGGAAGCAATTGAGAAATATAAATTCAACTTTAATAATATTGTAATATCGTGTATCACAACAGTTGAATGTTTGTCCACAGAAGGATCAAAAATAAATAATAGTTCAACAGACTTTAGGCATCTTAAGCTTGCGAGACTTCTATTGATGCTAAGGAGAAATCCCAGCCAATTACGCTTAGTACCCGCATTTAATCTTTTTGGGAAAATACGTCAGTTTACACTGGTAAATACAATCAACTGACTCATTTTAGAAAATGATTGAAAATTGATTTGGATGCACGTGGCATAAACATTTTATTTAACTTGGGAGAATTATTTAAATATATAATCTTGTGAACGAATTACATGTTCCTTGTGCGTTCAGTAGCCCGAATCATGTCCGGGTTAAATATCAATAGACACACCACAATATTCTTTTGTGCACTGACGGGTGTACGCCTACACCCCGCGCTTAAGTCGTGGCCATTTCGTAAAATGATGCTAAGGATATCCGGGACATGGTCATTAACCCCCCAAAGGCTTTAAATAACAAGACTGTTTAAACGAGCCGATCAAATTATTCAATTAACCACCCAACGATGGAAGATTTGATGCCCGATCAAGCGGTATTCTATATACCGTAACCCAAGCCCGTATAGGGAAAATAAGTTAAAAGTATTTACCTGAGCAATGTAATAATCACAATAAGCAAAATGCAAGTAGCTTTTACTGGTACTCCTAATCTGGAACGAAGGTTTATAACAACCTATTAGAATCCTAACGGGTCTTCAATTAAGCTAAAGCTTAGACCGGTTAGTTTCAAAGATACGGTTCGTACGCACGATTAAGTGAAGACCGGATAGAATGTGATTTAGACCCGACAAGTTTAGAGACTTGTTTAATATGGGTAATTCATACACATTCTGGATTTTTAGATAAAACCGATAAGGTTTGACCCGTTTAGGCTAGTTTATGTAAACTAGTTACATAAACCGAACCGAACGCGTAATAAGCGTAACGGGTATACATATGAGCCATTTACAGGTTTCCTAAGTTAATATGCTCCAAATATGTTGTGACATCAGTAAGATATCATTTATTATGCTCGAAATGAATTTAAACACAAACTATGCCCCGTAGAGGTACTTTGGTCATTTATAAGGTGATAAAAGAGTTTAAGTAGTATCCTGAGTTACAGGTCTGATGTAATCAGCAAAGATAATTAATTTTCTAAGTTATATCAGTAGGGTATGGTATATATGTGAAATTTATCAATTATAACCAAACTATGCACCGTAGGGGCATTTTGGTAATTTCACATAAGCCGAAAAGCTCAAAACTGAAGTCTGAGTTTATCAACCTTTGCTTACTGTTAAAATATTATAATTTGCCTCAAATATCAGTAGGTATCACCCTTGGTATGTTTAAAATAGTTTTAGTACATACTATGCGTTAAAAACGCTTAAAAAGGCGATTAGAAGCCGTTTCCGGGTTCGATACTTAAATCTGATATTTTTATATTTCCAGAAGGCTTAAAATAATTTATTTATCATATGTGATCGGTAGCAAAAGGTTTGGAGTCATTTAGATGTGTAAAACTCATTTTATGGCCCGTAAGGGCAAAACCGATAATTACCGGATTAAGCCTACGACTATGAGTTATGCTCAGCCTAAAATTAATTAAAAGTCTTCAAAAATCCCAAAATAATATATAACATCAGTGGGTAAAGAGTTTGATATCAAAAAGTATGTCTAATTAAGCTATACGCTAATTACGCCGTTTAATTAACATAAAGCTTTCATTTTACGCTAACGAGCATAACTCTTAATCTACACCTCAAACTGATATCAAATTTTGTATGCAAGTTTAAATATCAGTAAGTAAAGTTTCTACTCTTTTACATTTCCAAAAATCACGTTTTAAGGTGAAAAGGGCATAATGGTCAACATATGAGCAATTAACGGAATCATGCATATTAATTGGATAGCTAATGATCCGAGGTGTATAATCACAGAGGGTTATACTAGCATGTAACCTGGTCCAAATAAAGCTCTAAGGAATTTCTAAAACATACCATAGCGTGTCAGAACTGAAAGTCAAAGTATAAGTCAAACTATGCGACTTTCGGTTCCGAACCGGGTCTAAACAGGAAATTGTCGGGTTGAACATGTTTAGACATGTTCTTACACTAATTACCAAGTTATATTAATGATCAAACAGGTTGTATGTGTTCTACATTGCTAATCATGCATAAATTGTAATTTAAACATTCTGTTGACTTTTTATTAGTAAGCTTGACCCGACATTTGACCTAGTTAGAGTGGGAATCAGGGGGAACCCTTCTGAGGGTTTATTACCCACATAATTACCAACTTATAACTATTTTTGATTCGATATTTGACTGAGCCATTATTAATTAATCTTGAAGTCAAACCGTAATTACGATGGTTTGACTTTTAGCTAAATGACTAAGCTAAACTCAATAAAAGAAGGTTAAGCAAACTTACAGGAGTCCTAAGCTTGATTAGTGATCACTTGAGAGAAGACTTGAGCTCCAGAATGATCAAGAATGCAAGAATGAATGTGTGAAGAACTTGTTGCAACTTAGTGCTTTATATAGTGATTTAATCACCACAATTTGTTGACACACAAGTCTACACTTCACCACAACTGATCAACAAGTGTTCCTAGTGCTTAGGGGGTGCCTAGGGGTCGCCCTTTATGTGGAAAATCGGATAACATTGAGTAGAATGCAAAAGGCAGGCAAGAACCCAATATTTTCGGAGCTGGTAGTCCCTCGCGTGGTGCGAAGGACCCCCCCCCATTGGGCTTCACGTGGCGCGAGGCCTCCTCTGCACAAAATCAGAACTTGTGATTTCTTGCGTTTTGATCCTTGGCTCTTCAAACTTCGTTTAGACACTTGTTTCTTGCATTATGAACCCTCATAATTGATCTATAAGGGCTTTAAAACATATACCCACTTTGTTAAGTCCCCGGTTAACTTTATTGTTACCCGAAAAGTCCTAACTTCCAACGTTTACGCTTTAACCCTTCGTACACGAATTTGATCATAACTTTCTCATACGATAACGAAACTTTATGAAATTTATATCGTGCATTCTAGTGAGCATAATTAACAGTTACAAAGCTTTGGGTTTGTCAAAAGGTCACTCAGAGGTATAACTTAAACATGTTGACACATTTAACCCCTGTAGTTTGTAATCTCTCACTTTCTTTCATATTTAGCTTCGTATGATCCATGATTTATTCGTTTGAAGGTATGAGCATTATGTAGGGTTAATGTACAATATATTTATTCACTGTTGACACTTCGAATACGTATATTCACATACTTTCCATGTTTGTCAACTTTAGTCCTTCTATACTATTCTTTCACATGTTTTAAACATATGACACGTGTCAACACATTATAGGACGTGAATTTTCGAGGTGTTACATCCTCACCCCCTTAAAATAAATCTCGACCCGAGATTTACTGAAATAAATAAGGTTACCTTTCTTTCATCGTGGATTCAACCTCCCACGTGTATTCGGGACCTCTACGGGCATCCCATTTGACCTTTACAATAGGTACCTGCTTCCTTCGAAGCTTCTTAACCTGTCGATCTTCAATCGACAATGGTTTTTCCACAAATTTTAAGCTCTCATCTATATGCACATCTGTATGTGGTATAACCAGTGATTCATCAGCGAAGCACTTCTTCAGATTGCAGATGTGGAACACATTGTGAATTCCACTGAGCTGTTCTGGTAAGTTTAACTTATAGGCAACTGACCCGACACGTTCGATAACCTCGAAAGGTCCTATGTATCTCGAGCTTAGCTTGCCTTTCTTACCAAATCGCATCACCCCCTTCCATGGTGATACTTTGAGCAACACTTTGTCACATACTTCGAAGTGAAAAGCTTTACGCTTTGGATCTGCGTAACTCTTCTGCCTATCTCGGGCAGCCTTGAGACGGTCACGAATCTGGACAATCTTGTTCGTCGTTTCAAAGACTATCTCTGGTCCTGATAATTGGACATCTCCGACTTCCGCCCAACAGACGGGCGTTCTACACTTTCTACCGTATAATGCCTCGAAAGGCGCAGCCTTAATGCTGGTATGGTAGCTATTGCTGTAGGAGAATTCGATTAACGGTAGGTTCTTATCCCAACTACCACCCAAATCGATCGCACATGCGCGTAGCATGTCTTCCAACGTTTGAATAGTACGCTCACTCTGACCGTCTGTCTGAGGATGGTAAGCCGTACTAAAATTCAAACGTGTGCCCAAAGATTGCTGGAAACTCTTCCAAAAATGTGACGTGTACCTAGTATCTCTGTTAGAGATAATAGACACAGGTATGCCATGTAAGGCTACAATCTTATCAACGTATAACTGGGCTAACATGTCGGAGCTATAAGTCTCCTTGATGGGTAAGAAATGTGCTGACTTAGTCAGTCTATCAACTATAACCCATATTGTATAATTTCCTTTCCTTGTCTTAGGTAACTTGGTGATAAAATCCATAGTTACCATTTCCCACTTCCACGTAGGAAGTTCAGGCTGTTGTAGCAAGCCTGACGGCTTTTGATGTTCTGCTTTGACTTGCGCACAAGTCAAGCACTTAGCTACATAGGTGGCTACAGACTTCTTCAAGCCTATCCACCAATAATTTGCCCTTAGATCCTGGTACATCTTATCAGCTCCAGGATGAACGGAGTATTTGGAACTATGGGCTTCCTGGAGGATGACATCTCAAAGTCCTCCATAAATTGGAACCCATATTCGTCCATTTAATCTTAGAATTCCGTCCTTACTAAAGAGTTAACTGCTCCTCAGTTACCCCTAGCTTTTCTTTAGGATAGTTAGCTTCCAACACAGCTTCCTTCTGTGCAGCTAATAACCTTTCAGTCAAACTGTTCTTTATCTCCATGCGCTTGGCATTGATTCAAATGGGTTTCATCCTTTCCTTTCGACTCAAGGCATCAGCGACTACATTCGCCTTGCCGGGATGGTATCTGATTTCACAATCATAATCATTTAATGTCTCCATCCAACGGCGTTGCCTCATGTTTAAATCTTTCTGATTAAACAGGTGTTGAAGGCTCTTGTGATCAGAATAGATCACACACTTGATACCATATAGATAATGCCTCCACAGTTTTAGTGCGAATACAACGGCACCCAACTCCAAGTCATGGGTGGTGTAATTCTTTTCATGCACTTTTAACTGTCGTGATGCGTAGGCAATAACCTTGCCTTTCTGCATAAGCACACACCCCATGCCAGTGTGTGATGCATCGCGGTAAACTACGAAATCTTCTATTCCATCTGGCAATGTCAGTACTGGGGCGTTGCTTAGTTTTTGCTTTAGGATATCAAAAGACTCTTGCTGCTTAGGGCCCCAAACGAACTTTACTTTCTTCTTAGTCAAGGAAGTTAGGGGTGCAGCAATCCTTGAAAATTTTTCAATGAAACGCCTGTAATATCCTGCCAATCCCAGGAAGCTACGAATTTCTGTAGGCGTCTTTGGCCCTTGCCAGTTCATAACTGCTTCAACCTTAGCGGGATCCACTTAGATACCACGCTCACTAATCACATGTCCAAGAAATTGGACTTCTCGAAGCCAAAACTCACACTTGGAAAATTTGGTGTAGAGTTTCTCATGATGTAGAAGTTTGAGAATAAAGCGAAGGTGTTTCTCATGGTCAGCTTGGTTCTTTGAGTAGATCAGAATGTCGTCGATGAAAACGATGACGAATTTGTCTAAGTATGGCTTGCAAACGCGATTCATGAGATCCATGAACGCGGAAGGTGCATTAGTGAGCCCAAAAGGCATCACTAGGAACTCGTAATGACCATAACGAGTTCTAAATGCAGTTTTATGTACGTCTTCATCTCTAACCTTCAGTTGATGGTAGCCTGACCTCAAATCAATCTTCGAAAAATAACTTGCTCCTTGCAATTGATCGAACAAATCGTTGATCCTAGGCAAAGGATACCTATTCTTGATCGTGACCTTATTAAGCTCACGATAATCGATGCACAGACGCATCGATCCATCCTTCTTCTTCTTGACAAACAGGACTGGCGCTCCCCAAGGAGACGAACTAGGTTTTATGAAAACTTTAGCTAGCAATTCATCCAGTTGCATCCTTAATTCCTTCATTTCCGTGGGTACCAACCTATAGGGTGCTCTAGCAACTGGTGCTGCTCCGGGGATGATATCAATCCTGAACTCCACTTGCCTATCTGGTGGCAAACCAGGTAGTTCTTCCGGAAAAACTTCTGGGTATTCAAAAATGACAGGGATGTCTGTTATCTTTGGTTTAGGCTCATCAATAATCACCTGTGCCATGTAGATGACACAACCATTCGTTAAACACTTGGAAGCCTTAAGCATAGTCACTTGCTCAGGCAGTCCATGCTGGGTACATCCTCGAATGGTAAGTGATTCACCAGACAGAGTCTTTATCACTACCTGCTTCTTGTTGCAGACAATTTGGGCCTGGTTATGAGATAATCAGTCCATACCCAAAACTATGTCAAAACCGGCCAACTTAAAGGGAAGTAGAGACAGAGGAAAAGAGTGGTTCTTAATGGATATAACACATTTCTCTAACACAGTTGAGACGGTTTCTATGGTGCCGTCTGCTAACTCTACCTCATAATTTATACTCAAGGTTTTGACAGGTAAATTCAGCAATTCACAAAATTTGTTATCTACAAACGACTTATCAGCGCCTGAATCAAAAAGTACTCTGGCATAGACGTCATTTATAAGGAAAGTACCTGTAATAACGTTGTCATCTTGGACGGCTTCCTTTGCGTCCATTCTGAAGACTCTAGCATTAGTCTTCTTGGCCTCTTCAGGCTTCTTGGCGTATTTAGGGCAGTTGGTTTTAATGTGCCCTTTCTCATTGCAACTGTAGCAAGTTGCATCCTTCATCTTTTTGCAATCCAAGGTTTTGTGGTCCTTGGACTTGCATAAACCACAAGCATAGGTTTTTGACTGAGTCTGTGAGTTCGACTCGAGTCTGCACTTTCCAAAGTGTTGTTTTTTGCAAATTTTGCATTTGGGCTTCTCACCAGAATGATGCCCATCTTTCCTTGACTCCGATCCTTTCTTGTTGTCACCGTTTCCACGGTGCTTCTTGTTTGATCTCCGTGAACTATCATCTTCACGTTTTCTCTTCTCAGCCTCCTTATTCCTCAGCGATCTTTGCCTGACCGCATCCAAAGTGAGGGACAAGGATATGTCAGCTACAGATCTAAAAGTAGCTGGCCGAGAAGCCTTCACGCTTGCCTTGATTTCCGGGGCTAAACCACCGATAAAACGAGCTATTCTTTTTAGTTCCGGGGTTACCAGATAAGGAACCAACCAGGACATTGTGTTGAAGCTCGTTAGGTAAGCTTGACAGTCAAGGTTTGTCATCACCAATGATAGAAAATCAGACTCTATCTTCTCAACCTCATGCTGAGGGCAGTAATTTTCCCTGATGAGGGCAACAAATTGATCCCATGACATGTTGTACAATGGGATTTTCCCGGTGGCTTGAATCGGAGATCTCCACCAGGCTAAAGCTTCACCCTTAAAAGATTGCGACACAAATTTGACCACATCCCTCTTAGCGCATCCGCTGATATCCACAACCGTATCCATCTCATCCAGCCACGTCATACAGTCAATGGCTCCCTTCTCCCTAGTGAAATCCCGGGGTTTACAGGAAACAAAATATTTATAAGAGCAACCCTTGTCACGGGGTCCCTGGTTTAGTACAACCTGCTGAGATGGAGCACTATGGTGGTTCGAGGAGTGTCGATCATCATCTTTCTTCGGTTCGTCCTTCTTGGACGGCGACTTTGAAGGCTGTGTAGATAGGGTCCTACTACGAGTCCCACTATACTCTTCGTACTGCCTTTCCAATGCCTTAGTAACTGCGTCGTCGACCAACGCTTTCAATTCAGCACCCGTTAGATTAATCCGGGCGTTATCAATGTTCTCCACTGGATGGCTATTAATTTCGTCTGAGTTAGCCATTTTAATTGAACTATTACAAAAAACAAGGACAATAGTTTATTTGGGAGTTTATTATGGAATTGCCCCTTAGGGTAATTCATTAACCATGGTAAACAGAGACCATATTTGGTTAATTTATTAATCATATTTATTTAGGATTTCTATAATAATTTATCCTAATTATAAAACAATAATAGTTTTATTTGTGGCACAAAAGGCCTAGTCACGTGGACATTTTATAAATTATGAGCTATGATTTCAGAGAATCAAAGCATGAAGGTATACTGGCACAACAGGCCTAGTCACAAGGACATTTATAAATTATAAGCTATGATTTCAGAGAATCAAAGCATGAAGGTTTGAACCTAGTTCATTACATTTATCTGACAGGGAGTCATCGCTACCACTGTCTTTTGGCTCATATGAAAATGAGCAGGGCCCGTAGGCACCATATTACCACGTATGGTAAAAATATGATCATCTTAATTGATGATTTAACCCATGATTTAGAGATCATTTAATCGGGTTTGGAATCTTTGAAAGATCCTTATATAATAATAACGTGTGTGATTTCAAATGAATCACATCTGCCAGGAGTGTTAACAAGTTTTCAGATGTTAACAGGGATTTGAATCTTTTTAACAGGTCTTACCATCATGGCCAGGTCTTCAAAATGACACTCGGGCTAGGTTTCACACTTAAGATTCTTATTCAATATTTAAATAGGCAGATTTTTTTTAAAAGGAATGAATTTAATTCATTTATTTCATATATAATTTATTTATGCACATAAGGCAAACATGAAATTTATAAACTTACATTCCATTAATTTATTAAAATATTACACGCTGCCCTAAACGGGTCTTTTCAAATACCAAACTTACCCACGCAGGGGTTTAAACAAGGATTTACCCATGCAGGGGCTTAACAACAAACATCATAATAGTCCACGCAGGGACTTACACAAATAACATAATAGTCCACGCAGGGACTTAAATAATAACATACCCTCGTAGGGGTTAACAGAAAGATAGACCCACGCAGGGGTCAAAACAAACAAACATACATACCCACGCAAGGGCTCAGCAACAAATGGAAGGATTCAGTGGTCCTTCTTGCTCTTCCCTTTAATTAGGCTCGTTAATCCTTGGAAGAAAGTTTATCGCTCCCTCCGTTCCCTATGAAATTCTCGCTCTACATGGTCCAACCTTTGCAGAATTTCTTCACGTTCTGGTGGGGAGAACCTTGGTGGTTGCGATTGTTTCCTTATAATAGGTCTTGGAGGTATTTGGTACCCATGTGTTGGGTACCCTACTCCCCATGGATCTCCATAGGGTCCTTGGGTGTTGTAGTTAGCCGCTACCATGTACGGGTCGGCTTCTGCGTAGTTGTAATTGGTGTGCACTGGCTGTTCAAACGGGTTATACGCCATAGAACCCGTGAATGCCGGAATTGGGTTATCAAAACCCATAGGCGGTGGTTGCGGTGCAACTGGGTGTGAGGGTCCACCCATTTGTGGGTCCTCCTGATGTGGCGGGTAATGGCTGCCACTCGATTGGCATGGAGAACTAAAATGAAAGTCTCCCGCTTGCGCAGACATACGCGCTCTGGTTCTCCTATGCCTTGGTGGTTGGGGAGGTGCCGGTTGAACTGGTGGCGGTGGAGGTGGTGGCATGACTGCCACAAACCGTGAATCCACAGAGGGATCCAGCTGCTACTGATGAGGCGGTGACGAATGGTGAGGAGGTGTATAATACCATTCGTGCCTGGTAAACATAGCTTGAAAGCTATCTGGACCAACATAGGGTGATCCGTGGAAAGAAGATCCGTCAGAGATCTCTATCGGGTGGTTTGGTGTACCACTGGCAGGTTCGACGGGGTCCGTATCCTCGTCCATATCGTCCGCGTGATCACCTGAGAAATGGTCATCTGGCCCCAGTGGGTTAAAACCCCCTGGTTCTGGTATGAAATCGGCCGGGTTAAACCAGCCCCTGAAGACAGGTGTAGGGTCTCCAAAAGAATGATGCGATAAGGATCGCTGTAACGGTATGTATGAGGGTTGAGGGTTGTTGGGCTCATACTCCGGCTGTGGCCCGTAAGGGTTATGGACATGAGGTGTTGAACTGTGTGAAACCGACCGTCTAGCCGGCTCAAAGAGGTTCCTCCGGTTTTGCCGGGGATCGTCGCTCTCTGTGGTCGAAGGAGCTCGCACATTCGAGGGTCCTGCCTCGTTGTCATTGGGGGCGGTGATTGGCCCCTTTCCACGTCCTCTTCTTCTAAAGAATCTTGGCGGCATTTTGTTAATCCTGTCAATATAGCATGAGATAACAAACCAAAAATATATGCAAAATAAAGGACAACACAAACAAAGTGGAATTTGTCCTATGTTATATGTCTAGACTCGAAAGTTTAGATATGTGCAATTGTGTAACTGAGATTAAACACAAAAGGCTAGTGGTTAATTCACTCAGTGTTGGCTCTGATACCAACCTGTCACACCCCGATTTCCACGTGTCACCGGTGGGCCCGGTGGGGAGTATCGTGACGTGGTTGGCAACATAATAGTCAAACAACACAATATATAAATATGCACAGCGGAAGCAATTGAGAAATATAAATTCAACTTTAATAATATTGTAATATCGTGTATCACAACAGTTGAATGTTTGTCCACAGAAGGATCAAAAATAAATAATAGTTCAACAGACTTTAGGCATCTTAAGCTTGCGAGACTTCTATTGATGCTAAGGAGAAATCCCAGCCAATTACGCTTAGTACCTGCATTTAATCTTTTTGGGAAAATACGTCAGTTTACACAGGTAAATACAATCAACTGACTCATTTTAGAAAATGATTGAAAATTGATTTGGATGCACGTGGCATAAACATTTTATTTAACTTGGGAGAATTATTTAAATATATAATCTTGTGAACGAATTACATGTTCTTTGTGCGTTCAGTAGCCCGGATCATGTCCGGGTTAAAGATCAATAGACACACCACAATATTCTTTTGTGCACTGACGGGTGTACGCCTACACCCCGCGCTTAAGTCGTGGCCATTTCGTAAAATGATGCCAAGGATATCCGGGACATGGTCATTAACCCCCCAAAGGCTTTAAGTAACAAGAATGTTTAAATGATCCGATCAAATTATTCAATTAACCACCCAACGATGGAAGATTTGATGCCCGATCAAGCGGTATTCTATATACCGTAACCCAAGCCCGTATAGGGAAAATAAGTTAAAAGTATTTACCTGAGCAATGTAATAATCACAATAAGAAAAATGCAAGTAGCTTTTACTGGTACTCCTAATCTGGAACGAAGGTTTATAATAACCTATTAGAATCCTAACGGGTCTTTAATTAAGCTAAAGCTTAGACCGGTTAGTTTCAAAGATACGGTTCGTACGCACGGTTAAGCGAAGACCGGATAGAATGTGATTTAGACCCAACAAGTTCGGAGACTTTTTTAATATGGGTAATTCATACATATTCTGGATTTTTAGATAAAACCGATAAGGTTTGACCCGTTTAGGCTAGTTTATGTAAACTAGTTACATAAACCGAACCGAACGCGTAATAAGCGTAACAGGTATACATATGAGCCATTTACAGGTTTCCTAAGTTAATATGCTCCAAATATGTTGTGACGTCAGTAAGATATCATTTATTATGCCCGAAATGAATTTAAACACAAACTATGCCCCGTAGGGGTAGTTTGGTCATTTATAAGGTGATAAAAGAGTTTAAGTAGTATCCTGAGTTACAGGTCTGATGTAATCAGCAAAGATAATTAATTTGCTAAGTTATATCAGTAGGGTATGGTATATATGTGAAATTTATCAATTATAACCAAACTATGCACCGTAGGGGCATTTTGGTAATTTCACATAAGCCGAAAAGCTCAAAACTGAAGTCTGAGTTTATCAACCTTTTCTTACTATTAAAATATTATAATTTGCCTCAAATATCAGTAGGTATCACCTTTGGTATGTTTAAAATAGTTTTAGTACATACTATGCGTTAAAAACGCTTAAAAAGGCGATTAGAAGCCGTTTCCGGGTTCGATACTTAAATCTGATATTTTTATATTTCCAGAAGGCTTAAAATAATTTATTTATCATATGTGATCAGTAGCAAAAGGTTTGGAGTCATTTAGATGTGTAAAACTCATTTTATGGCCCGTAAGGGCAAAACCGACAATTACCGGATTAAGCCTACGACTATGAGTTATGCTCAGCCTAAAATTAATTAAAAATCTTCAAAAATCCCAAAATAATATATAACATCAGTGGGTAAAGAGTTTGATATCAAAAAGTATGTCTAAGTAAGCTATACGCTAATTACGCCGTTTAATTAACATAAAGCTTTCATTTTACGCTAACGAGCATAACTCTTAATCTACACCTCAAACTGATGTCAAATTTTGTATGCAAGTTTAACTATCAGTAAGTAAAGTTTCTACTCTTTTACATTTCCAAAAATCACGTTTTAAGGTGAAAAGGGCATAATGGTCAACATATGAGCAATTAACGGAATCATGCATATTAATTAGATAGCTAATGATCCGAGGTGTATGATCACAGAGGGTTATACTAGCATGTAACCTGGTCCAAATAAAGCTCTAAGGAATTTCTAAAACATACCATAACGGGTCAGAACTGAAAGTCAAAGTATAAGTCAAACTATGCGACTTTCGGTTCCGAACCGGGTCTAAACAGGAAATTGTCGGGTTGAACATGTTTAGACATGTTCTTACACTAATTACCAAGTTATATTAATGATCAAACAGGTTGTATGTGTTCTACATTGCTAATCATGCATAAATTGTAATTTAAACATTTTGTTGACTTTTTATTAGTATGTTTGACCCGACATTTGACCTAGTTAGAGTGGGAATCAGGGGGAACCCTTCTGAGGGTTTATTACCCACATAATTACCAACTTATAACTATTTTTGATTCGAGATTTGACTGAGCCATTATTAATTAATCTCGAAGTCAAACCGTAATTACGACTGTTTGACTTTTAGCTAAATGACTAAGCTAAACTCAATAAAAGAAGGTTAAGCAAACTTACAAGAGTCCTAAGCTTGATTAGTGATCACTTGAGAGAAGACTTGAGCTCCAGAATGATCAGGAATGCAAGAATGAATGTGTGAAGAACTTGTTGCAACTTAGTGCTTTATATAGTGATTTAATCACCACAATTTGTTGACACACAAGTCTACACTTCACCACAACTAATCGACAAGTGTTCCTAGTGCTTAGGGGGTGCCTAGGGGTCGCCCTTTATGTGGAAAATCGGATAAAATCGAGCAGAATGCAAAAGGCAGGCAAGAACCCAATATTTTCGGAGCTGGTAGTCCCTCACGTGGCGCGAAGGACCCCCCCTAGGCTTCGCGTGGCGCGAGGCCTCCTCTGCACAAAATCAAAACTTGTGATTTGTTGGGTTTTGATCCTTGGCTCTTCAAACTTCGTTTAGACACTTGTTTCTTGCATTATGAACCCTCATAATTGATCTATAAGGGCTTTAAAACATATACCCACTTTGTTAAGTCCCCGGTTAACTTTATTGTTACCCGAAAAGTCCTAACTTCCAACGTTTACGCTTTAACCCTTCGCACACGAATTTGATCATAACTTTCTCATACGATAACGAAACTTTATGAAATTTATATCGTGAATTCTAGTGAGCATAATTAACAGTTACAAAGCTTCAGGTTTGTTAAAAGGTCACTCAGAGGTATAACTTAAACATGTTGACACATTTAACCCCTGTAGTTTGTAATTTCTCACTTTCTTTCATATTTAGCTTCGTATGATCCATGATTTATTCGTTTGAAGGTATGAGCATTATGTAGGGTTAATGTACAATATATTTATTCACTGTTGACACTTCGAATACGTATATTCACATACTTTCCATGTTTGTCAACTTTAGTCCTTCTATACTATTCTTTCACATGTTTTAAACATATGACACGTGTCAACACATTATAGGACGTGAATTTTCGAGGTGTTACATTGGACCTACACCTAGGCCTCAATTCTAATGTCTGACTGCTTTCTGTAGTTCTGTTGACACAAAGTGTCTTACCGGTGAGTTTACAAGTATTTCTGACGCAACGCTCTCGTTTATGCACCAAGCAATATTTTGTAGTATACAACGTGCGTGAATTCACTTGTTTATCATGTAATCAGTCAATGTTGTCATTTAAGCACATAATTGCAGTCATTAAATAACAATTAAAGTGTACGGAAATTACTGGTTTGGTGCCAGTTGTCACAGTCTCCCCCTGTTAAAAGAATTTCGTCCCGAAATTCAGGCTGAACTAACTCTCGTTGGAGTCTTTTTGAATAGGTGGGGATACTTTTCTTTGAACTGGTCTTCACGTTCCCACGTGTACTCGGGTCCGTGCTTAGAGTTCCAACATACCTTGACAAGTTTAACAGTGCTCCTCCTGGTCTTGTTGACTTTCCAGTCTGTAACCTCAACGGGTTGTTCTGTAAATCGGAGGGCGTCATCAATATGTACTTCATCTGCAGGGATGATCACGTCTTCTTGTGTTGGACTCTTCTTGAGGTTGGATACATGGAACGTATCATGTACTCCATTAAATTCTTCCGGTAATTCCAACTTGTATGCCACGGTACCAAATCTTTCCAAGATTCTGAATGGTCCGATGTATCGTGGGTTCAGCTTTCCACGTTTTCCAAATCTTACTACGCCCTTCCAAGGTGAGACCTTTAACAACACTTTGTCTCCCACCTCGAATTCTGCTGGTTTTCTTTTCAGATCAGCGTAGCTCTTTTGTCGATCTCGAGCCGCCTTAATGCGCTCTTGGATCTGCATAATCTTGTCGGTTGTCTCTTGTACAAGTTCAGGACCAACCATACGTTGATCTCCAGCGTCTGCCTAACATAAGGGCGATCGGCACTTGCGGCCATACAGAGCTTCGAACGGCGTGGCCTTTATGCTTGTATGATAACTGTTATTGTAGGAAAACTCAACTAAAGGTAGGTGAGTATCCCAGCTGCCACCAAGATCCATGACACATGCGCGAAGCATATCTTCTAACGTTTGTATAGTCCGCTCGCTCTGGCCGTCTGTTTGTGGATGGAATGTTGTGCTAAGATCTAACTGAGATCCAAAGGCTTCCTGAAAGGATTGCCAGATTCTTGAGACAAAGCGTCCATCTTTGTCTGAAATGATTGAGATAGGTACTCCATGACGTGCCACGATTTCTCTTAAATATATCTCAGCAAGCTTCCCAGTGCTGTCTTTTTCTCGGATCGGTAAGAAGTGCGCAGACTTCGTTAACCGATCTACTATTACCCATATCATATCGTGCCCTCTAGGGGTCCTGGGTAACTTTGTTATGAAGTCCATCGAGATTTGCTCCCACTTCCACATAGGTATCGCTGGTTGTTGTAGTAGGCCAGACGGTTTCTGACATTCGGCCTTAACCTTAGCACAGGTTAAGCATTTTCCAACGTAAACAGCAACATTGCTTTTAAGTCTTGGGCACCAGTAGTATTCTTTCAAGTCTTGATACATCTTGTCCGATCCTGGATGGATCGAGTATCTCGATTTGTGCGCTTCATCAAGGATGACTTCTCGTATGCCACCATAGAACGGAACCCAAATACGCTTCTTAAAGTATAAGGCTCCCTCTTCATTTGGCACCATATATTTCAACATACCCCGGAGGTATTCAGCTCTACGATTTTCTTGCTTAAAGGCTTCTTGTTGTGCATCACGAATGCGCGTAGTGAGGTTCGTTCGAATAGTCATTTCCAACGCTCGAACCCTTAGGGTCTTAACCCTTTCTTTCCGGCTTAACGCATCTGCTACAACGTTTACCTTTCCAGGATGGTACTTAATCTCACAGTCATAGTCATTCAGCAGCTCGACCCATCGCCGCTGGCGCATATTCAATTCCTTCTGATCAAATATGTGTTGTAAGCTTTTGTGATCTGTGAAGATTGTACAGCGAGTACCATATAGATAGTGTCGCCAGATCTTCAAGGCGAATACCACTGCGCCCAGCTCCAGGTCGTGAGTGGTATAGTTTCTTTCATGAACCTTCAATTGTCTTGAAGTGTAAGCGATGACTTTTTGGCGCTGTATAAGCACGCAACCCAAACCTTGTCGTGAGGCGTCGCAGTATACCACAAAGTCTTCAGTGCCTTCGGGTAATGATAGTATCGGTGCATCGCATAGCTTGTTCTTGAGTAGTTGGAAGGCTTCTTCTTGTTTAACACCCAGTCGTACTTCTTGTCTTTCTGCGTAAGGGTCGTTAGCGGTTGAGCTATCTTTGAGAAATTCTCGATGAATCGCCGATAATAGCCTGCTAAGCCCAAAAATTGCCAAACTTCAGTTGGGGTTTTGGGAGCTTCCCAATTCTTTATTGCTTCTATCTTGGACGGGTCTACATGAATGCCCTTCTCATTCACAACGTGACCAAGAAATTGTACTTCGCGAATCCAGAATTCGCATTTCGAGAACTTTGCATAAAGCTTCTCTTTCTTCAGTAGTTCCAAGATGGTTCTGAGATGTTGCTCGTGCTCTTCTTTCGTTCGCGAGTAAATCAGGATATCATCGATAAATACAATCACGAATTTATCGAGATATTTTTTGCATACGCGGTTCATCAGATCCATAAAGACCGCTGGTGCATTCGTCAACCCGAATGGCATCACAAGAAATTCGTAGTGCCCATAGCGTGTTCTGAATGCAGTCTTTGGTATGCTTTCCTCTTGGATTCTCAGCTGATGGTATCCAGATTGAAGGTCGATCTTGGAATAGTAGCTTGATCCTTGCAATTGATCAAATAAGTCATTAATCCTCTGTAGCGGGTACCGATTCTTGATAGTGAGCTTGTTTAGTTCCCTGTAATCGATACACATCCGCAGTGTTCCATCCTTCTTCTTCACGAATAATACAGGAGCTCCCCAGGGCGAGAAGCTTGGCCTTATAAATCCTTTATCCAACAACTCCTGAAGTTGTGTAGACAATTCTTGCATTTCGGATGGTGCAAGCCGATAGGGTGCCTTGGCTACAGGAGCGGCTCCTGGAACCAAGTCTATACGGAATTCGACTTGTCGTTGCGGGGGTAGTCCTGGCAGATCTTCGGGAAAAACATCAGGAAATTCCTTCACCATAGGAATGTCTTCGAGTTTCGGCTCCTCAGCCTTCTTATCTACCATGTGTGCTAGGAAGGCAACACATCCTTTCCTTAAGCACTTATGTGCCTTCATACAGCTGATGATTCGAAGAGGTGCGTCTCGTTTTTCTCCATGCACGATGAGAGTTTCATCATTCGCCAAAGGGATGCGAATGATTTTCTCGTGACAAATAACTTCAGCTTTGTTCTTGGACAACCAGTCCATGCCGACTACTACATCGAAGCTACCCAATTGAATAGGTAAGAGGTCGATGCTAAAATTTCGTTCACCAAGTTCCAATGAGCAGCCTCTAACGACTTCGCCCGATTTAACAAGTTTACCGTTGGCTAGTTCTATGGAATAAGGAATTTCTAATCTACTAGATTCTATTCCAAGCATGCGTTTAAATTCCACAGACATGAAGCTATAATCGGTGCCAGTGTCAAATAATATGGATGCAAAGTGATTGTTAACGAGAAACGTACCGGTGACCACGTTAGGGTCCTCGCATGCGTTCTTTGCTCCAATCACAAATGCTCGAGCCTGAGCATTGTTTCCCTCTGGGCAGTCCTTCATGAAATGATCATTGCTTCCACATCTGAAGCATCCTTGGTTCCGCCCCTTCTCGTTACCATTCTTGTTACCAACACCATTTCCATTCCGGTTCTTTCCTTTTCCCCAACAGTCTTCTGTTTGATAACCCAACCTACCACATTTGTCACATCTTGGAATGCGACAAGCTCCTTCATGATGAAACTTACATTTTTGGCATTTAGGCATGGTGCCTTGGTATCCTTTGGTTGCAAGAGTTTTCGTCTCCTGAGGCGGGTTAGTGTCGCGCTTCTTGCTGAAACCCTTGTTGTTGCGAGTTGCTTGGTTCAGGTTTGCATGTTTCCTTTTCTTGTCGCCGGACGACTCGGCATGCGTCTCAGTCTTTTCTGTTGGGTTCAGTGATAGCTTCTTCATACGAACACAATCTTCAGTAAGGCTGATAGCCAGAGTTATAGCCTCGGTGATTGTTTGTGGTTTGGCCGACGTCACCATGCCACGAAATTCTGGGGCTAGTCCCCAAATGTAGCATTCAACGCGCTTGAATTCGGGAGTCACCATGTAGGGAAGCACTCTAGACAAATCGTGGAACCTTCGAGTATAACCATTAATGTCAGCACCTTCCATGGTTAGGTGCCAGAACTCCGTTTCCAGTCTTTGGAGTTCAGCACGAGAGAAGTACTTCTCTCTCATTCTTTCCTTCAGTTCGTCCCAAGTTAGGCCATAAGCGGCATCATCGCCCAAGGTTTGGGCTTGCAAGTTCCACCAAGTCAGAGCTTCATCGACGAATAACCCAATAGCAAAGGTGACTTGTTGATCTGTGGTACACTTGCTCATGCGGATAGTAGCTTCAGTCTTCTCCGTCCAGCGCACAAATGCTACTGCACCTCCTGTGCCGTCATAGTTCATCGGCTTGCAGTCGAGAAACTGCTTGAAAGTGCAGCCTGGAATTGATTCAGCCAATTCACATGTGAGCAATCAAAGAAATAATGAAACAAAGACCGTTCATAAATTTCTCCATGCTTAGCAAATTGTCTTAAGGTTACCTTGAGCTGCATTGCCTCCAGACGAATCTCCATTCCCATTACGCCTAGTGTTGCTTGGTCCTCCACTGTCTAGAGTACGGTTTGCCTCGTACTGGGCGATAGCAGCGGAGATCCTTTCTTCCAGTAGAGCGTTCAGCTCTTCAGCCGTTCTTGGCAGTGGGGGAGGAGGAGGTTGATCATCATTGCGAGCATTCACAGCTTTCTTGGGTGCCATGTTCTGACAGAACATAACACAACAGGGTTAAACATTTGTTTGATATCGTCATACTAGACAGTAGTAGGATATATATTCACAGGTATATACCACATAAGTGACATCAAAGAACTATTACTCTAGCAGAGTACTTAGTAGGCTTGCACTGAGGGAATCTATACGTGACAAGACTTGCTGTGGTTTCTGTGCACTGAATCCCATAATTATGTATGCAACCATAATTACGTAACTCCTTGCACAGTCTGCACAGTTCGTTTCATCCTCGTATTTCTTCCTCAGATGGGCCATCACTTTCAGATAAAGTCACGTATACTTGTGACATTCTACTTCTAGTATATGCTAATTATCACACATAATTGCAGGTAGTTTCTAGTCAACGACAAGTGCTACTCAAGTGCACACTAAGTCTCGTAGTGTCTTTTCTAGACTCATGTAGGCAGTTTCAGGTAGTGGATGTCGCGGGACGTTTTATGCAATGAAAACTCTTTGAAAAATTGTTTTCGTGAAAACATCCTAGATATTGTAGACTAGACTCGAGAAGGAATCCTAGTTCACTACAATCGCAGCTCTGATACCAATCTGTCACACCCCTTTCTGCGGCGGAAGCACGTGGTGTGATCATGAAAGGTTCTCATTGCATACGAAAGGTAAACATGCTACATGCTCGTAAAAATAACATCAAATACCATAATTTGAAAACATAAGTTTAGCGTTTACATCGCTAAGTAGCATAAAACATTGTCTTAAAAAGTTTACAACTTTATTTAAAGATAAACATAAGCGACATCCAAGAGCATAAGCAAGACCGCGCGCACATCCATCCTAGTTACCTGAAATACATGTGAGTTTTGGAAAAAACGTCAACATAATGTTGGTGTGAATTCATGCAGTTTTTGTATTTCACGTTTGTATACTTTGTATGAAAACATAGTTTGTGTCATGTATAAATCAAGTTTTCATAAATAAATCAAGTTTTCATGTGTACACCACGTACTCATGTATAATTCAAGTTTTCTTGAGCACCCCACGTACTCAAGTATAAATCAAGTCTTCTTGAGTACCCCACGTACTCAAGTATAAATCAAGTTTTAGTATGGCATGAATTTTATGTAAATAAAGTATTCCTGTATGTATCAGGATTGTTAATGGGTTGCAAGGCCATTAACATGTGACACGACATAGGAAGTCACTAAACCTTAGGCATTTTTCTAGTTGGCATATTCTGAGACACAAAAGCACTACTCGATACTCGCCCTCACCGAGAGTGTGGCTGCCCGGCACCCGTTAGATCTAACCTTTTGTTCTGCGGTCTAGGTATATTGTTGATTAATGGTGCTTATGGTACCCTATTCGTGACACGATTTCTCGTATCATTTCTCATATCACATCATACTTGGTTCTCGTCCTCACCAAGTGTGTTTCTAGTTATCATACCATTTGTAAACATTGTAAAAATTGTAACATGTATTTCACCCCCGAAGCTATAAAACTGAAAACAGTTAAAGAAAAGGGGGAGCATGAACTCACAACTTTGCGTTCCTCGCGTCGTAAACTTCACCGGATTTGCTTAATTAACGTCGTGACCTATACGCGTTTTCTTAATGTTAGTCCCTTGACTTGTGTCGCACAAGTACAGTCACTATTTATTTTGTGCATTCATTCATATGTTAAAAATAATTTATATTTTTAACTAATTGTCTTACTTATATTATTTTCTCAAAAATAAATATAAGTTTCTTGTATCTTGCACCCGAATTATGTATCTTTTATGTTGTACGTGTATCTTTGTGTTTTTACTTCTCAAGAGTATTTAGTGTATTTTTAAGTCTTAATACACTAGCACGTATAACACATACTATATACACTTAGCACAAAAGTTGGTGATCAAATAATATATATTTTTCTCTCAAAAATATACATACTTAAAATAATTTTTAATCTTGAAGAAATCACCATTTCTTATCACCAAAAATTAGGGAAACCTTGGTAATATTTTTAAATACATTTTTAGGGAATAAGTTTCTCAAAAACTTATATTTTTCTAAGTGTCAATATTTATAGAAATTTTGACAGAGTTTCCCCTAAAAATAGAGGTTTCCCATGTTTATCAAAACATGTGTTTATTTTCTTTTAAAATCATTATAACTCAAGTTCAACAACGGTCATCAACAATATACATTAATTTCTCCATTTCAGTTTTAATATACAAAACTGGGCTATTTTCGGACATTTTAACAAAATAGTTATCTTATTCCAAAAAATCCCAAACTTTTAAAGAATGTCTTAAACGATCCAAATACTACTGTGTAAAAATATCGAGATCCAATTCATTACCAATATTTTATGAAAATTCATTTTCCGAACTGCAATCAGATTCACCTTTTTCTCACTGCAGTCCACGGAATAATTTATTTAAAATTCATCGTAAGTCCGATTTACGAAATTCTAGTGGAAGGATTACAAATACATCAGTGGTCATCTACAGTACAAGTTTATGAGCTAATTCTACACAGAACTCAAGTTATGACTAAAAACATTTCGCCCATTTACTGCAGTAGAAACTCAGCTTTAGTTGCTGTTACAAAAAGGGTCTTTAAAAATAGTAAACGAAGGCCAAAAATTATGATTCCAGTGCCATTAGAATCGTATTTCATAATAACACGTGATAGACTCAAGAAAATCAAGTTTTTGTCAAGTTACGATCTGGTTACAGCCAGTTGAAGTTGGCTGGAAACTTTACTCAGCATACTTTTTATAGTCTAGATGCCACTAAAATGTACACATATGATTACCATTCATTCTAATAATGATTTATATCATTACGTAAGTCATTTACAGCAGATTATTGTTTATATAATTCAGATTTATCAGGTATTACATGATGGGATTTTAACATGTTCATCAAAGTAATTTCATCCATATGAAATAAAAACGCAGCGGAAAAATAAGTTTAAAACATGTTACTTTTATAAGATATAAAACCATTTATATGCAAAATCCCAAAACCCGGATCCATATATCAAACACAACCATAGGATGTTTAGAAAACTACCTTCTTGAAGTGCAAGGATTATGAAACGGATGATGCTTCTTGAAATGGTTGTCTTCAAGAGTAGAAGACCTCAAGCTTGTATACCCCAAGCTTCCAACAAACACCACAAGTTTAGCTAGGATTTAACACTTGAAGATCAAAATTTGAATACTTGAAAGAACCCTTTAATGGCCGAAAATTAGAGAGTAAAATTCAGCTCTCATTCTTCATTTTTGGTCATTTGTTTTATTTAAATATTAGAGAGAATATCATCAAGACCAAGACCCAATCAAAACCTCTTACACATGCAAAATTGCATGTCATAGGATTGGACCAACATGGGTCTTGGGAAGACCCCATAGTGGACGGCCCTAAGGGGTTTTCTTTTAAAAAAAATCCAATTTTTTATAACAAATAAAGTCTTGTTTAATTTTATAACTTTTATAAAATATAACACTATGTTTGCAAGACTTTATATAATCTTTTATAATGTTATTTAACCTATTAAATAACAAAATAAAATATTCTCTCAAAATAAATTATCCACATAATTTATTGGTTTCTCAAGTGTAATTATTTAGAAAACCAATTTCTAAATATTGTAAGTGTTAATATTTATTTGTTTGATCATATCACAAATAAATAATATAAGTGTTTGTCTAGCTTGTTATTGGGTATGACTCGACTTGGATCATAACGTACTAGCCACATCAATTTATTATGTGTCTTGGGCATACAGAGTCCAACAATCTCCCACTTGCACAAGATACATAGAAGATTGATGCAAGCAGTAAATGACGCCTAACTACGGTTTACTACCCCCAATACGTATGACTATGTTTGCCATTCAATAACATCATCCCTTTCAAGTCCCTTACTTGAACATGATTTAGGTGAATCTATCATTTATCCTTTCGTTACAGATGTCATGTTAAATCCAGAGACACAGAGTGATCACTCTCTGTTGATTTAACTTTAGCAGGCCTTAGACATCTTACTCTCAACGAATAAGAGGAACAAATCCCATCTTGACTACATACGTCTCTCACAATCACCTTGTACTACACCTGAGCTCAGCCTTATGTACTGTCATATTACTGACAGCGAAGAAATAAGTCAAGGCATAATATTTGGTGAATATCAAGACCCAATATGTATCTCAGGTCAGAGGATACTATGATATTCGCCTTAACTCAAAATTTACTTATGATCAATCACAAATGATTCCATGCAGTAATATTTGAGAGCGAGTCAATCCAATATTTGTATCCCACAAATATCTATGAACTTTGGCAGCAACACTTTGCTCTATATTCATATCTAATGAATATCCACCAATCCAAGTTCATAATAGTCTTACATTCATATTTGTTCCCACAATTATGATCGACTATGGACATTTAGAATAATTAACTTATTCACGGATTTAAACATGCTAATATGAAACATAACTCAAAATACCATAAAAGAGTTAAATTAATAATTGTTTCAATATCCAAATACAAAATTAGATCAAATCCAATCACTAGAATATCGAAGTCCTAAGGAACATGTATGACCCTCATGTTTTGCCCTGTCAAGGAGCTTCGTGAGTGGATCCGCAATGTTTTGATCTGTGTGAACTTGGCGGATACATATCTTTCCCTTTTCAACTTCATCCCTTATGTAGTTGAATCTCCGCTCGATATGTCTAGTCTTTTGGTGCGCACGAGGTTCCTTGATTTGAGCAATCGCACCCTCGTTATCACAAAAGATCTCTAGGGGGTCCTGAATGGTAGGGACCACCCCTAGGTCGGCTATAAATTTCTTCAGCCATGCAGCTTCCTGGGCTGCCAATGAAGCGGCGATGTATTCTGATTCTGTAGTGGACAATGCTACTACGTCTTGTTTTGAGCTCTTCCAAGAGACTGCTCCTCCATTTAAAATGAAGACATACCCCGATTGCGATCGAGAATCATTTCGATCGGTTTGGAAACTCGCGTCCGTGTAACCCTTTACAACGAGCTCCTCCTCACCAGATCCATATATTAAGAACATATCCTTAGTCCTCCTAAGATATTTCAATATGCTTTTAACAGCCATCCAATGACTGTTACCTGGATTCTGCTGGTATCTACTCGTCATGCTCAAGGCGCATGAAACGTCCGGTCTGGTGCATATCATTGCATACATGATGGATCCTATAGCTGACGCATATGGGATTCTTTTCATTTTCTCTTGCTCATCCTTTGAGCTAGGACATTGAGATGTATTCAATATTATCCCCTTTTGAATAGGTACAAAACCTCTCTTAGAGTTCTCCATTTGGAACCTATTCAAGACTTTGTCAATGTATGCACTTTGGTTTAAACCTATCAAGCGCCTTGATCTATCCCTATAGACCTTTATTCCCAGAATGTAGGCGACTTCACCAAGATCCTTAATGGAAAAACAATTTCCAAGCCAAGCTTTTACACCTTCCATGGTTGGAATGTCATTCCCAAATAGTAGAATGTCATCGACATACAGTACTAAGAAAGTGATGATGCTCCCACTAGCTTTCTTATACACACAAGCTTCATCACCGTTCTTGATGAATCCAAAATTCTTAATTTCTTCATCAAAACGATGATTCCAACTTCTAGATGCTTGTTTCAATCCATAGATTGATTTCTTTAACTTGCATACTTTGTCAGGATGTTTTGGATCGACAAAACCTTCAGGCTGAACCATATAGACATCTTCATCAAGATATCCATTAAGAAAATCCGTTTTGACATCCAATTGCCAGATCTCATAGACGTAATATGCAGCTATGGCAAATAATATCCTGATTGACTTTAGCATCGCCACAGGAGAGAAGGTCTCATCATAATCAATCCCTTAAGTTTGAGTGAAACCTTTTGCTACAAGTCTTGCTTTGTAAGTATCCAAGTTACCATGCATATCTGTTTTCTTCTTGAAGACCCACTTACTTCCAACTACTTTGGAGTTGAGTGGTGGCACAACCAATTCCCAAACTTGGTTGTCATACATGGATTGCATCTCTATGTTCATGGCTTCAAGCCCTTTGTCACAATCAGATTTTGACATTGCATCATGGTATGTGGTTGGTTCATCTGAATCTACCACGTAGCATCCATCCATGAAAAATCCATATCTTTCAGGTGGACTACTAATTCTACCAGATCTGCGAACATTTTGTGTGTTCCGATCAACCTCTTGATCATTTTCAACAACATCTTGTTGAGTGCTAGTATCAACCAAACGTGTATCGTCTTGTGGTTCTTGATCCTCTTCAAGTTCCACTGTTCTACTACTAGTTCCTTCTATAAGGAATTTAGCTTCTAAGAACTTACCCTTTCGAGCAACAAATACCTTTTGCTCGGTTGGATCGTAGAAATAATATCCTATATCATCTTTAGGATATCCTACAAAGATACACTTAGTAGATCGGACTTCCAATTTATTCGGAGTGTATTGCTTAACATAAGCTTCACAACCCCAAACCCTTAAGAATGATAATGATGGAGGGTTTCCATGCCATATTTCAAAAGGTGTCCTTTCTACTTTCTTGGTTGGGGCCATATTTAGTATACGGACTGCGGAGAGCAAAGCGTAACCCCAAAATGATAGAGGTAATGTGCTTCTAGCCATCATAGATCGAACCATATCTAATAGAGTTCGATTTCTCCTTTCGGACACACCATTGTGTTGTGGTGTTCCAGGTGGAGTAAGTTGTGAAATGATTCCACAACTTCTAAGATGATCTTGAAAAGCACCACTTAGGTATTCACCTCCTCTATCGGTACAAAGGACTTTAATTGTTTTCTTGAGTTGATTTTCTACTTCACTTTTGAAGTCTTTGAACATTTCAAATGCTTCATCCTTGTGTCTTAGTAAGTACACATATCCATAACGACTATAGTCGTCGGTAAAGGTAATGAAGTATCTTTCACCATTCCTAGTCATCGGCTTAAAAGGACCACATACATCTGAATGTATGATGCCAAGTAAGTCTTTTGCCCTTTCAAAAGTTCCACTAAAGGGTGTCTTGGTCATTTTGCCTTGTAAACAAGATTCGCATACATCAAATGAATTATCTTCATTTGTATTCAGAAGACCATTTTTCTGAAGTGTATGCATGCGATTCTTGCTTATATGTCCAAGGCGACAATGCCAAAGATAGGAATCACTCAAATCCATTTTGAGTTTCTTGTTGGTTACTTGGTACATTGAGCTATCATATGATGCGTTATCATGATCTAATTCATAAATACCATTTAAGGACATAGCTTTAAAATAAAACACATCATTCTTAGAAACATAAATATCATAGTTAACAAATTCGAAATTGAAACCAGATTGTTTTAAAAGGGAAACAAAAATTATGTTCCTAGTCAAACTAGGAGCATATAAAACATTCTTCAAAATCACTTCCAAACCACTTGGAAGCTTTAAAACGTAGTCTCCTTGAGCTTCGACTTCAACTTTTGCTCCGTTGCCCATAAAGAGACTACTGTCTCCCTTCTTGTAATGTCTACTTCTTCTGAACCCCTGCAACGAATTGCAAATATGAGTTCCACATCCGGTATCTAGTACCCATGTGTTAGAAGAAATAACATTAAGCTCAACATGTATCATAAAGATAGTACCTGAGGTTTGCCCTGCATCCCTCTTGTTTTTCAACTCCTTGAGATAGGTTGGACAATTTCTCTTCCAATGTCCTATCTCACCACATTCAAAACATGGGTCATTTGTAGAAACCTTTTGCTTCTTCTCCTTCGGTTTGGTGGGTTCTGCTTTAGCTTTTCCCTTTCCCTTGACGTGCCCCTTTTCTTTTAGCATAGTTTGCTTTAGAGTCGGGGTGGGGCCTCTTTTTGTTGCCTCCTTCATTGATCGCTAGGACGGGTAAAGCCTTTTTGCCCATTCCTGCTTCGGCCGTTTTGAGCATTGCATGAAGTTCACCAATGCTCTTGTCCCATCCATTCATGTTGTAATTCATTACAAAACTCTCAAATTTCTTTGTTAAAGAGTTGAGTATCAAATCCGTAGCCAACTCTTTAGAGACGGGACAATTTAGCCGTTCGAGGCGATCAATGTGGCTTTTCATCTTGAAAACATAAGATGATACCGATTGGGTTTCCTCCATTCGACATGCATGAAGCGCTCGAACAGTTTCGAAGCGTTCTACCCTTGCTTGTTGTAGGAACATTTCCTTTAACTGGGTAATCATGTCGTATGCCCCGTGGTGTTCAAAATCCTTTTGAATTTCGGGAATCATAGTTCCCAACATGAGGCATGAGGCTTGCATGGAGTCCTCGGTATACTTAACCCAATCGTTGTAGGCTTCCACATCTTCCACGTTAGGTTCATCGGGAATAGGATCGTCCAACACATAGGATATTTTCTCTTGCTTGAGAACGATTCTCAAGTTTCGAAACCAATCCATGAAGTTGTTATGGTTGAGACGATCCTTTTCAAGGATGGTTCTTAGTGACAGGTTTCGGACGGTTTGGTTAATCGGGTTTGCATTGTTAGCGGCCATCTACAAAATTTAACAAGTTCAATTTTAGTATTTTCGATATTATTATATTTTAATCATTAATACCCTTTTTGTGTCATAAAGACAATTAATAATTAAAATCAAGAATCCAACGTTACATTTAAATATTGGTTAGGTGACCTTTATCCCTCTATTTAAATTAACAAGGTAGTCAACGTTTGACAATTGCAACTCTTTGCAACTTCTAGCCATATGGGATCGGTTAAACATCTTTATGTTTAGTTGGCATGTTTAATCCCATCAACACCTTTGTTCCCCATGCTTTGGTGACCCTAAGTTCATGGTTTCCAAATCAAGTCGTCCAACTTACACACACGTGTGAGTTTATTCACATAAGTGGTTAGGTGACCTTTATCCCACAAATATGGTAAACCCACCTCGAACATACAAGTTCCCTCAAATGTGGTTAGGTGACCTTTATCCCACAATAAGAGTTCCCAAGTGTTTCGAGTGTTGTATAAAAGGATGGTGTTTGACTTGTTTTATAAAAGGGTTTTTAATATTTCAAAATTCTAGTTTAGAAGATATTATGTACCATATATTTGCATGCATTCAAATCAATGGTACTTTAGTGAAAACTGATTTTCATGGTTCTTTTTAATAAAACCCATTTTATTATAAAATCATTAATTTTTAATAAAACCTTTATTAAACATTTTAATGACTTTTCAAGAACCAATTTTACGCTTGTTGTTGATTATTAGTTTGTTAAGTCATGCATATCTACATATCATCTAATCAACAAAATAAACAACCACACAAGCATAACATACAACAATAGGTGCATAACCATAGCCAACTATTTTGACAACACTTGTTAGCCGAAACAAGTGTGTCAAAAGGTCCTTCCTAAAGGGTGAAAAATGACACAAGTAATGTGTCGTTGAACTCCCACTTGATCCCGCATCCAAATGCTTCAAGTCTCCATCTTGTGTTGTGATTTCTCCACCTTCTTTGAGCTTCCAAAAGTCTTTTATTTTCAGCTCCAAACTCCTTTGGACTTCAAAAATGTGTTTTGGTTAATCGGGTTAAAATCCCGTTGAGAACGATGAAGTTCTTTGGACCGAATATTATGGTCCAAACCAAAACCGCATTTTTGTGTGCATCTTCTTTTACAAAATATATCCTAATACATTTTTTTCTAGTAAAATAAAATGCACCTAATCTATTTACTTTACATACCAAATGAAATAAATAAATTACATATCTTCTAATGGAAGAACAAAATAATTATTACAACCCATTGAAATAATAAATCACAACACAATCATTCAACACAAAGTCATGGCTAGGTCATATGCACCAAAATATATATCCAAATATATATATATTAATATCAAGAAGCATAAAAAAAAATGGTTCCCTTTTATAAACATTTTCGGCTATTTTCAAAAAACCGAAAAGTTAAGTTTTGTCCAAACAAACAAATCATCCATATGAAATAAATTTTTCAAGATTCTCTTATGCATGTAAGAAAATAATCTTGAAAAACAAAGGGTTAACCATGTTAAAAATTTTCGGCCATAGGGTTTTCTTGAAACCCGAAACCCGAAATTTTTAATCTATTGAAGTATGCACTCATATAAGCGGCTCTAGATGCCATTGATGGGATTTTAACATGTTCATCAAAGTAATTTCATCCATATGAAATAAAAACGCAGCGGAAAAATAAGTTTAAAACATGTTACTTTTATAAGATATAAAACCATTTATATGCAAAATCCCAAAACCCGGATCCATATATGAAATGTATACTATCAAACACAACCATAGGATGTTTAGAAAACTACCTTCTTGAAGTGCAAGGATTATGAAACGGATGATGCTTCTTGAAATGGTTGTCTTCAAGAGTAGAAGACCTCAAGCTTGTATACCCCAAGCTTCCAACAAACACCACAAGTTTAGCTAGGATTTAACACTTGAAGATCAAAATTTGAATACTTGAAAGAACCCTTTAATGGCCGAAAATTAGAGAGTAAAATTCAGCTCTCATTCTTCATTTTTGGTCATTTGTTTTATTTAAATATTAGAGAGAATATCATCAAGACCAAGACCCAATCAAAACCTCTTACACATGCAAAATTGCATGTCATAGGATTGGACCAACATGGGTCTTGGGAAGACCCCATAGTGGACGGCCCTAAGGGGTTTTCTTTTAAAAAAATCCAATTTTTTATAACAAATAAAGTCTTGTTTAATTTTATAAGTTTTATAAAATATAACACTATGTTTGCAAGACTCTATATAATCTTTTATAATATTATTTAACCTATTAAATAACAAAATAAAATATTCTCTCAAAATAAATTATCCACATAATTTATTGGTTTCTCAAGTGTAATTATTTAGAAAACCAATTTCTAAATATTGTAAGTGTTAATATTTATTTGTTTGATCATATCACAAATAAATAATATAAGTGTTTGTCTAGCTTGTTATTGGGTATGACTCGACTTGGATCATAACGTACTAGCCACATCAATTTATTATGTGTCTTGGGCATACAGAGTCCAACATTACATCTCTCATCTCATGTTTTATGCAAAGCTCTATGTTCATGACTTCTTCACAAGATTCATTAGAGTTCTTATTATTTTGATCATTAGCCATCATTAACCACTCAAACAAGATGTAAAAAAGCAAAGATCTAAGTTCTTACCACTAGCTCAAGGCTAGGGATGTTCAAGAGAAGGAAACGAGTGGACAAAAGCAAACGGTTAAGGTCCTTCGAACTCCGAATGTTTCTAGCTTCGTTAACCACCTCCTTGCACCTTAATACAAGCTTGGAATGGATGATTGAAGGTTGAAGATGGTGGTGATGGGGCTGCTTGGTTTCAGCCGATTGGAGAAGAAGGAGGAGAGAAGAAGTGTGGGGTGTTATGTGGTGTGAGAGTTATGAAGCTCATTGTCCCCTAGTCTTACTTATAATCCATTTTAAGGGTTCTACCATTGTGTAATATGTCCAATATCAACACAACATATCAAATAAATTATCAAAAGAAATCAAGGGGTGTACTCCCTTGTCTAGAACCGGTTATGGGGGGGGGGGGTAGCTAGTTAGGTTTCAATTCACAATTACATCTTCTAGTTACCTTTCAAGTGTTGATTTTTAGTGTTAAATGTGTTTAGGTGTTTTAGGATATGATATGATGTTTAGGGACCATAACTAGCTTGGTAATGTTAAAATAATGTCTCTAATAATATTTTGATGTTCCGGGTAAAGTCCGGTTGTTCGGTTAGATACCGGTTCGTTAAAGTGCTAAATTGCACCGTTTAGTGTCTTTTAAGTATCTTTTTGTGACACTTTTAATTCCCGACACTTAGGGAAGTATTCTGGTTGATAAATCATAATTTCTGCATAATACTTCAGTGCCATTATGCTGATTATAGCTGATTTTAGATAAGTTATGCACTTACGTATTTTAGCTTCCGTAAGGTATATATGTAAACCCTTGTATGTATTCTAGGGTTTTAATGTATTCTTGTCGTTGGACCTACACCTAGGCCTCAATTCTAATGTCTGACTGCTTTCTGCAGTTCTGTTGACACAAAGTGTCTTACCGGTGAGTTTACTAGTATTTCTGACGCAACGCTCTCGTTTATGCACCAAGCAATATTTTGTAGTATACAACGTGCGTGAATTCACTTGTTCATCATGTAATCAGTCAATGTTGTCATTTAAGCACATAATTGCAGTCATTAAATAACAATTAAAGTGTACGGAAATTACCGGTTTGGTGCCAGTTGTCACAACTTGCTTCATGCGAATTACTCCCTCTCACATCCAACACACACATTCTATTTGCTCCTTCATCCGAATCTGAATATACTTCAGAAGAGGATCTTCGGCAAGCAATACAAACAAACTAGTGAACCTCCTTCCATGTCTTACAAACGTGGGGGGACCCCACGACCTGCGTTAGGCAAAGTTGAACCCTTCAACCCTTTTGCCTAACCGGCCCAGCTACTACCTTTGGTCTATTATTTGTTGCATCAACACCTTCTATGCCTTTAATCTAAAGAAGTGTTTGGCCGATAAAACACTTGTGGTACCCTTGCAAGAGCCTACGATTAATGACAAGCTGCAGTCTATTGAGGAACCCATTGACATCTTGGGTCGGGAAGTTAAAGTTTGTAAGCACAGTTGAATTCCAGTAATGAGTGTTCGTTGGATCTCAAGACTAAGTATCCTCAATTGTCCTAAACTACTGAATTAATCATGACGCAACTATGTGAATTTTGGTACGAAATTCCATTTCAAGTTGGGGATGAGGTGGCACCCGAGGATAATCCATAGCCATCCTAAGCTATCACTCTTTTTCACTGAGACTGTTTACCAAATTTCGGGACGAAATTTCTTTCAAGTTGGGGATGATGTGACAACCCGAACTCTCAAGGTTATCATCACCTGATTTCCTGATCACTAACTTGTATCGTTGTGTTTTATCTGTCATCATACATTGTAGCTATATGCACACTTTTACGAGTAAACCTGTTTGGTCATATTTACTTTATAGAATGCATGCGAGTCATTTGGGTGTTGTGTAAACTAATCTTATAAAACCGAGCCATGAAATCTGACCCAATCACACACTTTTACCCTGGGCTGAACCTTCCCTCTTGTTGGCTGAATCGTACTAGGCCCACACACCCTAAGCCAAACCGAGCCCAACCTCGAACCCCATTAGTGGTGTTATACAATGATTAGCAGTTATCAATTAGTTGCAAAATTCATAAGGCAAGAAACCCTAATTCCCTCTATCCTGGACGGCGATCTCTTCCCCTTCTCTCTCAGACCAGCGGCCATTCATCCCTGCCGAAACTCTCCTCTTCTCGAATCCGTAAACCCCACTCCTAGCACTCGGTGAGTATGCCTGTCACTAAGTCGATTCATACCCTAGTTGATCATGAATATATGTAATACGTGTTATGTTATTCTGGTGCATGAGAGTTCAAGGCATGAAGTAGGGTTTTGTTGAATTAATCTTGACTATAGGCTGTTTTAGAAACTGTGCATGATGTGATTGACTGAGTAGAGTCACATGTTGGGATCGATGAATTTTGGTATTATATGGCATGAAATATTATAAGATGAATTTGATTTATGTGATTAGATGAGGATTGTCATGGAAAGAAGCTCATGAATTAAAATGCATGATGATGAACGGTTATTGGAATAATGGTATTGTTCAATCTGTTTAGGATACAAATGATGAGGTAGCACTAGATATTAATTTGGGTTCATGAACTTCAATGTGTAACTGATTAATCGGACTTGGGTAAATGTGCACTGTGAGTCTTTGTTATGGAAATAACTAATTGACAGGGGTAAATTATGGGATTGGGGTGGGGCCCTATAATCATCGAACAGGTACATGTTGACCAGGCAATTACCTGGTCAATCGCACAATTATGTTACCTAAATCCCATGTGCACACGACTCATGCAAAACAGTAACACACTCCCACAATGAATTGTACAAGCTATGGTGAATCGCACAATATATTGGGCCGAACACCTGGATGGATCGCACACTATGTGTGGGCCTTGGATTTGTGTTGGGCCGCACATCCAAGAAACCGCTCACTAGTTACTGGCCCACGGATAAGATACGGATCGCACAAAGGGAACCGAGTCGCACAATTTAGTTGGGCCGAACTCAGTTGGGCCGCGCATTGATATGAAAACCATATTGAGCAGTTAAGTGATATTGGTGATGTATGTTGTATATGTGACCCAAACAGTTAGTTTAGTCATAATATGTGATTAACTTTATGACATGCCATACTATGATGTTAATTGAGATTGTGAAGCTGTTTTACGAACCAATACGTGTACTGAATGACTAAAGTTTATCATGAGATCATGTGCATAGTATGCAAGATGGTAACTAGGTGATTTAGGTGTATGAGAATCGAGTGCTTGCTATGTGATGATTATGAACTGATAGGTGCATAATTAACTGCCATGACTAGTATCATGTTATGTACATTGCTGGTATGTTACTGATGTAATGTGTGCATCGAGTATGTGATCTATATGTTTACGAAACCGACTGTCTTTGGTAACCACGGTAGGGTTTGGTTGACCAACTTGGAATGGGTAATGTAACATACCGAGTAATCTAAGGTGAGTTCACTTCTCTTGAGCATGCGTCCCGTTGGGTGGGACAATCAATCGGGTATTCCTGAGAGGAATAAGTCTTTTCTGGGTAAAAATTGGGATGTTGGATAATACACTCATTTCCTATCACCTTAAGTCCCATCTTCTACCGAATAGTTACCTGAGAGGTAACAAGGTATTAGTTGATAGCGCTATTAGGCTTGGCAACCTCACACCGTACCTGAGAGGACGGGCGTGAACTAATGACCTTAATCATGAGAATTATTATTGTTTTTGATTGCGCCAGACGTGCGAATTGTGTAACGGTTTTGAAATGAACGAGGTAACAAGTATAAAATCACATATAAATTGAACCACATAAAAGAGAGTCTCATAAAACATAGGATTGTTTCGGGTAGAGAAACGTTGACTATTCCAAAGTGAATCGAAAGTTGTCACACCCCGAAATATCAGAGCATTGGCGTGACTGGACTGGTATCTTCATTGCACAGCGGAAGCAAATAAGCTAAGTCTTTCTAGGAATTGAACGCCACTAAGTACTCGACTCCACAATGGTTCTCCTATTCCAACCGTGCCTTGTTTTAGAAATGCAACCTGAGAAAGAAACATGCGAAAAATCAACATAAAGTTGAGCGAGTTCATAGTTTGTTTGTAAAAGATTTGAAATAAATCTTTTGAATAACCGGTTTTTGAAGTATTGTTGAGAAAACGAATTTAAAAATCATTTTCTTGTACAAATCATGTATTCTCGTATAAATCAAGTATTCTTGTATGAATCATGTATTCTCGTATAAATCAAGTATTCTTGTATAAATCATGTATTCTCGTATAAATCAAGTATTCTTGTATAAATCAAGTTTTCTTGTGTACCCCAAGTACTCATGTATAAATCAAGTTTTCTTGTGTACCCCAAGTACTCATGTCTAAATCAAGTTTTCTTGTGTACCCCAAGTACTCATGTATAAATCAAGTATTCTTGTGAAATAACGTATTCTTGTGAAACTAAAGTATTCTTGTGTAAATAAAGTATTCTTGTGGTATGAACCAAATAAAGTATTCTTGTTTAGTTAATGGGTTGCAAGGCCATTAACATGTGACACGACATAGGAAGTCACCAAACCATAGGCATTTTTCTAGTAGCCGATTCACGACTGAGACACAAAAACACTACTCGGCTCTAGTGGTTACCAAGAGTGGGGCTGCCCTGACACCCGTTAGATCTAACCTTTTGTTCTGCGGTCTTAGTATGTACACGATTAATGGTGCTTATGGTACCCTATTCATGACACTATTTCTCGTTTATGATACCAAGTATCAATTCTCGTTTATGATACCAAGTATCAATTCTCGTTTATTATATCAAGTATCAATTCTCGTTTATTATATCAAGTATCAATTCTCGTGTATTTTCTCGTAGTTTAGAAAACTAGAATTCGTGTGCATGCATATTTCAAAAAAATACGCTTGTTTGAAAAACCGGTATGAAACATAAGCTTTTCGTAAACCATTTGTGTCAGTTAAAACTTGCTTGTAAAATGGTTTAGAAATAGGTAATTCTTGTATGCTTTGCAAAAAGTGCATGTCTTTCCACCCCGAAAACATTTATAAAAATGTAAAACCGTAAAAGGTGGGGTTATGAACTCACCTGAATATTCCTGTGCAAAGCTAGCTAATTACGATTTCGTGATGTCGTTTCCAAGACTTGACTTGCTAGCGTGCTTTCTACAATATTCCTAACACGGAATATCTAATAAGTTTCTAAATAAAGGCGGTAACTAGTCTACGTGTCACCGAGCTCTACCGAATCGTTAGCCGAACGGTTCGATAGTAAGTTGTTAACTTAATGGAAAAGATTAAGTTATATGTTAAGTCTCGTTTAATGTCAGTAGCAGTTTAATAAGTCTTGAAAAAGACTTAGTTTCCGTGAGACTTAAAATGAATAAATATTTATATAAAAATATATAAATATATCGTTGTAAGTGCGTTAGCCGTCTCGAGTAGTCGTACGTGTATAAAAGAATATTTCTACGAAAATATCATATAACAAACTCGGATCATATATCGCGTTTCGTATGAAAATAATATATAATAACCTGTATTATATATAACACGTCTTGTGTATATTTGCCAAAAATATACGTATATGCCGTCTAGGCGTATAAAATAAATATGAAGAGTTATATTTATTTTATAAAGAAATCGTCGAGTTGTTTTGTTTGAAAATAAATATATAACCCATATTTATTTTTGTAAAAGATTTCGCGTTGTACGACATTTAGAATAAATATATAACTATATTTATTTTAGTAACACAATTGTCGTTTTTAGCGAGTTGTAAAGTATCGTCGATATTTGTTTTCTTTGTTAAAAGATCACTGGAATTCCGCTAGTTCGTTTTATAATAAAACGCGTTGTATTTACGGATTTTCTCGAAAAACGGGCAGAGTTTCCTCTATTTTTGGACGCCCCCGACGACACAAGTCGTCGTTATTTTATCAAAACTTAGTCAAGATTCAACATTTCAACAATATATGTAAGTTGTTAAATATATCGAAACATAACTATACTTTAATCGTTCGGTTCGAGCTCGTTAAATAAAAACAATGTAAATAATAATCGTCATAAATCCTTTACCGAGTCTTCGCGTGTCAAAACATCGAACCATTTGACTGAGTTGACCGGGTCGACTGAGTTGACCGGGTCGACTGAGTTGACCGAGTCGACGGAGTTGACCGAGTCAGCTCTTGTTTGACTGAGTTGAGCCGAGTCGACCGAACCGTTTCATAACGTGACCCGAACCGTCTGAACCGGACCTGAGACCCGAACCAAAACCAGATTCTACCGAGTTGCTGTTGACTTCTTGACCCGAGCCATCTATGATCAGGAACCCGAAATGTGAACCGAACATCATCAGCATAATCATCTTTAAGTTTTGCAAGAATTTATGAGAAACGGGGGGGTGTTTTACCGGAAAAACCTGTCATCGAAGCTCTGCAGCCGTCTCCTCCGTCGCCGCCGCCGCCGCGAGCGGCGGATCGTTGCCGGAACGGTCATCCCGCTGTTTCTCTCTCTCGATCTTCATCTCTCTGTCTTTTCTCTCTCTCTCAACGTCTCTTTCTCTCTCTTGCTTGAAGTACCGACCGACACCACCCACCACAGCGCCGCCGCCTGTGGTGGTGGTGGTGTTTGCTGCTGAATTCCGCCACCACCAAAAGATGGTGGTGGTTGGCCGATTAACAGAAGGGGGGGTGCTCGAGGTGTGGCCGGAGCCACCGGTTCCGCTCCGTGTGGCCGGATTGCCGGAGAACAGAGAGAGGTAAGGGGTGGTCGGCTGGGTTGGGTTGTTGTTGTCTAATGTATGGAACCGAGAAAGAGGGGAAAGACCTTTGTTTTGTTTGTGTAATCTAATGTGCAGGCAAGGCAAAGAGAGGGTAAACCATTTTATAGTGGTGTTAAGATCTTGTGTGATCTTTAGAGATCTAGCATGATTCTTATGAATCTTAGAAAATATTTTGTATAGATTTATCAAGATTTTGTTTAGATCTTAAATGGATTTTTGGAAGGATTCACAAGCAGAAAATCTTGTAGTAAAGATTAGTATATTATGTGTAGGTTTAGGCTTGGGCCCAGGGCCTACAAGCCCATCTTATGTGTAAGTGGCCCGTAATTCTTACGAGACCCGATATCGCGACCCATACTCCGTAAACATAAAATATTCGTGTAACATCCATATTTGTCGGCGTCGTCAGTATTTTGTACGGTATCAGTCCGTTGTCGCGTCATATTCGGCAGATTTCCCATAAATCACCACACGCGCATTGTATAGCTGAACAAATGTTTCTGGGCACTCCAAGGGCCTGTTTAAGTTAATTAGCGTCGTAAACACTATTTATTATTGCGTTAATCTCCTGTTAATCGCGTAATTAAGAGCCGTAAATTACCGGTTGTCACATTCTCCCCCTGTTAATAAAATTTCGTCCTCGAAATTTAGACTACGTTAACTTCTCAGAGTTACGTTATGTGTAGAAAATACGAATAGTACCAAAGTAAACGATCATGAAGTCGAATCAAGACTTATTCGAATGATGTGAATTCAAGGACGTATCACAATATGCAAATGAATTCTAGAAATGATTGCATCAAGTAAATGAATTCAGATTTCAACAAGCTCAAGTGTACTAGTTTGCATGAAACGCTCGATCATGATCAGCCCAAGCTGCAAGTTCTACTGACGCCACAAGGTGTCGTAGTGAATGAAACAATTCAAATATAGCGGTGATCGAACAAGTATCACCTGTGTTTTGCATAAAAAGCTCAATCATGATTAGCCCAAGCTACAAGTTTGTACTGACACCACAAGGTGTCGTAGTTAACAACGACTTAATGGAGTCGTAGACCAAACAAATCTACCACGACTTAGAACGATGAAACGCTTGTTAAAACGAATTCGAATATGATGTTTCCAATACATCATATGGTGTCTTGAATTGAATATGTGTAATGAACAAGTTCAAACAATTGAATTTGATTTTCGGCGCAAGCCGACAATAATTACATGTATTGACAAGAAAACTTCCGGCATGGCCACAAAGAAATGCCATGTATCTTGAAAAAGAAAAGATTTTTTAAGAAAACGTGTTGACTTGAGAACAAAGAAGCCAACAATTTCAATAATGCGGGTCATTTGAATCACAAGCGAAATAATATTTGAATTTTAATGAAACGCTTTATTCGAAACAAAACCACATGCGTATCAAACAATGCATGCGTAACATATGAATTTTCAAGAAGCAAATGAATATTCGCTATACTGAAAGAAATGATCGTGACCCACTGGCCATTAGGAGGAGTAGAGATACAAAAATCTACTCAGTAAATGTGAAAGTCGAAATTTCAATAAAAGAAATTTAAGGACTTTACCTGGGGTTGCATGTGATAACCAGTTGTTAGGCGACATTACCATGGAATGTCGAACATAGCGTATTCGTTGTTATTGCGATAGGGGGGAATGCAGAGACATACGTCTTCTTTTTAGCATGACTCGTGTTGCTTGCAGGATCGCGTGACAAGTTTCCGCTTCCTGATCGTTAGTTCTCCTGCTGACAGGAATCTAGCGTCGTCGTTGAATCGCGCCATCGCGTCTTTTCTAAGGCATCGCCTTGATAGTCGTATGTGACATACTTCAACCTCCGTTGATCGAGTTCTCGTGTACTTTTGCACGCCCGTGCTTCGTTTTGCGTAGGTTACCTGCTCGGCTAAATAGCATAGATGACATAAAAATGGCGTTTGTCCGAGTTAATAAACGTGGTACCTACGTGATGACCTTTAATGAACTTCACCATGAGTTTCCGAAGGTCTTAAATGCATGTTTCCTAAATTCTCAGAGTTTTGTGCACTGTATGCGACTGTTTTGTGTACCGTGTGTAAAACACAACTTTAGCGTATGTTTAAAAACAAAATCTTGACTGTTTATCTTTCGGCAACGGTTGGAGACCATATTCGAGTACTAGGCGTTCTGTATGTATTCAACGTTTTAATAATCTAAGTCCCCAGAGAAATATGAGGTTAGAGCCTAGGTATCTCTACAGAGAACCCTATTCGCTGTAACCTATAGCTCTGATACCAATCTGTCACACCCCGAAATATCAGATCATTGGCGTGACTGGACTGGTATCTTCATTGCACAGCGGAAGCAAATAAGCTAAGTCTTTCTAGGAATTGAACGCCACTAAGTACTCGACTCCACAATGGTTCTCCTATTCCAACCGTGCCTTGTTTTAGAAATGCAACCTGAGAAAGAAACATGCGAAAAATCAACATAAAGTTGAGCGAGTTCATAGTTTGTTTGTAAAAGATTTGAAATAAATCTTTTGAATAACCGGTTTTTGAAGTATTGTTGAGAAAACGAATTTAAAAATCATTTTCTTGTACAAATCATGTATTCTCGTATAAATCAAGTATTCTTGTATGAATCATGTATTCTCGTATAAATCAAGTATTCTTGTATAAATCATGTATTCTCGTATAAATCAAGTATTCTTGTATAAATCAAGTTTTCTTGTGTACCCCAAGTACTCATGTATAAATCAAGTTTTCTTGTGTACCCCAAGTACTCATGTCTAAATCAAGTTTTCTTGTGTACCCCAAGTACTCATGTATAAATCAAGTATTCTTGTGAAATAACGTATTCTTGTGAAACTAAAGTATTCTTGTGTAAATAAAGTATTCTTGTGGTATGAACCAAATAAAGTATTCTTGTTTAGTTAATGGGTTGCAAGGCCATTAACATGTGACACGACATAGGAAGTCACCAAACCATAGGCATTTTTCTAGTAGCCGATTCACGACTGAGACACAAAAACACTACTCGGCTCTAGTGGTTACCAAGAGTGGGGCTGCCCTGACACCCGTTAGATCTAACCTTTTGTTCTGCGGTCTTAGTATGTACACGATTAATGGTGCTTATGGTACCCTATTCATGACACTATTTCTCGTTTATGATACCAAGTATCAATTCTCGTTTATGATACCAAGTATCAATTCTCGTTTATTATATCAAGTATCAATTCTCGTTTATTATATCAAGTATCAATTCTCGTGTATTTTCTCGTAGTTTAGAAAACTAGAATTCGTGTGCATGCATATTTCAAAAAAATACGCTTGTTTGAAAAACCGGTATGAAACATAAGCTTTTCGTAAACCATTTGTGTCAGTTAAAACTTGCTTGTAAAATGGTTTAGAAATAGGTAATTCTTGTATGCTTTGCAAAAAGTGCATGTCTTTCCACCCCGGAAACATTTATAAAAATGTAAAACCGTAAAAGGTGGGGTTATGAACTCACCTGAATATTCCTGTGCAAAGCTAGCTAATTACGATTTCGTGATGTCGTTTCCAAGACTTGACTTGCTAGCGTGCTTTCTACAATATTCCTAACACGGAATATCTAATAAGTTTCTAAATAAAGGCGGTAACTAGTCTACGTGTCACCGAGCTCTACCGAATCGTTAGCCGAACGGTTCGATAGTAAGTTGTTAACTTAATGGAAAAGATTAAGTTATATGTTAAGTCTCGTTTAATGTCAGTAGCAGTTTAATAAGTCTTGAAAAAGACTTAGTTTCCGTGAGACTTAAAATGAATAAATATTTATATAAAAATATATAAATATATCGTTGTAAGTGCGTTAGCCGTCTCGAGTAGTCGTACGTGTATAAAAGAATATTTCTACGAAAATATCATATAACAAACTCGGATCATATATCGCGTTTCGTATGAAAATAATATATAATAACCTGTATTATATATAACACGTCTTGTGTATATTTGCCAAAAATATACGTATATGCCGTCTAGGCGTATAAAATAAATATGAAGAGTTATATTTATTTTATAAAGAAATCGTCGAGTTGTTTTGTTTGAAAATAAATATATAACCCATATTTATTTTTGTAAAAGATTTCGCGTTGTACGACATTTAGAATAAATATATAACTATATTTATTTTAGTAACACAATTGTCGTTTTTAGCGAGTTGTAAAGTATCGTCGATATTTGTTTTCTTTGTTAAAAGATCACTGGAATTCCGCTAGTTCGTTTTATAATAAAACGCGTTGTATTTACGGATTTTCTCGAAAAACGGGCAGAGTTTCCTCTATTTTTGGACGCCCCCGACGACACAAGTCGTCGTTATTTTATCAAAACTTAGTCAAGATTCAACATTTCAACAATATATGTAAGTTGTTAAATATATCGAAACATAACTATACTTTAATCGTTCGGTTCGAGCTCGTTAAATAAAAACAATGTAAATAATAATCGTCATAAATCCTTTACCGAGTCTTCGCGTGTCAAAACATCGAACCATTTGACTGAGTTGACCGGGTCGACTGAGTTGACCGGGTCGACTGAGTTGACCGAGTCGACGGAGTTGACCGAGTCAGCTCTTGTTTGACTGAGTTGAGCCGAGTCGACCGAACCGTTTCATAACGTGACCCGAACCGTCTGAACCGGACCTGAGACCCGAACCAAAACCAGATTCTACCGAGTTGCTGTTGACTTCTTGACCCGAGCCATCTATGATCAGGAACCCGAAATGTGAACCGAACATCATCAGCATAATCATCTTTAAGTTTTGCAAGAATTTATGAGAAACGGGGGGGTGTTTTACCGGAAAAACCTGTCATCGAAGCTCTGCAGCCGTCTCCTCCGTCGCCGCCGCCGCCGCGAGCGGCGGATCGTTGCCGGAACGGTCATCCCGCTGTTTCTCTCTCTCGATCTTCATCTCTCTGTCTTTTCTCTCTCTCTCAACGTCTCTTTCTCTCTCTTGCTTGAAGTACCGACCGACACCACCCACCACAGCGCCGCCGCCTGTGGTGGTGGTGGTGTTTGCTGCTGAATTCCGCCACCACCAAAAGATGGTGGTGGTTGGCCGATTAACAGAAGGGGGGGGGGGGGGTGCTCGAGGTGTGGCCGGAGCCACCGGTTCCGCTCCGTGTGGCCGGATTGCCGGAGAACAGAGAGAGGTAAGGGGTGGTCGGCTGGGTTGGGTTGTTGTTGTCTAATGTATGGAACCGAGAGAGAAAGTAGAAGATGAGTGGGTATTTGGGGTGTTTGTGTGTGTGGTCTGTTATATAACCGAGAAAGAGGGGAAAGACCTTTGTTTTGTTTGTGTAATCTAATGTGCAGGCAAGGCAAAGAGAGGGTAAACCATTTTATAGTGGTGTTAAGATCTTGTGTGATCTTTAGAGATCTAGCATGATTCTTATGAATCTTAGAAAATATTTTGTATAGATTTATCAAGATTTTGTTTAGATCTTAAATGGATTTTTGGAAGGATTCACAAGCAGAAAATCTTGTAGTAAAGATTAGTATATTATGTGTAGGTTTAGGCTTGGGCCCAGGGCCTACAAGCCCATCTTATGTGTAAGTGGCCCGTAATTCTTACGAGACCCGATATCGCGACCCATACTCCGTAAACATAAAATATTCGTGTAACATCCATATTTGTCGGCGTCGTCAGTATTTTGTACGGTATCAGTCCGTTGTCGCGTCATATTCGGCAGATTTCCCATAAATCACCACACGCGCATTGTATAGCTGAACAAACGTTTCTGGGCACTCCAAGGGCCTGTTTAAGTTAATTAGCGTCGTAAACACTGTTTATTATTGCGTTAATCTCCTGTTAATCGCGTAATTAAGAGCCGTAAATTACCGGTTGTCACAAAAGTCCTTTCAAATTAGAGAAACGTGCTTTGGCCTATAGGTAAGATACTCTCGTCGATAAGAGAATTACGGTATCTTACCCTTCCAGTTACTACACATCTCTAATCGATTGAAACAATCGAACTTTGGCGAGATTGAAAATCGAGGAATGGGACTTAATCGACAAGATGTGGGTTTCACCCCTAACTTGACGATTTTATACCCTAATGTGGTTGGCACTCGTCGGGTCAAAATTTAATTTCAACACTTAGACGAGGGTCCACTAGAGTTTGAATTGGAAATTTACCATTAAGATGTGGATTTCACTCCTAACTTAATGGTAAATAAAGAATAAGCAGAATGAGAGTCGTTCACCAAATTGTGGGTTTCACGGCTATTTTGGTAAACTCGTCTCTTTTGTATAAAGATTGTCTTCAAGTCTTCAAGTCTTTAAGTGTATTGTGTAAAATGTCTTAAGAAAGACATTATGTAAGCATTAAGACCAAAAAGAAGAGAAAGAAGCAAAGTAGGAAGAATAACATTTTAAGCATGAATCAAGAATGGTCAAAAATATGGTTCCTACTATAGACTAGTTCGAACATGCCAATTCTACCTAATTCCCTATTATTATGGCTCTGATACCAATAGGTCACACCCCAACCGATGGCGGAAACATCGGAGTGAGACGAAATCGAGATTGCAAGAGACTTCATAACACTATTTGTGACAATATTTAAATAAACAATTTTCATTTCATAACTTCAAATTGTCAACATTACATAATAATTCAAATAAAAACAAGTTCAAATGAAAATACATAACAACTGGAACAAAATTGATACAACATATTAAACCTAAGACGTCTAAATGTGTATCTAGGCATCATTGCTACTTCATTTCATAGTATTGTCATCCTCAACATGTAACATGTTTAAAATAAAGTTCAATGCAAAAGCAAAGAGGAGAACACAAGGTTTGAATAAATATAGCATAAGTATAAAAGCATTTTCTCGGATCCACATGGCAGTTTGTTAACAAGGTACCAATTTGTTAACAAGGTAACTTGCATGCATCACAATATGTCAAACCCAAGTGCCCACTAGTATTTAGCATCCCTCGCCACAAAAGTAACGAGACCGTTTTAGAATAAAGACTTAACAAGACCCCGACGGGTGGTGTGCTACTCCTATAGCGCTATATATGTTAAGTTGAGGGCTTAGCAAAGTTAATGACATAAAGCATGTAAAATCTAGCATGAACCTAAGTAAACAAGTAGCATGTATAATGGATTGAGATCATAAAGTGTGTTTTAAGTGTGTGAGTGTGAAGTTTGTATAATAACATGTTACAACCCAAAGTGTGTCTAAAGGTAAATGGGTCAAGTGTACTCACGGTTTTGTAAGCTTCCACTTGGTAAATCCGCTAGGGTTGTTGATTGATTAGGATGGAACACCGAGTCCTTCTACACGAAGAAACATAGGCGTATGAGTATTGGATGATAACGGGAGATTAAGGATTTGGAGTTCAAATTACATAAAAATAGCATACAACATAAAGTAATCATCTAGTCATATAATACTTGTTTGACACTATGAAAACTCAAGGGTTAGAATGTTTTCATGGGTAGAATACCCATTAGAATCATAACAAGTTATTAGGTCTTAGATGATGTAATCTAGTACTTTGACGAATGAACACAAATTCATCATCAAAGGTTTGAATATTTGGATAGTATATATAAGTATTATATAGATTATGTATATCAATAAGTCCTATAGTTCAAGCATGAGGTAGGAGGATGAATCCTTGATGTGTGTAAAATGCAACATATAAATTACATCAATTGAGACATAAAACTAACCATTTTTTAGTACTAATGTTGGAAAAAGTGTGCTTTTGTCTTCCTTTTGTATTTTCAAGACTAAATGAGCGTAATTGAAAAAAAGGAACAAATATGCAGCCAAATCTAACATAAATACAAGAAAAGGAACAAACATGGCATGCCCGACCCCTCGACAGCATCTTCCCAAGCAAAAACAAGAAAATAGAAGGCTGACCACGGCCCCGTGCCCAGTGGACACGGGGGCGTGGCCAGGTGTCTGCAGAAAGGACAAAGCTATAGAAGCTTCTATTCCCAACACGGGGGCGTGTCCAGCTCAACACGGGCCGTGGTCAATGCTAAGATTCGCAGAATCCAAGAAAATCTTGATAGTACAGATACGCTTCTGCACACGGGGCCGTGCCCAGCGGACACGGGGGCGTGTGCAGCTAATGCAGAAAAATTGCAATTAATGAAGAAAGAGAAAGTGGATGGACACGGGGGCCGTGCCCAATGGACACGGGGCCATGTTCGGGTTTCTATGCAGGCTATAAATAGGGGTGCTTGGTTCACTTCAAAGGCATCGCTTGGCAAACCACCTCTCTACCACTTCACCCACACTCCACCACCATCACAACACCCACATCCACCACCATCATCTATCATCCATCTTAGAGTGTGTGTAGTAGTCTCGGGATCCAAGATTGATAGTAAGAGTTCTTGACAATCAAAGGCCATGTTTGCCTAAGTCTCTTACATCACTTGGTGAAGACAAGCATTTAGTGTAATACTTTTGATTTTTAATCTTTTCGCACTTTTTATTTGGTTTTGTATTAATGACTTTAATAACTAGTTTCTTATGTTGAAGGTGAAACTTTCTTATCATTTGTTCGTGGTGTCTTGGCATAATTTTATTGTCTATATAAAATAAAATATTTTCACCATTCATATCTCTATGGTCTATATAGAGATATGTTGGCTACCTGGTCGGGGGTTAAAGGAATGGTTTGGTATGGTTCTTGCCTTGTTCAGTGTATAGATCCTGCAAGGACCTGGGTCAAGCTTACTAGGACTTCCTTCAATACCCACTGGTATTGGATGGCGGGGGTGCGAATGGCTTGATCCCCTCATATGTAAACTACTATTAACACATTAACCCGGCTACTTGGGATTGTATCCCTGCTGACTCAAACAACTTAGCCGAGGGTAACCTCATCTTCAAAAGAGGGACCTACCACATTACGCATTAATAACTTAATTAATTATCTTTCAATATTCTGACCCTTTAGGATTGTATCCTTGCGGACTCAAACTACTGGGTTCAGGGTAACGTCACCTTCAAAAGAGGGGCCTACTAGTATAACTAAGATAATCTCTTAAAAAGTGCAAAAGTGCGGAAATCATCAAAGGTTACACTAAAGGCGAGTCGGATCCAAGTGATTCATCTTGTCTATCTGTTTTATTTTTATTTTTATTTTCAGCATTTTTAGTTTTTATTTTCATTTTTAAAACCTTTTCTAAACTTTTGATTTGATTAGACGTTGAGGATAAACCGGTATTAAAAGCTCTTGTGTCCTTGGACAACCTCGGTATCTTACAAACGCTATACTACGCTCACGATGGGTGCACTTGCCCATATGTGTGTTTAGTGTTAGTAAAATATCGTGTTTTATAAATTTAACACTTGATGTTGGTGCATACGTCTGTCGACTTCGTCTTGTATCGAGTCTAGTATTAGAATTGTTAGATCAGGGCGCGTTGTACGAGAAAATAGGAGAGTTTAGGATGTATTAAAGGTAATTTCGCTTGAAGTGGGTGATTTCTCTTGAAAGAGACTTCTGCAGTTTCAAGCGAAATTAACATTGTTAATTCCGCTTGAACTGACACTTTGTCACTTTCAAGCGGAATCTCATGCCTATATATATCCTCCCAAGCGAAATCAGTTTAAAACTTTTCATGATTCCAGTACCGAACTGCTGCCGACGCGTCGTTTGATCTGTAAAGCTGTGATATCAATAAAACAAGACGATTTATAGTGAAACAAGTTGTTTTACAAGTCTGTTTCTTTGTTTCCGCCTCTGAAACAGACAAGAGCTCTTCTGATTGACTCGTTTGGGTCACAACTCGATCCTACATGTGGTATCAGAGCTCAGGAGGAGTTCTTACCTAAACAGCTTCAAAATTCTCACTTCTACACCTTCTTTTTCATATTCACAAGATTTTACGGTCAAAATGTCTTGAATTTCACATATTGTATGCGTAATAATGTTTTAATGAATCCTTGAGAGTTTTGAACCTAAAATCAGCTTAAAACTTGATCAAATTCTTAATTCCGTTTGAAACAAGATCGCAAAAGATGACGTCAGCAGTGATTCAAACGAGATTAGCAGGTTGATTTCGCTTGAAATCGTAATTCCGCTTGAAAAGTCACCTTTTTCCGCTTGAGTTTGCTATTCTGCTTGAAAAGTCACCTTATTCCGCTTGATCTTGCTATTCTGTTTGAAAGACACACCTGATTCGGCTTAAATTACCTGATTCCGCTTCAAGGAGTGATTCCGTTTGAAAGTGTGTGGTTCCGCTTGAGAGTGATTCCGCTTCAAGGTGTGATTCCGCTTGAGAGTGTAATTTATCTGGAGGGGGTTATTCCGCTTCAAAGTGTTTTCTCTCTTGAAAGTAATACCGTTTGAAACTGTATTCCGTTTGAACTTGTGTTTTTATGAAAAAATTGCCGAAACATGGACGAAGGTTTCTACAATGCGTTTGCTACACCGATTGCACCTGTTACAGCTGCTGAAACTGTGTACAATGAGAATGAGACAGGAACTTATCAGAAACCACCAAAGCTCATGTACATTGAAGATTTTCAAGGATGGAAAAATCATTTTGAAAACTGGGTGCAAGCTTATAAATTTGATGCATGGTGTTCTTTGTTGAAAGATTATGAGAAACCAAAAAATGAACGTGGGATTGAAAAAGCTATTTGTGACTATTCAGAGAATGACAAATTGAAATTTACAAGTGAGAAAATGATGATCAGTATTCTTCAACAAGCGATTAAAGAATATATCTTTGTTTTGCTCCAACATAATGATACGGCTAGATCAATTTGGGAAGCATTGATTCAGAAATTCAAAGGAAGCGCAGATATGATTAAAAACAAAAAGGCGTCATTGAAGAAATCGTTTGATATGTTTTCAGCTTTTGATCATGAAACAACAAAGCAGACCATTGATAGATATTGTCATCTGGTATTGGAAATGAAAAGATTGAACATTGAGAAAGAGGATGATGAGTGGGTCGATAAACTAGCTGAAGCACTACCACAGCATAAGTGGGGAACTTATTTGATGATTGTGAAACACATGAGGAAGTCTGAGAGTATGAATTTGGCACAGTTCATTCAGAAAATTGAAGAGCAGGAATTGGATATTCAGAAAACTGCTATCATGTCGAATCCAAATGCTCAACAAGATGTAAGTTTGTATTACAGAGGGAACAAGTTTGAGGCTACTCCCAGCCCTAGCCCAAAGATCCAAACTGGTTTTAGTGCTGACAGTTCGTCTGGAACAAAGGGTAGTAATGTGACTCAGAGTGGTGGATCTTCGTCTTCATTTTCAAGCTTTGATCCAAATCATACTACATCAAGTCCTCAAAGACAGAACTCAACAAATCTTCAATGCAATGTTACTTTGAATATTCAGAATGGTCAAAATCTGTCTCCAGAAATAGCCAAGCAACACATGGCATCACTCGTTGCTATGTTGGAATCTTATGAAGGTTTGATTGCTGGCAAGATTGGAAATCCGATGCTTACAAAAGAAGATTATGATCAAATTGATGCAGAGGAACTTGAGTTGATGGATGTGAAGTGGTGTTTGGCTAGTGCTTGTAGGAGGGTAGAAAAGTTTCAACAAATTACTGGTAGAGATGAGTTTCGAGGAATGGCTACTTCTCCGTTGGGCTTTGACAAATCAAAAGTTACATGTTTCCGGTGTAAAGGAAAGGGTCATTTTAAGAGAGAATGTACAAATAAAGAAGCAACCGGGAATCAAGAAAAGAACAATTATTATCAGAAATCAATTTTTCATCAGATTGATCAACAACCTCAACAAAAGGATTCAAAAACTGCTCATGGTAAAATGATCGAAGATGCAAATAAGAAAGCTTATTTTGGTATCACTGATCAAGATGATGAATTTGTTGCTGAAGGATTTAGCTGGGATAAATACATTCCACCAGGTTCAGGTTTTGTTGCTAGAATTCTAGGTGAAGATGAGGCTAATCAGAAAAGAATCCCGATTTTTCTAGATCTAGGAAGTGATATTGATACCGATGATGAGGAAGAATATCTTAACAAAGCTAGAAAAGGCATAGATCCTGACAGTTTTAATTTCTTTTTTGCAGATAAAATGGAGATGCTGAATCAGAAAAGGATTGCCAGATTGAGGAGAGAGTTGGAAGCAGCAAGAATGCTAGCTGATGAAAAGGCAAAGACAGAAGCTGGAGAAGCTAATATTGAACCATCAACTGAGAAAGTAGTAGAGAAAATCGTTGAAGTGGAGAAAGTGGTGGAAAAAATAGTTGAAGTAGAAAAAATAGTCGAAGTTGAGAAACTTGTCGAAGTTGAGAAAATTGTCGAAATAGAAAAAATTGTTGAAGTTGAGAAACTCGTTGAAGTTGAAAAGACTGTCGAGGTTGAAAAGATAATTGAAAAAGTGGTTGAAGTTGAAAAACCATGTTTGAAGTGTTTAGAATCTTGCAAAGCTTGTGAGGAGAAAGATAAAAAGATTACTGAATTAGAGAATATTAAAAAAGATTTATTGTCTGATGTGAAGTATGTGAAGGAGTCGTATGATGTTCTGAATAGAACAGTTGATGGTTTGAACAAGACAAACAAAGAGGTTGATGCTGCTATGACAATGATGAGCTCAACATTAATGACAAAGCAAAGCGTCATCAATGAGTATATCGAAGATTATGCTAAACTGAAGTAGGAGTTGGAACTTGAAAAGATTGAGAGTGAAAGGATTAAACGATTACTGTTGAGTTATACTACTTGTGATTATTTGATTGATCGTGTTTATCCTACTGTTGCAGGTCTTGAAGCATTCAAATATAAAGAGACGGAAGACACAGATGCTGGTAAGACACAAAGTGTCAAGTATAACAAGTGTCTGCCTCCAATCTATGAGAGTTATTCCCCCAGGAATCCTAACGAGGAGTGTCTAAAAAAGGCAGTCAACATCAAGTTAAAGTCTAAAATCATTGATGAATTACCAGACAATATTGATGTCACATTCACAGCGTCTGACACTGATCATGAGTCTGAGTTGTTAAAGAAAGTTGTCGATCAGGTGTTGGATATGGATGAAGAGTCAAAACCGGAGTCTAAGTCTGAAAGTTCGAGTTCGTCAGAAAAGAGTCCAAGTTCACCGGTTAAAAGGGTTTACAATAAAGAATTCCTGTTATCAAAATCTAATTTGAATGACGGACCAATCAAAGTGGCTTATACTTTGAATGATTCAGACAAATTATATTCTGATGAGGAATTTCCAATAAGAAGTGTCAAAACTGAAATGATCAAACAGGTTTTCAAATTAACAAAAATTAATATTTCTGAAATAAAAGATTTAAATCTTCATGAAAAACCTAAAAAGTACACTTCAAGAGTTCAACAGAGATTGAACAAGAAAAAAGGTTACGGTTCTGGTTATGGTTTTCAAAAGAAACCAAACCATAACAGTAATTTCAAAAAGAAAGGTCTTGGTTTTAGTTTTTCAGAAAATCATAAAAATGAGAAAAATTATAAACCAAAAACAACATTTGTTGCAGGAGGAAGTTCTGAAGATGAGCAGAAGAAACCATTCTGGAAACAATCAAATCAAGAGTTTCTTGCTGAAGTAAAGAGAAATGTGAAGAAGTTTGCTCCAAGAGTTGACAGACGAACCTGTTTCAAGTGTCAAAAAGCTGGACACATTGCCTGGAACTGCCACAAGTCCAATTATACAAAACAGGAAGTTTCTTCTAACTCTGAAAAGAGTAAGAAATGTGTTGATAAATCGACTTTGGAAGTTGGTGAAACTTCAAAACGTTTTTACAAAAGATATGTCGATTTGAACAAACAAAAATGGGTTGTAAAATCTGAGAGTAGTTCTGACAATGAATCTGATTCCATAAAATCAGAGGAGTCATTTGTTGAGAAAAAGGTTGAGAATTCCGTTCCTGAGATGAACGATGAAAACTTTTCGCCATTGTCAAAAGATAATTTGAAATCAAAAGGTAGGTTTGAGATTTCAGATCAATTCTTCACTGGTAAATGAGAATTTGATGCTGAAAAGGCTTTCAGTGGGAAAGTCAAACACATCTTTGGAAAGATGGTGGATGGGAAGGTTAAGGGTCACCAAGAATTTTACAAATCAAAATGTTGGTGGGATAGGTGTATACTAAAATCACCCAAGGCTGGTCAAGCTTGGGTGACATCATTTTCTAACTAAAAATCTGGACTTGCCGGAGCTCCCAGGTTGGTAAGTCTGGAGCAGGAATCGGCATCATTCTTAAAATGTTTGGTTGGTAAATCTACAGGTGATATCTTTATATTGTTATATTTTGATTTACAAGTGGTTTTGGTTGATAAGTGAACCTACAAGTGATTGAAGAAGGTTTTCACTTACAAGTGGTAAATCAAGGACATTAAGTTGTACTTGTTTTTCCTACATATCATTGGAAAACAATGTGATGAACCCCTAATTTACAAGTGATAAAATCAACGAAACTTATTTTCCAGAAAAAGCATTTGATTAAAACAAACTTAAATGTTTTGAAATCACAATGGGAAAATAATTTGTTGAAAGGGGAAGTTCTGAGTGTTTATGCCAAGTGGATGGCGATTTGAAGTGATTCGATATCAGTTGTCGCTTTACTTGTACAGTTTGTTTTCAAATTTCCTTAAAATGTGTTTGCATTTTAGGGGGAGTAAAAATTTTCAGAAAATCCAAAAACATTAGAAAAATTGAAAAAGTAAAAAACATGATAAAATTCAAAAATGAGTTTTGTTGTCAAAAAGAGGAAATGATAGTACATCAGTGGACGATCACAACATGCTAAAGAATTGGAAAGTCAAATGTGATAAACGGTCTCACTGATGATGTGCCAGTAGGGTTTTACACATTTAGTAGATTGTGACGAGATATAAACCTAAATTTCAAACTTGCTTATATCGTGGGTAACATCTATCGGATATATGGGTAACCCCCGAAATCTTGTTTAAAGGACCCCTCTTTCTGAGATACTAGGTCTTTATGCTTAGTGATATCTGGGGTATTATCCCGGGACTTCTGATTTTGAGGAAGCAATGGCCTAGTCCTCGAAGAATACTTTTCGCTTGCTTGAAATATAGCCTCCCTCAGCATAAAAAAATGATAAAACATTGCAAAATGCAAATCATGTGCTGTTGTAAAAAAGATCCTCTAAAGGGGACCCACCAAAAGTCGAAGCCGTCATCTCTTTGCTGAACGGAAGTTCTGACCTGAGCTCTCACGGTTTTCGCAATTTAACCCCTTACAGATATCATCTAGGTATACTCACCTGTAAGACTGAATATTGGGATCTGGATACGGGAGTATATTCTGAGGTGGGATACGCAATTGAGATTAAGAGCTTAAAACATTAATCTCGTATCTCGAAGCAGTTGAACTTTGTGTGAAAATTTAAGTGGATCAGTATACTGACAATCTAAGTGAATCGTTTAGAACTTAAAATGTTTAAAGCTTAACGGTGTTGGTGATTTGTCTCAAAAACTGATATGATCCTCTTACGCAAACTCACAAAATTTTATATGTAAATATTTCTTTACTGCATTTCATTTCATTCATAAATCCAAAGAGATTTTCGGTGTGTTTAGCATAAATTTTGAAAAACTCAAAAAGATTTTAGACAACTAATGTTGAAAATCTGATTTTCAAAATTCCGAGTGCTGAACATGACGAACAGGTTTGGGAGTGTGTGTGGTGTTGAAAAATGATATTCATACAAGTGGTTCACCAGAGATTAACATAATAAATCATTTTTGTACAATACTTGAAAATGATGTGTTCAGTTTGTGTCTACGAGTGGTTAGCAGGGTTTTAAATTTACTAAAATTTTAAATCTGGGAAATTTATTTTTGGGTAGAGAACGTGCAGGTGAGCCAGGTATCAATCCTGATCCTAAGAAGGAATGTGAGCTAGGTTGCGATTCTTGAACTTGTGAAAGCCAGACTACGATCCCAGCACATGTTGAGGGGGAGTCTGTTAGAGAAAGAGAGTATGAAGATGCAAGAGCTAGGAATTTGATCCTGAAGATGCCAGAGATTGATAGAGCATCATTCGAGGGGGAGATTAGCTGAAGAAAGAATTAGTGTGTGATAAGAGCCAGATAGAGTTTCTGGAAGCCCAAAGACTGATAAAGACTGAAGATGTTGAAGACTCGACACTTAAGACTCGTCAACATCCGAGGGGGAGTCTGTTGGTGCATACGTCTGTCGACTTCGTCTTGTATCGAGTCTATTATTAGAATTGTTAGATCAGGGCGCGTTGTACGAGAAAATAGGAGAGTTTAGGATGTATTAAAGGTAATTTCGCTTGAAGTGGGTGATTCCGCTTGAAAGAGACTTGTGCAGTTTCAAGAGAAATTAACATTGTTAATTCCGCTTGAACTGACACTTTGTCACTTTCAAGTGGAATCTCATGCCTATATATATCCTCCCAAGCGAAATCAGTTTAAAACTTTTCATGATTCCGGTACCGAACTGCTACCGACGCGTCGTTTGATCTGTAAAGCTGTGATATCAATAAAACAAGACGATTTATAGTGAAACAAGCTGTTTTACAAGTCTGTTTCTTTGTTTCTGTGACAACTCGAATTTCCGACATTCTTTATTCGCATTTATTGCACGTTGACCGTCTAGATTATTGCTTACACGAATTATTTACCTGGTAATTGTGCACACTAAATTATAGTTAAGATGATAATCTTGATTTTTGAGTGATAAGGTGTAAGTACTTGACTGCATGATTAACTGTAAACTGTTTGAGACCTGAACAACTCGACGAAACACAATATCTGTTTCGCCATAACCACTCTCGACGAAACAGATTGTTTCGCCAACCATCCACTCGACGAAACAGGTCAGTTTCGCCGAGCCCAGTCTCGCCAAAGCCCAGTTCGGGCCCAGCTTGTTATTTCGGGTTTTAAAACATGTAACAGCCTTAGTTTCACCCATTTATCATAACAGCCGAAACCCTAGAGCCCTCCTCTCCTTTGTGACGGCAGTTGGAGCTTCTCGAAGATATCCTTAGAGATCGATTCGTATTCCTCTTATCTCGGTTAGTCGTGTGTATGTTAATCGGTTTCTTGATTCTGTACCATCTCGATTCATGTTTGTGTAAATGATTGATGCGTGTTGCTGCTGCGATTCTAGTATGACGGTGATATAGATTTCGATTATGTATGATGTAGTAGGATATATATAAATGTTATGCGAAACTTGACACAATCGAATGCTCGGTTTTGAATGTTGTTTATATGGCTTAATTCTGATTACATTAGTATCTTGATAGGGATTGATGTGATGATGTTGTATGTTATTTGATATGCTATACACATAAACTAGGGTTTATGCTAGACAATGATTCTTGGATGGTTGATTGATGATGATTCGATATGCACATTGATCTTCATATGATTTCTGTTATTGATGACGGCTGCTAGAATGATTAGGGTTTATGTGTTATTCGCATCTGCTGTAACTGATGTCTGCGAAACTGAACTGTCCGGCGAAACAGGACTCTCGGCGAAACAGAATGTGTTTCGCCAAGAGTCATCGACGAATTAGAATCCTGTTTCGCCAAACAAGGCCACGACGAAACTGAATGTGTTTCGCCAACTATTGTGTTTCGCCAACTGTTATGTTTCGCCATTATGTGTGTTTCGCCGAACAGTTAATCTGCACAGTAACTTGAGTTAATTCTGTTAAGTGTTAACTGGAATATTTAACAGCTGTTAAGTGTAACCATCTTGTATACGATTGTGAATACGTGCTACATGTTTATACGTGAACAACTTGAACACAAACTGATTATGTATACATGCATACTCTAGGACGTGATTGATTCACTTTGAGCACATACTTAGCATACCGAGCAAACCAAGGTGAGTTCACACTCTTACCAAGGCATGGGATTCCCGGTGGGTTGGGAATGGGTTAAGAAACTATAATGGAACCTACATATTCTCCTTGGGTAGGATATGTACCGCCATCCTCCATGGGTAGGATGCCAATATTAATCCTGCGTATTCTCCTTGGGTAGAATACGTACGTTCGTCCTCCTTGGGTAGGACAACAACCTTAACGTACGTAAAACCTACGTACACTCATACTCGCTACGGTCCTTGGATCAAGAAGGGCACGTACAAACACGACTAGTCTAACACATGGGGAAGCCCCCACTAATCTTCGCACAGATGCCTGAAAAGGCCGCGATACGGCCACTAATCTTCGCACAGATGCCTGAAAAGGCCGCGATACGGCCACTAACCTTCGCACAGATGTCTGGAGGACCGCGATAGAAATTAATGAGAAACATGGTTTACAAAACGAACAACTGATTTACGAAACGAACTCTATAACTGAATAACCAACTGTGAACTCGCTCAACTAGTTGTTGACTCTCTGTTACATGCCTTGCAGGACCATAGGTACTCTTGGAGCTTGCACGGGAGGCGCAGTCGTTGTGGGCACGGATTGTGATGTTTTGTTGAAAACATTATGACTCTTTAAACTAAACACTTGTGTTGGATGTTTATAACTATGCTTCCGCTACTTTTGCTATGCTTTTGATTTAACACCAATTGTATTGTGATGGATTACATTTACTTTTACTTATATGTTCAATATGATTGGTGGCTTGATCCTGGTCATGTCACGCCTCCAAGCGGTGGTACTCTGCGTGTGGATTTTGGGGTTGTGACAGTTTCCGCCTCTGAGACAAACAAGTGCTCTTCTGATTGACTCGTTTGGGCACAACTCGATCCTACACTTGACTAAAGTGTTAAAAAGGGCTTAAAATATACATAAAAACCTATCACACCTAACGCACATCAAGTTTTTACGCCGTTTCCGGGGACACAAGGATTTTAAGAAAGTTAGGAATCAACGGCCTAATCATTTTTCTTATTTTTCTGTTTTTTTAGGATTTTTCATAATTTTCAGCTTCTGCAGAGCTCAGCACGGGGCCGTGCCCGCTAAACACGCCCCGTGCCCAATCTTTGGTACTGGCAATCTTGTTTTAAGTCAAACAGTAGCTGAACACGGGGCCGTGCCCACTAAACACGCCCCCGTGCCCACTAAACACGCCCTCGTGCCCAAGCTTCAGATACTGAAAACAGAACCGTAAGATCCCGATGGTTGGTAATTTCTGACGCAAACATGAGTGATACTGATCATTTTTACTTTCGCTCCTCTTATGGTACGTGGTGTCAATTATGTGGCGGATCTCATGAAGATTTAAAATCTTATTTTTTAAATTACACTGCCCACTATATAGACCCATTGTTTTCCTGTAGCCTTAAGATGGGCGAAAGTAAAAACAATTCCTATCTCTCCCTCGAATGCTCTCAATCATCCCATCTAAATGAAATGATTCTTGAAGAATAATTTCAAATGGAAGAACTAATTCTCCGATGGATAAAATAACTTGAGATGAACATAACTAATTCATCTCAAGACGCCGATCAAGGAGAATTATTGAGATCGCATTCGGATTATAACAACATTGTTGCTCCCGAAATCACCTCTAACTCTTGCGAGGACTTGAGCGATAGTCGTCCCTGTGTCGATTGTGTCGTGAAGGACTCCCCATCGGTTTCTACCAATGCATGTGACATCTATGCTTGTAATCTTTGTATAAACTCTAATCAGTTCAATTATCAATAAAACAATGTTATTTTATCCCAATGATTGTTTATTTATGTTTGACATTTTGCACGTTTCGATTTTTGTTCAATTTCAAACTCTATATCGCTTTCTAGAAAGTTATACACAAACACTCCGGAACATCAACATATGCTTAACATACCTTAAATAACCTTTACATAAATTAGAAATGAGTTTTGAAGGCTTTGGTATGGCAAAATCAAGTTTATTCGATCGCAGGGAGTATTTTTTGTCAAACTACGAAACTATGCCGATTCGTGTAGTAACGAACATTTGGGAACTTGATCATAAGTTAAACATACCATAAATATCCTTTACATAGCTTAGAAATAGGCTTTGAGGGGTTCGGTGTGCTAAAACAAACTTTTTGGTTAAATAGGGACTAAAAGCGTCAAAAAGTGCATAAGTTTGCATTTTCGCGCATATCTTACGTTCTGAATATATCCAAACATCCAAAAAAAATTTAATCATTAAAATATTTTATTTTAGTGATTGGCATGCTAAAATTTCCATTTGTCGCGTAATTTGGATCGTTTTTCGCGTCCGTTCATTAACCGAACAACACAATCACACGACCAAACGAACCGACATCCGAGATATTTTTGAGCATGTTTCATGTTCCCTAGTATCCTAAGAGAACTTACAAGGTAGAAATGTAAAACAGTGTGTCCATATGCTGAGTGAACATATGTAACAGAAATGCAATGTAAATCAATGTGCTAGCATGCTAATAAAACATACATAGCAAAAACATGCAAGAAATCATGTACTATATGTGTACTAATGAACATATATGATATAAAAGCATGAAAGTAACAAGTAGGCACATGTGTATCACCCCAAAACATTTGAAAACGTAAAAGAGGGGAACTATGTACTCACTTGAGATTGCTCAATAGTCTTTGGATAACAACCAAGCAAAGCAAGAAAGATCACGGAATTAAACGGCACCTAATATAGGTAACTATGTTAATAAACGGACCTAAATCGGAGGATCGGATAGAATGAGGTTTCGTAAACCAAATGAGTGTAAGAACTCATGTAATATGGTTTAACAAAGCCTATATTCTAAAACGGAACCTATCCTAAGTGCTTACGACCCGTTTAGGTAGCTTACGCTACTTCAACGCGCCGTTCGCGTAAAAGGCATTCGGACCGCCTAACTAGTCCTATGACATGTAAAATATGCCTTAACATGTCTAATAATGTTGCCTAATCAGTTTAGATGTCAAAATTTATGTTACATATGCTTAAAATGAATTTTGGCGTAAAAGGGCATTTTGGTCATTTTCCTAAGGCATATAATTACCAATCATACAACTAAGTAGACTAAGTGACCATAAAGTATAACCTCGGAAGGTTATTCCTTATGCAACTATGGTTACAAAATGTGTTTGGTCGAATCCTAATGATTGACCAAACGAGTCGGGTTCGAAAGTCTAAGCGGTTGTTTAGACCGCTTATGTTACGACCCTATATAAGCACTAAACCTAAAGTGACGAGTTAAACATGTTAAAACATGTTTAACGAGGTTAGAAAGCAGGTTTGATATCAAAACAAAGGGTCTTGATACCTAAAAATAGTTTGGTTGCAAAATAAGCAAGAATACGCATTTTGACCGAAACTACGACTCGTCACTACGCCTAGATAACGTGGTAATCAGTAGGTATAGTCACAAAGGACTATGACCATCATGATTATGCTCATGTTGCGAAGTTCAAACGAACTTCGTGTTGACCATAAACTGGTCAAAGCTGAAAGTCAAATACTGTTTGACTTTCGTGCTTGAAAACGCATAAAAGAACGAAAGAAGCTTACAAGAGGTCCATGCTAGGAAGGTTTGAACTCAAAAATTCTCCGGTATGAAGCTTCACTAAGAGAGCTTCAACTTAGAGAATGAATTTGAGATCAAATGTGTGGGTTTGGAATGAATGGAGGTGGGTTTATGTAGATTTTGGACAACCGTTAAGATCGTTCATCGAAAACCGAGCTTTGATCTGAGCCGTACAAGTGTGCCCATGGTTTTAGAATACCATGGGTGTCCAAAAACTTGCTCATGGTATTTAAATTGTTACACAAAAACCCCTAAACTTCAAGTTAAATTGTGACAACTGTGTTCTGTAATCGATGTACAATGTAAAACAATGATGATTATTAATAAAACAATGTGCCTTGGAGTTATTATATGTGTTTTGGTGTTTTTATGTGTGTATTTGTGTTTGGTGATTTTTCAATTCGATTCGATTCCGATTTCAAGCTTTAAATCGCTTTCTGGAAGGTTATACGCGCACTGATGCGTAAATATAACCAGTTTAAGGCAACGAACACTCGGGAATAGTGAAATAGGCTTAACATACCTTAAATAACCTCCACATAACTTAGAAATAAGTTTTGGATGGTTTGGTGTGTTGAAATCAAGTTTGTTAGATCGCAGGGACTATTTGTGTCAAATTGCGAAACTATACCAATTTGTATAGTAACGAACATTTTGGAACTTGATCATAAGTTAAACATACCCTAAATATCATTTACATAGCTTAGAAATAGGCTTTGAGGGGTTCGATATGCTAAAATAAACTTTATTGATCAATAGGGACTAAAAGCGTCAAAAAGTGCATAAGTTTGCATTTTCGCGCATATCTCACGTTCTGAATATATCTGGACATCCAAAAATTTATGTAATCATTAAAATATTTTATTTTAGTGATTGGCTTGATAAAATTCCATTCGTCGCGTAATTTGGATCGTTTTTGCGTTCGTTACGACTTCCGTCGTAATTAACCGAACAACGCAACCGTACGACCAAACGAGCTGACATCCGAGATGTTTTTGAGCATGTTTTGAGTTCCCTATACTTTAACTTCATTTTAGAGCCTTGAAATGAGGTTAACGGGGTTCAAACGCATCGAAAAAGGCCTTAAACACGTGCAGGGACCAAAACTATCATTTTTGAAACTTTGTTGTATCTGGCATATGCTAGCGCCACGCGAGCACCAAATGCCTATCCCCGTGGCGCTACGCGAGTGAGTGATCTGGGCAGAAACTCCATTTTTTCAACACAAGGTCCATTTTCAGCACTTTTCTTGAAGTTTAGGGGCTATTTTGTAACATTTTCAAAACCGTTTGCTGGTTTTGGGGCACCCCTAGTATCCCAAAACCATGGGCCACATGTGTACGGTCCATATCAAAACACGTTTTACGATGAACGATCTTAACGGTTCTTGATTCTCTATAAATAGCAACACCCACTTCATTTCATCCTCACTCAAAATTTGATCTAAGATGCTCTAAGTTGAAGCCTTTGCTTTATACCTGAGCTACTTGGGTCAAGATTTTGCTTGCGGGGACCTTCTGTAAGTATTCTTTGGTTCTTTTCATTCGTTTTAGCCTAAAAGTCAAATTGCGTTTAACTTTCTGCATTGACCAGTTAATGATCAATGCGAAGTTCATTTGAACTTCATAACGTGAGCGTAATCATGATGGTTATAGTCCCTAGTGACTATACCTATTGATTACCACATTATCTAGGCTCAGTGACGAGACGTAGTTTTGGCCAAAATGTGCATTCTCGCGTATTTTGTAACCAAACTACTTTTGGGTAACAAAACCGTTTGTTTTGATACCAAATTTGTTTTCTAAATTCGTTAAACATGTTTTAACATGTTTAACTCGTCACTTTTAGTTTAGTGCTTGTGTAGAGTCGTAGGTCAAGCGGACTAAACCCCCGCTTAGACTTTCGAACTCGACCCGTTTGGTCGATCATTAGGATCCGATCAAACATGTTTAGTGACCATAGTTTCATAGGGAATAACCTTCCGAGGTTATGCCTTATGGTCACTTAGGTTTAATTAGTTATATGATAGGTAGTTTACATGCCTTAGGTAAATGACCAAAATGCCCTTTTCATGCATAATTGGTAATTAAGCATATGTAACATAAACTTTTGTCACGTAACTGATTGTGCAACATATTTAAACGTGTTTAGGCATATAATACTTGTCATAGGACTAGTTAGACGTCTCGAACGCGCTTTGCGCGAACGTCGCGTTAAAGTAGCGTAAGCTACCTTAATGGGTCGTGACAGGTCAAAAGCACTTAGGTTAGGTTCCGATCTAGAATGTAGACTTTATTAAACCATATCACATGAGTTCCAACACTCATTTGATTTACAAGACCTCATTCTGTCCGATCTTCCGATTTAGGCGTCTATTGTTTGACTAGTGATTCGATTACTAGGTGCTGCTTAATTTCTCTGGTTTACTTGAGTTATTGAAGTTCTATTGATTGAGGATACTTTGCACTTCATGTGAGTACATAGTTCCCCTATTTTACTGTTTTAAATTTTTTTTGGGTGATTCATATGTGTTAAATGATTTCGATGTTTTTAACGATGGTTTCGAAAATGATTAAAATGGTTTATATTAAATTAATAACGATTTCGATAATGTGGATAAACTTGTTGGTTGTAATTACATAACGAATAACATTCATTAGTTTTGGCCGAACCGACCAGTATTAGGTTATGGTACCATAGGATCTGACAAATCCCGTTATCGTACTACACCCATGGTTATGTGTGGGTTAGGTGGGTAATAACTGAATCTGATTATTAACTTACCCTTTGGTGGTTTGTTAATGCGAGAAGCGAGATAGTCGAGTCACGAAGGTTTGAATGTTATTAGCGAGATGACCAAAATAGTTTTCACAATTAAAACGAGGATGATTTAAACGAATTAAACGATTTGGAAACGATTTAAATGAGATAAACAAATTGGATAACGATTGGTTTTTGGTTAAGTGTTTAGATAACGGGACGGGTGTAATATGGTGAAAACATGGTAGATACGCCGCTGGTACTTCTTATATATAAGTGTTTTCAACATATTACATACCGTGGCGTTATTTAGTTCACTTGGGTAAACGATTTTGAAACAATGTCACTTAACGATGTTTTTCGAAAGGATATAAACCATAGGAGCTTTATTAACGAGTTAATACGAGATATTTTACAATTTGGTTTACTAAAACAAATGTTTTTGGGTTAAGAATCATGGCTACGAGGTTTTATAAATTATAACCCACTCGATTTGAGTTGGTTAAATTATGTTGCAATACACTTTTCAAAACGAGGTTTGTATTTTGACTCTTGTAGTCTACTAAAGTACTGCAACATGTAAACTAGCCATGATTCCGATACTCATATAAAACCTATGTACTCGCCAGCATTTCTTTGCTGACTTTGTTTTTACATATGTTTCAGGTGATGTTGCTTGATGTTGATTGCTAGGATGCATGAGTCACATAGGATCTGGACGAGGCCTTAGTGACATAACAATAATGATAGTCGATATATAATTTGTTTGTTTCGTGTTAAAACAATGTAATTTACCTAATGAATAAATAAAACGAAACTCTTTTTGTATCCATGGTTGTGAAACGATAATTCTGTTACAACACTCCCCGACGTTTCCGCCACGTTTTGTTGTTTTACGTGGTTGGGGTGTGACAGAAGAGTTGGTATCAGAGCCAATGGTTATAGGGAATTAGGTTATTAGTAATGCTTTGACCTAGACTATAACTTTCTAGGACCCCAACGCAAGTTTTCTGCTTTTAGATTTTTAAAAACAAAACCGTCACCTACCCTTAGGTGATAACCACAACGAGAACACAAATCCGAATCTGCTTCGAAAATTAATCATCCGTTCTAGGATGATTGATTACTAGGTTTTGAACCCTCTGTTATAAGGTTCTGAACCCTTCCAGTTTGACTCATATTTGGCTTAGTGCCTTTTGAGTTTTCAAAATCTCGTCAAAGTTTGGGTCTAAATAATGTGAACACGTGCAAACTGGAAGAGTGAATGCCTGTACCCTAAGTTTTCTGTCTAAGACTAGAGTGTTCATACAAATCCACATAATCGGACCAGTCACTCTTACCTGGGAACTCTTGGGGTGGGTGTTCACTTATAGGCGAGCATGTCTTCGCGATACATTATTTTGATTCATTTACTTTGATTAGTCACTGCGTGTCGTTTGTTTGTTCGAGGTAACGAACAAATGATCGCCTTCCTTGTGTCTTGTCGATACCTCTTTTGTTTTTCCAATTTTCAACCTCACTCGTTTCTCCTGTTTCCTTTTTAGACAATGCCTCCTCGACGCGATGCTCGAACTTTTACTGCTGAAGAAGTCACAACCCTTGTCTCTCAACAAATGGCTGCTGTACTTCCAGGCGTTGTGACCCAAATCCACGAGCTATACAACAACAACAATAATAACAACAATAATGCACAGTGTAATTTCAAGAATTTCAATTCTGCGAAGCCGCTTAAGTTTTATGGGTCGCAAGGAGCAACTGTGCTCCTGCAGTGCTTCGAGAGTATCGAGAGCACATTCAGACATGTGCAGTGTCCGAATGCGCGTAAGGTTGAATTCGCATCAAGCGTGTTTGAGAAGCGAGCTCTTACCTGGTGGAACGGTGCTATGCGCGATAGGGGTGCCGAAGTGGCAATGGCACAAACATGGGAAGAGCTTCGAGCTCTCATGATGAAAGAGTTTTGTCCCCGTCACGAAATTCGAGCTTTGGAACGAGAGTTTGACGATTTAAAGCAAGATGGGGGTGAACACCGTGCGTATACGGATCGTTTTGAGGAACTCAGTCTGTTGTGTCCCACTATGGTTACCCCTCTGGATAAAGCAATCGAGAGATATATCGATGGTTTACCCGATTCCATACAGGATATTGTGACCGGTGTTAATCCTACCACTGTACGTCACGCGATCGAGTTGTCTGCTACCCTGACTGAGTCTCAGGTCAGGATGTGACAACCTTAAAAATTTCAAGTATCCGTACAATTAATTGAGATTTAATTAATGCCTAATTACTGTGCTTGCTTACAATTGTGATTTAACTGCTTACTGATTCTTGTTACATACATGCACATGCATCATACTTTATTACTGTCACTCCACTTATTATACACAAAACAATAGTGACAAACTTGATGCACAAAGCACAGTTAGCGTAGTGAACGGATAACCCAGCAAACATGCTGACATAGCCAGCACTAGACAGACACTGTCTCTGAGGCTAGTATGAGCCGGGAATAGATTACTACACTAGAAGGGAGTGTAAGGAGATAAGGATTGTAGAACTGTGTCACTAGGCGATATTTATAGTGACCGGATGTGCCTAAAACATGCTCAAATTACAAAATTCTGCACTTTCTACTAAAATTCAGCATTTAACTTAACTAGTAAAGTGCAAAAACATGGGAAAATAATACTAGACACTTTCCAAAGTGTCGGGAATTTATTTTGTCACTAAAAATAATATTAAAGACACTTTAAGTGCTTATTTAGCGCTTTAACGGATTAATATCCTACCGAACAACCGGACTTTACCCGGAACATAAAAATATTGTCAAACACAATGTTTTTATTTTTCTAAGCTAGTTAGGGTTCCCGAACACCCTAAGCCACCTTATATTATCTAACACACAAAAATACATCAACTATATCTTTCAAACTTAACTAGATCCTAACCATATCTTTACAAACCAACCATAACCCCCCCCCCCTTGGTTCGAACGGTTCCCATGGTGGGGACACACCCATGAATTCTTGATTATTTTATTTGCTAGTGTTTGGTATCTAGATAGCACAATATATGTTGGACAATAGAAATGTTTAGATTATAAGTAAGACAAGTGGGTTATCATTCTTCTCATCAACATAACATTCACCAATAATTTCTCTCCTTCCACACCACCATTCGGCCACCACCCTCCCACCATCAACCACCCACTTTCAAGCCACTTACATACAATCCACATACATCTAGAGGTGCAAGGGATCATACAATGAAGCGTGGTGTGTTCGAAAGCTCAAGGACCTCTCTCGTTTTCTTTTAACCACCACATTTCTTCACTCGAACTCTCCTAGCTTTGTGCTAGTGGTAAGTCTCTTAGATCCATTCATTTTACATGCTTTGAAGGTGGTTAAAGTATGATTCATGGTGTTAAACTTGGGAACTCTAAAGATCATAACTTAAAGCATGAACATAAAAGCTTTATACAAAGGTCATGAGATGAAAGGTGATAATACATGATAAATCTGGATTAAATGAACAAAAATTTGCTGTAAATGACTTAGGGTCTGATGTTAATCGTATTAGAATGAATGGTAATCGTATGTGTACTTTTTAATGGCACTTATACTATAAACAACTTGCTGATTTGCATTTTCAGCCGACTTTAACTGGCTGTAAACAGGTCATAACTAAACGAAAAACTGATTTTCTTGAGTCTACAACGTGTCATTATGAAATACGGTTCTAATGGCACCGGAATCATAATTTTTGGAATTCGTTTACTATTTTTAAAGTGCCATTATGTAACAGCAGCTAAAGCTACATTTTTACAGCAGTAAATGATTGTCATATTTTTAGTCATAACTTGATTTCTGTGTAGAGTCGGATCATAAAATTTATACTTTAGATGAACACCGATGTATTTGTAACTCTCTCACTAGAATTTCGTAAATCGGACTCTCGATGAATTTTAAATAAATTATTCCGCGGACTGTGGTCAGAAAAAGATAAATCTGATTTCGGTCCGGAAAATGATTTTCTATAAACTACTGGTGATGATTTGGACCCCGATATGTTTACACAATAATTTTTGGTTCTTATAAGACATTCTATAAAATTTTGGGAATTTTTGGAATAAGATAACTATTTTATTAAAATACTCGAAAACGGCCCAGTTTTGTATATTAAAACTGAAACGATATAAGTAGTGTTTTGCATGTCTAAATGTCGGGTTGGTTAATTGAGAACTGATTGAATGATTTTACAAAAGAAAATGATACGCTAGTAAGCGTGGACGCCTCCGTTTACAGAGGAAACTCTGGCGAAATTTTTCCAGGAAATATAACACTTAGAAATGTTTTTGGTGACAAGTGTTATAAATATATTTCTAACTTGTTTTCCAAAATATAAATTTCGCCATGATTTTTATTACAAAATAACCAAGTGTCGGAGGTAGATTTTCGTAAATGAAACTTGTTAAATATATATTGAGAATATATATTCCATAATAAAACGCTTGTGTGCTTACGTGATTATTTTGTGAACAAGAGATATATTATTTTTAGAGTAAAGATAATATTACTTGAAATATCATGAAAATACGACTCCAAAATAATACCAACGCCCTCACAAATAAATATTTAAGTTACATCGGTATTGTTTATACAACGCGAACTCTAAAATGTAACTTGCGTATTTTCGGAAAATACTCTTAAATGTGTATTTTGATAAAGTATTATTTTGGAAAATTGTATGAAGTAAAATATAATATTTTTGGGAAAAATATGTATATTTTGGAAACAGAATATTTTAGACAAGTGAATTAAAATATATTTTCAAATGAGACTTAAAAATATATTTTCGGAATTATAAAACGCACATGTATTAATACCCCCATCCTTGGGAAGGAATATATTCATTTAATGATTAAGAAGTGTAAATACGAAATAGTTGTCTAACTATTTCCCAAAAACGTTAAACCTTAAGTCAAGGCACGGCCGTCCGTCTAATAGGAATTAGTACGTGTAGGTCGTCACGCAGCAGATAGAGTTGGAGATTGACGTTGCTGGATACGCACTTCTGTGAGTTCATGTCCCCCTTTTCTCTTAACTGTTTTCAGTTTTATACTTCGGGGGTGAAATGCATGTTACTATGATTACGAATACTTTTTACATGGTATGGTTAGCGTAAGGAGGTTACTACTTAGATCATGTGAGTGAGTAGGCTGAAACTGGAGGCCATTAATCTTCATTGTAGGACCGAGGGTCAGTAGCGGTAGATCTATATGGGTGTAGCGAGCCCAACTCCAGGCCCAACAGAACGGACCTCGGGGTGACTTTGTACCCGACGCAAAAATCTGCTAGGTTTGAGTCTTCCTACTGCACTTCACACATATCAATGGCCTTGCAAACCATTGGTGATCTCTTTTTCCTTATTTTCTACATACCAGGGATTTTCATACATACGGACATTTTTACAAGGGTTTATACAAACTCACCTACACATGAACTCGCTCAACTTTATGTTGACTTTTCAAACTACATGTATTTCAGGAAACTAACAGATCTGGCACGGTATGCACGTATTTTCAAGCTGCGTTTGAATAAAGAAGTCACCCAGGGTTAGAAGGTGTAACCTCTTCCTGGACGGGTTACATATCCCTAAACCTAGTATTGTTTAAAGCCTTTTGCTAAGTCTTTGTGAACTCAATTTAATCAAATTAAGGTTTGTAACTTATTTTGTGATTGTTGAAAATGGGATTTTTCTAAACTTTATTAATGGATGAATATCTCATGTTTTTATCATATAGCATTGTTATGATTGTTGCTATGGTATTAAGAAGTCACACCAAATAAACCCACGCTTCTGCAAAGCCAGGGTGTGACACAGGAAGGGCAAACTCACCCGCAAGGGTGATAAAAAGATGTCGACCGATTCTGACAAGGAAAAGGGTAAGGGTAAGAAAGGCGAGTCGTCGAAGAAGTCGAGAAAGCGAAAGGGTGCTCAGAATTTTGCTGTTACAGCACAGACTGCTCAGAACCCGCAGAACCCACGGGCTCAACCGCCTGCGAAGAAGGTGTATGCTGGTACCGCACCTCATTGTGCTCGCTGCAATGGTCATCATGTTGCATAACAAGCTTGCAAGAAATGCACAACGTGTGGTAAACTTGGGCTTTTGGCCAATATTTGTCGTCTGGGACAGAATCAGGTTGCCCAGGTTCAAGCTCCGGTTCAGGGGAATGCTGCGAGATTCCCACCGGGTTCATGTTTTAATTGTGGAGAGTTTGGACACTTCCGCAACAACTGTCCGAGGCTGGTGAATGCAAACGCGAATGCTAATGCGAACCCGAATGCGAATGTTAAAGCAAATGCGAATCCCGCTCGTGGACGAGCATACAATTTGAATGTAAACGAAGCGAGGGCTGAGAACGAGGTGGTTAATGGTACGTTTCTTGTTAACAATCGACTTGCGTCTATTCTTTTTTATTCTGGTGCCGATAGAAGTTTTGTTTCATTGTCATTTGAGCCTTTGCTTGCGATACCTAGAACTAAACTAAGGAAACCCTTATCTGTCGAAGTTGCTACTGGTAAACCTCTTGTTCTCGATTCTGTTATTCGTGATTGTCAATTGAACCTCGATAACCATCTTTTTCCTCTTTCGTCTGGTGAAGTTTTAGAAGTTCGTGGCGAGAAACCTTCAGGTGGATTGAAGCTTATGTCGTGTATGGAAGCCCAAAGGTATTTACGAAAAGGATATGTTTCTTTTCTAGCACATGTTGCCGAGGAGAAATGCAAGAGTAAGAGTATCCAGGATATTCCGATTGTTCGGGATTATCCAGAGGTGTTTCCTGATGAACTGCCTGGTTTGCCTCCAGTTCGTCAAGTCGAATTTCATATTGACCTTGTACCCAATGCCAACCCGATTGCGGAAGCACCTTATCGTCTTGTACCATCTGAGATGCAAGAGTTATCGAAACAGCTTCAAGAGTTATCTGATAAAGGATTCATCCGTCCAAGCTTTTCGCCTTGGGGAGCTCCTGTCCTCTTTGTGAAAAAGAAAGATGGATCTTTTCGAATGTGTATCGATTATCGTGAGCTTAATAAGCTTACCATCAAGAATCGATATCCCCTACCTCGAATTGATGATCTCTTCGACCAGCTGCAAGGTGCTTCATGCTTTTCAAAGATCGATCTGCGTTCTGGGTATCATCAACTTCGTGTTCTCGAAGAAGATATTCCCAAAACTGCTTTCCGCACAAGATATGGGCATTACGAGTTTACAGTCATGCCTTTTGGTTTGACGAATGCCCCAACTATCTTTATGGAGTTAATGAATAGGGTCTGTAAACCTTATTTAGACAAGTTCATTGTTGTGTTCATCGACGATATTCTCATTTATTCGGAGTCTCGAGCCGAGCACGAGCAACACCTTCGCTTAACATTAGAACTCCTGAAGAAGGAACAACTTTTTGCTAAATTCTCCAAGTGTGAATTCTGGCTTGAAGAAGTTCAATTCTTGGGTCATATAGTCAATGAGCACGGTATTCACGTGGATCCATCCAAGATTGCTGCTATTAAAGACTGGAGTACACCGACGACACCTACAGAGATTCGATCTTTTCTTGGTCTTGCTGATTATTATCGACGTTTCATTTCAAATTTCTCGAAGATTGCGGTTCCACTCACTGCTTTGACTCAGAAGAATAAGCCTTTTGAATGGGGACCTAAGCAAGAAGAAGCGTTTCAAACGCTGAAGCAGAAGCTGTGTGATGCTCCCGTTCTATCTCTTCCCGATGGAAACGACGATTTCGTTGTCTATTGTGATGCATCCAACTTAGGCCTTGGTTGCGTTCTCATGCAACAAGGTAAAGTTATAGCATATGCATCTAGGCAATTGAAAGTTCACGAAAAGATCTACACAACTCAGGATCTTGAGTTGGGAGCTGTGGTTTTCGCGCTTAAAATCTGGAGACACTACCTCTACGGCACGAAGTATGTGATTTTCACAGACCACAAGAGTCTCCAGCATATTCTTAATCAGAAGGAGTTGAACATGAGGCAACGACGTTGGGTTGAGCTCTTAAGTGATTACGATTGCGAGATTCGCTACCATCCTGGTAAGGCGAATGTCGTAGCTGATGCGCTTAGTCGAAAGGAGCGAGTCAAGCTTCATTCTGTTCAAACTCTATCTGATCTATAGACTCGTGTTCTTCAAGCTCAGCAAGTTTGTGTTTCACAAAATTTGATAGGTAAGGAATTACCACGTCAACTTGAGCTTAAACTCGAGGCAAAGGACGTTGGTTTGCTCTATTTCAAGGATCGATTGTGGATTCCGAAACAAGACGATCTTCGCACCTTGGTAATGGACGAATCTCACAAGTCTCGATATTCTATCCATCCTGGTGCTGATAAAATGAAGGATCTTCGTACTAAGTGCTGGTGGCCTAGTATGAAAAAGGATGTTGCCTTGTATGTATCGAAATGCCTAACTTGTCTCAAAGTTAAGGCTGAACATCAACGACCTTATGGTTTGCTTGTAAAACCAGAAATACCGGTTTGGAAGTGGGAGAACATTGCGATGGATCTCATCACTAAGTTACCGCGTACGTCTAAAGGTCATGATGCTATTTGGGTTGTTATCGATCGATTAACGAAATCCGCTCATTTTATTCCGATTCACGAGGACCTATCTGCTGATAAACTTGCAAAGATTTATGTTGATGAGATTGTATCACGACATGGTGTTCCTTTGGATACCATTTCCGATCATGATGCTCAGTTTTCATCTCATTTTTGGAAGACCATGCAATCTGCTTTGGGAACCCAACTGAATCTAAGCACTGCTTATCATCCCCAAACAGATGGACAATCTGAGAGAACGATTCAAACTTTGGAGGATATGCTTAGAGCATGCGTAATAGACTTTGGTGGTAATTGGGATTCTCATCTGCCACTGATCGAGTTTTCTTACAAGAATAGTTGTCATGCTAGTATTAATATGGCACCATTCGAAGCTCTCTACGGTCGAAAATGTCATTCACCTGTCTGTTGGAATGAGATCGGTGAAGCTCAGCTTACTGGACCTGAGCTCATTCTGGAAACAACAGACAAAATCAAGAAAATCCGCGATAATCTTGTGACAGCTTGGAGCCGTCAAAAGAGTTATGCGGATATGCGACGCAAGCCCTTAGAATTTCAAGTCGGAGATCGTGTCCTACTCAAGGTTTCACCTTGGAAGGGAGTCGTGAGATTTGGAAAGAAAGGAAAACTTGCACCTCGATATGTGGGACCATTTAAGATTGTGGAAAGAATTGGGAAGGTTACCTATCGACTAGAGCTACCTCCAGAGCTTGGGAATGTTCATCCGACTTTTCACGTGTCCAAGTTGCGAAAGTGTTTAGCTGACGCTGATCTTCACATTCCTCTCGATGAGATCCGAATTGATGAAACGATGCACTTTGTCGAGAAACCCATGGAGATAGTGGACCGTGCTTTCAAACAGTTGAAGAACAAATGGATTCGATTGGTAAAAGTTCGCTGGGAATCCAAACGTGGCCCAGATTTTACTTGGGAATGTGAAGACCAGATGAAGACGAAATATCAGCATTTGTTTTCACAAGTTTCCTCTAAATAAAATTTCGGCATGAAATTTCCTGAAGTAGGGGAGACTGTGAAAACTGTGTTCTGTAATCGATGTTCAATGTAAAACAATGATGATTATTAATAAAACAATGTGCATTGGAGTTATTATATGTGTTTTGGTGTTTTTATGTGTATATTTGTGTTTGGTGATTTTTCAATTCGATTCGATTCCGATTTCAAGCTTTAAATCGCTTTCTGGAAGGTTATACGCGCATTGATGCGTAAATATAACCAGTTTAATGCAACGAACACTCGGTAATAGTGAAATAGGCTTAACATACCTTAAATAACCACCACATAACTTAGAAATAAGTTTTGGATGGTTTGGTGTGTTGAAATCAAGTTTGTTCGATCGCAGGGACTATTTGTGTCAAATTGCGAAACTATACTGATTCGTATAGTAACGAACATTCCGAAACTTGATCATAAGTTAAACATACCCTAAATATCCTTTCCATAGCTTAGAAATAGGCTTTGAGGGGTTCGGTATGGTAAAATAAACTTTATTGATCAATAGGGACTAAAAGCGTCAAAAAGTGCATAAGTTTGCATTTTCGCGCATATCTTACGTTCTGAATATATCCGGACATCCAAAAATTTATGTAATCATTAAAATATTTTATTTTAGTGATTGGCTTGATAAAATTCCATTCGTTTGGATCGTTTTTGCGTTCGTTACGACTTCCGTCGTAATTAACCGAACAACGCAACCGTACGACCAAAAGAGCCGACATCCGAGATGTTTTTGAGCATGTTTTGAGTTCCCTATACTTTAACTTCATTTTAGAGCCTTGAAATGAGGTTAACGGGGTTCAAACGCATCGAAAAAGGCCTTAAACACGTGCAGGGACCAAAACTGTCATTTTTGAAACTTTGCTGTATCTGGCAAATGCTAGCGACGCGCGAGCACCAAATGCCTATCCCATTTGTGCTACGCAAGTGAGTGATCTGGGCAGAAACTCCATTTTTGCAACACAAGGTCCATTTTCAGCACTTTTCTTGAAGTTTAGGGGCTATTTTGTAACATTTTCAAAACCGTTTGCTGGTTTTGGGGCACCCCTAGTATCCCAAAACCATGGGCCACATGTGTACGGTCCAGATCAAAGCACGTTTTACGATGAACGATCTTAACGGTTCTTGATTCTCTATAAATAACAACACCCACTTCATTTCATCCTCACTCAAAATTTGATCTAAGATGCTCTAAGTTGAAGCCTTTGCTTCATACCTGAGCTACTTGGGTCAAGATTTTGCTTGCGGGGACCTTCTGTAAGTATTCTTTCGTTCTTTCGTTCTTTTCATTCGTTTTAGCTTAAAAGTCAAACTGCGTTTGACTTTCTGCATTGAGCAGTTTATGATCAATGCGAAGTTCATTTGAACTTCATAACTGAGCGTAATCACGATGGTTATAATCCCTAGTGACTATACCTACTGATTACCACGTTATCTAGGCTCAGTGACGAGTTGTAGTTTCGGCCAAAATGCGCATTCTCGCGTATTTTGTAACCAAACTACTTTTGGGTATCAAAACCGTTTGTTTTGATACCAAATTTGTTTTCTAAATTCGTTAAACATGTTTTAACATGTTTAACTCGTCACTTTTAGTTTAGTGCTTGTGTAAAGTCGTAAGTCAAGCGGACTAAACACCCGCTTAGACTTTCGAACTCGACCCGTTTGGTCGATCATTAGGATCCGACCAAACATGTTTAGTGACCATAGTTTCATAGGGAATAAGCTTCCGAGGTTATGCCTTATGGTCACTTAGGTTTAATTAGTTATATGATAGGTAGTTTATATGCCTTAGGTAAATGACCAAAATGCCCTTTTCATGCATAATTGGTAATTAAGCATATGTAACATAAAATTTTGTCACGTAACTGATTGTGCAACATATTTAAACATGTTTAGGCATATAATACTTGTCATAGGACTAGTTAGACGTCTCGAACGCGCTTTACGCGAACATCGCGTTAAAGTAGCGTAAGCTACCTTAATGGGTCGTGACGGGTCGAAAGCACTTAGGTTAGGTTCCGATCTAGAATGTAGACTTTGTTAAACCATATCACATGAGTTCCAACACTCATTTGGTTTACAAGACCACATTCTGTCCCGTCTATTGTTTGACTAGTGATTTGATTACAAGGTGCTGCTTGATTTCTCTGGTTTACTTGAGTTATTGAAGTTCTATTGATTGAGGATACTGTCACACCCCCAAAATCCACACGCGGAGTATCACCGCTTGGAGGCGTGACTGACCAGGATCAAGCCACCAATCATATTGAACATATAAGTAAGTAGTAAAATCAATCATCAATACGAAAGGTGTTTTCAAAACCAAACATCAATAAGTGTATAGCGGAAGCATAAGTATGTAAACCAAATGTAAATAGTAAATTCAAATGTTTAGATAGTTAACATGGCATCATCGATCCATGTCCCACAACGACCTGCTCCTCCCTGTGCAAGCTCCATATGTACCTAAGGTCCTGCAAGGCATGCAAGAGAGAGTCAACAACTAGTTGAGCGAGTTCACAGTTAATAGTTCAGTAATAGTATAGCGTGAGTAGTAGTATGTTCGTTCGTTACAATGTATCGTATTAGTTTCCATCGCGGCCAATGTCCTTGGCAGGTGTGCGAAGATGTTGGGGAAGGTCTTTCCCCAAGCTTTTCTAGACTAGGTTTGTTTGTATCGCGGCCAATGTCCTTGGCAGGTGTGCGAAGATGTCGTAAGTTTAGTTCGCGGCCAATGTCCTTGGCAGGTGTGCGAAGATGTTGTAAGTTTAGTTCGCGGCCAATGTCCTTGGCAGGTGTGCGAAGATGTTGTAAGTTTAGTTCGCGGCCAATGTCCTTGGCAGGTGTGCGAAGTCAGTCATAATATCGCGGCCAATGTCCTTGGCAGGTGTGCGAAGATCGTTCAATAAGTGTTACTAGTCTAGCAGTAGGTTCTGTTATCTATGTATGTACCGTAATCATCAAATCCCCATTCCCCCCTGGGAACCCCATGCCTTGGCTTGTGTGAACTCACCTTGGTTTGCTCGGTATGCTAAATATGTGCTCGCAAATAAATCAATCGCGTCCTAGAGTATGCACGTATAGAATAATCAGTTTGCGTTCAAGTTGTTCACGTATAAGCAAGTAGTACGTATTCGCAAGCATTCAAGTCATGTTTAACATTTAACGGCAGTTAGTTAACTCAGTTAAGTCTTACGGAAACAGTTACTGTATGAATTACCCAGGTCGGCGAAACACCCTCTGTTTCGCCGTGAGCCCCTTCGACGAATCCCAATCTGTTTCGTCATATACCCTTCGGCGAAACACAATCTGTTTCGTCGTGAGTTTTGTTTCGTCAAAACCTTCGTTTCGTCAAATCAGTTTCGTGAAGGCATCAGTTACGTCATAATCAGTTTCATGCAGAACCCTAGCAGCCGTCAACATCATACAAAGATCATATAGTTATCATCATACAGAAATCATTCACTAAAAGAAAAGTCATTGGCACATGTCATGTTATCGGTTCATCATTATCACAACAGTTGCGTACACATCTAATAATTTCTAACAGTTACATTGCCTAAGTTCATTCATCATTCGATCAGTCATAGATGAGTTATTGGAATCATCAAATAATCATCAAGTAACATTATCATATCTGACATCAACATGGATCAGTCCACATTCATAATATGCATGTGATACTCCACTAAAGCAACATTTGCAGTTAGTAGGTCGAATAAGATTTGCATTACCTCTGACATTACATGTGATACATGGGGACTTGAACAATTACAATACATTACATCATCAACAGCAGTTACTTATGCAACCCTAATCATTCTAACAATTAAAATTATCAAGTATCAATAAAATCACTTAATCCAACATTCGAGATATAACCATACAATTTACCAACCCATTACGAGATCAAATCATAAATCGATCAGCAGACCCTCGTTAACAAATATACATAATCGATCATATCATCACATAGCAGCCAAAACGTTTAATAAGAAATCATAGTTAACATCGAATAATCAGGCATCGATATATATATATATGATGAAACTTATCAGAAGCTAACCACAGTGGATTACTAACCAGCAAGATAAACAATAAATCAGTCGATACGAAAAGCTTCGAGATCCTATATTTGCCGTCGGTTTCCAAGGGTAGCGAGAGACAAAGTGTGATTAGGGTTTTGCCGATTATCGAACTTATTCGCACAAGCTAAACAAAATTATATATATAACAATTACTACTGGGCCAAAGCCCATTATTGTTTTCGGCTATAAGCAGTGGACGAAAACACCTTGGGTGTTTTCACCACTGAGTGTTTTCGAGTGGAGCTTTTGGGTTGGAAAGATTTCGGCTAGTGGTGCTAGACAAATTCCATGTTTCAATATAGTTACCAAATAAAATATGTATAACTCATATACACATATTATACATGTTACAAATAATAATTATGATGCACACCATTAAATTATTAAACACCCTAAACAAATAAGCATGAAGTTGAATCGAATGGAGACCTTGAAACTTGGGTTGTCACATTATCCCCAACTTGAAAGAAATTTCGTCCCGAAATTTAGCGCGCGGTTACTGAGGAAGCTAGTTGTGTAACGTTGTTTACCTGTTTCGTATCGCGGCTCCCCGAGCAGGTTTGCGAAGATTACTGGTTTTCTTGGGGTGTCACATTATCCCCCCGTTGATTTGGAATTTCGTCCCGAAATTCTGCATTGGTAGCTTCAGCCGCAGTAGTAGTTGCTTGGTTTCCGAATAACTGGGGATATTTGAGTTCCATTTGATCTTCACGCTCCCAGGTGAACTCTGGGCTGCGGCGGGAGTTCCAACGAACTCGTACAAGAGGGATTCTCGTGTTCTTGAGGACCTTAACATCCCGGTCCGTGATTTCAACTGGTTCTTCGACGAAGTGCAACCGCTCGTCGATAGTGAGTTCCTTCAAGGGAACTATGTGGGTCTCATCTGACGTACACTTCTTCAGATTCGACACGTGAAAGACGTTGTGAACTGCACTGAGTTCAGGTGGTAAGTTCAATCTGTAGGCCACTTTGCCTATTTTCTCAATAATTTCGAAAGGTCCGACATATCGTGGATTTAGTTTGCCGCGTTTGCCAAAACGAACCACACCCTTCCAGGGTGAAACTTTAAGTAGCGCTCGATCCCCAACCTGGAATTCGAGTAGTTTCCTGTCTTTATCAACGTATACTTTCTGCCGGTCACGAGCTGCCGCCATGCGTTGTCGTATTTGTGCAATCTTTTCAGTAGTATCAACTACTATTTCTGGACCTGTGATTTGACTTTCCCCCACCTCTGCCCAACAAAGAGGTGATCGGCATTTACGCCTGTACAATGCCTCGAATGGAGCAGCTTTAATGCTGGTGTGGTAGCTGTTATTGTATGAAAATTCCACCAGTGGCAGATGTTTCTCCCAACCATTGCCAAAATCAATTACGCACGCCCGAAGCATGTCTTCTAGAGTTTGAATAGTGCGCTCAGACTGCCCATCTGTCTGAGGGTGATAAGCTGTGCTCATGTCTAAACGAGAGCCAAAAGATTTATGCATTGCTTGCCACAGTTCTGAAGTAAAACGTGCGTCACGATCAGAGATGATGGAGGTGGGCACTCCGTGCCTCGAGACCACTTCTTTTAAGTAAATGTCTGCTAAGGTAGAGAACTTGTCTGTTTCTTTGATTGCCAAGAAGTGAGCAGACTTTGTGAGTCGATCCACGATCACCCAAATAGTATCATTTCCGCGCTGAGATCTAGGTAGGCCAGTAACAAAATCCATGGAAATTTGCTCCCATTTCCATTGTGGTATCTCAGGTTGTTGGAGTGGTCCTGACGGTTTCTGATATTCTGCCTTGACTCTCGCACAAGTCAAGCATTTGCTAACGTATGTGGCTATGTGGGCCTTCATGCTAGGCCACCAATATGTAGTTTTGATGTCGTGGTACATTTTATCCGAACCAGGATGTACTGAGTAGCGAGACTTATGAGCTTCATCCATTACAAGCTCGCGTAAATTACCATAGAGTGGGACCCAGATGCGTCCCGTTACATAGTAGGCGCCGTCCGCCTTTTGTTCCAACCGTTGTCTTGAGCCGCGTAGGGCTTCAGCCCTGACATTTTCTGGTTTCAATGCTTCTACCTGAGCATCTCGTATCTGGGAAGGAAGACTAGACTGTATGGTGAGTTGTAAAGCTCGCACGCGCTTAGGCGCGGTGTCCTTTCGACTGAGGGCGTCAGCCACAACATTGGCTTTGCCTGGGTGGTACCTGATTGAGCATTCGTAGTCATTTAACAGTTCAACCCATCGTCGCTGTCGCATATTCAGTTCTTTCTGTTTGAAGATATGTTCGAGGCTTCTGTGATCAGTGTAGATTGCGCACTTGGTACCATACAAATAATGTCGCCATATCTTAAGTGCAAAAACAACCGCTCCCAGCTCTAGGTCGTGTGTCGTGTAATTCCGTTCGTGAATCTTAAGTTGGCGCGAAGCATAAGCAATAACTTTATCCCTCTGCATCAATATACATCCAAGACCTTGGATAGATGCGTCGCAGTAGACTACGAAATCGTCCGTGCCTTCAGGCAGTGAGAGGATAGGTGCGCTACAGAGTCTATCCTTTAAGTGTTGGAACGCTGTTTCCTGTGCATTACCCCAACGGTAAACAACACCTTTCTGTGTCAGTAGTGTAAGCGGCTGAGCAATCTTTGCGAAGTCTTTGATGAACCTTCTGTAGTAACCCGCCAAACCTAAGAATTGGCGAATTTCGGTTGGTGTACAAGGCGCAGGCCAATTCTTGATCGAATCTACCTTGGATGGATCGACATGAATCCCATCCTTGTTTACCACGTGGCCTAAGAAGTGGACTTCACGGAGCCAGAAGTCACATTTCGAAAACTTAGCGTATAGCTGTTCCGTTCGAAGGAGTTCCAAAATAAGTCGTAAATGCTGCTCTTGTTCCTCCCGACTCTTCGAATAGATCAGGATGTCGTCGATGAAAACAATGACGAACTTGTCGAGATAAGGTTTGCAAACCCTGTTCATAAGATCCATGAAAACCGCAGGGGTGTTCGTCAACCCGAAAGGCATGACCAGAAACTCGTAGTGGCCGTAGCGTGTTCTGAACGCTGTTTTGGAGACGTCCTCATCCCGGACTCTCAGTTGGTGATAACCTGACCTTAGATCAATCTTCGAGTAATAGCTCGACCCTTGTAACTGGTCGAATAAGTCGTCGATGCGTGGAAGAGGATAACGATTCTTCACAGTCACCTTGTTCAGTTCGCGATAGTCTATACACATGCGGAAGGTACCGTCCTTCTTCTTTACAAATAGTACTGGAGCTCCCCAAGGCGAAGAGCTAAGACGTATGAAACCCTTTTTTTTCCAAGAGTTCTTGTAGTTGCTTAGATAGTTCTTCCAGTTCCGTTGGAGCTAAGCGATAAGGTGCTCGAGCTATGGGTGCTGCTCCTGGAGCTTGTTACTATGAGCTACCAAAGGTTCTTAACCAGCACGAGGAATGCGGATGATCTTTTCTTTGCAAGGAGTCTCTGCTCGATGTTGAGGTAGCCAATCCATACCAGTAATGATGTCGAAACCATCACAACGTTGGGGTCATTCCTAGTATCACCCTGACCAATTACGAACACTCGACCCCTGGCACCATTGCCGTCGTTATTACCCCCGTTGTTATTCCCGTTGCCCTGATTATTGTTGTTGTTGGTTCTGATTCACAGGTCACGAGCTCTTGAAATCCTTAGCTTCATGACCCATCTTGAGACACCTCTGGCAACGACCCCTGTTGTACTGACCACTGTGGTGTCTGTAGCATCTATTGCACTTTGGGTGGTTTCCTCGATATTCACCCTGCCCTTGACTACCAGACGACTGCTGACTGGGGCTCTGGTAGTTATCTGTCTTTTACTGCTGTGCCTGGGACTGAGCCGAAGTTGAACCCTTGCTGAAGGTTCCATCCCACCTTCTCTTGTTGTCACTGGGAATAACAGAAGTAGTAGTAGTAGTAGTAGCACCAATGTGTTTAGGCAGCTTGTTCTGTTCCACTGCCTGGTCTGTGAGACGATGAGCAAGACGAGTAACATCTTGAATGGTAGTAAGGTTAGCAGACGTCACATGACCTTGAATTTCTGATACTAAGCCTTTGAGGTACCGCTCTCGGTGCGCTCGATGGGAGGTTCCACCATAGTAGGGCATAAAGTTGCCAGTTCGCTAGATCGCTTCGTAAACGCCTCTATTTCTGACCCCGTCATCTTCAGGTTAAAGAACTTCACTTCCAGTTTGTGGTTGTCATCATAGTTACAGTATTCTAGTTTGATTAGTTCCTTGAATTCGTCCCAAGGGGTGGCATTAGCAGCCGCCAGCCCCAGCATCGTAACTTGCGCGTTCCACCAAGTTAACGCAGTGCCTTCGAGAGTATCAGTGGCATATTTCACCTTACGAGCCTCGGGTCATTCACACACTCGAAGACCGATTCGAGTTCCTTGAACTAATGGAGGAGTACAACCGCTCCTTCAGTGTCGCTGAAAGTAGTAGGACGACAGTCCATAAAAGTCTTGTATGTGCATACAGGTGGCTGAGCGTGTTGACTTGTCGTGTGTGTAAGAGTAATCAAAATTAAGCACAAGTGTTGAGTTACGAGAGTAGGATCTAAAGATCCTAGAGTAAGTGGTGATGGCAGGTTACACCTCCTGTCTGGGTAGCTGCGAGTGCTGCAGTAACTTGTTCAGTGATCGAAGCCGCCAACTGGGCTTGTGTTAGGTTAACGCGTCCACTCATGATCTTGACATCAAGGAGGACATGTGTAAGAGAGGTTCGCGAATAGTGCGAAGAGAGTGAGCACACAAGTATTCTCAAGCAATAACGTATAGTAGGTTCTGTAATCTGAGCATACCACGAGCAAAGTTCTATGTAATTCTAGCAAGTAGGTAAAGTAACATGAATAGTAGTACCTATGATGTTGAGCCTTGCACGTGGAGCGAAGCGTCGTTGTGGATCGTTGAGAGCACTGTTTTGGTTATAGTCTGGTTTTAACAAAATCGTTTTCCCTTTATTAAAACCGAGTTCTCTATAACCAATGGCTCTGATACCAATCTGTCACACCCCCAAAATCCACACGCGGAGTATCACCGCTTAGAGGCGTGACTGACCAGGATCAAGCCACCAATCATATTGAACATATAAGTAAGTAGTAAAATCAATCATCAATACGAAAGGTGTTTTCAAAACCAAACATCAATAAGTGTATAGCGGAAGCATAAGTATGTAAACCCAATGTAAATAGTAAATTCAAATGTTTAGATAGTTAACATGGCATCATCGATCCATGTCCCACAACGACCTGCTCCTCCCTGTGCAAGCTCCATATGTACCTAAGGTCCTGCAAGGCATGCAAGAGAGAGTCAACAACTAGTTGAGCGAGTTCACAGTTAATAGTTCAGTAATAGTATAGCGTGAGTAGTAGTATGTTCGTTCGTTACAATGTATCGTATTAGTTTCCATCGCGGCCAATGTCCTTGGCAGGTGTGCGAAGATGTTGGGGAAGGTCTTTCCCCAAGTTTTTCTAGACTAGGTTTGTTTGTATCGCGGCCAATGTCCTTGGCAGGTGTGCGAAGATGTCGTAAGTTTAGTTCGCGGCCAATGTCCTTGGCAGGTGTGCGAAGATGTTGTAAGTTTAGTTCGCGGCCAATGTCCTTGGCAGGTGTGCGAAGATGTTGTAAGTTTAGTTCGCGGCCAATGTCCTTGGCAGGTGTGCGAAGTCAGTCATAATATCGCGGCCAATGTCCTTGGCAGGTGTGCGAAGATCGTTCAATAAGTGTTACTAGTCTAGCAGTAGGTTCTGTTATCTATGTATGTACCGTAATCATCAAATCCCCATTCCCCCCTGGGAACCCCATGCCTTGGCTTGTGTGAACTCACCTTGGTTTGCTCGGTATGCTAAATATGTGCTCGCAAATAAATCAATCGCGTCCTAGAGTATGCACGTATAGAATAATCAGTTTGCGTTCAAGTTGTTCACGTATAAGCAAGTAGTACGTATTCGCAAGCATTCAAGTCATGTTTAACATTTAACGGCAGTTAGTTAACTCAGTTAAGTCTTACGGAAACAGTTACTGTATGAATTACCCAGGTCGGCGAAACACCCTCTGTTTCGCCGTGAGCCCCTTCGACGAATCCCAATCTGTTTCGTCATATACCCTTCGGCGAAACACAATCTGTTTCGTCGTGAGTTTTGTTTCGTCAAAACCTTCGTTTCGTCAAATCAGTTTCGTGAAGGCATCAGTTACGTCATAATCAGTTTCATGCAGAACCCTAGCAGCCGTCAACATCATACAAAGATCATATAGTTATCATCATACAGAAATCATTCACTAAAAGAAAAGTCATTGGCACATGTCATGTTATCGGTTCATCATTATCACAACAGTTGTGTACACATCTAATAATTTCTAACAGTTACATTGCCTAAGTTCATTCATCATTCGATCAGTCATAGATGAGTTATTGGAATCATCAAATAATCATCAAGTAACATTATCATATCTGACATCAACATGGATCAGTCCACATTCATAATATGCATGTGATACTCCACTAAAGCAACATTTGCAGTTAGTAGGTCGAATAAGATTTGCATTACCTCTGACATTACATGTGATACATGGGGACTTGAACAATTACAATACATTACATCATCAACAGCAGTTACTTATGCAACCCTAATCATTCTAACAATTAAAATTATCAAGTATCAATAAAATCACTTAATCCAACATTCGAGATATAACCATACAATTTACCAACCCATTACGAGATCAAATCATAAATCGATCAGCAGACCCTCGTTAACAAATATACATAATCGATCATATCATCACATAGCAGCCAAAACGTTTAATAAGAAATCATAGTTAACATCGAATAATCAGGCATCGATATATATATATATGATGAAACTTATCAGAAGCTAACCACAGTGGATTACTAACCAGCAAGATAAACAATAAATCAGTCGATACGAAAAGCTTCGAGATCCTATATTTGCCGTCGGTTTCCAAGGGTAGCGAGAGACAAAGTGTGATTAGGGTTTTGCCGATTATCGAACTTATTCGCACAAGCTAAACAAAATTATATATATAACAATTACTACTGGGCCAAAGCCCATTATTGTTTTCGGCTATAAGCAGTGGACGAAAACACCTTGGGTGTTTTCACCACTGAGTGTTTTCGAGTGGAGCTTTTGGGTTGGAAAGATTTCGGCTAGTGGTGCTAGACAAATTCCATGTTTCAATATAGTTACCAAATAAAATATGTATAACTCATATACACATATTATACATGTTACAAATAATAATTATGATGCACACCATTAAATTATTAAACACCCTAAACAAATAAGCATGAAGTTGAATCGAATGGAGACCTTGAAACTCGGGTTGTCACATTATCCCCAACTTGAAAGAAATTTCGTCCCGAAATTTAGCGCGCGGTTACTGAGGAAGCTAGTTGTGTAACGTTGTTTACCTGTTTCGTATCGCGGCTCCCCGAGCAGGTTTGCGAAGATTACTGGTTTTCTTGGGGTGTCACAGATACTTTGCACTTCATGTGAGTACATAGTTCCCCTATTTTACTGTTTTCAATTGTTTTGGGGTGATTCATATGTGTTAAATGATTTCGATGTTTTTAACGATGGTTTCGAAAATGATTAAAATGGTTTATATTAAATTAATAACGATTTCGATAATGTGGATAAACTTGTTGGTTGTAATTACATAACGAATAACATTCATTAGTTTTGGCCGAACTGACCAGTATTAGGTTATGGTACCATAGGATCTGACAAATCCCGTTATCGTACTACACCCATGGTTATGTGTGGGTTAGGTGGGTAACGACTGAATCTGATTATTAACTTACCCTTTGGTGGTTTGTTAATGCGAGAAGAGAGATAGTCGAGTCACGAAGGTTTGAATGTTATTAGCGAGACGACCAAAATAGTTTTCACAATTAAAACGAGGATGATTTAAACGACTTAAACGAATTAAATGATTTGGAAACGATTTAAACGAGATAAACAAATTGGATAAACGATTGGTTTTTGGTTAAGTGTTTAGATAACAGGACGGGTGTAATATGGTGAAAATGTAGGATCTTTTTCAGACCCGAATGAGTCTCTCAGAAGAGTTTTGCTCAGTACGAAAGGCGGAAACAGACGTACTAAGGTCAATTCAGCTTGAATATCACTTTAACTGTTGATTTAATTGATATAATGAAGATTTACAACAAGACAACACTTCGGCAGCACTTCGTTGCTCTGACCGGAAAGTTACAAATGAAATCAAGACATCAAGTATTTATAGGGTGAGTGATTTCGTTTATATGTGGCATGGAGTCCTTCAAAAGAAATTAAACAAGGTAATTTAGTTTGAATGTGTCACATGTCATGTTCAAACGAAATTAGCTCAATCACACATAAATCCTACCCTATTTCTCGTACAACGCGTCCTGATCTAACAATTGTAATGTAAGATTCGATACAAGACGAAGTCGACAGACGCATGCACCAACAGACTCCCCCTCGAATGTTGATGAGTCTTAAAGTGTCGAGTCTTCGCATCTTCAGTCTTAATCAATCCTCGGGCTCTTTGAAGTATCTGACACTAAAAAACATCCTCAAATCTTTCTCTTCTCTTTTCATCAGTACCAACACACTCCTTCCTTTAGGTGTCTTCAGACTCCCCCTTTCGATATGCTGGGATCGCAGCCTAGCTTATTAAAATCACAGAATCCTCAGGTATCAGAACCTGGCTCTCTATCACTCAGATATCCTGCCCATTCTATACCCAAAAGTAAATTTTTTGATGACCACTTGTAAAAATAATTTCACCATCTAATGAACATTTGTGGATAAGAAATTAAAACAATGATTTTACAATGTTAGTCTCTGAAGAACCACTTGCAGGAATAACATTTTATTTCAAAAAAAAAAATTCTCATTTCATTTCAAAACATCTCAAACAATTTCACCCAAACCATTTGTTCATCATGTTTAGCACTTGGAATTTTGAAAATCAGCTCTCCAACACCAGTTGTCGAAAATCTTTTTGTATTTTTCAAAATTTATGCTAAAACACACTAAAATCTTTTTGGATTTTTAACAAAGAATGAAATGCAGTAAAGAAATATTTACAAACAATATTTTTGTGAGTTTGTGTAAGAGGATCATATCAGTTTTTGACAAGTCACAAGTACCGTTGAGCTTAGTTACACATTAAGAATTAAACAATTCACTTAGATTGACGATATACTAATCCACTTAAATTCTCACACAAATTTCAACTGATTCAGGATATGAATTAGGTGTATTAAAGACTTAAACTCATTCATGTGTCCCACCTCTTGAATATACTCCCGTATCCAGATCCCAATATTCAGTCTTACAGGTGAGTATACCACATATGATATCTGTAAGGGGTTAATTGCGAAACCGTGAGACCTCAGGTCAGAACTTCCGTTCAGTAGAGAGATGACGGCTCGACTTTTGGTGGGTCCCCTTTAGAGGATCTTTTTTACAACAGCATTGATTAGCAATTTTATTGTCTTATCATTTTATGCTGAGGGCGGCGCTATATTTCAAGCAAGCAGTAAAGTATTCTCTGGGGACTAGGCCATTGCTTCCGCATTATCAGAAGTCCCGGGATAATACCCCAGATATCACTGAGCATAAAGACCTAGTATCTCAGAAAGAGGGATCCTTCAAACGAAATTTCAGGGGTTACCTATATATCCAAGTAATGTTCCCCACGAAATAAGCAAGTTTGAATTTAAGTTTATATCCCGAAAAAGCTTACTAAATGTGTAAAAACCTATCGGCATATCATCAGTGAGACTGTTTAACACTATTAAATCATTACATTTCTTTAGCATACTGTAACTGTCTACTGATGTCCTATCATTTCCTCTTCTTTGACACAAAAACACATTTTGTATTTTATCATGTTTTTGTCTTTTTCAAATTTTCAAATGTTTTTGGATTTTTTGAAATTCTTACTCCCCCTAAAATGCAAACACATTTAAAGAAATTTGAAAACAAACTATACAAGTAAATTGACAACCGATATCAAATTGCTTCAATTCGCCATTTACTTGGCATAAACAATCAGAACTCCCCCTCACAACAAACTATTTTCCCATTGATTTCAAAACACTTAAGTTTATTTTAATCAAATGGTTTTTCCGGAAAATAAGTTTTGTTGATTTTAACTTGTAGATTAGGGGTTTGGTTCATCACATTGTCTTTCAACCACTTGTAGGAAATCAGATACAACTTAATGTCCCTGATTTACCACTTGTAAGAATGATCCAATCAAGTTCAACCTAATGACCTTGATTAACCATTTGTAACACAAATTCTTTTTCAAACACATAGCTTACCAACCGATATATCATGTAGGTTGAATTCTCAAAATGCCGATACTTACTCCTCACTTACCAACCTGGGAGTTCCGGCAAGTCATACTAGTGACCAATTTTCAATTTTTCAACAAACAATATAAGAATGATGTCGATTCCTGCTCCGCGATTACCAACTTGGGAGCTCCGGCTAGTCCAGAGACTTACTGTTCATAATATGTACCATCCCAGTCACAAACCAGGGATGGTTCAACTTTATCTTTCTTCGTCTTCTTCTCGTAAAACTCCTTCACTCCTTTGACCTTCCTGTCAACCATTTTTCCAAAAATGTTATGAACTTTGGAGTTAAAAGATCTTTCAATATCAAATTCTTTCTTTTCAGATAAGAATTGATTTGAAATCTCAACTTTTCCAACTTTCTTTTTAAAATTTTCAGCCCGAAGTGGTGGAAAATTCACATCATCCACAGTCGGCACTGAGTTTTCATATTTTGATTAGCTCCTCTGATTTTGATGAATCAGAATCATTGCTAGAACTATCATCAGATTTCTTAACAACCCATTTCTGGTTGTCAAGGTTTGCCCTTTTCTTGTAAAACCTGTTTGAACATTCACCAATCTCAAAAGTTGAATTTTTGAAAAGTTTTGTTCTATCAATTGGTGGTTCAAACACAACCTCTTTATCTTTCAGTTTACGAGAAACTCCCTGTTTTGATTTTATTGCCTTGGAATAGTTTTTGGCAATATGACCAACAGTATTGCATTGGAAACAAGTTCTCGTTTCTTTCATCTGATCAGCCGTCTTCATCTCTTCTTGCTTCTTTGCAAGGAATTCTTTGTTTGACTGCTTTCTGAACAAATTTTCTTTTTCTTCTTCAGTAGTTGTCCCTGAAACAAATACCATTTTTGATTTAAAATCTCTAACATATTTTTCATTTTTATGATTTTCTGGTGGAATAAAACCTAATCCTTTCTTTTTGAAATTACCGTTATGGTTTGGTTTCTTGTGAAAACCAGAACCAGAACTGTAACCCTTTTTCTTATTTTCTCTTTGTTGAACTCTTGAGGTGTACTTTTTAGGTTTATCATTAAGATTTACATCTTTTATTTCAGAAATATTAATTTCTGTAAGTTTGAAAACCTTTTTAACCATGTCAGGTTTGACACCTCTTATTGGAAATTCCTCATCAAAATATAATTTGTCAGAATCATTCAAAGTATATGCAACTTTAAACGTTTCGTCATTCAAACTAGATTTTGATAACAGGAATTGTTTATCATAAACCCTTTTGCCCTGTTTGTCAGTTTGACTCGGAATGCTGGACTCAGACTTTGACTCTGACATAGACTCCGACTTTGACTCCTCGGATTCATCTTTATCCAACACCTGATTGACCACTTTCTTTATTAACTCGGACTCATGATCAGTGTCAGATGATGTAAACGTGATATCAATATTTTCTGGAAAGTTAACTGTAGACTCCGACTCCCACTGTAAATTTGTTGCTTTTTCGACTCTTTATGAATTTGGATTTCTCGAAGAATATCCATTTTCAAGCGGGGATGGACACTTGTTGTAACTGAAACCTTGTTTCTTACCAGATGTCTTTTCTTTAGTATCCTTCTTCTTTTCATTCTTCTTTTCAGAAGTTTCTTCTTCAGAAACCTTTTGTTCATCAGTTACTTCATCATCCTCAAATGCCTTCAAGCCTTCAGCTGTTGGATAAATCCTCTCAGTGACATAAGAAGTACATGAGTAACTTTTCAATAAACGATTAACTCTTTCTGTTTCAATTCCTTGTGTTTCCAATTTTTGTTCCAGTACAGCACACTTCTCAATGTAGCTGTTCACACTTCTCTGCTTTATCATAAATGCTCCTTGAAGTGTCTTCATTGCTGTTGCATGTTCTTCACTTGTTTGATTGTATTGATTCATAGCTTTGTTCAGGACATCATAAGATTCCTTCAAACTGTTCAAATTATAAATCAATGTGCTGTTCTGCTTCTTTTGTGACAACTCGTATTTTCCGAACTTATCAACGTACTTGATGTAACGTAATTGAACTTGGTGTAATTAGTTGATATGTTGAATTAATGAGATTATGTGTGACTTTGTGATTTATTAAATGTTATGTGGTTATGATTACGTGATGATGTGTATTGCATAGTATTTATCCGATCGCACAACACAACCCACTCGCACAAGTCTTTTTGGGCTACATCTTGTATTCGGATCACTTGGGCAGCCCAAGGTGGGGTTCGGCCCACTCCCCTCATTCGATCACACACTCCATTAGGGAGTTGCTTTTCCTCATTTCCTGAGGAACTACCTGGCCTCCCGCCTCATCGCCAGGTCGAGTTCCAAATCGAGCTAGCTCCTGGAGCAGCGCCTATAGCTCGTGCACCGTATCGTTTAGCTCCATCAGAGTTGAAAGAGCTATCTACGCAATTACAAGAACTCTTAGATAAGGGTTTTATTTGTCCTAGTTCTTCGCCCTGGGGAGCTCCAGTGCTATTTGTGAAGAAGAAAGACGGTACGTTCAGAATGTGCATCGACTACCGCGAACTGAACAAGGTGACTGTGAAGAACCGCTACCCTCTTCCACGCATTGACGATTTGTTCGACCAGCTACAAAGGTCGAGCTACTATTCGAAGATTGATTTGAGATCGGGATATCACCAGCTGAGAGTCCGAGAAGAGGACGTCTCCAAAACAGCCTTCAGAACTCGATATGGCCACTATGAGTTTTTGGTCATGCCATTTGGGATGACAAATGCACCGGCGGTCTTCATGGACTTGATGAATCGAGTGTGCAAGCCTTACTTAGACAAGTTCGTTATTGTCTTCATCGACGACATCCTGATCTATTCGAAGAGTCAGGAGGAACACGAGCAACATTTACGACTTATTTTGGAACTCCTTCGAAAGGAACAGCTGTACGCCAAGTTTTCAAAATGTGACTTCTGGCTCCGTGAAGTCCATTTCTTAGGCCATGTAGTGAACAAGGATGGGATTCACGTTGATCCATCCAAGGTAGAGTCAATCAAGAGCTGGCCTGCACCTCGTACACCAACGGAAATTCGCCAATTCTTGGGATTGGCAGGTTACTACAGGAGATTTATCAAGGATTTTTCTAAGATTGCTCAGCCTCTTACTTCACTAACGCAGAAGGGCGTGGTTTATCGTTGGGGAAACGCACAGGAGTTAGCGTTTCAACACTTAAAGGATAGACTTTGCAGTGCACCTATCCTTTCATTGCCAGAGGGCACAGACGACTTTGTGGTTTATTGCGACGCATCCATTCAGGGTCTTGGTTGCGTACTGATGCAGCGGGATAAAGTTATAGCATACGCCTCACGTCAACTCAAAGTTCACGAAAAGAACTACACTACACACGATCTAGAGCTGGGAGCGGTTGTTTTTGCACTTAAGATATGGCGACACTACTTATATGGCACCAAGTGTGCTATCTACACTGACCACAGAAGTCTCGAGCACATCTTCAAACAGAAGGAACTCAACATGCGACAGCGACGATGGGTCGAACTGCTGAACGATTACGAATGCTCGATCAGGTATCACCCGGGCAAAGCCAATGTTGTGGCTGATGCCCTCAGTCGAAAGGACACTGCGCCTAAGCGCGTACGAGCTTTACAACTCACTATACAGTCTAGTCTTCCTTCCTTCCCAAATACGAAATGCTCAGGTAGAAGCATTGAAACCAGAAAACGTCAGGGCTGAAGCCCTACGCGGCTCGAGGCAACGCTTAGAACAGAAGGAAGACGGTGCTTACTATGTAACAGGACGTATTTGGGTCCCACTTTATGGCAACCTACGAGAGCTTGTGATGGATGAGGCGCACAAGTCTCGCTACTCGGTGCACCCTGGTTCGGACAAAATGTACCACGATATCAAAACCACATACTGGTGGCCTAGCATGAAGGCCCACATAGCAACATACGTTAGCAAGTGCTTGACTTGTGCAAGAGTCAAGGCGGAATATCAGAAACCCTCAGGCCCACTTCAACAACCAGAGATACCACAATGGAAATGGGAGCAAATTTCCATGGATTTTGTTACTGGCCTGCCTAGATCACAACGTGGTAACGATACTATTTGGGTGATCGTGGATCGACTCACAAAGTCTGCTCACTTCCTGGCTATCAAAGAAACGGATAAGTTCTCCACTCTAGCAGAAGTATACCTAAAGGAAGTTGTCTCGAGGCACGGGGTGCCCACCTCTATTATCTCGGATCGAGATGCACGTTTTACATCAGAATTGTGGCAAGCAATGCACAAGTCCTTTGGCTCAAGGTTAGACATGAGCACAGCTTATCACCCGCAAACGGATGGGCAGTCGGAACGTACCATCCAGACTCTCGAAGACATGCTTAGGGCATGTGTAATTGATTTTGGCAACGGCTGGGAAAAGCATCTGCCACTTGTGGAATTTTCGTACAACAATAGCTACCACACCAGCATTAAAGCTGCTCCGTTTGAGGCATTGTACGGGCGTAAATGCCGGTCACCTCTTTGTTGGGCAGAGGTGGGGGATAGTCAGATTCTTGGTCCAGAATATGTAGTTGACACAACAGAGAAAATTGCTCAGATACGACAACGAATGGCGGCAGCTCGTGAGCGTCAGAAAGTCTACGCCGATAAAGACAGGAAACTACTCGAATTCCAAGTTGGGGATCGAGCGCTACTCAAAGTTTCACCCTGGAAGGGTGTGGTTCGTTTTGGCAAACGCGGCAAACTCAACCCACGATACGTTGGACCCTTCGAAGTCATTGAGAAAATAGGCAAGGTGGCCTACAGACTGAATTTACCAGCAGAACTCAGTGCAGTTCACAATGTTTTCCACGTGTCAAACCTGAAGAAGTGTTTATCAGATGAGCCCCACGTAGTTCCTTTGAAGGAGCTCACGATCGACGAGCAGTTACGATTCGTCGAGGAACCTGTGGAGATCACGGACCGGGATGTGAAGGTCCTCAAACATACCAGAATACCTCTCGTTCGAGTTCGTTGGAACTCACGTCGCGGCCCAGAGTTCACCTGGGAGCGCGAAGATCAGATGAAACAAAAGTATCCCCAACTGTTCGCAACCGGTACAACCACTACTGAGGCTGAAGCTACGGAATTTCGGGACGAAATTCCAGATCAACGGGGGGAGGATGTGACACCCCAGGAAAACCATGCAACTTAACTAGCTTCCTCAGTGAGTACGTGCTAAATTTCGGGACGAAATTTCTTTCAACTTGGGGATAATGTGACAACTCGTATTTTCCGAACTTATCAACGTACTTGATGTAACGTAATTGAACTTGGTGTAATTAGTTGATATGTTGAATTAATGAGATTATGTGTGACTTTGTGATTTATTAAATGTTATGTGGTTATGATTACGTGATGATGTGTATTGCATAGTATTTATCTGATCGCACAACACAACCCACTCGCACAAGTCTTTTTGGGCTACATCTTGTATTCGGATCACTTGGGCAGCCCAAGGTGGGGTTCGGCCCACTCCCCTCATTCGATCACACACTCCATTAGGGAGTTGTTTTTCCTCATTTGTTGTTAATCACACAATATTACACCGAACCCTAGTGCTCTCTTTCTCTCCCCTTGAACTCGACGGCAACAAGGAGCCTCTCACTCGAAGTCTATCATTCGGATTAACCCTCACCCATCTCAATCGGTTAGTATTCTATGATGAATGATAATATTCTTGTTAATCGGATAAGTATGATAAATCGGATATCATGTATTGTTTTATGATTGTATGATGTGTGTTATATGATTGATGATTAAGCATGAATGTAATCGGCTTTACACATGTTAGATCCGAAAGGTTGGACATTGGTGTTAGGATGATTGGATTTGATGATTATGATCTGGAATCGAATGCTTGTTAGATTGATTGTTAGGTGGTATGTTTCGGATTTATTAATCACATGATGATGTTCATGAAATCGGCACATGTATGGTATCTTAGATTTATACAGGATTGTTAATCATATGATGTTGTTATGTTTAGAATGATTATAATGCATGTGTGATATCTTGGAAATACAAACAATTGGATAAAGATCCTTTATGATATTCGGCTAGTGTCATCATAGATTTCATGTGCTACATGTGATTCTTAATTAATGTGAATGATAGTGGCATGGTAGGTCCAATGATATGAGAGTTAATTGATAGTTTGATTAGTCAAAGGGTGGCCATGTGTGTGTTGTCAGGCTAGGTTAGTCGAATTCATATGTTATTTGTTTGTATGATGATTAGGGTTCATAAGAAATTGATAATAAAAATCCTTGTTTAATCGATTTCTATTTGGGTTGGAAGTTGTTAGCATTTATGGATAAATTGTGATTTATGGAAATTAGTAAAATGGTCAAATGAGTTATTTGGAATATGTAACTGAATTACATGATTTTAGGGATAATATTTAATACAAGCGCACAAGATCAGGTCATACAAGACCTGATCCGATCACACAAGATGTCTTGGTCGCACAAGATGTCTTCAACCGCACAAGCCTTATTGAATCGCACAAGTGGTTTTGTTGTTTAATGTGTTGGGCCGTAGGTTATATGTGTTGGGCTGGGAAACACTACTAGTCGCACAAGATGGATTATTGAATGATATGTTGGGCCGTGTGTTAGTACATCAATGAATTTGGGCTTCAACGAGTGGATCGCACAAGTTGTCACACTTGTGCGAGCCCACTAGTTAATATGTTGAACGTGACGATTTCATGTTACCATGATCCGTATGTGCTTCGTATGTGCTATCTATGTGATGCTTGTATGTACTACTTGAAACCAAAACCTGACTTGTATGATAACCATGTTAGGACGTGGTTGACAACTAGCATTTATACGTGACCTTTCTGTGTAATCTGCCGAGCAAACCAAGGTGAGTTCACACTCCGTTACAAAGCATGGGGTTCCCAGGGGTTGGGAATGGGTTAAGGAATATAGAATCCTCGTCCTGTTGAAACGTAATTAGGAACATAGATTCCTCGTCCAGTATGAGACGGATTTAACTATACTAGACTAGAACTCTATCAACGAAGTCCCTCCCTTTTATATCGACTTAATCGCCGAGGCCAATGGCGAACGGGTCATTAGTTAAATAGCGCTATTAGGTTTAACAAACCTCACACCGTGCCGCAGAGGACGGGCGTGGACTAATGGACTATGGCACGTCAGTGATGATAGACACAGACGTTAGGGCACTTAAACATGACGAACGTTAGTAGTCGATATGGTAACGAGTCTGGTGAATTAAACATGGGGTAGCCCCCACGGCCATAGAGCCGGGCTGGAATAGCCAACGTAAGAACGGGTAACTAATAAACGTTTTTCGAACTATGGGGTAACCCCCACGGCTGGATAGCTGGTAAAGGACCAACTGTGTTTTCGGAATAACTATAAACTGGACAACCAAACGTGAACTCACTCAACTAGTTGTTGACTCGTTACTACATGCTTTGCAGGTCTATAGGTACTTAGCTGGAGCTTGCACAAGGAAGAGTCGTTGTGGGACATGGACAGCTGTGTGCCATGTTAAACATTTGGATAATTAAACTTTGGATTTGGTTTTGATCATTTTGCTTCCGCTCATAACTTAACTATGTTTGTTTTGGATATTATTCGTGTTGGTTGGACTTTTACATTAAATACTTACTTGTTCAATATGATTAGTGGTTTGATCCTGGTCAGTCACGCCTCCAAGCGGTGATACTCCGCATGTGGATTTTGGGGGTGTGACAGATTGGTATCAGAGCCATTGGTTATAGAGAACTTGGTTTTAATAAAGGAAAACGTTTTTGTTAAAACCAGACTATAACCTGTACAGTGCTCTACGATCCACAACGACGCTTCACTCCACGTGCAAGGCTCGACATTCTAGGTGATATGGTTTGTGTTTTATTGCCTACTTGTTAGATTACGTAGAACCTTGCTCATGATATGCTTAGCTAGTATAGCTACTGTTGTTTGAACACGTGTGTGCTTACTCTCTTCTGTCATCGCACTTTCGCGAACCCTTCTCACTCATTTTCCCTTAATATGAAGATCATGTCTGGACGCATTAACATGACTCAAGCCCAGTTGACGGCTCTGATCAACGAACAGGTTGCTGCGACACTTGCAGCAGCACAGGCAGGAGGTATACCCTGCTGTTTAAAACTCATTCTAGGATCTTTAGATCCTACTCTCGTGAATCTATCCTTGTGTTAAACCTTGTCCTTTCTTATACCCACAACAGGTCAACATGCTCAGCCACCTGTTTGCACCTTCAAAACTTTCATGGACTGCCGACCCACGACTTTTAGTGGCACTGAAGGAGCAGTAGGTCTCCTCCACTGGTTTGAGAAATTAGAGTCTGTATTCGAGATGTGCGAATGCCCTGAGGCACGCAGGGTGAAATATGGTACCGGCACTCTTGAGGGTTTAGCCCTCACATGGTGGAACGCCCAAGTGCAAATGCTGGGGTTGGTTGCTGCTAACGCCACCCCATGGAACAATTTTAAAGAAATGATCAGAGAGGAATACTGCACTCGTGACGACATTCATAAGCTGGAAGTCGAGTTCTTCAACCTCAAGATGACGGGGTCAGAAATTGAGGCGTTTACTAAGAGATCGAATGAGCTTGCACTACTGTGTCCTACTATGGTGGACCCTCCAATTAAGCGTATCGAACTATATCTTAAGGGCCTAAAGCCGGAGATCCAAAGTCATGTGACTTCAGCAAATCTCGCTACCTATCAGCAGGTTGTTCAGTTGGCTCACCGTCTCACTGATCAGGCGGTGGAGCAAAACGGGTTACCAAAACGCATTAGTGCTACAGCTACCTCTGAGCCTCCCAGTGATAACAAACGTAAATGGGATGGAGCTTCGAGCAGAGGTTCGACTTCTGTTCAATCCCAGTCGCAGCAGAGAAGAACTGAAGAGTATAAGAGTCCTAGTCAGCAATCGTCAGGTAGCCAAAGTCAGGGTGGATACAAAGGAAATCACCCCAAATGTAATCGTTGTAACTTACATCACAGTGGGCCATGCGCCAGAAGTAACTGTCATCGGTGCAACAAGCCTGGTCATATTGCAAGAGAATGTAGGAGTCAGTTTCCCGCGAACCAAAATCGGCAACAACAGCGAGCCCCACAAAATCAACGTCAGCAGCAGCAACAACCGGGTAACAACAGAGGGTGCTTTCAGTGTGGAGCTGAAGGCCACTTCAAGAAAGACTGTCCCCAGCTGAACCAGAACAACAATAACAACAACAATCAAGGGAATGGAAACAACGGGGCTAACAATGGCAATGGGGCAAGGGGTCGTGTGTTCGTTATTGGCCAGGGAGAAGCTAGGAACGATCCCAATGTTGTGACGGGTAAGTTCCTTCTCGACGACTTTTACGTTACTGTCTTATTTGATTCGGGTGCTGATACTAGTTATGTGTCTCAAAACGTTAGTCAACTGCTTAAGTGTACCCCAACACCTTTGAATCCCAAACATGTTGTAGAGTTAGCTAATGGTAAAAGTATAGAGGTCACACATGTAGTTAAAGGTTGTAACCTAGTACTTGCTGATCACACTTTCTCGATCGACCTTCTTCCTATCACTCTGGGTAGTTTCGATGTTGTTATTGGGATGGACTGGTTATCCCAACATCAAGCTGAGATCCTTTGCAACGAAAAGATTTTCCGTATTCCGTGCCCAGGTGAGGAACCTCTTATGATTCGTGGCGACAAGAGTGGTGCTGTTACAAGCATCATTTCTTCCCTTAAGGCTCAAAAGTGTTTGCGTAAGGGCCACACTGCCTTTCTGGCTCTTGTTACTGACACCTCGAAGAAAGAGAAAAAGATAGAAGACTTTCCAGTTGTACGCGATTATCCTGAGGTATTTCCTGAGGAACTACCTGGCCTCCCGCCTCATCGCCAGGTCGAGTTCCAAATCGAGCTAGCTCCTGGAGCAGCGCCTATAGCTCGTGCACCGTATCGTTTAGCTCCATCAGAGTTGAAAGAGCTATCTACGCAATTACAAGAACTCTTAGATAAGGGTTTTATTCGTCCTAGTTCTTCGCCCTGGGGAGCTCCAGTGCTATTTGTGAAGAAGAAAGACGGTACGTTCAGAATGTGCATCGACTACCGCGAACTGAACAAGGTGACTGTGAAGAACCGCTACCCTCTTCCACGCATTGACGATTTGTTCGACCAGCTACAAGGGTCGAGCTACTATTCGAAGATTGATTTGAGATCGGGATATCACCAGCTGAGAGTCCGAGAAGAGGACGTCTCCAAAACAGCCTTCAGAACTCGATATGGCCACTATGAGTTTTTGGTCATGCCATTTGGGATGACAAATGCACCGGCGGTCTTCATGGACTTGATGAATCGAGTGTGCAAGCCTTACTTAGACAAGTTCGTTATTGTCTTCATCGACGACATCCTGATCTATTCGAAGAGTCAGGAGGAACACGAGCAACATTTACGACTTATTTTGGAACTCCTTCGAAAGGAACAGCTGTACGCCAAGTTTTCAAAATGTGACTTCTGGCTTCGTGAAGTCCATTTCTTAGGCCATGTAGTGAACAAGGATGGGATTCACGTTGATCCATCCAAGGTAGAGTCAATCAAGAGCTGGCCTGCACCTCGTACACCAACGGAAATTCGCCAATTCTTGGGATTGGCAGGTTACTACAGGAGATTTATCAAGGATTTTTCTAAGATTGCTCAGCCTCTTACTTCACTAACGCAGAAGGGCGTGGTTTATCGTTGGGGAAACGCACAGGAGTTAGCGTTTCAACACTTAAAGGATAGACTTTGCAGTGCACCTATCCTTTCATTGCCAGAGGGCACAGACGACTTTGTGGTTTATTGCGACGCATCCATTCAGGGTCTTGGTTGCGTACTGATGCAGCGGGATAAAGTTATAGCATACGCCTCACGTCAACTCAAAGTTCACGAAAAGAACTACACTACACACGATCTAGAGCTGGGAGCGGTTGTTTTTGCACTTAAGATATGGCGACACTACTTATATGGCACCAAGTGTGCTATCTACACTGACCACAGAAGTCTCGAGCACATCTTCAAACAGAAGGAACTCAACATGCGACAGCGACGATGGGTCAAACTGCTGAACGATTACGAATGCTCGATCAGGTATCACCCGGGCAAAGCCAATGTTGTGGCTGATGCCCTCAGTCGAAAGGACACTGCGCCTAAGCGCGTACGAGCTTTACAACTCACTATACAGTCTAGTCTTCCTTCCCAAATACGAAATGCTCAGGTAGAAGCATTGAAACCAGAAAACGTCAGGGCTGAAGCCCTACGCGGCTCGAGGCAACGTTTAGAACAGAAGGAAGACGGTGCTTACTATGTAACAGGACGTATTTGGGTCCCACTTTATGGCAACCTACGAGAGCTTGTGATGGATGAGGCGCACAAGTCTCGCTACTCGGTGCACCCTGGTTCGGACAAAATGTACCACGATATCAAAACCACATACTGGTGGCCTAGCATGAAGGCCCACATAGCAACATACGTTAGCAAGTGCTTGACTTGTGCAAGAGTCAAGGCGGAATATCAGAAACCCTCAGGCCCACTTCAACAACCAGAGATACCACAATGGAAATGGGAGCAAATTTCCATGGATTTTGTTACTGGCCTGCCTAGATCACAACGTGGTAACGATACTATTTGGGTGATCGTGGATCGACTCACAAAGTCTGCTCACTTCCTGGCTATCAAAGAAACGGATAAGTTCTCCACTCTAGCAGAAGTATACCTAAAGGAAGTTGTCTCGAGGCACGGGGTGCCCACCTCTATTATCTCGGATCGAGATGCACGTTTTACATCAGAATTGTGGCAAGCAATGCACAAGTCCTTTGGCTCAAGGTTAGACATGAGCACAGCTTATCACCCGCAAACGGATGGGCAGTCGGAACGTACCATCCAGACTCTCGAAGACATGCTTAGGGCATGTGTAATTGATTTTGGCAACGGCTGGGAAAAGCATCTGCCACTTGTGGAATTTTCGTACAACAATAGCTACCACACCAGCATTAAAGCTGCTCCGTTTGAGGCAATGTACGGGCGTAAATGCCGGTCACCTCTTTGTTGGGCAGAGGTGGGGGATAGTCAGATTCTTGGTCCAGAATATGTAGTTGACACAACAGAGAAAATTGCTCAGATACGACAACGAATGGCGGCAGCTCGTGAGCGTCAGAAAGTCTACGCCGATAAAGACAGGAAACTACTCGAATTCCAAGTTGGGGATCGAGCGCTACTCAAAGTTTCACCCTGGAAGGGTGTGGTTCGTTTTGGCAAACGCGGCAAACTCAACCCACGATACGTTGGACCCTTCGAAGTCATTGAGAAAATAGGCAAGGTGGCCTACAGACTGAATTTACCAGCAGAACTCAGTGCAGTTCACAATGTTTTCCACGTGTCAAACCTGAAGAAGTGTTTATCAGATGAGCCCCACGTAGTTCCTTTGAAGGAGCTCACGATCGACGAGCAGTTACGATTCGTCGAGGAACCTGTGGAGATCACGGACCGGGATGTGAAGGTCCTCAAACATACCAGAATACCTCTCGTTCGAGTTCGTTGGAACTCACGTCGCGGCCCAGAGTTCACCTGGGAGCGCGAAGATCAGATGAAACAAAAGTATCCCCAACTGTTCGCAACCGGTACAACCACTACTGAGGCTGAAGCTACGGAATTTCGGGACGAAATTCCAGATCAACGGGGGGAGGATGTGACACCCCAGGAAAACCATGCAACTTAACTAGCTTCCTCAGTGAGTACGTGCTAAATTTCGGGACGAAATTTCTTTCAACTTGGGGATAATGTGACAACTCGTATTTTCCGAACTTATCAACGTACTTGATGTAACGTAATTGAACTTGGTGTAATTAGTTGATATGTTGAATTAATGAGATTATGTGTGACTTTGTGATTTATTAAATGTTATGTGGTTATGATTACGTGATGATGTGTATTGCATAGTATTTATCCGATCGCACAACACAACCCACTCGCACAAGTCTTTTTGGGCTACATCTTGTATTCGGATCACTTGGGCAGCCTAAGGTGGGGTTCGGCCCACTCCCCTCATTCGATCACACACTCCATTAGGGAGTTGTTTTTCCTCATTTGTTGTTAATCACACAATATTACACCAAACCCTAGTGCTCTCTTTCTCTCCCCTTGAACTCGACGGCAACAAGGAGCCTCTCACTCGAAGTCTATCATTCGGATTAACCCTCACCCATCTCAATCGGTTAGTATTCTATGATGAATGATAATATTCTTGTTAATCGGATAAGTATGATAAATCGGATATCATGTATTGTTTTATGATTGTATGATGTGTGTTATATGATTGATGATTAAGCATGAATGTAATCGGCTTTACACATGTTAGATCCGAAAGGTTGGACATTGGTGTTAGGATGATTGGATTTGATGATTATGATCTGGAATCGAATGCTTGTTAGATTGATTGTTAGGTGGTATGTTTCGGATTTATTAATCACATGATGATGTTCATGAAATCGGCACGTGTATGGTATCTTAGATTTATACAGGATTGTTAATCATATGATGTTGTTATGTTTAGAATGATTATAATGCATGTGTGATATCTTGGAAATACAAACAATTGGATAAAGATCCTTTATGATATTCGGCTAGTGTCATCATAGATTTCATGTGCTACATGTGATTCTTAATTAATGTGAATGATAGTGGCATGGTAGGTCCAATGATATGAGAGTTAATTGATAGTTTGATTAGTCAAAGGGTGGCCATGTGTGTGTTGTCAGGCTAGGTTAGTCGAATTCATATGTTATTTGTTTGTATGATGATTAGGGTTCATAAGAAATTGATAATAAAAATCCTTGTTTAATCGATTTCTATTTGGGTTGGAAGTTGTTAGCATTTATGGATAAATTGTGATTTATGGAAATTAGTAAAATGGTCAAATGAGTTATTTGGAATATGTAACTGAATTACATGATTTTAGGGATAATATTTAATACAATCGCACAAGATCAGGTCATACAAGACCTGATCCGATCACACAAGATGTCTTGGTCGCACAAGATGTCTTCAACCGCACAAGCCTTATTGAATCGCACAAGTGGTTTTGTTGTTTAATGTGTTGGGCCATAGGTTATATGTGTTGGGCTGGGAAACACTACTAGTCGCACAAGATGGATTATTGAATGATATGTTGGGCCGTGTGTTAGTACATCAATGAATTTGGGCTTCAACGAGTGGATCGCACAAGTTGTCACACTTGTGCGAGCCCACTAGTTAATATGTTGAACGTGACGATTTCATGTTACCATGATCCGTATGTGCTTCGTATGTGCTATCTATGTGATGCTTGTATGTACTACTTGAAACCAAAACCTGACTTGTATGATAACCATGTTAGGACGTGGTTGACAACTAGCATTTATACGTGACCTTTCTGTGTAATCTGCCGAGCAAACCAAGGTGAGTTCACACTCCGTTACAAAGCATGGGGTTCCCAGGGGTTGGGAATGGGTTAAGGAATATAGAATCCTCGTCCTGTTGAGACGTAATCAGGAACATAGATTCCTCATCCAGTATGAGACGGATTTAACTATACTAGACTAGAACTCTATCAACGAAGTCTCTCCCTTTTATATCGACTTAATCGCCGAGGCCAATGGCGAACGCGTCATTAGTTAAATAGCGCTATTAGGTTTAACAAACCTCACACCGTGCCGCAGAGGACGGGCGTGGACTATTGGACTATGGCACGTCAGTGATGATAGACACAGACGTTAGGGCACTTAAACATGACGAACGTTAGTAGTCGATATGGTAACGAGTCTGGTGAATTAAACATGGGGTAGCCCCCACGGCCATAGAGCCGGGCTGGAATAGCCAACGTAAGAACGGGTAACTAATAAACGTTTTTCGAACTATGGGGTAACCCCCACGGCTGGATAGCTGGTAAAGGACCAACTGTGTTTTCGGAATAACTATAAACTGGACAACCAAACGTGAACTCACTCAACTAGTTGTTGACTCGTTACTACATGCTTTGCAGGTCTATAGGTACTTAGCTGGAGCTTGCACAAGGAAGAGTCGTTGTGGGACATGGACAGCTGTGTGCCATGTTAAACATTTGGATAATTAAACTTTGGATTTGGTTTTGATCATTTTGCTTCCGCTCATAACTTAACTATGTTTGTTTTGGATATTATTCGTGTTGGTTGGACTTTTACATTAAATACTTACTTGTTCAATATGATTAGTGGTTTGATCCTGGTCAGTCACGCCTCCAAGCGGTGATACTCCGCATGTGGATTTTGGGGGTGTGACATCTTTATAGCTTCACAAGTGTCACACTTCACAGGAATCTTTTTAGCATCAACTTCTTCATCAACTTTGAACTTTGGAACGTCTTTTACCTTTTGCCTTATCACTGGAACTTCATCGTCATCACTACTGACTGGTGTTCTTTTTCTTTTTAGCTTTTTCGTCTTCACTGTCACTCTCAGCCATCATTTTTAAATCTGCTGCCAATTTCCTTGACCAATATTCAGTATCATCATCACTATCCTCTTCAACTCGAGCAACAAAAGCTTTTTGATTTAGAATCTCTTTATCCGGACAATAATCATCCCAGTTGAAATTTGTCCAGCTAAAGCCTTCTGGCAATTTTTCATCATCTTGATTAATCAAGCATGCTTTATTGTCTGCTGAAACATATTTGTCCCAGTTGAAATTTTCTTGATTCCCCAAACATGCTCTTTCTGATGATTCTTCAATCACTTTTCTTCCATGTGCCACTTGTGGTTCGTGTTGTTGTTGAGCAACTTGATGATAGATAGATTTCCGATAGTAATCATTGTTGTTGAATGGGTTTTGAACTCCACTTGCTTCGCGATTAGTACACTCCCTCTTGAAGTGTCCTTTTTCCCTGCAACGAAAACAACTGACTTTAGATTTATCAAAACCTAAATTAGAAACAAATGCATCACGGAAGTCATCTCTTCCTGTGATCTGTTTGAATTTCTCAGCTCGTCTCAACACACTAGCCAAACACCATTTTATGTCCATCATTTCCATTTCTTCAGCATCGATCTGATCGTAATCCTTTCTAGTTAACATAGGATTTCCGATCCTGCCTGCTACTAAACTTCCATACGACTCTAACACGGTTCCCAACAAAGACATGTGACTCTTAGCAACTTCTTCAGAATAATCCTGATCATTCTCAAGATTCAAAACAATATTTCATTGTAGCTTCTTGCCATTCTTTGTTGCTGAAATGTTCAGATCAAAAGATGGATATGATGAAAAACTTGTGTTGCTGTTTGATCCTTTAGTAGAACTTTCAGATGAATTCTTTGCACTGAATGTTGTTCAAATCTTTGGTGATATGTTGGTGGTTTTATCATTGACGCCACCTTTGTAATAAAGACCAATATCTTGTTCACCGTCGAAATCTTTCATTCTTAAAACCTTTCTCTGTTCCATCTCCTGAGCCTCAATCTTTTCAATGAATTTGCTCAATGTCAAACTGCTAAAACCTTTCTTGTTCCTCAACATCATGAGATATGTTCCCCAAGTCTCGTGTGGCAATGCATCAGCTAGCTTTTCAATCAACTCTTCATTATCTTTCTCGATGCTCAATCTCTTCATGTTGGCTAACAAATTGCTGTATCTTTCAATGATTTACTTTGTGCTTTCATTTTTCAACCCACAAAATAGATCGAATTCTTTCTTCAAAATCGATTTTTTGTTTTTGACCATCTCTTGACTTCCATGAAACTTCGATCTTAATGCTTTCCAGATTGAGTAAGAAGTTCCATTGTGTTGCAATAACACCAAGATATCTTCCTTCACAGCTTGTTGTAGTAAACTTAGCATCATTTTCTTATCTTTGTATTTCTTTCTAGCATCTGCACTTAAATCTTTAATTGTAACAATCTCTTCATCATCTGTCATCGGTCTAACGTATTTTGTCTCAACTCATTCCCAAGCATCCAAATAGTTTGCTTGAACCCAGTTTTCAAAACGTCATTCCCAACCTTTAAACTCCTCAATGTACATGAGCTTAGGCGGTTTTTGCATCGTCCCCGTTTCATTTTCCAACATCGTTTTCTGAGCAAGAGTTATCGGGGTAACTGGAGTAGCGAATGCGTTATAAAATTCCTCATCCATGCTTCGGTTTTTCAATGTTCACAAAACTGTTATGTTCAAACGAGATACCAAGTACAAACAAAATCCCCTTTCAAACGAGATTATAACCTTCAAACGGAATACCCACCTTCAAACTAGATACCTCTTCAAACGAAATAGCTTTCCTCAAACGAAATTACTTCTCAAACAAGATGTCTAATTTCGTTTGAAACAATACTTGTTCAAACGAAATTGCTCTTCAAACGAGATCACGATTTCAAACAAGATAGCTGCTTTCAAACTAAATTCTCAAACAGAATAAGGTCCTCAAATGAAATCAACCCAATGTTTCAAACGGAATTCGTGTTTCAAACGAAATAACCCTCAAACTTCAAACGAAATCTGCATGACATCATCATTTCGGTCTGATTTTGGTCCAATTGGTCAAGCAAATGGTCGAATTTAGTTCTGGAACTTTCAAGGGTTTGTTAAAACACAATTACGCACACATTGTGAAAGATTTAGCCAATTTTATCTGTGAAAACTTGTTTAATTTTGAAAGAAGGTGTAGAAATCAGAAAAATAAAGCTGAATTAGTATGAACTCTTCCTCCTGAGCTCTGATACCACTTGTAGGATCGTTTTCAGACCCGAATGAGTCAATCAGAAGAGTTTTGCTCAGTACGAAAGGTGGAAACAGACGTACTAAGGTCAATTCATGTTGGACCATGTTCCGACCCTAAACAGTTAGTAGAGAATGTTCATCTTCACGTACGAAGGCGGAATCAACGTATGCGAAGTAACACAACTTTTCCTTTTCAATTCCTTTCTTTTTATTGCATTCTGATTACAAATTGACAGAGTTTTAGTACCAAATGCTCTCAACAGATCCGCTCCAACATACATCAACTACTAAATCAGGTTCGCTCCTAATGACCTATATATAGAGTTGTGTGGTTTGCTTATACAGACTAACAAATAAGCGAACCTACCAAACTTGACATATAAGCGGACCTATCTAATACCCTATGAGCGGACCTATAACAACACATGTTCACAAAAGCGAACCTATCAACATAATGACCCTTGAAGCGAACCTCTAACCTAATATGTACAAACAAACGAAATCACCTCTAATCCTATGTACACATAAGCGAAATTACAACATAAATCCTAATTTTGACTTTCAAGACCCTATGTTGACCTATCTTGACCTAAGACGTAAAGCAGACGTAGTCAACAGACATTCCATGCATCAACAATTCAGCTAGAATATCACTTTAACTGTTGATTTGATTGATATAATGACGATTTACAGCAAGACAACACTTCGGCAGCACTTCGTTGCTCTGACCGGAAAGTTACAAATGAAATCAAGACATCAAGTATTTATAGGGTGAGTGATTTCGTTTGAATGTGGCATGGAGTCCTTCAAACGAAATTAAACAAGGTAATTTCGTTTGAATGTGTCACATGTCATGTTCAAACGAAATTAGCTCAATCACACATAAATCCTACCCTATTTCTCGTACAACGCGTCCTGATCTAACAATTGTAATGTAAGACTAGATACAAGACGAAGTCGACAGACGCATGCACCAACAGAAAACATGGTAGATACGCCGCTGGTACTTCTTATATATAAGTGTTTTCAACATATTACATACCGTGGCGTTATTTAGTTCACTTGGGTAAACGATTTTGAAACGATGTCACTTAACGATGTTTTTCGAAAGGATATAAACCATACGAGTTTTATTAACGAGTTAATACGAGATATTTTACAATTTGGTTTACTAAAACAAATGTTTTTGGGTTAAGAATCATGGCTACGAGGTTTTATAAATTATAACCCACTCGATTTGAGTTGGTTAAATTATGTTGCAATACACTTTTCAAAACGAGGTTTGTATTTTGACTCTTGTAGTCTAATAAAGTACTGCAACATGTAAACTAGCCATGAATCCGATACTCATATAAAACCTATGTACTCGCCAGCATTTCTTTGCTGACTTTGTTTTTATATATGTTTCAGGTGATGTTGCTTGATGTTGATTGCTATGATGCATGAGTCACATAGGATCTGGACGAGGCCTTAGTGACATAATAATAATGATAGTCGATATATAATTTGTTTGTTTCGTGTTAAAACAATGTAATTTACCTAATGAATAAATAAAACGAAACTCTTTTTGTATCCATGGTTGTGAAACGATAATTCTGCTACAACACTCCCCGACGTTTCCGCCACGTTTTGTTGTTTTACGTGGTCGGGGTGTAACATAAATGCTAAAATTGACCTACCATAGCTAAAACTTGAGTTTCTGCACAGATAGGGTGGTGGTGTGCCACCACCACATATCCATAAGGTTGTGGCGCGACGCCACCATGTACCAGGTCCAGAAAACTTTTCCAAAATGGTAGAAATGGTCCATGCAACACTTTTAAGCCATTTTCGATGCGTTTAAACCCCGTTAACCCATTTTCAAGGCTCAATAATGAAGTTTAAGTATAGGGAACATGAAACATGCTCAAAAACATCTCGGATGTCAGTTCGTTTGGTCGTACGGTTGCGTTATTAGGTTAATTACGACGAAACACGAACGGACGCGAAAAACGATCCAAATCACGCGACGAATGGAATTTTTTCATGCCAATCACTAAAATAAACTATTTTAATGATTACATAAATTTTTGGATGTCCGGATATATTCAGAACGTAAGTTATGCGCGAAAATGCAAACTTGTGTACTTTTTGACGCTTTTAGTCCCTGAATGACCAAAAAGTTTATTTTAGCACACCGAACCCCTCAAAGCCTATTTCTAAGCTATGTAAAGGATATTTAGGGTATGTTTAACTTATGGTCATGTTCTGGAATGTCCGTTACAGTACGAATCGGCATACTTTCGCTGTTTGTCGAAATTAGTCCCTGTAAGCGAATAAACTTGATTTTGCCATACCAAAGCCTTCAAAACTTATTTCTAAGTTATGTAAAGGTTATTTAAGGTATGTTAAGCATATATTGATGTTCTGAAGTGTTTGTCACGTTAAACTGATTACGTTTACGCATCGGTTTGCGTATAACTCTCCAAAGAGCGATATAGAGTTTGAAATTAAACAAAAATCAAACATGCAAAATGTCAAACATAAATAAACAAACATTGGGATCAAGTAACATTATTTCATTGATAACTAAACTGTTTACAATGATTACAAGAACAGGTGTCACAGTCTCTCCTACTTGTGGAAATTCCGTCCCGAAATTTATTTAGAGGAAACTTGTGAGAATAGATGTGGATATTTCGCCTTCATTTGATCTTCACGTTCCCAAGTAAACTCTGGTCCACGTTTAGATTCCCAGCAAACTTTGACCAATGGAATGCGCTTGCGTTTAAGCCACTTCACTTCAAGGTCCATGATTTCCACAGGTTTCTCAACAAAATGCATCGTGTCATGAACACGAATCTCATCAAGTGGTATGTGGAGGTTATCATCAGCTAAACACTTCTTGAGATTGGACACGTGAAAGGTTGGATGAACGTTTCCAAGTTCAGGAGGTAACTCAAGTCTATAGGCTACCTTACCGATTCTTTCGACGATCTTGAATGGTCCAACATATCTAGGTGCAAGTTTTCATGTCTTTCCAAATCTGATCACACCTTTCCAAGGTGAGACCTTAAGTAATACACGATCACCGACTTGAAATTCCAAGGGCTTGCGTCGTCGGTCCGCGTAACTCTTTTGACGGCTTCTAGCTGTCTGAAGGTTATCGCGAACTTTCTTAACCTTATCTGTTGTCTCTAGAATGAGGTCAGGTCCAGTAAGCTGAGCCTCACCGATCTCATTCCAGCAGACTGGTGAACAACATTTTCGACCATAGAGAGCCTCGAAAGGAGCCATGTTGATGCTGGAGTGATAACTATTGTTGTAGGAGAATTCAATCAACGGAAGATACGAATCCCAACTACCACCAAAATCGATCACACAAGCTCTAAGCATATCCTCCAAAGTCTGGATTGTTCTTTCCGTTTGGCCATCTAATTATGGATGATAAGCTGTGCTCAAATTAAGTTGGGTTCCCATAGCAGATTGCATGGTTCTCCAAAAACGAGATGAGAATCGAGCATCTCTGTTAGAAATAATGTTCAAAGGAACACCATGTCGAGATACAATTTCATCCACATAGATTTTAGCAAGCTTGTCCGTAGATAGATCCTCACGGATCGGCAAGAAATGTGCTGACTTTGTAAGACGATCAACAACTACCCAGATGGCATCATGACCTCTCTTTGTTTGCGGAAGTTTGGTAATAAGATCCATAGCAATGTTTTCCCATTTCCAAACTGGAATCTCTGGTTGCTCCAATAAACCAGAAGGATGTTGATGTTCAGCCTTAACCTTAAGACAAGTAAGGCATTTTGATACGTATAAGGCAATGTCTTTCTTCATACCAGGCCACCAATACTGAGTACGAAGATCCTTATACATTTTATCTGCACCAGGATTAATAGAATAACGAGACTTATGAGCTTCATCCATAAGTAAGGTGCGAAGATTGTCTTGACTTGGGACACACAAACGATCCATGAAATTATACAATCCATTGTCCTTCAGTTCAAGATCAGGCTTAATGTGATAGGGTAATTCCTTACCCATCAAACCTTGTGAAACACAAGTATGTTGAGCCTGAGAGATGCTGGTTTGAATATCAGATCGAACTTTGACACAGTGAAGCTTGACTCGTTCCTTACGAATTAATGCGTCAGCCACGGCATTCGCCTTACCAGGATGGTAGCGAATTTCGCAATCATAGTCGTTTAGAAGTTCAACCCAACGTCGTTGGCTCATGTTGAGTTCTTTCTGATTGAAGATGTGCTGAAGACTTTTGTGGTCAGTGAAAACCACACATTTTGTACCATACAAATAGTGTCTCCAGATCTTGAGAGCGAATACAACTGCACCTAACTCAAGATCATGAGTGGTGTAGTTCTTTTCGTGTATCTTCAACTACCTTGATGCATATGCTATGACTTTGTTCCTTTGCATGAGAACACAGCCAGGACCCAAGTTTGATGAATCACAATACACGACAAAATCATCATTGCCCTCAGGCAAAGATAGAATAGGCGCATCACAAAGCTTCTGCTTCAAGGTCTGAAATGCTTCTTCTTGTTTGGATCCCCATTCAAAGGGTTTGTTCTTCTGGGTTAGAGCAGTTAGAGGAACTGCAATCTTTGAGAAGTTTTCGATGAAGCGGCGGTAATAACCCGCGAGACCAAGAAAAGAACGAACCTCAGTAGGAGTAGTAGGCGTATCCCAATCCTTAATCGCACTGATCTTGGAGGGATCTACATCAATACCTTGTTCGTTGACAATATGTCCTAAAAATTGAACTTCTTTAAGCCAAAATTCTCACTTAGAGAATTTGGCAAAAAGTTGTTCTTTCTTTAGGAGTTCCAAAGTAAGACGAAGATGTTGCCCGTGATCAGCTTGCGTCTTAGAGTATATCAAGATGTCATCAATTAAAACTATGATGAACTTGTCTAAATAAGGCTTCCAAACCCTATTCATCAAGTCCATGAAAACAACAGGAGCATTAGTCAGACCAAAAGGCATAACTGTGAACTCATAATGCCCATAACGAGTGCGAAATGCTGTCTTGGGAATGTCTTCTTCATGTACATGAAGTTGATGATACCCAGAATGAAGATCAATCTTCGAAAAACAAGTAGCTCCCTGTAACTGATCAAAGAGATCATCAATGCGAGGTAGGGGATATCGATTCTTGATGGTAAGCTTGTTAAGCTCACTATAATCGATACACATCCTGAAAGATCCATCCTTCTTTTTGACAAGAAGAATGGGAGCACCCCAAGGTGAAAAGCTAGGATGGATAAAACCTTTGTCAGAAAGCACCTGAAGCTGCTTAGATAACTCTTGCATCTCAGATGGTGTAAGACGATATCGAGATATGGCAATAGGATTTGCACCAGGTACAAGATCAATACGGAACTCGACTTGGCGTGCTGGGGGTAAACCAGGTAACTCTTCAGGAAACAATTCAGGATAATCCCGAAAAACAGGGATATCTTGAATAGACTTACCTTTGCCTTTATCTGCTACAACATGTGCCAAGAAGGCCACATAGTTCTTTCGCAGATACTTCCGAGCCTGAGTACAAGACATGAGCTTGAGGCTACTAGCAGGTTTCTCACCACGAACCTCTAAGATCTTACCAGACGAAAGTGGTACACGAACTATCTTCTCAAAACATACTACCTCTGCGTGATGCTTGGCTAACCAATCCATTCCTACTATAATTTCGAAGCTTCCAAGTTGCATCGGTATGAGGTCAATAGGAAAAAGATGGTTATTAAGGTTCAACTGGCAGTTACGAAGAACAGAATTGAGAACAACGGCTTCACCACTAGAAACTTCTATTGGTCAAAGGCTTTCCTAGTTTCGTTCTAGACATGCGAAGCAATGGCTCAAAAGACAACGACAAAAAACACTTATCGGCACCAGAATAAAAAAGAACAGAAGCAGACTAATTTTTAACAAAGAACGTACCGTTCACCACCTCGTTGTCTGCTCGCGCCTCATTAGTATTCATGTTGAAGACTCGACCTCGAGCCTGAGCTTGATTCTGATTCTGATTTGCATTGGCCAGTCTTGGACACTGGTTTCTGTAGTGGGTCAGATCCCCACAGTTATAGAAAGAACAAGGCGGGTAGTGAGGTCGTGCAGCTTGAGCTTGTTGTTGAGCAGGAAGCTGAGCAGCTTGCTGAGCTGGGTTCTGTGTTGCTTGGTTCTGATTTGCAGGAAGACGACATGTGGCGACAAGATGACCAGATCTTCCACAATTAGTACAATAACGACACTGGATGTGTGGCTGATGATGATCATTACACTTGTTGCACAGAGGTGCATTGCCAAGGTATGGTTTCTTGGCAGGTGGTTGAGCAGGCTGATTTGGAGCAACTTGAATGGCTTGTGCAGTAACGGCGAAGTTTTGGGAAGCCTTGCGCTTCCTAGACTTCTTAGTAGACCCATCTTTCTTTCCCTTCTTGTTCTCACCCTTATCAGACGACTTCTTCTTATCCTTGTCACCCTTTCTGTGAAGCTTACCCTTTCTGATCTGCGACTCAGTCAAAGTCGCAGCTAGCTCGATTGCCTGACGAACTATGGTAGGGTTACTACCAGTGACGATGTCTTGAACTGGGTCAGGTAAACCATCGACATACCTTTTGATAGCTTTCTCGTGTGGGGTAACCATTGTGGGGAAAAGTAGGCTTAGCTCCTCATATCTGTCGGTGTAATCCCGGTGCTCACCACTATCCTGCTTCAAGTCATCAAACTCCCTTTTCTAAATCCCTCAGTTCATGACGAGGACAGAATTCCCTCATCATAAGAGCCCTAAGCTCTGCCCATGTCTGTGCTAAAGCAACCTCAGCTCCACGGTCTCTCATAACCCCGTTCCACCAAGTAAGAGCCCTCTTTTGAAAAACGCTGGAAGCAAACTCGACTTTGCGATTATCAGGACACTGAACATGACGAAACGTACTCTCAATGCTCTCGAACCACTGTAGGAGCCCAGTTGCTCCTTCAGAACCACTAAACTTGTGTTGGGATCGAACCCTATCAGAGGAACAGATAATTAAAGCCAAAACTGGGTCAGAGCAGTGGATCCAGAATAAGCAGATGTTACATACAAGCCTCTCCCCTTGAAAGTGTTTTCAACATCTGCTGACCTCCTATCCACTGATCGTACAAGCCACTGACCGTCAATCTGCTGCTCTTGTAAAGACTGATAGAAAACTAAAGCTCTGCTGCTCAATCTACTGTCTTGAGTCAAGTACTGCTGATCCGGACAAGCACTGCTGGGGTCACAGCAGTGGAAGGATGCGGCAGCTGTTTAAGTATCTTTTATGTAATGAAATGTAATAGGAGTAGTTAGTATAGCAGTGTTTGTATAGATCAGAGGTTAGAGTTTGTTAGGAGGTTAGATGTCACTTTCATGGTGACGTCAGCATTAGATGCTCAGTGGTTTGCTAGTGCCTATAAATAGAACAGTGCTCTGTACTGTTCTATTAGCTCTTTGCAACACCGTCTTCTTTGCATGAACAAACACTGAGCTCTGGCTGAGGGGGAGTTTGTATTCAAGCATTACTTTGTAATCATTGTTGAAATTAAATTCAATCATTCGGTTCTCTGTTGAAAATGTCTTGATCAAAGCAATACTCTCGTTTGATTGTATGCAAAGTTTGTTTCCATATTAATTCCGCTGCACAACTCATCCATTTCCATCTTAATTCAAATAGAAAATACAATCAAAACCTAACTCAGATCCAACAATTGGTATCAGAGCTAGGACAGTCAAATTTGATTTAACAAGCATTTTGACATAAATAGTTCAGCTCAAAATCGTTGATATCGATAGTTTGTTCATTTTAGTTGAAAAACAGAGCAAGGTTTAATAACCATTAAAGTTGATTAATTAGTGTCTGTAAAACAACCAAGATGACGTCACAATCACAGGATGATAAGAATAATGTTGGCTCGCTTTTTAAACCACCTATGCTTAAAAGAAATGAATACAACATCTGGGAGCGAAGGATGGGTCACATCCTTGCTCAACAGAACACTGGATGTTGGAGGTCTGTCGTTTTTGGTCCCCATGTTCCTATGGTGCCAAGTGCTGAGGATCCAAAGAAGAACGTACCAAAATCTTATGAAAACTATACTGAAACTGATTTTCAAAAGTTCGAACTGGATGCCAAAGCATTTAGCATCATAGCATCTGCATTACCAAATGAGATCTATGCTGGACTGTTACATTGTAACAGTGCCAAAGAGCTATGGGATGCATTGAAGGAACAATTTGGGGGTACCGAAGAAGTTATTGAAAACAATAGGGAAATTCTGAATCAACAGTATGAAACCTTCTGTCACATTAAGGGTGAAACATTGACCCAACAGTTTGAACGTTTTAGCTGTCTCATCAGTGAGCTAAGGCTTGTTAAGGTTGAATTTCCAAAATCAACCCAAAATAGCAGGTTTCTTAGATCGCTACCTGATAAATGGGACACAATTGCATTTGTGACTAGAAACTCTGTTGAGTTCAAAGATCTGACCCTGACCCAACTTCATGGTAGACTCCTGACCTATGAAAGGGAGTTGAACCAGAAAAGGAAGCTGCAAGAGTCTGGGAAAGCTACTGATGATTACTCATTCGGTAGCACAGCTCTTCTAGGTCAGGAAGAATCTGGTAGCAGTAGTAAGGAACAGGGTTATGATCATTTCATTGATATAACAGCTGGTGGTAACTTTACCAACCCTGATCCTCACTCTGCAAACTATGCGTTTACTGCAAATACTGAAAATCAGATGTCAGATAATTTGTGCTTTGAACTCAATGATTTACAACATTTTGATCCCACTGACTTAGAGGAAATGGACATCCTGCACCAATTGGCTTTGCTCAGTGTTAGAACTAGCAAATTCTACAAAAGAACAGGGCGAAAATTCCCAGGTTTACATGGGAATCTGAGGGTTGGGTTGGATAAATCGAAAATCAAGTGTTACAAGTGTAATAGGTTGGGACATTTCGCTAGGGAATGCAGGAGTCAAACTACTGGTCCTATAATCACTCACCCTAGCTCAAACCCTAGACCTCAAAATCAAAGCATTGTGCACTATACCCAATATACCCCTGCAGCTCATGTTAACACTGCTCATTATGTTGTTGCCCATGTGCCTGTGCATTATGTCCAAACCACTGTTCCACAGATTCAATATGTTCAAACCCCTGTCCCCCAGGCACAAGTGCAACCTGCATCTCAAACTGCTGCTCCAGCAGTGGTACAACCAGATCAGCAAAGCTTTTTCACTCAAGGCTTTGTTGACTGGAGCAGCATGCTTGATGAGCTTAGTGATGAAAATTTTGCACTCTATGCTTCTAATGAATCTTCTAATGATAAATTTTGTTTAATGGCATTAGAGTCAATACCAGAGGGGATTGAAACTGAAGGTGAACAGCTAAGTGATGAAACAGTGGATGAGGTGACTGAAGCAGTTGTTAGTGCAGTTGCTGGTGAATTGCTGCTGGGAGAAAATTCAGAAACCCTGATTGAACCACTGACAGACCCATGGTCCAAAGAGGACAAAGAAGAAGAGATAAATGAGAAAGCAGGTGAGAAAGAAGAAAGAGCTGATGATGAAGAAAATCATCAATGTGATTGTGCAATGATGGCTGCTGCCAAGGTATCACCTCAAGTTCTTGAAAAACTATGTTCTGACAATTGCATTATTGCTTTTGCTAACATCAAAGAGGTAAATGAAAACCTTCGGAATAAAATCTTAACTGATGAAGTCAAATTTGAAAGGTCTTTAAAAGAACTTAAAAACAAATTGACTTAAAAGGAAAAAGAGATCAGCAGTCTGAAAGAAGAACAAAGCATAACCAAAACTCAACTCCAAACTATGGTAGAAAAATACCAAGTTTGCAAAAAGGAGTTGGAGTCCACCCAGATCACCTGTGAAAAATGGGTGGAATCATGCAAAGGGTATGAGGTTATGCTTGAAAAACAGATAAAAAGCAATATAAAATTTGGGGTTGGTTATAGAAAACATGATGATGAAAACACTGCTTTTGAAAAATCTGTTCAAACCACTGATGTAACCACTGAGTTCATCCCCACAAACAAGAAAGGCCAAGAAGTGAAAATCACTGATAAACTTGGTAACAAAATCACACTTGACAGACCAATGGGATCCTCTACTTTTGAGGAGCTTAAAGATTATCAGTTTAAACCAAAATGGTCTGATGAGTGTGATATTCTTGAAAACTTCAAGCCCATGGACTTTACATCAACTGATGGTGTTAAAGCTCCAAAAGCTAAAGTCATACCTCTCAAGGACATCCCAACAGAGGTTAAAACCTCTGCTGCAAAGGAGTCCGAAAAGAGAAAGAAGAAAGAAAAGATCAATAACTTGTTTTTTGAATTCTGTGAGAAAAGGAATCATCTAACAAAAGACTGTTTCCATTTAAAAGCTTATGATTTGAACAAAACAAGTGTCATTGTTTCAGCTGAAAGCTGCATTGTTTGTGGTAAAACAAACCACAAAACTCAAGCATGTGTGTATCTCAAAAACTTTGATGTGAAAAAGAATGAGTACATTGCTAAAACATCCTTGAGTCCATCAACACCATCTATCAAATTCACCAAGAACCAACCATTGTTTGTGCCAGTTCAAACAGCTATCACAAAACAGCTGAACCAAACATCTGTCAAAAGAGATGTTCAGGTTACTGATGCACCCCCTGCTAATCAGTTCAGAAAAGGCAAGGAAAAACAGTCTTACCAAAGGATCCCACACGTTTATGAGACCTACAAAAGGCCCTCTAAACCTAAAGTGAACAGGCATCCTTTTGGTTACCAACAGGTGATTGGTCAAGACCCCCAACAGTGGTTAGCAAGAAACGATACTAAAACTGTCCAAACCCCTGACTTAACCACTGTCCATCAATCTGCATCCATCCCAGACACTGTTGAGACCCCATCCAAATCCCTGTTGGCTTTGGAGACCCTAATGAACTAATCCTTTTACTTCATGTGCAGGGAGCTTCTGCATGCTTTGATAGTCTTTGGTATGTAGATAGTGGAGGCTCCAGGCACATGACAGGATGTAAAGCCCTCCTCAAAGACTTTAAAATCCATGGAGGGGGTGATATATCCTTTGGGAATAATAGTAAAGGGAAAGTTCTGGGGTCTGGTACAGTACAATCTGGAAATGTAAAATTTGAAAATGTCAATCTGATAGACAGTCTAAAATTCAACCTCCTGAGTGTCTCACAAATGAGTGACAAGGGTTATGGGTCATTCTTCACAAAGGAGTGTTGTAGGATTGTTGGACCAGAAATGGTCAAAAAGATTGAAGCAATAATAAACACTGGTCAAACAAAACTTGTTGCTCAAAGAAGTGGCAATGTTTATGTTGTTGATATGTCAAAAGAGTGTCCCAGAGCTGATGCATGTCTGTTCTCAGCTGCCTCTAACAAAGGTTTGGTGAGAGGCCTACCACAAAAATTGTTTTCATGTTCTGAACATTGCATTTCCTGTTTAAAAGGAAAACAGCATAAAAGTTCTTATAAGTCCATTGAAGAGTCCAAAACAACCTAGTGTTTGCAAATGCTACACATGGATTTGTTTGGCCCAGTTCAAGTCATGAGCCTCAAGAAGAAAAGATATTGTTTGGTTATTGTTGATGACTTTTCTAGGTTTACATGGACTTTCTTTTTACACTCAAAAGATGAGACTGCCGGCATTTTGCAAGACTTTGTGACACAGGTTGAAAAGCAATTTGACCTTCCAGTGAAAAGCTTCAGGAGTGACAATGGCACAAAATTTAAAAATAAGGAGTTGGATGCCTTCTGTGTGAAGAAAGGGATTGTAAGGCAGTACAGCATCCCTAGAACACCAGAGCAAAATGGGGTAGTTGAAAGAAAGAACAGAACATTGATTGAGGCTGCCAGAACCATGCTTGCTGATTCAGGTTTGCCATTAACTTTCTGGGCAGAGGCAGTAAACACTGCTTGCTATGTCCAGAACAGAGTTTTAATAAACCCCAGGCACAAAAAGACTGCTTATGAAATTATGTATAAAATCAAACCACTGATCTCATACTTCAAAGTGTTTGGCTGCCCATGCTTTATTCTGAACTTAAAAGATTCCATTTCAAAATTTGCAGCCAAAATTGATTGTGGTTATCATCTGGGATACTCAACCACTGCCAAGGCCTACAAAGTGTTTAATACACGGACCAAGGCAGTGGAGGAGACTTTGAATGTAAAGTTCAATGAACTTTCATCAATGAAAATCCCAGCAAATCCTGCAGATCTGTTTGATCTTGAAAAATTTACTGTTAAAAATACTGTTGTCAAGACTAACAGTGCAGGTCCATCAGAGGATTCAACACCAGACTATGGGTATGAAATCATCATCCCTCAAAGGTCTGCCACAATGGGAAAAGCATCAGCTGTTCAAAACAGCTGTCAAAGCTCAACCACTGCTACCTCAACAGTTGTTGACCAAAGTAGCCCATCAACCATTGCTTCCACATCCTCAAACACTGCTGACAAAAGTCCCCAAACAGTGGATAAAATTCAGCAGGTGTCCACTTCATTACCTCCTATTCCACCACCTTTTGAAGCCACTGCTGGGTCATCAAAGTCACCAGCAGTGGTTAGCTCAGATGATACACATTTGCAGCCCTCACCAACAAATGTCATCATACCATACCAAGGAGATTTAATCTTCTTGAGATCTCATCCACCTGATCAAATCATTGGCAACATAAATGAAGTGGTGCTCACAAGAAGCCAAACCCAAAACATTTGTCTTTTTGTTGGTTTTCTATCACTCCATCAGCCTGTCAAGTACCAAGAGGCACTGAAAGACAACAGCTGGGTAGAAGCCATGCAAGAAGAGCTCCAACAGTTTAAAAGACAACAAGTATGGGAGCTTGTACCACTGCCAGAAGAGGTTAGTCCCATTGGCACAAAGTGGGTCTTCAAGAACAAAACTGATGAAAGGGGCATTGTTGTCAAGAATAAAGCCAGGCTTGTGGTTCAAGGTTACAGACAGGAAGAGGGGATTGATTATGATGAAACATTCGCCCCTGTTGCAAGATTGGAAGCCATTAGACTGTTCCTGGCCTTTGTTGTCAACCACAACATGAAGGTGTTTCAAATGGATATCAAAAGTGCTTTCCTCTATGGTACAATTCAAGAAGAGGTATATGTTTGTCAACCTCCAGGCTTTGAGGATCCATTTTATCCAGATCATGTCTCCAGGCTAAACAAAGCCTTGTATGGCCTGAAACAAGCACCAAGGGCCTGGTATGAAACTCTTTCCAACTTCCTACTCTCAAATGGTTTCAAAAGAGGTACCATTGATAAAACACTGTTTCTAAAATGGAGAGGGAAGGATTTAATGATTGTCCAGATTTATGTGGATGACATTATTTTTGGAAGCACATGTAACTTAATGTGTGAAGAGTTTAGAGAACTCATGACAGCTGAGTTTGAAATGAGTGCAATGGGTGAGCTGCAATGCTTTCTTGGTCTCCAAGTTCAGCAGATGCAAAATGGAACTTTCATTCGTCAAAGCAAATATGCTAAAGAACTTTTGAATAAATTTGATATGAATGATTGTAAACCATGCAGCACACACATGGCAACAAATAAGCTTGTCATGTCTGATGAAAAGGATGAGCTGATTGACCAAACTTTATATAGAAGCATGATTGGGTCTTTATTGTACCTAACTGCATCTAGACCAGACATCATGTTTGCAACATGTGTCTGTGCAAGAAGTCAATCAGCTCCTAGAAAATCAAACCTCATTGCTGTAAAAAGGATCCTCAGATACATAAAAGGTGCTCCCACACTTGGTATCTGGTATCCAGCTAATGGAAATATCAAGCTTTCAGGCTTTTCAGACAGTGACTTTGCTGGATGTAACACCACAAGGAAGTCCACGTCAGGAGGGTGCCAGTTTTTAGGTGATTGCTTAGTTTCATGGCAAAGCAAAAAGCAAGCAGCTGTTTCAACATCCACTGCTGAAGCTGAATACATTGCTGCTGCAAGCTGTACAGCCCAACTCATGTGGCTTCAAAATCAGTTGCTGGATTTTGGTATCACTGTCTTAAAAACACCACTCATGTTGGATAGCCAGGCAGCAGAAAATATCATAAAAAATCCAGTTTCCCATTCAACCACCAAACACATCGACATCAGACATCACTTTGTGAGGGATTGCTATGAAAAAGGTTTGATTTCTCTGCATCATGTCCCAACTAAAGACCAGCTGGCAGATGTGCTCACAAAAGCACTAGATACAGCCACTTTTGAAAACTTGGTCTCTAGAACTGGGATGCTAAAGATGGAATAACAAGCAACATCTTGTCGTTCTATGAATAAAAGCATTAAAATGTTTTCAGAAAATCAAAAATCCATCCTTAAAAATAGCTAAAAATGAAATTTTCATCAAATCCTTAAAAGTCTGCCATAACCACTGATTGTTCAAAAGACTGCTCTACTACAAAGTCTGTCCACTGCTGAAAGCCATCCTCTGTTCTTTCATTTTCTTGATAAACTCTGTTGCTCAAAAGCAGGGTCTTATCCACTGATATGCTATCCACTGATAGTGAAAATCATCCACTGCTTCCATTTTACCGTTGTAACCACTGCCTTCATCAGTAACTTTCATAAAAGTACTGTCCTTCCTTTCATCAGAGTTTGGCATGTGGGCAGTACATAGTGGTCAGTACTTTTGTAACCGCTGCCATGTCAGCCTTCACTTTTTCCTCTATAAAACCCCCACTTCACACCAAAAATAGGGTTTAACTGTCGAATTGAATTCTCAAAAATTCCTTTCTCAAAGCAGTTTTTCTTCACATTTCTTCACAAATTTCTTCGATCATCATCTCCAAAATGACAAAATCAAAGCCATCTGCAAAACCCACTTCTAAATCATCGTCGAAAGCGGCCTCTCAAAAGGCCAATACCACTGAAATCCCACACAAACCATCTCACAATCTTCTGGGTCTTCTCACAAAACCCGGCACCACAGATGCTTTCGAATCCATCATTACCAAAATGGCTAAATCAAAGTACAAAACTTTGTTATTAGCCGATGCACCAATTTACTTGACAACCCAAAGGGAGTTTTGGAAGAATGCAACCCTTGAAACACAAGGGGACGCTGTCATAGCCATTACCTCTAATCTAAAGGGAAAAACTGTCAAGATTACACCACAGTCAATTTCCGAGGTCTTTCAACTCGAGGATCAGCAAGGTAAAATTTCTTTCCCTAAAAACGAGTTGAAAATTGACTTCATTGAGAGAGGGTATGCAGACACAATGATGAAGAAAGCTACCTTACAAAAAGGTTTCTTTCCTTCTGCAACAAGATTTTTATTCCATACCCTCCTAATGTGTGTTTCAAACAAAACCACTTCTTTTAATGAAATACCATTAAAGATTCAAAATCTGGGATATGCTATTCTTCAAGAAGAAAATTTTTAATTATTCCCGGGAAATCTTTAATGATTTGGTTAATAATGTTGAAACAAAATCATTCCTACTGTTTCCAAGGTTTCTAAATTATTATTTTGAAAAGAAATTCAGTAAGGATGATATTGCTGTAATAAACCAAGGTGATTATATTCAAATAAATAGTTTAACTACTGAAACTTTTTCAAGAATGTTAACACCTTGCAAAACACAAGCAGAGGTGCCTGAGCAGATTTTAGCAGCTACCACTGCTCCTCAGGTATCTGCTGCTGAGCCCACTGCTCAAGGTGATCAAAGTGGCCGCACAACTGCTTTGAAACCCACACCTAAAATCACCAAAAAGCCACAGAAAAAGAAAAATTCAAAACCCCCCCAAACCAATCAAAAAGGCAACTCTGGAGGATGAGATACCAGAGAAAATGCCTGTGACAACACAAAAGTCACAAGAAACCACTGCTGCTTCTTCCTCACAGCAGTTGGTACAAATATCTCAACCCATAACCAATACTCCTCCTGCTTCTTCACAAAAAGAACAGGTTGTACACATAGGGCCACCACATCATGATGCTCTGAAATCACTTGGTTTCATCATCCACAGCTCAATGCCCGGAGCAAATACCGTTTTTACACCAAACCTCACATCCATAATTCCCTCACCAACTAAACTATTGTTGGATGCAATAGATTTGAACCAGGCACTAACCAGTCCTTCTCAATCACCAATAAATGAGAACATACCTCAACAAATGACTGGGTCTGATGTATTAATCTTTGCTAACCCACCAACACAACCTGAGGAGGTTACACCCCTTGAGTTACATGTAACTCTTGGTGGTAGTCCAAGTGAAGCAGCCACTACAACTGCTGAACCCACTGGTTTAAAGTTGGACAGTGGTTACATTAATAAGTCTTCCTTGGAGGCAATTCCTTACATAGCACCTCTGCCAACCACCAGTGGATTTATTTATCCTACTGGCAACATCAAAAGGTTGTCAAGTGTTGAAGGAAGAAGACCCCAGTACCAAGAAAAAGGGGCATCAGTGGTTAGTTTTTGGAGTACACTCCCTACCCCAACCACTGATAAAACCACTGCTAGTGGGAAATCAGATGATCCCATTAAATTGGGTGATGATTTAAAATATCAGGATTTGACGGAACGAATTGAAAAGTTGGATACATCTGTTGCAGATCTTAAAAATATGCTACAGCAGGTGTTGAAAACACAAAAGATGCAATCCACTGTTGTTCCATCTCAAGCACCTGCTCCACGACAAGCTTTTGCTACAAATGAGCTCTGGAACCTTTTCCAACCTTTTCTCCAACAACAAAAAAAAATGGCTGATCAGCAACATGAACTTCATGTCCAAAAGCTGAGAAACATTATGGAGTCTAGGTACAAGAACACTCAAGCAGATATTAAGGCAATCAAGGCCCATTTATTGGAAACCACTGGCACTGCTCCTCCAACATTACTTTTCATTGATCAACTCCCAGAAGATAATGCCAAAAGGGGGAGAAAATTCAGGAGTGGAAGAAGAAAGGAATAGATGATGGTCTGTACATTGAACCTGAGAAGGATGCTATGACCAGAAAAATTCCATTGTCAGATGGTAGTAAAAAGGTTGATGCTACCCAAGAAGCACTTGATGAAGGAGTAGCAAGTGTAAAGAGGGATAGAATGGCAAAGGATATTTCAAGATGGAATGAAGAGAAAAGAGCTTTCATGGAACTGTATGCGCAAGGTTGTTCTGGCTCAAAGGATACTAAAAATCCTAAGACAAAAAGGAAACCTAAGTCCATCCCATCCAGATTTCCAAAGCCTCCAAAACCACCATCCAAAAGCCATCAGCATCAAACCTCCACCTAAACAGCTGCTGTATCAACTACTGCTGGTACTTCAGTTGTTTCAACATCTGTTATCACTTCAACACACACCACAACCATTGCCTTACCACCACTGTCATCTCCACCAAAAACAAACTCACCACCTTATCCTGCCAAAAAGCAGAAGACAACAGATGTTACAACATCTGTTGTAATGACAACAGTGGTTGAGACACCAGTTGTTTCAACAGCTGTTAGTCAAACACAAACCACTGCCACACAATCTACCACCACTGATCCACCCAAAACATCATCTGCCTCTTCTAAAACAAAAAGGAGAAGGATTTACATACCAGATGATGATTCCCCATCACCACCACCAACATCTTCAACATCCATGTCACTTGTTACTATACCCAAACCTATTCCTCTTTCATCAGCACCAGTACAACCAGCAATCTCTGTCATTACTCCTGTAGGTGTCCAATTTCCTCTAGAACTTGAAGCAGTTAGAGAAGAGATAAAATCCTTCTACTATGAGGAAGACCCTGCAAAAAGGAAGCTGCCATCAGTTAAAGGATATCCAAGGCCAAACAACATTGAAGAATACTTAAAAGTCAAAGCTAAACAGGCAGAAGATATGTCTAAAAGAAATGCACAAGGAAAATATGATAGAGAAATCCAGCAGAACTACCAATTCCTACTCACACAAGTCAGATCCTTGGAGGAATTTGCAAAGAACGTATGTCAACAAATCTCAGAAAGAGCAGATGAAACTCTAAGAGAAGACTACATTGAAAGCATCATGGCAACAAAGAAATACAAGGGAGATAAGCAGATGTACAAAGAGTGGACCATTCCTGAGCTTGAGCAAGAAGCAGCCAGGATTCAAGAAATGACAAAGAATAAGGTCAAACACACTCCTCCAGATTGGTCAAAGTACAAAAAGAATGTGCCTGACAAATCACTTGAGCTGAAGAGAATGAAAGAGGAGTTAGTTGCTGCTGATTATGGGTCTAAACATCAAGTGTTAAGATGGAAAGAAGATGTAGTTAGGGCCACTTATAGAAGATTGGAGGAACTAAGGAAGAAAGATCCTACAGTTCCTAAAAGGCCTGACTATTCTAAAGCAGAGGTCTCAAAAAGACCACCAAAGCTGCAAGTTAAAAGAACCACTGCTCCAGCTGGTGCTGCCATCTACAGAAGAAGGAGCCAAAACCAGTCAAGTGCTGAAACAATTCAAGATCTAAAAGCTGGAAATGCTATTGTAAAAGCAGGCATTAAATTAATGATAAAAGAAGATCTTGAATTGGAACAATCTGCAAGTACTGCTCAGCCAGTCATGAATAGGCCAGCCTCACCCAATACCTCTACAAATAAACATCTCCCAAGAAACCCACCAGACTCAAAAATACAAAAGTGGAAAACTGACAAACAAACCTACGTATTGACCTTGCTCAGGTCTGGTGGAGAAGTGAAGAAAATATCAAGGGAACAAGCTCTTGGCCTGAGTCTTGAAGATTTGCAGGATCTCCTTGATCTTCCACTTAGCAGGGATGATGATGACACAGATGCCCTAGACTTTGAATTACAATTTAAAGGTCAGATAAGGGAACTGCTGATGAGGCAATAAAGAATTCCACAATAATGAAGAGTTTTGGCATTATCTGTTCCAGGGGGAGATTGTTGGGATCGAACCCTATCAGAGGAACAGATAATTAAAGTCAAAACTGGGTCAGAGCAGTGGATCCAGAATAAGCAGATGTTACATACAAGCCTCTCCCCTTGAAAGTGTTTTCAACATCTGCTGACCTCCTATCCACTGATCGTACAAGCCACTGACCGTCAATCTGCTGCTCTTGTAAAGACTGATAGAAAACTAAAGCTCTGCTGCTCAATCTACTGTCTTGAGTCAAGTACTGCTGATCCGGACAAGCATTGCCGGGTTCACAGCAGTGGAAGGATGCAGCAGCTGTTTAAGTATCTTTTATGTAATGAAATGTAATAGCAGTAGTTAGTATAGCAGTGTTTGTATAGATCAGAGGTTAGAGTTTGTTAGGAGGTTAGATGTCACTTTCAGGGTGACGTCAGCATTAGATGCTCAGTGGTTTGCTAGTGCCTATAAATAGAACAATGCTCTGTACTGTTCTATTAGCTCTTTGCAACACCGTCTTCTTTGCACGAACAAACACTGAGCTCTGGCTGAGGGGGAGTTTGTATTCAAGCATTACTTTGTAATCGTTGTTGAAATTAAATTCAAACATTCGGTTCTCTGTTGAAAATGTCTTGATCAAAGCAATACTCTCGTTTGATTGTATGCAAAGTTTGTTTCCATATTAATTCCGCTACATAACTCATCCATTTCCATCTTAATTCAAATAGAAAATACAATCAAAACCAAACTCAGATCCAACAACTTGAGTGGTTTAGCCGAATTGAAACTCTTGAAGTTGCATGGAGCATTTTGGTTATTGTTGGCTTGGTTAACTTAAGCAATAATGTCTGGGAGTACAGCAGCCATATGTTGCGACATGATAGCTGCCATTTCGGCATTAGGTAGCGGATTTTCGCGTTGAGGAGGCATTCTAAAAGAGGAAACATGAGAGAAAACGAGTGAGATGATAAGATGAAAAGAATGAGATGATACAAAAATTGACAAAAGCAAAGATGGTGGTCATTCGTCCATACCACAAAGCAAACAAACGACACACAGTGACTAATCAAAGTAAATGGGTCAAAAATAATGTATCGCGAAGACATGCTCACCTATAAGTGAACACTCACCCCAAGAGTTCACAGGTAAGAGTGACTGGTCCGATTATGTGGATTTGTACGAACACTCTAGCCTTAGACAGAAAACTCAAGGTACAGGCATTCACCCTTCCAGTTTGGACGTGTTCACATTATTTTGACCCAAAACTTTGACGAGATTTTGAAAACTTGGAAGGCACAAGGCCAAAAGAATCATTCAAAAACGGATGATTAAATTTTCAAAATCAATTGGAAAATTTGAGGGTTCAAAACCTTATAACAAATTATTTAAAAACAGATGATTGATTTTCAAAAATCGTTTTGGAAAATTGTGTTCTTGTTTTGGGTAATCAAATAAGGATAGATGAAATGCATGTTTTAAGATCTAAGCATAAGAGAACTTGTGTTGGGGTCCTAGAAAAGTTATAGTCTAGGTTAAAGCATTACTAATAACCTAATTCCCTATAACCATTGGCTCTGATACCAAATCTTCTGTCACACCCCGACCGCGTAAAACAACAAACCGCGGCGGAAACGTCGGGGAGTGTAGCAACATAATTATTGTTTCATAACCATGGTATTTAAAGTTATGTTTTATTTATTAACAAAGAGGGGATACATTGTCTTAAACAAAGAAAAACAAGAGTACATCACATAATTAAACTAGTTCTAGCTTCGTTTTATGTCACTAAGGCACATGTCCGCCTAAGTGTATCTTAACCATCCTATGCAACAGCTCCTGAAAACACATGTGAAAATAGGTACGTCAGCATAAAAATGCCTCTGAGATACATAGGTTTTGTTAAAATAGGGTTCATGACTTAGGTTTAAAGAAATGTTTAATAAAAATTAGTCATGAATCTTGTTAAGTGTTTTCTTTTATAAATCATATGAAAACTTGATAAGAAATCAGATTATATAAAAGAAAGATGTATGGTTAATTAAATAACCAAGTAAAATGAGTTGTATAAAATAAACTGTTTTGTAAAACAATGTCTTGTGAAAATGTGTTATTTATGTAAAATGTAATATGTCTAAATTGAAATGGTTTAAATAACGCTACGATATATAATATCCTAAAAGCACTTATATATAGGAAGTACCAGCGGCGTATCCACCATGCTTTTATCATATTACACGTCGCCTCGTTATGTAAATCACTTACCCAAACAAACCACCAAAATGTAATGTTCAAACAAATGTTGAAATGTTATTGTGTAAACAAATGTAATGTATAGTGAATAAAAGTATTTACTCAACCCTATAAGAAGAATGTACAAAACAATGTAATTGATATAAAACACCATTTAAACCAAAGATATGTTTTGTAAAAATCCATGCTATACCGATACAAACACTTATGTGGTAATGTTAAACGTATACATTCAAGCCTTTAGACTGTTTGATGACCTTAGAACAAATCAAAGGTTATCAAAAATGTTTTCGGATTCAGTCATTCCCTACATCCAAACAAACCTAGGATTTCAGGAATGGGAGTTGTTAAGTCCTAAGGTACCACTACTTACTACCGAGCGGCGTAGCTAATGTTAATGAACGTATTTTAGTTCGTTAAACAAACCAAATGTCATACCAAATGTAAGTATATTTTATGAAAACAATGTACCTAGTATGCTAAGTGAACATACAAGGTAGAAATGTAAAACAGTGTGTCCATATGCTGAGTGAACATAAGTAAATGAAATGCAATGTAAATCAATGTGCTAGCATGCTAATAAAACATACATAGCAAAAACATGCAATAAATCATGTACTATATGTGTACTAATGAACATATATGATATAAAAGCATGAAAAGCATGAAAGTAACAAGTAGGCACATGTGTATCACCCCAAAACATTTGAAAACGTAAAAGAGGGGAACTATGTACTCACTTGAGATTGCTCAATAGTCTTTAGATAACAACTAAGCAAAGCAAGAAAGATCACGGAATCAAACGACACCTAATAAAGGTAACTATGTTAATAAACGGACCTAAATCGGAGGATCTGATAGAATGAGGTTTCGTAAACCAAATGAGTGTAAGAACTCATGTAATATGGTTTAACAAAGCCTATATTCTAAAACGGAACCTATCCTAAGTGCTTATGACCCATTACGACCCGTTTAGGTAGCTTACGCTACTTTAACGTGTCGTTCACGTAAAACGCGTTCAGACCGCCTAACTAGTCCTATGACAAGTAAAATATGCCTTAATATGTCTAATAATGTTGCCTAATCAGTTTAGATGTCATAATTTATGTTACATATGCTTAAAATGAATTTTGGCGTAAAAAGGGCATTTTGGTCATTTTTCCTAAGACATATAATTACCTATCATACAACAAAGTAGACTAAGTGACCATAAAGTATAACCTCGGAAGGTTATTCCTTATGCAACTATGGTCACAAAATGTGTTTGGTCGAATCCTAATGATTGACCAAACAGGTCGGGTTCGAAAGTCTAAGCAGTTGTTTAGACCGCTTATCTTACGACCCTATATAAGCACTAAACCTAAAGTGACGAGTTAAACATGTTAAAACTTGTTTAACGAGGTTAGAAAACAGGTTTGATATCAAAACAAAGGGTCTTGATACCTAAAAATAGTTCGGTTGCAAAATACGCAAGAATACGCATTTTGACCGAAACTAAGACTCGTCACTACGCCTAGATAACGTGGTAATCAGTAGGTATAGTCACAAAGGACTATGACCATGGTGATTACGCTCACATTGCGGAGTTCAAACGAACTTCGTGTTGACCATAAATTGGTCAAAGCTGAAAGTCAAACACTGTTTGACTTTCGTGCTTGAAAACGCATAAAAGAACGAAAGAAGCTTACAAGAGATCCAAGCTAGGAAGATTTGAACTCAAAAATTCTCAGGTATGAAGCTTCACTATGAGAGCTTCAACTTAGAGAATGAATTTGAGATCAAATGTGTGGGTTTGGAATGAATGGAGGTGGGTTTATATAGATTTTGGACAACCTTTAGGATCGTTCATCGAAAACCGAGCTTCAATCTGAGCCGTACAAGTGTGCCCATGGTTTTAGAATACCATGGGTGTCCAAAAACTAGCTCATGGTATTGAAATTGTTACACAAAAGCCCCTAAACTTCAAGTTAAATGTTGAAAATTGACCTGCCATAGCTGAAACTTGAGTTTATGCCCAGATAGGGTGGTGGCGTGCCGCCACCACATAGCCATAAGGCTGTGGCGCGACGCCACCATGTACCAGGTCCAGAAAACTTTGCCAAAATGGTAGAAATGGTCCCTGCAACACTTTTAAGCCATTTTCGATGCGTTTAAACCTCGTTAACCCATTTTAAAGGCTCAATAATAAAGTTTAAGTATAGGGAACATGAAACATGCTCAAAAACATCTCGGATGTCGGTTCGTTTGGTGGTACAGTTGCGTTGTTCGGTTAATTACGATGAAACACGAACGGACGCGAAAAACGATCCAAATCACGCGACGAATGGAATTTTATCATGCCAATCACTAAAATAAAATATTTTAATGATTACATGAATTTTTGGATGTCCGGATATGTTAAGAACGTAAGTAATGCGCGAAAATGCAAACTTGTGCACTTTTTGACGCTTTTAGTCCCTGAATGACCAAAATGTTTATTTTAGCACACCGAACCCCTCAAAGCCTATTTCTAAGCTATGTAAGGGATATTTAGGGTATGTTTAACTTATGGTCATGTTCTAGATTGTCCATTAGAGTACGAATCGGCATACTTTCGCAGTTTGTCGAAATTAGTCCCAGTAAGCGAATAAACTTAATTTTGCCATACCATAGCCTTCAAAACTTATTTCCAAGTTATGTAAAGTTATTTAAGGTATGTTAAGCATATATTGATGTTCCGAAGTGTTTGTCGCGTTAAAAGGATTACGTTTATGCATCGGTTTACGTATAACTCTCCAGAAAACGATATAGAGTTTGAAATTGAACAAAAATCAAAACATGCAACATGTCAAACATAAATAAACAAACATTGGGATCAAGTAACATTATTTCATTGATAACTGAACTGTTTACAATGATTACAAGCACAGGTGTCACAGCAATTCTCACACTTGATTCAATTTCTGCTCTAAGTTGGAGTTTTCACACTTCATACCTGAGCAACTTGAATCAAATCTCCATTGCTTGGACCTCTTGTAACTTTCTTTCATTCTTTTATGCGTTTTTAAGCATGAAAGTCAAACAGGGTTTGACTTTCTGCTTTGACCAGTCAATGGTCAACACGAAGTTCGTTTGAACTTCACAACGTGAGCGTAATCACGATGGTTATAGTCCCTTGTGACTATAACGTGAGCGTATCAAAACCCTTTGTTTTGGTATCAAACTTGTTTTCTAACTTAGTTAAACATGTTTTAACATGTTTAACTCATCACTTTTAGTTTAGTGCTTATATAGGGTCGTAAGATAAGCGGTCTAAACAACCGCTTAGACTTTCGAACCCGACCCATTTGGTCGATCATTAGGATCCGACCAAACATATTTTGTGACCATAGTTGTATTGGGAATAACCTTCCGAGGTTATACCTTATGGCCACTACGTTTAGTTAGTTGTATGATAGGTAGTTTATATACCTTAGGAAAATGACCAAAATGCCCTTTTTACGCATAATTTCATTTTAAGCATATGTAACTTAAATTTTGACATTTAAACTGATTAGGCATTAATATTAGACATGTTAAGGCATATAATACTTGTCATAGGACTAGTTATGTGACACCTGGGTCAGTGAGACCAGCAAACAAATACCAAATCAATGAAATATTGTGTTTCATACTTGGAATTTGTATAAATATGTGTGATCTTTGCACATATCAATTCTTGTTCAATTTCGAACTTTAAATCGCTTTCTGGAAGGTTATACGCAATCTAATGCGTAAATATAACCAGTTTAATGAAACAAACACTCTGGAACAGTGACATATTCTTAACATACCTTAAATAACCTTTACATAACTTAGAAATAACTTTTGAAGGCTTTGGTATGGCAAAAACAAGTTAATTCGCTTACAGGGACTAAATTTGACAAACTGCGAAAGCATGCCAATTTGAACTGTAACAAACATTCCGAAACATGACCATAAGTTAAACATAGCATAAATATCCTTTACATAGCTTAGAAATAGGCTTTGATGAGTTCGGTGTGCTAAAATAAACTTTTGGGTCATTCAGACACTAAAAGCGTCAAAAAGTGCACAAGTTTGCATTTTCACGCATAACGTACGTTCTGAATACATCCGGACATCCAAAAATTTATGTAAGCATTAAAATATTTTCTTTTAGTGTTTGGCATAAGAAAAATCCATTCGTCGCTTGATTTGGATCGTTTTTGCGTCCGTTACGAACCGAACAACGCAACCGTACGACCAAACGAACCGACATCCGACATATTTATGAGCATATGTTAAGTTCCCTACACCTTAACTTTAATTTAGAGCCTTGAAATGGGGTTAACGGGGCTTAAAAGTTCAAAAAAATCAAGTTTTACAAGTGTAGGGACCATTTTTGAAATTTCTGACCAGATTCAATGAACCTAGTCCATTTTGAAGTGTTGATGGTTTAACCCATGGTTTTGCAAAACCATGGGCTGGTATTCAATGAACCTAGTCCATTATTAGGGGCTCCCATGGTTTTAGAAAACCATGGGCACACATGTAAGGTACAGATCAAAGCTCAGTTTTCGATGAACGATCTTAACGGTTCTTGAATTCCTATAAATGCCCACCCTCACTTCCTCCCAAAGCACACTTGAATCTGATTTTGGCTCGCTAAGTTGAAGTTTATGCTTCATACCTGAGAGTAAATTGGATCAAGAGCTTGCGGGGACCTTCTGTAAGTATTCTTTCGTTCTTTTCATTCGTTTTTGTCGTTAAAGTCAAACAGCGTTTGACTTTCTGCTTTGACCAGTTTATGGTCAACGCGAAGTTCATTTGAACTTCATAACATGAGCGTAATCACGATGGTTATAGTCCCTAGTGACTATACCTACTGATTACCACGTTATCTAGGCTCAGTGACGAGTCGTAGTTTCGGCCAAAATGCGTTTTCTCGCGTATTTTGTAACCAAACTACTCTAGGATATCAAAACCGTTTGTTTTGATATCAAAACTTGTTTTCTAAATTAGGTAAGCATGTTTTAACATGCTTAGCTCGTCACTTTTAGTTGTGTGCTTGTCTAGGGTCGTAAAGGTAAGCGATCTAATCATTCGCTCATGCTTTCGAACCCGACCCGTTTGGTCGATCATTAGGATCCGACCAAACATGTTAAGTGACCATAGTAGCATAGGGAATAACCTTTCGAGGTTATACCTTATGGTCACTTAGGTTTGATTAGTCGCATGATAGGTAGTTTATATGTCTTAGGTAAATTACCAAAATGCCCTTTTTACGCCAAAATTCATTTTAAGCCTATGTAACATAATTTTTGATATCTAAACTGATTTAGCAACAATATTAGACATGTTAAGGCATATTTTACTTATCATAGGGCTAGTTAGGCCTTCCGAATGCGTTTTACGCGAACGACGCGTTAACGTAGCATAAGCTACCTTAACGGGTCGTAATGGGTCGTAAGCACTTAGGTTAGGTTTCATTTTAGTATGTAGGCTTTGTTAAACCATATTACACGAGTTCCCATACTCGTTTGGTTTGCGAACCCTCATTCTATCTGATCCTCCGATTTAGGTCCGTTTATTAACATAATTACCTATATTAGGTGCCGTTTGATTTCCGTGATCTCTAGCTTTGTGTGGTTGTTACTCAAGGACTTCTAGGCAATCTCAAGTGAGTACATAGACCCCTCTTTTACTGTTTTTCCAAACTGTTTTGGGGTGTAACACATGTGCCTACTTGTTACTTTCTTGCTTTCCTGTTTTCACATCATAAACTTGCTATGTTCATTAGTACACTTATAGTACATGATTTACATCACATTGATTTACATGACTTTTCTGCTATGTATTTTGACTAAGCATGCCATCACGTTGATTTACATGACTTTTCTGCTTTGTATGTTAACTTAGCATACTTAGTACATTGTTTTACATTACAATTTGTTGCATATGCTCATCCAGCATATGAACACATTATATTACATTTTGAACCGTTTGTAACTATTTGACCATGTGAACCGTTGTAACCACTTGACTATGTGAACCGTTGTAACCATTAGACCATGTGAACCGTTATAACCATTTGACCATGTGAACCGTTAGAACCATTTGATTATGTGAACTGTTTGTAACTGTTGAACTGTGTAAACCGTATTTGACCATACATAAACATTTCTACAATTGTTAAACATTACATTTTGGTGGTTGTTTGGGTAAGTGATTTAAGTAACGAGGCGACGTGTAATATGATAAAAACATGGTGGATACGCCGCTGGTACTTCCTATATATAAGTGCTTTTTTGGTATTACATCTACAATACAATCTTCACATAAACTTCGTTTTACAAATAACTTAACTTATACAAACTCATTTTACATGGTTATTCACTTAACCATACATTATTCTTTTAAACATATATATATCATTTGGTTTATTTATCACTTTTCAAATGACTTATGAAAGGAACCACTCAACAAGATTCATGGCTACGTTTATTAAACAGTTTCTTTAAACGCCAGTCATGAATCCTATTTTCACAAAACCTATGTATCTCACAGGCATTTTTATGCTGACGTACCTATTTTCACATGTGTTTTCAGGAGCTGTTGCATAGGATGATCGAGACACATTTAGGCGGACCTGTGCCTTAGTGACTTAAAACGAAGCAAGAACTAGTTAATTTATGTTATGTACTCTTTGTTTCTTGTTTTAAGACAATGTAACTCTCTTGTTTGATAAATAAAACGTAACTTTAATTTCCATGGTTGTGAAAAAATTAATTCTGTTACAACAGTCCCCGACGTTTCCGCCACGTTTCGTTGTTTTACGTGGTCGGGGTGTGACAAGTTAGGCGGTCCGAACGCGTTTTACGCGAACAACGCGTTAAAGTAGCGTAAGCTACCTAAATGGGTCGTAATGGGTCATAAGCACTTAGGATAGGTTCTGATTTAGAATGTAGGCTTTGTTACACCATATCATATGAGTTCCAATACTCATTTGGTTTACGAAACCTCATCCTATCCGATCTTCCGATATAGGTCTGGTTTATTAACGTAGTTACCTATATTAGGTGCCGATTGATTCCGTGATCCCTCTAGCTTTGCTTGGTTGTTATTCAAGGACTTCTAAGCATTCTCAAGTGAGTACATAGTCTGCTATTTTACTATTTTCAAATATTTTGGGGTGAAACACATGTGCCTACTTGTTACTTTCGTGCTTTTCGTGCTTTCATAACATATACTTGCTATGTTCATTAGTACGCATATAGTACATGATTTCCATTATGTTTTGCTATGTATGTTCACTTAGAATGCTAGCACATTGATTTTCATAAACACTTTTGTTGCATATGTTCACTCAGCATATGGACACATTGATTTACATTGCATTTCTGTTGCATATGTTCACTCAGCATATGGACACATTGTTTTACATTTCTACTTTGTATGTTCATTTAGCATACTAGGTACATTATCTTCACATAACATGCTTACATTTGGTATAACATTTGGTTTGTTTAACGAAACTGAAATACGTTCATTAACATTGATCACGTCGCTCGGTAGTAAGTAGTGGTACCATTGGACTTGACAACTCCCATTCCTGAAATCCTAGGTTTGTTTGGATGTAGGGAATGACTGAATCTGAAAACATTTTTGATAACCTTTGATTTGTTCTAGGGTTTATCCTACAGTCTCAAGGCTTGAATGTATACGTTTAACATTACTGCATAAGTGTTTGTATTAGTAAAGCATGGATTTTGCAAAACATATCTTTGACTTAAATTATGATTTATATCAAATACATTGTTTTGTACATTTTGCTTATGATTTAAGTTGATATTTTCACTTGTCATACATAACATTTGATTATACATGAACATTTTAACATTGGTTTAAACATTACATTTTGGTGGTTTGTTTGGGTAAGTGATTTAAATAACAAGGCGTGTGTAATATGATAAAAGCATGGTGGATACGCCGTTGGTACTTCCTATATATAAACCTTTTCAATTTAGACATATTACATTTTACACAGATAACATATTTTCACATAAACATTGTTTTACAAACAACTTATTTTATACAAACTCATTTTTACTTGGTTACTTATTTAGCTATACATCTTTCTTTTATATATCATCTGATTTTCTTATCACTTTTTATGATTTATAAAAGAAAAACATTTTCCTAAGATTCATGACTAACTTTTATAAATCAATTCATTAAACTTACAAGTCATGAATCCTAAATCAATAAACCTATGTATCTCACAGGCATTTTTTTGCCGACGTGCCTATTTTCACATGTGTTTTCAGGAGCTGATGCATAGGAATGATCAAGATACACTTAGGCGGACCTGTGCCTTAGTGACATAAAATGAAGCTACAATAGTTTAATTATGTTATGTACTCTTTGTGTCCGTTGTTTTAAGACAATGTAACCCCTTTGTTTATAAATAAAACAAAACTTTAATTACCATGGTTGTGAAACAATAATTATGTTGCTCGACTCCCCGACGTTTTCGCCGCGGTTTGGGGTGGGACAATGCATACATAGACCTGAGCGATTCGACATATACCTTCTTTAACGAGATCCCGGATAAGGGAAATAAAGGTTGGTCTTTCCCACTAGTATTTAGCTTAGAAATCACCCTTTCCGATAACCTCTTGCATTCTTGTCTAAAACTAGGGCAACTTAGGTAACTCAGGCACTTAGGTGTTGTTCCATCCAGTAAAGAGCCACCTGATCCGGATAAACTCCTTAAAAATAGACAAAACTTTATAAAAAACTTCTAGCCATGGGGTCGTGTCCAGGTCAGCACGCCCCGTGTCCACCCAAAGATTCCCGTCTGACTTTTGGTCAGAATACGGACAAAAAGTGTCAGAATTTTGTCTGCACACGGGGCTGTGTCCAGCCGACACGGGGCCGTGTCCAGCGTGCTATCATTTTCTATAAATACAGCAAGATTCCTGCACTCTTGGACCCATTACAAAGACAAAGATCTATTGGGATCTTCACATATACCATACTAGGTATATTCTAAAGAAGGTTCTCAACAACCATCTTGTCTTTCTACTTTTGTCCATTGCCTTCTTCTTCATTTTCTCCTCAAAACCTCCATTAAAGTTTGAAATCTCCATGTTTTCAAGCTTTATTGTGATATTTTCTAGGTTTTTGTTCAAGGAATCTTCTCAAAAATAAGTTTTACAACATTGTTTTAAGTTATTTCTGCTCAAAAATGCTTCAAAAGTCAGAAAAATAATTTAAAGCTCCAAGATTCTTTGTTTCAAAAACCTGCAGAGCACGGGGCCATGTCCGAGGTATTGTTTCATTAATTTGAAATTTCTTTCGGTTTGTTTGCTTAGAATGTCGAGCAGAAATAGCGGAACATCTTCATCACACTCCAGGAACGACCGACGAGGAAGGACATCGGTAGAAGACTCTCTCGTCAACTACGTTTATGCCTTGAGAGAGGCCATCAATGAAATGTAGGGAGTAGAGGAAGCCTTGGTCGACCGTATAAATCATTTGTCGGTAGGGCTAGAAGGATGTCTTCGAGAAGTCAACCTTTTGCACCAAAGGTTGAATATTCTCGCTTCTCCTCCTTTGGTACCGATCATTACACAAAGGGGGTGGAATGTAGTACCAGAAGTCATCATTCTGGCTAAATGGTATGTCATGCACCCGGAACCCCCTCAAGATATATTATATGGGGTCCCGGTTGCCAACGCACCTCCTCCACAAGACGTTGTGGAAAATGAGCCCGCCTTCTTCCTCCCGAGGGAGATAGAGGAATGGCTCAACGACATCTAAGTGACATCCCTCAGTTACAAGTTCTACAACGCCATTAAATACCAGGAAGCTATTTCCGGGTTTTTGATATTCCTACAATAAGGGTAGAACTCCTTGGAATGATTTTCTACATTACTTGAACTATCTATCTTAGGAAACATTTAGTTTTTCATTTCTAGCTTTATTTTTAAGGTTCTAGGATCTTATGTAATTCACTCTTAAATGAATGATGGTTTCTAAGTATTAAATGGTGTTTGGATGATGTTGTAATGGAATAAAACACACTCGGATTGGTGGAGGTTACTAAGGGAAACTTAAACCCACACCCTATGCACAAAAACAGAGCCTCCCGACAATTTTTCTTCATTACATCAAGTTCAGCATAGGGCATTGCTCAGCCCAACATGCCCCATGCCCAAGGTTCTGCAGAAAATGCCCAGTTCAGGTAACTGGACATGGGGCCGTGTTCACTGAACACGCCCCCGTGCCCAGCCTTCTGTTAATTATGATACTTGCAATCTGAACATGGGGTCATGCCCGGATCAACACGTGCCCATGTCCAGACGCCCAGTAACATAAATTTTTGTTTTTAAACACCTTTTTACACATTCAATCAACCTAAAAACTTATTTTTGGGACACATTGAGGACAATGTGTAATTTAAGTGTGCGGGGATGCTAGAACCTTGAATTTTGCAAGTCCTAATAACAAGCCTTACACAAAACTCTATTGGAACCGCTAACCAACCCAATTTTTTTCAAAATCTTTTCGTTTTTTTACTTGTCTTGGTTTAATTTGGGAATAACAAGTTCTAAAAAGGTTATATTTTTACAAGTTTACAACCAATAGAATCATGATAAAAAGAACCAATATAAGAAAATTATGAAACGGCATGACAAATCTAGTTAAAATTTGATTATATATACTTGATCACATTATAAACCCATTCCCACAAAAAGTGAGTTTTGAGCCTTTATTGAGCATACAAATATACATCTTTAAACTAAATGCTCATTTTTCGTGTCTTGTGTGAATAGCCGCTTGGTTTCTTACGACTCTAGAACTTGCCATGACGATACATTCCCGGTCCTTACCAACTTAAACCCAAGTAAGTAAATGATGGAGGCATTAGGACTAACCATTTTTGTTTTCAACACCATTATTTTTCTTTTTCTCACGTACCCAAAATCCACCTAGTTAACCCCTTTGAGCCTAAACCTTTTCGTTTCTAAACCCACAAACCAAACATCCTTTACCCATCAAAACCCTTTTTTATTTTTAAACCCTTTATTTTAGTAAAAAGCTCGGTCTTCATGTGACATTCCTTAAAAAATGAAGTAAAGCAATAAACAAACAAGTTCCCCGATGAAACTTTGTTTGAATAAAAGTCACAAAAACAAAAAAGTTTTACGACGACCGACGCTTTTTACGCTTTTCACCCTTTTTACTAACCACTAACCCAAAACCACTTACCTTTAACCCAAGCCTAACCCTACCCCAAGTCCTCTTGATATTTACAAGGGTTTTTAGTTAAAAAGGAGGAGGATTGATTGCTTAGCAAGCATATGGTAGAAGTAAGTTCCATGCCGGTCTCGAGTGTTTCACAAAAATACATCTTCAGCCGAGTGTTGAGTGATCTCCCGTGAGGTATGTGAACTTGTATATAAATGGAATTTTAAAGAGGCATGTTATGCCCAAATAAGTAATTTTTCTTATGACACGTTCTAAATAAATCATAACGAATAGGATTGTAAATAGCATAAAAATAAAACCCAATAAAGATCTTGGATTCACGACACTCAAGACAAGCCCAAAACTTCTTCTCTACCCATTCCATTTGGAGTGTAAGCCACATTATAAAGAGTTTTGCTTAAGGACAAGAAAAGATTCAAGTGTGGGGGTATTTGATGTGTGTAAAATGCAACATATAAATTACATCAATTGAGGCATAAAACAAACCTTTTTTAGTACTAATGTTGGAAAAAGCTTGCTTTTGTCTTCCTTTTGTATTTTCAGGACTAAATGAGCGTAATTGAACAAAAGGAACAATATGCAGCCAAATCTAACATAAATACAAGAAAAGGAACAAGCGTGGCATCCCAGACCCCTCGACAGCATCTTCCCAATCAAAAACAAGAAAACAGAAGGCTGACCACGGCCCCGTGCCCAGCAGACACGGGGGCGTGGCCAGGTGTCTGCAGAAAGGACAAAGCTATAGAAGCTACTATTCCCGACACAGGGGCGTTCCTAGCTCAACACGGGCCATGGTCAACGCTAAGATTCGCAGAATCCAAGCAAATCTTGATAGTACAGATACGCTTCTGCACACGGGGTCGTGCCCAGCAGACACGGGGGCATTGAAGCTAATGCAGACAAATTACAATTAATGAAGAAAGGGAAAGAGGATGGACACGGGGTCGTTCCCAATGGACACGGGGCCATGTCCGGGCTTCTTTGCAGGCTATAAATAGGGGTGTTTGGTTCACTTCAAAGGCATCCCTTGGCAAACCACCTCTCTACCACTTCACCCACACTCCACCACCATCACAACACCCACATCCACCACCATCATCCATCATCCATCTTAGAGTGTGTGTAGTAGTCTCGGGATCCAAGATTGATAATAAGAGTTCTTGACAATCAAAGGCCATGTTTGCCTAAGTCTCTTACATCACTTGGTGAAGACAAGCATTTAGTGTAATACTTTTGATTTTTAATCTTTTCTCACTTTTTATTTGGTTTTTTATTAATGACTTTAATAGCTAGTTTCTTATCTTGAAGGTGAAACTTCCTTGTCATTTGTTTGTGGTGTCTTGGCATTAAATTACCGTCTATATAAATAAAAGATTTTCACCATTCATATCTCAACGGTCTATATAGAGATATGTTGGCTACCTGGTCGGGGGTTATAGGAATGGTTTGGTAAGGTTCTTGCCTTGTTCAGTGTATAGATCCTGCAATGACCTGGGTCAAGCTTACTAGGACCTCCTTCAATACCCACTGGTATTGGATGGCGGGGGTGCGAATGGCTTGATCCCCTCATATGTAAACTACTATTAATACATTAACCCGGCTACTTAGGATTGTATCCCTGCTGACTAAAACCACTTAGCCGAGGGTAACGTCACCTTCAAAAGAGGGGCCTACCACATTACGCATTAATAACTTAATTAATTATCTTTCAATATTCCGACCCTTTAGGATTCTATCCTTGCTGACTCAAACTACTGGGTTGAGGGTAACGTCACCTTTGAAAAAGGGGCCTGCTACTATAACTAAGATAATCTCTTAAAAAGTGCAAAAGTGCGGAAATCATCAAAGGTTACACTAAAGGCGAGTCGGATCCAAGTGATTCATCTTGTCTATCTGTTTTATTTTTATTTTTATTTTCAACATTTTTAGTTTTTATTTTCATTTTTAAAACCTTTTCTAAACTTTTGATTTGATTAGACGTTGAGGATAAACCGGTATTAAAAGCTCTTGTGTCCATGGACGACCTCGGTATCTTACCAACGCTATACTACGCTCACGATGGGTGCACTTGCCCATATGTGTGTTTAGTGTTAGTAAAATATCGTGTTTTATAAATTTAAAACTTGACTAAAGTGTTAAAAAGGGCTTAAAATATACATAAAAACCTATCACACCTAACTCACATCAAGTTTTTTCGCCGTTTCCGGGGACACAAGGATTTTAAGAAAGTTAGGAATCAACGGCCTAATCGTTTAATTTAATTTTCTATTTTTTTTAGGATTTTTCATAATTTTTCAGCTTCTGCAGAGCTCAACATGGGGCCGTGCCCGCTGAACACGCCCCGTGCCCAATCTTTGGTACTAGCAATCCTGTTTTAAGTCAGACAGTAGCTGAACACGGGGATGTGCCCACTAAACACGCCCCTGTGCCCAAGCTTCAGATACTGAAAACAGAACCGTAAGATCCCGATGGTTGGTAATTTCTGACGCAAACATGAGTGATACAGATCATTTTTACTTTCGCTCCTCTGATGGTAGGTGGTGTCAATTATGTGGCGGATCTCATGAAGATTTAAAATTTTATTTTTTAAATTACACTCCCCGCTATATAGACCCATTGTTTTCCTGTAGCCTTAAGATGGGCGAAAGTAAAAACATTCCTTATCTCTCCCTCGAATGCTCTCAATCATCCCTTCTAAATGAAATGATTCTTGAAGAATAATTTCAAATGGAAGAACTAATTCTCCGATGGATAAAAGAACTTGAGATGAACATAACTAATTCATCTCAAGACGACGATCAAGGATAATTATTGAGATCGCATTCGGATTATAACAACATCGTTGCTCCCGAAATCACCTCTAACTCTTGCGAGGACTTGAGCGATAGTCGTCCCTGTGTTGATTGTGCTGTGAAGGACTCCCCGTCGGTTTCTACCGATGCATACATAGACCTAAGCGATTCAACATATACCTTCTTTAATGAGAGCCCGAATAAGGGAAATAAAGGTTGGTCTTTCCCACCAGTATTTAGCTTAGGAATCACCCTTTTCGATAACCTCTTGCGTTCTTGTCTAAAACTAGGGCAACTTACGTATCTCAAGCACTTCGGTGTTGTTCCATCCAGTAAGGAACCACCCGATCCGGATAAACTCCTTGAAAATAGACAAAACTTCATAAAAAACTTCTAGCCACGGGGCCGTGTCCAGTTCAGCACGCCCCCGTGTCCACCCAAAGATTCCCGTCTGACTTTTGGTCAAAATACAGACAAAAAGTGTCAGAATTTTGTCTGCACACGGGGCCGTGTCCAGCGTGCTGTCGTTTTCTATAAATACAGCAAGATTCCTGCACTCTTGGACCCATTCCAAAGACAAAGATCTGGTGGGATCTTCACATATACCATACTAGGTATATTCTAAAGAAGGTTCTCAACAACCATCTTGTCTTTTCTACTTTTGTCCGTTTCCTTCTTCTTCATTTTCTCCTCAAAACCTCCATTAAAGTTTGAAATCTCCATGCTTTCAAGCTTTATTGTGATATTTTCTAGGTTTTTGTTCAAGGAATCTTGTCAAAAATAAGTTTTACAACATTGTTTTAAGTTATTTCTGCTCAAAAATGCTTCAAAAGTTAGAAAAATAATTTAAAGCTCCAAGATTCTTTGTTTCAAAAACCTGCAGAGAGGTGAGCACAGGGTCGTGCTCAGCGAGCACGGGGCCGTGTCTGAGGTACTATTTCATTAATTTGAAATTTCTTTCGGTTTGTTTTCTTAGAATGTTGAGAAGAAATAGTGGAACATCTTCATCACACTCCAAGAACGACCGACGAGGAAGAAGGACATCGGTAGAAGACTCTCTCGTCAACTATGTTTATGCCTTGAGAGAGGCCATCGATGAAATGACGGGAGTAGAGGAAGCCTTGGTCGACCAAAAAAATTATTTGACGGTAGGGCTAGAAGGATGTCTTTGAGAAGTCAACCTTTTACACCAAAGGTTGAATATTCTCGCTTCTCCTCCTTTGGTGCCGATCATTACACAAAGGGGGTGGAATGTAGTACCAGAAGTCATCATTCCGGCCGAATGGTATGTCATTCACCCGGAACCCCCTCAAGACATATTACATGGGGTCCCGGTTGCCAACGCACCTCCTCCACAAGACGTTGTAGAAAATGAGCCCGCCTTCTTCCTCCCGAGGGAGATAGTGGAATGGCTCAACGACATCTAAGTGATATCCCTCGGTTACAAGTTCTACAACGCCTTTAAATACCGGGAAGCTATTTCCGAGTTTTTGATATTCCTACAATAATGGTAGAACTCCTTGGAATGATTTTCTGCATTACTTGACCTATCTATCTTAGGAAACTTTTAGTTTTTCATTTCTAGCTTTATTTTTAAGTTTCTAGGATCTTATGTAATTCACTCTTAAATGAATGATGGTTTCTAAGTATTAAATGGTGTTTGGATGATGTTGTAATGGAATAAAACACACTCAGAATGGTGGAGGTTACTAAGGGAAACTTGAACCCACACCCCATGCACAAAAACAGAGCCTATCGACATTTTTTCTTCATTACAGCAAGTTCAACACGAGGCATTGCTCAGCCCAACAAGCCCCGTGCCCAAGGTTCTGCAGAAAATGTCCAGTTCAGGTAACTGGACACGGGGACGTGTTCACTGAACACGCCCCCGTGCCTAGCCTTCTGTTAATTATGATATTGGCAATCTGAACACGGGGCCGTGCCCGGATCAAAACGGGCCCGTGTCCAAACGCCCAGTAACATAAATTTTTGTTTTTAAACACCTTTTTACACATTCAATCAACCTAAAAACTTATTTTTGGGACACATTGAGGACAATGTGTAATTTAAGTGTGGGGGAATGCTAAAACCTTGAATTTTGCAAGTCCTAATAACAAGCCTTACACAAAACTCTATTGGAACCGCTAACTACCCCAATTTTTTTCAAAAACTTTTCGTTTTTTTTTACTTGTCTTGGTTTAATTTGGGAATAACAAGTTCTAAAAAGGTTATATTTTTACAAGTTCACATCCGATAGCGTCATGATAAAAAGAACCAACATAAAAAAATTATGAAACGGCATGACAAATCTAGTTAAAATTTGATTGTATATACATGATCACATTATAAACCCATTCCCACAAAAAGTGAGTTTTGAGCCTTTATTGAGCATACAAATATACATCTTTAAACTAAATGCTCATTTTTCGTTATTTATGTTAATAGCCGCTTGGTTTCTTACGACTCTAGAACTTAACATGACGATACATTCCCAGTCCTTACCAACTTAAACCCAAGTGAGTAAATGATGGAGGCATTAGGACTAACCATTATTCTTTTCAACACCATTATTTTTCTTTTTCTCACCTACCCAAAATCCCCCTAGTTAACCCCTTTGAGCCTAAACCTTTTCGTTTCTAAACCCACAAAACAAACACCCTTTACCCACCAAAACCCTATTTATTTTTAAACCCTTTATTTTAGTAAAAAGCTCGGTCTTCATGTGACATTCCTTAAAAAAATGAAGTATAGCAATAAACAAACAAGTTCCCCAAAGAAACTTTGTTTGAAAATGCTTTGTTTGAATAAAAAGTCACAAAAACAAAAAAGTTTTACGACGACCGACGCTTTTTATGCTTTTCGCCATTTTTACTAACCGCTAACCCAAAACTACCTACCTTTAACCGAAGCCTAACCCTTCCCCAAGTCCTCATGATATTTACAAGGGTTTTTAGTTAAAAAGGAGGAGGATTGATTGCTTGGCAAGCATATGGTAGAAGTAAGTTCCATGCCGGTCTCGAGTGTTTCACAAAAATACATATTCGGCCGAGTGTTGAGTGATCTCCCGTGAGGTATGTTAACTTGTATATAAATGGAATTTTAAAGAGTCATGTTATGCCAAAATAAGTAATTTTTCTTATGGCACATTCTAAATAAATCATAACGAATAGGATTGTAAATAGCATAAATTTAAAACCCAATAAAGATCTTGGATTCCAGACACTCAAGACAAGCCCAAAACTTCTTCTCTACCCATTCCATTTGGAGTGTAAGCCACATTATAAAGAGTTTTGCTTGAGGACAAGCAAAGATTCAAGTGTGGGGGTATTTGATGTGTGTAAAATGCAACATATAAATTACATCAATTGAGGCATAAAACTAACCTTTTTTTAGTACTAATGTTGGAAAAAGTGTGGTTTTGTATTCCTTTCGTATTTTCAGGACTAAATGAGCGTAATTGAACAAAAGGAACAAATATGCAGCCAAATCTAACATAAATACAAGAAAATGAACAAGCGTGGCATGCCCGACCCCTCGACATCATCTTCCCAATCAAAAACAAGAAAAAAGAAGGATGACCACGGCCCCGTGCCCAGCGGACACGGGGGCGTGGCTAGGTGTCTGCAGAAAGGACAAAGCTATAGAATCTTCTATTCCCGACACGGGGGCATTCCCAGCTCAACATGGGCCGTGGTCAATGCTAAGATTCGCAGAATCCAAGCAAATCTTGATAGTACAGATACGCTTGTGCACACGGGGCCGTGTCCGGGCTTCTGTGCAGACTATAAATAGGGGTGCTTGGTTCACTTCAAAGGCATCCCTGGGCAAACCACCTCTCTACCACTTCACCCACACTCCACCACCATCACAACACCCACATCCACCACCATCATCCATCATCCATCTTAGAGTGTGTGTAGTAGTCTCGGGATCCAAGATTGATAATAACAGTTCTTGACAATCAAAGGCCATGTTTGCGTAAGTCTCTTACATCACTTGGTGAAGACAAGCATTTAGTGTAATACTTTTGATTTTTAATCTTTTCTCAGTTTTTATTTGGTTTTGTATTAATGACTTTAATAACTAGTTTCTTATGTTGAAGGTGAAACTTCCTTATCATTTGTCTGTGGTGTCTTGGCATTATTTTACTGTCTATATAAATAAAAGATTTTCACCATTCATATCTCTACGGTCTATATAGAGATATGTTGGCCACCTGGTCGGGGGTTCAGGGAATGGTTTGGTAAGGTTCTTGCTTAGTTTAGTGTATAGATCCTGCAAGGACCTGGGTCAAGCTTAATAAGACCTCCTTCAATACCCACTGGTATTGGATGGCGGGGGTGCGATTGGCTTGATCCCCTCATATGTAAACTACTATTAACACATTAACCCAGCCACTTGGGCTTGTATCCCTGCTGACTCAAACCACTTAGCCGAGGGTAACGTCACCTTCAAAAGAGGGGCCTACCACATTACGCATTTATAACTTAATTAATTATCTTTCAATATTCCGACCCTTTAGGATTGTATCCCTACTGACTAAAACTACTGGGTTGAGGGTAACGTCACCTTTAAAAGAGGGGCCTACTGCTATAACTAAGATAATCTCTTAAAAAGTGCAAAAGTGCAGAAATCATCAAAGGTTACACTAAAGGCGAGTCGGATCCAAGTGATTTATCTTGTCTATCTGTTTTATTTTTATTTTTATTTTCAGCATTTTTAGTTTTTATTTTCATTTTTAAAACCTTTTCTAAACTTTTGATTTGATTAAACGTTGAGGATAAACCGGTATTAAAAGCTCCTGTGTCCATGGACGACCTCGGTATCTTACCAACGCTATACTACGCTCACGATGGGTACACTTGCCCATAGGTGTGTTTACTGTTAGTAAAATATCGTGTTTTATAAATTTAAAACTTGACTAAAGTGTTAAAAAGGGCTTAAAATATACATAAAAACCTATCACACCTAACGCACATCAATCCTCCATTTAGGAACCTCTTTTGTGTCATAGAAGTCATGTAGGATGTAGGAAGAACAAGTCTTCCATTTAGGTACCTCTAGGTGTTCACCACCACACTTGATGTTATGAACATTCAAGGAGGGTCATGAACATACAATAAGAAAGGAAATAATTGTAACTAATCTAATAAATCATCAAGTAATGTGTGGATTTTTAGTAGGATAGCCAAAGCTTGTCCTATAATCGCACAAACATCAAGCTTCAAGCTTGAATACTACTTATGGGTAAAAAAAACCCTAAACAAAACAGAAAGTTTGTGAGGTTTACAACTCTTATTTTACATGTCTCAACCTTGTCTTTAAGCCCAACTAACCATAAATGTGGTTATGAGCATAAGGACATAGGTTTGAGATGAGATAACTCAAGTTTAATCAAGTTTAACAAAGATTAAATCAAAAATCAGAAAGATCAGTCAACTTTGGAACCTTTTTGGTGACATTCTAGACCTTGGTTTTCCATGAAAAACCTGTGGAAATGTTCCTAAGGTCAATCCAAGTAAGTAGGAAAAAGAATCAAGGGAAAAGGTTAAGAAATGAGTGAGTTATGCTCACTTTTGTAAGATGTGATGAATCTGCTCGAACTCTTGATTTCAGCTGTGATTTGGAGTGTTTGAGAGTGAATGGAGAGTGTTTAGAAAGTGAAAAATGCTTGGAGGAGGCTTGGGTTATATAGGGGATTGATTAGGGTTTCATTGGGTTGGGCTTTGGAAGTGTTTAGAAGGGTTAATCATTGAAACAAGCCCACAAAACCCAGCCACATAGGGCTAATTGGCGCTGATTTGGGCTGCCATACTTTTTTTAAATTTTTTTTACATTATAATGTTACATATTTGTGTTATATGTTAAGTATTTAACATATTCAATGTATAAGCTAACATGTTACAACCCAAATGTGTGTATTTATCACGTTTCAAGGTAGAAACATTATGTTCTTATAGATGATATGAAGGTAAACATGTTTTTTTTATAACAAAAGAACACAAACAAGTATTATTAAGTATGAAGATCAAGATTAAGTATCGTATACGCATGAATTAAGCATCTATGACAAATGTTTGTAACTTTAACACATCTTGCAAGAAATACGAATAGGTTATGATATGTATAATGAATTCAAACGTGTGAATAAGTATGAATATGTAAAAGATGAATTGTAAGAAATACAAATTTTTATTTATGATCCAAGTCTCGGATTTTACAACGATACGATGAAAAAGATGATTACAAGAATACAAGATTTCCAAAAATAGAAAAATGGACAAAGCTTTCTAATTATGGAAAGTATGAAGAAGCAGGGCATTACAGTTGGGGTGTGACAAATTCGAAGAACAGTCCTCCCTCTCAAACGAAGAACAACCAATCGATTGGTGATCCGTAGATCAGTAATTGTATTCTTTAACTTGTTATTATTTCTTTCGATTTATGAAGTGATTCCATCTATCAGAGATGGAGGAATTTTAGGTGTTGTCACTGATAACAAGGGTTGAAGTGGTGGTGGTCTATTGGTCGCCTACGAAGCGGTGGTGGTGTTGTTAGAATTTACAGGCGATGTAGTCCCACTTAGGTTTTTAATATAAAGATTTGTTTTGAAAATTTTGGGGGGTCCCTTGAATTCTCTCTTCTGCTAAAATGGAGGAGAAATATGTAGCTACTTATGTAATATCCCAATATTGAGTAATAAGTTTCTTATGGTACTTATGTAATTTGCAAATAATGTTGTGGACCTACTGACAGTTAAAAAATGTATTTGTTTTCCTAATTGAAGAAGTTGTTGTATTTCGGTTATGGTTTTATTATTATAGATCTGTTGGTGTATAATCAGATTATTTATTTGTTCCTTTCATGTTACCTGGGTTAATTAGCAACAAATTTGGGGCTCTAAGGTCTGAGCTGAGTTCTATCGGGTAACATTTTGTTGGTTTTGAACATGACTTTGTTTTCCCATCTTTATTCTGTGTGTTGATGATTATGGTGTTTATTTTAGAACTTTTGGCAATGACTCTCTGTTGGTTTGGGAAGTGATACCATGGGTCTCATGTTATCTATATTTAGGAAGCTTTCCTTATAATAGGTAATATAATTTGTTATATTATTGATTGGCACTGTTTTGAGGCTACGATGATGGGTGTTGCTTTGAGCATTGCTGAGACTTTTTTGAAAGCAAAAGGTAATAATACGATCTTGAATACTTGAAAGACTAATATTACCTTTGTATTCAGTTTTGTTTGCTAGATGTTGTTCTATTTCCATCCAATGTCAAACGGCTCAAGGAAATTGGTGTTCATGGAGTGATTATTCTTAGTGAGCCATATGAGACTTTGGTCCCTACATATTTACACCCCTAATCATATTATACATGATTTGTGTATAAATCTAAATTCTTGCGAGATGTGGATTAACTATTAAAAGAATTAATAGTTCATCTAGCGAACTTCTTCACTTGGAAAAAAAACATTCTACATTAGTAATGCAATATGAGCGATCTAAATATGTGATTCTTTATGATGGAAAACTAGGCTTGCAGAGTTACTTACAGTTAAGAAAAGACTTTCTAAATGAAAAAGGTAACTTCTCCTCCTGTACCATTGTAGGAGTTGGAGAGCTGAAAAAAGGTGTTATGATAGAGCAAGTTAAATGGTTCTCCTACTCTATTATATATATACTCTATATTATTTTATATATGTATTAACAAATAAAAATAAAGGAACTTTCTATCAAAAGGTTCACGAACGGTTTGTTGGATGTTTGATTTGTATATAGATATACTCACTATTATTGTTTATAGATATACTCAAGATTTGTTGGATGTTTGGTTTTTTTATAACGGCTTTGATGTTTTAGTGACACATGTTAGGATCAAGGCCAATGCACAAAGATGGGCTTCACATGCCCGGACATGCAAAACAAGCCGTTCTTGCAAGAACTTAAAACATATATGAAAGCTGTTGTTCGAACCTTCTTTTTGTATGTTTGAATCTCTATTCAGACATCGGAATAAAAAGCACATGTGTTTTGTGTAACAACTGTCAAAAATCCAGGTATCCGTACAATTAATTAATCTTGATTAGTGCTTAATGATTGTGCTGAAATTACAAGTAACTGCATTCTGATTACTGCCATACACAAACATGTGCATCATACATTGTTAAATGTCATACCAATATTGCAAGAAAGCTATATTGCCTCAAATGATGCATTAAGTACAGTTAACACAGTTATCTGATAAATCAGGAATATGCTGACGAAGTTCAGTACATTGTCAGGCAGTGTGTTGAGACACAGAATGAGCTAGAAACTAAGTACTACACTAGTATAGAGTGTAGGGAAGTAAGGATCACAAAACTGCTTTTCTAGGTAATAGTTTAAGTGCCGGAAAGTGCCTAAAGCCCACATGAAGTGCTGAAATCAGCAAAAATCAGCATTTAAACACATTAATATTATGCAGAAACATGGTTAAATGGTCCTGAATGCTTTCCTAAGTGTCAGGAATTAAAAGTGTCACAAAAGGGTACATAAAGAACACTAAACTGCAAGTTTAAGACTTTATCGTCTCGGTAACCAACCGAACAACCGGACACTACCCGAAACATCAAATTTACACTAGAAGCACTGTTTTAACATTTCCAAGCTAGTTATGATCCCCGAACATCATAACACCTTCTAAAAATATCTAATAACTGAAACACGTAACCGATACTTAAGATTGAACTAGATTACAACTAAATGGTTCAAACCTAAGCTAGACCCCCCCCCCCCACCTATGGGACGGCCCATACTTGGCCCCACCATCTTGATTTATTTTAATAAATTATTGGATCTTGTATTTGCTTTTTGTAGCATATTATTCAAGAGTTAAAGGATTAAAATGGTTATAAGTATGGTACGAAGGAACAAGAACTCATATTCTCACACACACTTCACACACCACTCTCTCTCCCTCCCTTGCTCTTGTTCTCGGCCGAAACCCACCACAACCACCATCATCATCATTCAACTTCCTTCGTTCAATCCATACACTTACAAGGGTGCAAGAAGGTATACAAAGGAGCTTGGTGGCTTTGGAAGCTAAAGGACCTTCTCTAATTGCTTTTATCCACTCACTTTCTCCACTTGAATCATCCCTAGCCTTGTGCTAGTGGTAAGAACCTTGATCTATCTATGTTACATCTGTTTTAAGTGGTTAATAATGAATCATGATTAAAAACATCAAGAACACCAAAGAACCATATGAAGTGACCATGAACATAAGCTTGTTTAGTAAAGATATCTTGATGAATATAAGTTGTTATGTTTGTTGATCTTTGATTGTTGTAGAGATGCTGTTAATCATCATAAGGTCTTGCTAAATCATGATTAAAAACATAGTTTAGCAAGATGTGAAAGTAGAAATTGTTGTAGGATGATGGATCGTCCACACTTAAGGCATGAAGTTGAAGGAAAATAATGTTTTCTTGAAAAACCATGATTAAAATAAGTTGTTGATCATATGGATCTAAATATTTATAAATGGTATTTCAAAGAAACCAAGTTAAAAACATGAGTTTCATATAATCTTGGTTCTTACATAAACAAGACTTGTTTTTAGTGATTAACCAAGTGTAGAAACACTTGTGTAACAAGAGAATTTCATAAAGAGACATTTTTGTAAAACATGATTACAAGTTGTAAACATCTAAATTCTTCAAGAATGATGTTTTTAAATAAACAACCACACTTTAAAGGGTAACTAAACTCACTAAACACACTACCAAGTTACTACAAATTTTCATAAACTTCCAAGTTCATGAAGTGGTAGATTAAGCATGGTTTTGGCAAAATTGGTAAGTGTAAGTTGTTTAGAGTTGATTGAAAATTGATTATGATGATTTTACAAAAGAAAATGACATGTTTGAAAACATGGAAACCTCCATTTTTAGGGGAAACTATGGCAAAATTTTCTAAAAATATTAACACTTGAAAAATATTTTAAACAAATATTTACAAGTGTATTTTAACCATGAGTTTCCATATAAACTTTGCCATAATTTTTGTTACAAAATATAAGTGTTGGAGGTTGGTTTTTATAAATAAAAATGGCTAAATATATATTTAGAATATATATATATATACAATGAAGACACATATGTGTGATTATTTGTATACTTTGTGTAATTGTTATATTATTTTAGGACTTAAAATAATATAACACATCAAAACACCAAGAATTACCATCCAAAATATTACCAAAATCTCAAGGAATAAACATACAAGTTACACACAAAATATTGGCGAAACCGAACAAGAAATGTAACTTACAAAATATTCCGGAAAATATGGTCACAAAATATATTTTGGTAAATAATATTTTGGATACAAAGGAATGAAAATATGATTTTCACAATTACTTCAAGAGTATATCAAATTTTTGTCAATGGAAGAATATAGCATTTTTGACAAGTATAAAAATATATATTTTCCTTGGAATTATTAGAAGATATATTATTTTTGGGAAAGATATATATTTTCTTGAGTAAACTTGAAAATATATTATTTTGGAAATATATATGTTGGTGGACTTTTATTAGAAATAATATTCCGGAAAGTTTAATAACTAATTAAGTATGAGGATACTTAATAAATACATTAAGAATACGTATTTTCGTACGTATAAATACACACCGGAATAAGACCCCAAAATATGGCAAAAATACGCATGTATAAGATACCCCCATCCTTGGGAAGGAAATACAAGTATAAATACTTGAGAAGTATTATTACAAAAATATTGTTTAACAATTATTCCAAAAAAAAAATTATAAATATAATTTAAGTTAAAATATTAATTATTTTGACAATAATTATATAACTTGGAATAATATCAGAAGTGTAAAAGAAACGTAACTCAGAAACGTTAACACTAAGTCAAGGCACGACCCATTCGTCTAATAGACATTAGTACGTTGTAGGTAGTCGTGTTCATCGGAGAAGTACGAGTTACGACTGTTGAAGACGCAAGACTATGAGTTTCGTGTTCCCCCTTTTTCTTTAACTGTTTTCAGTTTTATAACTTCGGGGGTGAAGTACATGTTACAATTGTTTACAAATGTTATTATTTGGTATGGTTAGCTAAGGAAGGGTACACTTAGATCATGTGAGTGGTGGGCATAACGCTTAAGGCCATCAGTCCTAGTTGTAGGACCGAAGGACATGAGTGATAGATCTATTTGGGTGTAGCGAGCCCCGCCCATGTTGGACCAGGGTTGGCCCATGGGTAGACTATGTCTGTGACACGCCAGGAAAACCAGGAAACAACGCAACACAACAAGCTTCCTCAGTAACCACGTGCTAAATTTCGGGACGAAATTTCTTTCAAGTTGGGGATAATGTGACAACTCGAGTTTCCAAGGTTTCTCCTTTATGCATTACTTGTTTCATACTGTGTTTTGTGGTTCGTTGCATTGAAACTGTGCACTATGATTTGTTATAAGTCGTTTATATTGATGTGTGTTTTGTGTTAGTAATAAGTGTAGTGAATCTTTTTATTGTTGAGGAGACTTATCACCTTCACCCCCTGTGCGACAAAAACACCCACCACTTCGACGAAATCAGGTGTTTTCGTCAGGAATGGGCTTTGGCCCAAGATCATTCTGCCGGCCCAACTTTGTTTACGATATAACCCTTAGATCAGTTACATTAGAGCACTTTTAGAACCCTAGACACTTTCTTCTCTCTCGTGAAGCCCGATGGCAACTTCCATTCTCTGAAGCTATCATTGAATCGGTTAGTTATTGCTAATGTTTAATTGTTTATGAATTGACATTAGGTACATGATGATTGATAAAGATTCAACAGCAAGATGATCTGTGAAATGCATGATTTGTATGTTAATGCATGATTTTGAACATTAGAGTCTTGGTGATTTGGAACGTACTGATTAGATTAGAGCTTGTTGGTTGAGACCTCTATGAATGAGTTCATGATTCATTGCCCATGATGTTTATGGTGTTTGGGAGAAACGGATTATGTCGATGATTAGGGTTTTCTGTGTTTGTGTATGTGAAACTGTCGATGATGAAAACCCTACCCCGACGAAAACCCCTGGGCCGACGAAAACCCTTGCCCGACAAACTCACCCTCGACGAAAACACAGGTCGACGAAATCTCGAGTGTTCGTCGTGGCCTTTTCTTCGTAACCCGATGGCGACGAAAACCTCATGTTTTCATCGTGGCCTTTTCGTCATAACCCTTGTCGACGAAAACCCCAAGTGTTCGTCGACCAGTTTATAGGGAACAGTAAGTTTATATGTTTATGGATACCACGTGTCTGTTAATGATTGTTTATATTATCTTATCTACTGTTAACGATGATTGTTTATAAGTGGATGACATAATTTGGTTCTCACACCCAGTACACTTAACTGATAAACATGGTTATGGAACTTACATGTAAACTTGGAATCTTGTATGGATTGATTAGCTATTTATGTGTTACTTGATAATAATTGCCCAAGCACACTTTGTGATGTTAGATTGCATGTGATTCATTACGAACATAAACTGATTGTGTATACGTGCATACTATAGGCTTTGACTGAATTGTTTGTGCACAAGTAGATAAGCATACCGAGCAAACCGAGGTGAGTTCACACTATCTATAAGGCATGGGATTCCCAAGGGTTGGGAATGGGTAAAGGATTTAAACCGAAACTGCGTGATCTCCTGGTTTGGAACACGTACACACCCTCTTTATTGAAGGGTGACAAAATGTGATAAGGATTTGATTGGAAACCTGCGTAATCTCCTAGTTTGGGGATTTTGTACACTGTAGGATCGATTTGACCGATCAAATGAGTCAATTTGAATGTGTTTACACTATTTAGATGGCGGAAACATCTAAACAGCTTAGAATCAGACAGAAAAGAGTAGAAAACAGAATAGATTCACTTTTAACACTTGTTCTCTGTTATATATTGACTTGAAAAACTGGCAGCACCTCGTTACAACTTTTCGGAATGCGTACCAACTGAGAACTACACAAGCCTATTTATAGGCATTAAGATTTCGCTTCAACATGCTTCAAGCGAAATCTCATCACTTGATTTCGCTTGAGGCTTACATCACATATCCTGAAGCGAAACCTTTACATGTGATTTCGCTTGAGACTTACACTACATACCTTCAAGCGAAATCCTTAAACATAACCTTAACTTTTACATTTAGACCCCTATACTTCACATACTTGACATATACAGACCCTAGACTTAAGACGTAGGCTTTAGACATCATGCACTAACAAACTCCCCCTTGGATACAGCCGGAGTCTTTAGTCTTTGTCTTCATGACTTCAAAGTTACTTGAACTCTCCTTCTCTAGACTTAGGCTTCTTCAGCAACTTCCTAAGCTTTTCTTTCTCTTTCACAGGCTCCCCCTTTCATCAATCTTCTATGCTTTTGGGATCAGCACCTGGATTACCAGCAACAAGCTTCCTTTTGCACCAAACTCGTCTTCAGACTCCCCCTAAGACTCTGCTATAGGGATCTTAATCTGGAACTTTCACCTGCAAATCTCAAACATTTATAAGAATAGACATTTTAAATGTCCAGAATTGATGATCTGGTTCTATCACAATCCTATAAAGATTTGATTATATTAAGAATCCAACAACTAAACCTAACACTTTCCAAAAAAATTTTGATTTTTAACACTCTTCTGATTAAACACAGTCACACCTAGTTAACCAAGTCCAAGTTAATGACCCTGGTCAACTGACTAGTCTTACCAAGTCCAACTCAATGACCTTGGCTAACCAAACTATGAAGATACCGGATTTCTTGAAAAAAATAAGTTCAAATTAATGAACTTTTGAATCATTTTGATCTTTCAAACTCATTTTAATCAACAAACACTTGTACCAAACATTGTACTGCATCACAAGCTTACCCAATCCTCATCAATCACAGACATGATCTGCACAAGACTTTGAACTTTCGATTCCCAATGTCAGTTGTCGAAAATAAAATGAAAAATTAAAATCTTTTTGGATTTTAAACTTAATAAACTGAAACTATGTACACACAATCTTTTTGTGAGCGTGTTAAGGGATCATATCAGCTGCCAACAAGATACAAGTACCGTTAAGCTGTTATTTCATTTTAAGCATTAAACAATTCACGTAGATTGCCGATATATTGATCCTCTTAAATTCTCACAAAACTTTCAATCAACTCAGGATACAGAATTAGTGTTTTAGGACTTAAACATCTGCATGTGTCCCACCTCAGTATATACTCCCGTATCCAGACCCCAGTATTCAGTCTTACAGGTGAATATACCTAGATGATATCTGTAATGGGTTAATTGCGACGGCCGTGAGAGCTCAGGTCGATCTTTCGATACGCAGAGAGATGACGGCTTCGACTTTTGGTGGGTCCCCTTTGGGGATCTTCTTTACAACAGCACATGATTAACAATTTTGCAATGTGTTATCATTTTTTATGCTGAGGGGAGGCTTATATTTCAAAGCAGCGTAAAGTATTCTCCGGGGACTAGGCCATTGCTTCCGCAAAATCAGAAGTCCCGGGATAATACCCCAGATATCACTAAGCATAAAGACCTAGTATCTCAGAATATGGGACCCTTCAAACAGGATTTCAGGGGTTACCTATATATCCTGGAGGTGTTCCCCACGTAGATGCAAGTAAAATTTAAGTTTATATCCCAAGCTAATCTACTAATTTTGTGAAAACCTATCGGCACATCTTTAGCGAGACTGCTTAATTGCATTTTATACATTCCATTTCTTTAGCGTACTGCACCTGTCTAGCTGATGTACTATCATTTCCCTCTTATACACAAACTCATTTTTACTTTTTCAAATGTTTTTGGTTTTTATAGATTTTATCATGTTTTTGTATTTTTCTGCAAACTTTCTCCCCCTAAAAAGAAAAACATATTTTTTTTTTGTTTTTGTTTTTATCGAAAAGCAGAAAAATAAAACTGTACAAACAAAGTTGACAACTCGACAAAAGTTCACGTCAGATCGCCGTCCAATTCGGCATCACATTCAACAACCCTCCCAGATTGCAGATTTTTCATTCCATTCAATTTTAAAAGATAATAAAACCTCTTTTTATCAAATGGTTTGGTATAGAAATCCGCTTTCTGTTCATCGGTGTGCACATATTCAATCCGAATTAATTTTTTCTCGTTACAATCTCGAATAAAATGGTGACGGATCTCAATGTGTTTTGTTTTTGAATGGTGAACTGGATTTTTAGTAATATTAATTGCTGCTTCATTGTCCACGAAAATTGGAGTATCTAAGAATTGCAAACCAAAGTCACGCATTTGCTGTTGGATCCAAAGGATCTGCGAACAGCAGCTGGAAGCTGAAACGTATTCAGCTTCACAAGTAGAAAGCGCTACAGTGGTTTGTTTCTTACACTGCCAGGTAACGAGTCGAGTTCCTAAGAACTGACACCCGGCAGTGGTGGACTTTGCGTTCTGTTTGCAGCTCCCGAAATCTGAATCAGCGAAACCGGATAAAGTAAAGTCACCCAATCTAGGATACCACAAGCCAAGGCTTGGGCAGCCTTTCAAATACCGTAGTATACGTTTCACTATTGTCAGGTGTGACTGCTTCGGATTCGACTGATATCTGGCACATAAGCATGTCGTATACATGATATCCGGACGAGAAGCTGTGAGATACATTAGGGAACCAATGATTGATCGGTACAATGTTTCATCCATCTTCACTCCATTCTCATCTGGACAAATCCCATGATTCTGCGCAAGGGGAGTAGATGCTGGACTGCAATCTGTCATATCAAACTTGTCTAGCACATCCTTGACATACTTTGACTGATGAATGAAGATTCCGTCGGGCATTTGTTCTACCTGCAACCCGAGGAAAAACTTCATTTCTCCCATTGAGCTCATTTCAAACTTTTTCTTCATCACTAGCTCAAACTCTTTGCACATATCGTCTTTGGTGGATCCAAAAATGATATCGTCCACGTAAATCTGCACAATCAACAAATGGTTTTCTTTTTCTCGTATAAACAAAGTACTATCTACTGTACCTCTTGTGAACCCGTTATCCAACAAGTATGTCGAAAGCGTTTCATACCAGGCTCTCGGGGCCTGGTGAAGTCCGTATAACGCCTTGTCCAGTAGAAACACCTTGTTTTTGTGCTGTGGGTCTATGAAGCCTGGCGGTTGCCCCACATACACTTCCTCTTTAATAGTTCCATAGAGAAAAGAAGATTTCACGTCAAGTTGATATACTTTAAAGTTCTTCCATGATGCAAAGGCCAGAAAAATTCGAATTGCTTCTAGTCTTGCAACTGGTGCGTAGACTTCATCATAATCAATTCCTTCTTGTTGACTGAATCCTTGAACGACCAGTCTTGCTTTGTTTCTCACCACGACTCCTCTATCATCTCTTTTACATTTGAAAACCCACTTTGTCTTGATTAACTTCTGATTTGGTGGAAGATCAACAAGCTCCCAAACACCCAGCTTTTGAAACTGTTGTAGTTCCTCCTGCATTGCATTAACCCAACTCTCCTCGGTCAATGCTTCTCTGTATGTCTTGGGCTCTATCTGCGAGATAAAACATTTGAAAGAAAACTCTTTCTGCATGTCAGCAATAGATGAATAAAAACAAGTAAGAGCTTGATCTATTTGGTGTCGGGTTTTGACACCACTTTGCAAATCGCCAATGATCTGTTCTGAGGGATGGTAAGACAAGGTCCGTGGCATCACAGAATCAGGCACGACAACTTCCGATTCCGAATTTGAAATATCAAAATCAACGATTTGGTCAACAACCTCTTCTGTTGTCTCATTTGGTTCCTCGTCAAAGGTAGGAACAGGTTCCTCCTCTGAGTCATCAGAAACATCAAATGACGGAGCTGGTTCCTCTGGTTCCTCTGGTGGTATATGAACGGTTCCACTTGGTCCGGCTTCATCATCATTAGTACCCACGGTGGGTGTAGGAACATCTAGCGGTCTAGATTCCGGCTCTGACAAATGACTTTGTTGATACAAGTACATGAGAGCAAGTTCCTCCTCACTTGGCTCGGACGGTAGATGAAACGATTCCCAGAGTTTATCGTAATCAAATAGGAATCTTTGTCCGGGAAGTTGTGGTGACGGAGTATGCTTCTGACAATCCACATGAAGCACCTGAATCACCTTGCTCAGACATGGTACGAACACCCTTTTTAGTGGGCTGGCGTATCCTACAAAGAAACCTTCATTTGATTTTGCTCCAAACTTTCCGTCTTCATCAATGAACGTACACGGTGATCCGAAAGGTTCCAAGAACTCAAGATTCGGCTTGTAACGATGCAGCAACTCAAAACATGTTTTTCCATACTTCTTGACAGTAAGAACTCTGTTCAGTGTATAGCACGCTGCAGATACTGCTTCACTCCAGAAGAAAATAGGTAGCTTGGAATCTGCTAACATTGTACGTGCTGTCTCGATTAGGGTTCTATTCTTTCTTTCAGCTACGCCGTTTTGCTGTGGAGTATACGGCGCACTGAATTCATGAAGAATTCCCTTTTCATTACAGAACTCGTACATTCTGTTGTTTTTAAATTCAGTTCCATTGTCGCTTCTAATTCTCCGGATAGGCAGTTTGTATACAGTTTCCATCTTCTTGAAAAGTATCATCAAAGACTCAAACGTTTGATCTTTCCGTTCTAAGCACACAACCCAAGAAAATCTTGAAAAATCATCTGTAACCACCAAGCAATACAAATCCCTGCTGATGCTCTTAACATTGACAGGCCCGAAGAGATCCATGTGCAATCTCTCAAGAGGTAACCTGATCGAGTTCATGATTTTCAAAGGATGTGATTTCCGAACCTGTTTACCTTTCTTACACGCAATACAATCATCATTTAAATGAAAATTTTTCAAATTTACCCCCTCAACTAAATCATTATGAACCAAAAAGTTCATTTTGCGAACATGAATGTGGCCCATCTTACGATGCCACATGATAGAATCCTTTTCTGTCGCTTTGTTTTTAGTCACAAAACACTGTTTCTGATGAGATGTTGGCGTTGCTGTGCTCATGTCAAGATAATAGAGATCATTTTCTCGAGGTGCACGCAACAACACCATCTCATCAGGGATTTTAAACCCTGGTTTCAACACAACACATTCAGTTTTAGTAAAATGTACACTGAAATCTTTATCACAAATCTGTGAAATACTGAGTAGATTGTTGGTCAGCTCCACTATGTAGTTTACTTTGTCAAAAGATATCACACCATTTGTCAAAGTTCCTTGACCAACAATTCTTCCACCTTGACTCCCAGCAAACCCTACATGACCTCCATTGATGGATTTTACATCATAGAGCAAAGCAAGCGTCCCAGTCATGTGTCTTGACGCACCACTATCCATGATCCATTTTGATAGAATTGACTTGGGCAGCCCCTGCATATATCATATCAAATTCATTCAAACAATGAACTCCATGACTTCTTAACTGATGACACACTTCCAAAAACTAAATCACACTTCTCATCAGTTTTAGGAAAGTTAAACATGACATTTGGAACAACAGATTCTACTTTTGATTTTAACATATTTTCTTTGATTGGAGGAAACTCTGCAAGAAACTTATCAAGCTCAGATTCAAATTCTTGTTTATCATTAGCACTCACTTTTGATGCATAAAATTCCTTTGTTCCTTTGACCTTTCTGTCAACCATTTTTCCAAAAATATTTTGAACAGTAGGATTAAAAGCTTTTGAATCAAACTTTAACTCGTTCTCCATTTTCTTTACCTCAACAGATTGTGATTTGGTTTCAACAACTTTTGTTTCATTTTTCAAAATGTTTTCCATCTTTTTCTCCTCTACCGATGGTTTTGATTTTACAACCCAAAATTGATTTTCAAAAGTTTTCGTTTTTGGATAAATCTTTGAAGTCATTTGGGACTTTGAAGATTTGCCAATCTCAAATGTTGATTTCAACTTATCTTCCGACTTCAATGATTCACCCCTTTTCAAGATTCGAATTGGTGAAACCATCGGCTTTTTGCCCTTTGTTTTAACTGGTGACTTAGGTTGAAATTTTTTAACAAATGTTTTAATAACAGATGTTTCAAAAACTTTCTTGCATTGTTTTGCCATGTGTCCGATTTCATTGCAGCGTTAGCAAACTCTTTTGTCGTATTCGACAAAAGTTGATTTGAACGACTCTTCTTTCAGTTTCTTCGCTGTATTGAAATCGTCAATCGCTTTTTGACTAAAAATGTATTCCTTTTCTTCATCAACACTTGGTCCAACAACAAAAACATCATTCATTTTATCTTTTGGCTTGAAAACCTTCTTAGCCAACTTTTTCTCAAAACCAATTCCTTTGTTTTTAAAGTTATTACCATTTTTCTTGTTACCATTACCTTTCCATTCTTTTTTTCCAAAGTTGTTGAAACTTGTTGTAACAAATGATTTTTTAGGTTTCGAAAAGAATTCTTTGTTATTAACCTCATCAATGTTCATTTCAACCAACCTAAAAACTTTCTCAACATTCTCAATTTTCACATTCTGAAGAGGATACTCGAAATCGGAATAAAGTTTGTCTGTTCCAATCATAGTATATACTACCATAATCGAATCATCATTCGCACTCTTGTCCGATTTCGGTATAAACCGTTCCAAGAAATTACTCTCATCTTCAGAATCTGTAACACCTTTCTCAGATTGTGACTTCTCAGAGTTATCAATCTCTTCATCTAACACCTGATCGACAACAGTTTTGATAACCTGTGATTCGTTGTCGGTGTCGGATGCAGAGAATGTAACATCAATGCTTTCAGGCAAATCATCCTTAATTGATCTCAATTTGAGATTCAAAGCAGCTTCCACCCCATCTGGATATTTCTGTGTGTAATGATTCCACATTGGGGGTGGAACACTGTTAAAGACTGGTGTTTCATCAGGTTGTTTTGGGACAATCTGTTCAAGAACATATGATGAAGCCACATAACTCATCAACTTCTTATCAATTCTTTCATTTTCAATTTTTGTTAACTCCAATTCCCTTTTTAATGAAGCAATGATGTCCAAATAAAAATTGACTTCCACTTGTTTATCAAAAAGTGTAGCTTTTGCTAATTTTGTGGCTTTATCATTTTCGACACTTTCCTCTTTAATCATTTTAACTGTTCTAGATAGAGTATCATATGCTTCTTTGACTTGTCCAAGATCAAATTTAATCATGTCTGCATGATGTTTCAATTCCTGATACTTAGTATCTTTTTCAAAACACTCCGTGCATGGTTCTAAACACCGTTTGCACGTTGTTTCAGGGATTGAGACAACCTTTTCAACAACTTGCTCTACACAATTAGTTTTACCGACATTGTTTGACTCAGACTCAAACATTTTCTCAGATTTGACCTCCTCTCTTTTAGACTCCTCGACAGACTCCTTTTGTACTGACTCGGTTTCGACAGACTCTGGTTTAACAGATTCTGTGTCTACCTCTTTCAGTTTTGCCATTAGAGCTTTGTCAGCTATGTCTTTCAATATTTCTCCAGTCATCTCTTTCGACACATCTATCAACTCTTCAACGACTTCTTTCTTCTCTTCAAATCTTGGACATGATCCGGTCTTTGGTTCTTCAAAGTAACCTGCAAAAGATTCAGAAATATTAGGAGACAATACAGATTTCATTAAATTTCCCAAAACCTCCTGTTCTGACTGATGATTATACACTTCAGCAACTATTTCTTCAACATCGATCACATTCTTAGTAAGAATCTCTTCAACAACTACAGACACATCTTCAGTAATTTTCTCTGCCTCAGAAACCATCTCAGATATCTCAACAACTTCTGCCATCATAGCTTTCTCATCACTACCGGGAATATACTTATTCCAGCTGAAACCTGCAGCAACCTTTTCATCATCTTGATTCACGATCATCGCCTTTTCTGGTTTATTCTCAATTTGTGGTCTTTGAACAGTAGGCTGTTGATTTGATCGATGATAGATTGCTTGCTTGTAGTAGTCGTTGGTGAACGGGTTTTGATGATTGTTTACTTCACGATTCGGACATTCTCTCTTGAAATGACCACGTTCTTTACACTTGAAACATGTAACTTTCGATTTATCAAACCCTAACTTCTGATCAGGACCTGAGAGACTGTTTCTGCCTGTGATCTCCATAAACCGTTGTGCTCTTCTAACCAAACTCGCCATTCCCCATTTTATATCAATCAGTTCAAGCTCCTCCGGGTCGATCTGATCGTAATCCTCTTTGGTCATATCAGGATTACCAATCCTACCCGCTACTAAGCCTTCATAAGCCTCTAAAACGGAAGCAAGTACTGCAATATGTTGTCTCGCAGCAGTTTCACTAATTTCATTTCCATTCTTAATATTCACTGCGATGTTGCACTGCACTCCAGAAACATACGCCTGATTATTTGAACTTGTAGAACTTTGAGGTGAAGACTGCTCTTGAGCTTTGAAATTTGGATCATAGTTCACAAATGGTGAAGAATTTCCGGATTGTGGAGTGTTTGAAGAAACACTTGGAGTGTTATCAGCGATGAACCCTGTTTGTATTTTTGGGCTTTGATTGTTCGATACTGTAGGGTTGCCTTTGTAATACAACGATACATCCTGCTGCACACTTGCTGCGTTCATTTTCTTGATTTTTAGCAATTCCAACTCGTGAGCTTCAATCTTTTCTATGAACAAACTAAGATTGTAATTGGCAAAGTCTGAATTGTTCTTTAGCATCATCAGGTATGTACCCCACTCGTCATAAGGTAACGCATCAGCCAATTTGTCAATCCATTCTTCATCGGTCTTTTCAATTTTTAATCTATTCATCTCAAGTACCAAATGGCAATATCTTTCAATTAGTTGCCTTGTAGTTTCACCCTTTATACCGGTAAAAATATCAAACTCCTTCTTGAATAGAGCCTTCTTGTTCTTGAGCATGGATGCACTACCTTCAAACTTTGATTTTAATGCAAACCACATAGATTGGGCATTATCTTCATATTGCAACAAAACTAAAATATCTTCTTTGATAGCCTGCTGGAGTATACTAATCATCTTTTTCTCGGCTTTGAAATCATTCTGTTCTGTTTCTGACAGGCTTGCAATATTCTTCTTAATATTTAAACCATCAACTGGTGGAACATACTTTGTCTCTATCTTCATCCAACATTCAAAATGGTTAGCCTGAACCCAGTTCTTAAATCTGCTTGACCATCCAGCATACTCATCTATGTTCATCAATTTGGGAGGCTTTTGCATTGTTCCCAATTCGTTCTCCATGTTGACGTTTTGTATAACACTACCCGATGTTTGTCCTGTTGCCATTCCACTTCCCGAGAAGAAGTTATAAAACTCTTGGTTTTCCATTTTTAGAAATTTACCGAATAGTTTTAAAATTTTCACACACACTTTTCACAAAATCAGACTATCGAACAATTTCACGAACACTATGGACTATCAGTAATTTCAAGCGAAATCACTCAAGCTTCAAGCGAAATCACAGAAAAATTTCAAGCGAAAACTCACAACACAAACACAGTATGATTTCGCTTCAAACAGCAAAATCTCAAGCGAAATCTATGGTTTCGCTTCAAATCAAATTTTCAGCTAACCACAGACTCCTCAAGCGAATTATACAATTTCGCTTCAAGCAATCAGAAAATTTCAAGCGAAATCCACGTATTCGCTTCAAAATACCAACAACCAAACTGCTCGCTCAAGCGAAAACAGGTTTTCAAGTCATTTTTGTCAGTTTTAGTCCGAGTTTTAATCTGAAATTCTCAAGGCTTTGTTAAAACACACTTTTACACACACTGTGAAAGTCTTAGTCCATTTTGTCCGTGTTTTCGTCCAGAAATCAGTTTTTGTGAGTAAAAACCAACTGATTCAAGTGAACACACTCATAACTGGCTCTGATACCAAATGTAGGATCGATTTGACCGATCAAATGAGTCAATTTGAATGTGTTTACACTATTTAGATGGCGGAAACATCTAAACAGCTTAGAATCAGACAGAAAAGAGTAGAAAACAGAATAGATTCACTTTTAACACTTGTTCTCTGTTATATATTGACTTGAAAATCCGGCAGCACCTCGTTACAACTTTTCGGAATGCGTACCAACTGAGAACTACACAAGCCTATTTATAGGCATCAGGATTTCGCTTCAACATGCTTCAAGCGAAATCTCATCACTTGATTTCGCTTGAGGCTCAGCTAGACTAGTAGATTTGCGATAACGATACAAACTTAAATGAAAAAGCCTAGGTTCTAGTGGGAAAAATGGTCGGCGATGAATCTGACATGTCAAAGTCAGACAAGCCACCTTCAGGCGATGAATCTGGCTTTTCAAAGTCAGACAAGCCACATTCAGGCAATGATTCTGGTATGGTAAAACCAGAAGAGCCATGTGTTGAGGTAAAAATGGAGAATTCAGGTTTAACAATGGATGATGTAAACTATCCACCATTGTTGAACAAGAATTCTAAATCACCCAAGGACCGTCAGGCTTGGGTGAATCTGTTTAAATGAAAAACCTGACTTGCCGGAACTCCCAGGTTGGTAATTGGGGAGTAGGAATCGGCACATTTCTTGAGAAATTTCACTCTGGTGATTTTTCGCCTTACAAGTGGTTAATTAAGGACATTGAGTTGTACTTGATTTAACTATCTTACAAGTGGTAACTGTGTTTGTGATAAACCTACAAGAAGTTGAAATCAATATGATGATTAAACCCCAAGTTTGTGAAACGACACACAAAACTAATTTTCCGAAAAAAACCATTTTGATTAAAACAAACTTAAGTGTTTTGAAATCATAATGGGAAAATAGTTTGTTGTCAGGGGGAGTTCTGATTGTTTATGCCAAGTGGATGGCGAATTGAGGCAATTCTCATCAGTTTGTCACTTTACTTTGTACAGTTTATTGCATTTATTTTCAAATTTTCCAGAAAATCAAAATTGAAACATATTTTGATTTTAGGGGGAGAAAGTTTGCAGAAAAATACAAAAACATGATAAAATCTATAAAAACCAAAAACATTTGAAAAAGTAAAAATGAGTTTGTGTATAAGAGGGAAATGATAGTACATCAGCTAGACAGGTACAGCATGCTAAAGAAATGGAATGTATAAAATGCAATTAAGCAGTCTCGCTAAAGATGTGCCGATAGGTTTTCAAAAAATTAGTAGATTAGCTTGGGATATAAACTTAAATTTTACTTGCATCTACGTGGGGAACACCTCCAGGATATATAGGTAACCCCTGAAATCCTGTTTGAAGGGTCCCATATTCTGAGATACTAGGTTTTTATGCTTAGTGATATCTGGGGTATTATCCCGGGACTTCTGATTTTGCGGAAGCAATGGCCTAGTCCCCGGAGAATACTTTACGCTGCTTTGAAATATAAGCCTCCCCTCAGCATAAAAAATGATAACACATTGCAAAATTGTTAATCATGTGCTGTTGTAAAGAAGATCCCCAAAGGGGACCCACCAAAAGTCGAAGCCGTCATCTCTCTGCGTATCGAAAGATCGACCTGAGCTCTCACGGCCGTCGCAATTAACCCATTACAGATATTATCTAGGTATATTCACCTGTAAGACTGAATACTGGGGTCTGGATACGGGAGTATATACTGAGGTGGGACACATGCAGATGTTTAAGTCCTAAAACACTAATTCTGTATCCTGAGTTGATTGAAAGTTTTGTGAGAATTTAAGAGGATCAATATATCGGCAATCTACGTGAATTGTTTAATGCTTAAAATGAAATAACAGCTTAACGGTACTTGTATCTTGTTGGCAGCTGATATGATCCCTTAACACGCTCACAAAAAGATTGTGTGTACATAGTTTCAGCTTATTCAGTTTAAAATCCAAAAAGATTTTAATTTTTCATTTTATTTTCGACAACTGACATTGGGAATCGAAAGTTCAAAGTCTTGTGCAGATCATGTCTGAGATTGATGAGGATTGGGTAAGCTTGTGATGCAGTAAAATGTTTGGTACAAGTGTTTGTTGATTAAAATGAGATTGAAAGATCAAAATGATTCAAAAGTTCATTAATTTGAACTTATTTTTTCAAGAAATCCGGTATCTTCATAGTTTGGTTAGCCAAGGTCATTGAGTTGGACTTGGTAAGACTAGTCAGTTGACCAGGGTCATTAACTTGGACTTGGTTAACTAGGTGTGACTGTGTTTAATCAGAAGAGTGTTAAAAATCAAAATTTTTTTTGGAAAGTGTTAGGGTTAGTTGTTGGATTCTTAATATAATCAAATCTTTATAGGATTGTGATAGAACCAGATCATCAATTCTGGACATTTAAAATGTCTATTCTTATAAATGTTTGAGATTTGCAGGTGAAAGTTCCAGATTAAGATCCCTATAGCAGAGTCTTAGGGGGAGTCTGAAGACGAGTTTGGTGCAAAAGGAAGCTTGTTGCTGGTAATCCAGGTGCTGATCCCAAAAGCATAGAAGATTGATGAAAGGGGGAGCCTGTGAAAGAGAAAGAAAAGCTTAGGAAGTTGCTGAAGAAGCCTAAGTCTAGAGAAGGAGAGTTCAAGTAACTTTGAAGTCATGAAGACAAAGACTAAAGACTCCGGCTGTATCCAAGGGGGAGTTTGTTAGTGCATGATGTCTAAAGCCTACGTCTTAAGTCTAGGGTCTGTTTATGTCAAGTATGTGAAGTATAGGGGTCTAAATGTAAGTTTAAGTTAGTATGATAGGGTTTCGCTTCAGGAAGTATCATGTAAGCCTCAAGCGAAATCACATGATAAGATTTCGCTTGAAGCATGTTGAAGCGAAATCTAGTTGCCTATAAATAGGCATGTTGTGTTCTCAGTTGGTACGCATTCCGAAAAGTTGTAACGAGGTGCTGCCGGATTTTCAAGTCAATATATAACAGAGAACAAGTGTTAAAAGTGAATCTATTCTGTTTTCTACTCTTTTCTGTCTGATTCTAAGCTGTTTAGATGTTTCCGCCATCTAAATAGTGTAAACACATTCAAATTGACTCATTTGATCGGTCAAATCGATCCTACAATTGGTATCAGAGCCAGTTATGATTGTATTTGTGTTCAAATACATCTGTCGACTTCGTCTTTCTGTCGACTTCGTCTTGTATCGAGTCTTAGACTAGTTAGAATAGATCAGGGCACGTAGATCGAGAAAATGAGATAGAGTTAGTGAGATTTCGCTTGAACATATGTATGTTGTAGAGATTTCGCTTGAAGCCTCAAGCGAAATCATCATGTTTAGATTTCGCTTGAGATCATTCCAAGCGAAATCCTGATGTCTATATATAGGAGGTCAAGTGTCAAGCGAAATCATTAGAGATATCAGAGAAAGAAGAGTGATTCCATACCGAGGTGCTGCCGGTGTGAGAACTGATTGTATTTGTGTTCAAATATCAATATAATCAGTGTTAAAGTAAAGATTCAGCTGTTTTAAAGTCAAATACTTGTTTTCCGCACCTGTATTTGATGGAATTCCTCTGAACCGACTCGTTTAGGTCGCGAACACGCTTAACGGTGTTGGTGATTTGTCTCATATACTGATATGATCCTCTTGCACAAACTCACAAAAATATTGTTTGTATTTCGCTTGAGACTTACACTACATACCTTCCAGCGAAATCCTTAAACATAACCTTAACTTTTACATTTAGACCCCTATACTTCACATACTTGACATAAACAGACCCTAGACTTAAGACGTAGGCTTTAGACATCATGCACTAACATACACACCCTCTTTATTGAAGGGTGACAACACAGATACTAGACCAAAATCTCTATCATGAAGTCCCTCCTTTTATATCGACTTAATTGTCGGGCCAATGGCGAGCGGGTCATTAGTTAGATAGCGCTATTTAGGTTTGACAAGCCTCACACCGTGCCGCAGAGGACGGGCATGAACTAATGTATCTGGGCACTAGTCAATGATGATAGACATTGACGTTAGGGCACCAACTTACTTTAGTCAGTGGTCGATATGGTAAACGGGTCTAGTGGTTCACGTGGGGAAGCCCCCACTGGTTATGGATATGTTTGGGAAACAGGGAAAACTGGTTAACTTATGACTTACAAATGAACTCATGGTTTTTGAAACAACTTAACAATGAACACCAACTGTGAACTCGCTCAACTTTGTTGTTGACTCGTTGTTACATGCCTTGGAGGTCGTTAGGTATTTATGGAGCTTGCACGAGGAGGCGTGATCGTTCTGGGACATGGATAGTCGTATGCCATGTTAAACATTTGATACATTTGAACTTATACCTTGGTTTTAAACATTATGCTTCCACTTACAACTTAAACTATGTTTTGTTTCGACACCAATTATATTGTGTTGGGTTTTATATTTATTTACATGCTTTATTCAATATGATTGGTGGCTTGATTCTGGTCAGTCACGCCTCCATGCGGTGATACTCCGCTTGTGGATTTTAGGGGTGTGACAGATTGGTATCAGAGCCATTGGTTATAGTGAACTTGGTTTTAAAAAGGGAAAGGCTTTTTGACAAAACCAGACTATAACCTGTATAGTGCTCAACGGTCCACAACGACGCTTCGCTCCACGTGCAAGGCTCAACACTATAGGTGATATGATTTATGTTTATATTGCCTACTTGTTAGTTACATAGTACATTGTTCATGGTATGCTTTGGTTAACGTTGCAACTATTGTTAGACGCTCATTGTGTGCTTACTCTCTTCTGTCACTCCACACTTATGCATTGTCACGACACTTTACTCACCCATGCTCTCTTTATTATGAAGATCATGAGTGGATCTATCAACCTAACTCAAGCCCAGCTGACGGCTTTAATCAATGAACAAGTTGCTGCAGCACTCGCAGCCGCTCAAGCTGGAGGTATAACATGCCATTGTTTCTTACTCTAGGATCTTTAGATCCTACCCTCGTAAATCAACATGTGTGCTTAACTTTGGCTCATCTTACTCACACGACAGGTCAACATGCTCAGCCTCCCGCGTGTACTTTCAAAACTTTTATGGACTGCCGACCTACTACTTTTAGTGGCACTGAAGGAGCTGTAGGCCTCCTCCACTGGTTCGAGAAGCTCGAATCTGTTTTCGAGATGTGTGAATGCCCTGAGGCTCGTAGGGTTGAGTATGCTACTGGTACTCTTGAAGGTGTAGCGCTCACGTGGTGGAACGCTCAGGTCCAAATGCTGGGGTTGGTTGCTGCTAATGCCACCCCATGGTACGACTTCAAAGATTTGATCAAGGAAGAGTACTACAATCGTGATGACATCCACAAGCTGGAAGTGGAGTTCTACAACTTCAAGATGACGGGGTCGGAAATTGAAGCGTAAACGAAAAGATCGAACGATCTGGCTATCTTGTGTCCTACTATGGTAGATCCTCCCATCAAGCGTATCGAGCTGTACCTCAAAGGTTTAGTGCCAGAGATCCAGAGTCATGTGACTGCAGCGAACCTCACCACGATTCAGCAAGTTATTCATTTGGCTCATCGTCTCACTGATCAGGCAATCGAGCAAAACAGGCTGCCCAAACGTATTAGTGCTACTACTACTACTACTACTTCTGATGCCCCTAGCAATAACAAACGCAAATGGGATGGAATCTCAAGCAAGGGTTCAACATCAGCTCAGTCTCAGTCTCAGCAGTGAAAGACTGATGACTACAAGAGCCCTGGTCAAAAATCTTCTGGTAGTCAAGGGCAGAGTGGGTACAAGGGGAACCACCCCAAATGCAATCATTGTGGTTTCCATCATAGCGGACCGTGTACTAAAGGCAATTGTCAGAGGTGTAACAAACCTGGCCAAGCGGCCAAGGATTGCAGGAGCCTCTACCCTGCAAATCAGCGACGACAGAATCAGCAACAAACTCCACAGAATCAGCGTCAACAACAGCAGCAGTAGCAGGGTAACAACAAAGGTTGCTTTCAGTGTGGTGCTGAAGGTCACTTAAAAAGAGACTACCCCAGCTGAATTAGAAACAGAATAACAACAATAATCAGGGGAACAGGAACAATAACGGGGGTAACAATGATGGCAATGGTTCCAGGGGAAGTGTTTTCGTGCTGGGTCAGGGTGACGCGAGGAACGATCCCAACGTGGTGATGGGTAAGTTTCTTCTGGATGAATTCTTTGTTACTGTTTTATTTGATTCGGGTGCCGATACTAGTTATGTGTCCTTAAAAGTTAGTCAAATGCTTCAGCATACCCCAACACTTTTGAACACCAAGCACACAGTAGAACTAGCAAACGGTAAAAGTCTTGAAGCCACACACATAGTTAAGGGTTGTAATCTCGTTTTAGCTGGTCAGACCTTCTCTGTAGATCTTATTCCTATCATTCTTGGTAGTTTCGACGTCGTTATTGGGATGGATTGGCTGTCTCAACATCAAGCAGAGATTATTTGCAAGGAGAAAATCGTCCGTATTCCTCATTCTGGTGAAGAACCTCTCATGATTCATGGCGACAAGAGTGGTGCTGTTGTGGGCATCATCTCTTTCCTTAAGGCCGAGAAGTGTTTGCGAAAGGGCCACACTGCTATTCTAGCCCTCGTTTCTGATGCATCCTCGAAAGAAAAGAAGATAGAAGACATTCCTATTGTGCGCGACTTTTCTGAGGTATTTCCTGAGGAATTACCTGGCCTTCCGCCTCATCGACAAGTTGAGTTTCAAATCGAGCTAGCTCCTGGAGCAGCACCAATAGCTCGTGCACCTTATCGTCTAGCTCCATCTGAACTAGAAGAACTATCCACACAGTTACAAGAACTCTTTGAAAAGGGTTTCATACGTCCTAGCTCTTCGCCCTGGGGAGCTCCAGTGTTATTTGTGAAGAAGAAAGACGGTACCTTCAGAATGTGTATTGACTACCGCGAACTCAACAAGGTGACCGTGAAGAATCGTTATCCTCTCCCACGCATTGATGACTTATTCGACCAGTTGCAAGGGTCGAGTTTCTACTCCAAGATTGACCTGAGGTCAGGTTACCATCAACTGAGAGTTCGAGACGAGGATATCTCTAAAATAGCATTCAGGACTCATTATGGGCATTACGAGTTTCTGGTTATGCCTTTCGGATTGACGAATGCACATGCGGTCTTCATGGATCTCATGAACCGAGTGTGCAAACCTTACCTGGATAAGTTTGTCATTGTTTTCATCGACGACCCCCTGATCTATTCGAAGAGTCAGGAGGAACACGAGCAACACCTAAGACTTATTTTGGAACTCCTTCGAACAGAGCAGTTGTATGCCAAATTTTCGAAATGTGACTTCTGGCTTCGCGAAGTCCATTTTCTAGGCCATGTGGAAAACAAGGATGGGATTCATGTTGATCCATCCAAGGTAGACTCGATCAAGAATTGGCATGCACCCCGTACACCAACAGAAATCCGCCAATTCTTGGGTTTGGCGGGCTACTACAGAAGGTTCATCAATGATTTCTCTAAGATTGTGCAACCTCTCACTTCACTAACTCAGAAAGGTGTCACCTATCGTTGGGGTGATGCATAGGAGTCTGCTTTTTAGCACTTAAAAGATAGACTTTGTAGCACACCGATTCTTTCATTGCCTGAAGGCACAGATGATTTTGTGGTTTGTTGCGACGCGTCCATCCAGGGACTTGGTTGCGTGTTGATGCAACGTGACAAGGTCATTGCCTACGCATCGCGCCAACTTAAAGTTCACGAGAGGAACTACACTACGTATGACTTGGAGTTGGGAGCAGTGGTTTTTGCTCTTAAGATATGGAGACATTACCTGTACGGTACCAGGTGCACCATTTACGCCGATCACAGGAGTCTCGAACATATCTTCAAGCAAAAGGAGTTAAACATGCGACAACGTCGATGGGTCGAACTCTTGAATGGTTATGAATGCGCGATCAAGTACCATCCGGGCAAAGCCAATGTTGTGGCTGAAGCCCTCAGTCGAAAGGATACTACACCTAAGCGAGTGTGTGCGTTACAACTGACCATCCAATCTAGTCTTCCTACTCAGATACGAGATGCTCAGGTTGAAGCATTGAAACCGGAGAACATCAGGGCGGAGTCCCTACGAGGATCGAGGAATCAGTTAGAGCAAAAGGAAGATGGCGCCTACTATGTAAACGGGCGCATCTGGGTTCCACTTTATGGAAATTTACGCGAACTGGTGATGGATGAAGCACATAAGTCCCGTTACTCAGTACATCCTGGTTCGGATAAGATGTACCACGACCTAAAGACAACATACTGGTGGCCTAGCATGAAAGTCTACATAGCAACCTACGTCAGTAAATGTTTGACTTGTGCGAGAGTCAAGATTGAATATCAAAAACCATCAGTCCTGCTCCAACAACCAGAGATCCCGACATGGAAATGGGAGCAAATTTCCATGGATTACGTTACTGGCCTGCCTAGATCTCAACGCGGAAATGACACTATTTGGGTGATAGTGGATCGATTGACTAAGTCTGCACACTTTTTGGCTATCAAAGAAACAGAAAAGTTCTCTACTCTAGCAGACGTTTACTTAAAGGAAGTGGTTTCGAGGCACGGGGTGCCAACCTCCATTATTTCCGATCGTGATGTGCATTTTACCTCTGAACTGTGGCAAGCAATGCACATGTCCTTTGGCTCACGTTTAGACATTAGCACCGCTTATCATCCACAGACGGATGGGCAGTCTGAATGCACTATCCAACCCTTGAAGACATGCCTAGGGCATGTGTGATTGATTTTGGTAACGGCTGGGAACGACATCTACCTTTAGTGGAATTTTTGTATAATAACAGCTACCACACCAGTATCCAGGCTGCTCCGTTTGAGGCATTGTACGGGCGTAAATGTCGATCACCTCTGTGTTGGGCAGAAGTTGGTGATAGCCAAATCACAGGCCCAGAGCTTGTGGTAGACACAACTAAGAAGATTGCTCAGATACGACAACGAATGGCGGCAGCTCGTGACCGTCAGAAAAGATACGCTGATAAGCGCAGGAAACCACTCGAGTTCCAGGTTGGGGATCGAGTGCTACTCAAAGTCTCACCTTGGAAAGGTGTAGTTCGTTTTGGCAAACGAGGCAAACTCAATCCGCGTTATGTCGGACCGTTCGAAGTCATTGAGAAAATTGGTAAAGTCGCTTAAAAGTTGAATCTACCTGAAGAACTCAGTGGAGTTCACAACGTATTCCACGTGTCAAATCTGAAGAAGTGTCTGTCAGATAAGACCCTCATAGTTCCTTTGAAGAAACTCACAATCGACGATCAGTTGTGATTCATCGAGGAACCAGTAGAAATCACAGACCGAGACGTTAAGGTTCTCAAGCGCACCATAATACCTCTTGTTAGAGTTCGTTGGAACTCCCGTCGTGGCCTAGAGTTCACCTGGGAACGAGAAGATCAAATGAAACACAAGTATCCCCACTTGTTCGAGAAGAGTACAACCACTACTGAGGCTGAAGCTACTATGGAATTTCGGGAAGAAATTCCAAACCAACGGGGGGATGATGTAACACCCCAGGAAAACCAGGAAACAACGCAACACAACAAGTTTCCTCAGTAACCACGTGCTAAATTTCGGGATGAAATTTCTTTCAAGTTGGGGATAATGTGACAACTCGAGTTTCCAAGGTTTCTCCTTTATGCATTACTTGTTTCATACTGTGTTTTGTGGTTCGTTGCATTGAAACTGTGCACTATGATTTGTTATAAGTCATTTATATTAATGTGTGTTTTGTGTTAGTAATAAGTGTAGTGAATCTTTTTATTGTTGAGGAGACTTATCACCTTCACCCCCTGTGCAACGAAAACACCCACCCGAAAACACCCACCCGACGAAAACACCCACCACTTCGACAAAATCAGGTGTTTTCATCAGGAATGGGCTTTGGCCCAAGATCATTCTGCCGGCCCAACTTTGTTTACGATATAACCCTTAGATCAGTTACATTAGAGCACTTTTAGAACCCTAGACACTTTCTTCTCTCTCGTGAAACCCGACGGCAACTTCCATTCTCTGAAGCTATCATTGAATCGGTTAGTTATTGCTAATGTTTAATTGTTTATGAATTGACATTAGGTACATGATGATTGATAAAGATTCAACAGCATGATGATCTGTGAAACGCATGATTTGTATGTTAATGCATGATTTTAAACATTAGAGTCTTGGTGATTTGGAACGTACTGATTAGATTAGAGCTTGTTGGTTGAGACCTCTATGAATGAGTTCATGATCCATTGCCCATGATTGATATTTCCTATTTAATGTTAAAGTGAGATTACATGTTGTTATGTATATGTGTTATGTTACTAGATTGGATATGGCAATGATTTAGTATTTAGGGTCTGTGCTAGGTGTTTATTAGCAATTGATGTTTATGGTGTTTGGGAGAAAGAGATGATGTCGATGATTAGGGTATTCTGTGTTTGTGTATGTGAAACTGTCGATGATGAAAACCCTACCCCGACGAAAACCCTTGGGCCGACGAAAACCCTTGCCCGAGGAACTTACCCTCGACGAAAACACAGGTCGACGAAATCTCGAGTATTCGTCGTGGCCTTTTCATCGTAATCCGATGGCGACGAAAACCTCATGTTTTCATCGTGGCCTTTTCGTCATAACCCTTGTCGACGAAGACCCTAAGTGTTCGTCGACCAGTTTATAGGGAACAGTAAGTTGATATGTTTATGGATACCACGTGTCTGTTAATGATTATTTATATTATCTTATCTACTGTTAACGATGATTGTTTATAAGTGGATGACATAATTTGGTTCTCACACCCAGTACACTTAACTGATAAACATGGTTATGGAACTTACATGTAAACTTGGAATCTTATATGGATTGATTAGTTGTTTATGTGTTACTTGATAATAATTTCCCAAGCACACTTTGTGATGTTAGATTGCATGTGAGTCATTATGAACATAAACTGATTGTGTATACGTGCATACTATAGGCTTTGACTGAATTGTTTGTGCACAAGTAGATAAGCATACCTAGCAAACCGAGGTGAGTTCACACTATCTATAAGGCATGGGATTCCCAAGGGTTGGGAATGGGTAAAGGATTTAAACCGAAACTGCGTGATCTCCTGGTTTGGAACACGTACACACCCTCTTTATTGAAGGGTGACAACATGTGATAAGGATTTGATTGGAAACATGCGTAATCTCCTAGTTTAGGGATTTCGTACACACCCTCTTTATTGAAGGGTGACAACACGGATACTAGACCAAAATCTCTATCATGAAGTCCCTCCTTTTATATCGACTTAATTGCCGGGCCAATGGCGAGCGGGTCATTAGTTAGATAGCGCTATTTAGGTTTGACAAGCCTCACACCGTGCCACAGAGGACGGGCATGAACTAATGGATCTGGGGACTAGTCAATGATGATAGACATTGACGTCAGGGCACCAACTTACTTTAGTCAGTGGTCGATATGGTAAACGGGTCTAGTGGTTCACATGGGGAAGCCCCCACAGGTTATGGATATGTTTGGGAAACAGGGAAAACTGGCTAACTTATGACTTACAAATGAACTCATGGTTTTTGAAACAACTTAACAATGAACACCAACTGTGAACTCGCTCAACTTTGTTGTTGACTCGTTGTTACATGGCTTGCAGGTCGTTAGGTATTTATGGAGCTTGCTCGAGGAGGCGTGATCATTGTGGGACATGGATAGTCGTATGCCATGTTAAACATTTGATACATTTGAACTTATACCTTGGTTTTAAACATTATGCTTCCGCTTACAACTTAAACTATGTTTTGTTTGGACACCAATTATATTGTGTTGGGTTTTATATTTATTTAGATGCTTTGTTCAATATGATTGGTGGCTTGATCCTGGTCAGTCACGCCTCCATGCGGTGATACTCCTCTTGTGGATTTTGGGGGTGTGACAATGTCTTACAGCCGGAAGCCCGGTGCAAATCTGCTAGGTTTGAGCTCCCTGCATCACGTCACACATATCAATGGCCTTGCAAACCATTGGTGATCTGTTATTCCTTGTTGCTTTCATACCGGGATTTATAAACTTACCTACATACTTACAGAGATTTCAAAGGTTTATACATACACACAAACAAACACACGAACTCGCTCAACTTTTGTTGATGTTTTCAAACTACATGTATTTCAGGGAATTAGTAAGTGGATCTGGCTGCGTTGTGAATAAATATGTTGATGTTTTCAAACTACATGTTTTCAAAACTTTTGTTGTTGTTTTCAAACACACGAACTCGCTCAACTTTTGTTGATGTTTTCAAACTACATGTATTTCAAACTACACGAACTCGTTAGAAGTTTCATGCTGCGTTGTGAATAAATATGTCATCCATGGTTTTGAGGTTTGGGTTGGGTGTCTTATTCCTGGACGAGACACGTCTTCCAAACCTTAGTTTTATTTAATATCTTTTGATGAGTCCTTAGTGAACTCCTAAACAATTCGTATGGGTTGTAAACTTGAATTTGAAGTTTATGTTTAAACAATGATGTTGTGATGTTTTCAAACTTATTTAATGGATGATAAATCTATGGTTTTATCATATAGTTGTTGTTATGATTGAATGCAATGGTATTAAGAAAGTCACACCATAATCACGCTTCCGCATAAGTCAGGGTGTGACAGCTTGGTATCAGAGCTTTGATTGTAGCGAACTAGGATTCCTTCTCGAGTCTAGACTACAATCATTAGGGCTCTCATGAAAATGTTTTCACAACATATTTTCATTGAATACACGAAACGCCCAGATCCAGGAAAACAAACATTTTTACAAAAAAAAGACACGAAACACATTTCAAATTTTATGTTTATGGTCCAGTCTGAGAGGCTGGGCTGTTCAGTATGAGAGACTGGGTAGTTCAGTCTGAAGAGACTGGGTGGTTCAGTCTGAGAGACTGGGTAGTTCAGTTTGAGAAACTGAGAGGTTTAGTTTGGGAGACTAGGTGGTTCAGTCTAGAAGACTGGGTAGTTTAGTTTGGGAGACTGGGTGGGATAGTCTGGGAAGACTAGGACAGATACGTGAATGCATTGTTATTCAATACATGCTTATTGATGATTGTTGATATATGTGCATATGTTGTGATTGCTTTGTTACAGACACTATGTCTTCATCTGAGAGTGGATTGTCTGATACTGTCGACCCCATGGCTATTGTTTCTGACGACGAGATCGTCCCAGAGCCAGAGATCTTTACCTCCGATACTGAGAGTGACCCGGAGATGATGTCGGATGACGACGATGATTTTCAGCCATTTGCGTTGCCCGACTTTGGCAACGATGTACCGCATGCTGATGGTATCCCCGACGAGGATCCCTTTCTTATTCCTATTCTGGACCAGGACCATCTCATCCTCGGACATCCCGATGGTGAGCATGTCGTGGCACCGATCCTCGCCCCTTTGCCTCTTGCTGCCTTTCCTTTTGAGGATTTGCCTTTTGATGACTTGTCTGATGATGATGTCGATCTTTTTATTGATGGTCCCCCTGATGATGCCCAGGGTGATGGAGTTTTAGCTGAGGATGTCATTGTTGTTCCACTCGTTGAGATTCCTATTATTGAGGTTTCCTCTGATCATTCTGTTCCGGATTCCTTCAAGTCTGTGTCATCCACCGCCTTGCATGCAGTGGGACTACGACATTACGCCACTGATACTAATGACGACACAGCCATGTCAGCTACACCGACTCCCCCACATGACGTTGAGCCTGGACTTGAGCATGATTTTATTCCTGTCGATCAGCCTATTGATCCATCCACTGATCCTAAGCCGATACCAGCTCCTGAGCTGATGCCCGCTCCTGAGCCTTTGCCTGATTTTGATCCTATCCCATTTGGCATACCTGATGTTGTACCACTTATACCCGATCCGATTCCTGCACCCACTGCTGCTTTTGCCAGACAGATAGACCCCCGATACGCATTCACTAGCAATGGGTGGATAGATGATGATGATGATGTACCCCCTTTTGTTGAGCCAGTCACACCCCCTCATGCACCTGCACCTATTGATGTTGCCCATTTTCACCCGATTGTGCCCGATGTTCAATTCACTGATCTGCCTATAACTTTCTTGCAGGACATACCCGCACCCCGTCCAGGGGAAGGCCCGTCTAGCCAGCATCCTAGCCATGTTCCACACGTGTCAGCAGCTTTTCCTCACATGCCTCCGTATACACCTACTACTCATTTTACTTCTTCACCTCCAGGGGAGCCACTCATATGGTTTCCACCGAGCACTATGCCAGTTTTTGATCCCTACCATCCTTCACACTTTACTGGTTACACACGGGATGAGTTACTCCTGTCTTTGCAGCTTCAGCAAGAGATCCTGTGTCGTAGAGTTATGTAGCTTGAGAGGACTCCACGTCCTCCACCTTGTTCATGTCTGTCACCTTTTGTGACTCCACCTTGTTGGACCGTTCTACGACCTTAAAACGTCAGTTAAGGTAGTTCATCTTTGCGTACGAAGGCGGAATCAACGTAAACAAAGTCATAACAGCTATTATCCTTTTAATCCTTCTTTTCTGATTAATATTCGTGCTTTTACAATGTTTTTCTGATACAAAACCGACAGCACTTCGTGTTTCACACAATGACCTCTCTCTTTACAAATGAACCACACAACACCTATTTATAACCATGAGATTTCGTTTGAGACTGTTTGAAGCGAAATCATCACATGTTGATTTCGCTTGAGTTGGTTTGAAGCGAAATCACTTGATGTTGATTTCGCTTGAACTGATTTCAAGCGAAATCTTCATGTTTACACATATAAAACCCTAATGTAACCCTATTGTGTGTTCATTCAAACTATCTAGACACAAGACTTAATGCAGACGAAGTCAACAGACATTCCGTGCACCAACAGACTCCCCCTTGGATGTTGACGAAGTCTTCATCTCCGAGTCTTCAGTCTTGGTCTTTTCTCCAACTCTCTGTCTTCACATCATAAACATTCTTCACAGGTTTAGAATCACAACCTGAATCTAACTTCCATCTTCCCTTTGACTGTTGATCCAGACTCCCCCTTTCACATACTCCCCCTCTCGATATGCTAGAATTTGAGATGTCTGGTTCAAGCTTTGTCATTTAGCTTCCGTGGGAATTCCTGAAACCTGCATATTCTCTACCACAACATAAGTTTCACAAATTTATAACATTTGAATTTAACAAACTTACTGGTAGAAATCATTCATTCATCAAACATACTAGTTACATCAAGTTCAAATAAATGACCTTGATTAACTAACCCCTCAATTTTTCAAAACAATTTAATATGTCATTCAAAATTTTCAACATATTCTCCCAAACCAATTCATCATGTTTAGCACTTGGAATTTTGAATATCTGCTCTTCAACATCAGTTGTCGAAAATCTTTTGAATTTTTCAAAACTTTATGCTAAAACACTCCGAAAATCTTTTTGTATTTTTGATTAAAGAAATGCAGTAAAGAAATATATACAAACAATATTTTTGTGAGTTTGTGTAAGAGGATCATATCAGTTTATGAGACAAATCACAAGCACCGTTAAGCTTTAATCATTTTCAGTTCTAAACGATTCACTTAGATTGTCAGTATACTGGTCCACTTAAATTTTCACACAAAGTTCAACTGCTTCGAGATACGATATTAATGTTTTATGAACTTAAACTCAATCGTGTGTCCCACCTCAGAATATACTCCCGTATCCATATCCCAATATTCAGTCTTACAGGTAATTATGACACAAATGATATCTGTAAGGGGTTAATAAATTATGAAGAATCATGAGAGCTCAGGTCAGAACTACCGTTCAGCAGAGAGATCATGACTCAACTTGTGGGTGTGTCCCCTTTAGAGGATCTTTTTTACAACAGCATTGCTAAGCAATTTTATTGTCTTATCATATATGCTGAGGGTGATGCTATGTTTCAAGCATTTGCGGAAAGTATTATTCGAGGACTAGGTCAGAACTACCGTTCAGCAGAAGTCCAGGAATAATACCCCAGATATCACTGAGTATAAAAACCTAGTATATCAGAAAAAGGAACCTTTCAAACAAGATTTCGGGGGTTACCCATATATCCGAGAGATGTTTCCCCACGATATAAGCAAGTTTGAAATTTAGGTTTATATCTCGTCACAATCTACTAAATGTGCAAAAACCTACTGGCACATCATCAGTGAGACCGTTTATCACATTTTTACTTTCCAATTCTTTAGCATGCTGTGATCGTCCACTGATGTACTATCATTTCCTCTTTTATGCAACAAAAACTCATTTTCATTTTATCATGTTTTTTACTTTTTCAAATTTTCAAATGTTTTTGGATTTTCTAAAAATTATTACTCCCCCTAAAATGCAAACACATTTTAGGAAATTTGAAACTAAACTGTACAATAACATGACAACTGATATCGAATTACTTCAAATCACCATCCACTTGGCATAAACAATCAGAACTCCCCCTCACAACAAACTATTTTCCCATTGATTTCAAAACACTCAAGTTTGTTTTAATCAAATGGTTTTTCCGGAAAATAAGTTTGATTTTACCACTTGTAAAATTAAGGGTTTGGTTCATCACATTGTCTACCATCCACTTGTAGAAAATCAGATACAACTTAATGTCCCTGATTTACCACTTGTACGAAAAACACAATCAAATACACAGAATGATGCCGATTCCTGATCCACGATTACCAACTTGGGATCTCCGGCAAGTCCACAGACTCATTGTTCATAGTATGAACCATCCCAGTCACAAACCAGGGATGGTTCAACTTTATCTTTCTCCGTTTTCTTCTCATAGAACTCTTTAACCCCTTTGACTTTTCGATCAATCATTTTACCAAAAATGTGTTTCACAGTGGGGTTAAAGGCTTTTTCAACATCAAAAACCTTGTTATCATCATAAAATTGGTTTGAAATTTCAACTTTACCAATTTTCTTTTTAAAATTTTCAGCCTTCAATGGTGGAAAATGAACATCATCCATTGGAGGAACTGAAGTTTTCAATTTTAACTCAACCTGTGGCTCATCTGATTTTGTGGAATCAGATTCATCGCCAGAAGATAGCTCCTCTGATTTTGACCTATCAGAATCATCGCTAGAGTTTTCAGCAACTTTCTTAACAACCCATCTCTGGTTGTCAGATTTAGCTCTCTTCTTGTAAAACTTGTTTGAACATTCACCAATTTCAAAAGTAGAATTTTTAAACAATTTTGTTCTATCAATTGGTAGTTCAAACTCAACCACTTTCTCTTTGAGTTTACGAGATACTCCCTGTTTTGATGGTATTGCCTTAAAACAATCTCTAGCAATATGTCCAACATTGTTGCATTTGAAACAGGTTCTCGTTTCTTTCATCTCTTCTTGCTTCTTCACAAGGAATTCTTTGTTCGATTGTCTCTATAATTCTTTCTTTTCTTCTTCTTCTGATGAAGTCCCTGAAACAAATGTCATCTTTGATTTAAAATCACGAACATATTTTTCATTTTTCTGTTGGAATAAATCCAAGACCTTTCTTTTTGAAATTACGGTTAGGGTTTGATTTCTTGTGAAAACCAGAACCAGAACTGTAACCTTTTTTCTTGTTTAATCTTTGTTGTACTCTTGAGGTGTAAAGTTTAGGTTTACCATTAAGATTTAAATCTTTTATTTCAGAAATATTAATTTCTGTTAGTTTGAAAACCTTTTTGATCAATTCAGTTTTGACACCTCTTATTGGAACTGAATTGATCGGTTTTGAACAAGCATGTGAAGTAGAATTCTCAAAACCTTTCAATTTATTCTCAAGCTCTTTGATTTTAATCCGAGCTTTTTCAGCTTCTTTTTCAAGCTGAATGATTTTAGCAAGATGAGAATTGATTTCAATTTGTTTTTCCAGATTATCTTTACCAAAAATATCACTCTCATCTTCTAAAATCTTTATTTGATTTTGAAAATCTTTTTCAATTTTTAATTTTTCATTTTCAACAACATTTTCTTTTTCTTTAAAATTTTTGTTTTCTAATGACAAACTCTCAACACTATCCAAAAGTTTGTCATTTTCAGATTTTAGTTTTTCGCAGTTCAAGCGCAAATCCAAAATCTGTTCATCATCAGCTTTCTTCTCGTCTTTCAAAGCTTTATTTTCCAATGTCAAATTCTCCACATCTTTCAAGAGATTGACATTTTCTGCTTCGGATTTTTCACATTTTGAGCACACAGCTTCACTTTTTGAAATTTCATCTTTTTGTTTCTGTTCTACACTCTTCTTAACAGGTTTTTGCTTAGAGCATTCACCTATTTCAGTAGACTGCAAAACAGTATTTTTAAATTTTTCTTGTAAATCTAAAAATATTTTTCTTTTCTTTTCTTTTTCATCATCAGATATTTCATCACAATCTTTAATTATGACTTTGTCATAATTTGTGACATTGTCACTTATTGGAACAAAATAAATGGGAGATGAAGACTTCGTCAACATCCAAGGGGGAGTCTGTTGGTGCACGGAATGTCTGTTGACTTCGTCTGCATTAAGTCTTGTGTCTAGATAGTTTGAATGAACACACAATAGGGTTACATTAGGGTTTTATATGTGTAAACATGAAGATTTCGCTTGAAATCAGTTCAAGCGAAATCAACATCAAGTGATTTCGCTTCAAACCAACTCAAGCGAAATCAACATGTGATGATTTCGCTTCAAACAGTCTCAAGCGAAATCTCATGGTTATAAATAGGTGTGGTGTGGTTCATTTAAACTATTTAGACACAAGACTTAATGCAGACGAAGTCAACAGACATTCCGTGCACCAACACACCTGCTCCTCTTTTGCCTTATCTAGATTTTGATGTTCGATTTCTCACCATGGAGCAACAGATCAGTTATCTATTGCGTCACGTTTATGACCTTGAGGAGGAGCTTGCGCATGTGCGCAGCTTGCTTTTTGGTCCTCCACCTCCTCCTCCACCACTATCAGCATAGCCGATTTTTGGTTTTATGTAGGTAGCTTGCTTTGGATGAGAGCACCGCTATTGAGCCTAGCTTGCAAAGCCTTTTGGAGACCACTTTTTGAGTATATGACTGTTGTAAACTGATTGACATTTTGGACAAGGGTGGTGTGACCCTGTAGTCCCTTTTGATGAGATACGATACATTTGTAGAACATGTAACTATATTTGTGGTCGATGATTTATGAAAGCTCAATCGCAATGTTCTCATTATATACATTGTTGAATTATACATTGGTCATATGAATGTGATGTTATATGCTTACTTGCGTTGATAAATGCTATTATACACATACTACTTATATATACATAAGACCTGACCTATACAATCTTCTTTTAGAAGATGCCTCCTCAAAGAAACAATCAGTTGCCCACAACAGAGGCAGAACTGCAAGAACGGATTTCATAAGCAATCGCACAACATGAGGCCTTGCGCTCTGAACACAGCGGAGGTACCTCATGAAATAACCCACCACATGGTAATGTTTAAGTCACTTAAGACACATTACATTACGTTTGGACATTCCATGTGAGTTTGCTAATGCTTTTTTGTGAATGCTGTTACTTGTACAGGTTGTACTTACAAGCAGTTCCTTGACTGCAAGCCTCTGAACTTTGACGGCACTGGAGGTGCTGTAGCTTTCGTTAGATGGGCTGAGAAAACCGATTATGTGCTGCGAATGAGCAAGTGCACGCCAGAGCACCAGGTCACCTACGTTTCTAGACTTTTCCTAGACGGAGCTCTATCATGGTGGAACCTTCAGGTTCAGACTCTGGGAGAGGAAGCCGCATATGCCATGACTTGGGACGAGATGAAGGAACTTATGCGCAAGAAGTACTGTTCAAGGGCTGAGATTCAGAAATTGGAAACCGAGTTTTGGAACCTGAAGATGGATGGTCCAAAGATTGCTGAGTATGTGCAGAGATTTTATGACTTATCTCGCGTTGTTCCCTACATGGTTGATCCGGAGTTCAAGCGAATTGAGCGTTTCATTTGGGGATTGGCACCCCAAATCATGAGCATGGTGACGACATCAAAGCCTCCAACGATCACTAAGGCCATTGATCTGAGTGTGGCATTGACTGAAGAAGCAATTAGGCTGAACAAGTTCTCAATCTCTGATGGAAAGAAAAAGGAGACTCATGTCGAGTCATCTGGAGAAAACAAGTGAAAGTTCTCTAACTTCAAGAAGGGTACTCAAGGAAACAATAGTGGTAACAAGAAAAGGGATGCAAACCCACCAGCCGAGGTCAAAACTGGTGTTGCAAGTTCTGAGAGCAAAGGGAAAGGATACATGGGCACTTTGCCTAAGTGTGATGTATGCCTGTTACATCATGTCGGCCCATGTAGGTATAGGAAGTGTGAAAATTGTGGAAGGAATGGTCATTCAAAAGAGACGTGCTGGGCTGGTAATGGTCGTGTAAATGGTGGCCAGAGAGGTAATGGTAGTGGCAGTGGAAACCGTGGTGGAAACGATACTGGGAATAGAAACAATCAAGGAGGAAATAGTGGCAATGCGAATCATGGTGGTTTTGGAAACCCAGCTGGAAATGGAAACCGCAACCAAAACAACCAAGGTGGTACTGGAAACAAGCAAGGATGCTTTAGCTGTGGAGATGTCGGGCATTTCAAGAGAGATTGCCCAAAGAACAACCAAGCTCAGGGGAGAGTTTTTAACATTGGAGCTAGGGAAGCTCGCCAAGATCCGAACGTAGTCATGGGTACGTTCCCTATCAACCAACACTTTGCATCTGTACTGTTTGATACTGGTGCCGATTATAGCTTTGTATCCCTAGAATTTAAGAATATACTTGGGTTAGTAGCTAGTAAGCTGGATATTCCATACTCAATAGAGCTAGCTAATGGAAAGCTAGTAGAGGCAAACGAAGTAATTAGAGGCTGTGTAATAGAGCTTGGAGAGCATGAGTTTACGCTTGACCTTCTGCCAGTCGAGTTGGGAAGCTTTGACGTGGTAGTAGGAATGGATTGGTTGTCGAGCAACCGAGCTGAGATCGTATGCCACGAGAAGATCATTCGCATTCCGATGGCGAATAGAGAGATGATTGTAGTGCATGGAGAGAAGCATGATACGCCTCTAAGGATTATCAATTGTTTGAAGGCACGAAGATGTTTGCACAAGGGATGTGTTGCCTTCTTGGCGCACGTCGTGGACAAGGAAGCCGTTGAGCCGAAGCTGGAAGATATCCCAGTTGTGAGGGAATATCCTGAAGTCTTCCCCGAAGATTATCCAGGATTGCCTCCACAATGATAAGTCGAATTCCATATTAACTTGGTTCCAGGCTCCGGGCCTGTAGACAAGGCACCTTATCGACTAGCGCCTTCCGAGATGCAAGAGTTGTCAACGCAACTTCAAGAGCTTTTGGACAAGGGATTCATTAGACCAAGCTTCTCGCCTTGGGGAGCTCCAGTACTATTTGTCAAGAAGAAGGACGGTAGTTTTCGTATGTGCATTGACTACCGCGAGCTAAACAAGTTAACCATCAAGAATCGGTATCCCTTGCCGATGATTGATGACCTCTTCGATCAAATTCAAGGTTCAAGTTATTACTCTAAGATCGATCTTCGATCAGGCTATCACCAGCTGCGAATTCAAGAAGAAAGTATACCGAAGACTGCCTTCAGGACTCGTTATGGACATTACGAGTTTCTAGTAATGCCATTTGGGTTGACAAACGCGCCAGGAGTATTTATGGATTTGATGAATAGAGTTTGCAAGCCATATCTCGATAAATTCGTGATTGTGTTTATCGACGATATTTTGATTTATTCAAGAACGAAGGAAGAGCATGAGCAACACCTTAGAGCCATCTTAGAGCTGCTCAAGAAAGAGAAACTATACGCAAAGTTCTCAAAGTGCGAGTTCTGGTTGCGTGAGGTTCAGTTCCTTGGTCATGTAGTGAATGAGGATGGAATCCATGTGGATCCCACCAAGATCAAGGCGATTAAGAATTGGGAAACTCCGAAGACGCCAACAGGGATCTGCCAGTTCCTAGGTTTAGCTGGTTATTATCGCTGATTCATTGAGGATTTTTCTAAAATCGCTCAACCGTTGACCTCCCTTACTCAAAAGGATAAGAAGTACGAATGGGGAGATAAACAAGGGGAAGCCTTTCAGCTGCTTAAGAACAAGCTTTGTGATGCACCTATTTTATCCCTACCCGAAGGCACCGATGATTTCGTGGTATACTGTGACGCCTAGCGTCAGGGATTGGGCTGTGTGCTGATGCAGCGACAGAAGGTTATCTCTTATGCTTCACGCCAGTTGAAGGTTCATGAGAAGAATTACACCAAGCATGATTTGGAATTAGGCGCAGTGGTGTTTGCATTGAAGATTTGGCGACATTATCTGTATGATACGCGTTGTACGATCTTTACAGATTACAAGAGCTTACAGCACATATTGAATCAGGAGGAGCTTAACATGAGACAACAACGACGGGTTGAGTTGTTAAACGATTATGATTGTGAAATCAAATATCACCCAGGAAAGGCGAATGTGGTGGCAGATGCCTTGAGTCGAAAAGAGAGGATTAAGCCCATAAGGGTTAGGGCTTTGGAAATGATTATACAGACAGACCTCTCGTTGCGCATCCGTGCTGCGCAGAGAGAAGCTCTTAAGAAGGAGAATCTTAAGGATGAATATCTCCATGGGATGGAGAACCAGTTGGTACCCAATGAGGAAGGAACATTGTGTTTTATGAAACGAATTTGGGTTCCCTTCTTTGGTGGTCTTAGAGATGTGATTTTCGATGAAGCTCATAAATCAAGGTACTCGATCCACCCAGGATCGGATAAGATATACCAAGATTTGAAAGATTTCTACCAGTGGCCGAACTTAAAAGGTGATGTTGCAACGTATGTTGGAAAGTGCTTGACTTGTGCCAAGGTAAAGGCCGAGTACCAGAAACCATCAGGACTTTTACAGCAACCCGAGATACCCATGTGGAAGTTGGAGCAGATCTCGATGGATTTTATAACGAAGCTTCCAAGGACACCTAGAGGTCATGATACGATTTGGGTAATCATAGACCGTCTAACAAAATCTGCGCACTTTCTGCCGATCAGGGAAAAGGATAACACTGGTAAGCTAGCTGAGCTGTACCTAAGGGAGATAGTAGCACGTCATGGAGTGCCTATCTCGATTATTTCTGATAGAGACGAAAGATTTGTGTCAAGGATTTGGCAATCTTTCCAGGAAGCGTTTGGTTGTCAGTTGAATTTGAGTACTACTTTTCATCCACAGACGGATGGTCAAAGTGAGAGGACAATTTAGACGCTTGAAGATATGTTACGAGCTTGTGTAATGGACTTGGGTGGCAGTTGGGACACTCACCTACCTTTGGTTGAGTTCTCCTTTAACAAAAGCTACCATATAATCATTCAAGCTGCACCGTTTGAAGCTCTTTACGGACGCAAGTGTCGATCGCCGTTATGTTGGGCAGATGCGGGCGATAGACAGCTAGTTGGTCCCGAGTTGGTTCAAGAAACGACAGATAAGATCATATGTCACACCCCCAAAAATCCACCCGCGGAGTACTACCGCTTGGAGGCGTGACTGACCAGGATCCAGCCACCAATCATATTGAACAAGCGTATAAGTAGTTATAAAAATCCAACCAGTACAATTGGTGTCCAAACAAAACATAGTTAAGTTGCAAGCGGAAGCATAAGTCTTAAATCAAAACACAAGTTTAATTGGTTCAAAGTTTAACATGGCACACAGCCGTCCATGTCCCACAACGATCCTCCTCCATGCAAGCTCCAGCTAAGAAACCTAAGGACCTGCAAAGCATGTAGTAACGAGTCAACAACTAGTTGAGTGAGTTCACGGTTGGGTGTTCGTTTTAAGTTGTTTCGAAAACAGTTTCCTTTAGCTGGCATCCTGCCGTGGGGGTTACCCCATAGTTGAAAACGTGACTTGTTTATTCCCGGTTACTCTGGCAATCCTGCCGTGGGGGCTACCCCGTGTTAGTTATCTGGCATTTCGGCGGTGGGGGCTACCCCATGTATACACTAGACTCGTTACCATATCGACTGCTGACTGTAGTCATGTTTATGTGCCCTGAACTGTCAATGTCTATCATCATTGACGTGCCAGTAGTCCATTAGTTCACGCCCGTCCTCTGCGGCACGGTGTGAGGTTTGTCAAACCTAAATAGCGCTATCTAACTAATGACCCGCTCGCCATTGGCCTCGGCGATTAAGTCGATACAAAGATGAGGGACTTCGTGATAGAGTTTTGGTCTAGTACGAGTTATCTGTCCGTGAGGACGAGGAATTACATTCCTGAACCTTTGCTGTCCTACCCAAGGAGGACGAGGAACCCAGTTCCTTAACCCCAATTCCCGACCCCTGGGAATCCCATGCTTTGTAGAGGGTGTGAACTCACCTTGGTTTGCTCGGTAGAAAACACAGAAAAGTCAAACAAGCAACGTTGAGGCTACTCACGTCCTACCATAGTTGTATCATACCATTAGGTTCGTATTCAAGTAGTGCACGTATGTTTCTAGCATAATGTACTCAAGTAACGTTCATGGCATACATGTTTAATCATGGCAGATTCACGTTCAACAGTAGCATATAAGGTCTGTGCATTGGGCCCAAGAGTCCGGCCCAAGCAATTAAGTCCGAAACAAGGTGAAAGCCCAAACAGTGTGTATCGGCGTATAGTCTCGAGTCGCAACTAGTCGTTTGCGACTCGCAACCGGAGTCGCACCCATGGTTTCGGTTCGTGCTGTTTTGGTTACGAGTCGCAACTAGACTCGCAACCGTGGTTCCGAGTCACCAAGTTTGGTGTGCTGATCATGTGTGGTTTCGAGTCGCAACCAGGTGTTTGCGACTCGCAACCGGTGTCGCAACTGGGAGATTTCGACTCATCATGCATGGTTTCGAGTCGCAACTGATGGTTTCGAGTGGACATAAGCTGATTCGGAACAGTGTACTATCCAATGAGAATTTGATTTCATGAAACAGTCTGTACTACTCTCATAAACATGTTTATTTGTCTAACAATTACTAAAAATGGATCAAACATATCAGATTTCAAATATTCAACCATGTTCTTATGATATTCAACAAGTTCCTTCATGTTCATCAAATATTCAAAACACATTCAACACATATTCGGATATTCATATCTTCATTCAACATTTGTTCATAAGTTCTTGCATTTTCGGACAAGCATCATAAATCCTAAACTAGACAACAAGCTTATCTTGTAACAAAACATTTGTTCCATAGTCTCATACATAAAAATCGGATGATTATCATTATTCTTTTATCATACAAAATCTATACCTTTATTAAAGAGGTCATGTTCATAACAAGGGTTGTAGCTAAGCATGTATCATTTACTCAAACAAGGGCTCATCAATCAAACAAACACTTAATCATACATGAATCTTTAGCAAGCAAACACATTATCATCATCAACATCCGAAACACATAACAAGAATCACTATCCAACACGTATCATAAACACTAACCGGTTTGAGATGGTGCCGAGTTGGTAAAGAAGGTGAGTGTCCGAGTGATGATGAGGAGCTTAGCCGGGTCTCCTTGTGGTCACCGATTTGATCCGAGAAGAAGGAGAAGGGTGTTGTGGCTTAGGGTTTTAGTGTGAGAGAGTGGAGAGTGTGTGTATAGGTGAGTGTGTTGTCCAAGGAAATGGCACCTATGGTTGTCTACTTAGTTTATATACTAGTCCACATTGGTGCACCCTAGTGGGCTTCGGGTGAGGTGCACGGCCCAACCGGCCCGTAAGTTATACTAGTTCACTCGAGACCACATGGTCTCGAGTCGGGTTCGTGGCTTTCGGCTCCTAAACCTACTCGAATACATACACATAAGCACACATGTAACATAGCACATAATCATATAAAAGGTTGTAGCTTATCATTAATCACATAAGTTTAACTAGTCACGCGTTTAAGCATACAATGAAAGGTTCTAAATTTCGAGTTGTCACATCATCCCCAAGTTGAAAGAAATTTCGTCCCGAAATTTGGTAGGCACTCACTGAGGAAGCTAGTTAAGTTGTATGGTTTTCCCGGTTTTCCTGGGGTGTCACATCCACCCCCCGTTGATCTGGAATTTCGTCCCGAAATTCCGTAGCTTCGGCCTCAGTAGTGGGTGTACTGTTTGCGAACAGTTGGGGATACTTTTGTTTCATCTGATCTTCGCGCTCCCAGGTGAACTCTGGGCCGCGACGTGAGTTCCAACGAACTCGAACGAGAGGTATTCTAGTGCTCTTGAGGACCTTAACATCCCGGTCCGTGATCTCGACTGGTTCCTCGACGAATCGTAACTGCTCGTCGATAGTGAGTTCCTTCAAAGGAACTACGTGGGTCTCATCTGACGGACACTTCTTCAGATTCGACACGTGAAAAACGTTGTGAACTGCACCGAGTTCCGCTGGCAAGTTGAGTCTGTAGGCCACCCTGCCTATTTTCTCAATGACCTCGAAAGGTCCAACGTATCGTGGGTTAAGTTTACCGCGTTTACCAAAACGAACCACACCCTTCCAGGGTGAAACTTTGAGTAGTACCCGCTCCCCAACCTGGAGCTCAAGTGGTTTCCTGCCCATGTCGGCGTAAACTTTCTGACGTTCGCGAGCGGCCGTCATGCGTTTTCGTATTTGAGCGATTTGCTCGGTTGTATCTACCACATATTCTGGACCAGTGATCTGACTATCTCCCACCTCTGCCCAGCAAAGAGGAGACCGGCATTTACGTCCGTACAATGCCTCAAACAGAGCAGCTCCAATGCTGGTGTGGTAGCTGTTATTGTACGAGAATTCCACAAGTGGCAGATGCCTTTCCTAGCGGTTGCCAAAGTCGATTACACATGCACGAAGCATGTCTTCTAGGGTTTGAATAGTGCGCTCGGACTGCCCGTCCGTCTGAGGATGGTACGCTGTGCTCATGTCTAGTCGTGAGCCGAAGGATTTGTGCATTGCTTGCCACAGCTCTGAAGTGAAACGTGCATCTCGATCTGAGATAATGGAGGTGGGCACCCCATGCCTCGAAACAATTTCCTTGATGTATATTTCCGCAAGAGTGGAGAACTTATCCGTCTCCTTGATAGCCAAGAAGTGTGCAGATTTTGTGAGTCGATCCAGGATCACCCAAATAGTATCGTTCCCGCGCTGGGATCTAGGTAGGCCAGTAACAAAATCCATGGAAATTTGCTCCCATTTCCATTGAGGTATCTCTGGCTGTTGGAGTAGGCCTGATGGTTTCTGGTATTCAGACCTGACTCTTGCACAAGTCAAACACTTGCTGACGTAGGTCGCTATGTGGGCCTTCATGCTAGGCCACCAGTACGTAGTTTTGATACCATGATACATCTTATCTGATCCAGGGTGTACTGAGTAGCGAGACTTGTGTGCTTCATCCATCACAAGCTCTCGTAGGTTGCCATAGAGTGGGACCCAAACGCGTCCCGTTACGTAGTAAGCACCGTCTTCCTTCTGTTCTAATCGTTGCCTTGATCCGCGTAGGGCTTCAGCCCTGACATTTTCTGGTTTCAGTGCTTCTATCTGAGCTGCTCGTATCTGGGAAGGCAGACTAGAATGGATCGTGAGTTGTAAAGCTCGTACGCGCTTAGGCGCGGTGTCCTTCCGACTGAGGGCGTCAGCCACAACATTGGCCTTGCCCGGGTGATACCTGATTGAGCACTCGTAGTCATTTAGTAGCTCGACCCATCGTCGTTGTCGCATATTCAGTTCCTTCTGCTTGAAGATGTGCTCGAGGCTCCTGTGGTCGGTGTAGATGGCGCACTTGGTACCATACAGGTAATGCCGCCATAGCTTAAGTGCAAAAACAACAGCTCCCAGCTCTAAGTCGTGCGTAGTGTAGTTCTTTTCATGAACTTTAAGTTGGCGTGAGGCGTAGGCTATAACTTTATCTCGTTGCATCAACACGCAACCAAGACCCTGAATTGATGCGTCGCAGTAGACCACAAAGTCGTCTGTGCCTTCCGGCAAGGAAAGGATAGGTGCGCTACAAAGTCTATCCTTTAGGTGCTGAAATGCCAACTCCTGTGCGTTTCCCCAGCGATAAACAACGCCCTTCTGCGTTAGTGACGTGAGAGGCTGTGCAATCTTAGAAAAATCCTTTATGAATCTCCGGTAGTATCCCGCCAAACCCAAGAATTGGCGAATTTCCTTCGGTGTACGAGGTGCAGGCCAGTTCTTAATCGAGTCTATCTTGGATGGATCAACGTGAATCCCATCCTTGTTTACCACGTGGCCTAGGAAATGGACTTCTCGAAGCCAGAAGTCGCATTTCGAGAACTTTGCATAAAGCTGTTCTGTTCGAAGGAGTTCCAAAATAAGTCGCAGATGCTGCTCGTGTTCCTCCCGACTTTTAGAGTAGATCAGGATGTCGTCGATGAAGACTATAACAAACTTGTCCAGGTAAGGCTTGCACACTCGGTTCATCAAGTCCATGAAAACCGCAGGTGCGTTTGTCATCCCAAAAGGCATGACCAAAAACTCATAGTGCCCGTATCGAGTTCTGAAAGCTGTCTTGGAGACGTCCTCTTCCCGGACTCTCAGCTGGTGATAACCCGATCTCAAATCGATCTTCGAATAGTAGCTCGATCCTTGCAGCTGGTCGAATAAGTCGTCGATACGCGGTAGAGGATAACGGTTCTTCACCGTCACCTTGTTGAGTTCCCTGTAGTCGATGCACATTCTGAAAGTACCGTCTTTCTTCTTCACAAATAATACTGGAGCTCCCCAGGGCGATGAGCTAGGACGAATAAAACCCTTATCCAAGAGTTCTTGTAGTTGCGTGGAGAGTTCTTTCAACTCTGATGGAGCCAATCGATAAGGTGCACGAGCTATAGGCGCGGCTCCAGGAGCTAGTTCAATCTGAAATTCGACTTGGCGATGAGGCGGAAGACCAGGTAATTCCTCAGGAAATACCTCTGGGTAATCGCGTACAACTGGGAAATCTTCTATCTTCTTCTCTTTCTCCGTGGTGTCAGTAATAAGAGCCAAAATAGCAGTGTGGCCCTTTCGCAAGTACTTTTGGGCCTTAAGGAGAGAAATGACGTTCTCAACAGCACTCCTCTTGTCGCCATGAATCATGAGAGGTTCACCATCGGGACCTGGAATACGGACAACTTTCTCGTTGCAAAGAATCTCTGCGCGGTGTTGGGATAACCAATCCATCCCAATGACAACGTCGAAACTACCCAAGACAATAGGAATGAGGTCGATAGAGAAGGTCTGGTCAGCGAGAATAAGTTTACAACCCTTGACTAGGTGTGTGGCTTCCAAACTCTTACCATTAGCTAGCTCTACGGTGTGCTTGTTGTTCAAGGGTGTTGGAATACGCTTAAGCATTCGACTAACTTCTAGCGACACGTAGCTAGTATCGGCACCCGAATCAAATAAAACTGAAACATAAAAGTCGTCGAGAAGGAACTTACCCGCCACAACATTGGGGTCATTCCTTGCTTCACCTTGGCCGATCACAAACATTCGCCCCCTGGCGCCATTGTTGTTGTTCCCATTATTACCATTCCCCTGATTGTTGTTATTGTTGTTGTTGTTGTTCTGGTTCCTGTTCAGTTGGGGACAATCTCTCTTGAAGTGGCCCTCAGCTCCACACTGAAAGCACCCTTTGTTATCACCCTGTTGCTGTTGCTGGCGCTGGTTCTGTTGAGCTTGCTGACGATTCTGATTGGCGGGGTATAAGCTCCTGCAATCCTTTGCAGCGTGACCAGGCTTGTTGCACCGATGACAGTTGCCCCTGGTGCATGGCCCGCTGTGGTGCAGGCTGCAGCGATTGCATTTGGGATGATTTCCTTTGTATCCACCACCAGACGATTGCTGATTAGGGCTCTTGTAGTCCTCAGTCTTTCTCTGCTGAGACTGGGACTGAACAGAAGTCGAACCCTTACTCGAAGTTCCATCCCATTTCCGTTTGTTGTCACTAGAGGTACCAGTAGTAGTTGCAGCACCTATGCGTTTTGGTAACTTGTTCTGCTCCACCGCTTGATCCGTGAGACGGTGAGCCAACTGAACGGTTTGCTGGTAGGTAGCGAGGTTCGCTGAAGTCACATGACTTTGGATTTCTGGCACTAAGCCCTGAAGAAACAGTTCGATGCGTTTGATGGGAGGATCCACCATAGTAGGGCACAGAATTGCCAGTTCGTTCGACCTTTTCACATAAGCTTCAATTTCGGATCCCGTCATCTTGAGGTTGAAAAACTCCACCTCGAGTTTGTGAATCTCATCACGACTGCAGTATTCCTCTTTGATCATTTCCTTGAAAGTTTCCCATGGGGTGGCGTTGGCAGCAACCAACCCCAGCATTTGGACCTGAGCGTTCCACCATGTGAGGGCTAAACCCTCGAGAGTACCGGTAGCGTACTTCACCCTGCGCGCCTCAGGGCATTCACACATTTCGAACACAGATTCTAGCTTCTCAAACCAGTGTAGGAGACCTACTGCTCCTTCAGTGCCGCTAAAAGTAGTTGGTCGGCAGTCCATGAAAGTCTTAAAAGTGCACACGGGTGGCTGAACGTGCTGACCTATCGTAGGTGAAAGAAAAGACAGAGTTTAACACAAAGGTTGGTTCACGAGAGTAGGATCCTAAAGATCCTAGAATGAGTTCGGACTGCAGGATATACCTCCTGCGTGCGCAGCTGCAAGTGCTGCGGCAACTCGTTCGTTGATCAAAGCCGTCAACTGGGCTTGCGTTAGGTTAACGCGTCCAGACATGATCTTCATACCAAGAAGAACGTGAGTGAGAGGGGTTCGCGAAAGTACGACGATAAAATTGAGCGAGCACGCACGTGTTCAAGCAACAGTAGTTATACTAACCAAGCATACCATAAGCAATGTACTATGTAACTAACAAGTAGGCAATATATGCACAGATCATACCACCTAGGATGTCGAGCCTTGCATGTGGAGTGAAGCATCGTTGTGGACCGTTGAGCACTGTACAGGTTATAGTCTGGTTTTAACAAAAACGTTTTTCCCTTTATTAAAACCAAGTTCTCTATAACCAATGGCTCTGATACCAATCTGTCACACCCCCAAAAATCCACCCGCGGAGTACTACCGCTTGGAGGCGTGACTGACCAGGATCCAGCCACCAATCATATTGAACAAGCATATAAGTAGTTATAAAAATCCAACCAGTACAATTGGTGTCCAAACAAAACATAGTTAAGTTGCAAGCGGAAGCATAAGTCTTAAATCAAAACACAAGTTTAATTGGTTCAAAGTTTAACATGGCACACAGCCGTCCATGTCCCACAACGATCCTCCTCCATGCAAGCTCCAGCTAAGAAACCTAAGGACCTGCAAAGCATGTAGTAACGAGTCAACAACTAGTTGAGTGAGTTCACGGTTGGGTGTTCGTTTTAAGTTGTTTCGAAAACAGTTTCCTTTAGCTGGCATCCTGCCGTGGGGGTTACCCCATAGTTGAAAACGTGACTTGTTTATTCCCGGTTACTCTGGCAATCCTGCCGTGGGGGCTACCCCGTGTTAGTTATCTGGCATTTCAGCCGTGGGGGCTACCCCATGTATACACTAGACTCGTTACCATATCGACTGCTGACTGTAGTCATGTTTATGTGCCCTGAACTGTCAATGTCTATCATCATTGACGTGCCAGTAGTCCATTAGTTCACGCCCGTCCTCTGCGGCACGGTGTGAGGTTTGTCAAACCTAAATAGCGCTATCTAACTAATGACCCGCTCGCCATTGGCCTCGGCGATTAAGTCGATACAAAGATGAGGGACTTCGTGATAGAGTTTTGGTCTAGTACGAGTTATCTGTCCGTGAGGACGAGGAATTACATTCCTGAACCTTTGCTGTCCTACCCAAGGAGGACGAGGAACCCAGTTCCTTAACCCCAATTCCCGACCCCTGGGAATCCCATGCTTTGTAGAGGGTGTGAACTCACCTTGGTTTGCTCGGTAGAAAACACAGAAAAGTCAAACAAGCAACGTTGAGGCTACTCACGTCCTACCATAGTTGTATCATACCATTAGGTTCGTATTCAAGTAGTGCACGTATGTTTCTAGCATAATGTACTCAAGTAACGTTCATGGCATACATGTTTAATCATGGCAGATTCACGTTCAACAGTAGCATATAAGGTCTGTGCATTGGGCCCAAGAGTCCGGCCCAAGCAATTAAGTCCGAAACAAGGTGAAAGCCCAAACAGTGTGTATCGGCGTATAGTCTCGAGTCGCAAACGACTACCGGAGTCGCAACCATGGTTTCGGTTCGTGCTGTTTTGGTTACGAGTCGCAACTGGACTCGCAACCGTGGTTCCGAGTCACCAAGTTTGGTGTGCTGATCATGTGTGGTTTCGAGTCGCAACCAGGTGTTTGCGACTCGCAACCGGTGTCGCAACTGGGAGATTTCGACTCATCATGCATGGTTTCGAGTCGCAACTGATGGTTTCGAGTGGACATAAGCTGATTCGGAACAGTGTACTATCCAATGAGAATTTGATTTCATGAAACAGTCTGTACTACTCTCATAAACATGTTTATTTGTCTAACAATTACTAAAAATGGATCAAACATATCAGATTTCAAATATTCAACCATGTTCTTATGATATTCAACAAGTTCCTTCATGTTCATCAAATATTCAAAACACATTCAACACATATTCGGATATTCATATCTTCATTCAACATTTGTTCATAAGTTCTTGCATTTTCGGACAAGCATCATAAATCCTAAACTAGACAACAAGCTTATCTTGTAACAAAACATTTGTTCCATAGTCTCATACATAAAAATCGGATGATTATCATTATTCTTTTATCATACAAAATCTATACCTTTATTAAAGAGGTCATGTTCATAACAAGGGTTGTAGCTAAGCATGTATCATTTACTCAAACAAGGGCTCATCAATCAAACAAACACTTAATCATACATGAATCTTTAGCAAGCAAACACATTATCATCATCAACATCCGAAACACATAACAAGAATCACTATCCAACACGTATCATAAACACTAACCGGTTTGAGATGGTGCCGAGTTGGTAAAGAAGGTGAGTGTCCGAGTGATGATGAGGAGCTTAGCCGGGTCTCCTTGTGGTCACCGATTTGATCCGAGAAGAAGGAGAAGGGTGTTGTGGCTTAGGGTTTTAGTGTGAGAGAGTGGAGAGTGTGTGTATAGGTGAGTGTGTTGTCCAAGGAAATGGCACCTATGGTTGTCTACTTAGTTTATATACTAGTCCACATTGGTGCACCCTAGTGGGCTTCGGGTGAGGTGCACGGCCCAACCGGCCCGTAAGTTATACTAGTTCACTCGAGACCACATGGTCTCGAGTCGGGTTCGTGGCTTTCGGCTCCTAAACCTACTCGAATACATACACATAAGCACACATGTAACATAGCACATAATCATATAAAAGGTTGTAGCTTATCATTAATCACATAAGTTTAACTAGTCACGCGTTTAAGCATACAATGAAAGGTTCTAAATTTCGAGTTGTCACATCATACAGATCCGAGAGCGCATTAAGGCGGCTCGTGATCGACAAAAGAGCTATGCGGACCAAAGAAGGAAACCTTTGGAATTTGAAGTGGGAGATATGGTTCTGTTAAAAGTTTCACCATGGAAAGGTGTGGCACGCTTTGGGAAGCGTGGAAAGTTAAACCCACGATATATTGGACCGTTCAAAATCTTGAAAAGGATTGGGCTTGTAGCTTATAAGTTGGATCTACCTGCGGAACTGAATGGTATCCATGATACATTCCATGTATCTAATCTGAAAAAGAGTCCAACACAGGAAACAGTGGTTATTCCTGCCGACGAAGTTCACATTGACGACACACACCAATTTACAGAAGAACCCGTTGAGGTTACGGGTTGGAAAGTAAACAAAACTCGAAGGAGTAGTGTTAAACTTGTTAAGGTTAGATGGAACGCGTGTCACGGCCCAAAGTTCACTTGGGAGTGTGAAGACCGCATGAAAGCAAAATACCCGCATTTATTCCCTAACACCCCTGCAGCTAGTAGTAAAGCCTAAAATTTCGGGACGAAATTTTCTTAACAGGGGGAGAATGTGACAACTGTCAAAAATCCAGGTATTCGTACAATTAATTAATTTTGATTAGTGCTTAATGACTGTGCTAAAATTACAATTAACTGCATTCTGATTACTGCCATACACAAACATGTGCATCATACATTGTTAAATGTCATACCAATATTGCAAGAAAGCTATATTGCCTCAAATGATGCATTAAGTACAGTTAGCACAGTTATCATATAAATCAGGAATATGCTGACGAAGTTTAGTACATTGTCAGGCAGTGTGTTGAGACATAGAATGAGCCAGAAACTAAGTACTACACTAGTATAGAGTGTAGGGAAGTAAGGATCACAAAACTGCTTTTCTAGGTAATAGTTTAAGTGCCGGAAAGTGCCTAAAACCCACATGAAGTGCTGAAATCAGCAAAAATCAGCATTTAAACACATTAACATTATGCAGAAACATGGTTAAATGGTCCTGAATGCTTTCCTAAGTGTCGTGAATTAAAAGTGTCACAAAAGGGTACATAAAGAACACTAAACTGCAAGTTTAACACTTTAATGTACCGGTAACCAACCGAACAACCGGACACTACCCGAAACATCAAATTTACACTAGAAGCATTGTTTTAACATTTCCAAGCTAGTTATGATCCCCGAACATCATAACACGTCCTAAAAATATCTAATAACTGAAACACGTAACCGATACTTAAGATTGAACTAGATTACAACTAGATGGTTCAAACCTAAGCTAGACCCCCCCCCCCCCCCCACCTATAGGACGGCCCATACTTGGCCCCACCATCTTGATTTGTTTTAATAAATTATTAGATCTTGTATTTGCTTTTTGTAGCATATTATTCAAGAGTTAAAGGATTAAAATGGTTATAAGTATGGTATGAAGGAACAAGAACTCATATTCTCACACACACTTCACACACCACTCTCTCTCCCTCCCTTGCTCTTGTTCTCGGCCGAAACCCACCACAACCACCATCATCATCATTCAACTTCCTTCATTCAATCCATACACTTACAAGGGTGCAAGAAGGTATACAAAGGAGCTTGGTGGCTTTGGAAGCTAAAGGACCTTCTCTAATTGCTTTTATCCACTCACTTTCTCCACTTGAATCATCCCTAGCCTTGTGCTAGTGGTAAGAACCTTGATCTATCTATGTTACATCTTTTTTAAGTGGTTAATAATGAATCATGATCAAAAACATCAAGAACACCAAAGAACCATATGAAGTGACCATGAACATAAGCTTGTTTAGTAAAGATATCTTGATGAATATAAGTTGTTATGTTTGTTGATCTTTGATTGTTGTAGAGATGCTGTTAATCATCATAAGGTCTTGCTAAATCATGATTAAAAACATAGTTTAGCAAGATGTGAAAGTAGAAATTGTTGTAGGATGATGGATCATCCACACTTAAAGCATGAACTTGAAGGAAAATAATGTTTTCTTGAAAAACCATGATTAAAGTAAGTTGTTGATCATATGGATCTAAATATTTATAAATGGTATTTCAAAGAAACCAAGTTAAAAACATGAGTTTCGTATAATCTTGGTTCTTACATAAACAAGACTTGTTTTTAGTGATTAACCAAGTGTAGAAACACTTGTGTAACAAGAGAATTTCATAAAGAGACATTTTTTTGTAAAACATGATTACAAGTTGTAAACATCTAAATTCTTCAAGAATGATGTTTTTAAATAAACAACCACACTTTAAAGGGTAACTAAACACACTACCAAGTTACTACAAGTTTTCATAAACTTCCAAGTTCATGAAGTGGTAGATTAAGCAAGGTTTTGGCAAAATTGGTAAGTGTAAGTTGTTTAGAGTTGATTGTAAATTGATTGTGATGATTTTACAAAAGAAAATGATATGCTTGAAAGCATGGAAACCTCCATTTTTTGGGGAAACTATGGCAAAATTTTCTAAAAATATTAACACTTAGAAAAATATTTTAAACAAATATTTACAAGTGTATTTTAACCATGAGTTTCCATATAAACTTTGCCATAATTTTTGTTACAAAATATAAGTGTTGGAGGTTGGTTTTTATAAATAAAAGTGGCTAAATATATATTTAGAATATATATATACAATGAAGACACACATGTGTGATTATTTGTATACTTTGTGTAATAGTATTTTAGGACTTAAAATAATATAACACATCAAAACACCAAGAATTACCATCCAAAATATTACCAAAATCTCAAGGAATAAACATACAAGTTACACACAAAATATTGGCGAAACCGAACAAGAAATGTAACTTACTTATATGTTCACAAAATATTGGCGAACCCGCACCCCAGATTCCAAACCCAGTCCGAGAACCTGCACCCTTAATGAGTGCAGAAAACGTGCAAGAACTTAGGACCTTCGGTGAGGAAATTTTAGAAAGCTGTGAGAGAATGAGACAGGTGGGAGAGCGTCTCGTATGGAAATACGATGAGCGCAATATGGATTTTTGGATAAATCCATATACGTGATGTGATGGAGGAAACGAAATAATAATAATAATAATAATAATATAATAAAATAAAATCTGTGTGTACGGATGCATATTACTATTAGTGTGATTCTATTTCTGTTGGTATTGTAAAATTTTATTTCAGTACTAGTGTGTAATAGATGCATAATAGTATATGAATAGAGTAAAAGTAGCAATGATCTACGTTTTTGGCTAGACTGAGTGTCATGTGATTAACTATATTAAGATATTATTTGTGATATTAATATGGGGAAAATGTTTAAAATTCAGATGGCCGACGAAGGAAATCAAGGAAATCTGAATAACGATGACCAGAGTAACATTAACGTGGTTAATGAGAATCCACGTATCAATAACAATGGAAACCAAATGGATAATAGTGTTGTTCAGCATATAGTGGCACAAGGAATCATAGATGCCATGCCATTTATTATTCAAACGGTTCAAGAAGCGAATAATAAAAGTAAGCATAACAGTAAGCGACCAATTGAACCAGAAAACAGTGTTAACAATGGACCTGTACTTCAATTGCCTATTCCCAAAAGGAGAAGAACCGTGTCTTACGGTTGTTCTTATAAAGAATTCTGGTCTTGTAAACCAATAGAATTCTCGGGCAACGAAGGGGCCATTGCAACCCTACGCTGGATAGAAAAGACTGAGGCTGTCTTAAGAATAAGCAAGTGTGCTGAAGAAGATAAGATATTGTTTGCTTCTAATCTGTTTAAGAATTCAGCACAAGAATGGTGGAACACTATCCTTCAATCAAGAGGAAGTGATAGAACTTACAATATGGAATGGGAAGAATTTAAGAACAATGTAGAAAGGAAATTCTGCCCACCTAATGAAAAAGAACAGATAGCAAACAAATTCCTAAATCTTAGGATGACTGGTGTGGATAGTAAGGGATACACTAAAATATTCTTTGAATATGTCAGAATAGTGCCAACTCTTGCTTCACCAGAACCAGTGTTAATCTCCCGTTATATTTGGGGATTAATTGGAGAGATTAGACATGTAGTTAAGGCAGCTAGACCTCAAACCATAGAAGAAGCTGTAGAACTAGCAAATACCATGACTGATGAATTAGTCCGTACCCGAGAAGAGGATCAAAGAAGGAACCTAACCCAGAAACTCACACTAGAATTTCGTTCTGGAAATTCTAATCGTGGAAGAAATATGGGTTCTACTTCTACACCCTACTGTAGGAATTGCAAAAGGAAACATTCAGGAAGATGATCCATATACTGTAACTTTTGCAAAATATCGGGACACAAGGAAGAAAATTGCAGGAAGAAAGCTAACATCCGGATATGTTATAACTGCGGAGAACAAGGCCATATCAAGCCTAATTGCCCAAAAATAGCTCCATCCACATACAACAAGAATACTAAAAATGCTAGAGCATTTGTTCTAACTGCAGATGAAGCCAAGATGATTCCAGATGTTATTGCTGGTACGTTTTTAGTTAATGATGTCTTTGCTAAAGTATTATTTGACTCTGGTGCAAACCAAAGTTTTATTAATACATCATTTTGCAAATTTCTCAATCAGTCATTAACTAAACTACCACAAGAATGTCTAGTAGAGACCGCTAATGGAGAAACCGTTAGGATTTCTGAAATCTTGCAAGGAGCAAGAATAGAAATTTTAAATCAGAAATTTATAGCAAGCCTATATCCTATGAATCTGGCAGGATTTGATGTTGTTTTAGGAATGGATTGGTTAATAGCCAATAAAGCCAGTATTTTATGTGATCAAAAGTCAATTCAAGTAAATTCACCAAAAGGTAAAATGATCACAATTAAAGGAGATAAACCCTCTAGGTCCACTAAGTTCATCTCTGTGATGAAAACTGCAAGTTATATAAGAAAAGGTTCTATAGTGTATTTGATTTCCATAATCACTAACACTAAAGGAAAAGATTTAAAAGATATTCCAGTAGTATCTCAGTTTTCAGATGTCTTTCTAGAAGAATTACCAGGACTACCTCCAGACAGAGAAGTTGAATTCAGAATTCACCTGCTACCAGGAACAGCACCAATTGCCAAAGCACCTTATCGTTTGGCACCCGCCGAAATGCAGGAGCTGAAGAAACAATTAGACGAATTGTTGGAAAAAGGATTTATACAACCTAGTTTGTCGCCATGGGGAGCCCCGATACTATTTGTTAAAAAGAAGGACGGATCAATGCGTATGTGTATTGATTACCATGAATTAAACAAGGTCACGATTAAGAATCGGTACCCATTACCGAGAATTGATGATCTGTTTGATCAACTGCAAGGAGCTCGATTTTTCTCTAAAATCGATTTAAGGTCAGGATATCATCAATTAAAGGTACAGGAAGAGGACATTCCTAAAACCGCATTCAGAACAAGGTATGGTCATTATGAATTTACTGTCATGCCATTTGGTTTAACCAATGCCCCAGCTGCATTTATGGACATGATAAACCGAATATGTAAGCCATATTTGGATAAATTCATAATTGTATTTATAGATGATATTCTAATTTACTCTAAGAGTAAAGAAGATCATGCAAAGCATTTGCACGCACTTTTAAGTTTACTAAGAAAGGAAAAGCTTTATGCAAAATTTTCTAAGTGCGAGTTTTGGTTAGAACAGGTACAGTTTCTAGGACACCTAGTCAATCATGAAGGAATTCATGTAGATCCAACAAAGATCGAGGCAATTACCAAATGGAAAACCCCTGAATCACCAACCGAGGTTAGAAGTTTCTTAGGATTGGCCGGTTATTATAGAAGATTTATTAAAGATTTCTCTAGAATAGCCATTCCTTTAACTAAGTTAACCTGTAAATCTGTTAAGTTTGAATGGGGATTAAAACAAGAAGAAGCCTTTAGAATCCTTAAGCAAAGATTAACCCATACACCCATATTAGCATTACCAGAAGGAGCTGAAGACTTTGTAGTCTATTGCGATGCTTCTAAACTAGGCTATGGATGTGTATTGATGCAACGACAAAAGGTTATAGCTTACGCATCTAGACAACTTAAGAATCATGAAGAGAATTATTCAACTCATGATCTAGAATTAGGAGCTATAATTTTTGCTCTTAAAATTTGGAGACATTACCTTTATGGTAGTAAGTTTACCATATTTACTGATCACAAGAGTTTAAGGTATATTTTCAAACAAAAAGAGTTGAATATGAGACAAAGACGCTGGATGGAAATGCTTAGTGATTATGATTGTGATATTCAGTATCATGAAGGAAGAGCAAATGTAGTAGCAGATGCTTTAAGCCGAAAATATCATGAAAAGCCAAAAAGGGTACGTTCTCTTAAATTAAATCTGCAAGTAGATTTAAATGATCAAATAAGAGAAGCACAAGAATCAGTAATCAAGGAAGATACTGAAAAGCTAAAAGGTATGCTAAAAAAATTAGAACAAGGAACAGACGGAATTTGGAGATTCCATAAAAAGAGAATGTGGATACCTAAATTAGGAAACCTACATCATCGTATATTAGAAGAAGCACATAAATCTAAGTATACGATGCATCCAGGAAGTGATAAAATGTACCAGGATTTAAGGAAAAATTTCTGGTGGATAGGAATGAAAAAGGACATAGCAGCCTATGTTTCTAAATGTTTAACATGTTCACAAGTCAAAGCTGAACACCAGAAACCCTCAGGTTTGTTACAGCAATTAGAAATGCCAGTGTGGAAATGGGAATTGATAACAATGGATTTTGTTACTAAATTACCCAGAACCAAGAAAGGAAATGATACAATCTGGGTGATTGTAGATAGGCTAACTGATATTCACTAATTTATACATATTTTAGTCCCCCATTTTATCCCCATTTTATGCGTTTTCGGCCGTAAAACCGTCATTCGGATACTTAATCAAGTTTACTTTTGTTTACAGGCCTAAAATAGCATACCAGACAAGATGATAGTGAAAACGAGGATTTTCCAGGCGAAACGGCTGAACTGCGAACATTCTGTGGAAAATTCTGACCTGGGCAAGTCGCACCCCCGTGCGACTGGTGGCACCCCCGTGCGGATGCGACAACAAAGCTCATCTCGGTGATGCACCCCCGTGCGAATGGTCGCACCCCCGTGCGAATGGTGGCACCCCCGTGCGGATGCGACAACAAGGCCCATCTCGGTGATGCACGCCCGTGCACCACATGGCACGCCCGTGCGAGATCGAATCTGGTCAAGATCTGATGACGTCATGCGGTATGGTGCACCATACCTCCAATAATGCAAAAAGTGCACGGTCGTGCAACAGGACGCACGACCGTGCGAAACCGAAAAAATATAAAAACTTGCAGAAACATTCTGCTCGTAATTCTGGATTTTTGGAGAGCTTCACAGGCGATTTTTAGGCTCCGGAGGCATTAGCTTTCACCCGGAATCAAGCCACATTGTCCCGTTTAGCTCGATTACTACCCGGATCCTTAGTCTAGTACTTGTTTATGGTTTGATTTTCTAATCTTTCCATGTTTTTGTTAATCTTTCAAGTACTTAGATTATTGTTTATGTATTATTGTAGCCTTTGGGCAAAAACACAAACAATCCCTTGCTAGATTATTGCCATTAGTGTGTTAAGCTTTGTTTGTAATGACACTTGAAGTATTTTCTATGTTAATCTTTGATGATTAGTTTGCAACCTTGTTATTGATATTGAATTCTTGATTATAAGTAATTATGTTGGATGATTGATGCTTGGTTAGTTAAGATAGTTGAAAAATGAAGCTTAATTAATCTTGTATTAGTAAACTTTGAATTTGGTTAACTAGTTTAACTTGGTTTAAATGTATGCATCATGATACTAGAAATGGTTAGTGATTTAATAAAATGTAATTATTATTAATCAAGAGAGCTTGCCGTCACGTAAGGACCTTAACGGGTTAGATGGTGTCGTTATAAATTCTTGCCATGATTTGTTAGCTTAGTTAGTAGTTTAGGCCAAAATTGCTATCTTAGTGAATTATTGTGCAAGATTTGTAAAATGAACTCGGTTGTGATTTAATCTAGTTTATGCTTGTCTCGGTGGTTGCATTGTGTTTATCGGTGTCGCTTTCCGTGTTTAAGTGAGGTTAGAATAATCCTAACGGCTGACTAACTTATTTTTAAGAGATTCTCATAGACATTTATCAATTGCACGTTAAAGAACAATTTTAGGTGGTTAAAGTGTGTTTATCGTTTTAGCTTTCCGAATGATTGTCATGTTAGGATTCCCGAAATGGATACTAATTGTCTTAAATTGGAAAATTGACCGAATGCTTCTAGTGCCAAAACCGACTTAGTTAACATGCTGTGGTTGTGTATTTAGCAAGGCTTTTTATCTACTATCTATTATGTTTTTATTATGTATTTTATTTATGCTTACTTTAGTTTAGTTAAAATCAACCAAACTTATGTTTTTACCGGTAGTTTAGTGATAAAGGTCTAGTATTATTTCTCCGCCCATTTCCTTGGATCGATACTTGGTTCTTACCGATACTTTATTACATATATGACGGGGTACACTTGCCTCTTTCGTGTGTGTTTTGATGTTAAAGTAATAATCACTTTTATAAATTTAAAACCCAATCGTGTGTTTATTCATGGTAAAAATATGTATATATACGCACACGTCACTAACTAAGTCAGCTCATTTCCTACCAATGAAAGAAACTTTCAGTATGGAACAATTAGCTAAATTATATGTAAATGAAATTGTTTCTTTACATGGTATTCCTTTATCAATTGTTTCTGATAGGGATAGCCGATTTACCTTTCATTTTTGGTCAAGTTTCCAAAAGGTAATGGGAACTAAATTAAAACTGAGTACAGCTTATCATCCTTAAACGGACGGACAAAGCGAAAGAACAATCCAGACAATGGAAGACATGCTTAGAGCTTGTGTAATTGATTTCGGAGGTAATTGGGACAATCACTTACCTTTAATAGAATTTTCTTATAATAATAGTTATCACACAAGTATCAATGCTGCACCATTCAAAGCACTTTATAGACGAAAGTGTCGAACCCCAGTCTGTTGGGCAGAAATTGGGGAAAAACAATTATCTGGACCAGAAATAGTGCAAGAAACAACTGACAAAATCATTCAAGTTAAGGAACGACTGAAAGCCGCACGTGATCGACAAAAGAGCTATGCTGATAACCGACGCAAGCCATTGTATTTCAAGTAGGAGATAAAGTATTATTGAAAGTCTCTCCTTGGAAAGGAGTAGTAAGATTCATAAAAAGGGGAAAGCTAAGCCCCAGGTATATTGAACCTTTTGAGATTATTAAAAGAATAGGATCTGTAGCCTATCAGCTACAACTGCCAGAGGAAATGGCAGGAATACATGATGTGTTTCATGTATCTAATCTTAAAAAGTGTTTAGCTGATGAATCACTGATAGTACCTCTTAAGGATATAGAGGTAAATGAACAACTCAAGTTTGTAGAAAGACCTCTACAAATTGAAGACAGGAAAGTCAAGAATCTCAAGCGTAAGAGACTAGTTCTAGTCAAAGTAAAGTGGGACTCCAAAAGAGGACCTGAGTACACATGGGAACTCGAATCAGAAATGCAAAAGAAATATCCGCATTTATTCCAGTAGATCTCGAGGACGAGCTCAAAAACAAGGTGGGGAGAATGTAACAACCCTCGGTAAAACCAACACTCTCATAATATTTCCGACACCCTAGTATATTTTAAAATACCCTTATATGTCTTTAAATACACCCCGTATGTAAAAACCGAGCCCGAAATATGTTATAACATATAAAATAAATTAAAAACAATAAATATTAAGTTGAGGCGGGCAGCGTAGACCCACCCCAACAACTCACGCGGGTGGTATCAAGGCTAAACCTTGATTCCGGTGAAATTATAAGTTAAGGCGGGCCGCGTAAGCTTACCTTAACTCTTACGCGGGCCGTGTGAGATCGTCAAACGCGGAGACACCAGAAGTCGACACGTGTCGACATCGTGGCGGGTCTACAAGCTGACCCAGCTAAGCTACATGTTGACCAGGTGTTGATGCGGGCCGTGTAAGCCCCGCATATCCTTTACGCGGGCCGCGTGAGACTCAGATTTCAGCACTATATAAGAAGGCATCGGGATTTCATTTCAACTCGTTCATTTCTGTTTCTCAATCTCGAAATCTCTGATAATAGGCATAATTTTCAAGTATTATACCCCCTAATTAGCGAGGTTCTGCTCCGTTGTAAGTATTATAACCCCAGTTTCGTAATAGTTACGCTGCCCGATTGATTTAGGGTTCCGTAACAACTGTCGTGGTTCTGCCCGACGTAGTTGTTGGAATGCCGTCTCGGGGAGGGTATCATTAATATTTTCAAAGGGTTATGATACTAACCAATTTACATTTGTATAAATTATAGATTATATCCAGGAAACCCTTACGCGAAGTCTAAGATAACAATGTGAGTTTATCCTCTTTTTGTTAACTTTTTTTGGAATGTTTTACAAAACCTTAATTGTTTTACAATGTGATTAAGCGGTGATTGAGTCTTTGTAGTTCTTCAATTACTGCCGGTATTATGGGGTTTTGTATACAAAATTTATACTACTGCGAGTAGTAGTAGTAAGTCGGTACGACAGTACGTTACAATTGGACAACGGGTTAGCCAATGTGTAACTTGACCATAGCCACAGATCCGGTCGAGTGGCAAGTACTGAATGAGTAATTGTGTAGAAATAAACAATGTGATCGCTCTCAATACTGTTTTAATTAATAAAATGTTTCTTGATTAAACTGGGATTCACTCACCAGTATTTCCGACTGACAAATGTTTTTAAAACGCGTTTCAGGTAACACAATGTGACAGCCAATTAGTAAAAAGCCAGCTGGAGAGCACTGAAGGCTTGAGAAAAATGTGGCTATAAAAGTTACCTAATAAACGATGTTTTAAATTCCATAAAATAGGGTTTGTCCCTATAAATGTATTGTAATAAGAAACTTGGGTTTTGCCCATGTTATTATTAATATCAAATATGGTGGTTTTACTCTGATAAACATTTCCTAACTACGGTCCTGATGTAATTTCCGCTGCAAGATTAAATAGCTGATACCACCGAAAATCTGAGCTCGCGTCCGCCCGTTCCCGGGACAGATAAGGGATCGGGGGTTACGACAGTAGCTTTGATTATCCACATAAAAGAACCGGAAAATGGAACAATTATAGAATTAACTATATTAGTTTCTACATTTGAAAGGGGAAGTTTGACACGAAAAGTCGTAACTATTTTTCAAATTTGGGTTAGCGAAGAGCGTAGAATGAAACGATTGATAAACTAACAGAGAACGAGCAGAATGGTGTAATTTTCGACTCCGACATAACGCTCTGGTACGAATGTTATTAGTATTATAAAAGGTACACCCGCCGCAACGCGCGGGCATTCTCACAAGTGTAATGTAATGTAACAAATTTAAATTATGTTAAGTGTAACAAATTTATATAGATAAATAACTAGGTTACAGACCCGTGTATAATATATGTTTAGTGTGACAAATTTATATAGATAAATAACTAGGTTATAGAACCGTGTATTACACGAGTTGAATAAAGACAACATCTTACGTAACCTTGTGTAGCACACAAGACTATAACCTAATGACTCAGATAATAATAAGAGTGAATTGTTAAAATCGTCCCTGAGCTTTGGGCTTGTTTACCAGTTCCATTCAAAACAACTTTTTTGTACTGTTTGCCTTCACTTTTATGACTTTTTGCCATTTTCATCCAAACGTCTAATCTGCTTTATTTTTTTTTATGACATTTGGATGAAAATGACAAAAAAATTCCAAATCTCAAGGACGGTTTTAGCAAAAAATTGGACGTTTAGATGAAAATGGCAAAACCAAAAATGAAGGGTAATATAGTATAAAAAAGTTTTTTTGGATGTAAAAAAATAAGCTTGAAAAACAAAGGGAGAACCATACTTAAAATTTCGGCCATAGGGTTTTCAACAAACTCGAAACCCGAAAATTTTAATTCTATTGAAGCATACACTCATATAAGCGGCTCTTGATGCCATTGTTGGGTTTTTCACATGTTTATCAAAGCTATTTTATCCATATAAAATAAAAAACGCAGCGGAAAGATTATTTAAAACATGTTATTTACAAGATATAAAACCAATTTTATATGTAAAACCCAATACCCGGATCCATATACAAACATGCATGCTATCAAAATTAAAACACAACCATAGGGTGTTTCAAGAATACTACATTCCAATTCCAAGGAGTAAAAGAAATGAAGAAGATGATGCTTCTTGAATGGTAGTCTTCAAGTGTAGAATACCTCAAGCTTGTATACCCCATGCCTTCCAATAAACACTTTGATTTTAGCTAGGATTTTACACTCATAAACTCACTTGAAAATCCCTCATAAAATCACCACCTTAGCCGAAAATATGAGAGACAATATTAGAGAGTTCTTGCACTTGAAATTAAAAACTTGAAAACCCTTGGACAAACACTATGTTGGCCGAAATTTTAGAGCATTTTTTACAAGTCATCTACTTGGAAAAATGATCATATCATCTCTAAAAATGTTGCAACAATTTTGTCTTAAAAGGATGAGAGATGTAGCCACCCTCTTTGCCCAATCAAATGCCATCTAAACATGCAAAATGCTGTCCTCCTATTGGACCAAAATTGGTCTTGGGAAGACCATGTTGGGGTGGGGCCCACATGTGTTTAATAAAAAGAAATTCATTTTTTTTCTTTAATTTAAGTCTTGTTTTATAAATATAATTTTATAACTTTTATAAAATTATAACATCACATGTTAAAAGACTTATATTACTTTTATTATGTTATTTAACCCATTAAATAACAAAATAAAATATTCTCTCAAAACAAATTATCCATATAATTTATTAGTTTGTCAAGTGCAATTATTTAGAAAACCAATTTCTAAATATTATAAGTGTTAATATTTATTTGTTTGATCATATCATAAATAAATATTATAAGTGTTTGTCTAGCTTATATTTGGGTATGACTCGACTTGGATCATAACGTACTAGCCACATCAATTTAATATGTGTCTTGGGCATACAAAATCCAACACAAAAATGATCCCGGAATCTTTTGAAAACTCGAGAAGTCCTTTTGGATCTATAAAACCAAGAATAGTTTCCAAGAAGTCCTTACAAACTAAAAATCGTAATGTTTCCTAAAAATATGGGATTTATAAAATCTTTTAACCTTTTCAAAAGTTACTTTTGATATTATTGAAATCTTTTAAAATCACAAAGACTTTTAATCTTTTAACACTTTTTCAAATGGATCGAAGTAGAAAAATATAATATTTTTTAAACAAAACCGATGATCACTATGAATATCACGATGAACTCGATCAATTTAAGAACCAAACACCCAAACAGGATCTAAACAAATCGAAACAGCCAAAAACACCAGTTTTTCTTCAAAATTTTGAATCCTTGATATCAAAAGGAGCCTATAAAAAGGTTTTAAAGGCTCTGATACCATTTGTAAGTCCTAAAAACGGATCTAACAATGATATCAACGAACTTATTGATTGTGCGGAATCCAAACAATAAGTGATTCAAGAAAACACGAAGAACACCAAGGTCACTTTCAACACTTGCACACGATTCTATTACTTTGATAAGCAAAACTGTCTAGTACAAGTGATTCACAACCAAATCGCCTCACTCTAGTTCTCTCTAGAAATTCTCAAACATGGAGGCTTAAACCCTAGTTTATGAAATATACTAGTTTATATACACTATGTAAGCGCATGCCCCACATGGGCTTCCTATGGGCCTGTCTGGCCCATATGGCCTTAGGCATGTCCCAAATCACCTATAAAGGACCAAATACTACTATGAACTAACTTAGTAAAGCCCACTTTATAACCATAGCCCGTTGCGTATAATTGATGCAATAGTCTCACACTTTTAGGGTCTAATAGTTTCATTATCCCAAGTAATAAAACATCCTAACAGTTTTGAGAACAACTGCATATAACTCATTAGTTGTATTGTCTCAACTGATGATAGTATAACAACTAGGGATGAGCATATCGGTATCCGATACCGATACCGCCTAATACCGATCCCGAATTTCACACAAACTAGGTACCGATACCGAAACATGTCGGTTAGGTATCGGTACGGTACGGTATCGGTATTATACCGTATTTTGAGGGTCGGTATCGGTATAATACCGATACCGTACCGATACCAAAAACGCCAAAAAGTGGATACCGATCGGGATCGGGATCGGTACGGGATCGGTACGAGATCGGTATTCGGTGGCATATGCTCATCCCTAATAACAACCGAGTTTCTTACCATCAGGTCTTGTGAAATAACTGATGTATTGAACTCATCAGTTCAATTTAGTTCTAAGAAAGAAACTGATATGTTATTGAAAAAGACCATCAAATTTTATTTTTTCTATTAAAAAATAAATAAGCCGTATGGATTTAATATTGATGTTTGAGTAAATTATTACTATTTGAGTCTCTTTATTTTAGAGGTTTTAACCACTTACGTTCAAAATCAAAAAGTTTAACGCCCTGAGTCACTAACCGCTCATTTTATAACGTTTTGAGTACAATTTTGTTCATTTATAACGTTTGCTCTTTTGTTAAAAAAAAAAATTTGACTTAAAAGGTTAAAAGATTCGACTCAATAGGACTCAAAAGGTTATAAAAAAGCGTCTAAAGACTCAGGGCGTTAAACATTTTGATTTTGAACTTATATGGTTAAACTACTAAAACACAAGAACTCAAAAAGTAATTTACTATTGATATTTTCATAGTATTTACTGTTTTGAATTGAAATTTTGTATGTATATCATTAGTATTGAGCTTAGTTTGAGAACCGACATTTATATTACTCTACTCATGAAAAAACATAAGAGACAAAAGTGAGGCTATAAGGGGTTAGGTTAAGATGTCACACTCCCTTTTGCCTAACACGCATGCTTCATCTACTTCATTATTTGTTGTTTTATTTAATTGAATTAGTTATTTAATAATTATGAGTTAATATGTATAAAAGACACTTACTGACCATATTGTATCATTTAAAGTTTTCAATAATTAAAAACGGAATTAGGTGCCTTGCATTGTTTTTCATATTTAATTACTTAAGAATAAAAAACGAAATTTGGTAGCTTGCATTAAATTTATTATTTCATGATAATATTTTTTTATTATCTGAGTTTGTTAGAAATTACTCTTCAAAACGTATTAGGTAATATAATAATAGATACATTCAAAGTTGTAGGAAAACTCAATTATAAGAAAATAAATACATTGTTTACCAAATAAAGGCGCACGTTCATTAATATTTATATATAATCCTCCCTTGTGGCCTATTGATAGAAAGGTTGGGTTCTCTATTGGAAACCTAAGTTCAATCGTCATCTATGTTACTTGTGGTGGATTAAGGCAGTAAAAGATTTGAGTTAGCCTTGTGTGGGTTGTCAGTTTGAATTCTAAGCTCAACCGACTTTTCGTCCCACAGTTACGCTAGAAACTTCTGTTCTTGTGGTTGCACAACGAATGTCAAGTGACAGCCAGCGATATGGTTTTCCGGGGGAACTCCTAAGCCAAACTCTGAAACCAACGTAGGTTGCGTTAAGACAACATAGTTTAGCTAGAGTTGGACAACGAGGCTCTCCAATTTAGAGAGTGTCGTGGCCTAAAAAATTAATATTTAAAAATGTCCCCGAACACTGTACTGTCTGTTATTAACATAATATACTGCAATTTCATATGATTAATTTGTAGCGAAAGTATTATTATTTAGGTTATAAATTCAAATACTATGTAGGTTTATTGAACGTTACTACGACTAAGTCAACATGAAACTACAAAGAAAAAACAATATTTTAAAATGGCTGTGTTTTTTTCCAGATATTGTCGTTCGATTTTTGTTAATATAAAATAAATCACAATAGACGTTGACAGTAAACACTTTTTAAATTACTATTTTCATTTCTTCAAATGGTATTGTAATATTTTAACAAGTAGATAGTTGTAATTTACTTATTATTTATTTTTAAACTTATTACAATTGACAAAGTTTAATTTGATCTTCATTTTTCATGGAGCGGAATAATGTGTGACACTTACTCATTGGTCAAGTCAAATTACGATTTTTTTTCCCTTTTAAATTTACAGTTTTATCATTGGTTTTGTTTTTTTCTCCCAGCCAAATTACAATTTTTTCCTTAGTTCAAATTTCTAGTTTTGCCATCTTTTATGTTTTTTACCTGTCAAATTACGATTTTGTCGTCAGTGTAAAATTACAGTCATGCCATCATTTTTTTTTACAAAACTATGATAGTGTTTTGTTTTAATTGGTTGACTCGGCGTAATTTTTATAAATAAATTGCCAAAATCGTCCCTGAGGCTTGGGCTTGTTTGCCACTTTCATCCAAACAACTTTTTTGTGTCATTTTGTCCTTCACTTTTGGCATTTTTTGCCATTTTCATCCAAAAGTTTAACCTAGTTTAATTTTTCTGTTAAATCAGGGACAACTTGGATATTTTACCATTTTTTTCTCTTTTTTATTTTCTTTTCTATATTTTTCTAACCACAAAAAAGTTGTTTTTTATTTAATGGTTAGAAAAATATAGAAAATAAAATAAAAAGAGAAAAAATGGTAAAATATTCAAATTGTCCGTTAGTTAACAGAAAAAAGTAAACTAAGTTAGACTTTGGAAGAAAATGGCAAAAAATGCCAAAAGTGAAAGACGATAATAATAGTAATAATTAGTATTCTTTCATAAATAAAAAATAAAAAAGGATTGATGGATAATGCTGACAATTTGCGTTTTGAAATTATTTTTTCTTGAGCTGCAGCTGGAAGGCTACGGGATCGAGTGAAGTAAAAGCTGAATGAGTTTATGGGAAACTACAATGTTGACCCTGTTGTGAAATATGTGATGTGTTTGCTTTAAAATGGGAGGCGAAAAGAATAAGTAAGGAATGAGCTGAATAGTTTTTGGGTAATCACAGAGACTCCTTTATATCTTGGTTATGGGATCATTTACAATCAAACCAAGATCTATACGCACAATCAAAGGAATCTCAACTCGATAAAGTGGCCAAACAGAAACCACAAGCCCAGCAAGCTTCAGTCAATAGCCCAGCATCCAAGCCCAAACTCAGACAGACAAACCAAAATCGCTCATTGACTGTCACACCCCAACCGATGGTGGAATCATCGGGGCGTGGCACTGAGGAAACAGATTGTCCAAGAGAATCCACAACAACTATTTAGTGACAATATATTTAACGTTAATGTCCCATACCATCAACATATAAAGCAAAAACAGTCATTACAGATATAAGTCTCAAAAAACAAAACACTGTTCCGACAACTCAGATTTTATTGTGGGTTTCTAGACTTCCTACTTTGTTTCAGCAAGCATAGCATCCTATCAACCTGCCACATACGTTAAAATAAAGTCAATACATAAAATGTAAAGGTGAGTACACAAGTTTGAGTAGCATATAGTAGCGAAAAGCGTTTACGCATAACCAACATGTATCACGTAACGGGTGAAGCATGTAACTATCAAAACTATGTTCACACTTAACCACGAGACTGCGTTGTAGAGTTTGCGCGACACATGTTCAGCGAACACGTGAAGTAAAGAGTTGTGATCCCTAGCAACCCATGTCCACGACATGTGCTGAGTCCAAACTATAGTACTATCGTTGCTAGAGGCGGTAGAGTGTAACACTATCTAAGCATAGTACAAGCATTCAAAGTACACATATAACATGCGGGGGCTGTTAGCGTTGTAAAGTGTTTGCGTTGTGTGTTGTTGTGTTTTGATATAGAACGTATGTAACACCCAAAAATGCGTTAAAAGAAAATGGGTTCGAGTATACTCACAGTGCGTGTTTAAACAAGTAAACACAGACTTGAATTGGATTGAAGGGAGCGCGTGGGAGCTAGCCTGATCATAGAACAGTAGCGTAAGCGTTGAACATCGTGTAATTGAGTGTTGAATGTGTCAGTGTATCAAATGGTGATTCGGTCTAGTGAGTACAACCTATCCGATCAGATGCTCATCCGGACGGATGACCATTCAAACGGTTGGCTATTCGAATGAGTTGTGGTTGCTTGTAAATCGTTTTGAAAATTTGAAGTTTTCGTTGTAGCGATTAAACAAGCAATATATAGTATTGATGCCAAGTCATCCGGACGGATGGTCATTCGATTGGATGGCTATTCGATCGAGTGTGCGTGTTTTGGAACATTATTAAGTACTGAAAATAATAAGGGACATGTCACCTGGTCGTATGGTCATTCGATCAGATGGCCACTCGTGTCACACCCCGACCGCGTAAAACAACAAATCGCGGCGGAAACATCGGGGCGTGTCGTAACAGAATAAATTGTTTCATAACCATGGCATACAAAGTTGTATTTTATTTATCAAACAAGGGTGTCACATTGTCTTGAACAGTAAACAAAAGAGTTTATAACATAATTAAACATAGTCTAGCTTCATTTTAAGTCTCTAAGGCACAGGTCCGCCCTAGTGTCATGATCATCATCCTACGGAAAAGCACCTGAAAACACATGTGAAAATAGGTACGTCAGCATAAAAATGCCTGTGAGATACATAGGTTTGTGAAAATAGGATTCATGACTTGTATTTGAGAAAATGTTTAGTCATGAACCTTGTAATTTGCTTTGTCTTGTAAATCATTTGAAAAACGATAAGATCAGTTGATATGTATAAGTAAATGTAAGGTTAAATGAATAATCATGTAAAATGAGTTTGTATAAAATAAACTGTTTTGTAAAAACAATGTCTTGTGAAAAGTATGTTATGTATATAAAATGTATTATGTCTATACTGAAATGATTTAAATAACGTTACGCTATGTAATATTATACAAACACTTATATATAGGAAGTACCAGCGGCGTATCCACCATGTTTGTATCATATTACACACGTATCGTTACTCAAATCACTTACCCAAACAACCACCAATGTAACTTGTTCATGTACAAACCAATTGTCAAGTGTTATTGTGTAAACCATATCAAAATGTCAATGCCCAATGTAAATCACCAAATGTGTATATAAATGTCAAAATGCTTATGTTCAATGTAGATCATGTAATGTGTAACCAAAATGTCATGTATGGTAAGTGAAATGTATCAACTAAACCATATGTAAAATGCACAACAACAAGGTATTGAAGTAAAACACATTTTAAATCAAAGTCATGTTGTGTGTAACAAATGCATGTTATACTGATACAAACATTTATGCGGTATTGTTATAATGCATACATCCAAGCCTTGAGACTGTGGTGATAAACCCTTAAACAAATTAAAGGTTTATCTAAGTTATGTATATCGAATTCGGTCATTCCTTTCATCCCCATACCCAGGATGTCCGGAACGGGAGTTGTCAATTCCTATGGTACCACTACCTACTAACGAATGGCATGATCAATGTTAATGAATGTATTGTTCCATGTTAAACAAACCAAATGTCATAACAAAATGTAAGCATGTGAAAACAATGCTCTAAGTATGTAATCAAATGAACATACATAGCGTGAAATGTAATGTAAAACGATGTACTAAGTAATGCACACAATGGGCACACCTAGCATGAAATGTGATGTAAAACAATGTACTAAGTAATGCACACAATGGGCACACCTAGCATGAAATGTAATGTAAAACAATGTACTAAGTAATGCACACAATGGGCACACCTAGCATGAAATGTAATGTAAAACAATGTACTAAGTAATGCACACAATGGGCACACCTAACATGAAATGTAATGTAAAACAATGTACTAAGTAATGCACACAATGGGCACACCTAGCATAAGATGTAATGAAATCATGTACTATAATGTACTAACGAACATAGCATGTATATGATGTGAAAACAGGAAAGCATGAAAGTAACAAGTAGGCACATGTGTTTCACCCCAAAACAGTTTGGAAAACAGTAAAAGAGGGGTCTATGTACTCACTTGAGATTGCTCAGATGTCTTAAGATAAACACCAAATAATGCGAGAGATCTCGGAATCAAACGGCACCTAATATAGGTAACTATGTTAATAAACCGGACCTAAATCGGAAGATCAGATAGCATGAGGGTTTGTAAACCAAACGAGTATTGGGACTCGTGTAGTATGGTTGAACAAAGCCTACATACTAATTGAAACCTAACATAATTGTTTACGACCCATTACGACCCGTTTAGGTAGCTTATGCTACTTTAACGCGTCGTTCGCGTGAAACGCGTTCGGACCGCCTAACTAGCCCTATGACAAGTGTTATATGCCTAAACATGTTACATAATCAGTTATGTGACAAATATTTAGGTTACATATGCTTAATTACCAATTATACATGAAAAGGGTATTCTGCTAATTTACCTAAGGCATATAAACTACCTATCATACAACTACTTAAACGATGTGACCATAGGGTATAACCTCGGAAGGTTATTCCCTACCTACTATGGTCACCTAATGTGTTTGGTCGGATCCTAATGATCGACCAAATGGGTCGGGCTCGAGGTATAAGCGATTTATTAGATCGCTTACCCTACGACCCTAGACAACGTGGTAATCAGTAGGCATAGTCCCAAGGGACTATAACCAACGTGATTACACTCACGTTGCGAAGTTCAAACGAACTTCGCATTGACCATTACTGGTCAACGCTGGAAGTCAAACAAAGTTTGACTTTCTGACTCGAAAAGCAATAAAATAAGGAAAAGAACGAAAGAATACTTACGAAGGGTCCCCGAATGCTAACCTCGATTCAAAAATCTCAGGTATGAAACAATAGTTTCAACTTAGAGTTTCTCAAATAAAAGTTCTTGTGATTTTGAAGCATGGGGGGTGGGGTATTTATAGTATTCGGTCCACCATTAAGATCGTTTCATGGAAAACGTGCCTTAATCGTAACCGTACAAGTGTTGGCAAGTTGTGGTGCCTAAAAATGGTCCTTATCATCTGACTAAGCAATTTACAATGTCTGGGTGAGGATCAAACAGCTGCAATCTGCTGTGAAATTCATTTAATCTGGTCTGAAGGTGCCTCGCGGGCCGCCTGGGGATTTACAGGAACTGAGGCGGGCCGCCTAGCCCTTCTGATCAGAAAACAAGTTTCAGAAATTACAGTTTTGGTCCCTGCACGTGTTTAAGGCCATTTCCGACACTTCTAAGGCCCGTAAAGCCAACTTTAAGGCCCTAAAATGATGCCTAAACATTGTGGACATGAAACATGTTCAAAAATATGTCTGATGTCAGTTCGTTTGGTCGTACGAACGCGATGTTCGCTTAATTACGACGGAATGCGCATAAGGGCTAAAAACGATCCAAATGACGCGACGAATGGATTTTTCTTATGGCGAACACTAAAATATAATATAGTCATGCTTACATAAATTTTTGGATGTCCGGATGTATTCAGAACGTAAGTTATGCGCGAAAATGCAAACTTGTGCACTTTTTGACACTTTTAGTCCCTGAATGACCCAAAAGTTTATTTTAGCATACCGAACCCCTCAAAGCCTATTTCTAAGCTATGTAAAGGATATTTATGGTATGTTTAAATTATGGTTATGTTCCGGAATGTCTGTTCCAGTACGAATCGTCGTACTTTCGCAGTTTGTCAAGTTTAGTCCCTGTAAGCGAATTAACTTGTTTTTGCCATACCAAAGCCTTCAAAACTTATTTCTAAGTTATGTAAAGGTTATTTAAGGTATGTTGAGTATATGTTGATGTTTCGGAGTATTTCTCGCATTAAACTGAGTACGTTTACGCACCAGTTTGCGTATAACTCTCCAGAAAGCGATGTAGAGTTTGAAATTACATAAAAGTCAAAACATGAAAAATGTAAAACATAACAAAACAAACATTGGGATCAAGTAACATTGTTTTATTGATAATAGAACTGTTCACAATGATTACAAGCACAGTTGTTACAACTCGAGTGGGCGATCTGTTGTTTTGAAAATTTTAAGTTTTCAAGTTAAAAAGTTTGCGATTTAACGGAGACGGCGTGATGACGTGTCAAACAACGGAAACACACCAAGTCCAGCTCGTTCGATCGGATGGGAATCACCCCATTCGATCAGCCTAACTATTCTTGATGAAGTTTCATGTTCAACCCGTTAATCGGTCATCTCTCTGGTGGAAATCCGGTTTCATCCGGCTCTCAACTAGAAAGTGAGTAGAGAGTCTGAATGAGTATGGATTCATCGGGTTTTGTATAGAATGTTGAAGAAAAGTTGAAGAAAGTTGAAAACAGTTGAAAAATGTTGAAATCTTGTTGAGATTCAGGTTAAAACGTGTGGAAATCCTTTAGATCTGAACCAATCTTGATGAGATGATGTCACACAACAGTTTGCATAAGCAACCATGTGAGAACCATCTTCAAGAGGCCCAAAGCAGGTGATTTCAAGAAGACAACTAGTGATTTTCATGGAGAAGATGATGGAGAAGTGTGTAGTGATGATGATTGTGTGACAACTGTCAAAAATCCAGGTATCCGTACAATTGATTAACCATGATTAGTGCCTAATGACTGTGCTGAATTACAACTAACTACTTTTCGATTACTGCATCATACTTACATGTGCATCACATATTGCATAATGTCACATCATTTTACATGCAAACCATATTGACATAAATGATGCACAAAGCACAGTTAGCATAGTTAGCGGATGTCTCAGAAAAATGCTGACAGAACTCAGCACATAGACAGACAGTGTTTTGAGACCCAGTATGTGCCAGAGACCAAGTATTACACTAGTATAGTGTGTGGGAAAGTGAGGATCACAAAACTGCATTCCTAAGTGATAGTTTAAGTACCGGAAAGTGCCTAAAACTCACCCAAAGTGCTGAATTCAGCATAATTCAGCAAAAATCAGCATTTTAACAAGCTAGTATCATGCAAAATATGACTAGATGGTCCTGAATGCTTTCCTAAGTGTCGGGAATTAAAAGTGTCACAAAAGGGTACATAAAGAACACTAAACGGTATAGTTTAGCACTTTAACGAACCAGTATCTAACCGAACAACCGGACACTACCCGAAACACCAAAATTTACACTAGAAGCATTGTTTTAATGTTTCCAAGCTAGTTATGATCCCCGAACATCAAAACACCTCACATAAATATCTACTAACTAATGTATGTAACTAATACTTAAGATTAAACAAAATGGTAATTACTTGGTTAGGACCTAAGCTAATACCCCCCCCCCCCACCTATGTAATCGGCCCAAATGGCCCCACCATTAAGATTTTATGAGATTTAAATAATAGATCTTGTTGGGATGATTGGAACATAAGGACCAAGGGTTAATATGTTAGAATGGTTATAAGAAGAAACCTTGAGATCTAGAACTCATATCTTTCACACACTTACACACACTACTCTCCTCCCTCTCCTCTCCTCCATTCTCGGCCGAGAACAAGGCCACACACCACCACCTTCATTCTTTTGATCTCATCCATTCCATACTCATCACAAGGTGTAAGACGGTATACAAGTAAGCTTGGAGCTTTTGGAGATTGAAGGACCTCTTTCATTTGCTTTTATTCATCACATTCATCATCTTCATCTTCTTGAGTTTCATCCCTAGCCTTGTGCTAGTAGTAAGGCTCTTATAATCTCTTGTTACTTTTTATAATGTTGGATAAAAGATGATATATGTTGCTAATCATGAAGAACACTAATGAACAAGATGATAATCTCTAACATAAAGCTCACTAACATAAGAATACATATTGTTAAGTGTTGTTTTGCTTCTTGATGGGTGATTATTTGTGTTTGTGATGTTAGACATCATATGAAACTTACTAGATTGTGATTAAACACATGATCTAGCAAGTTGAGGTGATGATCTTGTGAAAGACCAAGATGATCATACTTTATGTTTCTCATGAACTTGAAAATAAAAATGATTTTGTGTATGATGAAGTACGAAGAATGTTAGAAGTCTTTTATAAAAGTAATTTTAAACATAGTTTTCTCAAGTAACCAAGTTCATTTTCAAGAATTACATAATCATAGATTTTAAAGAAACTAACCATGTTTTTAGTGGTGAATCAAGTATAGAAAAAATTGTTAACAAGAAAAATTCAAAAGAATGATTTTTAGAAGAATCATCTTGTAAGTTGTAAAGGACTAAATCTTTCAAGAAAGGGATTTACAAATAAATAACCAAACTTTAAAGGGTAACTAAGCTTACTAAACACATTAGTAAGTTACTACAAGTTTTTATAAAAGTTCAAGTTCATGTTGTTGTGTAAATTGCATGATTTTGGCACTTGGTAAGTGTTGATTGAATTGTTAATTGTTTGGAATGATTTTTTTAAAAGAAAATGATATGCTTTGAAAGCATGGAAACCTCCATTTTTAAGGGGAAACTATAGCAAAATTTTTGTAAAAATTAAATACTTAGAAAAAAATATTTTTAAACAAGTATTTACATGTATATTTTTTAACCATGATTTTCATACAAAGTTTGCCATGATTTTTATTACAAAAAGTATAAATGTTGGAGGTTGGTTTTTGTAAATAAAAATGACTAAATATGTATTTGAAATATATATATTTAGAAGACACATGTGTGTGATTATTTGTATACTTTGTGTATTAGTTATATTATTTAGGACTTGAAATAATATAACTTAACAAAATACCAAGAAATTACAATCCAAAATATTACAAAAAATCTCAAGGAATAAATACACAAGTTACTCACATAATATTGGGAAACCGAACGAAAGAATGTAACTTACAAAATATTCCGAAAATACATTTATAAATATATTTTTGGTAAATAATATTTTGGACACAAAGAAATGAAAATATGATTTTTATGATTATTGACGTGAGGTCGAAGTCTCAATCAAATTTAATCCAAATACTACTAATAGATAGCGGTAAGTGGGTATCGAACACAGGGAGTTTGTGGAATGTGTGTTATTTAGAAGTTTATCTAAATTGACTAAATTAAACTAATTGTAATAAAAGTAAAGTTCAAAAGTTGGATTGATTGATTTGCTTTGAAAAACTAAGATTACTAATGTGAATGCAAAAATGGAAGTTTTGGTTGTAAACAAATTAGAGACAAATCATTATCTTCAGTTTCTGATTTGCTTGACATTCATGCTATCATTCCACTAGAAAGAACTACATAGACATAGTTCATGTGTGATTAATTGCAGTGATGAAAGGGAACTAAGTACTCAGATTCCTAGAACGTGAGGTTGTTACCCGATGATCAATCAACCCTTACCCAAGTCTAACTATACCCATGATATCTCGATTGCCAATGGCACCAAGAACGTATGGTTTCTAATTAGTTCAACATAAGGATTAACAATTTACTAACAAACAATCACACACCATAACAAGTAATTCAATAACGAAAGAGATTGTTATTCTAGAAAAAAGGAATTCAAGCATAAAGTCTTACATAACCTTCCACCAAAGATAATCACAAAGTGCTTAGCCACTCATGGCTTGAATCAACATCATCACACAAGTCTTAATGTTCATAGGAATCACCAAACACAAACCGAATGATTGGAAATTGTCTTCAAGCACCCAAGAACAAGCAAAATCGTCTCCAAAATGATGTGTAATCGAATGGGAATGATTAGAGGTGAAAAGACACCATAAATCCGCATTAAAAGGTAGAAGTTACACATTTACGTAGGTCAGCGCCGTAAGCTACAGTGTCCACCGTATCTTACGGTGGCTTGGAATAGCTTACGGTGGCTTTAAACTGTCATACGGTGACAAAAAGTGCCAGTCAGCGCCGTAAGCTACGGCCCTTGCCGTAGCCTACGGCAGACTTCAACAGGAAAACTTGTTTTCAGCATAACTTTTTCGTTTCAACTCCATTTTCTTCACCGTTTTCGCCTACGTTCTCATAATTTCGTCCTCTATCATGCTATCCTTTTAATTCTTCAATTCCAAAAATTGATTTTTTTTCATTTATTCTCCGTGTTCCTTCCATTTTAAGCTCTCGTTTGTACCTGAAACACAAACAACCGTAGTTATCTAATTCTAGACAACTACCCGATTAAATGTAGTATTTTATTATCATTTATACCACTTAAGGGTTGTCCTACGGACTACCCGTCACATCCCCACACTTAACCGTTGCTTGCCCCAAGCAACCCGTTCAAAAACTATTTCCAAACCATAAGCGATCAATCATGCAAACCAAACTAAAATGTATCGTCCTTTTACTAACTGTTTATCACACCACAAGACACACCCCTCAAAATAACTCTCAGTGACAAGAAAAATTAGCACATAATGCTAAAACACTCAATGCATGTGTGATTGTGCGACAATAAGCTTGTATAAAAATCAAATCTCCTCCTATCAAATATTTAGCATGCTTATGAATCAAAAAGACTTATGGGTTGTAACGAGGCTATGTGTAAAGGTAGGAAATAATGCTTATGAATCAAAAAGACTTATGGGTTGTAACTTCTTCAACATTGTCAACTACTATTGCAACTAAATACTTCTTTTTTTGTATTTTTCTCATATTTTTCTCTTTCTTTTTTTCTTTTCTTTCTTCTTTTTTTTTTTCATTTTTTTCATAACACATTAAACTCAACAATATATACAAGAACATCAACAATCACAAACTAAATTCCTAAACCGGGTCGTCTCAATAGGTAAAGTTTTTTTGTAAGAAGTAGGTTTGGGTCACAACCGAATAGTATAAGGCGCAAACATGGCTTTCTAAAGACCAAACCCCCACCCCTCACAATACCAAGCTCATATATGTAACGTATGAGGTCCAACCCCCAATTCCCACACTCTCACATATTCGGACGAGGCTACCTAAAAATCCCTATCATTTTCACAAGCATGCTAACTCTAGGATTTAACAAGCATTCATGCACAAGTTCTATTAACACAATACACACACCGCCACTCAAAACAAGGAAAGCATATTTAATAATCATATGTGGCTCAAAAACTCACCAAGAAATGACTAGAAAGGGTGTCGGTGTGTCAAGTGAAACAATATCAAGTGTTCAAATTTCGACCATTTTTCGCTTGGTTCACAAATTTTAAAATTCTCAAAAATTTTCCCCTATCCCCACACTTGGGATACATTGTCCCAATGTATGGTTTTGAAGGGAAGATCGCTTAAACCCATTCAAACTTTTTTTTAAACTAAAGTAAACAAACTAACTACCAAAATTTCAAAGCTAAAGAACATAGCAAGACTAAGGAAAGAGTACATTGACCTGGTGAAGTTCACCACCTTCACACAAATATCCGCACATCTTCCCCACACTTGAATGTCACCATGGCCCTGAAACATAGAAAAATAAAAACAACAAGATCAATATAAAACCCCGGGTTGCCTCCCGAGCAGCGCTAAGTTTTGAGTCTTCAACCAGACCATGCCACCCCCGTTTATGGTGGCTCAAAGAATCGGTTCCTATCATCTCCCCCACTGTAGCTTGTCATTGGTTGAAATGCATCCATCAAATGTCCATTCGGTGGATAGTCAACTACATACCTGCTCGAACCCTCATACTTCTTTTCACACCCCGGTGGTTTGTTTGTTTTTATTCTTTGATGCACACTTTTCATATGGTTACTAGACTCTCTACCCTTCTCTTCAATAGGTTCATAACTAATCTCCCTAGTATGAACATCAAAGTACAACTTACGGTTCTTTTCGGTCATAGTAATGATCCCGTCTCTACAGTTGATTTGAGCACTTGCCGTATAAAGAAACGGTCGACCTAACATTACCCTTTGTTGTGATGCCATTTTGGTAGAAACATAATCTAAAACCAAAAAAGCCACCAGATAGTCGAATTCTCCCAACCGAATCATAACATTCTTAACCATTCCCCGTGGACACCTCCAACTTTCATCCGCCAAACTCACCATTGTGTCTATATCTTGAAGTGGACCGAAGTCGTACATATCGTATAGATCGCCTGGTAGCACACTCATACTCGCCCCGTAGTCCAATAATGCTTGAGGAATTTTTAATTTTCCCACTTGAATAGGCACGAGTGGTGCTCCATGCTCTTTGTCCGTTTCAACCTCGGCATCCCTTCCTATACCTGCACTCACTTGACAAGAAGATGTTAAAAATGTTTCATTGAATTCACTATTAGGAACGGTACTTACCACATTGATATTAACACTTTTAATGTTTTTGGGATTTGTCACCGTGTCACTTTGTAGTTGGCCTTTTGCTTTCTTCAATATTGCCACATCACTCGCAAGTTGACTCATTTGGGTAGTCAACGACTGAATTGCTTTATCACGGATTTCGTCTTTTCGAATGCGAGCATCATCAAGCTGATTCCTTCGTTGCATCTCAATTTGCATCGCCTTCAACATCTCCATTACTTTGTTTCCACCCGAAAAGCTTTGACCCGTTTGACATTGCCTTTGAAATCCTTGGTTTCCTTGGAAGTTCGGGTTGGCTTGATTTGAAGAATTCCCGTATCTAAAGTTCGGGTGATTTCGTAAACCGGGGTGGTAAGTATTGGAATTCATGTTGTAATTTCTACCACCCCCTCCTTGCCCTTGCAATGCAATCACCTCCTCATATTGCCCTTCCACTCCTTGGCAATTTTCAGCCGCATGCCCTATCTCATTACAAAGCACACAAACATTATAAATTTGATTAGAAGTTTGAACATTACCATCGTCTACTGTGTGCACTTGAGTTCGGGTAATGGCCGGTCGTGCTCTCCTTGTTGCTTGAGCTTTTCTTTTTGATGTGACCGCCATTTGTTCCAAGAATTCCCAATCATCATGCTCATAATTTGTGCCAAAAGTGCCATTTGTGATAGACATTAAATCGCGAGCATCTTTGGCACTTAACCCCTCATGGAAAGCATTCATCAATTCCCAAAGCTCAATCCCATAATGAGGACAATTCTTTATCATCATGTTAAAACGTTCAAAGGCCTCATGGAACATTTCACCTTGTTGTTGTTGAAAACTTCTCAACCCTTTCCTAGCATCATTTGTCTTTTGAGCGGTGTAAAATTCATCTAAAAAGATTTGTTGCATCTCCGCCCATGTATAGATAGATGCCAAAGGTAATGTGTAGAACCACTTTTTCGCCTTGTCTTCCAAAGAAAATTGGAATAGTACCAATTTGACATCGTCGGCCAAAAATCCTTGACTCCCAAGAGTGTTGCAAATCGAGTCATAAGCCTCCAAATGAAAATAAGGCTCCTCCGTTGCTAGACCCTTATACTTCGGCAAACTTTGCAATGAATTGGTTCTCACTTCAAACATCCTCCCTTGATTATTGTGAGGAATAACTACCGGTGAAGGATTGTGAGTAATTATCGGCCTAAAATGCGCTTCAATTGTCACACCCCGACCGCGTAAAACAACAAATCGCGGCGGAAACATCGGGGCGTGTTGCGACAGAATTAATTGTTTCAAATCCATGGCAAACAAAGTTGTATTTTATTTATAAACAAAGGTGTTACATTGTTTCAAACAGGAAATTTAAGAGTTCAGAACATAATTAAACATAGTCTATCTTCTTTTAAAGTCTCTAAGGCACAGGTCCGCCCTAGTATCATGATCAACATCCTATGGAAAAGCTCCTGAAAACACATGTGAAAATAGGTACGTCAGCATAAAAATGCCTGTGAGATACATAGGTTTGTGAAAATAAGATTCATGACTTGTGTTTGAGAAAATATTCCGTCATGAACCTTGTAATTTGATTTGTTTTGTAAATCACTTGAAAAACGATAAGATCAGATGATATGTATAAATAAGAGAATAGTGTATGGTTAAATGGATAACCATTGTAAACTGAGTTTGTATAAGATAAGTTGTTTGTAAAACAATGTATTGTGAAAAGTATGTTATTTGTATGAAATGTTCTATGTATAAAACTGAAATGATTCAAATAACGCTACGATATATAATACCATACAAACACTTATATATAGGAAGTACCAGCGGCGTATCCACCATGCTTGTATCATATTACACACGCATCGTTACTTAATCACTTAATCAAACCAAACCAAACAATGTAAAATGTTCATGTCAAGATGTAAATCATGTAAAAATGTCTATGTCAAATATCCAAGTCAAATGTCTATGTTTAAACCAATAGTCAAAAGTCCTTGTATAAACCATGTCAAATGTTGATAGTCCAAAAGTAGTCAAGTAATGTATAACCAAAATGATATGTATGGTAAGTAAAATAAGACTACTTAAACCATAAGTAAAAATGTACAAAACAAAGTATTTTGATTATATCAAAAAGTTATGTTTTGTAAAGTGATGCATGATACATTGATACGAACATTTATGTGGTGAGTTAACGCATACATTCAAGCCTTGAGACAGTCGGATAACCCTTTCAGTCAAGGTTATCAAAAGAATTGTATTCGGATTCAGTCATTCCTTACATCCAAACAAACCCGGGATGTCAGGAATGGGATTTGTCAAGTCCTATGGTACCACTACTTACTCCCGAGCGGCGTAGCAAATGTTAATGAACGTAATAAAGACCCGTTTGTGCAAACCAAATGTCATAGTAGTTGTATACATGTCATATGAAAACAATGTACTAAGTATGCTAAGTTAACATACAAAGTAGAAAAGTCTTGTAAATCAATGTGCTAGCATGCTATCAGTCAACATACGTAGCAGAAAGGTAATGTAAATCAATGTGCTAGCATGCTATCAGTCAACATACGTAGCAGAAAGGTAATGTAAATCAATGTGCTTAGCATGTTATCAGTCAACATACATAGCAGAAAAGTCATGTAAATCAATGTACTATAATGTACTAACAAACATAGTCGGTATATGATGTGAAAACAGGAAAGCATGAAAGTAACAAGTAGGCACATGTGTTCCACCCCAAAACCGTTTGGAAAACAGTAAAAGAGGGGTCTATGTACTCACTTGAGATTGCTCAGATGTATAAAGATAATCACCAAGTAATGCTAGAGATCTCGGAATCAAACGGCACCTAATATAGGTAACTATGTTAATAACCGGACCTTAATCGGATGATTGGATAGAATGAGGTTTCGTAAACCAAACGAGTGTAGAGACTCGTGTCATTTGGTTTAACAAAGCCTACATACTAAATGAAACCTAACATAATTGTTTACGACCCATTACGACCCGTTTAGGAAGCTTATGCTACTTTAACGTGTCGTGCGCGTGAAACGCGTTCAGACCGCCTAACTAGTCCTATGACAAGTATTATATGCCTATACATGTTACATAATCAGTTATGTGACAAAGGTTTAGGTTACATATGCTTAATTACCAATTATACATGAAAAGGGTATTCTGGTAATTTACCTAAGGCATATAAACTACCTATCATACAACTACTTAAACGATGTGACCATAGGGTATAACCTCGGAAGGTTATTCCCTACTTACTATGGTCACCTAATGTATTTGGTCGGATCCTAATGATCGACCAACTGGGTCGAGTTCGAAGGTATAGGCGATTTATTAGATCGCCTACCCTACGACTCTAGACAACGTGGTAATCAGTGGGCATAGTCCCAAGGGACTATGACCAACGTGATTACACTCACGTTGCGAAGTTCAAACGAACTTCGCATTGACCATTACTGGTCAACGCTGAAAGTCAAACAAAGTTTGACTTTCTGACTCGAAAAGCAGTAAAAATAAGGAAAAGAACGAAAGAATACTAACCCAGGGTCCCCGAATGCTAAACTCAATTCGAAAATCTCAGGTATGAAACAAATGTTTCAACTTAGAGTTTCTCAAAGTGAATTTCTAGTGATTTTGAACAAAGGGGGTTGGGTTATTTATAGTTTTTGGTCCACCGCTAGGATCGTTTCTTGGAAAAGGGGAAAAGATCTAGTCCGTACACTTGTTGCAAGGTTATGGAAGCTTAATTCCATCCTTATCTAGTGACTAAGCAAGTGAAAACATGTGGTGGAGGATTAAACATGTGCAAACAGCCTGTTTTAAAAACTCTGCATCTGGTCAGAAGACCCCCTGCGCATCGTAGGGCAAAAGTCCCTGCGCATCGTAGGGGTGAAGTTTGGCAGATTTACAGTTTTGGTCCCTGAACTGTATTTAGGCCATTTTTGACACGTTTAAGGCCCGTTAACCCCATTTCAAACCTCTAAAATGAAGTTAAAGTATAGGGAACTTAAAATGTGTTCAAAAATATCTCAGATGTCGGTTCGTTTAGCCGTACGAACGCGATGTTCGCTTAATTACGACGGAATGCGCACAAGCGCGAAAAACGATCCAAATGACGCGACGAATGGATTTTTCTTAAGGCGAACACTAAAATATAATATAGTCATGCTTACATAAATTTTTGGATGTCCAGATGTATTCAGAACGTAAGTTATGCGCGAAAATGCAAACTTGTGCACTTTTTGACACTTTTAGTCCCTGAATGACCCAAAAGTTTATTTTAGCACACCGAACCCCTCAAAGCCTATTTCTAAGCTATGTAAAGGATATTTAAGGTGTGTTTAACTTATGGTTATGTTCCGGAATGTTCGTTACAGTTTAAATTGACATACCTTCGCAGTTTGTCATATTTAGTCCCTGTAAACGAATTAACTTGTTTTTGCCATACCAATGCCTTCAAAACTTATTTCTAAGTTATTTAAAGGTTATTTAAGGTATGTTGAGTATATGATGATGTTCCGGAGTATTTCTCGCATTAAACTGAGTACGTTTACGCACTAGTTTGCGTATAACTCTCCAGAAAGCGATGTAGAGTTTGAAATTACATAAAAGTCAAAACATGAAAAATGTAAAACATAACAAAACAAACATTGTGATCAAATAACATTGGTTTATTGATAACAGAACTGTTCATAGTGATTACAAGCACAGTTGTTACAGTCTCCCCTACTTGTGGAAATTTCGTCCCGAAATTTATTTAGAGGAAACTCGTGGAAAAAGATGTGGGTATTTCGCCTTCATTTGGTCTTCGCGTTCCCAAGTAAACTCAGGTCCACGTTTAGCTTCCCAGCGAACTTTGACCAAAGGAATGCGCTTGCGTTTAAGCCACTTGACTTCACGTTCCATGATTTCCACTGGTTTCTCAACAAATTTCAGTGTTTTGCCAACACGAATTTCGTCAAGCGGTATGGAGTAGTTCTCATCAGCTGTACACTTCTTGAGATTTGATACGTGAAAAGTTGGATGAACATTTCCCAGTTCCGGAGGTAACTCAAGTCTGTAGGCTACCTTTCCGATTCTTTCGACGATCTTGAATGGTCCAACGTATCTAGGTGCAAGTTTTCCTTTCTTTCCAAATCTGATCACACCTTTCCAAGGTGAGACCTTAAGTAATACTCGATCACCGACTTGAAATTCAAAGGCTTTGCGTTTTGGGTCCGCGTAAATCTTCTGACGGTTTCTAGCTGCCTGAAGGTTATCACGAACTTTCTTGACCTTGTCAGTTGTCTCTAAAATGAGGGCAGGTCCAATAAGTTGAGCCTCGCCAATCTCATTCCAGCAGACTGGTGAACGACATTTTCGACCATAGAGAGCTTCGAAAGGAGCCATTCCGATGCTAGTGTGATAACTGTTGTTGTAGGAGAATTCAATCAATTTAAGATGTGAATCCCAGCTACCACCAAAATCGATCACACAAGCTCTAAGCATATCCTCCAGAGTCTGGATTGTTCTCTCAGATTGACCATCCGTTTGCGGATGATAAGATGTGCTCAGATTAAGTTGGGTTCCCATAGCAGATTGCATGGTTCTCCAAAAATGAGAAGTGAAACGAGCATCTCTGTCAGAAATGATGTTCAAAGGAACACCATGTCGAGCCACAATTTCATCTACATAGATTTGAGCAAGTCTGTCAGTAGGAAAATCCTCGCGGATTGGCAAGAAATGTGCTGACTTTGTAAGACGATCAACGACTACCCAGATGGCATCATGACCTTTCTTTGTGCGCGGGAGTTTGGTAACAAGATCCATAGTAATGTTTTCCCATTTCCAAACTGGGATCTCTGGTTGCTCCAATAAACCAGAAGGACGCTGATGTTCAGCCTTAACCTTAAGACAAGTAAGGCATTTGGATACGTATAAGGCAATGTCTTTCTTCATACCAGGCCACCAATAGTGAATACGAAGATCCTTATACATTTTATCTGAGCCCGGATGAATAGAATAACGAGACTTATGGGCTTCATCCATAAGCAAGGCACGAAGATCATCCTGGCTTAGGACCCACAAACGGTCCATGAAGTAATATGATCCATTGTCCTTCAGTTCCAGAGCAGGTGTTATGTGATAAGGAAACTCCTTATCCATCAATCCTTGTGAAACACAAGATTGTTGAGCTTGAGAAATGCGTGCTTGAATATCGGATCGAGCTTGAATAACAGATTGAACACGTACACAATGAAGCTTAGTACGTTCCTTACGACTCAATGCATCAGCTACGACATTCGCCTTACCAGGATGGTAGCGAATTTCGCAGTCATAGTCGTTTAAAAGCTCAACCCAACGTCGCTGCCTCATGTTGAGTTCTTTCTGATTGAAGATATGCTGGAGACTTTTGTGGTCAGTGAAAACCACACATTTTGTACCGTACAAATAGTGTCTCCAGATCTTTAGAGCGAAAACAACTGCACCCAACTCAAGATCATGAGTGGTGTAGTTCTTCTCATGTATCTTCAACTGCCTTGATGCATAGGCTATGACTTTGTTCCTTTGCATCAGAACACAACCAAGACCCAATTTCGATGCATCACAATACACGACAAAATCATCATCACCCTCAGGCAATGATAGAACAGGCGCATCGCAAAGCTTCTGCTTCAAGTGTTGAAAAGCTTCCTCTTGTTTGTTTCCCCAATAAAAGGGCATTTTCTTCTGAGTTAGAGCAGTTAGAGGAACTGCAATTTTCGAGAAGTTTTCTATGAAGCGGCGATAATAACCCGCTAGACCAAGAAAAGAACGAACTTCAGTAGGAGTAGAAGGTGTATCCCAATCCTTAATCGCACTGATTTTGGAGGGATCTACATGAATACCTTGTTCGTTGATAATGTGCCCCAAAAATTGAACTTCTTTAAGCCAAAATTCGCACTTGGAGAATTTGGCGAAAAGTTGCTCTTTCTTTAGGAGTTCCAGAGTAAGACGAAGATGTTGCTCGTGATCAGCTCGCGTCTTAGAGTAAATCAAGATGTCGTCAATAAAAACAATGACGAACTGATCCAAATAAGGTTTGCAGACCCTATTCATTAAGTCCATGAAAACAGCAGGAGCATTAGTCACACCGAATGGCATGACTGTGAACTCATAGTGCCCATACCGAGTACGGAACGCTGTCTTAGGAATATCTTCTTCATGCACCCGAAGTTGATGATATCCGGAACGTAGATCAATCTTCGAGAAATAAGAAGCGCCTTGTAACTGATCAAAGAGATCATCGATGCGAGGTAGGGGATATCGATTCTTGATGGTAAGCTTGTTAAGCTCACGATAATCGATACACATCCTAAAGGATCCATCCTTCTTCTTAACAAAAAGAACGGGAGCACCCCAAGGTGAAAAGCTAGGACGGATAAAACCTTTATCAGAGAGCTCCTGAAGCTGTTTAGACAACTCTTGCATCTCAGATGGTGCAAGACGATATGGAGCTCTGGCAACGGGATTTGCACCAGGTACGAGATCAATGCGGAACTCGACTTGGCGTGCTGGAGGTAGACCAGGTAAATCTTCAGGGAATACTTCAGAATAATCCCGAACGACAGGAATATCTGAAATAGACTTACCCTTGCCTTTATCTTCTGTAACATGTGCTAAGAAAGCCACATAGTTCTTCCGCAGATACTTCCGAGCTTTAAAGCAAGACATGAGTTTGAGACCAACGGTAGGCTTCTCACCTTGAACCTGCAGAATCTCGCCTGTCGAAAGCGGCACACGAACAATCTTCTCAGAACAAACTATCTCTGCGTGATGCTTAGATAACCAATCCATACCCACAATGACGTCGAAGCTTCCAAGTTGCATAGGCGTGAGATCGATAGGAAAAAGATGATCGTTAAGGTTCAACTGGCAGTTGCGTAGAACAGAATTAAGAATAATGGGTTCACCACTAGCAACCTCTACTGTCAAAGATTTACTTAGTTTCGTTCTAGACACGCGAAGCATAGGCTCAAAAGATAATGACACGAAACTCTTATCGGCACCCGAATCAAAGAGAACAGATGCAGGCTGATTATTAATAAAGAACGTACCGTTCACCACGTTATCATCCGCCTGTGCCTCTTGGGCATTCATGTTAAAGACTCGGCCTCGAGCCGGAGCCTGATTCAGATTTTGGTTCTGGTTGACTAGCCTTGGGCACCGGTTCCTGTAGTGGGTCAGATCCCCACAATTGTAGCACGAACCAGGAGGAAAATGAGGTCGTGCAGCTTGGCCCTGTTGCGGGGCAGGAGGCTGAGCAACCTGTTGAGCTTGGTTACGAACTGCCTGGTTCTGATTGACAGGAATGCGGCAGTCGACAGCAAGATGACCAGATCTTCCGCAGTTGGTGCACTGACGACACTGGAGATGTGGTTGGTGATGGCCGTTACACCTGTTGCACAAAGGTGCATTGCCAAAATAAGTCTTCTTGGCAGGTGGTTGCGCAGGCTGATTTGGTGCAGCTTGAGCCTGTGCAGTAACAGCAAAATTTTGGGCACCCTTTCGCTTCCTTGATTTCTTTGATGCTTCACCTTCCTTACCCTTACCCTTATTCTTGTTTTTCTCAGAATTAGTCTCCTTCTTTTTATCACCCTTGCGGGTGAGTTTACCCTTCCTGACTAGAGTCTCAGTGAGGGTAGCAGACAACTCGATAGCTTGGCGAAGGGTAGTAGGATTAACACCAGTCAAAATCTCCAGAATAGAATCGGGTAGCCCATCAATATACCTCTCGATCGCTTTATCCGGAGGGGTAACCATGGTGGGACACAATAGACTGAGTTCTTCAAAACGATCCGTGTATGCACGGTGTTCAGCCCCATCTTGCTTTAAGTCATCAAACTCTCGTTCCAAAACTCGAATTTCATGACGGGGACAAAACTCCTTCATCATGAGAGCCCGAAGCTCTTCCCATGTTTGTGCCAACGCCACTTCGGCACCCTTATCGCGCTTAATACCATTCCACCAGGTAAGCGCTCGCTTCTCAAACACGCTTGAAGCAAATTCAACCCTACGCGCATTCTGACACTGCACGTGTAAGAATGTGCTCTCGATACTTTCAAACCACCGTAGGAGCGCAGTTGCTCCTTGCGACCCAGAAAACTTAAGCGGCTTCGCAGAATTGAAATTCTTGAAATTACAGTGTGCGTTATTGTTGTTGTTATTGCCGTTGTTGTTAAATATATCGTGGACTTGAGTTACAACACCGGGAAGTACAGCAGCCACTTGTTGAGAAACCAGGGCTGCGATCTCTTCAATAGTAAAAGTTCGAGGATCGCGTCGAGGAGGCATTCTAAAAGAGGAAAACATGAAAGAAAGCGAGTGAGATGATTGGATGAAAAGAATGAGATGAAACAAAATCAACAAGAGCAAAGATGGTGGTCATTCGTCCGTATCACAGAGCAAACAAACAACACACAGTGACTAATCAAAGTAAATGGGTCAAAAATAATGTATAATGAAGACATGCTCGCCTATAAGTGAACACTCATCCCAAGAATTCCCAGGTAAGCACAACTGGTCTCGCGTCTGATGAGATGTATACGAAGTGCTTGCCTAGACAGAAAACCCAGAATACAGGCATTCACCCTTCCAGTTTGCACATGTTCACATTATTTAAAACCCAAAACGTTTGACGGTATTTTGAAAATTTGAAGGCACAAGGCCAAAAACCAAACTGAAAAGGGGTTCAAAACCATATAAAAGAGAGTTCAAAACCTTACAATAGAGGGTTCAAAACCTTGTAATAATTTATTCAAAAACAGATGATTGTTTTTCAAAAATCGTTTCGGAAAAATTTTGGTTCCTTGTTTTGATAATCACCTAAGGATAGGTGATGTACATGTTTTAAGATCTAAACACAAATAATTTGTGTTAGGGTCCTAGAAAAGTTATAGTCTAGGTCAAAGCATCACTAATAACCTAATTCCCTATAACCATTGGCTCTGATACCAACTCTTCTGTCACACCCCGACCGCGTAAAACAACAAATCGCGGCGGAAACATCGGGGCGTGTTGCGACAGAATTAATTGTTTCAAATCCATGGCAAACAAAGTTGTATTTTATTTATAAACAAAGGTGTTACATTGTTTCAAACAGGAAATTTAAGAGTTCAGAACATAATTAAACATAGTCTATCTTCTTTTAAAGTCTCTAAGGCACAGGTCCGCCCTAGTATCATGATCAACATCCTATGGAAAAGCTCCTGAAAACACATGTGAAAATAGGTACGTCAGCATAAAAATGCCTGTGAGATACATAGGTTTGTGAAAATAAGATTCATGACTTGTGTTTGAGAAAATATTCCGTCATGAACCTTGTAATTTGATTTGTTTTGTAAATCACTTGAAAAACGATAAGATCAGATGATATGTATAAATAAGAGAATAGTGTATGGTTAAATGGATAACCATTGTAAACTGAGTTTGTATAAGATAAGTTGTTTGTAAAACAATGTATTGTGAAAAGTATGTTATTTGTATGAAATGTTCTATGTATAAAACTGAAATGATTCAAATAACGCTACGATATATAATACCATACAAACACTTATATATAGGAAGTACCAGCGGCGTATCCACCATGCTTGTATCATATTACACACGCATCGTTACTTAATCACTTAATCAAACCAAACCAAACAATGTAAAATGTTCATGTCAAGATGTAAATCATGTAAAAATGTCTATGTCAAATATCCAAGTCAAATGTCTATGTTTAAACCAATAGTCAAAAGTCCTTGTATAAACCATGTCAAATGTTGATAGTCCAAAAGTAGTCAAGTAATGTATAACCAAAATGATATGTATGGTAAGTAAAATAAGACTACTTAAACCATAAGTAAAAATGTACAAAACAAAGTATTTTGATTATATCAAAAAGTTATGTTTTGTAAAGTGATGCATGATACATTGATACGAACATTTATGTGGTGAGTTAACGCATACATTCAAGCCTTGAGACAGTCGGATAACCCTTTCAGTCAAGGTTATCAAAAGAATTGTATTCGGATTCAGTCATTCCTTACATCCAAACAAACCCGGGATGTCAGGAATGGGATTTGTCAAGTCCTATGGTACCACTACTTACTCCCGAGCGGCGTAGCAAATGTTAATGAACGTAATAAAGACCCGTTTGTGCAAACCAAATGTCATAGTAGTTGTATACATGTCATATGAAAACAATGTACTAAGTATGCTAAGTTAACATACAAAGTAGAAAAGTCTTGTAAATCAATGTGCTAGCATGCTATCAGTCAACATACGTAGCAGAAAGGTAATGTAAATCAATGTGCTAGCATGCTATCAGTCAACATACGTAGCAGAAAGGTAATGTAAATCAATGTGCTTAGCATGTTATCAGTCAACATACATAGCAGAAAAGTCATGTAAATCAATGTACTATAATGTACTAACAAACATAGTCGGTATATGATGTGAAAACAGGAAAGCATGAAAGTAACAAGTAGGCACATGTGTTCCACCCCAAAACCGTTTGGAAAACAGTAAAAGAGGGGTCTATGTACTCACTTGAGATTGCTCAGATGTATAAAGATAATCACCAAGTAATGCTAGAGATCTCGGAATCAAACGGCACCTAATATAGGTAACTATGTTAATAACCGGACCTTAATCGGATGATTGGATAGAATGAGGTTTCGTAAACCAAACGAGTGTAGAGACTCGTGTCATTTGGTTTAACAAAGCCTACATACTAAATGAAACCTAACATAATTGTTTACGACCCATTACGACCCGTTTAGGAAGCTTATGCTACTTTAACGTGTCGTGCGCGTGAAACGCGTTCAGACCGCCTAACTAGTCCTATGACAAGTATTATATGCCTATACATGTTACATAATCAGTTATGTGACAAAGGTTTAGGTTACATATGCTTAATTACCAATTATACATGAAAAGGGTATTCTGGTAATTTACCTAAGGCATATAAACTACCTATCATACAACTACTTAAACGATGTGACCATAGGGTATAACCTCGGAAGGTTATTCCCTACTTACTATGGTCACCTAATGTATTTGGTCGGATCCTAATGATCGACCAACTGGGTCGAGTTCGAAGGTATAGGCGATTTATTAGATCGCCTACCCTACGACTCTAGACAACGTGGTAATCAGTGGGCATAGTCCCAAGGGACTATGACCAACGTGATTACACTCACGTTGCGAAGTTCAAACGAACTTCGCATTGACCATTACTAGTCAACGCTGAAAGTCAAACAAAGTTTGACTTTCTGACTCGAAAAGCAGTAAAAATAAGGAAAAGAACGAAAGAATACTAACCCAGGGTCCCCGAATGCTAAACTCAATTCGAAAATCTCAGGTATGAAACAAATGTTTCAACTTAGAGTTTCTCAAAGTGAATTTCTAGTGATTTTGAACAAAGGGGGTTGGGTTATTTATAGTTTTTGGTCCACCGCTAGGATCGTTTCTTGGAAAAGGGGAAAAGATCTAGTCCGTACACTTGTTGCAAGGTTATGGAAGCTTAATTCCATCCTTATCTAGTGACTAAGCAAGTGAAAACATGTGGTGGAGGATTAAACATGTGCAAACAGCCTGTTTTAAAAACTCTGCATCTGGTCAGAAGACCCCCTGCGCATCGTAGGGCAAAAGTCCCTGCGCATCGTAGGGGTGAAGTTTGGCAGATTTACAGTTTTGGTCCCTGAACTGTATTTAGGCCATTTTTGACACGTTTAAGGCCCGTTAACCCCATTTCAAACCTCTAAAATGAAGTTAAAGTATAGGGAACTTAAAATGTGTTCAAAAATATCTCAGATGTCGGTTCGTTTAGCCGTACGAACGCGATGTTCGCTTAATTACGACGGAATGCGCACAAGCGCGAAAAACGATCCAAATGACGCGACGAATGGATTTTTCTTAAGGCGAACACTAAAATATAATATAGTCATGCTTACATAAATTTTTGGATGTCCAGATGTATTCAGAACGTAAGTTATGCGCGAAAATGCAAACTTGTGCACTTTTTGACACTTTTAGTCCCTGAATGACCCAAAAGTTTATTTTAGCACACCGAACCCCTCAAAGCCTATTTCTAAGCTATGTAAAGGATATTTAAGGTGTGTTTAACTTATGGTTATGTTCCGGAATGTTCGTTACAGTTTAAATTGACATACCTTCGCAGTTTGTCATATTTAGTCCCTGTAAACGAATTAACTTGTTTTTGCCATACCAATGCCTTCAAAACTTATTTCTAAGTTATTTAAAGGTTATTTAAGGTATGTTGAGTATATGATGATGTTCCGGAGTATTTCTCGCATTAAACTGAGTACGTTTACGCACTAGTTTGCGTATAACTCTCCAGAAAGCGATGTAGAGTTTGAAATTACATAAAAGTCAAAACATGAAAAATGTAAAACATAACAAAACAAACATTGTGATCAAATAACATTGGTTTATTGATAACAGAACTGTTCATAGTGATTACAAGCACAGTTGTTACATCAATGCCCCTCGCATGTTCTCTAAGATGTCTTCTTGGTACACCCAACCGATCCCTTGGACGAATAGGACCCATTGGCCTTTGCATAGGCCCTTGTGGTACATGAGGTTGAAATTGTTGTGGTGGCATCGGTGGATGTTGAATTGGCCTTTGGAATTGAGGTTGTACGTTTTGTGGACGAACTTGTTGCAATGGTATAGGATGTTGCACTTGTGGTCCTTGTGGCCTTGGCCGAATATGTTGTGGTATAAGTTGTTGTTGAGGCATTCCTTGAGTTTGGCCTTGTATGTAAGCAAATTCCCCATGATCTCTGTTGGATCTGAGTTTCTTTTTGATTGTATTTTCGTTTGAAATTAAGATGGAAATGAAAGAGTTGTGCAGCGGAATTATAATGAAAACAAACTTTGCATACAATCAAATGAGAGTAATACTTTTATCAAACATCTTTACACAATGAATTGAAAGATTGAATTTATTTCAACACCGATTACAATGATTGATGAATGAATGCAAACTCCCCCTCAGCCAGAGCTCAGTAGTTTGTTCGTGCAAAGAAGACGATGTGGTGAAAGAGCTAATAGAACAGTACAAAGTACTGAACTATTTATAGGCACTTGCAAACCACTGAGCATCTTAGCTGACGTCACCATGAAAGTGACATCTAACCTCCTAACAAACTCTAACCTCTGATCTATAAACACTGATGTACTAAACTACTGCTATTACATTACATTACATTACATTACATAAAAGACACTTAAACAGCTGCTGCATTCTTCCACTGCTGTGAACCCAGCAGTGCTTGTCCGGATCAGCAGTACTTGACTCAAGGCAGTAGATTGAGTCAGCAGAGCTTTGGTCTTCCATCAGTCTTTAACATTTGGCAGTAGATGCAAGGCAGCAGTTGTGAATCAGCACTTGGTAAGATCAGTAGATAGGAGGTCAGCAGATACAAAGCCACTTTCAAGGGGAGAGATTTGCATGAACTAACTGTAATCGTCTGCTTATTCCGGATCCACTGCTCTGATCCAGTTTTGGCTTTAATTATCTGTTCCTCTGATAGGGTTCAATCCCAACAATCTCCCCCTGGAACAGATAATGCCAAAACTCTTCATTATTTGTGGAATTCTTTATTGCCTCATCAACAGCTCCCTTATCTGACCTTTAAATTGTAATTCAAAGTCTAGGGCATCTGTATCTTCATCATCCCTGCTAAGTGGAAGATCAAGGAGATCCTGCAAATCTTCAAGACTCAGGCCAAGAGCTTGTTCCCTTGATATTTTCTCCACTACTCCACCAGACTTGAGCAAAGTCAATACGCAGGTCTGTTTGTCAGTTTCCCACTTTTGTATTTTTGAGCCTGGTGGGTTTCTTGGGAGATGTTTATTTGCAGAAGTATTTGGAGAGGCTGGCCTATTCATGACTGGCTGAGCAGTACTTGCAGATTGTTCCAATTCAAGATCTTCTTTTATCATTACTTTCGTGCCTGCTTTTACAATGGCATCTCCAGCTAATAGATCTTGAATAGTTTCCATGCTAAACTGGTTTTTGCTCCTTCTTTTGTAGATGGCAGCACCAGCTGGAGCAGTGGTTCTTTTGACTTGCAGCTTTGGTGGTCTTTTTGAGACCTCTGCTTTGGAATAGTCAGGCTTTTGTGGAACTCTTGGATCTTTCTTTCTTAATTGTTCCAACTTTTTGTAAGTAGCCCTGACCACATCTTCTTTCCATCTAGCAACTTGTCTTTTGTTTCCATAATCAGCTGCTACCAGTTCCTCTTTCATTCTCCTCAGCTCTTCCTGTTTGTCAGGTACATTCTTTCTGAACTTTACCCAGTTAGGAGGAGTGTGAGTGACTTTCCTGTTTATCATGTCTTGAATTCTTGCTGCTTCATTTTCAAGTTCAGGAATAGTCCACTCTTTGTACATGTATCTCTCTCCTTTGTACTTCTTGTGAGCCATAATGCTTTCAATGTAGTCTTTCTTCAGAGTTTCAGCAGCTCTTTCAGAAATTTGTTGACTAACATTTTTTGCAAATTGCTCTAGGGATCTGACTTGTGTGAGCAAATATTGACTTCTCTGTGCAATTTCTTTATCAGATTTCCCTTGTGTGTTTTTCTTTGAGATATCCTCTGCTTGCTTGGCCTTGATTTCCAAATATTCATCAACATTTTTAGGCCAGGGATATCCTTTTATTGATGGCAAACTCCTTTTGGCAGGGTCATCCTCAAGGTAAAAGGATTTTATTTCTTCTCTAACAGCTGCTAATTCAAGAGGAAATTGAACACCTGCAGGAGGTAAGGGCTTGTACATTTTGACTGAAGAGAGAGGAACAGGTTTTGGAATTGTGACAAGTGCTAAAGATTTTGAAGATGTTTGTGGTGGTGAATTGTCATCATCTTTGAGAATTAGTCTTCTCCTTTTTGTAGGAGGGACTGATGATGTTTTGGATGGAACAGTGGTGGTAGATGTAGTGGCAGTGGATTGTGATTGACTAACAGCTGTTGAAACAACTGGTGTTTCAACCACTGTTGTCATTACAACAGATGTTATAACATCTGCTGTCTTCTGCTGTATGTCAGCAGGTGTTGTTTTTGGTGGTGATGATGATAAAGCAGTGGATGTTGTGTGTGTTGATGGAACAACTGTTTGGCAAGCAATAGTTTTTGTAACTCCTGTTGCATCAGCTGTTTTGTATGGTGGTTTTTGAGCAGACTTTGAACGTCTGGTTGAAATGGATTTGGGTTGCCTCACTTTTCTAGTAGGCTTCTTCTTTTCCTCAACAGGATTTTCATGATCCTTTGACCCAGAAGTACCCTGATCTGGATGATCCATTCTGTCCACCCTGGCTTTCTTTTTTGCCTCTCTATCCCTTTTTACACTTGCAACTGCTTCTGCTAGTGCATTTGTTGTCACATCAATTTTCTTGCTGCCATCTGGCAAAGGGATCTTTTTGGTCATGTTTGAATTTTCTGGTTCAAGATAGAGACCATCCTCTATACCCTTCCTTTTCCACTCCTTAATTTTCTCCCCCTTTTTGGCATTATCTTCTGGGAGTTGATAAATGTAGCGGACTTTTGGAGGAGCAGTGCCAGTGGTTTGCAAGATCTGAGTTTTGAGAGCCTTTAAATCAGCCTGAGTGTTCTTGAACCTTGACTCCATTGCATTTCTCAGCTGTTGTACATGTTTTTCATGTTGCTGATCTGCTAATTGTGCTTGTTGTTGGAGAAAAGATTGAAATAGATTCCAGAGCTCATTTGTAGCAGGTGCCCTTTGTGGAGCAGGTGCTTGAGGTGGAACAGCAGTTGATTGTACCTTCTGAACTTGTAACACCTGTTGTAGCATATCTTTGAGTTCTGCAACAGAGTTATCAAGCTTTGCAATACGATCCGTCAATTTCTGGTACTTTAAACCATCACCCAAGTTAATGGGATCATCTGATTTCCCACTAGCAGTGGTTTTATCAGTGGTAGATGTAGGGAATATACTCCAAACATTAACTACTGATGCCCCTTTTTCTTGGTACTGGGGTCTTCTTCCTTCAACACTTGACTACCTTTTGATGTTGCCAGTAGGATAAATAAATCCACTGGTGGTTGGCAGAGGTGCTATAAAAGGAATTGCCTCCAAGGAAGTCTTATGAATGTAACCACTGTCCAAATGTAACCGAGTGGGTGTAACAGTTGTAATGGCTGCTTCACTTGGATTACCACCAAGAGTTACTTGTAACTCAAGGGGTGTAACCTCCTCAGGTTGTGTTGGTGGGTTAGCAAAGTTTGATACATCAGACCCAGTCAGTTGTTGAGGTATATTCTCATTAATAGGTGATTGAGAAGGACTGGATAATGCCTGGTTCAAATCAATTGCATCCAACAGTGGTTTTATTGGTGAGGGAATTTTGGATGTGAGGATTGGTGTAGAAATAGGATGTGTCCCGGGCATTGGACTGTGGATGATAGAAATGAGTGTTTCCAGAGCATCATGATGTGGAGGCCCTATTTGTACAACCTGTTCTTTTTGTGAAGAAACAGGAGGAGTTTCGGTTATGGTTTGAGATATTTGTACCAACTGCTGTGAGGAAGTAGCAGCAGTGGTTTCTTGTGACTTTTGTGTTGTCACTGGCAGACGCTCTGGTATCTCATCCTCCAGAGATGCCGCTTTGATGGTTTTGGGGGGGGGGGGGTTGTGTTTTTCTTTTTGTTGGTTTTTTGGTGAGTTTAGGTGTGGGTTTCAAAGCAGTTGTGCTGCTGCTTTGATCACCTTGAGCAGTGGGCTCAGCAGCAGATACCTGAGGAGCAGTTGTAACTGCTAAAATTTGCTCAGGCACCTCTGCTTGTGTTTTGCAAGGTGCTAACATTCTTGAAAAAGTTTCAGTTGTTAAACTGTTTATTTGAGTAGAATCACCTTGGTTTATTACAGCTAAATCATCCTTACTGAATTTCTTTGCAAAATAGTAACTTAAAAACCTTGGAAACAGTAAGAATGATTTTGTTTCAACATTATTAACCAAATCTTTAAAAATTTCCCGAGAATAGTTAAAATTTTCTCCTTGAAGAATTGCATATCCCAGATTTTGAATCTTTAAAGGGATTTCATTGAAAGAAGTGGTTTTATTTGAAACACATAGTAGGAGGGTATGAAATAAAAATCTGGTTGCAGAAGGAAAATAACCTTTTTCTAAGGTAATTTTCTTCATCATTGTGGCTTCATACCCTCTCTCAATGAAGTCAGTTTGTAACTCGTTTTTAGTGAAAGAAATTTTACCTTCCTGATCACCGAGTTGAAAGACCTCTGAAATGGATTGTGGCGTGATTTGGACAACTTTACCCTTTATCGAAGAGTTTATGGTGGTTGGAGTGTCTCCTTGTTTTTCAAGGGTTGCATTTTTCCAGAACTCCCTTTGGGTCGCCAAATAGATTGGTGCATCGGCAGTGACCAAAGTTTTGTACTTTGATTTTGCCATGAGATCAATGATGGAATCGAAAAATTTGGTGGTTCCTGGTTTTGTGAGAAGACCCAGGAGATTGTGAGATGGTTTATGTGGAATTTCAGTGGAGATTGCCTTTTGAGAGGCTGTTTTCGATGATGATTTGGATGAGGGTTTTGAAGATTTCTTTGATTTTGTCATTTTGAGGATGATTGATCGAAGAAGTTTGTGAAGAAATGTGATGAAAAACTGCTTTGAGAAGAGAATTTTTAAGAATTCAATTCGACAGTAAAACCCTGTTTTGATGGTGAGTGGGGGATTTTATAGGGAAGAAAATGAATGCTGAGGTGGCAGCCGTTACAAAAGGTCTGACCAATATGTACTGTCCACGTGACAACCCCTGTTGAAAGTGAAGGACAGTACTTTTGTGAAAGTGATTGATGAAGGCAGTGGTATGAAAGCAGTGGATGATTTTTACTATCAGCGGATAGCATATCAGTGGATAAGACACTGCTTTTGAACAACAGAGTTTATCAAAATAATGAGAGAGCAGGGGTTGACTTTCAGCAGTGGACAGGCTTTTGAAGTAGAGCAGACTTTTGAACAATCAGTGGTTAATGGCAGACTTTTAAGGACTTTAATGAAAAATTTTCATTTTTAGCTATTTTTAAGGATGGAGTTTTGATTTTCTGAAAACATTTTGTTGCTTTTATTCATAGAAAAACAAGATGTTGCTTGTTATTCCATGTTCAGCATCCCAATTCTAGAGACCAAGCTTTCAAAAGTGGCTGTATCAAGTGCTTTTGTGAGTACATCAGCTAGCTGATCTTTAGTTGGGACATGATGCAGAGAAATCAAACCTTTTTCATAGCAATCCCTCACAAAGTGATGTCTGATGTCGATGTGTTTGGTGGTTGAATGGGAAACTGGATTTTTGATGATATTTTCTGCTGCCTGACTGTCCAACATGAGTGGTGTCTTTAAGGCAGTAATACCAAAATCCAGCAACTGATTTTGAAGCCACAGGAGTTGGGCTGTACAGCTTGCAGCAGCAATGTATTCAGCTTCAGAAGTGGATGTTGAAACAGCTGCTTGCTTTTTGCTTTGCCATGAAACTACGTAGTCACCTAGAAACTGGCACCCTCCTTATGTGGATTTCCTTGTGGTGTGACATCCAGCAAAGTCACTGTCTGAGAAACCTGAAAGCTTGATGTTCCCATTAGCTGGATACCAGATACCAAGTGTGGGAGCACCTTTTATGTATCTGAAGATCCTTTTTACAGCAATGAGATTTGATTTTCTGGGAGCTGATTGACTTCTTGCACAGACACATGTTGCAAACATGATGTCTGGTCTAGATGCAGTTAGGTACAATAAAGACCCAATCATGCTTCTATAAAGTGTTTGGTCAATCACCTCATCTTTTTCATCAGACATGACCAGCTTATTTGTTGCCATGGGTGTGCTGCATGGTTTACAATCATTCATATCAAATTTGGTTAAAAGTTCTTTAGCATATTTTCTTTGATGAATGAAAGTTCCATTTTGCAATTACTGTACTTGGAGACCAAGAAAGCATTGCAGCTCACCCATAGCACTCATTTCAAACTCAGCTGTCATGAGTTCTCTAAACTCTTCACACATTGAGTTACATGTGCTTCCAAAAATAATGTCATCCACATAAATCTGGACAATCATTAAATCCTTCCCTCTCCATTTTAAAAACAGTGTTTTATCAATGGTGCCTCTTTTGAAACCATTTGAGAGTAGGAAGTTGGAAAGAGTTTCATACCAGGCCCTTGGTGCTTGTTTCAAGCCATACAAGGCTTTGTTTAGCCTGTAGACATGATCTGGATAAAATGGATCCTCAAAACCTGGAGGTTGACAAACATACACCTCTTCTTGAATTGTACCATAGAGGAAAGCACTTTTGATATCCATTTGAAACACCTTCATATTGTGGTTGACAGCAAAGGCCAGGAACAGTCTAATGGCTTCCAATCTTGCAACGGGGGCAAATGTTTCATCATAATCAATCCCCTCTTCCTGTCTGTAACCTTGAACCACAAGCCTGGCTTTATTCTTGACAACAATACCCCTTTCATCAGTTTTGTTCTTGAAGACCCACTTTGTGCCAATGGGACTAACCTCTTCTGGCAGTGGTACAAGCTCCCATACTTGTTGTCTTTTAAACTGTTGGAGCTCCTCTTGCATGGCTTCTACCCAGCTGTTGTCTTTCAGTGCCTCTTGGTACTTGACTGGCTGATGGAGTGATAGAAAACCAGCAAAAAGACAAATGTTTTGGGTTTGGCTTCTTGTGAGCACCCCTTCATTTATGTTGCCAATGATTTGATCAGGTGGATGAGATCTCAAGAAGATTAAATCTCCTTGGTATGGTATGATGGCATTGGTTGGTGAAGGCTGCAAATGTGTATCATCTGAGCTAACCACTGCTGGGGACTTTGATGATCCAGCAGTGGTTTCAAAAGGTGGTGGTATAGGAGGTAATGAAGTGGACAACTGTTGAGGTAGCAGTGGTTGAGCTTTGACAACTGTTTTGAACAGCTGGTGCTTTTCCCTTTGTGGCAGACCTTTGAGGGATGATGATTTCATACCCATAGTCTGGTGTTGTATCCTCTGATGGACCTGCACTGTTAGTCTTGACAGCAGTATTTTCAAAAGTGATTTTTTCAAGATCAAACAGATCTGCAGGGTTTGCTGGGATTTTCATTGATGAAAGCTCATTGAACTTTACATTCAAAGTCTCCTCCACTGCCTTGGTCCGTGTATTGAACACTTTGTAGGCCTTGGCAGTGGTTGAGTATCCCAAATGGTAACCACAATCAATTTTGTCTGCAAATTTTGAAATGGAATCTTTTAAGTTCAAAATAAAACATGGGCAGCCAAACACTTTGAAATATGAGATCAGTGGTTTAATTTTATACAGAATTTCATAGGCAGTCTTTTTGTGCCTGGGGTTTATTAAAACTCTGTTCTGAACATAGCAAGCAGTGTTTACTGCCTCTGCCCAGAAAGTTAATGGCAAACCTGAATCTGCAAGCATGGTTCTGGCAGCCTCAATCAGAGTTCTGTTCTTCCTTTCCACTACCCCATTCTGCTCTGGTGTTCTTGGGATGCTGTACTGCCTTACAATCCCTTTCTTCACACAGAAGGCATCCAGCTCCCTATTTTTGAATTCTGTGCCATTGTCACTCCTGAAGCTTTTTACTGGAAGGTCAAATTGCTTTTCAACCTGTATTACAAAGTCTTGCAAAATGCCTGCAGTTTCATCTTTTGAGTGCAAAAAGAAAGTCCATGTGAACCTAGAAAAGTCATCAACAATAACCAAACAATATCTTTTCTTTTTGAGGCTCATGACTTGAACTGGGCCAAACAAATCCATGTGTAGCATTTGCAAACACTGGGTTGTTTTGGACTCTTCAATTGACTTGTAAGAACTTTTATGCTGTTTTCCTTTTAAACAGGAAATGCAATGTTCAGGACATGAAAACAATTTTTGTGGTAGGCCTCTTACCAAACCATTTTTTGAAATTTCTGTGATTGTCTTAAGATTTGTGTGTCCCAGCCTTCTGTGCCAAAGTTCTGTCTCTTTGTTAGGGGCAGCTGAGAACAGACAGGCATCAGCTCTGGGACACTCTTTTGACATGTCAACAACATAAACATTGCCACTTCTTTGAGCAACAAGTTTAGTTTGACCAGTTCTGATTATTGCTTCAATCTTTTTGACCATTTCTGGTCCAACAATCCTACAACAATCTTTTGTGAAGAATGACCCAAAACCCTTGTCACTCATTTGGGACACACTCAGAAGGTTGAATTTTAGATTGTCTATTAGATTGACATTTTCAAATTTTACTTTTCCAGACTCCACTGTACCCGACCCCAGAACTTTTCCTTTACTATTATTCCCAAAGGATATATCACCCCCTCCATGAATTTTAAAGTCTTTGAGGAGGGCTTTACATCCTGTCATGTGCCTGGAGCCTCCACTATCTACATACCAAAGACTATCAAAGCATGCAGAAGCTCCCTGCACATGAAGTAAAAGGATTAGTTCATTAAGGTCTCCAAAGCCAACAAGGCTTTGGATGGGGTCTCAACAGTGTCTGGGATTGATGCAAGATGATGGACAGTGGTTAGGTCAGGGGTTTGAACTGTTTTAGGACAGTGTTTCTCTAACCACTGTTGTGGGTCCTGACCAATCATCTGCTGGTAACCAAAAGGATGCTTGTTCACTTTGGGTTTAGAGGGCCTTTTATAGGCCTCATAAACGTGAGGAATCCTTTGGTAAGACTGTTTTTCTCTGCCTTTTCTGAACTGATTGGCAGGGGGTGCATCAGTAACCTGAACATCTCTTTTGACAGATGTTTGGTTCAGCTGTTTGAACTGGCACAAACAGTGGTTGTTTCTTTGTGAATTTGACAGATGTTGATGATGATGATGGACTCAAGGATGTTTTAGCCATGTACTCATTCTTTTTCACATCAAAGTTTTTGAGGTACACACATGCTTGAGTTTTGTGGTTTGTCTTACCACAAACAATGCAGCTTTCTGCTGAAACAATGACACTTGTTTTGTTTAAATCATAAGCTTTCAAGTGGAAACAATCTTTTGTTAGATGATTCCTTTTTTCACAGAATTCACAAAACAAGTTATCAATTTTTTCTTTCTTCTTTCTCTTTTTAGACTCCTTTGCAGCAGAGGTTTTAACCATTGTTGGGATGTCCTTGAGAGGTATGACCTTAGCTTTTGGAGCTTTAACACCATCAGTTGATGTAAAGTCCATTGGCTTGAAATTTTCAAGAATATCACACTCGTCAGACCAGGTAGGTTTAAACTGATATTTTTCAAGTTCTTCAAAAGTTGAGGAACTCCTTGTTCTGCCAAGTGTGATTTTGTTACCAAGTTTGTCAGTGATTTTCACTTCTTGGCCATTCTTGTTTGTGGGGATGAACTCAGTGGTTACATCAGTGTTTTGATCAGATTTTTCACAAGCAATGTGTTCATCATCATATTTTCTATACCCAACCCCAAATTTCACATTACTTTCAATCTGTTTAGCAAGCATCACCTCATATCCTCTGCAGGATTCCACCCATCTTTCACAAGTAATCTGGGTGGATTCCAACTCCTTTTTGCAACTTTGGTATTTTTCTACCATAGTTTGAAGTTGGGTTTTGGTGATGCTTTGCTCTTCTTTTAGACAGCTGATTTCTTTTTCTTTTTCAGTCAATTTGTTTTTAAGTTCTTTTAAAGAGCTTTCAAATTTGACCTCATCAGACAAGATTTTATCCCGAAGGTTTTCATTCACCTCTTTAATGTTTGCAAAAGCAATTATGCAATTGTCAGAACACAGTTTTTCAAGAACTTGAGGAGATACCTTGGCAGCTGCCATCATTGCACAATCACATTTATGATCTTCTTCATCATCAGCTTTCACCTTCTTTTCACCAGCCTTTTCTTCTTTCTCTTCTTCTTTGTCCTCTACGGACCATGGATCTGTCATTGGTTCAATCAGGGTACCTGAACTTTCTCCCAACAGTAGTTCATCAGCCACAGCAGTAACCACTGCTTCAGTCACCTCTTCCACTGTTTCAAAACACTGCTGTTCCTCCTCAGTTTCAACCCCCTCCTGTATTGACTCTAATGCCATCAAACAAAACTCATCATAAGAAGAATCATTAGAAGCATAGAGTGCAAAATTTTCATCATTAAGGTCTTCAGGCATACTGCTCCAGTCAACAAACCCTTGAGTGAAAAAACTTTGTTGATCTGGTTGTGCTGCTGCTGGAGCAGTGGTTTGAGGTGCAACAGGTTGCACTTGTACCTGTGGAGCAGGGGTTTGAACATATTGGATTTGTGGAACAGTAGTTTGGACATAATGTACTGGCACAGGGGCAGCAGCATAGTGAGCAGTGTTCACTTGAGCTGCTGGGGCATATTGGGCATAGTGCACAGTGTTTTGGTTTTGAGGTCTAGGATTTGAGCTAGGATGAGTAATTATGGGACCAGTAGTTTGACTCCTACATTCCCTAGCGAAATGTCCCAACCTATTACACTTATAGCACTTGATTTTCGATTTATCCAACCCAACCCTTAGATTCCCATGCAAACCTGGGAATTTTCGCCCTGTTCTTTTGTAGAACTTGCTAGTTCTGACACTTAGCAAAGCCAGTTGGTGCAGGATGTCCATTTCCTCTAAATCAGTGGGATCAAAATGTTGCAAATCATTTAGTTCAAAACTTAAATTGTCTGACATCTGGTTTTCATTTGCAGTGAATGCATAACTAGCAGAGTGAGGATCAGGGTTGTTAAAATTTGCACCAGTAGTTATGTCAATGAAGTGATCAAAACCCTGATCCTTACCACTGCTCCTAGATTCTTCTTGACCCAGAAGAGTAGTATTACCGAAAGTGTAATCATCGGTAACTTTTCCTGACTCTTGTAACCTCCTTTTCTAGTTCAACTCCCTTTCATAGGTCAGGAGTCGACCGTGGAGTTGGGTCAAGGTCAGATCCTTGAATTCAGGTGAGTTTCGGGTGACAAAAGCTATGGTGTCCCATTTTTCTGGTAGTGACCTGAGGAACCTGCTATTTTGAGTTGAGTTTGTAAAAGTGGTGTTAACAAGCCTCAGTTCACTGATGAGACAACTGAAACGCTCAAATTGTTGCGTTAGTGATTCGCCTTTAACGTAGCAAAATGTTTCATACTGTTGGTTCAGGATTTCCCTATTGTTTTCTATGACTTCTTCAGTTCCCCCAAACTGTTCCTTAAGTGCGTCCCATAACTCTTTGGCACTGTTACAGTGTAACAGTCCAGCATATATCTCATTGGGCAGCGCTGATGCTATGATGCTAAAAGCTTTAGCATCTAGTTCGATCTTTTGAAAGTCGGTTTCGGTATAATTTTCAACTGGTTTTGGAACGAACTTTTTAGCATCTTCAGCGCTTGGCACTGAAGGAACATGGGGACCATAAATGACAGACCTCCAACAACCTGTGCTTTGTTGAGCAAGGATGCGACCCATCCTTCTCTGCCAGATGTTGTACTCATTTCTGTTTAGCATAGGTGGTTTAAAAAGTGAGCCGATGTTGTTTTTATCATCCTGAGATTGTGACGTCATTCTTGTTGTTTTACAGACACTGAGAAATCAACTTTAAATGGTGATTAATCCTTGCTCTGTTTTTCAACGGACGAACAAACGATCAGTATCAACTGTTATGAGCTGAACTATTTACGTCAAAATGATTGTTAAATCAAATTTGACTGTCCAAGCTCTGATACCAATTGTTGGATCTGAGTTTCTTTTTGATTGTATTTTCGTTTGAAATTAAGATGGAAATGAAAGAGTTGTGCAGCGGAATTATAATGAAAACAAACTTTGCATACAATCAAATGAGAGTAATACTTTTATCAAACATCTTTACACAATGAATCGAAAGATTGAATTTGTTTCAACACCGATTACAATGATTGATGAATGAATGCAAACTCCCCCTCAGCCAGAGCTCAGTAGTTTGTTCGTGCAAAGAAGACGATGTGGTGAAAGAGCTAATAGAACAGTACAAAGTACTGAACTATTTATAGGCACTTGCAAACCACTGAGCATCTTAGCTGACGTCACCATGAAAGTGACATCTAACCTCCTAACAAACTCTAACCTCTGATCTATAAACACTGATGTACTAAACTACTGCTATTACATTACATTACATAAAAGACACTTAAACAGCTGCTGCATTCTTCCACTGCTGTGAACCCAGCAGTGCTTGTCCGGATCAGCAGTACTTGACTCAAGGCAGTAGATTGAGTCAGCAGAGCTTTGGTCTTCCATCAGTCTTTAACATTTGGCAGTAGATGCAAGGCAGCAGTTGTGAATCAGCACTTGGTAAGATCAGCAGATACAAAGCCACTTTCAAGGGGAGAGATTTGCATGAACTAACTGTAATCGTCTGCTTATTCCGGATCCACTGCTCTGATCCAGGTTTGCTTGACATTCATGCTATCATTCCACTAGAAAGAACTACATAGACATAGTTCATGTGTGATTAATTGCAGTGATGAAAGGGAACTAAGTACTCAGATTCCTAGAACGTGAGGTTGTTACCCGATGATCAATCAACCCTTACCAAGTCTAACTATACCGATGATATCTTGATTGCCAACGTCACCAAGAACGTATGGTTTCTAATTAGTTCAACATAAGGATTAACAATTTACTAACAAACAATCACACACCATAACAAGTAATTCAATAACGAAAGAGATTGTTATTCTAGAAAAAAGGAATTCAAGCATAAAGTCTTACATAACCTTCCACTAAAGATAATCACAAAGTGCTTAGCCACTCATGGCTTGAATCAACATCATCACACAAGTCTTAATGTTCATAGGAATCACCAAACACAAACCGAATGATTGGAAATTGTCTTCAAGCACCCAAGAACAAGCAAAATCGTCTCCAAAATGATGTGTAACCGAATGGGAATGATTAGAGGTGAAAAGACACCATAAATCCGCATTAAAAGGTGGAAGTTACACATTTACGCAAGTCAGCGCCGTAAGCTACGGTGGCTTGGAATAGCTTACGGTGGCTTTAAACTGTCATACGGTGACAAAAAGTGTCAGTCAGCGCCGTATGCTACGGCCCTTGCCGTAGCCGACGGCAGGCTTCAACAGGAAAACTTGTTTTCAGCTTAACTTTTTCGTTTCAACTCCGTTTTCTTCACCGTTTTTGCCTTCGTTCTCGTAATTTCGTCCTCTATCATGCTATCCTCTTAATTCTTCAATTCCAAAATTGAATTTTTCATTTATTCTTCGTGTTCCTTCCATTTTAAGCTCCCGTTTGTACCTGAAACACAAACAACCGTAGTTATCTAATTCTAGACAACTACCCGATTAAATGTAGTATTTTATTATCATTTATACCACTTAAGGGTTGTCCTACGGACTACCCGTCAATTATCACAAAGTTATATCATATTTTGACAAGAAGAAAATATATAATTTTTAGCGATTAAAAATAAATATGTATTCTTGGAATTACTAGGAGATATAATATTTTTGGGAAAAATATATATTTTCTTGGATAAACTTGAAATACATTATTTTTGGATAAAAATAAGTTTATATATATTTTCTAAAGTTAGACTTGAAAATATATTATTTTGGAAATACAGATATTTTTGCCTAGAAGAAAATATAAATAATTTTCTAAGTCATACTTCTTAAGAATATGTATATTTTGGAAGTATATAAATATTGGTGGACTTTTATTAAAAATAATATTCCGGAAAGTGTAACCCAAAAATTAAGTGTAAGAATACTTAACGATTACAAGAGAATACGTATTCTCGTACGTATAAATACACACCGAAGACGACACCGATACATGGCAAAATACCTAAATGCAAATACAAATATACCCATCCTTGGGAAGGAAGTGCAAGTATAAATACTTGGGAAGTATTGAATTAAGATACACTGTTTTAACAATTATTCCAGAAATTAATTTAAGTTAAAATATTAATTATTTTAACAAATAGTTACATAACTTGGGATGATACCGAAGACATAAAAGAAACGTAACTAAAAAACGTAAATACTAAGACAAGGCACGACCCGTCCGTCTAATAGACATTAGTACATTGTAGGTAGTCGTGTTTGCTGAAGGAATTCGAGTTACGTTTATTGAAGACACAAGACAGTGAGTTCATGTCCCCCTTTTTCTTTTAACTGTTTTCAGTTTTATAACTTCGGGTGTGAAATACATGTTATAATTGTTTACAAACGTTTTATACATGGTATGGTTAGCTAAGGAAGGTTACTGCTTGATCATGTGAGTGGTGGCTACAACACTTAAGGCCATTAATCCTCGTCGTAGGACCGAGGGACATGAGTGATAGATCTATTTGGGTGTAGCGAGCCCACACCCATGAGGACCAGGGTGGCCCATGAGGTGACTATGTCCACATACTGAAGCCGTGGCAAAATCCGCTAGGTTTGAATTTTCCTGCATCACATCACACATACCATTGGCCTTGCAAACCATTGGTGATCTGTTTTTCCTTGTTGCTCTCATACCAGGATTTACATACATACAGACATACTTTAAAGGTTAATCATACACACAAGCAAACACATGAACTCGCTCAACTTTTGTTGATGTTTCCAAATTACATGTATTTCAGGGAATTAAGTGGATCTGACAGGCGTTTGCATGTTCCAAGTTGCGTTATGAATAAAAAGATGTCATCCAAAGTCATTAGGGTTTAGGAGATGTATCTTAATCCTGGACGAGATACATGGTTCTAAAACTCGGTTTTACTTAAGGTCTTTTATCGTGTCTTCGTGAACTCTTTAAAACATGTTGTGGTTTGTAATTTAAATTTGGAGTCTACGTTTCAGACAATTATGTTGTGGTATTTTAAAACTTAATTTATGGATGAACATCTCTGGTTTTAATCATATAGTTGTTGTTATGATTGGATGCGATGGTATTAAGAAAGTCACACCATAATCACGCTTTCGCAATATTAAGGGTGTGACAGCTTGGTATCAGAGCTTCGATTGTAGCGAACTAGGATTCCTTCTCGAGTCTAGACTACAATCATTAGGGCTCTCACGAAAATGTTTTACAAACGTGTTTTCATTTCATGCACGAAATGCCCAGATCCAGGAAGACAAACATTTTTACTAACAAAAGACACGAAACACATTTCAAGGAATTCGTTTATAGTTCAGTCTGAGAGACTGGGTAGTTCAGTCTGAGAGACTGGGTAGTTCAGTTGGGGAGACTAAGTAGTTCAGTCTGAGAGACTGGGTAGTTCAGTTTGAGAAACTGGGAGGCTTAGTCTGAGAGACTAGGTGGGTAGTCTGGGAAGACTAGGAAGAATACGTGCTTACATTGTTATTACTTACATGCTTAATGATGATTGTTGATATATGTGCATATGTTGTGATTATTTTGTTACAGACACTATGTCCTCATCTGAGAGTGGACTGTCAGATACTGTCGACCCCATGGCTATTGTTTCGGACGATGAGATTGTCCCAGACCCTGAGATTTTTACCTCCGACACTGAGAGTGACCCGGAGATGATGTCGGACGATGCAATGATTTCCAGCCTTTTGCACTACCCGGAGATGATGTCGGACGATGTACCGCATGCTGATGGTTTACCCGACGAGGTGTAACACCCCAACCCGGAAGGGCTGACGTGTCACAATAACAGTATCATAAACAAAAGTCATAATTCCATTTATTTATTTGATAAGGATACAACCACACGACCACTAAACTTAAGTATAATATATAATCGGACACATCCGATTTGATTAACTAACATCTTCAGATTTATTCCTAGGCTTTACTCTTCTCTCTTTTCCCCGCCCAAAGTAACCTGCGGACCTGTATATACAAAAAGTTTACGGAATGAGCCAAATGCTCAGTACGGAATAATAGGCTCAAATAACAAATAATGTTTTATAGGAAATGTTATTCGGATGAAACTTTATGTTAAAATGATATGATGCAAGTAACGTAATTTCATAATCATATCATACCGATGTACCCATGAGCCAAACTTAAAACGTGACAATACACAAGTAGCTACTCCTGCATAATTATCACATGAGATGGCGAGTTGGCATACCCGCTATCCACCTCCTTAACTTAAATCCTAGGATCGATCCATACGCCTCCTAGTAGCTTTGTACCTCACTTGTACCTAGGGACGCCGTGAACTGATCTCTCCGTCACGGATGGAGCACATGATGTCGATGCCGCAACAACATGCTCGTGGGACACTCCACGAGAAGCGATACTCAGGGTATCAGAGTACAAATGGTCTTATTCATATAACTTATCAAAAATATTTTCATAACAAGACGTAACATACATTGGAACATGCGATAATGAGTACAATTAACATAATACTATCGCATGACATGAAAGTTAAATCCAAGGTTATGATTAGAATAGGAATCCAACGGACTGTCAAATGAATCGATAATCAAATACGTGAGGAGTTTTTAAAAGATATAGTAATTTAATGGTTTTATAACAATTTGAATATAAAGCAATAAGGAGTGGGGTAAGGATCCGTACCTTAATAATTCCAAAGTGATGCTACCTTGTGATAATATTTCAGATTTATACGAGCAGAGTTTAGACTACTGATTAATCTTTTAACCTAATTTAAAAAACATGCACACAAACTAGGTCAGTAACTTAGTACAGCATTTACGATAACTCACGAGATTAAAATCCTCACAACGAATGACAAAGTGCGATACTTAAACATCCATCGGATTCACAATTAATGACAAAGTGAAATCACTTAAACATCCATCGGATTCACAACGAATGACAAAGCGCAAACACTTAAACATCCATCGGAATCACAACTAATGACAAAGTGAAATTACTTAAACATCCATCGGAATCCCGACTAATGACAAAGCATAACCCAAATTTGAGCAGCACTTAAACATCCATTGGATTGATTTCAATCAATCGGACATTGAATCGTATCGGCGATCGAGTTATTACCCTGATTGCGGCATCGATTAGTGATCCGTGTGTGTTGATTGTGGTAAACAGAGCATAACTCGGTGTATTTTGTGAATTTTTACGTCGAACTGAAGCCAGGAATCAAGTCCCAGGCCCCTGTATTTATACCCAAATTTGGCATCTCCCGCGTGTCGCGACAGAATACATGGTCCCTGTCGCGACTCGCCTGTGGTGTCAACGTAGAGTAGGGTAGGCTTGTCACTAGTATAGGCCTACTGAGTCGACGTTTCGTGAATTCTCAATTTAGACAACGCATTTTAGAGATAATCATTAGTTAGGGTTTACCCCCCCCCCCCTTAAGTTTTAGGGGCCCTGATTCAAATTTCAAATGTTCTGAAAATTTTAGGGATTGTACAGAATCACTTAGGTGTCTTAATTAGGGTTTCCTATTGGATAATTTATAAATAAAAATAATAGTTTTGGTTGATATACAGAAAGATGGATCATAAGATAAATGTTTAGTTTATTATAAATTATTATTATTCTTTTATTTCTAGAATAATGATTTTTAAATTTATGGTTATTACACGAGGATCCATTTCTTATTCCTATTCTTGACCAGGATCATCTCATCCTCGGATATCCCGATGATGAGCATTTCGTGGTTCTGATCCTCGCCCCTTTGCCTCTTGCGGCTTTTCCTCTCGATGATTTGCCTTTTGATGAGTTGTCAGATGATGATGTCGATCTTTTCATTGATGGTCCCCCTGATGATGCTCAGGGAGATGGAGTTTTAGCTGATGATGTCATTGTTGTTCCATTCGTTAAGATTCCTATTGTTGAGGTTTCATCTGGTCATTTTACTCCGGATTCTTTCGAGTTAGTGTCATCCACCACTTTGCATGCATTGGGATTGCAGCGTTACCCCACTGATTCTGATACTGACACGGCCCTGTCTGTTGCACCTGTTCCTCCACATGACTTTGATCATGACGTTGAGCCTGGACATGAGATTGACTTTATTCCTGACGATCAGCCTATTGATGCACCCGCTGATCCTGAGCCGGTACTGGTCGATCCTGAGCCTATACCAGCTCCCGATCCTCTGCCTGACCATGATCCTGTACCTATTGGCATACCCATTGTTGCACCACTTGTACCGGATCCGATTCCTGCACCCGCTGACCATGCTGCTTTTGCCGGTCAGATAGACCCCGGATACGCATTCACCAGCAATGGGTGGATAGAGGATGATGATGATATGCCCCCTTTTGTTGAGCCTGTTACTCCCCCTCATGCACCTGTACCTTTTGATGTTGCCCTATTTCACCCGATTGCATCTGATGTTCACCGCACTGACCTGCCTATCACATTCTTGCAGGATATCCCTCCACCCCGTCCAGGGGAAGGCCCCTCTAGCCAGCAGCCTGGCCATGTTCCACACGTGTCAGCAGAATTTCCTTACATGCCCCAGTTTACACCTACTGCTCCTTTTCCTTCTTCACTGCCAGGCGAGCCACTCATATGGTTTCTGCCGAACACCATGCCAGTCTCTGATCCATACCATCCCTCCCACTTTATTGGTTACACGAGGGATGACTTACTCCTGTCATTACAGCTTCAGCAGGAGAACTTGTGTCGTAGAGTCATGGATCTTGAGAGGACTCCACGTCCTCCACCTTGTTCATGTCAGTCACCTTTTACGACTCCACCTGCTCCTCTTCTGCCTTATCCAGATTTTGATGTTCGATTTCTCACCATGGAGCAGCAGATCAGTTATCCGTTGCATCGCGTACATGCTCTTGAGGAGGAGTTAGTGCCTGTGCGCAGCTTGCTATTTGTTCCTCCGCCTCCTCCTCCTCCACCATCAACATAGCCGGTTTTTGGTTTTATGCAGGTAGCCTGCTTTTGATGAGAGTATCGCTATTGAGCCTAGCTTGCAAAGCCCTTTTGAAGACCACTTTTTGATTTTATGACTGTTGTAGATTGATAGACATTTCGGACAAGGGCAGTGTGACCTTGTAGTCCCTTTTGATGTGATACGATATATTTGTAGAACATGTAACTGTATTTGTGGTCAACAATCTATGAAAGCTCAATCACAATATTCTCATTATATACATTGTTGAATTACTTGTTTATGCTATGAATGTAATGTTATGTGCTTGCTTGCGTTGATAAATGTTATTACATACACGCACCACATGCTTATATACATAAGACCTGGCCTATACAATCTTCTTTTAGAAGATGCCTCCTCGAGGAAACAATCAGTTGCCCACAACAGAGGCTGAACTACAAGAACGGATTTCACAAGCGATAGCACAGCACGAGGCCTTGCGCTCTGAACACAGCAGGGGTACCTCAGGAAACAACCCACCTCATGGTAATGTTTAAGTCACTAAAGACACATTACGTTACATTTGGATATTCCATGTGCGTTTGCTAATGCTTTCTGTGAATGATGTTGTTTGTACAGGCTGTACCTACAAGCAGTTCCTTGACTACAAGCCTCTGAATTTTGACGGCACCGGGGGTGCTGTAGCTTTCGTTAGATGGGCGGAGAAAACCGATTCTGTGCTAAGAATGAGCAAGTGTTCGCCGGAGCACCAGGTCACCTACATTTCTGGACTGTTCTTAGACGGAGCTCTATCAAGGTGGAATCTCCAAGTTCAGACCTTGGGAGAAGAGGCTGCATATGCTATGACATGGGATGAGCTGAAAGAACTCATGCGTAAGAAGTACTGTTCAAGGGCTGAGATTCAAAAGTTGGAAACTGAGTTTTGGAACCTCAAGATGGAAACGTGCAGATATTTCATGACTTATCTCGTGTCGTTCCTTACATGGTTGATCCGGAATTCAAGCGCATTGATCGTTTTATCTGGGGATTGGCACCCCAAATCATGAGCATGGTGACGACATCAAAGCCTGCCACGATCACTGAGGCTGTGACAACCCTCATAATTACATGTATCCGTACGATTAATTAATGTTAATTAAAGTGCTTGATGACTGTGCTGAATTACTTAACTGCTTTCTGATCTCTACGTCATACTTACATGTGCTTTTTAACATACTAGTATTGTGCAGAAAATTGACTAAATGGTCCTGTATGCTTTCCTGAGTGTTGGGAATTAAAAGTGTTACAAAAATATATATAAAAGACACCTTACGGAATAATTAAACACTTTAATGGAACGGTATCCAACCGAACAACCGGGCATTACCCGGGACACCAAAATTTTGCCAAACACATTGTTTTATTATTTCTTGGCTAGTCATGATCCCCGTACACCATAACACCCCCCCTAAATATCAACTAACTAACTTATGTAAGTATATACTTGGATTTTAACTTATGCTTACCAATTACCATCAAATTTGTACATCTAACCCCCCCCCATACCCGATTTCGGTCACCAAGGGACCCACCCAAAATCCTCACCATACCTCACATCTTGCTCCTAGATTTAATTCTAATTTTATAATAGATTGTTGCTTGTTGTTGTTGCCAAGATATTAGAAGAAAGATTATAAGTATGGGGAGTATCCTTACAACATCGCTTCCATATCTTCACCATTCTCTCACTCACTCTTCTCTCTCCCTATCGGCCTCACTAGAACCGCCACCACCACCACTTTATCACCATCATCTTCATCCATTTCCAAGCTCCATTCAAGTGCTAGAAGGTGAATAAAAGGAGCTTGAAGTTGTAGATCATCAAGGATCTCTTTCACTTGCTTTCTCACACCATTTTCACCATCTTTTTCTAGAGATTCTTCCCTAGCCTTTGTGCTAGTTGTAAGTTCTTATTTAACTCTTGTCCATCTTATTTGTATGGTTAAAAAGTTGTAGTATGTTAAGTATATCAAGAACACTAAGGAACAAGAACTAAAAACATGAACATAAAGCATTACATGAGGTTTACATAAAGATGAAATGTGATGAAATGTTGTTAGTATGATGTTGTTTGGTATATGTTGATGCTTGCTTGTGATTACTAGAAATACGTTGTTGATCACTAAACATGTTAACGGAACAAATAGAACTTACGTTAGAACACTATTAGCTGAAAACAACTTCTGTCCAAACATTTACAGCCAACTTCAGTTGGCTGTAAACAGGTCGATATTTATCGAAAAACTGATTTTCTTGAGTCTATAACGTGTTATTTAGAAATACAGTTCTAATGGAACTGGAATCATAATTTTTGGACTTCGTTTGCTATTTTTAAACGGTCGTTTTATATGGGCATGAACCGTTAAAGTGAGTGCATGTTATGTGGTAGATGCGTGTAGGAACTTCATGCTTATTTGAAGTCACTAATAAACTAAGTGGTAATCATACTAGGACGTGATTGACCGACCTTGACTGCTAGCTATTTTTGAGAGTCAAACCGAGCAACCAAAGGTGAGTTCACACTCTTAAGGAATGGGATTCCCGGTGGGTTGGGAATGGGATTAAATAGCTGAGATGGAACTTGTACTTTCACCACTACTAGACTACTTACCTCTATCCTCGGATTGGGAAGGACGCCAGCGCTAAACCTACGTTTTCACTACGTACCTCCGTCCTCGGATTGGGAAGGACGCCAACGCTAAACCTACGTATTCACCACGTACCACTGTCCTCGGATTGGGAAGGGCACCAGCGCTAAACCTACGTATTCTTATACATACCTCTGTCCTCGGATTGGGAAGGGCACCTACGCTAAACCTACGTATTTAATACGTACCTCTGTCCTCGGATTGGGAATGGCACCTATATATACATCTAGTCTAGTGGTTTATAACATGGGGTAGAACCCACCGTTTATGGTTTGGAAAATAAGGAAAGTTGATTTAATCTGCAGTTGCAAACAACTCATAGTTCTTGAAAAACTACTTTATAACAAACACCTACTGTGAACTCGCTCAACTTTATTGTTGACTCGTTGTTACATGCCTTACAGGTCGTTAGATGCTTATGGAGCTTGCACGAGGAGGAGGTCGTTGTGGGACATGGACTGTTATGTCCCGTTCTAAACTTTTAAAACCTTATGAACTTGTTGAACTTTTGTTTTGGCCTTACGTTTTATGCTTCTGCTGTTAACTTAAAGTTGGTTACTTTCTTTTGGTCACCAATTGTATTGTGGTTGGTCTTATTTACTTAATTACGTTGTTTAATATGATTGGTGGCTCGATCCTAGCCATGTCACGCCTCTAACGGTGATACTCCGCATGGTGGATTTTGGGGGTGTGACAAATTGGTATCAGAGCCATTGGTTATAGCGAACTTGGTTTTAAAAAGGGAAAAGCTTTTTGACAAAACCAGACTATAACATGTACAGTGCTCAACGATCCACAACGACGCTTCGCTCCATGTGCAAGACTCGACACAATAGGTGGTATGATTTATGTTTATATTGTCTGTTTGATAGTTTACATAGTGCATTAGTTAACGTGATAACTGCTATTTGAGCCATGTGTGCTTACTCTCTTCTGTCGTCCCACGCTTACGCACTTTCGCGACACTTTTCTCACTTATGTTGCTTCGTTGTGAAGATCATGAGTGGACGTTTGAACATGACTCAAGCCTAGCTGATGGCTCTAATCAACGAACGAGTGGCTGAGGCACTCATAGCTGTCCCTGCAGGAGGTATAACCTGCCATTTTGACCTATCCTAGGATGTTTAGATCCTACACTCGCGAACCAACTCTTGTGCTTAACCTTGTCTTTTATTCTCGCGCAATAGGTCAGCATGCTCAGCCTCCCGTATGTACATTCATGGATTGCCGGCCTAGTACTTTCAGCGGCACAGAAGGAGCTGTAGGTCTTCTTCACTGGTTCGAGAAGATTGAGTCTGTTTTTGAGATGTGTGAATGCCCTGAAGCTCGTAGGGTGAAATTTGCTACTGGAACGCTCGAAGGTGCTGCGTTAACCTGGTGGAAAGCACTGGTTCAACTGCTAGGGCTGGCGGTTGCTAATGCTACCCCATGGAATGACTTCAAAGATTTGATCAAGGAAGAGTACTGTAGTCATGACGACATCAACAAGCTAGAGGTGGAATTTTTCAATCTGAAATTGAGGCGTATATGAAGAGGTCCAACGAGCTGGCCATCTTGTGTCCTACTATGGTGGACCCTCCCATCAAACGTATTGAGCTGTACCTCAAGGGTCTTGTACCAGAGATTCAGAGTCACGTAACTTCAGCTAACCTGGGTACCATTCAGCAAATCATCCGGTTGGCTCATCGTCTCACAGATCAGGCAGTTGAGCAGAACAAGCTGCCCAAGCGTATTAGCGCTACTACTACTTCTGATGCTCCCAGTGATAACAAGTGCAAGTGGAATGGAAATCCGGGCAAGGGTTCTACTTCAGTTCAGTCTCAGTCCCAGCAGCGAAAGACAGATGAGTACAGGAGCCCCAGTCAACATTCTTCCGGGAATCAAGGTCAGGGTGGATACAGGGGAAATCACCCTAAGTGCAATCGATGTAATTTGCACCATAGCGGGGCGTGCAGCAAGGGTCGTTGTCAGAGATGTAACAAGCCTGGACATGAAGCCAAAGATTGCAGGAGCTCACGTCCTGCGAATCAAAATCGACAACAGCAGCCACAAGCTCCACAGAACCAACAACAACACCAGCAGGGTAATAAGGGATGCTTCCAGTGCGGTGCTGAGGGTCACTTCAAGAGGCACTGTCCATAGTTGAATCAGAATCAGAATCAGAACAACAACCAAGGAAACGGGAACAACAATGGAGCCAACAACGGGGGTAACAATAATGGCAATGGCGCCCGAGGACGTGTTTTCATGCTGGGTCAGGGTGATGCAAGGAACGTTCCCAACGTTGTGATGGGTAAGTTCCTTCTGGATGACTTCTTTGTTACTGTTTTATTTGATTCGGGCGCCGATACTAGTTATGTGTCCTTAAAAGTTAGTCAAATGCTTAAGCGCACTCCAACACTTTTGACCACCAAACACATGGTAGAGCTAGCAAACGGTAAAATTTTTGAGGCCACACACATAGTTATGGGTTGTAATCTTGTTCTTGCTTATCAGACCTTTTCCATCGACCTCATTCCTATCGTTCTGGGTAGTTTCGACGTTGTTATTGGGATGGATTGGTTATCTCACCAGCAAGCGGAAATTCTTTGCAACGAGAAGATTGTTCGCATCCCTCGTTCTGGTGAAGAACCCCTCATAATCCGTGGCGACAAGAGTGGTGCTGTTGTGGGCATAATCTCTTTCCTTAAGGCCCAGAAGTGTTTGCGAAAGGGCCACACTGCCATTCTAGCTCTCGTTACTAACGCATCAATGGAAGAGAAGAGAAATGAAGACATTCCTATTGTGGGCGACTTTCCTGAGGTATTTCCCGAGGAATTACCTGGTCTTCCGCCTCATCGACAAGTTGAATTTCAAATCGAGCTCTCTCCTGGAGCAGCACCCATAGCTCAAGCACCTTATCGTCTAGCTCCATCAGAACTTGAAGAACTGACCACGCAGCTACAAGAACTCTTGGAAAAGGGTTTCATACGTCATAGCTCTTCGCCTTGGGGAGCTCCAGTGTTATTTGTGAAGAAGAAAGACGGTACCTTCAGAATGTGTATTGACTACTGCGAACTCAACAAGGTGATCGTGAAGAATCGTTATCCTCTTCCACGCATTGATGACCTATTCGACCAGTTGCAAGGGTCGTGTTTCTATTCCAAGATTGACCTGAGGTCAGGTTACCATCAACTGAGAGTCCGAGATGAGGACGTCTCCAAAACAGCATTCAGAACTCGTTACGGCCATTACGAGTTTCTGGTCATGCCTTTCGGGTTGACGAATGCACCAGCGGTCTTCATGGATCTCATGAACCGAGTATGCAAACCTTACCTGGATAAGTTCGTTATTGTTTTCATCGACGACATCCTGATCTATTCTAAGAGTCAGGAAGAACACGAGCAACACCTGAGGCTTATTTTGGAACTTCTTCGAACAGAGCAGTTGTATGCCAAATTTTCGAAATGTGACTTCTGGCTTCGTGTAGTCCACTTTCTAGGCCACTTGGTAAACAAGGATGGGATTCATGTGGATCCATCCAAGGTTGACTCGATCAAGAACTGGCCTGCACTCCGTACACCAATAGAAATCCACCAATTCTTGGGTTTGGCAGGATATTACAGAAGGTTTATCAAGGATTTCTCTAAAATTGCGCAACCTCTCACCTCGCTGACTCAGAAGGGTGTCACCTATCGTTGGGGTGATGCACAGGAATCTGCTTTTCAGCACTTAAAAGATAGACTTTGTAGCGCGCCTATCCTCTCATTGCCTGAAGGCACAAATGATTTTGTGGTTTATTGCGACGCTTCCATCCAAGGACTTGGTTGCTTGTTGATGCAACGTGACAAGGTCATTAACTACGCATCGCGCCAACTTAAAGTTCACTGAAGGAACTACACTACGCACGACTTGGAATTGGGAGCAGTTGTTTTCGCACTTAAGATATGGAGACATTACCTGTACGGTACCAAGTGCACCATTTACACCGATCACAGGTGTCTCGAGCTTATCTTCAAGCAAAAGGAATTAAACATGCGACAACGTAGATGGGTCGAGCTCTTGAATGATTACGAATGCGCTATCAAGTACCATCCGGGCAAAGCCAATGTTGTGGCCAACGCCCTCAGTCGAAAGGATACTACACCTAAGCGTGTGCGCGCGTTACAACTTACCATCCAATCTAGTCTTCCTACTCAGATACGTGATGCTCAGGTTGAAGCATTGAAAGCCGAAAACATCAGGGCGGAGTCCCTACGAGGATCAAGGAAACGGTTAGAACAGAAGGAAGACGGTGCCTACTATGTAAACGGGCGCATCTGGGTTCCACTCTATGGTAATCTACGTGAGCTTGTGATGGATGAGGTACACAAGTCTCGTTATTCAGTACATCCTAGTTCGGATAAGATGTACCACGACTTAAAGACTACATACTGGTGGCCTAGCATGAAAGCCAACATAGCAACCTACGTCAGTAAATGTTTGACTTGTGCGAGAGTCAAAATCGAGTACCAGAAACCATCAGGCCTACTCCAACAACCAGAGATCCCGACATGGAAATGGGAGCAAATTTCCATGGATTTCGTTACTGGCCTGCCTAGATCTCAACGCGGAAATGACACCATTTGGGTGATCGTGGATCGACTAACTAAGTCTGTACATTTTCTGGTTATCAAGGAAACAGATAAGTTTTCTACTCTAGCAGACATCTACCTAAAGGAAGTAGTATCAAGGCACGGAGTGCCAACCTCCATCATTTCTGATCGTGACCCACGTTTTACATCTGAGTTGTGGCAAGCTATGCACAAGTCCTTTGGTTCTTGATTAGACATGAGCACGGCATATCATCCACAGACGGATGGGCAATCTGAACGCACCATCCAAACCCTTGAAGACATGCTTAGGGCATGTGTAATCGACTTTGGTAATGCCTGGGAAAAACACCTCCCGTTAGTAGAATTTTCGTATAACAACAGTTACCACACCAGTATCCAAGCCGCTCTGTTCGAGGCATTGTACGAACGGAAGTGCAGATCACCTCTTTGTTGGGCAGAGGTTGGCGACAGTCAAATCACTGGCCCAGAACTTGTAGTAGATACAACCGAGAGGATTGCTCAGATACGACAACGAATGGCGGCAGCTCGTGACCGTCAGAAAAGCTATGCAGATAAGCGACGAAAACCACTCGAGTTCCACCTTGGGGATCGAGTGCTACTTAATGTCTCACCTTGGAAAGGTGTAGTTCGTTTTGGCAAACCAGGCAAACTCAATCCGCGTTATGTCGGACCGTTCGAAATTATTGAGAAAAATGGCAAAGTCGCTTACAAGTTGAACCTACCTGAAGAACTCAGCGGAGTTCACAACGTATTCCACGTGTCGAATCTGAAGAAGTGCCTGTCAGATGAGACCCTCATAGTTACCTTAAAGGAGCTCACAATCGACGACCAGTTGCGATTCGTCGAGGAACCAGTTGAAATCACAGACCGAGATGCTAAGATTCTCAAGCGTACCAGAATACCTCTTGTTCGAGTTCGTTGGAACTCCCGTCGTGGCCCAGAGTATACCTGGGAACGAGAAGACCAAATGAAACACAAGCATCCCCAGTTGTTTGAGAAAAGTGCAACCACTACTGAGGCTGAAGCTACTGCGGAATTTCGGGACGAAATTACAAACCAACGGGGGGATGATGTGACACCCCAGGAAAAACCAGGAAACCATGCAACTTAACTAGCTTCCTCAGTAACCACATGCTAAATTTCGGAATGAAATTTTCTTAACAGGGGGAGAATGTGACAACCCTCATAATTACAATTATCCGTACGATTAATTAATGTTAATTAAAGTGCTTGATGACTGTGCTGAATTACTTAACTGCTTTCTGATCTCTGCGTCATACTTACATGTGCTTTTTAACATACTAGTATTGTGCAGAAAATTGACTAAATGGTCCTGTATGCTTTCTTGAGTGTTGGGAATTAAAAGTGTTACAAAAATATATATATAAAAGACACTTTACGGAATAATTAAACACTTTAACGAAATGGTATCCAACCGAACAACCGGACATTACCCGGGACACCAAAATTTTGCCAAACACATTGTTTTATTATTTCTTAGCTAGTCATGATCCCCGTACACCATAACACCCCCTAAATATCAACTAACTAACTTATGTAAGTATATACTTGGATTTTAACTTATGCTTACCAATTACCATCAAATTTTTACATCTAACCCCTCCCCCCCCCCATACCCGATTTCGGTCACCAAGGGACCCACCCAAAATCCTCACCATACCTCACATCTTGCTCCTAGATTTAATTCTAATTTTATAATAGATTGTTGCTTGTTGTTGTTGCCAAGATATTAGAAGAAAGATTATAAGTATGGGGAGTATCCTTACAACATCACTTCCATATCTTCACCACTCTCTCACTCACTCTTCTCTCTCCCTCTCGGCCACACTATAACCGCCACCACCACCACTTTATCACCATCATCTTCATCCATTTCCAAGCTCCATTCAAGTTCTAGAAGGTGAATCAAAGGAGCTTGAAGTTGTAGATCATCAAGGAGCTCTTTCACTTGCCTTCGCACACCATTTTCACCATCTTTTTCTAGAGATTCTTCCCTAGCCTTTGTGCTAGTTGTAAGTTCTTGTTTAACTCTTGTCCATCTTATTTGTATGGTTAAAAAGTTGTAGTATGTTAAGTATATCAAGAACACTAAGGAACAAGAACTAAAAACATGAACATAAAGCATTACATGAGGTTTACATAAAAATGAAATGTGATGAAGTGTTGTTAGTATGATGTTGTTTGGTATATGTTGATGCTTGCTTGTGATTACTAGAAATACGTTGTTGATCACTAAACATGTTAACGGAACAAATAGAACTTACGTTAGAACACTATAAGCTGAAAACAGCTTCTGTCCAAACATTCAGTTGGCTGTAAACATGTCGATATTTATCGAAAAACTGATTTTCTTGAGTCTATAATGTGTTATTTTGAAATACGATTCTAATGGCACTGGAATCATAATTTTTGGACTTCGTTTGCTATTTTGAAAGGGTCGTTTTTCACAGCAGCAAAAGCTGCGTTTTTATTACAGAAAATGTGTTTTATGTTTTTCGTCATAACTTGAAATCTGTGTAGAATTAGCTCATGAAATTTGTACTGTAGATGGCCACTGATGTCGTTGTAATGCTCTAACTAGAATTTCATCAATCGGACTTACAATGAATTTTAAATAAATTATTCCGTGGACTGCAGTCAGAAAGAGATGAATCTGATTGCAGTCCGGTAAATGATTTTTTATAAAATATTGGTAGTGAACTGGATCCCGAGATTTTTACACAATAATATTTGGATCGTTTAAGACCTTTTGTAAAAGTTGGGAATTTTTGGAACAGGTTAACTATTTTATTAAAATTCCCAAAAACAGCCCCGTTTTGAATGTAAAAGCTGAAACGACATAAGTAGTAATTTGCGTGTCTAAATGTCGGGTAGGTTATCTAAGAATGATCTAACATGTTATATGTCAATGAAAGTGTTATGTGCAATGTCGTATGTTTGTTTATGAACGGGAATAGATGGGAAGTTTATATGGGCATGAACCGTTAAAGTGAGTGCATGTTATGTGGTAGATGCGTGTAGGAACTTCGTGCTTATTTGAAGTCACTAATAAACTAAGTGGTAATCATACTAGGACGTGATTGACCGACCTTGACTGCTAGCTATTTTTTAGAGTCAAACCGAGCAACCAAAGGTGAGTTCACACTCTTAAGGCATGGGATTCCCGGTGGGTTGGGAATGGGATTAAATAGCTGAGATGGAACTTGTACTTTCATCACTACTAGACTACTTACCTCTCTTCTCAGATTGGGAAGGACGCCAGTGCTAAACCTACGTATTCACTACGTACCTCCGTCCTCGGATTGGGAAGGACGCCAGCGCTAAACCTACGTATTCACTACGTACCACTGTCCTCGGATTGGGAAGGGAACCTACGCTAAACATACGTATTTAATACGTACCTCTGTCCTCGGATTGGGAAGGGTACCTATATATACATCTAGTCTAGTGGTTTACAACATGGGGTAGCCCCCACCGTTTATGGTTTGGAAAATAAGGAAAGTTGATTTAATCTGCAGTTGCAAACAACTCATAGTTCTTGAAAAACTACTTTATAACAAACACCTACTGTGAACTCGCTCAACTTTGTTGTTGACTCATTGTTACATGCCTTACAGGTCATTAGATGCTTATGGAGCTTGCACGAGGAGGAGGTCGTTGTGGGACATGGACTGTCATATCCCGTTCTAAACTTTTAAAACCTTATGAACTTGTTGAACTTTTGTTTTGGCCTTACGTTTTATGCTTCCGCTGTTAACTTAAAGTTGGTTACTTTCTTTTGGTCACCAATTATATTGTGGTTGGTCTTATTTACTTAATTACGTTGTTCAATATGATTGGTGGCTCGATCCTGGTCATGTCACGCCTCCAAGCGGTGATACTCCACATGGTGGATTTTGGGGGTGTGACAGAGGCCATTGATCTAAGTGTGGCACTAACTGAAGAAGCTATCAGGTTGAACAAATTTTCGATCTCTGACCAGAAGAAGAAGGAGACTCACATTGAGTCATCGGTGAGAACAAAAGGAAATTCTCAAATTTCAAGAAGGGAACCAGCAGTGCCACCAAGCGTAAAGATACAAACCCACCGACCGAAGTCAAGACTGGTGTTGAAAACAAAGGAAAAGGATATATGGGCACTCTGCACAAATGTGTTGTGTGCCAGTTCCATCATTCCAGCCAGTGCAGGGTTAGGAAATGCGAGTCTTGTGGAAAGAATGGTCATTCGAAGGAGACGTGTTGGGCTGGTACTGGTCGTGGTAATAGTGATCAGAGAGGTAATGGCAACGGGAATGGAAACAGTAACCGTGGTGGAAATGGGTATGGAAACCGCAACCAAGGAGGAAATGGCAGTAACAGAAACCGTGGTGGTAATGGAAACCCAGCTGGTGATGGAAACCGTGGAGCGAACAACAACCAGGGCGAAAATGGAAATGGAAATGGTCGGGGACCAGGTTGCTTTAACTGTGGAGATGTTGGGCATTTCAAGCGTGATTGCCCGAGAATCAACCAAGCTCAGGGAAGATTTTTTAACATCAGAGCTAGGGAAGCTCGTCAGGATCCGAACGTAGTCACTGGTACGTTCCCTATCAACCAACGCTTTGCATCTGTACTGTTTGATACTGGTGCCTATTATAGCTTCGTTTCCCTAGAATTTAAGAATATACTTGGGTTAGTTTCCGATAAGTTAGATATTCCATACTCGATAGAACTAGCTAATGGAAAGCTAGTAGAAGCAAATGAAGTAATTAGAGGTTATGTGATAGAGCTCGGGGAGCACGAGTTTACGCTTGATCTTCTGACAGTCGAGTTTGGAAGCTTTGACGTGGTAGTTGGAATGGATTGGTTGTCAAGCAACCGAGCAGAGATCGTATTTCACGAGAAGATCATTCGCGTTCTGATGGCGAATGGAGACACGATTGTAGTGCATGGAGAGAAGCATGATACGCCTCTAAGGATTATCAGTTGTTTGAAAGCTCGAAAGTGTTTGCAGAAAGGATGTGTTGCCTTCTTGGCACACGTCATGGACAAAGAAGCAGATGAGCTAAAGCTGGAAGATATCCCAGTTGTGAGGGAATATCCGGAAGTTTTCCCCGAAGACTTGCCAGGATTGCCGCCACAACGATAAGTCGAATTCCATATTGACTTGGTTCCAGGCGCCGCGCCAGTAGCCAAGGCACCTTATCGACTTGCCCCTTCCGAGATGCAAGAATTGTCGACGCAGCTTCAGGAGTTAATAGACAAGGGATTCATAAGACCAAGCTTCTCGCCTTGGGGAGCTCTAGTACTATTTGTCAAGAAGAAGGACGGTAGTTTCCGCATGTGCATCGACTACCGAGAGCTAAACAAGTTAACCATCAAGAATCGGTATCCTTTACCGAGGATTGATGATCTTTTCGATCAACTACAAGGTTCGAGTTTTTACTCCAAGATCGATCTTCGATCAGGATATCACCAGTTGAGAATTCAAGAAGAGAGCATTCCAAAGATGGCCTTTAGGACTCGATATGGACACTACGAGTTCCTAGTAATGTCGTTCGGTCTGACAAATGCACCAGCAGTATTTATGGATTTGATGAATAGAGTTTGCAAGCCATATCTCGATAAATTCGTAATTGTGTTTATCGACGATATTTTGATTTATTCAAGGATGAAGGGTGAGCATGAACAACACCTAAGAGCTATTTTAGAGCTGCTCAAGAAAGATAAATTGTATGCAAAGTTATCAAAGTGCGAGTTCTGGTTGCGCGAGGTTCAGTTACTTGGTCATGTAGTAAACGAAGATGGAATCCATGTGGGTCCCACCAAGATCGAGGGGATCAAGAATTGGGAAACTCCAAAGACGCCAACCGAGATCCGACAGTTTCTAGGTTTAGCCGGTTATTATCGCAGATTCATTGAGGATTTTTCAAAAATCGCTCAACCGCTGACCTCCCTCACTCAAAAGGATAAGAAGTATGAATGGGCAGATAAACAAGAAGAAGCTTTTCAGTTGCTGAAGAACAAGCTTTGTGATGCACCCATCTTATCCCTACCTGAAGGCACCAACGACTTCGTGGTATATTGTGATGCCTCACGTCAGGTATTAGGATGCGTGCTGATGCAGCGACAGAAGGATATAGCTTATGCTTCACGCCAGTTGAAGGTTCACGAGAAGAATTACACTACGCATGATTTGGAATTAGGCGCAGTGGTGTTTACATTAAAGATTTGGCAACATTATTTGTATGGCACCCGATGCACGATCTTTACTGATCACAAGAGCCTACAACATATATTCAATCAGAAGGAGCTTAACATGAGACAGCGATGATGGGTTGAGTTGTTAAATGATTATGATTGCGAAATCAAGTATCACCCAGGAAAGGAATATGTGGTGGCAGACGCCTTGAGTTGAAAAGAAAGAATCAAGCCCATAAGGGTTAGGGCTTTGGAAATGATTATACAGATAGACCTCTCGTTGTGCATTCGTGTTGCACAGAGAGAAGCTCTTAAGAAGGAGAATCTTGAGGATGAATATCTCCGTGGGATGGAGAAACAGTTCGTACCCAATAAGGAAGGAACATTGTGTTTTGTGGGAAGAATTTGGGTTCCCCTCTTTGGTGGTCTTAGAGACGTGATTTTTGATGAAGCTCACAAGTCAAGGTACTCGATCCATCCAGGATCAGATAAGATGTACCAAGATTTGAAGGATTTCTACTGGTGGCCAAGACTAAAAGGCGATGTTGCAACTTATGTCGGAAAATGTTTGACTTGCACCAAGGTGAAGGCCGAGTATCAGAAGCCTTCAGGTCTTTTGCAGCAACCTGAGATACCCATGTGGAAATGGGAGCGGATTTCAATGGATTTATTAACAAAGTTACCAAAGACACCCAGAGGTCATGACACGATTTGGGTAATCGCAGACCGTCTGACAAAATCTGCATACTTATTGGCGATCAAAGAAAAAGATAACACAGGTAAGCTAGCCGATCTGTACCTCAGAGAGATAGTTGCACGACATGGAGTGCCTCTCTCGATTATTTCCAATAGAGATGGAAGGTTTGTGTCAAGGATTTGGCAATCTTTCCAAGAAGCCTTTGGTTCTCAGTTGAATCTGAGTACTGCTCTTCACCCACAGACAGATGGCTAGAGCGAACGAACGATTCAAACACTAGAAGATATGTTGCGAGCTTGCGTAATGGACTTGGGTGGGAATTGGGACACTCACCTACCTTTGGTTGAGTTCTCATATAACAACAGCTACCATGCAAGCATTCAAGCTGCATCGTTTGAAGCTCTCTACAGGCGCAAGTGTCGATCACCGTTATGCTGGGCAGATGCGGGTGATAGACAGCTTGTTGGTCCCGAATTGGTTCAAGAGACGATAGATAAGATTATACAGATCCGAGAGCGCATCAAGGCGGCTCGTGATCGACAAAAGAGCTATGCGGACCAAAGAAGGAAACCTTTGGAGTTTGAAGTGGGAGATATGGTTTTACTAAAAGTCTCACCTTGGAAAAGTGTAGCACGCTTTGGGAAGCGTGGAAAGTTAAACCCACAGTATATTGGACCATTCAAAATCCTAGAGAGGATTGGTCTTGTAGCTTACAAGTTAGATCTACCCGCGGAACTGGATGGAGTCCATGATACATTTCATGTATCTAATCTGAAAAAGAGTCCAACTCAAGAAACAGTTGTCATTCCTGCCGATGAAGTTCACATTGACGACACACTCCACTTTACCGAGGAACCTGTTGAGGTTACTGATTGGAAGATTAACAAGACACGTAGGAGTAGTGTTAAACTCGTCAAGGTTCGGTGGAACGCGCGTCACGGCCCAGAGTTCACTTGGGAGCATGAGGACCACATGAAAGCAAAATACCCATATTTGTTCCCCAACTCCCCTACAGCTAGTAGCAGATCTTAAATTTCGGGACGAAATTTTCTTAACAGGGGGAGAATGTGACAACTGTAAAAAATCCAGGTATCCGTACAATTGATTAACCATGATTAGTGCCTAATGACTATGCTGAATTACAATTAACTACTTTCTGATTACTGCATCATACTTACATGTGTATCACATATTGCATAATGTCACATCATTTTTACATGCAAACCATATTGACATAAATGATGCACAAAGCACAGTTAGCGGATGACTCGGAAAAATGCTGACAGAACTCAGCACATAGACAGACAGTGTTTTGAGACCCAGTATGAGAGACCAAGTATTACACTAGTTTAGTGTGTGGGAAAGTGAGGATCACAAAACTGCATTCCTAAGTGATAGTTTAAGTACCGGAAAGTGCCTAAAACTCACCCAAAGTGCTGAATTCAGCATAATTCAGCAAAAAATCAGCATTTTAACAAGCTAGTATCATGCAAAAATATGACTAAATGGTCCTGAATGCTTTCCTAAGTGTCGGGAATTAAAAGTGTCACAAAAGGGTACATAAAGAACACTAAACGGTATAGTTTAGCACTTTAACGAACCGGTATCTAACCGAACAACCGGACACTACCCAAAACACCAAAATTTACACTAGAAGCATTGGTTCAATGTTTCCAAGCTAGTTATGATCCCCGAACATCAAAACACCTCACATAAATATCTACTAATTAATGTATGTAACTAATACTTAAGATTAAACTAAATGGTAACTACTTGGTTAGGACCTAAGCTAATACCCCCCCCCACCCCACCTATGTAATCGGCCCAAATGGCCCCACCATCAAGATTTTATGAGTTTTAAATAATAGATCTTGTTGGGATGATTGGAACATAAGGACCAAGGGTTAATATGTTAGAATGGTGATAAGAAGAAACCTTGAGATTTAGAACTCATATCTTTCACACACTTACACACACTACTCTCCTCCCTCTCCTCTCCTCCATTCTCGGCCGAGAACAAGGCCACACACCACCACCTTCATTTTTTTGATCTCATCCATTCCATACTCATCACAAGGTGTAAGACGGTATACAAGTAAGCTTGGAGCTTTTGGAGATTGAAGGACCTCTTTCATTTGCTTTTATCCATCACATTCATCATCTTCATCTTCTTGAGTTTCGTCCCTAGCCTTGTGCTAGTAGTAAGGCTCTTATAATCTCTTGTTACTTCTTATAATGTTGGATAAAAGATGATATATGTTACTAATCATGAAGAACACTAATGAACAAGATGATAATCTCTAACATAAAGCTCACTAACATAAGAATACATATTGTTAAGAGTTGTTTTACTTCTTGATGATTGATTATTTGTGTTTGTGATGTTAGACATCATATAAAACTTACTAGATTGTGATTAAACACCTGATCTAGCAAGTTGAGGTGATGATCTTGTGAAAGACCAAGATGATCATACTTTATGTTTCTCATGAACTTGAAAATAAAAATGATTTTGTGTATGATGAAGTATGAAGCATGTTAGATGTCTTGTATAAAAGTAATTTTAAACATAGTTTTCTCAAGTAACCAAGTTCATTTGCAAGAATTACATATAGAAATACATATAGAAATACATTGTTAACAAGAAAAATTCAAAAGAATGATTTTTAGAAGAATCATCTTATAAGTTGTAAAGGACTAAATCTTTCAAGAAAGGGATTTACAAATAAATAACCAAACTTTAAAGGGTAACTAAGCTTACTAAACACACTAGTAAGTTACTACAAGTTTTTATAAAAGTTCAAGTTCATGTTGTTGTGTAAATTGCATGATTTTGGCACTTGGTAAGTGTTGATTGAATTGTTAATTGTTTGGAATGATTTTTTTTAAAAGAAAATGATATGCTTTGAATGCATGGAAACCTCCATTTTTAAGGGGAAACTATGGCAAAATTTTTGTAAAAATTAAATACTTAGAAAAAAATATTTTTAAATAAGTATTTACAAGTATATTTTTTAACCATGATTTTCATACAAAGTTTGCCATGATTTTTATTACAAAAAGTATAAATATTGGAGGTTGGTTTTTGTAAATAAAAATGACTAAATATGTATTTGAAAGATATATATTTAGAAGACAAATGTGTGTGATTATTTGTATACTTTGTGTATTAGTTATATTATTTAGGACTTGAAATAATATAACTTTATAAAATACCAAGAAATTACAATCCAAAATATTACCAAAAATATCAAGGAATAAATACACAAGTTACTCACATAATATTGGGAAACCGAACGAAAGAATGTAACTTACAAAATATTCCGGAAAATACATTTATAAATATATTTTTGGTAAATAATATTTTGGACACAAAGAAATGAAAATATGATTTTTATGATTATCACAAAGTTATATCATATTTTGAAAATAAGGAAATATATAATTTTTAGCGATTAAAAATATATATGTTTTCTTGGAATTACTAGGAGATATAATATTTTTGGGAAAATATATATTTTCTTGGATAAACTTGAAATACATTATTTATTGATTAAAATAAGTTTATATATATTTTCTAAAGTTAGACTTGAAAATATATTATTTTGGAACTACATATATTTTTGCCTAGAAGAAAATTATAAATAATTTTCTAAGTCATACTTCTTAAGAATATGTATATTTTGGAAGTATATAAATATTGGTGGACTTTTATTAAAAATAATATTCCGGAAAGTGTAACCCAAAAATTAAGTGTAAGAAATACTTAACGATTAGAAGAAAATATGTATTCTCGTACGTATAAATACACACCGAAGACGACATCGATACATGGCAAAATACCTAAATGCAAATACAAATATACCCATCCTTGGGAAGGAAGTGCAAGTATAAATACTTGGGAAGTATTAAATTAAGATATACTGTTTAACAATTATTCCAGAAATTAATTTAAGTTAAAATATTAATTATTTTAACAAATAGTTACATAACTTGGGATGATACTGAAGACCTTAAACAAACGTAACTCAAAAACGTAAATACTAAGACAAGGCACGACCCGTCCGTCTAATAGACATTAGTACATTGTAGGTAGTCATGTTTGCTGAAGGATTTCGAGTTACGATTATTGAAGACGCAAGACAGTGAGTTCATGTCCCCATTTTTCTTTTAACTGTTTTCAATTTTATAACTTCGGGGGTGAAATACATGTTACAATTGTTTACAAACATTTTATACATGGTATGGTTAGCTAAGGAAGGTTACTGCTTGATCATGTGAGTGGTGGGTACAACACTTAAGGCCATTAATCCTCGTCGTAGGACCGAGGGACAGGAGTGATAGATCTATTTGGGTGTAGCGAGCCCGCACCCATGAGGACCAGGGTGGCCCATGAGGTGACTATGTCCACATACCGAAGCCGTGGGAAAATCCGCTAGGTTTGAGTTTTCCTGCATCACTTCACACATACCATTGGCCTTGCAAACCATTGGTGATCTGTTTTTCCTTGTTGCTCTCATACCAGGATTTACATACATACAGACATACTTTAAAGGTTAATCATACACACATGCAAACACATGAACTCGCTCAACTTTTGTTGATGTTTCCAAATTACATGTATTTCAGGGAATTAAGTGGACCTGGCGGGCGTTTGCATGTTCCAAGCTGCGTTATGAATAAAAAGATGTCATACGAAGTCGTTAGGGTTTAGGAGATGTATCTTAATCCTGGACGAGATACATGGTTCTAAAACTCGGTTTTACTTATGGTCTTTTGTCGAGTCTTCATGAACTCTTTAAAACATGTTGTGGTTTGTAATTTAAATTTGGAGTCTACATTTCAGACAATTATGTTGTGGTATTTTCAAACTTAATTTATGGATGAACATCTCTTGTTTTAATCATATAGTTGTTGTTATGATTGAATGCGATGGTATTAAGAAAGTCACACCATAATCACGCTTCCGCAATATTCAGGGTGTGACAGATTGTACAAGATTTGAGAAGAAATACTTACGAAATGATCTTGAATCGAGAGAAAGAGTGCTTGAGAGCGTCTAGAGTGCAAGTGGTCGAATAGAGATGTCACATCAGTGAACAGTGGCCGTACGGGCGGGTATTTATAGGGTGAGGGAAGGAGTAAGGCGGTGCAAGTAAGTGGTGTTTGGGTCAGATGGATATCCGGTCGGATGGCCATCCGATCGGATGGTCATCCGGACGGATGTCCATTCGATCGAATGGTCATTCGATCGGCCAAGTTGTGCGAGTTAGTTTTCCGACATTCATTTCGTGTTGTTAAGTGTTGCGTTACGTTTAAGCGGGTTGCGAGTAAGCGTTGAGCGTGTAAGCGTTGCATTGAGATAACCACATAACATACAACCAAATAATCACACAGTACACACAATCATATAGGTGCATAAAAGTAAATCCGTATTTCGAGTTGCGTTGCATTTGCGTTGAGAGTGCGTTGCGATAGCGTTTAGTCTAAACAACGATGCGATAATGCGATTAAACGCATGTAAATAGTATGCGTTGTAAATAGCGTTATATGCGATAACTGCGTTTTGAATAAGCGTTGTAATCATGCGTTTAAAATGCGTTGAAATGTGTTTGAAAACATAGTTTTGAAATAGTCAACCCATGGCGATAATCGATATCTCGAGAGTACAAGTCAATTAAGCAAGAAATGTCAGATCTAAGTAATCACCCATAAAGTCAGGTTGTTACAGCCTCCCCTACTTTGGGGAATTTCGTCCCAAAATTAAGGTGCAGGCTTAACGAAGAGATGTGGATATTTAGCTTTTATATCACTTTCGAGTTCCCAGGTGAACTCAGCGCCGCGCTTGCCTTCCCAGCGAACCTTCACTATAGGAATGCGAGAGCGTCAAAGCTTCTTGGTCTCTCGGTCCATGATTTCTACTGGCTTTTCCACAAACTGTAGAGTTTCGTTAACTTGCAAATCCTCGAGAGGGACATGCAGGTTTTCTTCGGCTAGACACTTATTTAGGTTCGAGACTGGAAAGTAGGATGTACGTTGCTGAGTTCCTCTAGTAATTCAAGTCGGTAGGCTGCTTTGCCAATTCTTTCCAGAATCTTAAAGGGTCCCACGTATCATGGCGCTAGCTTTCCTTTCTTGCCGAATCGGATCACCCCCTTCCAAGGTGAAACCTTTAGGAGTACGTGATCACAAACTTTGAACTCAAGGGGTTTGCGGCGTTTATTGGCGTAACTCTTTTGACGACTCTGAGCTTTCAAGAGATTGTCTCGTATCTGGAGGATCTTGTCAGTCGTTTCTTGTAATAACTCAGGACTGGTAATTTGCGCGTCTCCGATCTCGTGCCATACAATAGGCGATCGACATTTTCTTCCATATAATGCCTTAAATGGTGCCATTTGAATACTAGCGTGATAACTGTTGTTGTACGAGAATTCGACTAAAGGTAAATGTAAATGCAAATCCCAATTACCACCAAAATCTATAACGCACGAACGAAGCATGTCTTCAAGGGTGCGAATTGTGCGTTCAGTCTGACCGTCGGTCTGGGGATGGAATACGGTACTGAGATTAAGAGTAGTGCAGAGAGCGGATTGGAATGTCTCCCATCGACCATCGCAGTCAGAGATGATGTCACGAGGTGTCCCATGTCAACAAATGACTTCGTCTGTATAGATTCGTGCTAATCGTTCAACCTTATAGTCTTCTCGTATCAGTATGAAGTACGCAGATTTCGTAAGATGATCAATGATAATCCAAATGCTATCGTGACCTGATGGCGTGCGAGGAAGTTTCGTAATGAAATCCATAGCTATACTCTCCTATTTCCACATCGGGATCTCAGGATATTCGAGTAAGCCAGAGGGTCGTTGGTGTTCAGCCTTAACTTTGGAGCAAGTTAGGCACTTTGAAACGTAGATAGCGATATCTTTCTTCATTCCTGGCCACCAATACCTGGCACGAAGATCCTGGTACATCTTGTCGGCACCGGGATGAATGGAATATCGGGATTTTTGGGCTTCAGTCAGCAAAATCTCTTGGAGATTATTGCGACTAGGAATCCAAATGTGGTCGAGATAGTGAAAGATACCATTCGGTTTATTCACTAGTTGGTTTTCGGTTCCGAGTATCCTTTCTTCCTTCAAAGTACTTTCGAGAAAACAAGCATGTTGAGCGTCGCGAATGAGGGCTTCGAGGTCGTGTTGGGCTTGAACGTTACGAACACTATGTAAATAGATTCGTCGGCTAAGAGCATTGGCAACGACATTTGCCTTGCCTGGGTGGTAACGTATCTCACAGTCGTAGTCGTTGAGAAGTTCAACCCATCTGCGTTGGCGCATATTCAGTTCCTTCTGGTTCAAGATGTGTTGTAGGCTCTTATGGTCGGTGAAGAGCATACACTTGGTACCATAAAGGTAGTGTCGCCAAATCTTCAACGAAAAAATAACTGCATTGAGTTCGAGATCGCGGGTTGTGTAGTTTTTCTCATGGACTTTGAGCTGATGAGAGGAGTACGTGATAACCTTGTCTCGTTGCATAAGAACACAACCAAGACCTAGGTTAGAGGCATCACAATAGACAACAAAATCGTCGTTTCCATCGGGTAGCACGACTACGGGAGCATTGCAAAGCATACGCTTGAGAGTTTAAAAGGCATCCTCTTGGTCGATTCCCCAAACAAAAGTCTTATCTTTATGCGTGAGAGAGGTGAGAGGGACAGAGATTTTAAAGAAATCAACGATAAATCGGTGATAATAACCCACAAATCCGAGAAAAGAACGAACTTCGAACGGGGTTTTCGTTGTAATCCAACTCTTAACTACTTCAATCTTCGCGGGATCGAGGTGAATACCTTGACTATTAACAATGTGACCGAGGAATTGAACCTCCTCGAGCCAAAATTCACACTTGGAGAACTTGGCGTAGAGCCGATTCCCTTGGAGAAGTTCGAGTACCAAACAGGGATGTTACGCGTGTTCGGCTTTCCACTTTGAGTAGATAAGGATATCATCGATAAACACGATAACAAAGCGATCAAGAAAAGGTTTACACACATGGTTCATCAAATCCATGAAGACCGCAGGTGCGTTTGTAAGACCAAAGGGCACAACGATGAATTCGTAATGCACATAGCGGGTGCGAAAAGCAGTTTTAGGGATATCTTCCTCCTGAATTCGCAGTTGATGTTAACCAGAGCATAGATCGATCTTAGAGAAACATGTAGCGCCTTGTAGTTGATCAAATAAATCGTCGATTCGGGGTAGAGGGTAGCGATTCTTGATAGTAAGCTTGTTGAGTTCCCTATAATCGATGCACATTCGGAACGATCCATCCTTCTTTTTCACGAAAAGGACAGGTGTGCCCCAAGGTGATGTGCTAGGGCATATGAAGCCTTATCAAGTAATTCCTGGAGTTGACTGGAAAGTTCGCGCATTTCGGACGGTGTGAGGCGATAAGGGTCTATAGTGACATGGTTAGCTCCAGGAATGAGGTAGATACGAAAGTCAATATCACGAGTCGGGGGTAGACCGGGTAATTCGTCAGGAAAGACATTAGGAAAATCACGAACCATAAGAACCTTTTCCATCAGCTTCTTTTCCTTCTCCGCTACTACAATGTGAGCCAAGAAAGCCGTGTATTCCTTTCGGAGATACTTGCTTGCTTGAATGCACGACATGAGTTTTAGTTCTTTTGAAAATACTTCGTGTGACATTTGTGCTTTGTAAACACTGTACGATGTAGAACAATATAAATTATCAATGAAACGATGTGTTTTGGTCTCAATATTTGTGTATTTGTGTTTGATAATTTCACGTTTTGATTCTAGTTCGATTTCAAGCTTTTAATCGCTTTCTAGAAAGTTATACGCAAACTATTACGTATACATAATCATTTTAATGAGACAAACACTCCAGAATTGTGACAAATGCTTAACATATCTTAAATAACCTTTACATAACTTAGAAATAAGTTTTGAAGGGTTTGGTGTGTCAAAAACAAGTTTAATTGATCGTAGGGACTATTTGCGACAAACTGCAAAAGTCTGCCAATTTATATAGCAACGTACACTCCGGAACATTATCATAAGCTAAACATACCCTAAATATCCTTTACGTAGCTTATAAATAAGTTTTGAGGGGTTCGGTATGCGAAAATACGCTTATTTGATCAAAGGGACTAAAAGCGTCAGAACTGCAAAAGTATGCATTTACGTGCATATCTTGCGTTCTGACCATATCCTGACATCCAAAAAATTTTGTAATCACAAGAATATTGTATTTTAGTGATGGGAATGCAAAAACTTCATTCGTTTCGCAATTTGGGTCGTTTTCGCGTTCGTTACGATTCCATCGTAATTAACCAAAAACGCAACCGTACAGCCAAACGAACCGACATCCGTGACATTTTTGAGCATGATTCAAGTTAAATATACTTTAACTTCATCATGGAGCTTGAAAATGGGCTTGACGGGTGTTCGAAATGCCATAGCGCGATGAAACAAGTCTAGGGGCCAAATCTGCCATTTTTCAAAGTTTCCGCCCCTGCCAGGGTTTTACGGACCATAAGAGGTACCCCCATACGGTCCGTTAGGAGGTCCCAACACAGCAGATTCAAAGCATCTTCAAAACAGCTGCTGAAATTGGTTTTGATCATGGTTTTTGAGTATCGTGGGCTGGTTTGTGTGATCTCCAAGTCCCCTAATCAATGTTTAACAAGTGTATGGTTAAGATTATGCTTTGATCAACACATGGATTTGATCCAAAGGCACTTGATTTCCTATAAATAGCAAGGCATTTCAACAACTTCAACTTGCTCATTTGCTATTTTCTTCTTCATCTGCTCTATTGGAGGCTATCACTATTGTTGAAGGCCTCCTACTTGAGTTTTCTTAGTTCTCTTTCCAAGCATTGGGCTCTTGTAAGTATTCCTTCATGCTTGTTTAGTTATTTTAATCAAGAAAGTCAAACAATGTTTGACTTTCAGCATTGACCATGATTTGGTCAAGACAAAGTTCGTTTGAACTTTGCAACGTGAGCGTAATCACGATGGTTATAGTCCCTTGTGACTATACCTACTGATTACCACGTTGATTATTCGAAGTGACGAGTCAAAGTTTCGGTCAAAATGCACGATTATGTGCATTTTGCGATGCAACTATTTTCGGGTATTAAAACACTTCATTTTGATATCCAAACAGTTTTCTAACTTAGTTAAACATGTTTTAACATGTTTAACTCGTCACTTTTAGTTTAGTGCTTGTTTAGGGTCGCAAGTCATGCGGTCTAAACAACCGCTTAGACTTTCGAACTCGACCCGTTTGGTCGATCATTAGGATCCGACCAAACATATTTTGTGACCATAGTTATATAGGGAATAACCTTCCGAGGTTATACCTTATGGTCACTTAGTTTGATTAGTTGTATGATAGGTAGTTTATATGCCTTAGGAGAATGACCAAAATACCCTTTTCATGCATAATTTGAATTTAAGCATATGTAACTTAATTTTTGACACTTAAACTAATTATGCAATGTGATTTAAACATACTAAGGCATATAATACTTGTCATAGGACTACTTAGGCGGTTCGAATGCGCTTTTGCGCAAATGACGCGTTAAAGTAGCGTAAACTACCTTAACGGGTCATAAGCACTTAGGATAGGTTTCAATTCAGAATGTAGGCTTTGTTAAACCATATCACATGAGTTCCAATACTCATTTGGTTTACGAGACATTATTCTACCCGATCTCCCGATTTAGGTGTCGATTTATTAACATAGTGATCCGATACTTGGTACCACTTGATTCCTTGATTGCCCAAGCTTGTTAGTTCACTAATCGAGGATACTTTGCAATCTCAAGTGAGTACATAGTTCCCCTATTTTACTGCTTTCAATTGTTTTGGGGTGATTCATATGTGCTAAACGATTTCGAGTTTTCACAACAAATACTATGGTTTATATTAAACACAACGATTTCAATAATGTGAACGAACTTGTTGGTGCGTTAATACATAACACGAATGACATTCATTAGCTTTGGCCGAGCCGACCAGTAGTATGTTATGGTACCATAGGATCTGACAAATCCCATTATTGGACTATCGCCATGGTTATGTATGGGGTAATGTGGGTAACGACAGAACCTGATGATTGTTAACATACCCTTTGGTGGTTTGTTAATACGAGTTGAACGATTGGAACGAGTTAGAACATAGGTTTGAATGTATTCGACGAGATGACCAAAAGTCAGTTTTCACAATTAAAACACGAACGATTTGAACGATTGGAACGATTGGAACGATTTGAATGATTGGAACGATTGATTTTGATAACACGAACGATTGAGAACAAGTACTATTGAACGATTGGTTTTTGGTATGTGATTAGATAACGGGACCGGTGTAATGTGATAAAAGCATGGTAGATATGCCGCTGGTACTTCTTATATATAAGTGCTTTTATCATATTACATTCCGTGGTGTTATTTAGTTCACTTGAATGATTGATTTCAAACGATGACACACAACGATGTTTACTAAATGATATAAACCATACAAGAACGATTTACAAATTTGGTTTACAAAGGCAATTGGTTTGGGTCAAGATTCATGGCAATGAGGTTTATAAACTATAACCAACTGCATTTAAGTTGGTTAAACATATTGCAATACAAAATACTTTTCAAAACATGGTTTTCAATTTATCGACTCATGTAGTCGTACGAGGTATTGCAACATGTATTCAAGCCATGAATTTGACACATTCACAAAACCTATGTGCTCGCCGGCATTTTTATGCTAACTTTATTTTCACATATGTTTCAGGTGTTGTTGTTTGATGATGTTGATAATGATTAGGATGCATGCTCACATAGGATCGGACGAGGCCTTAGTGACATAATAACAATGAAAGACAATATGTTTGTGTTTTGCTTTCTAATATCAAGACAATGTAATAACTAATTCAATAAAACGAAACTTTTAAATCCATGTGTTGTGAAACAATGATTCTATTACGACACTCCCCGACGTTTCCGCCGCGGTTTTGTTGTTTTAACGCGGTCGGGGTGTGACAGAAGAGTTGGTATCAGAGCTTATGGTTATAGGGAATTAGGTTATTAGTAATGCCTTGACCTAGACTATAACCTTACTAGGACCCTAACACAAGTTATCTTGTGTTTAGATCATAAAATAATACCGTCACCTATCTTTAGGTGACAACCACAACAAGAACACAATTTACAAATCCATTTTGAAAATCAATCATCTATTCTTAGATGATTTATTTTAGGCGTTATGCCTTTGAAGTTTTCAAAATCTCATCAAAGTTTGGGTCTTATAATGTGAACACGTGCAATCTGGAAGGGTGGGTGCCTGTACCTTGAGTTTTCTGTCTAAGGCTAGAGTGTTCGTACAAATCCACATAATCGGACCAGTCACTCTTACCTGGGAACTCTTGGGGTGAGTGTCAACTTATAGGCTAAAGCATGTCTTCGCGATACATTATTTTGACCCATTTACTTTGATAAGTCACTATGTGTCGTTTGTTTGTTCGAGGTAACGAACATATAATCACTTTCCTTTTGTTTTGTCGATGTTTTCAATACCTCTCTTGTTTATCCAATTGTAAATATCACTCGTTTCTCATGTTTCCTTATTCTTTTTAGAATATGCCTCCTAGACGCGATCAAACACAGGATGTTGCACTCGCAGCCCTAGTCGCTCAGCAGATTGCTGCTGTGATTCCGAACCTCATAACTCAGATAAATCAAGCAAACAACAATAACAACAATAACAATGCTTAGTGCAGTTTTAAGACATTCAATTCGGCTAAACCACTGAAATTTTCTAGGTCTCAAGGAGCAACTGCGGTCCTATAATGGTTCGAGAGTCTAGAAAGCACTTTCCGACATGTTCAGTGTCCAAATGAGCGAAAGGTTGAGTTTGCATCCAGTGTCTTTGAGAAACGTGCTTTAACATGATGGAACGGAGTGATGAGGGATAGGGGTGCCGATATGGCGATGACAAAGACTTAGGATGAGCTTCGGGCTCTCATGATAAGAGAGTTCTGCCCCTGTCACAAAATAAGGGCATTGGAACGAGAGTTTGATGATCTTAAACAGGATGGGGGAGAACACTGTGCTTATACAGATCGTTATGAGGAGCTGAGTTTACTGTGTCCTATTATGGTTACCCCGTTGGAGAAAGTGATTGAGAGGTATATTGATGGTTTGCCTGACCCTGTACAAGATATTGTTACTGGTAGTAACCCTACCACTGTTCGTCAGACCATCGAGTTGGCTGCAACCCTGACTGAGTCTCAGGTCAGAAAGGGTAAACTAATCCGCAAGGGTGACAAGAAACAGGCAGCCACTCAAGACAAGGGGAAAGACAAGAAGAAAGGAGAGTCATCAAAAAGGTCGAGGAAGCGTAAGGCTTCCCAGAATTTTACTGTTACCGCACAACCCAATCAGAACGCTCAAAACCAACCGGCACATCCTCCTGTGAGGAAGCCATATGCTGGTCCCGCACCTTACTGTAATCGGTGCAATGGTCATCATTCAGCTTAGTCAGTGTGTCGACAATGTACATCATGTGGTAGACTTGGCCACACGGCCAATAATTGTCGAATTGTTCCGAATCAAGCTGCACAGAATCCAGCACAAGTTCAAGGAAACGCTGCTAGACCTCCATTCCCACCTGGTTCATGTTTTAATTACAGAGAAATGGGTCACTTCAGGAACAACTGCCCGAAACTTGTGAACGCGAACGCTAATGCTAATCCCGCTCGTGGACGATCGTACAACATAAACGCTAATGATGCTCGTGCTGATAACGAAGTCGTTAATGGTACGTTCCTTGTTAACCGTCAACCTGCATCTGTTCTTTTCGATTCTGGTGCCGATAGAAGCTTTGTATCATTAAAATTTGAGCCTTTACTTGCGATGCCTAGAGCTAAACAAGGAAAGCCTTTATCTATCGAAGTTGCTACTGGTGAACCTCTCGTACTTGATTCTGTTATTCGCAATTGTCAGTTGAACCTTGATAACCATCTTTTTCTTATTGACCTCACACCGATGCAAATTGGAAGTTTCGATATCATCGTAGGAATGGATTGGTTAACTAAATATCATGCTGAGGTGGTTTGTTTCGATAAGATTGTTCATATTCCTCTTTCATCTTGTAAAGTCTTAGAAGTTCATGGCGAGAAACCTTCGAATAGTTTGAAACTCATGTCGTGTACTAAAGCCCAAAAATACCTACAAAAAGGATATGTGGCCTTTCTGGCACATGTCGTAGAGGAGAAAGGTAAGAGCAAGTGTATTCAAGATATTCTGATTGTTCAAGAATATCCAGAGGTGTTTCCTGATAAACTGCCTGGTTTGCCTCCAGTTCGTCAATTCGAGTTTCATATTGATCTTGTACCTAATCCTAACCAGATTGCTAAAAGACCATACCGTCTTGCACCGTCTGAGATGCAAGAATTATCGAAACAGCTTCAAGAGTTATCTGACAAAAGATTCATCCATCCGAGTTATTCACCTTGGGGCGCTCCAGTCTTGTTTGTGAAAAAGAAAGATGGATCTTTCCGTATATGTATCGATTATCGTGAGCTCAATAAACTCACCATCAAGAATCAATATCCCCTACCATGAATTGATGATCTCTTTGATCAGCTGCAAGGTGCTACATGTTTTTCCAAGATTGATCTGGTGTTTTGGGTATCATCAGCTTCGTGTATTCAAAGAAGATATTCCCAAAACAACTTTCCGCACGAGATATGGTCACTATGAGTTCACTGTCATGCCTTTTGGTTTGACGAATGCTGCAGCTGTTTTCATGGACTTAATGAATAGGGTTTATAAGCCTCATTTAGACAAGTTCATCATTGTGTTCATTGACGATATTCTTATTTATTCTAAAACACGAGCCGATCATGAACAACACCTTCGTCTGACAATGGAACTCCTGAAGAAGGAACGACTCTTTGCCAAGTTCTCCAAGTGTGAATTTTGGCTTAAGGAAGTTCATTTTTTGGGTCATATTGTCAACGAGTAGGGTATTCATGTGGATCCTTCCAAAATCGCAGCTATTAAGGATTGGAACACACCTATTACACCTACAGAAGTTCGATCTTTTCTTGGTCTTGCTGGATACTATCGTCGATTTATTGCGAACTTCTTGAAGATCGCGGTTCCTCTCACTGCTTTGACTCAAAAGAAAATCCTTTTGAGTGGGGACCCAAACTAGAGGAAGCTTTCCAAACGCTGAAACGAAAACTCTTTGATGCTCCAGTTTTATCTCTACCCGATGGCAATGATGATTTCGTTGTCTATTGTGACGCATTGAATCTAGGCCTTGGTTGTGCTCTCATGCAACGAGGTAAAGTCATAGCTTATGCGCCAAGAGAATTGAAAATCCACGAGAAGAACTACACGACTCATGATCTTGAGTTAGGTTTAGTGGTTTTTGCTCTCAAAATTTGGAGACACTGTCTCTATGGCACGAAATGTGTGGTTTTCACGGACCACAAAAGTCTCCAACATATTTTCAATCAGAAGGAGCTAAACATGAGACAATGACGCTGGGTTGAACTCTTGAAAGATTACGACTGCGAGATTCGCTACCATCCTGGTAAGGCAAATGTTGTAGCCAATGCACTAAGTCGAAAGGAACGAGTCAAGCTTCATTGTGTTTGAATTCTATCCGATATCCAATCACGTGTCTCTCAAGCTCAACGTACTTGTGTTACACAAGATTTGATGGGTAAGGAATTACCACGTTAACTTGAGCTTAAACTCGAAATGAAAGACAATGGGTTACTTTATTTCAAGGATCGTTTTTGGATTCTGAAACAAGACAATCTTCGCACTTTAGTGATGGACGAATCTCATAAGTCCTGTTATTCTATCCATCCAGATGCTGACAAAATGTACAAGGATCTTCGTACTCAGTACTGGTGGCCTGGTATAAAGAAGGATGTTGCCTTGTGTAACAACCCGACTTTCAAAGTCAAAGTCAAAGTACAAGTCAAAATCAAAGTCAAATTCAAAGGAAGAAAAGATTGCTAATTAGATCTGTCATTTCTGACTTAATTATTGCTTGTACCCTTTGACTCGATAATTGATACGTTGCTCGATGCTATTTTTGTTTTACGATTTATTAATAGGTGAAGTAACAATGCGATAAACGTAATTAAATGCTATCACATCACTATCGCATTGCAATTTGAATTATAGGTTCTGGATATTGTTTTACGTGTGTTTGCTAATATGTGCTTTACTTGTGTGTGCTTATATATATTGTGCGATGTTAATCGCAAACGCAATCGCAATTCTATTGCATCGCACTGCAACCCAAAATACAAGTTACCTTTATGATGATTATTAGGTTGGTTATGTTATTTGTGTAACTAATGTGTAATACTATCGCATTACTTACTCGAAACGCAAATCAACGCTCAACGCACGAAATGAAAAGTCGGAAACCAACCCACTCGAGCCATCCAATCGAAGGACCATTCGATCGAAAGGTCCTCCGACCCCTTCACCTGCACCGCCATTATCTCCATTTCACCTATAAATACCCACCTGTCACATCACTGTTCATGATGTGACAGCTCTCCTCCGACCCACACACTCTCAGCCTCTTTTCTCTCGATTCCTCATGATTCTCGTAAGTTTCCACCTCAAATCTTGTACTTCTTTGATCTATACACACTTCTTCATCATTTCCACCAACAAATCTCACAATTTCACCATGAAATCCACCTGATTTGGGTTGTTCTACGATGACGTCATCATGGGTACTCATGAACACCAAAGTGTGACCTCATTCCACCAAGAACAACTCAAATCTAAAGGATTTCTACAATGTTTAAACATTGATTTCCCTAAAATCTAAACAACTTTCAAGTGTTTCAAACTTTTCTTCAACATTCTTAACTTTTCACTCAAAACCATTAGAATCTGGACTAGTTCGGGTTTACTACCCATTCTTTAGTGTAGACCCAGACTGAAAATGGATTCCTAACGAAGAGACGACTGATTCACTGGTTGAACATGAGATCACGTCAGGAACAGTTACGGATCGAACGAGGTGATTCCCATCCGATCGGTTGACTAGACTTGATGTGGTTTACTTTGTTTGACACGTTGTCATAACGTCTCACTTCAGCCGCAAAACTTCTGAAGTTAATGGTTTTTACAAGTTTGCAAAACAAACAAGTTACCCGAACGAATCGTCGTCCGATTGGATCGCCATCCGATCGAACGACGATCCGACCGGATGACTTGTGATGTTCAACACTTAAACTTTTTACAAAACATCAAAGAATATCAGTTCCAAACGAAGGGCCATCCGACCGAATGGTCATCCGTCCGGATGACCATCCGACCGGATGACCTGATATGTAGGAACACTTCTCATTTTACAAAATGCTACAACGAAAACTTCGAAATTCATACACAAACACATCCTTCCCAAACGGACAACCCTCCGACCGAATGGTCAACCGTCCGGACGGTCATCCGATCGGATCACTATCCGTCCCTAAACTCACCGACATGATATTTTACGCACTGTTCAACGCTCATAATGTCGTTGTGTGATCAGGCTAACCTCTCAGCGCTCCCTTCAATCCAAAACTGTGTTTACCCGTTAAACACGATCTGTGAGTATACTCGATTCCTTTTTGCTTAACGCACTTTTGGGTGTTACATACGTTACTTATATCAAGTCACACCGACACATAACGCAAACACTTTTTATACGCTAATCGCTCTCGCATGTTATACGTGTTACTCGATGAATGCTAGTATGTTATGTTTACACAGTGATTGTTGCCTGACACCTTAGCAACGATAATACTATAGTTTGGACTCAGCACATGTCGTGGATAGGGGTTGTTAAGGGCTTTTCTTCATGTGTCACAGTGGTGATATGTGTTGCGCATTCTATAACTCGCAGTCATGTCTATGCATATTTCATTGTCGATAACTTACCTGCTTCACACTACTACATGTTACATGCTGGTTATGCGTAACTCGCTTTCGCTACTATTATACTATTAAACTTGTATGCTCATCTTTACACTATGTGCATTGATTTTTATTTTAACGTATGTGACAGGTGTTCAGGATGCTTTTGATTGCTAGCTGCTATGGAATCAAGCTATGGGTGTCTAGAAACAAAATAAATAAAATCTGAGTTGTCGAAACAATTTATTTGTCTTTGAAATACAACGTCTGTAAAATTATCTTGTTGGATATGTTATGGTATGGGACGTAATGTTAAATATTCGGTAATATTAATTGTTTTGGATTTCTCCTGGACAATCTGTTTTGCTAAGTGTCGCGCCCCGATGTTTCCGCCATCGGTTGGGGTGTGACAGATTGGTATCAGAGCCATAACTATAGGGAATTAGGCAAGACTCGACCTATTCCAGGTCGTTGTCTTAGAATTGACCTAGTCTATAGTCTAAGTACCAACAGACCGCCTTGTGCGAGCCCAGCAGGGGTTCTGTGCGAGCTTACTCTATATACTCTCGTTTACACTCGCTACGTTCACAACTTGCATGAACATCGCATACTACAGCTTCGTGCAAAACACTCAGCCTTTCCTAAGGCTGATTACACGCATGTTTTCACAATTAAGTGATTCGGTCAAGACTAGGCGTTAAAACCGCAAACTCTCGATAGAATCGCTCGCTCAACACGTTTTTATTAATAAAACACGAGAATTTACGTTGAGTCAGGTGTGAAAACCATACCTCGACACAGTTCTCCCTATCTATCTCGTGATCTTATCACACATATAGGAATGAAGTTAGTAAGTTAGGGGTGAAACCCGCATCTTAATGACTTATTCCGCACTATAATTTGGATTTAAAAAACTTTCACCAAAGTCTCGATGGGTTCCAACGACTAGGGTCACGTAATGGCCAAAAAGATGCGTGCCGATCGCCCAGATTGAGGCGAGAGCACAGTCTATTAAGCAAACACGTGTACTCGAAGTCCTTGAGAACAGTCGAGACACCTTGGGTAGTCAAAGTCTAGCACACCCAAGACATTCTGATTTTTGCTGATTTTACGCCTTATCACTTTTATGTGTTTCGATTCTGAGCTCGCCACCGCTGACTCTGAAATTTATCGCTTTTATGAGTGAGTTTACGTGTTTTATGTGGCTTTTATGTGTTTATATACGTTTTGGTTTGGGTGGTTTACTCACTTTTCACTTCGATACGCACGCACAACTCGCTTTATGCATTTATCTCAATACGCCAACAAATCGCACACTATACTACTCGTTATGTTACTCACTACTCGCAATCGCAACTCTCGATCGCTTTTCGCAACTTTGAAGGATTAGGGAACACGTATGCATTTGGTCGGCGAATACATGCAAAATATAGTGGAATATATGCTTACATGGATTATGTGCTTCGGTGTCTAGGTGCCTCTATGTTTATGTGCCTCTGTGTTTATGTGCTTATGTGCCTATGTGAATACGTGCCCAAGTGTTTGATGTGTTCCTAAGCTTTATAGTATGTTAGTTAAACATGGTGTGGTGAGATTGAGTGTATCTTCAAAATCCATGATGATGTCTGTTGCAGACAATGTCGTCATTCGGATCTCATACCTCTCGCTCTGCTCGCCGTAATCACGCTGACAAACGCATCGCCTCGCTAGTCGCTAAGCAGATGGCTAAAGTCATTCCGCAAATCGTCAGCGAGATTAATGAAATCGCTAGAAAGTCCTCCGAGGAATCAAGGACTGACACTCCAAAAGCGACTTTCAGCTTCATGCAGTTTAAAGCTTGTAGACCCAAGGACTTTTCTAGGGAAGATGGGCCGAGAGCAATGTTTTCATGGTTCGACTCGATTGAGGTCACTGTACGACAAAGCGGATGTCCAGACAACCTCCGCACTATTAACGCAACTGGTGTCTTCCAGTCTAGGGCACTGGAATGGTGGACAGCAGAGCGAAACAGGCATGAGAACGACGCAGCTTACGGACTTACTTGGGAGGAATTGAAAGAACTCATGATAAATGAAATATGTCCTCCGCATGAGCTCCAAAAGCTAGAAGATGAGTTCTGGCACATCAAGCAAGAGGGTGGCGACAATACTGGTCTTACTACACACTTCAAACAGCTTAGCATCATCTACCTTGGCCAAGTCACAACTCCAGACATCAAAATCAAAAAGTATATTCGCGCTTTACCTGATTGTGTTGTTGATTTCGTCCAAGCGGCCAAGACTACAACGATTGAGGAGACCTTCCTGCTCGCTTCCGAGATTAATGATAAGCGAGTTTGGGCTGGTTACTTCAACAAAACCACCAAGAGTCTTCACAAAGCCACCGCCACTACTGCTACTCCCACCGCTAAAACCGCTTCACCTCAAGCTTCGAAGTCTTCACGCCGCAAGCGCAAGAACAACAACAACAACAAGAACTATGCTGTCACAACTGCTCCTTTTAATGATATTCCTATCCAACAGCAGAACCAGAATCGCCAAGTCAATGCACCCGTGACCAACACACCTCTAGCAAAACGTGCGTATACCAGTCCTCACCCACTATGCCCTACTTGTACTACCATCATCCTATTGGGATTGCATGTCGATTTTGTGTTTACTGTAACCTTTACGGCCACTTTACTGCAAACTACCGTACTGGTCCCCGTCAAGCTCAAGTTCAAGCTCCTCCTGCTCTGCCAGCTACACTTCTCGCTCCTCAGGGACAACAAGCAGCTCCTTCTCCCGCTGCTCACGCAAGAGACTGCTATGCGTGTGGTGATCCCAACCACTTCGTAAATGTCTGTCTGAACAGAGTGGTGAAGCAAGAGCCACAGCAGCAACCAGCGCACCAACAACACCAACAGCAGCAGCCTCAGCAGCAGCAGTCAGCGTAGCAAGCAGCCCGTGGGCGAGTCTTCAACATCAACACCCGTCAGGCTCAAGCAGACAACAACGTCGGTAATGGTAGGTTTCTCGTAAATGATATATATGCTTTACGTTTGTTTGATACTGGAGCCGATAACTATTTTGTATCGTTCGAATTCGAAAGGCTCCTAAACCGTAAATGCGCTAATCTTCCATCAACATTCGACGTAGAAGTTGCCACTGGAAGAACCGTCACAGTTAGTTCCGTTCTACGTGATTGTACCCTTGTGCTCAACAGTCACGTTTTCCCGATCACTCTTATCCGAATGCAGCTCGGTAGCTTTGATATCATAGTAGGCATGGATTTTCTTCGTGAAAATCATACTGAAATCATTTGTTTTGATAAAAGGATTCGTTTCTCTCTCGCAAACAGCGACCAATTATGTGTCTATGGCAAAGTTGCTTCGAAGAAACTACAACTCATGTCATGTGTCCAAGCCAGCAAGTATCTCCGCAAGGAATACCAAGCTTTCTTGGCGCACATCGTGGTAGCGGAGAAGGAAAAGAAAGAAAAGGAAATGGAAAAGGTGCCTGTGGTTCTTGATTTTCCTGCTGTCTTTCCTGATGATTTACCTGGTTTACTGCCGTCTCGTGATATCGATTTTCGAATTGACCTAATTCTTGGAGCTAATCCTATCGCTAAAGTGCCTTATCGTCTCGCTTCATTCGAAATGCATGGACTCTCGAGTCAGCTCCAGGAATTGCTTGATAAAGGCTTCATTCGCCCTAGCACCTCTCCTTGGGGCGCTTCCATCCTTTTCGTTAAAAAGAAGGACGGATCGTTCCGGATGTGCATCGATTACAGGGAACTCAATAAGCTGACTATCAAGAATCGCTATCCCTTACGCCAAATCGATGATTTGTTTGATCAGTTACAAGGTGCTACATGTTTTTCCAAGATCGATCTATGCTCTTGCTATCACCAGTTACGAATTCAAGAGGAAGATATACCCAAAACCGCTTTTCGAACCCGATACGACCACTACGAGTTTGTCGTTACGCCCTTTGGTTTAACTAACGCCCCCACAATTTTGATGGATCTAATGAATCGCGTGTGTATACCCTTTCTCGACCGCTTCGTTATCGTGTTCATCGATGATATTCTGACCTATTCCAAGTCAAAAGCTGAACACGCACAACATCTCCGTTTGGTTCTTGAACTACTCCAAGAAAACCGTCTTTATGCCAAGTTCTCCAAGTGCGAATTTTGGCTTGAGGAGGTTCAATTTCTCGGTCACATTATAAATAGTCAAGGTATTCACGTCGACCCCGCGAAGATCGAAGTAGTTAAGAGTTGGATTACACCAAAGAACTCGTCCGAAGTTCGTTCTTTCCTCGGATTTGCGGGATACTACCGCCGATTCATCGCAGATTTCTCAAAGATTGATGTTCCCCTCACCTCTCTTATGCACAAGGACAAACCTTTTGTTTGGAGAACTGAACAAGAGGAAGCTTTTCAAACCCTTAAACTTATGCTTTACAACGCTCCTGTGCTCGCATTACCCGATGGAAACGACGACTTCGTAGTGTATTGTGATGCCTCTAACCTCGGCCTCGGTTGTGTTCTCAAGCAACGGGACAAGGTTATCGCGTACGCCTCTCGTCAGCTCAAGATCCACGAGAAGAACTACACGACCCACGATCTCGAGCTTGGTGCAATTGTTTTTGCGCTAAAGCTTTGGCGACACTACCTTTATGGTACCAAGTGTACGGTCTTCACCGACCATAAGAGCCTAAAACACATTTTTAATCAGAAAGAGCTGAATATGCGCCAACGCCGATGGGTTGAACTTCTCACCGATTATAACTGTGAGATTCGTTACCATCCGGGCAAAGCAAATGTCGTTGCCGATGCTCAGAAGTCGACGAAGCTATTTGCCTAGCGTTCATAATACTCAAGCCCAGCACAATCTCGAAGTTCTTATCTGTGACGCCCAACATGCTTGTTTTACCGAACGCACCTTGAAGAAAGAAAGGATTCTCAGAAACGGTGAACAACTAGTGAATAAATCGAATGGTATATTTCACTATCTTGACCGAATTTGGATTCCCAAACGCACTAATTTATGAGAGATTCTGCTAAACGAAGCCCACAAGTCTCGATATTCCATTCATCCCGGTGCCGATAAGATGTACAAGGACCTTCACTACTGCTGACTCCGGGATCCGGTGAGTTCGACGGAGCTTCGGTCCCGAAACGACGTGTTCGATGCATTTATTATGACCAAGAAAGGAGTAGAAGATAGATACGACACCAAGTAGTCAATTTCAATCTGGTCTCTATTGATTATTCAACGTTTACAGCACCACGAGACCAGTTGGACAGCATTTCCCCTCTGGGAACCAAAAGATTGTCCAAATGGGAGCCCCAACCCCCGATTTATAGACAACTAATAACATGTGTCATCCGATCGGATTGCCATCCGATCAGATTGACTGACAATTACAAAACCTGTCCAATTTCTCAATTCTATACAATATTCAACACATGCACTATCTAACTATTCGCACAGTGGCAGACGTACGAAATATGCACCAACAGATTCCCCCTCGAATGTCACTGTCGAATCATCTTTAAAACTTTGAGAACCTTGAGCCGTGTTTGAATATTCTATAATCTTCAACTTTTCTGCAACTTCAATCAGGTATCTTGAAATCTGACTGTCCAAATTCCCCCTCGATTGATTATTCGGGTTTGCTTTTGTCAAAGAAAAGCACGAATTCCCCCTGGAATGAATCTTCAGGTCTTTTGTACAGTTTACGACTCTCCTCTGATTTGCTAAACTGCAATCTTCATGAACAATCACCAACTTGAAACTAATCAATGCAGCATTCTCTGTTTCAACTTTAATCGCATCTGAGCTCAGTTTTTTATATCACAAGTAAGCACCACGATCTACGCATTCCGCCTGCTCAATCTAAGAATGTGCAAAAACTCAACCGGCAATTGATAGAAACTTCAAATACCCCACTGGTTAACTTCAAATCCGTGATTCCCCCTGAAGATATGATATCCCGTTTACCATGATCCACGTTAATGTATCATAAGAAAGACAGGTCCGTGTAAACGGTATTCTCCACAATCAGCAAATCTTCATTGGTCCCGAAACGACGTGTTCGGTGCATTTATTATGACTAAGAAAGGAGTAGAAGATAGATACGACACCAAGCAGTCAATTTCAATCTGGTCTCTATTGATTATTCAACGTTTACAGCACCACGAGACCAGTTGGACAGCATTTCCCCTCAGGGAACCAAAAGGTTGTCCAAATGGGAGCCCCAACCCCCTATTCATAGACAACTAACAACATGTGTCATCCGATCGGATTGCCATCCGATTGGATTGACTTTGACAATTACAAAACCTGTCCAATTTATCTATTCTATACAATATTCAACACACGCTCTATCTAACTATTCGCATAGTGGCAGACGTACGGAATATGCACCAACAGCTACAGGTACTGGTGGCTGGGCATGAAGAAAGATATCGCTATCTATGTTTCAAAGTGCCTAACCTGTTCGAAGGTCAAGGCTGAGCAACAACGAACCCCTAGCTTACTCGTGCAACCCGAGATCCCTATGTGGAAATGGGAGAGTATAGCCATGGATTTCATTACAAAACTCCTGCGCACGCCATCAGGTCCCGATAGTATTTGGGTTATCGTTGATCATCTCACCAAATCCGCCCACTTCCTGCCAATACAGGAAGACTATAAGGTCGAACGATTAGCACGGATCTACACCGATGAAGTCATTTGTCGACACGGGACACCTCGTGACATCATTTCTGACCGCGATGGTAGATTCACTTCGCGCCTCTGGGAAACTTTCAATCTAATCTCGGTACTACTCTCAATCTTAGTATCGCATTCCATCCCCAGACTGACGGTCAGACTGAACGCACAATTCGTACCCTTGAAAACATGCTTCGCTCGTGTGTGACAGATTTCGGTGGTAATTGGGATTCGTATTTACCTTTAGTCGAATTCTCGTACAATAACAGTTATCACTCTAGCATCCAAATGGCACCATTTGAGGCATTATACGGAAGAAAATGTCAATCACCTATTGTGTGGCACGAGATCGGGGATGCGCAAATTACCGGCCCTGATTTATTGCAAGAAACGACTGACAAGATCCTCCAAATATGAGACAATCTCATGAAAGCCCAGAGTCGTCAAAAGAGTTACGCCTATAAAAGACGCAAGCCCCTTGAATTTGACATTGGCGATCACGTACTCCTAAAGGTTGCACCTTGGAAGGGAATGATCTGATTCGGCAAGAAAGGAAAGCTAGTGCCTCAATACGTTGGACCCTTTAAGATACTGGAAAGAATTGGCAAGGTGGCCTACAGACTCGAATTACCGGAGGAACTTAGCAACGTGCATCCGACTTTCCACGTTTCGAACCTTAAAAAGTATCTTGCCAACCAGAACTTACATGTCCCTCTTGAGGATCTACAAGTGGACGAAACATTACACTTCGTGGAAAAGCCAGTCGAGATCATGGACCGAGAGACCAAGAAACTCCGACGCTCACGCATTCCCATTGTGAAGGTTCGCCGAGAAGGCAAACGCGGCGCCGAGTTCACCTGGGAACTCGAAAGTGATATGAAGGCTAAGTATCCACAGCTATTTGTTACGCGTGTGCCTAAAATTCGTGACGAAATTTCCTAAAGTAGGGGAGGCTTTAACAACTCGACTTTCGAAGTCAAAGTCAAAGTACAAGTCAAAGTCAAAGTCAAAGGAAGCAAAGATTGCTAATTAGATCTGTCTTTTCTGACTTAATTATGGCTTGTACCCTTTGACTCGATAATCGATAATTTGCTCGACGCTATTTTTGTTTTACGATTTATTAATATGTGAAGTAACAATGCGATAAACGTAATTAAACGCTAATCTACTAAACGCTATCACATCGCTATCGCATCGCAATTCAAATTACAGGTTCTGGATATTGTTTTACGTGTGTGTGCTAATATGTGCTTTACTTGTGTGTGCTTATATATATTGTGGGATGTTAATCGCAAACGCAATCGCAATTCTATCGCATCGCATCGCAACCCGAAATACAAGTTACTTTTATGATGATTATTAGGTTGGTTATGTTATTTGTGTAACTAATGTGTAATACTATCGCATCGCTTACTCAAAACGCAATGCAACGCTCAACGCACGAAACGAAAAGTCGGAAACCAACCCACTCGAGCCATCCGATCGAAGGACCATTCAATCGAATGGTCATCCATCCGGATGACCATCCGATCGGATGGCCATCTGATTGAAAGGTCCTCCGACCCCTTCACCTGCACCGCAATTCTCTCCTCTTCACCTATAAATACCCACCTATCACATCACTGTTCATGATGTGACCGCTCTACTTCGACCCACGCACTCTCAGCCTCTTTTATCTTGATTCGTCTCGATTCTTGTAAGTTTCCACCTCATATCTTGTACTTCTTTGATCTATACACACTTCTTCATCATTTCCACCAACAAATCTCACAATTTCACCATGAAATCCACCTGATTCGGGCTATTCTACGATGACGTCATCATGGGTACACATGAACACCAAAGTGTCACCTCATTCCACCAAGAACAACTCAAATCTAAAGGATTTCTACAATGTTTAAACATTGATTTCACTAAAATCTAAACAACTTTCAAGTGTTTCAAGCTTTTCTTCAACATTTTTAACTTTTCACTCAAAACCGTTAGAATCTAGACTAGTTCGGGTTTACTACTCATTCTCTAGTGGAGACCGGACTGAAAATGGATTCCTAACGAAGAGACGACCGATTCACGGGTTGAACATGACATCTCGTCAGGAACAGTTACTGATCGAGCGGGGTGATTCCCATCCGATCGGATGACTAGACTTGATGTGGTTTCCATTGTTTGACATGTTGTCATAACGTCTCGGTTCAACCGCAAAACTTTTTGAACTTAACGGTTTTTACAAGTTTGCAAATAAACAAGTTACCCGAACGAATCGTCGTCCGATCGGATCGCCATCCGATCGAACGACTATCCGACCGGATGACTTGTGATGTTCAACACTTAAACTTTTTACAAAACATCAAAGAATATCAGTTCCAAATGAAGGGCCATCCGACCGAACAGTCATCCGTCCGGATGACCTGATATGTAGGAACACTTCTCATTTTACAAAATGCTACAATGAAAACTTCAAAAATCATACACAAACACATCTTTCCTAAATGGACAACCCTCCGACCGAATGGTCATCCGTCCGGACGGTCATCCGATCGGATCATCATCCGTCTCAAAGTCAAGGCTGAACACCAACGACCATCTGGTTTGCTTGTATAACCAGAGATACCGGTATGGAAGTGGGAGAACATTGCGATGGATCTCGTCACTAAGTTACCGCACACATCTAGAGGTCATGATGCCATTTGGATAGTCATTGATCGTCTTACAAAGTCAGCTCACTTTTTACCGATTCCCGAGGATCTATCTGCTTATAAACTCGCCAAGATCTATGTTGATGAGATTGTGTCTCGACATGGTGTTCCTTTGAATATCATACCTAACTGTGATGCTCGATTCTCATCTCACTTTTGGAAGACCATGCAACTGTGATGCTCGATTCTCATCTCACTTTTGGAAGACCATGCAATCTGCTATGGGGACCCAACTAAATCTGAGCACTGCTTATCATCCCCAAATGGATGGACAATCCGAGAGGACGATACAAACATTGGAGGATATACTTAGAGCATGTGTGATAGACTTTGGTGGTAATTGGGATTCGCATCTACAGTTGATCGAGTTCTCTTGCGAGACCTTATTCAACCCGATCTCCCGATCTCGGTGTCAATTTATTAACATAGTGATCCGATACTTGGTGCCACTTGATTCCTTGATTGCCCGAGCTTGTTAGTTCACTAATCGAGGACACTTTTCAATCTCAAGTGAGTACATAGTTCCCCTATTTTACTGCTTTCAATTGTTTTGGGGTGATTCATATATGCTAAACGATTTCGAGTTTTCAGAACAAATACTATGGTTTATATTAAACACAACGATTTCAATAATGTGAACGAACTTGTTGGTGCATTAATACATAACACGAATGACATTCATTAGCTTTGGCCGAGCCGACCAGTAGTATGTTATGGTACCATAGGATCTGACAAATCCCGTTATCGGACTATCGCCATGGTTATGTACGGGGTAATGTGGGTAACAACAAAACCTGATGATTGTTAACATACCCTTTGGTGGTTTGTTAATACGAGTTGAACGATTAGAGCGAGTCAGAACATAGGTTTGAATGTATTCGACGAGACGACCAAAATTCAGTTTTCACAATTAAAACACGAACGATTTGAACGATTGGAACAATTTGAATGATTTGAACGATTGGAACGATTTGAACGATTGATTTTGATAACACGAACGATCGAGAACAAGTACAATTGAACGATTGGTTTTTGGTATGTGATTAGATAACGAAACGGGTGTAATGTGATAAAAGCATGGTAGATACGCCGCTGGTACTTCTTATATATTAGTGCTTTTATCATATTACATTCCGTGGCGTTATTTTGTTCACTTGAATGATTGATTTCAAACGATGAAACACAACGATGTTTACTAAATGATATAAACCATACAAGAACGATTTACAAATTTGGTTTACAAAGGCAATTGTTTTGGGTCAAGATTCATGGCAATGAGGTTTATAAACTATAACCAACTTGATTTATGTTGGTTAAACATATTGCAATACAAAATACTTTTCAAAACATGGTTTTCAATTTATCGACTCATGTAGTCGTACGAGGTATTGCAACATGTATTCAAGCCATGAATTTGACACACTCGCAAAGCCTATGTGCTCGCCGGCATTTTTATGCTGACTTTATTTTCACATATGTGTCAGGTGTTGTTGTTTGATGATGTTGATGACGATTAGGATGCATGCTCACATAGGATTGGACGAGGCCTTAGTGACTTGATAACAATGAAAGACAATATGTTTGTGTTTTGCTTCTGAATATCAAGACAATGTAATAACTAATTCAATAAAACGAAACTTTTAGATCCATGTGTTGTGAAACAATGATTCTGTTACGACACAACCCGATGTTTCTGCCGCGGTTTTGTTGTTTTAACGCGGTCGGGGTGTGACACTTCGCCATAGACACAGAGTTGATCACCATTAGCAAGAGAGAAACGAATCATTTTTTCGAAAAAAACAACTTCAGCACGATTTTCACGAAGAAAATCCAAGCCTACTATGATGTCGAAACTACCAAGTTGCATCGGAATGAGATCGATAGGGAAAACGTGATTGTTGAGTTCGAGAGTTCAATCACGGAGACCAGAACTAACGGTGACAGTTCTTCCGGTGGCAGTTTCTACGTCGAACGTCGTTGGGAGGTTAGCGCGTTTACGGTTTAGGAGCTTTTCGAATTCGAACGACACAAAACAGTTATCGGATCCAGTATCAATTAAACACGAAGCATAAATACCGTTAACAAGGAACGTACCATTGACAACATTGTTATCAGTTTGAGCCTGGCGTACATTAATGTTGAAGGTTCTTCCGCGAGCTACTTGTTGTGGTTGTTGTTGCTGCTGCTGCTGAGGCTGCTGCTGTAGTGGTGGTTGTTTTGTTCTTGTTTCACAACTTGATTCGGGCAGACATTAGCAAAGTGATTAGGGTCACCACAGGAGTAGCAGGCTCGTGCATGAGCTGCGGGTGCAGGAGCTGCTTGGTTACCCTGAATAGCAAGGGGTTGAGTTGATGGTGCTGGAGGAGCTTGAGCTTTTTGACATGGGCCTGAACGGCAGTGAGCAGTAAAATGCCCATAAATGTTGCAGTTTAGCAGAAGCAGCAATTCACCCTAGCTGGGTGATGGTAGGTGCAAGTAGGGCAGAGAGTGTGACATCTGTGTCTCTACGACCATCATACAAATGCAAATCCAATGAAATCTTGTGTTTCATTCTAGGAATTTGTACAATTACATGTGACTTTTGCACATATCAATCCTAGTTCAATTTCAAGCTTTAAATCGCTTTCTGGAAAGTTATACGCGAACTGATGCGTAAACGTAATCAGTTTAATGCGACAAACCCTTCATAATAGTGACATAGGCTTAACATACCTTAAATAACCTTTACATAACTTAGAAATAAGTTTTGGAGGGTTTGGTGTGTCGAAAACAAGTTTATTCGATCGTAGGGACTATTTACGACAAACTGTGAAAGTCTGCCGATTCGTATAGTAACGAACATTCCGGAACTTGATCATAAGCTAAACATACCCTAAATATCCTTTACATAGCTTATAAATAGGTTTTGAGGGGTTCGGTATGCGAAAATACGCTTATTTGATCAATAGGGACTAAAAGCGTCAAAAAGTGCATAAGTTTGCATTTACGCGCATATCTTACGTTCTGAAGATATCCGGACATCCAAAAAAATTTTCAATCATTAAAATATTTTATTTTAGTGATTGGAATGCAAAAATACCATTCGTCGCGTAATTTGGATCGAATTCGCGTCCGTTCGAGTTTTCGTAGTAATTAACCGAATAACGTGACCGTACGACCAAACGAGCCAACATTCGAGATTTTTCCAAGCATATGACATGTTCCCGATGCTTTAACTTCATTGTAGAGCTTTGAAATGGGGTTAACGGGGCTTAAAAACACCAAAAACTAAGTTTATAGCTTGCAGGGGCTAAAACTGCCAATTCTTGAAAGATTGGTCGCGGGCCGCGTAAGATGAAGCTTGATCTTACGCGGGGCGCGACAGCCACTTCTGGCAGACACATTGAATCTGTTAAAAACAGCCTGTTCTCATGTTTTTAACCACTGATTTAGCATACCATTGGCTTGTTTTTGTGCTCCCCTTGTATTAGAAACTATGGGCCACATGTGTATGGCCAAGATCGTGCTTTGATCCTTGCAAAAACACATGTAATGATCTCAAAGATTCAAGATTTCCTATAAATAGTCTTGGGTTTCATTCTTGTTCCTTGCTCAAATTGATCTAGTCAGCTCTAAGTTGAAGCTCTCACTTGTTGAAGGCTTCATACCTGAGTTTTTAGTTCAATTCTTCCTAGCTTGGACCCTTTGTAAGCTTCTTTCATGCTTGTTTATGCTTTTCAAGCATGAAAGTCAAACAATGTTTGACTTTTTTCTTTGACCATGAATTGGTCAAGTCAAAGTTCAATCGAACTTTGCAACGTGAGCGTAATTACGATGGTTATAGTCCCATGTGACTATACCTACTGATTACCACGTCGATTAGTCGAAGTGACGAATCAAAGTTTCGGTCAAAATACTGATTATGCGCATTTTGCAACGAAACTATTTACGAGTATCAAAACACTTTGTTTTGATATCAAACCTGTTTTCTAACTTAGTTAAACTCGTCACTTTTAGTCTAGTGCTTGTTTAGGGTCGTAAGTCAAGCGGTCTTGACAACCGCTTAGACTTCCGAACCTGACCCGTTTGGTCGATCATTAGTATCCGACCAAGCATATTTTGTGACCATAGTTGTATAGGGAATAACCTTCCGAGGTTATACCTTATGGTCACTTAGTTTAGTTAGTTGTATGATAGGTAGTTTATATGCCTTAGGTAAATGACCAAAATGCCATTTTCATGAATAATTTGATTTTAAGCATATGTAACTTAATTTTTTTGTCACTTAAACTAATTACGCAACAAATTTAACATGTTAGGGCATATAATACTTGTCATAGGACTAGTTAGGCGTCTCGAACGCGCTTTCGCGCGAACGACGCGTTAACGTAGCGTAAGCTACCTTAACGAGTCATAACGGGTCGTAAGCACTTAGGATAGGTTCCGATTTAGAATGCAGGCTTTGTTAAACCATATCACATGAGTTTCAATACTCATTTGGTTTACGAGACCTCATTCTACCCGATCTCCCGATTTAGGTATCGATTATTTAACATAAGTGATTCCATACTAGGTGCCACTTGATTCCTTGATTTCCGAGCTTTGTTAGGACACTTAATCAAGGATACTTACAATCTCAAGTGAGTACATAGTCCCCTCTTTTAAGTTTTCAAATGTTTTGGGGTGATCCATATGTGCCGATACGCTATTTTCATGATTTCAACTATATGATTACACATGCATAGTACTTATCTTTTTACGAATTGAACTATTATCCATGGCTTAAACACTGATTTCCAAAGTTTGTTAGAACTATTTGTTCATAAATACTATTACTTATACATTCATTAACAATGATCAAGCCGATTGGTAGTACGATATAGCGCAATAGGACTAGACACCTCATTCCTGTTGTATGGAATGTCAGAAACCAAAATTTTAACCAAATAGAATTGCCTTTGTGGTATCTCTATAGTCTCTAAAGTGTAGTTTAATGCACTAAGGTTTGAATGTATTACCAAATCACGATATATGGTATATTTCGACATACTACCAACATGATACTGTTTTGCTAAAGCATAATTTGATATGCTATTGTTTACTAAAGTATAGTTTGATATACTACCAAACCATGATTTAGGTATGTTTCGACATACTACCAACGTGATATTGTTTACTAAAGTATAGTTTGATACACTACCGATTTTGCTATTTCATAAACTAAAGTATAAGTTGATATACTACCAAAGAATAGTTGATATGCTACTTCTAAAACCAAAGTATAATTTGATATACTACCAATGCTTATATTCTTAAACCAAAGTATACTTATGATATACTACCAAGTCTATTATTTCAGAAACCAAAGTATATTTTGATATACTATCTGTTTAACTATTTTATAACTAAAGTATATTTAGATATACTACTTATCCACTTATCTCAAAACCAAAGTATATTTTGTATATACTATAAACCTTTTACCAAAACGACGCATTTTAGAAACAAAACTTTTACAAGGATTCATGGCTATTTTTGAAAACATAAAACCTTTTCTTGTGTTATCCAAATCCATGAATCAAATTCACAAATCCTATGTTACTCAAAGGCATTTTTATGCTGACGTACCTATTTTCACATATGTTTCAGGTGCTGTTATGTGATGATTGTTGATGCATGCTACACATAGGATGGACTCGTGCCTTAGCGACTTTAAAACTTGAGAGACAATTATTTGTATTTATCTGATTTGTAATAAAAAATGAGTTCTTTAATGGAATAAAAAAAATCTTTAATCACCATGTGTTGTGAAACAATGATTCTGTTACGACACTCCCCGACGTTTTCGCCGCGGTTTGTTGTTTTACGCGGTCGGGGTGTGACAGAGAGGGTGAACACCAGTATACGCACGCTTAGCAGGCGGTGCATTGGTGTTGGGAGTTACAACTTGTCAGTTCTGGTTCTTGTTGTTGTTGAGTTGTACAGGGACAGCGTTGAGAGGTGCGGCGGTATTAGGGTAGTTCTTGTTGTTGTTACCCTTGCGCTTGCGATTCTGGCGTGAAGACTTTGAAACTTGGGATGCTGCAGTTTAAGGAGCGGGAGTAGCAGTTTCTTGATTCAGACTCTTGGTTGAGGTTTTGAAACACCCAGCTAAGACTCGCTTATCGTTGATCTCAGTTGCGAGTTGGTAAGTCTCCTCAATGGTAGCAGGTTTAGGTGCTAGATCAAAGTCAGCTACACAGTCGGGTAAAGCACGGATGTACTTCTTGATTGTTATCTCTGGCGTTGTCACTTGACCAGGACAGATAATACTGAGCTGCTTGAAGCGAGAGGTGAGACCGGCGTTGTCACCTCCTTCTTGTTTGATACCCCAAAACTCGTTTTCCAGCTTCTAGAGTTCATGCGGGGGATATAATTCTTTCATCATGACTTCCTTCAGTTCCTCCCAGGAGAGTCCATAAGCTGCATCGTTACCGTGCCTGTTGCGCTCAGCAGCCCACCAATCCAGTGCTCTAGACTGAAAGACTCCAGTAGCATTAACACTGCGGAGGTCATCTGGGCATCCGCTTTGACGAAGGGTGACTTCAATCGAGTCAAACCACTGAAACATAACACTAGGTCCATTTTCACCAGTGAAGCTAGCAGGACCGCAGGCCTTGAATTGCTTAAAGCTGAAGGGCGTTTTAGGCGTGTCGCTCTTTGACTCGACAGAGGACTTGCTGCTGACATCGTTGATCTCACTAACGATTTGAGGTATGACCTTAGCCATTTCCTTAGCTACCAGTGAAGCGATGCGCTTGTTAGCATGGTTTCGGCGAGCTGCGCGCGAGGTATGGGATCCAAATGACGACATTGTCTGCAATAGACATCGTCATAGGATTCAGACGAGATTTGATTATATCGGGTTTCGTAAAATTTAGCGTTCGTAAAACATCCTTTATTATTGTAAAGCACCATGAACATGTCGGCACAAAAGCACATAGTCATGTAGGCACATAATCCACATAAGCACGTAGACATGTATGAGCACATAGTCCATGTAAGCACATATTTTGCACGTATTCACCTTTATTTTGCACGTATTCACCTTTCAAAACTAAACCCAATTCTCTAGATTTGGTGTTGTCCGTGCGAGCTTTGCGAGTGCGAGTAGCGTAAGCGAGTAGTATATTGAGTAGCGTAGCGTAGCGTAGCGAGAGAGCTTAGTTTGTCTGCGATTAGCATTTTAGATTGCGAAATGTTGTGCGAGTTGTGTGTGTTTAGTAAAGCGATAAGCAGGAAAGCGAATAAAATCACCAAAATCGAAAGATATAAACATAAAAACACATAAAATCGATAACTTATAAAATCAGCGATTCCGGGCTTAGAATCGAAATAGATTGTCTTGGGTGTTAGACATTGACTACCCAAAGTGATTCGACTATCCAGAACGACCTCGAGTACATGTCTTGACCTTCTGGACTGTGCTCTCGCCACAATCCGGGCGAACGGCACTAATCCTTCTGATTACTACGCGAATCGTGTCATTGGAATCCATCAAGACTTTAGTGAGAGTTTTGTAAAATCCGAGTAGAGAATGGAACTAGTCATTAAGATGTGGGTTTCACCCTAACTTAACAACTTTGTTCCTGAGAATGTGGCAAAACCACGAGATATAGATAGAGAATTTTGTCGAGATATGGATTTCACTCCCGACTCGATGAAAGATTCTCATGCTGAGAGTAAAATACGCGTAGAGAGAGTAATCTTTTCGAGAGTTCTTGGTTTTCACACCTAATCTCGATTCAATCACTCGATTGTGTTATGCGAGTGTTTTCAAAAACGTGCGTATTGTGTCAGCCTTAGGAAAGGCAATAGTGCATTTTCAGCTTTAGGAAAATCTTTCTTGATACTCCCTGGGTTTGCACGAAGGGGTCTGTTGGTACTTAGATGTCACACCCCGACTTTCCACGTGTCAACGGTGGGCCCGGTGGGGAGTATCGTGACGTAGTTGATATCATCATTGTCAAACAACACAATATATAAATGCACAGCGGAAGCAAAGATAAATATATTACAATCCGAATATAAAGTAATATCAAGTATTACAACGGAAAGTAAAGGATCCACAGGCGGATCTTAAAACATAAACATTGTTCAACAGACTTTAGACGCCTAGAACTTGCAAGATTCCTTATTAGCGTCCTGAGCCGCTTCCAGCCTATTATGTACTTGTACCTGTCACTTAGACTTTTGAAAAATACGTCAGTTTTCACTGGTAAATACACTCAACCGACGCATTTAAAAATGTTTATGAAAATTGGTTTAGATGCACCAGGCACAAAATATTTTGACACAATGATTAAAATGCACAAGGCAAAATTAATCTTTTATACTTGACTAAAATGCACAGAGGCAAAATTAATCTTTTATACCTTGGGACTAACTATATCTCATGTTATCAGTTTTACATAACTTGCTCTACATAGGGGGCCTGGTTCTATGCCGGTTCATGATTAACCGACACACCACTATTCCCTTATTGGGAATCCCTTATTGGGTATAATTAATTAATTAGCATATAGCATCTGTCAGGTGTATGCCTACACCCCGTGCTTAAGTCGTGGCCATTGCAATTTAATGAGTCAAGGATATCCAGGACACGGTCGCATTAATCCCCAATGTTTCAGTCAAGCAATACGAATTAAAAACAGGTTATTTGGATTTCCCGACTTATTGGTCTTTGAATCCCATACCTGACCATGCGGTATTTATATTACCGTATCCCAAGCCCGTAATAGGGAAAATAAGTTAAGAGTATTTACCTGAGCTAGCTCCTGTCTTAAATAGCAAGAATTAATAACTCAGCCGTATTCACTTAAGTAAGCGTAGGTACAATTTACCGGAAGGCTCTAGTCTGGAATGATGATATAAATAACCAATTAGAATGCTAACGGGTCTTTAATTAAGCCTAAGCATAGACCGGTTAGTCTTAGAGAAATATACGGTTCAAACCTACGATTAGGCGAAGACCGGATAGAATGTGATTTAGACCCAACAAGTTCAGAGACTTGCTTAATATGGGTCCTTCATGCACATTCTGGATTTTGAGATAAAACCGTTAAGGTTTGACCCGTTTAGGCTAGTTTATGTAAACTAGTTACATAAACCGAACCGAACGCGTAAGAGGCATAACAGGTAATCATGAGAGCCATACACAGGTTTCCTAAGTTTATATGCCTCAATTATGTTGTGACATCAGTAAGATGTCTTTCATTATGCCCGAAACGTATTTAAACACAAATTATGCCCCGTAGGGGTAGTTTGGTCATTTAAAAGATTATAAAAGAGTTTAAGTATTAACCTGAGTTACAGGTCTGATATAATCAGCAAAAATACTTAGTTTACTAAGTTATAACAGTAGGATAAAGTATATATGTGAAATTTATCAAATATAACCAAACTATGCACCGTGGGGGCATTTTGGTAATTTCACATAAGCCGAAAAGCTCAAAACTGAAGTCTGAGTTTAACAACTTTTGCTTACTGTTAAAATATTATAATTTACCTAAAATATCAGTAGGTATCACCCTTGTATGTTTGAAAATAGTTTTAGTACATACTATGCGCTAAAAACGCTTAATAAGGCGATTAGAAGCCGTTTCCGGGTTCCATATTGATATCTGATATTTTTATAATTCCAAAAGGCTTAAAATAATTTATTAATTATTTAGAATCAGTAGCAAAAGGTTTGGAGTCGTTTAGATATGTAAAACTCATTTTATAGCCCGTAAGGGCAAAACCGACATTTACCGGATTAAGCCTACGACTATAAGTTATGCTCAGCCTAAAATTAATTAAAAATCTTCAAAAATCCCAAAATAATATATTACATCATTGGGTAATAAGTTTGATATCAAAAAGTATGCTTAACTAGGCTATATGCTAATTACGCCGTTTTATTAACATAAGGCTTTCATTTTACGCTAACGAGCATAACTCTTAATCTACACCTCAAACTGATGTCAATTTTTGTATGCAAGTTTAAATATCAGTAAGTAAAGTTTCTACTCTTTTATATTTCCAAAAATCACGTTTTAAGGTAATAAGGGCATAATGGTCAACATATGGGCAATTAACGGAATCATGCATATTAATTGGATAACTAATGATCCGAGGTGTATAATCACAGAGGGTTATACTAGCATGTAACCTGGTCCAAATGAAGCTCTAAGGTACTTCTAAAACATACCATAACGGGTCAGAACTGAAGGTCAAAGTATAAGTCAAACTATGCGACTTTCGGTTCCGAACCGGGTCTAAATAGTAAATTGTCGGGTTGAACATGTTTAGACACGTTCTTACACTAATTACCAAGTTATATCAATGATCAAACAGGTTGTATGGGTTCTACATTGCAAATTATGTATTAATTAGAAAATACACCTCCTGTTGACTTTTTAATAATACGTTTGACCCGACATTTGACCTAGTTAGAGTGGGAATCAGGGGGAACCCTTTTAAGGTTTTATTACCCACATAATTACCAACTTATAACTACTTTCAATTCGACTAATCACTGGACCATTAGTGATTAATCTTAAAGTCAACCGTTAATTACGACGGTTTGACTTTTAAGCTAAAACTTAATTTAGAAAGGTTAAGTATACTTACAAGAGTCCTATGAACGAATTATGATCACTTGAGCCTGCTTGGGAGCTCCATAAATGATCAGGAATGCAAGAGAAGGTGTGAAGAACAATGGTTGCAACTTACTATTCCTTTTATAGTGAATTTTTCACCACAAATTGTTGACAAGCAAGTCTAGCACTGACCACAAATCATTAACATGTGTCCCTAAGTGTCTAGGGCTGTTTAGGGGTCGCCCACATATGAGGAAAATCGTTTGAAGGGTCAGAATCGCGTTTAAACAGCAAACAGAAGGTTCTGTTGTCGCTGGGGACCCCTTACGGACCGTAAGGGTAAGGCTTACGGTCTGTAAGCCTTTGATCAGAATTGTAATTCTTTCTAGTTTTTGCATAAATGGCTCTTGGCTTTTCGAAAGGTCAACTAAGCATTTTTCTTGCAATTTGACCCCTTCTTATTTACATACAAGGGCTTTAGGACTTATACCCACTTTGCCAAGTCCCTGGACACTTCTGGTTAACCCGAAAAGTCATAACTTTCAACGTTAACGCTTTAACCCCTCGCACACGAATTTGATCATAACTTTCTCATACGATAACGAAACTTTATGAAATTTATATCGTGCATTCTAATGAGCATAATTAACTGTTACAAAGCTTCGGGTTTGTCAAAAGGTCACTCAGAGGTATAGCTTAAACATGTTGACACATTTAACCCCTGTAGTTTGTAATCTCTCACTTTTAGCTTCGTATGATCCATGATTTATTCGTTTGATGGTATAAACATCATGTAGGGTTATTATGAAGTATATTTATTCACTGTTGACATTTAGAACTCGTATATTCACATACTTTTCATGATTGTCAACTTTAGTCCTTTCAGAACATTCTTTCACACGTTCAATCATATGACACGTGTCAATACATTATAGGACGTGAATTTTCGAGGTGTTACATCCTCACCCCCTTAAAATAAATCTTGACCTCGAGATTTGTTAATGTAAAGGAAGTATTTTCTACCTTATATTGGGCTTAATCTTCCCAGTACCTTTGAGCCTCTAAGGCACTACAATTGACCTTTATAACAGGCACATGTATCTTTTTGGAGCTTCTAATCCTGTCGATCTTCAATCGAAATAGGTTGCTCATACTATCATAGTTCTGCATATCATTATGTGATAGCGCTTTTCGACTTATTGGTGACACGTCGCTAAATCATTAGTGTGGGTCACATTGCGCGTTCCACCAAGCCCCTTAATTAGGTCTTAGCTCGTAAGCTATTTGATCTTGATACATTCGATTTCCTTCGAATGATTCTATATACTCGGAGCTTAACTAGCCTGATAATTTAACAAATTTAGCACACCCTTTCTGGGTGATATCTATTGTTGAACCTTATTCCTTAACAAGAATTTTGGAGGTTTGCTAACTTCATTAATCCTTGCTTTTCTTCCGAAATAATGGCAACTTATAGATAATTAGGGGTTTGTATGATCTTATTCGTTGTTTCTAATACAACTTTCAGATCCTGATAATTGGACTTACCAATCTATTGTCCTAACAATAGATGTTTAACATTCCACCTTTACAAGGTCTCCAAGGGAGCAGCCTTGATGCTTACATATCAACTATTATAGAAAAGCTAATCTTAAAGTGAGATGGTTATTCCAACCACTGCTTAACTAACCTCAAAGAATAGTTAAACCTTACAGCTAGTCGAACCAATCAACGGTCCTGGGCAGGTAATAGCGATTCTTAATTGTTGCCTATATAGGGTTGCGGAAATCAATGCATAAGCAAGATGATCCGTCTTTCTTATTTATATAAATCGGAGTTCTTAGGACTTTGAATTTTGGCTTTATGAAATCTTCTCTAAAAGCTTATCGATTTGGCTCTTAGTTCTTCCTATTCTGTTGATACTAACAGATATAAGGCTTTTACAATAATTGTAGCCCTAAGCGGGATGTTCGTCCTAACATCCACTTGCCTCTCAAAAGGTAAACATGGTAATTCTTATAAAGAAGATAATCATGACACACACAGAGATGTAGAGATGTCTGTATTCTCAGGCCTTGGTTCATCTATCGATGTCGGTGTCGGATATATGACACATTCTCTTTACAAATGCAAAGATGCCCTAAGTAGAGATACTTATAAGGACATTTTATATTGGATATCTTCTTTGAATACTACTAGTCGACTTTGGTGCAATATGACCATTGGGATATCTCAGGGGTTCCATGCATTAAACCTCCATACTGATCAGGCATGGAAGCAATCTATGGGACACACTAGGATACACCAATCCTCATATGGTACTCTTCTATCAAACATAGTTTGGCATTCGCAAGCGATAGAAAAACAATGAGAAAAATAATTAAAATAACATATATCGTCGTACTCTATGCGAAGAAAGAGTACTCTTAGATATTTCGGAAGGATTCCTTGCCGATACTAGAAGAATCGGTTACTATGGTTTCCTTGGTAAGTTATACCTTGCGGATAATATAAAAGTTTGCTAAGCTTATGGTTTATGAAGATTTATTATCCTTTGCATTAACGTAAAATAATTAGCAGGTACAATCGATGCTAAAAGGTAAGGACGTACCTAATGCTATTATTGATATGTACTGTCTCTGGCGTTCAACCGTTAGTTTAGGCGTTTCCTTTCTTATCCACCCCAGACTTAGCTGCTCCTTCCTTGGCAGCCTCAGGGCAATTAGTACTGATGTGGCCCTTTTCGCCACAGCTGAAACAGCTTGCATTCTTTATGTCCCTACATTCGTGGGACTGGTGCCCAGTTCTTTTGCAGATGCCACAGTGCTTTATCTTTTGGTTTGATCGACACTGTCTGTGACACCTGTGTCACTTCAACCATCAAAAAAATTCCAAACCAATGAAATATTGTATTTCATACTGGGGATTTGTAAAAATATGTGTATCGTTTACACATATCAACTCTTGTTTGATTTCAAGCTTTAAATCGCTTTCTGGAGGGTTATACGCGCACTGATGCGTAAATATAACCAGTTTAATGCAACGAACACTCCGGAATAGAAAAATAGGCTTAACATACCTTAAATAACCTTTACATAACTTAGAAATAAGTTTTAAAGGCTTTGGTATGGCAAAATCTAGTTTATTCGCTTACAGGGACTAAACTTGACAAACTACGAAAGTATGCCAATTTGAACGGTAACGAACATTCCGGAACATGACCATAAGTTAAACACACCTTAAATATCCTTTACATAGCTTAGAAATAGGCTTTGAGGGGTTCGGTGTGCTAAAATAAACTTTTGGGTCATTCAAGGACTAAAAGTGTCAAAAAGTGCACAAGTTTGCACTTTTACGCATAACTTACGTTCTGAATACATCCGGACATCCAAAAATTTATGTAAGCACTAAAATATTTTATTTTAGTGTTTGGCATGAGAAAAATCCATTCGTCGCGTCATTTGGATCGTTTTTCGCGCTTGTGCGCATTCCGTCGTAATTAAGCGAACATCGCGTTCGTACGACCAAACGAACCAACATCCGACATATTTTTGAGCATGTTTCATGTCCACAATGTTTAGGCATCATTTTAGGGCCTTAAAGTTGGCTTTACGGGCCTTAGAAGTGTCGGAAATTGCTTAAATACAAAACAGGGACCAAAACTGTCATTTTTGAAACTTATTTTCTGATCAGAACCCCCATGCGGCCCGCATTAGTTTTGGTGTATCCTGAAGCGGGCAGCGTCAGCCTTCCAGAACAGATAAGATCGATTAGTCAGCTGATTCCAGCTGTTTAATCCACACCCACACATTCTAACTTGCCCTTTCAGCTCATGCGGGATCATTTTTAGCCACCATAACTTTCCAACAAGTGTACGCACAAGATTCAAGCACGGTTTCCATGAAACGATCTTAACGTTACCCGAAAACTATAAATACCCATCCACCCCATTGCAAAACCCACAAGAATTCTGATTTGAGGAGCTCTAAGTTGGAACCATTGTTTCATACCTGAGCTACTTGGATCGGGATTAGCATTCGGGGACCCTTCGTAAGTATTCTTTCGTTCTTTTATTGCTTTTCGAGTCTTTTCGAGTCTGAAAGTCAAACTTTGTTTGACTTTCTGCGTTGACCAGTTTATGGTCAATGCGAAGTTCGTTTGAACTTCGCAACGTGAGTGTAATCACGTTGGTTATAGTCCTTTGGGACTATGCCTACTGATTACCACGTTGTCTAGGGTCGTAGGGTAAGCGATCTAATAAATCGCTTATACCTTCGAACCCGACCCATTTGGTCGAGCATTAGGATCCGACCAAATACATTAGGTGACCATAGTATATAGGGAATAACCTTCCGAGGTTATACCTTATGGTCACGACGTTTAAGTAGTTGTATGATAGGTAGTTTATATGCCTTAGGTAAATTACCAAAATACCCTTTTTATGTGTAATTGGTAATTAAGCATATGTAACCTAAACTTTCACCACTTAACTAATTATGTAACATGTTTAGGCATATAACACTTGTCATAGGGCTAGTTAGACGTCTCGAGTGCGCTTTTGCGCGCACGACGCGTTAAAGTAGCATAAGCTACCTTAATGGGTCGCGATGGGTCGAAAGCACTTAGGTTAGGTTTCATTTAGTATGTAGGATTTGTTAAACCATATGACACGAGTCTCTATACTCGTTTGGTTTACGAACCCTCATTCTATCTAAATCCTCCAATTTAGGTCCGGTTTATTAACATAGTTACCTATATTAGGTGCCGTTTGATATCCGCGATCTCTAGCATTGTTTGGTTGTTACTCAAGGACTACTAAGGAATCTCAAGTGAGTACATAGACCCCTCTTTTACTGTTTTCCAAACATTTTGGGGTGGAACACATGTGCCTACTTGTTACTTTCATGCTTTCCCGTTTTCACATCATATACCTGCTATGTTCGTTAGTACATTATAGTACATGATTTCATTACATTTTATCTTATGTATGTCCATTGTGTGCATACTTAGTACATTGTTTTACATTACATTTTGTTGCATATGCTCATGCAGTATATGAACACATTATATTACATTTTGAACCGTTTATAACTATTTGACTATGTGAACCGTCGAAATCATTTGACTATGTGAACCGTTTGTATCTGTGAACCGTTTGTATCTGTGAACCGTTTGTGTCTGTGAACCGTTTAAATCTGTGAACCGTTTGTATCTGTGAACCGTTTGTATCTGTGAACCGTTTATATCTTTGAACCGTTTATATCTGTGAACCGTTTGTATCTGTGAACTGTTTGTATCTGTGAACCGTTTGTATTTGTGAACCGCTTGTATCGGTGAACCGTTTGTATCTATGAACCGTTTGTATCTATGAATCGTTTGTATCTGTGAACCGTGTGAACCGTATTTGACCATACATAAACATTTCTACAATTGTTAAACATTACTTTGGTGGTTTGGTTTGATTAAGTGATTAAGTAACGATGCGTGTGTAATATGATACAAGCATGGTGGATACGCCGCTGGTACTTCCTATATATAAGTGTTTGTATGGTATTACATATCGTAGCGTTATTTGAATCATTTCAGTTTGAGACATATAACATTTTATACAAATAACATACTTTTCACAATACATTGTTTTACAAGCAACTTAACTTATACAAACTCATTTTACAATGGTTATTCATTTAACCATACATTATTCTCTTATTTATACATATCATCTGATCTTATCGTTTTTCAAATGATTTACAAAACAAAGCAAAATTACAAGGTTCATGACTAAACATTTTCTCAAACATAAGTCATGATGTTGGTACACTTTATGTGGACGCGACTCAACTCGGTTCGATTCGGTTCGGGTCAACTCGGTTAGGTCCGGCTCCAGCCCGACGTCACGACATTCCTCAGTCGTGCGCCCCAGAGTTCGACACGCGAAGCACGAAGCGCCGCAAGCCAAGTCCCATTTACACATCATCATGACATCATCATGATGATGTCATGATGATGTCATAACTTTGTCCTATCTTGAATTTGTGCAAACATTTACCCAGAATCAACAATGGGCCGTGATTATTCAACTTTGGGCAGCGAATACTTGTGTGGACTTTGACTTCACTTGGGCTGCTACATCAATTGGTCGAAGACCAAGCCCAACATCAAAGTAACGAAATCCCTTGTGATTTCGTGAGACATGTATAACGAAATCACTAGTGATTTCGTTCATAGTGATTTCGTTCAAGGCTCTGTATAAATAGCTTAGCATATTTCACAGTTTAAGTTTATGAGAGCATATTGAATCCAGAGAGTTTATCGTCAAACATTGTGTGTATATGTTTGATATTGTTCTCGTCCTTTTAATCCAAGTGAATCTTTGATTATCTGTTTGTATTACTCGCTTTACGTTTGTTTGGTTTGCATCGTTACGGGGATTCCGCACCCGTGATAGTGTTTGATATAAACAAGGATATGTTACGTATCGGATCCTCCCGAGAAAAACGGACCTACAAGTGGTATCAGAGCCTTAACGTATCCCCTAAACATGATTACATCTGATAAGTTGTGCTTAAGTGGACAACAATACCGATAATTGTTATATGATGCTTATCTTAATGTTAACTAATTGAACAACAAGAGCTTTTTGACATGACCATACACTTATATGATTCTCTTACCCTCGAAACTCGCAAAAAGAATGTCTGCAAATATTTGCTTACTGTTTTCAATTTATGCATCTTTGTATATATTTATTTATTGCTTTCCGTTTTTACTTTTGAAAAATGAAAAATTCCAAAAAGATTTTAGGTGTGTTTTAATCTAAACTTTATAAAAGCAAAAAGATTTTACTTCTAGTTTATTTTTGATTGACCGATGTTGGAACTCGAGTCTATCCTACCCAAAATCCTGATCGTAAGCCGGAAAACAATTGCATCTTCATAAACTGTCGAAGTTAACAAGTTTTGAAAGTAAGGGTTTAAAATTGATCATTTTCTAAACTTTCAAACTGTTGTCGGTCGGTGTTTGATTGAGATTTGATCTCATATGTGCGTTTGTTTAGGTTAACTATATTCCAAGCGGTTGTTCTCATTATGTGTTTAGCTTTCTTGTATGTGCAGATGCGACATCAGAATCAACTAAAGGCGAAGAGAACCTGTCAGATGACAAGCCGTAAAGTGAAGACACGACGTTGATGCAATCAGAAGATCAAGATGATCGCGTTGCAGTTGATCACTCATCAACACCACAAGGATCTGAAGAATTGACAAATCAAAAGATTCATGGGCATCATTCAAGGGGGAGTTTGTTGATACACTCCCTATTTGCGACACGTGAATACCTTTGAAGATCCTCCGACATGAAAAACATGAAAGACACGGAAGACGAACCATCACGAGTAGCGTCCAAGGGGGAGTTTGTTGGTACACTTTATGTGGACGCGACTTGACTCGGTTCGATTCGGTTCGGGTCAACTCGGTTAGGTCCGGCTCCAGCCCGACGTCACGACATTCCTCAGTCGTGCGCCCCAGAGTTCGACACGCGAAGCACGGAGCGCCGCAAGCCAAGTCCCGTTTACACATCATCATGACATCATCATGATGATGTCATGATGATGTCATAACTTTGTCCTATCTTGAATTTGTGCAAACATTTACCCAGAATCAACAATGGGCCGTGATCATTCAACTTTGGGCAGCGAATACTTGTGTGGACTTTGACTTCACTTGGGCTGCTACATCAATTGGTCGAAGACCAAGCCCAACATCAAAGTAACGAAATCCCTTGAGACTTCGTGAGACATGTATAACGAAATCACTAGTGATTTCCTTCATAGTGATTTCGTTCAAGGCTCTGTATAAATAGCTTAGCATATTTCACAGTTTAAGTTTATGAGAGCATATTGAAACCAGTGAGTTTATCGTCAAACATTGTGTGTATATGTTTGATATTTGTGACAACCGTCACTTTTCCGTACATTCCGTACACTAGATGAACAATAATTTGTGCTTTAATGACTGTACATGATCTAGTTTACCAGACAAATAAATTCCTGAATTCCATGCAAGTGAATTCATGCATGATATATGCTACAAGAATTACGTTATGATAGCGTTGCGTCAAAAATTAGTAAACTCACCGGTAAGACACATCGTGTCAACAGAACTGCAGAAAGCAGTCAGACATTAGAATTAGGACCTAGGTGTAGGTCCCACGTCAAAAATACATTAAAACCCAAGGATACATACAAGGGTTACATATATACCGCCCGGATAATATTTAATCCCACAAATATTCTGTTATGATTAAAATTTTATTTTAATCAGGTTCGTGTTGAAAAATAAATTAAAACGCTTAAAAACGTTATTTTTCAAGTTTAAGCGCGTACCGTGTGTTCCTACGCGACACAATGCTTACACTGCAAAACGCAGACAACGCAGCAAACCCAGGAATATGCCAGGAATATGCCATGAATATACCAAGAATATACCAGGAATATGCCAGGAATATGCTAGGAATATGCCAGGAATATACCAGGAATATGCCAGGAATATGCCAGGAATATGCCAGGAATATGCCAGGAATATGCTATATGGAAGGTCTATAAATACCACCATTTCATCACAAATCTCTTCTCTCCCTTCCTCCCTCCATGGCTACGGCCCAAACACCCCTCTTTCACCCTTCACTTTTCAACTCCTTTCCAAGCAATCTATGGTGATTCTAAGGTGTCTCGAGCTTAATTAGGAAGGTTGCAAGCAACGGAACTTGAAGGACCTTCACCATTTGCTTTTATCCACCTCATTTGCACTCTTGAACTTCCCTAGCCTTGAGCTAGTAGTAAGTGTTCTAAAACACCTTCTTAATCTTGTCTAGAGTGGTTAATAAGAGATTTGTCGGTGGAAAATCATGAACATACTAAATCACCAACTAAAAGTCTATCAAAGTGATGAATATGCTGGTTAATAGATGGATAATTGTGTAAAACTTGTTAAACTTGTTTTGTGATGATTATTTTGTGTTGTTTAATGCTAGTAGTAGTTCGGATCGTCATCTAACCCGGCTAGGTTATGTTCTTAGAACATGAGCTAGTGTATGTTAAAGTATAAAAAGGACTAGATGATGAACACTACTACTATTAAACATGAACTTGTGTAAAAACAATTTATCTTATGAAATGGAGTTCTAAACTAGTAGATCTAAAGATCTACAAGTGGTATTTTCGAAAGACCAACTGTAAGACAAAACCATGTTTTAAAACCGGATCTTTCATGAAGTAGAGGTGTTTTTATGAACAAACAAGTGTGTGGACACTTGTGTAACAAAAGTTTTAACAAAGAAATAATTTTCGTAAAAACCGACTAGAAGTTGTGAAACTTCATATTCTTTAAAAATAAAGTTTTTAAGAAACTAAACTTATTTTTAAAGATAACAAGACTTACTAAATGTGTTAGTAAGTTACTACACATTTTTGTAAATATTCAAGTTCATGAAATGGAGAAATTAGTGATTATTGTTGATGATTATTGTTGATAATTGTTGTTGATGATTGTTGACAATTTAAAAGAAAATAAACACATGTTTTGAAAACATGGGAAACCTCCATTTTTAGGGGAAACTCTGTCAAAATTTTTATAAATTTTGACACTTAGAAAAATATAAGTTTTTGAGAAACTTATTCCCTAAAAATATACCTAAAAACATTACCAAGGTTTCCCTAATTTTTGGTGATAAGAAATGGTGATTTCCTCAAGAATAAAAATGGATATTAAGTATGTATATTTTTGAGAAAAATATATATATATATTATTTTATCACCAACTTTTGTGCTAAGTGTGTATAGTATGTGTTATACGTGCTAGTATATTAAGACTTAAAAATACACTAAATACTCATGAGAAGTATAAACATAAAAATACACATACAACATACAAGATACATAATTCGGGTGCAAAGTGCAAAACACGAGATACTTATATTAATTTTAGAGAAAATAATATAAGTAAGATACGTAGTTAAAAATATAGAATATTTTTAACACAAGAATACGTACACAAGAGATAGTGACTGTACTTGTGCGATACAAGTCTAGTGACTAACGTTAAGAAAACACGTATAGGTCACGACGCTAGATAAGCTAATCCGGTGAAGTTTACGACGCAGGAACGCAAAGTTGTGAGTTCATGCTCCCCCTTTTCTTTAACTGTTTTTGGTTTTATAACTCTCGGGGGTGAAATACATGTTACAAATATTATAATTTTTACAAATGGTAAAAATACGAGAAGCACTCTTGGTGAGAACGAGTACCGAGTGCAATATGATTTGAGAATACAAAAGAATACGAGAAGCACTCGTGGTGAGTGCAATATGATGAGCTTTAAGAAAAGCCTAGAAAATACTAGATCATGTGAGCTTAAACTAGATATTGAGATGCCATTAATACTTAATTAGGGACGAGGGTTAGATCTAACGGGTACGGCCGAGCCCCACTCATGGTCCTTATGTGACCTCTTGAGTGCTTCGGTGTCCCAGTCGAGGGAAATCGACACAGTCGAGGTTAATCGACACAGTCGAGGGTAATCGACACAGTCAAGGGAAATTGACACAGTCGAGGTTAATCGACACAGTCGAGGGTAATCGACACAGTAAAGGAGCCAACACTAATGCTCCATATGCTCACATGCCTTAAAGGAGCCAACACTAATGCTCCATATGTCCTCACATGCCTTAACGTCCTTGTACAAACATTCAATTAGTACGTGGTGTACACAAGAAAACTTGATTTATACATGAACACTTTATTTATACAAGATACATACAATGTTTTCATACAAGATATGCAAAATGCATGAACTCGCTCAACTTTATGTTGATGTTTTCCAAAATTACATGTATTTCAGGTGACAGGATGGATCTTGGGCGCAAGTGTCGTAACTAGAAATAGACTACAAGTTTAGATGTCATCCACTTTTGTTGAATTGTAACCTTGTCAAAGGTCATGTGTTGGAAAACTTAAACAACAAGTGTTTGTAATACTCAAATTTTCATGAATGGATGAACATCGTTTTGATCATGTAGTTGTTTATTACGATTGAATGCAATGATAACAAGCTAGTCACACATCATACGCTTCCGCAAAAGACAGGGTGTGACAGTTTGGTATCAGAGCTTCGATTGTAGTGAACTAGGATTCTTTCTCGAGTCTAGACTACAATCACTAGAGTTCTCTCACGAAAACATTTTACAAAAAGATTTTCATTGCATTCACGAAGGCGCCAAGATCCACAAGTCAGACACTTTTCAAAAAGTGACAAGGCAAGGACATTAGTGAGGAATACCTTTAAAATAAGGTGCCAACCAAAGCACAGTCTACACGAGTTAGACTTGCCAAAAAAAAAAAAAAAAAAATGACCCTCCAAAAAAACGAGAGTTATACGTGATATAATGCATTAAGATGCTTGATTATGCTAAGTAGCATATATGTTATTAATATACATACATACAAATAAGTGTACGGAATGATTATTGACGTGAATAAGATACTTTCGACTCCGACTCCTATTACTATACGTGACTCGCACGATGAAGCTAACGACCTCGCATCCTTTGCAAAGCTCATGGCTGGGAGTGATTACCAAACAAGATGTTGAGCTTGCTTCCGTAGGAGATGGCTGCTCTTCCCTCTCGATCGTGAAGGTGCCTAACTACGGTGATGATGACGAGGCAGAGGCGGCAACCTTGATCGAATTCTCAATCAGCGGGACGAGATCCCTGCGGCTTATGTGAAGCAAGATTGACGACATACTTGACCAGAAAAGGAAGATGAAGTATGCATCTCGAAGGTGCCCCTCCAACTACTAGGAATTCTCTCTATTCCTATTCCATCTAATCATCGTGCCTATACGCGCGTAACGATAACGAATGTTAGCGCGTGGACCATCGCAAAGGTCCTTTCCATGACAAGAGGTATACGGACAGTGGTGTCCCCTCCTTGATTGATCATCTGCTTGGACGAGAGAAAATTGGGGGTAACTGTGCAAGACAATTTATTATTACGGGGGCCCACGTAATAACGACTTGTAGTGCACAGAAATCCTGGTGGACTCTGCGGGTCAAGCTAATGAAAAGCATACAAAATTTATCTATAGGTGTCCTCACCTTCATCTGGTAGAACAACACATAGATCAGTGCTTTAGCACGTTAGAAAGTAGGAAGCCTGTCTTAGCCTACTTCGTGACTGACACTTCTACCTGCATACGAGACGTTTGAGAAAACGATATTTGAGCAAGAGAGGTGGAATGACATTCAGAAAGAATCAGCGACGATACACTCCCTATCACCTCCACACAAACAACCCCATCAAAGGGGAAATATACGCACCAGTAAAGCTAATATAGCAGGAAATAACTGAAACTTGAATGACAAAGGCGATGTAGCCTCGAGTTCATTTCAAACAATAAGCCAAGTTGGCAAGCCTATGTGAAGGCTCAATAAATGTTTCCTCGCCTATACACTGATTATATATACGTGTGAAATTGGGTAATTACATAATGGCTTATGGTGCTATGTATCTCATAGACAATTGGAATGTTGTCTGACCTACTTCATACCATTTTGGCAGCAGAGAATGCCGCCCAGACGTGACACAAACACCAGTACGTTGCCAAGAACAGAAGCTGAGCTTCAAGAGCTAATCTCACAGGCAATTGCTCGACATGAAGCCCTCCGCTCTAAGCACAGCGGTGGCACTACTGAAAATAACCCTCCAACTGGCTGCACCTATAAACAATTCCTGGACTGCAAGCCATTGAATTTTGATGGCACAGGAGGTGCCGTTGCATTTGTTCGTTGGGCTGAAAAGACTGACTCCATACTAAGAATGAGTAACTGTTCGCCCCGACAGAGTGTTACTTATATCTCAGGGCTATTCGTAGATGGCGCACTCTCCTGGTGGAATCTTCAGGTTCAAACCCTTGGTGCGGATGCTGCTTATGCACTAAGCTAGGACGAGCTCAAGGAAATGATGGAAAAGAAATACTGTTCTAGGGCTGAAATCCAGAAGCTTGAGGTGGAGTTCTGGAACTTGAAAATGGATGGACCGAAGATTCCTGAATACGTCCAACGATTTCACGACTTGTCTAGGGTCGTCCCCTACTTAGTCAAACCGGAATTCAAAAGGGTTGAACGATTCATTTGGGGACTTGCACCTCAGATCAGGAGCATGGTTACTACCTCAAAGCCCTCAACCATTGCAGAGGCTATCAATATGAGTGTTACCCTTACTGAAGAAGCTCTACGTGCGGGAAAATTTTCAGAATCCGAGGATAACAAGAAAGAGACTCATGTGGAGTCATCAGGCAATAAGAAGAGGAAGTCTTCGAATCTAAAGATGAGCACCCAAGTCAACTATGGAAGCTCTAAAACAGGCAAAAGAAAGAAAGTGAACCCGCCGCCTGGAAGGAAAACTGATGGAGCCACTAATAAGGCTGGTGGTAAAATATACTCGGGGACTAAGCTGAGGTGCGGGGAATGCACTTTTCACCATGAAGGTCGATGTCTAAGACCTACGTGCGGAAAGTGTGGAAAAGAAAGGCACAGCAAGGATGCCTGTTGGGCGAAGGACCCAGATGGAAGAAATAAGAGAATACCAGGTTGCTACAAATGTGGTGAAGCAGGGCACTTTAGGAAAGATTGCCCTAAGAAGAAACAAACAAGGAAAGGTTTTCACGATTGAAACTCGTGAAGCACGCCAGGATCCAGATGCGGTTACGGGTACGTTCCCTATTAACCAACCTAATGCATCTACTTTTAATTAATACTGGCACCAACTTAAACCTTACATGCTTAGAACTTAAGAAACTGCTTGGCCTAGTTTCAAGTAAAATAGACGTCCTATATTCTTAAGAAATGGGCATATAGAAGGCTAGTTTAAGCAGACGAAGCAAGTAAGGAATTATATTCTAGGAACTCAGAAGGTCGGAACCTTCTGTTACCATCGACTCGCGAAGTCATAATATGATAGTCAGCATGGATCAGAAATCCAAGTATACAGCTGAAGTCGTTCGATATGAGAAAATCAGTCGCATCCCTCTTGCGAATGATGAAACCCAAACTTCCTGCAATAGGTGCAAGGATGCTAGACCCCACAAGGCGGCAGATCTACGACATCCCTCATTGGTCGAAGAGGCATAGAAATGCCTCTGAGTAGACTGCAGAGCCTGAGAACATCCCCGTGACGGAAGAAGTCCCAGTAGCCTTTTCGGAAGACTTGCCAGGAACGCCTCTCCGTAGCGAAGAGAGGAGTTTAGGATAAATCGCGTGCCAGGAGCAGCACCAGTGACGAATGACGCCATACCGACTAGCTTCACCAGCGAAGCATGAACCTCTGATATAACTGCAAGAGCTGCTAGGCAGAGGAAATCAAGGATATAACACCCTTAGTTAAGGGCACAAGGAGAAAGTTGAAAGACTCCACTTTGCATAAATTTCAGAAAATTGAGAATCAGAATCCTTTGCCAAGGACTGATGACACTAATGAGCCAATCGTAAGGTTCCAGTTACCACTCAAAAATCAACTTGAGGACAAGAGGTCCTCCACTGTGAATACAAGAGGAAATATCCCTAAAACGACCTTTAGGACTTGCTTCGAGCATTACGAGATCCCTGTCGTACCATTTGGCTTAACACATGCATCAAAAATATTCATGGACCTCATGAATCGAACGTGTAAGCCATGCCTGGATGAATTACGATCATACTTATTGACTACATGCTTATATGGCCAACGACCAAGGAAGGTCGTAAGCAACAGCTGCAATTTAACTTGCAACCCGTAGAGAAAGAACAATTATGTGCTAAGATGACGAAAAGCGAATTTCGAATTCGCGAAATGAGAACTTTAAGGTACATGAAGAATAATAACAAGATTCATGCCAACCCTGCAACCCAGAGCTAAGGAGCTAGAATTGAAAATATGTGACGTTTCTCGGTTGCGCGTCGATACAACAAGACCACGACATTGCATACGCGACACATTGATTAAGGAATCAGGAGAAGAGATCTTGAGATAGATACAATAATTACGCGCCGCAAACTAGACGTCACTACCTGAAAGAAAACGTTGCACGATCTTTATTGATCACGAGGGTTGCAGCACACCGATGATCGTAAGAACTTGATTATGAACTGAGCTGCTGAACGATGCAGACTGTATGAACATAATATGTGCTTGTGTGATAAACTTTGATGAAAAGTCGGAACACTCACTTGCCCTTAGTGGAGTTTTCCTACAACGGTATCTATCACACCGCCGTCTAAACCGCTTCGTGTAAAGCTTCAGACGGAACATAATGAGTCAATTCCCGTCATGTTGAACGGAGACCAGAAATAAACAATCAACTGGCCCGAGATGGCCCAGGAAAACTAGAGGCCAGATCCTTCAGATATGTGATCATATCAGGACAGCCCATAGAATACAGAAAGATTACGCCGATGAGCGGCAGAAATCATATGAATTTGAGACAAGAAGTGTGACTAAAATGAGAGCCTCTCCTAGAGAAGGCGTAGTGTGTTTTGGAAAACGAAAAGGTTGAATCCCCGGTGTAGGGATCAGAACCATTGCTCATATGATGAAGCTCCCAGAAAAAGATCAGTAGTGATCGTGACACATTCATGTGTCTAGTCTGTAGAGGAGTCTGACTTAAGGAACAGTCGTTGTTCCCACAAATAAGATTCACGTCAATGACAAACGACAAGAAATACTATAGAAACCTGTTGAGGTTTTGGACCAAGAGTCCGTGATACTATAGAAACCTGTTGAGGTTATGGACCAAGAGTCCACGAGATACAGAAAAGTCATGATCGACTTACTGGAGTACGATAGAATTCATGACATGACCTAGAGATTTCATGGGAACATAAAGACAAATCATGAATCTAAGTGACCATATTGGTTTCACAACTCCCCTGCGACCGATGGCATCGCTTGAATTTCGGGACGAAATTCTTTTAACGGGGGGAGACTGTGACAACCGTCACTTTTCCGTACATTCCGTACACTAGATGAACAATAATTTGTGCTTTAATGACTGTACATGATCTAGTTTACCAGACAAATAAATTCCTGAATTCCATGCAAGTGAATTCATGCATGATATATGCTACAAGAATTACGTTATGATAGCGTTGCGTCAAAAATTAGTAAACTCACCGGTAAGACACATCGTGTCAACAGAACTGCAGAAAGCAGTCAGACATTAGAATTAGGGCCTAGGTGTAGGTCCAACGTCAAAAATACATTAAAACCCAAGGATACATACAAGGGTTACATATATACCGTCCGGATAATATTTAATCCCACAAATATTCTGTTATGATTAAAATTTTATTTTAATCAGGTTCGTGTTGAAAAATAAATTAAAACGCTTAAAAACGTTATTTTTCAAGTTTAAGCGCGTACCGTGTGTTCCTACGCGACACAATGCTTACACTGCAAAACGCAGACAACGCGGCAAACCCAGGAATATGCCAGGAATATGCCATGAATATACCAGGAATATACCAGGAATATGCCAGGAATATACCAGGAATATACCAGGAATATGCCAGGAATATGCCAGGAATATACCAGGAATATGCCAGGAATATGCCAGGAATATACCAGGAATATGCCAGGAATATGCCAGGAATATGCCAGGAATATGCCAGGAATATGCCAGGAATATGCTATATGGAAGGTCTATAAATACCACCATTTCATCACAAATCACTTCTCTCCCTTCCTCCCTCCATGGCTACGGCCCAAACACCCCTCTTTCACCCTTCACTTTTCAACTCCTTTCCAAGCAATCTATGGTGATTCTAAGGTGTCTCGAGCTTAATTAGGAAGGTTGCAAGCAACGGAACTTGAAGGACCTTCACCATTTGCTTTTATCCACCTCATTTGCACTCTTGAACTTCCCTAGCCTTGAGCTAGTAGTAAGTGTTCTAAAACACCTTCTTAATCTTGTCTAGAGTGGTTAATAAGAGATTTGTCGGTTGAAAATCATGAACATACTAAATCACCAACTAAAAGTCTATCAAAGTGATGAATATGCTGGTTAATAGATGGATAATTGTGTAAAACTTGTTAAACTTGTTTTGTGATGATTATTTTGTGTTGTTTAATGCTAGTAGTAGTTCGGATCGTCATCTAACCCGGCTAGGTTATGTTCTTAGAACATGAGCTAGTGTATGTTAAAGTATAAAAAGGACTAGATGATGAACACTACTACTATTAAACATGAACTTGTGTAAAAACAATTTATCTTATGAAATGGAGTTCTAAACTAGTAGATCTAAAGATCTACAAGTGGTATTTTTGAAAGACCAACTGTAAGACAAAACCATGTTTTAAAACCGGATCTTTCATGAAGTAGAGGTGTTTTTATGAACAAACAAGTGTGTGGACACTTGTGTAACAAAAGTTTTAACAAAGAAATAATTTTCGTAAAAACCGACTAGAAGTTGTGAAACTTCATATTCTTTAAAAATAAAGTTTTTAAGAAACTAAACTTATTTTTAAAGATAACAAGACTTACTAAATGTGTTAGTAAGTTACTACACATTTTTGTAAATATTCAAGTTCATGAAATGGAGAAATTAGTGATTATTGTTGATGATTATTGTTGATAATTGTTGTTGATGATTGTTGACAATTTAAAAGAAAATAAACACATGTTTTGAAAACATGGGAAACCTCCATTTTTAGGGGAAACTCTGTCAAAATTTTTATAAATTTTGACACTTAGAAAAATATAAGTTTTTGAGAAACTTATTCCCTAAAAATATACCTAAAAACATTACCAAGGTTTCCCTAATTTTTGGTGATAAGAAATGGTGATTTCCTCAAGAATAAAAATGGATATTAAGTATGTATATTTTTGAGAAAAATATATATATATATTATTTTATCACCAACTTTTGTGCTAAGTGTGTATAGTATGTGTTATACGTGCTAGTATATTAAGACTTAAAAATACACTAAATACTCATGAGAAGTATAAACATAAAAATACACATACAACATACAAGATACATAATTCGGGTGCAAAGTGCAAAACACGAGATACTTATATTAATTTTAGAGAAAATAATATAAGTAAGATACGTAGTTAAAAATATAGAATATTTTTAACACAAGAATACGTACACAAGAGATAGTGACTGTACTTGTGCGATACAAGTCTAGTGACTAACGTTAAGAAAACACGTATAGGTCACGACGCTAGATAAGCTAATCCGGTGAAGTTTACGACGCAGGAACGCAAAGTTGTGAGTTCATGCTCCCCCTTTTCTTTAACTGTTTTTGGTTTTATAACTCTTGGGGGTGAAATACATGTTACAAATATTATAATTTTTACAAATGGTAAAAATACGAGAAGCACTCTTGGTGAGAACGAGTACCGAGTGCAATATGATTTGAGAATACAAAAGAATACGAGAAGCACTCGTGGTGAGTGCAATATGATGAGCTTTAAGAAAAGCCTAGAAAATACTAGATCATGTGAGCTTAAACTAGATATTGAGATGCCATTAATACTTAATTAGGGACGAGGGTTAGATCTAACGGGTACGGCCGAGCCCCACTCATGGTCCTTATGTGACCTCTTGAGTGCTTCGGTGTCCCAGTCGAGGGAAATCGACACAGTCGAGGTTAATCGACACAGTCGAGGGTAATCGACACAGTCAAGGGAAATTGACACAGTCGAGGTTAATCGACACAGTCGAGGGTAATCGACACAGTAAAGGAGCCAACACTAATGCTCCATATGCTCACATGCCTTAAAGGAGCCAACACTAATGCTCCATATGTCCTCACATGCCTTAACGTCCTTGTACAAACATTCAATTAGTACGTGGTGTACACAAGAAAACTTGATTTATACATGAACACTTTATTTATACAAGATACATACAATGTTTTCATACAAGATATGCAAAATGCATGAACTCGCTCAACTTTATGTTGATGTTTTCCAAAATTACATGTATTTCAGGTGACAGGATGGATCTTGGGCGCAAGTGTCGTAACTAGAAATAGACTACAAGTTTAGATGTCATCCACTTTTGTTGAATTGTAACCTTGTCAAAGGTCATGTGTTGGAAAACTTAAACAACAAGTGTTTGTAATACTCAAATTTTCATGAATGGATGAACATCGTTTTGATCATGTAGTTGTTTATTACGATTGAATGCAATGATAACAAGCTAGTCACACATCATACGCTTCCGCAAAAGACAGGGTGTGACAGTTTGGTATCAGAGCTTCGATTGTAGTGAACTAGGATTCTTTCTCGAGTCTAGACTACAATCACTAGAGTTCTCTCACGAAAACATTTTACAAAAAGATTTTCATTGCATTCACGAAGGCGCCAAGATCCACAAGTCAGACACTTTTCAAAAAGTGACAAGGCAAGGACATTAGTGAGGAATACCTTTAAAATAAGGTGCCAACCAAAGCACAGTCTACACGAGTTAGACTTGCCAAAAAAAAAAAAAAAAATGACCCTCCAAAAAAACGAGAGTTATACGTGATATAATGCATTAAGATGCTTGATTATGCTAAGTAGCATATATGTTATTAATATACATACATACAAATAAGTGTACGGAATGATTATTGACGTGAATAAGATACTTTCGACTCCGACTCCTATTACTATACGTGACTCGCACGATGAAGCTAACGACCTCGCATCCTTTGCAAAGCTCATGGCTGGGAGTGATTACCAAACAAGATGTTGAGCTTGCTTCCGTAGGAGATGGCTGCTCTTCCCTCTCGATCGTGAAGGTGCCTAACTACGGTGATGATGACGAGGCAGAGGCGGCAACCTTGATCGAATTCTCAATCAGCGGGACGAGATCCCTGCGGCTTATGTGAAGCAAGATTGACGACATACTTGACCAGAAAAGGAAGATGAAGTATGCATCTCGAAGGTGCCCCTCCAACTACTAGGAATTCTCTCTATTCCTATTCCATCTAATCATCGTGCCTATACGCGCGTAACGATAACGAATGTTAGCGCGTGGACCATCGCAAAGGTCCTTTCCATGACAAGAGGTATACGGACAGTGGTGTCCCCTCCTTGATTGATCATCTGCTTGGACGAGAGAAAATTGGGGGTAACTGTGCAAGACAATTTATTATTACGGGGGCCCACGTAATAACGACTTGTAGTGCACAGAAATCCTGGTGGACTCTGCGGGTCAAGCTAATGAAAAGCATACAAAATTTATCTATAGGTGTCCTCACCTTCATCTGGTAGAACAACACATAGATCAGTGCTTTAGCACGTTAGAAAGTAGGAAGCCTGTCTTAGCCTACTTCGTGACTGACACTTCTACCTGCATACGAGACGTTTGAGAAAACGATATTTGAGCAAGAGAGGTGGAATGACATTCAGAAAGAATCAGCGACGATACACTCCCTATCACCTCCACACAAACAACCCCATCAAAGGGGAAATATACGCACCAGTAAAGCTAATATAGCAGGAAATAACTGAAACTTGAATGACAAAGGCGATGTAGCCTCGAGTTCATTTCAAACAATAAGCCAAGTTGGCAAGCCTATGTGAAGGCTCAATAAATGTTTCCTCGCCTATACACTGATTATATATACGTGTGAAATTGGGTAATTACATAATGGCTTATGGTGCTATGTATCTCATAGACAATTGGAATGTTGTCTGACCTACTTCATACCATTTTGGCAGCAGAGAATGCCGCCCAGACGTGACACAAACACCAGTACGTTGCCAAGAACAGAAGCTGAGCTTCAAGAGCTAATCTCACAGGCAATTGCTCGACATGAAGCCCTCCGCTCTAAGCACAGCGGTGGCACTACTGAAAATAACCCTCCAACTGGCTGCACCTATAAACAATTCCTGGACTGCAAGCCATTGAATTTTGATGGCACAGGAGGTGCCGTTGCATTTGTTCGTTGGGCTGAAAAGACTGACTCCATACTAAGAATGAGTAACTGTTCGCCCCGACAGAGTGTTACTTATATCTCAGGGCTATTCGTAGATGGCGCACTCTCCTGGTGGAATCTTCAGGTTCAAACCCTTGGTGCGGATGCTGCTTATGCACTAAGCTAGGACGAGCTCAAGGAAATGATGGAAAAGAAATACTGTTCTAGGGCTGAAATCCAGAAGCTTGAGGTGGAGTTCTGGAACTTGAAAATGGATGGACCGAAGATTCCTGAATACGTCCAACGATTTCACGACTTGTCTAGGGTCGTCCCCTACTTAGTCAAACCGGAATTCAAAAGGGTTGAACGATTCATTTGGGGACTTGCACCTCAGATCAGGAGCATGGTTACTACCTCAAAGCCCTCAACCATTGCAGAGGCTATCAATATGAGTGTTACCCTTACTGAAGAAGCTCTACGTGCGGGAAAATTTTCAGAATCCGAGGATAACAAGAAAGAGACTCATGTGGAGTCATCAGGCAATAAGAAGAGGAAGTCTTCGAATCTAAAGATGAGCACCCAAGTCAACTATGGAAGCTCTAAAACAGGCAAAAGAAAGAAAGTGAACCCGCCGCCTGGAAGGAAAACTGATGGAGCCACTAATAAGGCTGGTGGTAAAATATACTCGGGGACTAAGCTGAGGTGCGGGGAATGCACTTTTCACCATGAAGGTCGATGTCTAAGACCTACGTGCGGAAAGTGTGGAAAAGAAAGGCACAGCAAGGATGCCTGTTGGGCGAAGGACCCAGATGGAAGAAATAAGAGAATACCAGGTTGCTACAAATGTGGTGAAGCAGGGCACTTTAGGAAAGATTGCCCTAAGAAGAAACAAACAAGGAAAGGTTTTCACGATTGAAACTCGTGAAGCACGCCAGGATCCAGATGCGGTTACGGGTACGTTCCCTATTAACCAACCTAATGCATCTACTTTTAATTAATACTGGCACCAACTTAAACCTTACATGCTTAGAACTTAAGAAACTGCTTGGCCTAGTTTCAAGTAAAATAGACGTCCTATATTCTTAAGAAATGGGCATATAGAAGGCTAGTTTAAGCAGACGAAGCAAGTAAGGAATTATATTCTAGGAACTCAGAAGGTCGGAACCTTCTGTTACCATCGACTCGCGAAGTCATAATATGATAGTCAGCATGGATCAGAAATCCAAGTATACAGCTGAAGTCGTTCGATATGAGAAAATCAGTCGCATCCCTCTTGCGAATGATGAAACCCAAACTTCCTGCAATAGGTGCAAGGATGCTAGACCCCACAAGGCGGCAGATCTACGACATCCCTCATTGGTCGAAGAGGCATAGAAATGCCTCTGAGTAGACTGCAGAGCCTGAGAACATCCCCGTGACGGAAGAAGTCCCAGTAGCCTTTTCGGAAGACTTGCCAGGAACGCCTCTCCGTAGCGAAGAGAGGAGTTTAGGATAAATCGCGTGCCAGGAGCAGCACCAGTGACGAATGACGCCATACCGACTAGCTTCACCAGCGAAGCATGAACCTCTGATATAACTGCAAGAGCTGCTAGGCAGAGGAAATCAAGGATATAACACCCTTAGTTAAGGGCACAAGGAGAAAGTTGAAAGACTCCACTTTGCATAAATTTCAGAAAATTGAGAATCAGAATCCTTTGCCAAGGACTGATGACACTAATGAGCCAATCGTAAGGTTCCAGTTACCACTCAAAAATCAACTTGAGGACAAGAGGTCCTCCACTGTGAATACAAGAGGAAATATCCCTAAAACGACCTTTAGGACTTGCTTCGAGCATTACGAGATCCCTGTCGTACCATTTGGCTTAACACATGCATCAAAAATATTCATGGACCTCATGAATCGAACGTGTAAGCCATGCCTGGATGAATTACGATCATACTTATTGACTACATGCTTATATGGCCAACGACCAAGGAAGGTCGTAAGCAACAGCTGCAATTTAACTTGCAACCCGTAGAGAAAGAACAATTATGTGCTAAGATGACGAAAAGCGAATTTCGAATTCGCGAAATGAGAACTTTAAGGTACATGAAGAATAATAACAAGATTCATGCCAACCCTGCAACCCAGAGCTAAGGAGCTAGAATTGAAAATATGTGACGTTTCTCGGTTGCGCGTCGATACAACAAGACCACGACATTGCATACGCGACACATTGATTAAGGAATCAGGAGAAGAGATCTTGAGATAGATACAATAATTACGCGCCGCAAACTAGACGTCACTACCTGAAAGAAAACGTTGCACGATCTTTATTGATCACGAGGGTTGCAGCACACCGATGATCGTAAGAACTTGATTATGAACTGAGCTGCTGAACGATGCAGACTGTATGAACATAATATGTGCTTGTGTGATAAACTTTGATGAAAAGTCGGAACACTCACTTGCCCTTAGTGGAGTTTTCCTACAACGGTATCTATCACACCGCCGTCTAAACCGCTTCGTGTAAAGCTTCAGACGGAACATAATGAGTCAATTCCCGTCATGTTGAACGGAGACCAGAAATAAACAATCAACTGGCCCGAGATGGCCCAGGAAAACTAGAGGCCAGATCCTTCAGATATGTGATCATATCAGGACAGCCCATAGAATACAGAAAGATTACGCCGATGAGCGGCAGAAATCATATGAATTTGAGACAAGAAGTGTGACTAAAATGAGAGCCTCTCCTAGAGAAGGCGTAGTGTGTTTTGGAAAACGAAAAGGTTGAATCCCCGGTGTAGGGATCAGAACCATTGCTCATATGATGAAGCTCCCAGAAAAAGATCAGTAGTGATCGTGACACATTCATGTGTCTAGTCTGTAGAGGAGTCTGACTTAAGGAACAGTCGTTGTTCCCACAAATAAGATTCACGTCAATGACAAACGACAAGAAATACTATAGAAACCTGTTGAGGTTTTGGACCAAGAGTCCGTGATACTATAGAAACCTGTTGAGGTTATGGACCAAGAGTCCACGAGATACAGAAAAGTCATGATCGACTTACTGGAGTACGATAGAATTCATGACATGACCTAGAGATTTCATGGGAACATAAAGACAAATCATGAATCTAAGTGACCATATTGGTTTCACAACTCCCCTGCGACCGATGGCATCGCTTGAATTTCGGGACGAAATTCTTTTAACGGGGGGAGACTGTGACAACCGTCACTTTTCCGTACATTCCGTACACTAGATGAACAATAATTTGTGCTTTAATGACTGTACATGATCTAGTTTACCAGACAAATAAATTCCTGAATTCCATGCAAGTGAATTCATGCATGATATATGCTACAAGAATTACGTTATGATAGCGTTGCGTCAAAAATTAGTAAACTCACCGGTAAGACACATCGTGTCAACAGAACTGCAGAAAGCAGTCAGACATTAGAATTAGGGCCTAGGTGTAGGTCCAACGTCAAAAATACATTAAAACCCAAGGATACATACAAGGGTTACATATATACCGTCCGGATAATATTTAATCCCACAAATATTCTGTTATGATTAAAATTTTATTTTAATCAGGTTCGTGTTGAAAAATAAATTAAAACGCTTAAAAACGTTATTTTTCAAGTTTAAGCGCGTACCGTGTGTTCCTACGCGACACAATGCTTACACTGCAAAACGCAGACAACGCGGCAAACCCAGGAATATGCCAGGAATATGCCATGAATATACCAGGAATATACCAGGAATATGCCAGGAATATACCAGGAATATACCAGGAATATGCCAGGAATATGCCAGGAATATACCAGGAATATGCCAGGAATATGCCAGGAATATGCCAGGAATATGCCAGGAATATGCCAGGAATATGCTATATGGAAGGTCTATAAATACCACCATTTCATCACAAATCACTTCTCTCCCTTCCTCCCTCCATGGCTACGGCCCAAACACCCCTCTTTCACCCTTCACTTTTCAACTCCTTTCCAAGCAATCTATGGTGATTCTAAGGTGTCTCGAGCTTAATTAGGAAGGTTGCAAGCAACGGAACTTGAAGGACCTTCACCATTTGCTTTTATCCACCTCATTTGCACTCTTGAACTTCCCTAGCCTTGAGCTAGTAGTAAGTGTTCTAAAACACCTTCTTAATCTTGTCTAGAGTGGTTAATAAGAGATTTGTCGGTTGAAAATCATGAACATACTAAATCACCAACTAAAAGTCTATCAAAGTGATGAATATGCTGGTTAATAGATGGATAATTGTGTAAAACTTGTTAAACTTGTTTTGTGATGATTATTTTGTGTTGTTTAATGCTAGTAGTAGTTCGGATCGTCATCTAACCCGGCTAGGTTATGTTCTTAGAACATGAGCTAGTGTATGTTAAAGTATAAAAAGGACTAGATGATGAACACTACTACTATTAAACATGAACTTGTGTAAAAACAATTTATCTTATGAAATGGAGTTCTAAACTAGTAGATCTAAAGATCTACAAGTGGTATTTTTGAAAGACCAACTGTAAGACAAAACCATGTTTTAAAACCGGATCTTTCATGAAGTAGAGGTGTTTTTATGAACAAACAAGTGTGTGGACACTTGTGTAACAAAAGTTTTAACAAAGAAATAATTTTCGTAAAAACCGACTAGAAGTTGTGAAACTTCATATTCTTTAAAAATAAAGTTTTTAAGAAACTAAACTTATTTTTAAAGATAACAAGACTTACTAAATGTGTTAGTAAGTTACTACACATTTTTGTAAATATTCAAGTTCATGAAATGGAGAAATTAGTGATTATTGTTGATGATTATTGTTGATAATTGTTGTTGATGATTGTTGACAATTTAAAAGAAAATAAACACATGTTTTGAAAACATGGGAAACCTCCATTTTTAGGGGAAACTCTGTCAAAATTTTTATAAATTTTGACACTTAGAAAAATATAAGTTTTTGAGAAACTTATTCCCTAAAAATATACCTAAAAACATTACCAAGGTTTCCCTAATTTTTGGTGATAAGAAATGGTGATTTCCTCAAGAATAAAAATGGATATTAAGTATGTATATTTTTGAGAAAAATATATATATATATTATTTTATCACCAACTTTTGTGCTAAGTGTGTATAGTATGTGTTATACGTGCTAGTATATTAAGACTTAAAAATACACTAAATACTCATGAGAAGTATAAACATAAAAATACACATACAACATACAAGATACATAATTCGGGTGCAAAGTGCAAAACACGAGATACTTATATTAATTTTAGAGAAAATAATATAAGTAAGATACGTAGTTAAAAATATAGAATATTTTTAACACAAGAATACGTACACAAGAGATAGTGACTGTACTTGTGCGATACAAGTCTAGTGACTAACGTTAAGAAAACACGTATAGGTCACGACGCTAGATAAGCTAATCCGGTGAAGTTTACGACGCAGGAACGCAAAGTTGTGAGTTCATGCTCCCCCTTTTCTTTAACTGTTTTTGGTTTTATAACTCTTGGGGGTGAAATACATGTTACAAATATTATAATTTTTACAAATGGTAAAAATACGAGAAGCACTCTTGGTGAGAACGAGTACCGAGTGCAATATGATTTGAGAATACAAAAGAATACGAGAAGCACTCGTGGTGAGTGCAATATGATGAGCTTTAAGAAAAGCCTAGAAAATACTAGATCATGTGAGCTTAAACTAGATATTGAGATGCCATTAATACTTAATTAGGGACGAGGGTTAGATCTAACGGGTACGGCCGAGCCCCACTCATGGTCCTTATGTGACCTCTTGAGTGCTTCGGTGTCCCAGTCGAGGGAAATCGACACAGTCGAGGTTAATCGACACAGTCGAGGGTAATCGACACAGTCAAGGGAAATTGACACAGTCGAGGTTAATCGACACAGTCGAGGGTAATCGACACAGTAAAGGAGCCAACACTAATGCTCCATATGCTCACATGCCTTAAAGGAGCCAACACTAATGCTCCATATGTCCTCACATGCCTTAACGTCCTTGTACAAACATTCAATTAGTACGTGGTGTACACAAGAAAACTTGATTTATACATGAACACTTTATTTATACAAGATACATACAATGTTTTCATACAAGATATGCAAAATGCATGAACTCGCTCAACTTTATGTTGATGTTTTCCAAAATTACATGTATTTCAGGTGACAGGATGGATCTTGGGCGCAAGTGTCGTAACTAGAAATAGACTACAAGTTTAGATGTCATCCACTTTTGTTGAATTGTAACCTTGTCAAAGGTCATGTTTTGGAAAACTTAAACAACAAGTGTTTGTAATACTCAAATTTTCATGAATGGATGAACATCGTTTTGATCATGTAGTTGTTTATTACGATTGAATGCAATGATAACAAGCTAGTCACACATCATACGCTTCCGCAAAAGACAGGGTGTGACAATATTGTTCTCGTCCTTTTAATCCAAGTGAATCTTTGATTATCTGTTTGTATTACTCGCTTTACGTTTGTTTGGTTTGCATCGTTACGGGGATTCCGCACCCGTGATAGTGTTTGATATAAACAAGGATAGGTTACGTATCGGATCCTCCGGAGAAAAACGGACCTACACATGAAACCTATTTTCACAAAACCTATGTATCTCACAGGCATTTTTATGTTGACGTACCTATTTTCACATGTGTTTTTCAGGAGCTGTTGCATAAGATGATCAAGATACACATAGGCAGACTTGGGCTTTAGTGACAATAAAAGATGCAAGACTAGTTAATTATGTTGTATTTCTTTGTTTGTTAAGACATTGTAACACTTTTAATCAATAAAACGAAACTTCAATTGCCATGGATTTGAAACAATTAATTCTGTTACAACACTCCCCGATGTTTCCGCCACGTTTTGTATGTTCTACGTGGTCGGGGTGTGACACTGTCCCCAGTGCCTTCTGTTGCAAGTTTTGCATGTAGGCTTCTTGTTGGAATCCTGTTGATTATTGTTGAGCTCTGATTTGCTCTTCTTAGGATTCTGGGAGTTATCCTCTTCCCTTTTACGCTTCCCTTCTTCAGAAGCCTTGGCAGCCTTGTTTCTAACCACATCGAGTGTGAGAGATAGCGACAGATCTGCCGCTGACCTGAATGTAGTAGGTCTTGAAGCCTTAACACTGGCTTTGATTTCTGGGGCTAAACCCCCAATGAAGCGAGCAATTCTCTTGGGTTCTGGTGTTACTAGGTAAGGAACCAGTCTGGACAGAGTATTGAAACTGGTGAGGTAAGCTTGACAATCTAAGTTTGTCATAACCAATGATAAGAAATTTGACTCAATACTCTCAACCTCGTGTTGAGGGCAGTAGTTCTCCATAATGAGAGCAACAAACTGTTCCCATGACATGTTGTAAAGTGGGATCTTCCCAGCAGCTTAAATGAGAGCCTTCCACCATGCTAGTGCCTCTCCCTTGAACGATTGGAATACATACTTTACTACATCCCTTTCAGCACAACCGCTGATGTCAACAACTGTGTCCATTTCATCCAACCAGGTCGTACAATCGATTGCTCCTTTCTCCCCAGTGAAATCCCGGGGTTTGCAGGAAACAAAGTATTTATAGGTACAGGACTTGGTATGCGGTTCGTTACCGAACACTATTCTCTTGGATGGAACACTGTGTTGACCAGATGAATGTCGATCATCATCTTTCTTTAGCTCGTCCCTCTTAGAGGGCGGTGGCTTGCTGTGAGCCTCCGAATAAGTTTTAGGGTCAGACTTAGAGTGGGGTACAGATGAGGCTTTACTATTAGTCTCACTATACTCCCTGAATTGCTCCTCTACAGCTTTAGATACAGCTGTATCAATCAATGTACGAAGCTCTCCTCTGGTTATATTAATCCTTTCATCATCGCGGTTTTCCAGAGGGTGACTGTTATCTTCCTTTGACCTAGCCATGTAGCTTTAAATGCTACATAAAAATCAAACAAGGACAAGGTTTATACGGAAGCTTTTACAGTTTTATCGTTTTAAACGATTTATTAACCATGCTTTTAATACACATTTTAGTTAATTTGTTAAATATATAACTGTTCAGGATCTTTATCACAACCCTAAATTATAAGTTAATAATAATAGCACAAAAGGCTTAGTCACGTAGACAAGTTTAATTTATAGGCCTTGATTTTACAGAATCGAGGCATGAAGGTTTACATCTTAATTCATTACCTTTTCTTGACAGGGAGTTGTAGGCTACCACTGTCTTTAGTCTCAGAGGACGTTAATTATAGCCCGTGGGCACTTCATCCATAAGGGATGATTATATAAATAAGGATTTTAGAATAATCCAATTAAAAAAATGACTTATGTGATTTTATCGTATCACACTTTGTCAAGCATGTTAATATGCTTTCAAATGTTTAATAAGGATTTGAATCTCTTGAATAGGTTCTACCATCTTGGCCTTGTCTGCAGTGACATTTAGGCTAGGTTTTACCTTTAAGATTCCCTTTAATATTTAACGCAGAACAATTTCTAAATTGAACTGTTAACCAGGATCTGAATCTAATTGTGGAACTACCATCTTGGCCCTGTCTTAATGTGACGTATGGCTAGGTCTTGTCCTTTTTAGATTTTGCCATTTTATTATAATGGTAGATCTTACAATATAGGAATGATATTTTAAATATAATTGTTCCTTTAAAATTTTAACAAGTATATGGTTGCCCTAAACGGGACTTCTTAAGAAAATGACTTGCCCATGCAAGGGCTAATCAGAAAAATAACAAAAGAAGTAATTAAGGACAAAGAAACGAATTAGGATAGGTCCTATGTTCTTGTCTAGACTCAAGAATGTGCAATTGTGTAACTGAGATTAAACACAAAAGCTAGTGTTTAATTCACTCAGTGTTGGCTCTGATATCAACCTGTCACACCCCGACTTTCCAAGTGTCAACGGTGGGCCCGGTGGGGAGTATCGTGACGTAGTAGATATCATCATAGTCAAACAACACAATATATAAATGCACAGCGGAAGCAAAGATAAATATATTACAATCCGAATATAAAGTAATATCAAGTATTACAACGGAAAGTAAAGGATCCACAGGCGGATCTTAAAACATAAACATTGTTCAACAGACTTTAGACGCCTAGAACTTGCAACATTCCTTATTAGCGTCCTGAGCCGCTTCCAGCCTATTACGTACTTGTACCTGTCACTTAGACTTTTGAAAATACGTCAGTTTTCACTGGTAAATACACTCAACCGACTCATTTGAAAATGTTTATGAAAATTGGTTTAGATGCACCAGGCACAAAATATTTTGACACAATGATTAAAATGCACAAGGCAAAATTAATCTTTTATACTTGACTAAAATTCACAGAGGCAAAATTAATCTTTTATACCTTGGGACAAACTATATCTCATGTTATCAGTTTTACATAACTTGCTCTACATAGGGGGCCCGGTTCTATGCCGGTTCATGATTAACCGACACACCACTATTCCCTTATTGGGAATCCCTTATTGGGTATAATTAATTAATTAGCATATAGCATCTGTCAGGTGTATGCCTACACCCCGTGCTTAAGTCGTGGCCATTGCAATTTAATGAGTCAAGGATATCCAGGACACGGTCGCATTAATCCCCAATGTTTCAGTCAAGCAATACGAATTAAAAACAGGTTATTTGGATTTCCCGACTTATTGGTCTTTGAATCCCATACCTGACCATGCGGTATTTATATTACCGTATCCCAAGCCCGTAATAGGGAAAATAAGTTAAGAGTATTTACCTGAGCTAGCTCCTGTCTTAAATAGCAGGAATTAATAACTCAGCCGTATTCACTTAAGTAAGCGTAGGTACAATTTACCGGAAGGCTCTAGTCTGGAATGATGGTATAAATAACCAATTAGAATGCTAACGGGTCTTTAATTAAGCCTAAGCTTAGACCGGTTAGTCTTAGAGAAATATACGGTTCAAACGTACGATTAGGTGAAGACCGGATAGAATGTGATTTAGACCCAACAAGTTCAGAGACTTGCTTAATATGGGTCCTTCATGCACATTCTGGATTTTGAGATAAAACCGTTAAGGTTTGACCCGTTTAGGCTAGTTTATGTAAACTAGTTACATAAACCGAACCGAACGCGTAAGAGGCGTAACGGGTAATCATGAGAGCCATACACAGGTTTCCTAAGTTAATATGCCTCAATTATGTTGTGACATCAGTAAGATGTCTTTCATTATGCCCGTAACGTATTTAAACACAAACTATGCCCCGTAGGGGTAGTTTGGTCATTTAAAAGATTATAAAAGAGTTTAAGTATTAACCTGAGTTACAGGTCTGATATAATCAGCAAAAATACTTAGTTTACTAAGTTATAACAGTAGGATAAAGTATATATGTGAAATTTATCAAATATAACCAAACTATGCACCGTAGGGGCATTTTGGTAATTTCACATAAGCCGAAAAGCTCAAAACTGAAGTCTGAGTTTAACAACTTTTGTTTACTGTTAAAATAATATAATTTACCTAAAATATCAGTAGGTATCACCCTTTTATGTTTGAAAATAGTCTTAGTACATACTATGCGCTAAAAACGTTTAATAAGGCGATTAGAAGCCGTTTCCGGGTTCCATATTGATATCTGATATTTTTATAATTCCAAAAGGCTTAAAATAATTTATTAATCATTTAGAAACAGTAGCAAAAGGTTTGGAGTCGTTTAGATATGTAAAACTCATTTTATAGCCCGTAAGGGCAAAACCGACAATTACCGGATTAAGCCTACGACTATAAGTTATGCTCAGCCTAAAATTAATTAAAAATCTTCAAAAATCCCAAAATAATATATTACATCAGTGGGTACGAAGTTTGATATCAAAAAAGTAGGCTTAACTAGGCTATATGCTAATTACGCCGTTTTATTAACATAAGGCTTTCATTTTACGCTAACGAGCATAACTCTTAATCTACAACTCAAACTGATGTCAAATTTTGTATGCAAGTTTAAATATCAGTAAGTAAAGTTTCTACTCTTTTACATTTCCAAAAATCACATTTTAAGGAAATAAGGGCATAATGGTCAATATATGGGCAATTAACGGAATCATGCATATTAATTGGATAACTAATGATCCGAGGTGTATAATCACAGAGGGTTATACTAGCATGTAACCTGGTCCAAATGAAGCTCTAAGGTACTTCTAAAACATACCATAACGGGTCAGAACTGAAAGTCAAAGTATAAGTCAAACTATGCGACTTTCGGTTCCGAACCGGGTCTAAATAGTAAATTGTCGGGTTGAACATGTTTAGACACGTTCTTACACTAATTACCAAGTTATATCAATGATCAAACAGGTTGTATGGGTTCTACATTGCTAATTATGTATTAATTAGAAAATACACCTCCTGTTGACTTTTTAATAATACGTTTGACCCGACATTTGACCTAGTTAGATTAGGAATCAGGGGGAACCCTTATAAGGTTTTATTACCCACATAATTACCAACTTATAACTACTTTCAATTCGACTAATCACTGGACCATTAGTGATTAATCTTAAAGTCAACCGTTAATTACGACGGTTTGACTTTTAAGCTAAAACTTAATTTAGAAAGGTTAAGTATACTTACAAGAGTCCTATGAACGAATTATGATCCCTTGAGCCTGCTTGGGAGCTCCAGAAATGATTAGGAATGCAAGAGAAGGTGTGAAGAACAATGGTTGCAACTTACTAGTCCTTTTATAGTGAATTTTTCTCCACAAATTGTTGACAAGCAAGTCTAGCACTGACCACAAATCATTAACATCTGTCCCTAAGTGTCTAGGGCTGTTTAGGGGTCGCCCACATATGAGGAAAATCGTTTGAAGGGTCAGAATCACGTTTAAACAGCAAACAGAAGGTTCTGCTGTCGCTGGGGACCCCTTACGGACCGTAAGGGTAAGGCTTACAGTCCGTAAGCCTTTGATCAGAATTGTAATTCTTTCTAGTTTTTGCATAAATGGCTCTTGGCTTTTCGAAAGGTCAACTAAGCATTTTTCTTGCAATTTGACCCCTTCTTATTTACATACAAGGGCTTTAGGACTTATACCCACTTTGCCAAGTCCCTGGACACTTCTGGTTAACCCGAAAAGTCATAACTTTCAACGTTAACGCTTTAACCCCTCGCACACGAATTTGATCATAACTTTCTCATACGATAACGAAACTTTATGAAATTTATATCGTGCATTCTAGTGAGCATAATTAACTATTACAAAGCTTCGGGTTTGTCAAAAGGTCACTCAGAGGTATAACTTAAACATGTTAACACATTTAACCCCTGTAGTTTGTAATCTCTCACTTTTAGCTTCGTATGATCCATGATTTATTCGTTTGATGGTATAAACATCATGTAGGGTTATTATGAAGTATATTTATTCACTGTTGACATTTAGAACTCGTATATTCACATACTTTTCATGATTGTCAACTTTAGTCCTTTCAGAACATTCTTTCACACGTTCAATCATATGACACGTGTCAATATATTATAGGACGTGAATTTTCGAGGTGTTACATCCTCACCCCCTTAAAATAAATCTCGACCTCTAGATTTGTTAATGTAAAGGAAGTATTTTCTACCTTATATTGGGCTTAATCTTCCCAGTACCTTTGAGCCTCTAAGGCACTACAATTGACCTTTATAACAGGCACATGTATCTTTTTGGAGCTTCTAATCCTGTCGATCCTCAATCGAAACAGGTTGCTCATACAATCATAGTTCTGCATATCATTATGTGATAGCGCTTTTCGACTTATTGGTGACACGTCGCTAAATCATTAGTGTGGGTCACATTGCGCGTTCCACCAAGCCCCTTAATTAGGTCTTAGCTCGTAAGCTATTTGATCTTGATACATTCGATTTCCTTCGAATGATTCTATATACTTGGATCTTAACTAGCCTGATAATTTAACAAATTTAGCACACCCTTTCTGGGTGATATCTATTGTTGAACCTTATTCCTTAAAAAGAATTTAGGAGGTTTGCTAACTTCATTAATCCTTGCTTTTCTGCCGAAATAATGGCAACTTATAGATAATTAGGGGTTTGTATGATCTTATTCGTTGTTTCTAATACAACTTTCAGATCCTGATAATTGGACTTACCAATCTATTGTCCTAACAATAGATGTTTAACATTCCACCTTTACAAGGTCTCCAGGGGAGCAGCCTTGATGCTTACATATCAACTATTATAGAAAAGCTTATCTTAAGGTGAGATGGTTATTCCAACTACTGCTTAACTAACCTCAAAGAATAGTTAAACGTTACAGCTAGTCGAACCAATCAACGGTCCTGGGCAGGTAATAGCGATTCTTAATTGTTGCCTATATAGGGTTGCGGAAATCAATGCATAAGCAAGATGATCCGTCTTTCTTATTTATATAAATCGGAGTTCTTAGGACTTTGAATTTTGGCTTTATGAAATCTTCTCTAAAAGCTTATCGATTTGGCTCTTAGTTCTTCCTATTCCGTTGATACTAACAGATATAAGGCTTTTACAATAATTGTAGCCCTAAGCGGGATGTTCGTCCTAACATCCACTTGCCTCTCAGAAGGTAAACATGGTAATTCTTATAAAGAAGATAATCATGACACACACAGAGATGTAGAGATGTCTGTATTCTCAGGCTTTGGTTCATCTATCGATGTCGGTGTCGAATATATGACACGTTCTCTTTACAAATGCAAAGATGCCCTAAGTAGAGATACTTATAAGGACATTTTATATTGGATATCTTCTTTGAATACTACTAGTCGACTTTGGTACAATATGACCATTGGGATATCTCAGGGGTTCCATGCATTAAACCTCCATACTGATCAGGCATGGAAGCAATCTATGGGACACACTAGGATACACCAATCCTCATATGGTACTCTTCTATCAAACATAGTTTGGCATTCGCAGGCGATAGAAAAACAATGAGAAAAATAATTAAAATAACATATGTCGTCGTACTCTATGCGAAGAAAGAGTACTCTTAGATCTTTTGGAAGGATTCCTTGCCGATACTAGAAGAATCGGTTACTATGGTTTCCTTGGTAAGTTATACCTTGCGGATAATATAAAAGTTTGCTAAGCTTATGGTTTATGAAGATTTATTATCCTTTGCATTAACGTAAAATAATTAGCAGGTACAATCGATGCTAAAAGGTAAGGACGTACCTAATGCCATTATTGATATGTACTGTCTCTGGCGTTCAACCGTTAGTTTAGGCGTTTCCTTTCTTATCCACCCCAGACTTAGCTGCTCCTTCCATGGCAGCCTCAGGGCAATTAGTACTGATGTGGCCCTTTTCGCCACAGCTGAAACAGCTTGCATTCTTTATGTCCCTACATTCGTGGGACTGGTGCCCAATTCTTTTGCAGATGCCACAGTGCTTTATCTTTTGGTTTGATCGACACTGTCCCCAGTGCCTTCTGTTGCAAGTTTTGCATGTAGGCTTCTTGTTGGAATCCTGTTGGTTATTATTGAGCTCTGATTTGCTCTTCTTAGGATTCTGGGAGTTATCCTCTTCCCTTTTACGCTTCCCTTCTTCAGAAGCCTTGGCAGCCTTGTTTATAACCACATCGAGTGTGAGAGATAGCGACAGATCTGTCGCTGACCTGAATGTAGTAGGTCTTGAAGCCTTAACACTGGCTTTGATTTCTGGGGCTAAACCCCCAATGAAGCGAGCAATTCTCTTGGGTTCTGGTGTTACTAGGTAAGGAACCAGTCTGGACAGGGTATTGAAACTGGTAAGGTAAGCTTGACAATCTAAGTTTGTCATAACCAATGATAAGAAATTTGACTCAATACTCTCAACCTCGTGTTGAGAGCAGTAGTTCTCCATAATGAGAGCAACAAACTGTTCCCATGACATGTTGTAAAGTGGGATCTTCCCAGCAGCTTGAATGAGAGCCTTCCACCATGCTAGTGCCTCTCCCTTGAACGATTGGGATACATACTTTACTACATCCCTTTCAGCACAACCGTTGATGTCAACAACTGTGTCCATTTCATCCAACCAGGTCGTACAATCGATTGCTCCTTTCTCCCCAGTGAAATCCCGGGGTTTGCAGGAAACAAAGTATTTATAGGTACAGGACTTGGTATGCGGTTCGTTACCGAACACTATTCTCTTGGATGGAACACTGTGTTGACCAGATGAATGTCGATCATCATCTTTCTTTAGCTCGTCCCTCTTAGAGGGCGGTGGCTTGCTGTGAGCCTCCGAATAAGTTTTAGGGTCAGACTTAGAGTGGGGTACAGATGAGGCTTTACTATTAGTCTCACTATACTCCCTGAATTGCTCCTCTACAGCTTTAGATACAGCTGTATCAATCAATGTACGAAGCTCTCCTCTGGTTATATTAATCCTTTCATCATCGCGGTTTTCCAGAGGGTGACTGTTATCTTCCTTTGACCTAGCCATGTAGCTTTAAATGCTACATAAAAATCAAACAAGGACAAGGTTTATACGGAAGCTTTTACAGTTTTATCGTTTTAAACGATTTATTAACCATGCTTTTAATACACATTTTAGTTAATTTGTTAAATATATAACTGTTCAGGATCTTTATCACAACCCTAAATTATAAGTTAATAATAATAGCACAAAAGGCTTAGTCACGTAGACAAGTTTAATTTATAGGCCTTGATTTTACAGAATCGAGGCATGAAGGTTTACATCTTAATTCATTACCTTTTCTTGACAGGGAGTTGTAGGCTACCACTGTCTTTAGTCTCAGAGGACGTTAATTATAGCCCGTGGGCACTTCATCCATAAGGGATGATTATATAAATAAGGATTTTAGAATAATCCAATTAAAAAAATGACTTATGTGATTTTATCGTATCACACTTTGTCAAGCATGTTAATATGCTTTCAAATGTTTAATAAGGATTTGAATCTCTTGAATAGGTTCTACCATCTTGGCCTTGTCTGCAGTGACATTTAGGCTAGGTTTTACCTTTAAGATTCCCTTTAATATTTAACGCAGAACAATTTCTAAATTGAACTGTTAACCAGGATCTGAATCTAATTGTGGAACTACCATCTTGGCCCTGTCTTAATGTGACGTATGGCTAGGTCTTGTCCTTTTTAGATTTTGCCATTTTATTATAATGGTAGATCTTACAATATAGGAATGATATTTTAAATATAATTGTTCCTTTAAAATTTTAACAAGTATATGGTTGCCCTAAACGGGACTTCTTAAGAAAATGACTTGCCCATGCAAGGGCTAATCAGAAAAATAACAAAAGAAGTAATTAAGGACAAAGAAACGAATTAGGATAGGTCCTATGTTCTTGTCTAGACTCAAGAATGTGCAATTGTGTAACTGAGATTAAACACAAAAGATAGTGTTTAATTCACTCAGTGTTGGCTCTGATACCAACCTGTCACACCTCGACTTTCCACGTGTCAACGGTGGGCCCGTGGGGAGTATCGTGACGTAGTTGATATCATCATAGTCAAACAACACAATATATAAATGCACAGTGGAAGCAAAGATAAATATATTACAATCCGAATATAAAGTAATATCAAGTATTACAACGGAAAGTAAAGGATCCACAGGCGGATCTTAAAACATAAACATTGTTCAACAGACTTTAGACGCCTAGAACTTGCAAGATTCCTTATTAGCGTCCTGAGCCGCTTCCAGCCTATTACGTACTTGTACCTGTCACTTAGACTTTTGAAAATACGTCAGTTTTCACTGGTAAATACACTCAACCGACTCATTTGAAAATGTTTATGAAAATTGGTTTAGATGCACCAGGCACAAAATATTTTGACACAATGATTAAAATGCACAAGGCAAAATTAATCTTTTATACTTGACTAAAATGCACAGAGGCAAAATTAATCTTTTATACCTTGGGACAAACTATATCTCATGTTATCAGTTTTACATAACTTGCTCTACATAGGGGGCCCGGTTCTATGCCGGTTCATGATTAACCGACACACCACTATTCCCTTATTGGGAATCCCTTATTGGGTATAATTAATTAATTAGCATATAGCATCTGTCAGGTGTATGCCTACACCCCGTGCTTAAGTCGTGGCCATTGCAATTTAATGAGTCAAGGATATCCAGGACACGGTCGCATTAATCCCCAATGTTTCAGTCAAGCAATACGAATTAAAAACAGGTTATTTGGATTTCCCGACTTATTGGTCTTTGAATCCCATACCTGACCATGCGGTATTTATATTACCGTATCCCAAGCCCGTAATAGGGAAAATAAGTTAAGAGTATTTACCTGAGCTAGCTCCTGTCTTAAATAGCAGGAATTAATAACTCAGCCGTATTCACTTAAGTAAGCGTAGGTACAATTTACCGGAAGGCTCTAGTCTGGAATGATGGTATAAATAACCAATTAGAATGCTAACGGGTCTTTAATTAAGCCTAAGCTTAGACCGGTTAGTCTTAGAGAAATATACGGTTCAAACGTACGATTAGGCGAAGACCGGATAGAATGTGATTTAGACCCAACAAGTTCAGAGACTTGCTTAATATGGGTCCTTCATGCACATTCTGGATTTTGAGATAAAACCGTTAAGGTTTGACCCGATCACCCTTGTATGTTTGAAAATAGTCTTAGTACATACTATGCGCTAAAAACGCTTAATAAGGCGATTAGAAGCCGTTTCCGGGTTCCATATTGAAATCTGATATTTTTATAATTCCAAAAGTCTTAAAATAATTTATTAATCATTTAGAATCAGTAGCAAAAGGTTTGGAGTCATTTAGATATGTAAAACTCATTTTATAGCCCGTAAGGGCAAAACCGACAATTACCGGATTAAGCCTACGACTATAAGTTATGCTCAGCCAAAAATTAATTAAAAATCTTCAAAAATCCCAAAATAATATATTACATCAGTGGGTAATAAGTTTGATATCAAAAAGTAGGCTTAACTAGGCTATATGCTAATTACGCCGTTTTATTAACAAAAGGCTTTCATTTTTCGCTAACGAGCATAACTCTTAATCTACACCTCAAACTGATGTCAAATTTTGTATGCAAGTTTAAATATCAGTAAGTAGAGTTTCTACTTTTTTACATTTCCAAAAATCATGTTTTAAGGTAATAAGGGCATAATGGTCAACATATGGGCAATTAACGGAATCATGCATATTAATTGGATAACTAATGATCCGAGGTGTATAATCACAGAGGGTTATACTAGCATGTAACCTGGTCCAAATGAAGCTCTAAGGTACTTCTAAAATATACCATAACGGGTCAGAACTGAAAGTCAAAGTATAAGTCAAACTATGCGACTTTCGGTTCCGAACCGGGTCTAAATAGTAAATTGTCGGGTTGAACATGTTTAGACACGTTCTTACACTAATTACCAAGTTATATCAATGATCAAACAGGTTGTATGCGTTCTACATTGCTAATTATGTATTAATTAGAAAATACACCTCCTGTTGACTTTTTAATAATACGTTTGACCCGACATTTGACCTAGTTAGAGTGGGAATCAGGGGGAACCCTTTTAAGGTTTTATTACCCACATAATTACCAACTTATAACTACTTTCAATTCGACTAATCACTGGACCATTAGTGATTAATCTTAAAGTCAACCGTTAATTACGACGGTTTGACTTTTAAGCTAAAACTTAATTTAGAAAGGTTAAGTATACTTACAAGAGTCCTATGAACGAATTATGATCACTTGAGCCTGCTTGGGAGCTCCAGAAATGATCAGGAATGCAAGAGAAGGTGTGAAGAACAATGGTTGCAACTTACTAGTCCTTTTATAGTGAATTTTTCACCACAAATTGTTGACAAGCAAGTCTAGCACTGACCACAAATCATTAACATGTGTCCCTAAGTGTCTAGGGCTGTTTAGGGGTCGCCCACATATGAGGAAAATCGTTTGAAGGGTCAGAATCACGTTTAAACAGCAAACAGAAGGTTCTGCTGTCGCTGGGGACCCCTTACGGACCGTAAGGGTAAGGCTTACGGTCCGTAAGCCTTTGATCAGAATTGTAATTCTTTCTAGTTTTTGCATAAATGGCTCTTGGCTTTTCGAAAGGTCAACTAAGAATTTTTCTTGCAATTTGACCCCTTCTTATTTACATACAAGGGCTTTAGGACTTATACCCACTTTGCCAAGTCCCTGGACACTTCTGGTTAACCCGAAAAGTCATAACTTTCAACGTTAACGCTTTAACCCCTCGCACACGAATTTGATCATAACTTTCTCATACGATAACGAAACTTTATGAAATTTATATCGTGCATTCTAGTGAGCATAATTAACTATTACAAAGCTTCGGGTTTGTCAAAAGGTCACTCAGAGGTATAACTTAAACATGTTGACATATTTAACCCCTGTAGTTTGTAATCTTTCACTTTTAGCTTCGTATGATCCATGATTTATTTGTTTGATGGTATAAACATCATGTAGGGTTATTATGAAGTATATTTATTCACTGTTGACATTTAGAACTCGTATATTCACATACTTTTCATGATTGTCAACTTTAGTCCTTTCAGAACATTCTTTCACACGTTCAATCATATGACACGTGTCAATACATTATAGGACGTGAATTTTCAAGGTGTTACATTAGACTATAGACTAGGTCAATCCTAAGACTCAACCTAATTCCCTGTAGTTATGGCTCTGATGCCAATCTGTCACACCCCAACCGATGGCGGAATCATCGGGGCGTGGCACTGAGCGAAACAGATTGTCCAAGAGAATCCACAACAACTATTTAGTGACAATATATTTAACTTTAATGTCCCATACCATCAACATATAAAGCAAAAAACAGTCATTACAGATATAAGTCTCAAAAACAAAACACTGTTCCGACAACTCAGATTTTATTGTGGGTTTCTAGACTTCCTACTTCGTTTCAGCAAGCATAGCATCCTATCAACCTGTCACATACGTTAAAATAAAGTCAATACATAAAATGTAAAGGTGAGTACACAAGTTTGAGTAGCATATAGTAGCGAAAAGCGTTTACGCATAACCAACATGTATCACGTAACGGGCGAAGCATGTAACTATCAAAACTATTGTCACACTTAACCACGAGACTGCGTTGTAGAGTATGCGCGACACATGTTCAGCGAACACGTGACGTAAAGAGTTGTGATCCCTAGAAACCCCTGTCCACGACAGGTGTTGAGTCCAAACTATAGTACTATCATTGCTAGAGGCGGTAGAGTGTAACACTGTCTAAGCATAGTACAAGCATTCAAAGTACATGTATAACATGCGGGGGTGGTTAGCATTGTAAAGTGCTTGCGTTGTGTGTTGTTGATAGTACAAGCATTCAACCCGTTAATCGATCATCTCTCTGGTGGAAATCTAGTTTCATCCGGCTCTCAACTAGAAAGTGAGTTAAGAGTCTGAATGAGTATGGATTCATCGGGTTTTGTATAGAATGTTGAAGAAAAGTTGAAGAAAGTTGAAAACAGTTGAAAAATGTGGAAATCTTGTTGAGATTCAGGTTAAAACATGTGGAAATCCTTTAGATCTGAACCAATCTTGATGAGATGATGTCACACAACAGTTTGCATAAGCAACCATGTGAGAACCATCTTCAAGAGGCCCAAATCAGGTGATTTCAAGAAGAAAACTAGTGATTTTGATGGAGAAGTGTGTAGTGATGATGATTGTACAAGATTTGAGAAGAAACACTTACGAAATGGCCTTGAATCGAGAGAAAGAGTGCTTGAGAGCGTCTAGAGTGCAGGTGGTCGAATGGAGATGTCACATCGGTGAACAGTGGTGTACAGGCAGGTATTTATAGGTTGAGAGAAGGAGTAAGGCAGTGCAAGTAAGTGGTGTTTGGGTTGGATAGATGTCTGGTTGGATGGCCATCCGTTCGGATGGTCATCTGGACGGATGTCCATTCGATCGAATGGTCATTCGATCGGCCGAGTTGTGCGAGTTAGTTTTCCGACTTTCGTTTCGTATGTTAAGAGTTGGGTTGCGTTTAAGCGAGTTGCGAGTAAGCGTTGAGCGTGTAAGCGCTGCGTTGAGATAACCACATAACATACAACCAAATAATCACACAGTACACACAATCACATAGATGCATAAAATTAAATCCGTGTTTCGAGTTGCGTTGAGAGTGCGTTGCGATAGCATTTAGTCTAAACAACGATGCGATAATGCGATTAAACACGTGTAAATAGTATGCGTTGTAAATAGTGTTATTTACGATAACTGCATTTTGAATAAGCGTTGTAATCATGCGTTTAAAATGCGTTGAAATGTGTTTGAAAACATAGTTTTGAAATAGTTAACCCATGACGATAATCGATATCTCGAGAGTACAAGTCAATTAAGCAAGAAATGTCAGATCTAAGTAATGACCCATAAAGTCGGGTTGTTACATTGACATGGTCAACTATCTTTTGTGTTCTGAAAATTGCAAGAATAAGGTTGCACAACTCATGGCACTCAACTCTAATATGGTTCATGATTATAACAGTGCAATGACTCAGTGCATCACCCTTCGACCAAGCAACATGTTGCTTACTGAAAAGGTTGAAGCGCAAATGCAAGACATAGCTAAACATCACAAAGATCTTAACCAACAATAGTGTTGGGTTCATGATTACAAAAACAAACTCAATATGAAAAACATAGAACTTGAGTCTGTGCGAGCTGAGCTAGAGCTCCTGACTTGCAAGTATCAACAAAATGAAGTAAATCTAAAGAAGTTTGATACGTCCAGCAAGGCAGTTCAAGATGTGTGCAATGTGCAACTTGCATACAAAGAGAATAAAGGGAAAGGTTTAGGATTGTAACGCCCCGCTTTTCGTAACTTTCCTTACTTAGAAAGCGTTGTATTTCTATTTTTAGAAGCTTGTTTCTCTTGTAGTCGTATTTCGTTGTATCGTTGTAAACTCGAGACTTGATCGTAATAAAATCCATTATTTCATACAAATTATACTTTGCTTATTCGTTCATGCTTTAACATTTAATTCATTATGCATTTGATACCTTATTCGTGATTCTTATAAACGTGTGATAAATTTGCAAACACATCTCGTATAGAGATAACTCATATATTTCACTCATGCTTATACATCGTTTAACACTTACAAATAATTAATCATGATTAATATACTTGTTTATACGTTTAGATTACATAAAATCATCTTATAATATACTTTATACCTTAAAACATAACAAATATGAAACAACAAGGACTAAAATTGCCAAAAAAAAACAAACAAAATGCACAGATGGGGGCCGTCGCGCCCCGCGGCACCCCCACCACTTCTCTGTCGTGGGCCACCAAGGGCCGTAATCTGCAGAAAAATAAAACTCAGCTCTCCATTGGGCAGTTTTGTGTTTGTTTGTTGTGTTTTTCTCACCTAATTGCATTAAAAACTCACCTAACTCAAAATCCTAAACCTTAACTATAAAACCAACACTTCCTACATTCTTTTACCACTTTACAAACACTAATCAGTCTAAAAAACACTCCCAAATATATATAAATTTCCAGAATTTGGACAGAAAGTTCAAGTGATTCTAAGTGAGTTCTAGCTCACTTCTACTACTACTCATTTCTTCTTTCTTAACATTTGGATAACCTCTAGGAATGTTTTCACAAGATTACCTTGGTAATTTAAGGTGAAACCTCACCACATTTAAGGTCCAAAGTGCATAAAACTTTTTGTTTTGTTATATGTTCTTGTATGTTCATTTTTATGTTAATAACTTGATGGAATCTTATGCCCACCAAGCTCACAATCAAGTCTATGGTTGTGGGTTTGTGTTGAGGTGATTATCATCCAAGTTATGAGTTCAAACACTCATTTTATTTATGTTTATACATGGTAAAACCAATGATGAAAACAAGCACAAGTCATCATCTTCCATATGATGAACTTGTGACTTGTGAAGTGTGAACAAATGGAAGCCTTGGCTTTCCAAACTAAGTTCCACTCCTATATTTGAACCTTGTGTATGAACACTCTTGTGACTTACTAGAATCAAATTACCTTAAACTAGTGTCATGGCCAATTTTTATTTCGATTTAATATCACCATTATCATCAACTCCACTTTTCTTCACACTAGAATATTATTAAATATATGAGAACTCTTGAAATGTATTGATTTACAAACAAGAAGATGAAGCTGTTAAGAAGCATGTTTGTGTCAAATTGTTCAACTGGATTGTTATATCATTCACCTTCTACATTCAGTTCATCAACTGTACTCATGAACTCGTTACAAATCTGGTGTCAGAGCGTGAACATGTGAGTACGGATCTGGTGACCTTTTTTTTGAATGGATTGTGTTTTACATTTTACAAAGATGGGTTGTGTTTTACGTAGATAGGCTGCATTTTTTGAATGAAAGTCCGGGTTCTTCTAGTTTTTGTGAATGGATTGTGTTGTACGGAATGGGTAATTGTGGAAACAATTGTGAATGTATTGTGTTTTACATAGATGGGCTTGAAGCCATTTTTGTTGTGCTTTTGAATTGAGAATGATTTTTAAAACATAATGAATTGTGTGTTATCTAATAATTGTGTGAAATGTGTTTTACAGAAGAATTGTGTTTTACACTATGTACTTGTAAGGATAAGTGAATGATACTGCATCTTGTACCAAAGTTGGAACCTTCTGCAAACATAAATAATAAAAGGAGAAAGAAAAAGGTGACACTTTGTCACACCCTGGCTTTGCGGAAGCGTGGTTAATTTTGGTGTGACTTCTTAATACCATAGCTTAACCATAACAAAGCTATATGAAATAAAATCATGCAAGATCATCCATTCGATTAAGTTTTAAAACCAGAGTAACATAACATTGTCTTAAGGACTTACAACCTCATAACATAAAACATTGTCTTGAAAAACATAAACATCAACATGAAATAAACACAGTTTAAGATTTGTGACTCGTCCAGGAAAAAGTCACATTTCCTAAACCCGGATGACCTCAGAACTCATATGCAGCGGGAAAACATAACATACCGCGCCAGATCTTTAATTTCCTGAAATACATGTAAGTTGAAAAATCAACAATAATGTTGAGCGAGTTCATGTGTAAGTGAGTAAGTAAACCTTTGTGAGTATAAAAATAATCTTGGTATGTAGCAAATAAGGGAATTGAGATCACCAATGGTTTGCAAGGCCACTGATATATGTGAAGTGCAAATAGGGAGACTCAAACCTAGCAGATTTCGCCACGGCATTAGTATGTGGACAAAGTCACCCCAAGGTCCGTTTCTAGTTTGGCCTGGGGCTGGGCTCGCTACACCCAGATAGATCTACCGCTCCTGTCCCTCGATCCTGCCATGAGGACTAATGGCCTCATATTGCTCCTACCCACTCACATGATCTAAGTAGTAAACCTCCTTACGCTAACCATACCATGTATAAAGTACTTGTAATCGAAGTAACATGTATTTCACCCCCGCAGTTAAGAAAACTGAAAACAGGTAGAGAAAAGGGGGACATGAACTCACTGTCGGTGCGTCTCTACCAAGTACTCCAAATCAGGCAGCTGTGCGACGACCTACAGGTGCTAATTTCTATTAGACGGATGGCCGTGCCTTAGCTTTATAGTTTAAGTCTTTAGGAAATAGTTAGACAACTATTTCGTGTTTACATTCTGTATATACTTGGTAGTTATTCTCCTTCCCAAGGATGGGGGATTCAATACATGTGCGTTCAAATTATATCATTAAGTCTCACTTAATATATATATATATATATATTTCCAATTCCAAAATATAAGTATTTTTCTCAAAAATATTATATTTTCATTTCACATAATTTTTCTCCAATAATACGTTGTTAAAATACGCGTTCATAAATATTTCCGTAAGTGCGTAAGTTAAGTTTTAACCATCGAGTGGTAATATAATTACCGGTGTAACTTATATATTCATGGTGAAAGCGTTCGTATTATTTTGGATTCGTTAACGTTCGTAAATATTATTTTTTACTCTAAAAATAATATTTATGTATTTTCACAAAATAATCATAAACAGTGTGTGAAAAAAATATATTTATCACGTTAAATTTTGTGAAAATCCCACCTCCGAATATTTAGTAAATAAAGTCATGGCGAAATTCATATTTCGAAAACATGTCAAAAATAATTCTAACACTTGTAGTGTAAATAGTTCTAAGTGTTAGGTTTTTAGAAAAATTTCGCCAGAGTTTCCTCTGTAACTGGAGGTGGCCACGCTTTCAAGCGTATCATTTTCTTTAACAAATCAACTCAAAAATTTTCTTTATTTGATCAGAACAACTTTCATCACAACAACTAATCAACATATGTGTAAATTGCCAAAAATTACATGAACTTGCAGTTTTCCCAAAACTGTGGTGTAAATCCCCTTAAATTTAGTAGATCTTCATATAAGGTAATCTGGTCTTGTAAAAACCTCGTTTTTAGAGAAAATCCATCTTTACAACTTCCAGTCATCTTTTACAAAAACTGTTATTTTGTCGGATCTTTTCATTTCACAAGTGTTTACACACTTGTGGTTTATAAAAATCATTCTTGTTAGTGTAAGATCCATTTTTAGAAAGCATGATTTCTTTAACGCTTGGTCCTTTGAAAATACCACTTGCAGATACGTAGATCTGCTAGTTTTAAACACTATTCCACAAGTAAAACATTTTTACACAAGTTCATGATTCGTGTGTGGTAGAGTTTCACCCTTTAACCCTTGTTTTATTTAAAACAACCTTATGTCATGATTCGTGATCATGACCAAACCGGGTTAAATGGTGATCCGAGCTACCACAACATAGATCGGGTCTACATAATCACAAATTTCAATTACTACAACATTTACACAACATGTGAGTTTTTATCCAACACTTATAGCATTTTTAGTAGACTTTAAAGTATCATCTTGTAAGATTTCGAGTTTTAACCGTTACAAATCGTATTAACCACTTTAGATTAGTTCAAGAAGGTGTTTTAAGTGACATACCACTAGCTCGGGGCTAGGGAAGAATCTTGACGAAAATGGCGTGGATAAAAGCAAGATAAAGAGGTCCTTCGCGTTCCGTTTGCTCCAAGCTTCCTAATATGCGACCCTTAACACTTGTATGATGTTGGAATGGCTTGAACAAGATCGAAGGATGGATGGATGTATGGGTGTGGGTTCGGCCGAAAGCTTGAAGGGAGGGAGAGAGTGGTGTGTTTGTTGATTAAGTGGTGGAATGTTATGTTGTTTTAATGCTCCTACTTATAGACAAATAGTGTAGGTATTAACCAAAGGTTCATATGTTACTTAGATATTAGGCAAAGGTGATTAAAATAATCACAAAGAGTACAAAGTGTGTTCCCCCATGGTTGGGGACGGTTAGGAGGGGGGGTAAGCTAGTTCGATTCCAAGTATTAGTTAGGTTATAGTTAAGTTAAGTAGGTTAGTTAAGCACTTAACTTGGTTAGTAGTGTGTTATGCATTAATGCGGGTGCTAGGGTATTCAGGGACCCTAACTGACTCAGAAAAAGATAAATAATGAAAATAACAATATTTTCATGTTTCGGGTAACGCCCGGTTGTTCGGTTGGATAGTAATCCGTTAAAGCGCTTAACAAAGCTTAAAGTGTCGTTAATACCCTTTTTAGTGACACAACTTATTTCTGACACTTTGGAAAGTGTCTAGTAATATTTTTCTCATGTTTTGGCACTTTATTAGTTAGCTAAAAGCTGAATTATTATGTAAAGTGCTGAGTTTTGTACTTAGAGTACGTTTTAGGCACATCCAGTCATTGTGACTTATTCCTAGAGACGCAGTTCTACAACCCTTATATCCCTACACTCACCACTAGTGTAGCAAAATATCTCAGGCTCTTACAGGCCTTTAGAGGCAGTGTTTGCCTGATGCTGGCTTTATCAGCATGTTCAATAGGTTATCCGTTATAGTGCTACTGTGCTTTTTGTGCATCATGTTTGTCACTAAGGTTCAACATGTAAATAATGTAGTGACAACAAGCAAGTATGATGCAAGTAAGTACATGTATCAGTATTCAAGTAGCAGTTTATTCACAAGTTCAAGTAAGCACAGTAATTCAGCAGTAATTAATTACTAATTAAGTCGTACGGATACCTGGTTTAGTGCGGGTTGTCACATTCTCCCCCCGTTAAATAAATTTCGTCCCGAAATTTAAGTTCTGCTTGTGGATGCAGGGTTCTTAGGAAAAAGGTGGGGGTATTTCTCTTTCATCCGGTCCTCACGTTCCCAGGTGTATTCAGGACCATGTCTGGCATTCCAACGAACTTTGACGAGCTTGACACTGCTCCTGCGGGTCTTGTTTACTTTCCAATCCGTAACCTCCACCGGTTCTTCAACGAAATGGAGCGTGTCGTCAACATGAATCTCGTTGATGGGAATGGCAATGTCATCTTGAGTTAGACTTTTCTTTAGGTTGGATACATGAAATGTATCGTGGACTGAATGGAGTTCAGCAGGTAGGTCCAACTTGTATGCTACTAGTCCTATTCTTTCCAGAATTCTGAAAGGACCAATGTAGCGCGGATTTAACTTCCCACGCTTTCCGAAGCGTGCCACACCCTTCTAGGGTGAGACTTTCAATAACACCATTTCTCCAACTTGGAATTCCACATGTTTCCGGTTTGGATCCGCATAGGCCTTCTGTCTGTGGCGAGCTGCTTCGATGCGTTTAAGAATCTGCGCAATCTTGTTTGTCGTCTCTTGGACGATTTCGGGACCAGCAAGCTGCCTATCACCTGCGTCAGCCCAACATAAGGGTGATCGGCACTTGCGTCCGTAAAGGGCTTCAAATGGCGCGACACCAATACTGGTGTGGTAGCTGTTGTTGTACGAAAATTCGACCAAAGGCAAATGCTTGTCCCAGCTACCGCCCAAATCCATAACACACGCTCTCAGCATGTCTTCCAAAGTCTGTATCGTTCGCTCGCTCTGACCGTCAGTTTGCGGATGAAACGCAGTGCTCAGATTCAATTGTGAGCCAAAGGCTTCTTGGAAGGATTGCCATATCCTTGACACAAACCTTCCGTCTCTATCAGAAATGATTGAGAGAGGCACTCCATGACGTGCAACGATCTCTCTCATGTAAATTTCAGCCAATTTGCTCGTATTATCCTTCTCCCTGATAGGTAAGAAGTGTGCTGACTTCGTTAATCGATCCACTATTACCCAAATAGTGTCATGGCCTCTCGGCGTTCTTGGCCGCTTTGTAATAAAATCCATGGAGATTTGTTCCCATTTCCACTTGGGAATCTCAGGTTGTTGCAGAAGTCCTGAAGGCTTCTGGTATTCCGCTTTCACCTTAGCACACGTTAGACAATTGCTTACATAAACAGCAACATCGCTTTTCATCCTAGGCCACCAATAATAATCTTTGAGATCCTGGTACATCTTATCCGCTCCAGGATGGATAGAGTACCGTGATTTGTGAGCTTCATCAAAAATAACTTTCCTTAAACCACCAAACAGAGGAACCCAAATCCTTTTCTCGAAGCATAACGTTCCTTCCTCGTTTGGTACCAGTAGCTTCTCCATCCCACGGAGATATTCTTCTTCAAGGTTTCCTTCCTTGAGAGCTTCCTTCTGCGCGGCACGAATGCGCAAGGAAAGATCGGTTTGGATAATCATTTCCAAAGCCCTAACCCTTATGGGCTTGATTCTCTCTTTACGACTTAGGGCATCGGTGACCACGTTCGCCTTCCCTGGATGGTACTTTATCTCGCAGTCGTAGTCGTTCAGCAACTCAACCCATCGTCTTTGCCTCATATTCAGCTCCTTCTGGTTAAATATGTGCTGTAGGCTCTTGTGATCTGTAAAGATTGTACACTTTGTACCATAAAGGTAGTGTCTCCAGATCTTTAATGCAAAAACCACTGCGCCAAGTTCCAAATCATGTGTGGTATAGTTCTTTTCGTGCACTTTCAGTTGACGCGATGCGTAAGCAATAACCTTTTGGCGTTGCATCAACACACAACCTAATCCTTGACGTGAAGCGTCACAGTATACCACAAAATCACCTGTACCTTCCGGTAGTGCTAAGATTGGCGCATTGCAGAGCTTATCCTTCAGTATCTGGAACGCTTCTTCCTGTTTGATTCCCCAATCAAACTTCTTATCTTTCTGGGTGAGGAGCGTCAATGGTTGAGCGATTTTTGAGAAATCCTCAATGAACCTTCGATAGTAGCCAGCCAAACCCAAGAATTGTCGAATCTCGGTTGGCGTCTTTGGCGTTTCCCAATCCTTGATCGCCTCGATCTTGGTTGGATCCACATGGATTCCATCTCCATTTACCACGTGCCTAAGGAATTGGACTTCACGTAGCCAAAATTCGCACTTGGAGAATTTGGCATACAGCTGTTCCTTCTTTAGCAGCTCCAAAATAGCTCTTAGATGCTGTTCGTGCTCGGTCTTTGTTCTTGAATAGATCAAGATGTCGTCGATAAACACAATCACGAACTTGTCTAAGTACGGCTTGCAAACTCTATTCATCAAATCCATAAAGACTGCAGGTGCGTTTGTCAAACCAAACTGCATAATAAGGAACTCGTAGTGTCCATAACGAGTTCTGAAGGCTGTCTTTGGGATACTCTCCTCTTGTATCCTTAACTGATGGTATCCAGATCGAAGATCGATCTTTGAATAAAAGCTTGAGCCTTGCAGTTGATCAAACAGATCATCGATTCTTGGCAGAGGGTATCAATTCTTGATCGTCAGCTTGTTCAGCTCCCGGTAGTCGATGCACATTCGAAAACTACCGTCCTTCTTTTTGACAAACAGGACCGGAGCTCCCCAAGGCGAGAAGCTTGGTCGGATAAAACCCTTGTCTAACAATTCTTGAAGCTGTGTCGACAGTTCCTGCATCTCAGACGGAGCAAGTCTATAAGGTGCCTTAGCCACAGGCGCGGCGCCTGGAACTAAGTCAATGCGGAACTCTACTTGTCTCTGAGGTGGCAGTCCAGGTAAGTCTTCTGGGAAGACTTCTGGGTATTCCCTCACGACAGGGATGTCTTCGATTCTTGGCTCAGCAGCCTTCTTATCCACAATGTGTGCCAGGAAGGCAACACATCCTTTCTGCAAACACTTTCGCGCTTTCAGGCAGCTGATAATTCTTAACGGCGTATCACGCTTCTCTCCGTGAACCACAATTGTCTCGCCATCTTCGGTTGGGATACGAACAATCTTTTCGTGACAAACTATCTCAGCCTTGTTGCCTGATAACCAATCCATTCCTACCACCACGTCGAAGCTTCCCAACTGGACTGGTAGTAGATCTAAAGCAAACTCACGCTCTCCTAATTCGATCACACAACCTCTGATAACTTCATTGGCTTCTACTAACTTCCCATTGGCCAATTCGATTGAGTAGGGAATATCTAACTTATTAGCGGCTAACCCAAGCATATTCTTAAATTCTAACGACACGAAGCTATAATCGGCACCAGTATCAAATAAAACGGATGCATAGCGTTGATTTACAGGGAACGTACTAGTAACAACATTGGGGTCCTGGCGCGCGTCCCTAGCTTCGATTTGGAACACTCTTCCACGGGCTTGGTTTAACTCTGGGCAGTTCTTCTTAAAATGCCCGATATCACCGCAGTTAAAGCATCCAAGTCTTTGCCCGATTCCACCTCCATTTCCAGCTTGGTTGTTGTTTCGGTTTGCATTGCCAGCCTGATTCGCAAAGTTGCCTCGATTCCCGTTTCCTCCATAGTTTCCTTGTGGGCGATTACCACCACAATTATTATTCCTATTCCCAAATCCTCCTTGGCCTCCCCGGCTGGTACTAGCCCAACAAGAATCCTTCAAGTGGCCCGGCTTTCCACATGCTTCGCATACTTTCACACTACAATGGCCAGTATGATGGCGTTGACAGGTATTACACTTGGGCTGGGTGCCCTGATATCCTTTTCCTTTATTTCCACTACCAGCTGTAACCTGAGCTGGCGTGCCTGATCCTCCTTTCTTAACCGCCACACTGGCGCCCTGCTTGAAGTTTGAGAACTTCCGTTTGTTACCTCCTGATGACTCGACGTGAGTCTCTTTCTTCTTATGCTCAGCATCATCAAACTTGTTCAGGCGAATGGCCTCCTCTGTGAGAGCCACGCTCAAATCGATCGCCTCAGTAATGGTCGCAGGCTTGGATGAGGTTACCATGCTTATGATTTGAGGAGCTAGTCCCCAAATGAAGCGTTCAATTCTCTTGAACTCAGGAGTGACCATGTAGGGTACCACATGCGATAAGTCATGGAACCTTTGAACGTACTCTGCGATCTTTGGACCGTCCATTTTCAAATGCCAAAACTCGGTCTCCAATCTCTGGATTTCTGCGCGGGAACAGTACTTTTTGCGCATAAGTTCCTTTAGTTCGGTCCAGGTCAGCGCGTAGGCAGCAGCTTCGCCTAGTGTCTGAACTTGTAGATTCCACCAGGATAGGGCTCCATCTAGAAACAGCCCTGAGATATAGGTGACTTGCTGATCCAGCGCGCACTTGCTCATGCGAAGAACAGATTCGGTTTTCTCAGCCCAACGAACAAAGGCGACAGCACCTCCTGTGCCATCAAAGTTTACGGGCTTGCAGTCTAAGAACTGCTTGTAGGTGCACCCTGCACATTCATTATAACATATGATTGGCATTAGCATTATTGCTAAAGATATCCAATTAGGTCATGGTAGGTCTAAATGACTTGGTATTACCATGAGGTGGATTATTGTTGCCATTGTTGTTCGTGATGCTTCCGCTGGGTCCTCCTTATGAAGCGGCGTATTGTGCGATGGCAGCAGTGATAATTTGCTGGAGTTCTGCCTCATTGGTAGGCATGCGTGTCTCACGTCTCGGCGGCATCTTCTAAAAGATGGTTTACGTTGGTCAGGCCATAGTAAAACGTACGTATATAGTAATAGTAATAGCACATAACATCTCATGTTATCAACACATCACAAATACCAATCACACAACATCCCATGTCATAAAAATATGAATAAGCAATCAAGCGAATCAAATATGGTGAGAATACTGCGATTTCCATATATCGAGACCACATAGTAAGTGTATCAGTACATCCCTGTGTCATACAATCATCAATCAACTAGGGGCTACATCACCCCTGTCCAAAAACTATATCATGTCAGTGTCAAATACGTCAAATACATGTCAACAAAAGTCAGGATCATAAAGTAGTCTCCAAAAATGCTGTGCAGTCAAAAGCATTCGCCGTCTTCTCACCAACGTCTACCCAAACAGCACTGATGAGCTCTATACAGATGGCGGTGGAGGAGGGGGAAAGTGGGTGTAAAACAAACGACGTAACTGGAGCCAGTCCTCCTCCATGGCTCGCTGGGTACGGATGATAGAAGCAACCTGCTGCTCTAGTGTAAAGAGACGGGCAGCATAATCTGGAGGTAAGGGTCGAAATGGCTGCAGAGGAGTGTGTGTCTGACCATGGCACTGGCATGGTGGCAGCTGAGCTCTCTCAAGCTCCTGGATGCGCTGCGTGTGTGACTCGTGCTGGAAAATGAAAGATATCAAGACGTCCTCGATAGTGTGTCCCACATGGAACGGGTGGTAAGGATCAGTCGGTGGCATCGGAGATGATGATGACCAAAGTAGTGGCTCACTGGTGGGATCAAAGGGTGCCACATGAAACAGAGGATGGAACAGATGACATCTGGGGCATGAAGGGGATAGACATCGGTACATGCCCAAAAGGATGGGCTGAAGAACCCTCTCTAGGCCTCGCTGGAGGTACAAACTGAGGAACCTGAAAAGAAAAATCAACATGACGTGTATCAGGGGTCTGAGGAGGAAAAGGTGGAACATCCTCATCAGCAGGTATCCAACCGTGCTGTGCATGCTCATCTGGTGGATCCATGTGTGCCGCGAACAGTGCATGCTCGGGCTCTAGTGGGATAGGATCAGGTGGGGGAGCAACAAAAGGGTGAACAGGTGCAATGTGCTCAACAGGATGGTCAACAGGTATATCAACAACAGGTAGAGGAACAACAGGATCAACAACGACATGATCGCCCTCTAACAAAGGAACATCCACGGGGAGATCATCAACAGGTGGGTCTGCTATAACAGGCTCAATAGGGATGCCAGCATGTACGGGGTCATGCTCAAGTATGGGGTCTAGAGCGGCTGCCTGCTCAGGGGCGACGGCAGGCTCGGGATCATCAAAAGCCATCTCGAAGTCAAACTCGGGGTCGATAGGATCTACTGGGTCAGCTGGATCCTCCATGGGCTGATCCATAGGTATAAACTTGATATCATGATCCGGGTCGAATCCCGGTGGAGAGATAGGATCAGAATCCTCTATGTCATCATGGTCAAACGCAAAGCTGGGAATAGGTGCAACAGAGGATGCCTGGTCAGGATCAGAATCATGCGCAAAGTGCTGTGCGCTCAATGTGTGAGAAGGTGCGGATGCCACAGACTTGAAGGAGTCTGGGACAGGAGAATGTGCAGGCGAATCCTCAGCGGGAACGTCAGCGATCATCAGAAGATCGCCCGCAGGAAGAAGGGCCTCGCCCTGGATCTCATCCTCAAAGGGCTCATCCTCAAACAGGTCAATATCGCCATCAGCCTCGGCGTCAAGAAGAAAATCATATGCTGGATAAACGGCTAAGGGTATAGGGGCCGGAATCTCTACTAGGGGTAGGTACTCAGTGGGAGGGCCATCTCCAGGCTCATCAGCACCATCGGGTAGTGAAAAAGGCTGGAAATCATCCTCGTCAGTACTGGTATAGTCAGATGTGTGCACCTCGTGCTCGGAGGATGTGAAGTCATCAGATACGATAGGTATGGGTCCAGTGGTGTCTGAATCGCCAGTACCGGCTGAGTCCATGAGTCTGTAACATAAACACAAACATGTACAAACAGTCAATCATACAATCAGATAATCACATAAGTTACCAAGTAAGGTATCACATAATTCTCCTAGTCCCACTAGCCTCCCAGTCTCTTAGACTGACATTCCTAGTCCCACTAGCCAAATTCCTCCCAGTCTCTAAGACTGCTATATCCTCCACCTCGACCTCCTAGATCGAGCCTCGGTCCCCATGACCGAGCCTCAGCCTTCATGACTGAGCCTACTCTTCCTAGTCTCACTAGCCATCTACCTCGATCTCTAAGATCGAGCCTCGGCCTCTCAGACCGAGCCTCAGCCTTTCTAGACTGAGCCTATAAATAATAAAATGTGCTCAACATTTGTTTGTAAAAAGTTTTGGATCTGGACTTAAGTGGTATGCAGAAAAATGTTTTCGTGAGAGCCCTAGTGATCATAGTCTAGACTCGAGAAGGAATCCTAGTTCGCTATGATCAGAGCTCTGATACCAAGCTGTCACACCCTGGCTTTGCGGAAGCGTGGTTAATTTTGGTGTGACTTCTTAATACCATAGCTTAACCATAACAAAGCTATATGAAATAAAATCATGCAAGATCATCCATTCGATTAAGTTTTAAAACCAGAGTAACATAACATTGTCTTAAGGACTTACAACCTCATAACATAAAACATTGTCTTGAAAAACATAAACATCAACATGAAATAAACACAGTTTAAGATTTGTGACTCGTCCAGGAAAAAGTCACATTTCCTAAACCCGGATGACCTCAGAACTCATATGCAGCGGGAAAACATAACATACCGCGCCAGATCTTTAATTTCCTGAAATACATGTAAGTTGAAAAATCAACAATAATGTTGAGCGAGTTCATGTGTAAGTGAGTAAGTAAACCTTTGTGAGTATAAAAATAATCTTGGTATGTAGCAAATAAGGGAATTGAGATCACCAATGGTTTGCAAGGCCACTGATATATGTGAAGTGCAAATAGGGAGACTCAAACCTAGCAGATTTCGCCACGGCATTAGTATGTGGACAAAGTCACCCCAAGGTCCGTTTCTAGTTTGGCCTGGGGCTGGGCTCGCTACACCCAGATAGATCTACCGCTCCTGTCCCTCGGTCCTGCCATGCGGACTAATGGCCTCATATTGCTCCTACCCACTCACATGATCTAAGTAGTAAACCTCCTTACGCTAACCATACCATGTATAAAGTACTTGTAATCGAAGTAACATGTATTTCACCCCCGCAGTTAAGAAAACTGAAAACAGTTAGAGAAAAGGGGGACATGAACTCACTGTCGGTGCGTCTCTACCAAGTACTCCAAATCAGGCAGCTGTGCGACGACCTACAGGTGCTAATTTCTATTAGACCTACGGCCGTGCCTTAGCTTTATAGTTTAAGTCTTTAGGAAATAGTTAGACAACTATTTCGTGTTTACATTCTGTATATACTTGGTAGTTATTCTCCTTCCCAAGGATGGGGGATTCAATACATGTGCGTTCAAATTATATCATTAAGTCTCACTTAATATATATATATATATATATATATATATATTTCCAATTCCAAAATATAAGTATTTTTCTCAAAAATATTATATTTTCATTTCACATAATTTTTCTCCAATAATACGTTGTTAAAATACGCGTTCATAAATATTTCCGTAAGTGCGTAAGTTAAGTTTTAACCATCGAGTAGTAATATAATTACCGGTGTAACTTATATATTCATGGTGAAAGCGTTCGTATTATTTTGGATTCGTTAACGTTCGTAAATATTATTTTTTACTCTAAAAATAATATTTATGTATTTTCACAAAATAATCATAAACAGTGTGTGAAAAAAATATATTTATCACGTTAAATTTTGTGAAAATCCCACCTCCGAATATTTAGTAAATAAAGTCATGGCGAAATTCATATTTCGAAAACATGTCAAAAATAATTCTAACACTTGTAGTGTAAATAGTTCTAAGTGTTAGGTTTTTAGAAAAATTTCGCCAGAGTTTCCTCTGTAACTGGAGGTGGCCACGCTTTCAAGCGTATCATTTTCTTTAACAAATCAACTCAAAAATTTTCTTTATTTGATCAGAACAACTTTCATCACAACAACTAATCAACATATGTGTAAATTGCCAAAAATTACATGAACTTGCAGTTTTCCCAAAACTGTGGTGTAAATCCCCTTAAATTTAGTAGATCTTCATATAAGGTAATCTGATCTTGTAAAAACCTCGTTTTTAGAGAAAATCCATCTTTACAACTTCCAGTCATCTTTTACAAAAACTGTTATTTTGTCGGATCTTTTCATTTCACAAGTGTTTACACACTTGTGGTTTATAAAAATCATTCTTGTTAGTGTAAGATCCATTTTTAGAAAGCATGATTTCTTTAACGCTTGGTCCTTTGAAAATACCACTTGCAGATACGTAGATCTGCTAGTTTTAAACACTATTCCACAAGTAAAACATTTTTACACAAGTTCATGATTCGTGTGTGGTAGAGTTTCACCCTTTAACCCTTGTTTTATTTAAAACAACCTTATGTCATGATTCGTGATCATGACCAAACCGGGTTAAATGGTGATCCGAGCTACCACAACATAGATCGGGTCTACATAATCACAAATTTCAATTACTACAACATTTACACAACATGTGAGTTTTTATCCAACACTTATAGCATTTTTAGTAGACTTTAAAGTATCATCTTGTAAGATTTCGAGTTTTAACCGTTACAAATCGTATTAACCACTTTAGATTAGTTCAAGAAGGTGTTTTAAGTGACATACCACTAGCTCGGGGCTAGGGAAGAATCTTGACGAAAATGGCGTGGATAAAAGCAAGATAAAGAGGTCCTTCGCGTTCCGTTTGCTCCAAGCTTCCTAATATGCGACCCTTAACACTTGTATGATGTTGGAATGGCTTGAACAAGATCGAAGGATGGATGGATGTGTGGGTGTGGGTTCGGCCGAAAGCTTGAAGGGAGGGAGAGAGTGGTGTGTTTGTTGATTAAGTGGTGGAATGTTATGTTGTTTTAATGCTCCTACTTATAGACAAATAGTGTAGGTATTAACCAAAGGTTCATATGTTACTTAGATATTAGGCAAAGGTGATTAAAATAATCACAAAGAGTCAAAGTGTGTTCCCCCATGGTTGGGGACGGTTAGGAGGGGAGGGGGTAAGCTAGTTCGATTCCAAGTATTAGTTAGGTTATAGTTAAGTTAAGTAGGTTAGTTAAGCACTTAACTTGGTTAGTAGTGTGTTATGCATTAATGCGGGTGCTAGGGTATTCAGGGACCCTAACTGACTCAGCAAAAGATAAATAATGAAAATAACAATATTTTCATGTTTCGGGTAACGCCCGGTTGTTCGGTTGGATAGTAATCCGTTAAAGCGCTTAACAAAGCTTAAAGTGTCGTTAATACCCTTTTTAGTGACACAACTTATTTCTGACACTTTGGAAAGTGTCTAGTAATATTTTTCTCATGTTTTGGCACTTTATTAGTTAGCTAAAAGCTGAATTATTATGTAAAGTGCTGAGTTTTGTACTTAGAGTACGTTTTAGGCACATCCAGTCATTGTGACTTATTCCTAGAGACGCAGTTCTACAACCCTTATATCCCTACACTCACCACTAGTGTAACAAAATATCTCAGGCTCTTACAGGCCTTTAGAGGCAGTGTTTGCCTGATGCTGGCTTTATCAGCATGTTCAATAGGTTATCCGTTATAGTGCTACTGTGCTTTTTGTGCATCATGTTTGTCACTAAGGTTCAGCATGTAAATAATGTAGTGACAGCAAGCAAGTATGATGCAAGTAAGTACATGTATCAGTATTCAAGTAGCAGTTTATTCACAAGTTCAAGTAAGCACAGTAATTCAGCAGTAATTAATTACTAATTAAGTCGTACGGATACCTGGTTTAGTGCGGGTTGTCACACACTTGTGGTGATTTTCTCTTTGTTGTGTTTTATAGAATTTTTTATGTCATTATGGTAGGTTCGTTTAAATTAAAATGAAATTGAAGAGAAGATAAGATTTGGGTGGTAAGAGAATCATTGATGTTGCTTTTTGTTGTAAAAAAGGATGTTTTTGTGGTTATTTTCTCTGTATTGTGTTTTATAGAATTTGTTTTGTTTTATGGTGAGTTTGTTGATCTTAAAACGAAATTGTAGGGAAGATCAAATATGGGTAGATAATAATTGTTGTTGCTTTTTTTTGTAAAGAAGGATGTTTTTTTTGGTGATTTTCTCTTTATTGCGTTTTATAGAATTTATTGTGTTTTTTGGTGTGTTTGTTGAAATTGAAATAAAATTATATGTTAATGATTTTATATGTAATTCGTTGTTTTTTGTTTAATAAAACATACAAATTCATTGCATTTTATTGTATTTCAGTTCATTGCGTTTTGTAACACAATGATAAAACTCATGTTTCATAACAAAATGATACACTTTTTTGTTGTGTTTTAGCCCATTGCATTTTGGAATTTGTGTTTTAATTTGATGTTCATTGTGTTATAGTTATAGTGTGTTGTGGTGTCCACTGTGTTTTACGCATTTGATTTTCGATTATTTATTTAAAAGTGTAGCAATAGTATACTCGTTTTAAAGATAGAAAAACACTTTTTATGGTACATTTTTTTTAAATGTTGTATGAAAGAATTATTAACGTTTAACAAAATGAAGGAAAGTGGAAAAGAGAGAAAAATTAGCTTGAATAGACAAATATACCCTTAAAAACTCACGGGCCTCTTTTGCATTAGATAGATAAATTTTACAAATTTAAAATCTTAACCGTCAATTATTTAATCTAATGGCTAGGATGACTCTCTAAGTAAAACCAATTTCTTATCATATCCTCACACTTTATTATCTATAATTGTACATTTGATATAAACTAGATATGATACTGTATTGTTTTAACAAATGTATATATGTATATATAGTTATATATTAAATTAATTGTTTAAAATATGCTTATATGTATGTTCACCAAATGTAGTAAACAAAGAGGGTTGTTGGAAACACATCAATCCTCCTTAACAGACGGTGTCCCGAGGAAGTCAATTACCAAATTCATTGAAATCGTAAGCACCAATTATTGACAAACAAAAAAATATATAATAACTTATAATAAATAAAAGGAAAATCCTCGATCTTTCTTACAGGCCATTCTGGGTTGTATATATAATACATAAAACTGAACACATATATCTGTCGTTTGTATAACTTCAGTCACTAGCTAGTATTATGATATATATATAGAACAAAAGAGAAAACATGAAATATGAGGAGATTTTCGCTAGAAGCTTTAGTCGACACGACCAAAACCGATTCAGGTCTGGTGCATTGCTTGCTTGCTTTGTAATCTTATGGTGCATGTGCACCGTGTTCAAGCCTTACCTTGGCACCCTACCTGTTTGTAAGTCATTTATATATAGCTGTACATTTAATATGCGATGTACTACTAGCCGATTTATTATATAGGGTATGTCTGGCGTATATAGGTTTGATCCTTGTCGAGACAAATTGTTGAAAGCCGATGAGCTAGCTTGTTGAAAAGGCTGCCTAGACATGGTCCTTTGAGCGAACTCTTTTGCCTCTAGCCAAATAAGATGTCTAAGTCTAAATCATATGTTATATTCACGTATTTGTCATCAAATCTTTATCGTACTCTAAGCTAATGCATGATCTAAAAGAGAAGGTAGAAGATCATAAAATTTGTTTATTTCCTTCTTCAAACAAAAAATTAAAAAACAATAATTACCTACACATTCACACACACGCACGAACAGACAACCGGTGCGACAAGTGGAAAAATAGAGAATATAAACCATCATTGAAATTATTTGTACTTCATATTTTTCATCTTATAAAGAGCAATTAATTACCGATTACACATGATAATACTAGGCTACATGACTTCTATGATGATTAATATTCTTTTAACATTTTCCACTTTTCGCACCACAAGTCGTCAATCTGTAGACTATATACTCTAATATTCTTCGATGTAATGCATGTAGGTTGTGGTTTACTTTAATATGAATTTGTGTTTAGGATTTTGATGTAAAGTAGAGTAGAGTAATATCTGCCTTTCCATGGGAGGAGCTTAATGTAAAATTTTCGATTTTTCGTTTGAAAATTTTAAAATTACAAAAGAATCGTCCCTCAACTATTTTGCCTAAATATTTATACAATATATAAATTGGGTCTCATGACTTTTCATCCCACAGAACTTTTGGTCAAGCTCCGTTATTGTGCCTTTCAAAATAATAATAAAAAACTATAATACAGCTAATTAATTACAATAATTATACCTATAAAAAAGCCAGAAAAATCTTAGTGTTGTTTGTATTATGTAACTAAACAAACATGGTATAAAATGGCATGCAAATATACAAGTACGTAACGATTTTGTGAGAGATTAAGGGTTATTGTATGAAGTGATCTGAAACTTTGATGCCGCTTACTAGATAGATTGAGCGGGTGGCAAAGTCGTGTATAACAATGAGTTACGAATTCTTGAAAGAGTAGAAATTGAATAAGTCGTCTATATTTTTTATACCCATATAACTTTTGTGTAATCTATGAATTATAATAACTTTTAACCATTTAGTTGTCACGTAACAATGTATTGTGAGGTATTGACTTAATTGAGCGGCAAAGAAAATAAGGGTATTCAAGATTTTTTTTCTCCCCTGCTATTCAATCTCATCTATTATCTCAATCAAATTTGAGTTTCCTAAATTACTAATCTGTCTCCTTTTAATTTTTTTTTTCTTTTAAACCTAAATCCAATAACATGTTCCATTTTTGGATGCTTAGATCATCTATTCTTTCAATCAAATTTGAGTTTCCTAAATTACTAATCTGTTTCCTTTTAATCTTTTTTCTTTTAAACCTTAAATCCAATTACATCTTTACATAACAAGTTAATATATGTCGTTTGTTATATATAAAAAAAATAAAAACACAAATAAACCATTCCAAGTTTTAACTTCTTAAGATAGGGTAGATCTTCCACAAGATCATACCGAATCCGGAAATGTATGTCTTTATAACGCAACTTCGTAAGGACGTATTCATCAAAAAGTAACTCAACGGGCACATCTCTTGCATGGCCCATGGTCGTCGTCCTTCGATCAAGATCATAGAATGTAATTCCAATTATAAGAAGTATTTTCTTTATACAACTTTTGTAACACACGTGGACTTAAACTAGTTAATTATTGAAAGAAAAGACCTTATCATAAAATCTGAACTTTATTATTTTTAATTGGTGTATACTATTAGTATACATTAAATAATTATAAATACAAATTAAAAAAGCTTCGATGCATGGTCTATCATGATAGTGTGTAATTATAAGCATAACTGCATAAGAATGTGTGTGTATATATATATAGGTAAATGATCCTGTAAAAAGTGCCCAAAGTGTGAGAAGTGTAAAAAATAATCTGGTGTTGACATGTGTCCATCAATTATATTAATGAATAAGGGTAATAATGTAATTTACTCCTAATGGTAGTTAAAGTCAATTAAAGGAAATGAGATCATGTGTTAACTATTTTAGGAGAAATTTTAGGAAACATATTTGTTTTTACGATTTTATACATCTGATTGTTTTATCTTCTTCATCATCTTTTAATCGCAACATCTTTTAATCATATATTGTTCATATCTTCTTTTCATCATCTTTAAATTGCAATACAATGTTTTTTGGATTCCAGATAAAACACCATGACTTGAATCATAGTCAATGTCTCCAGATGTTTAAAACACCACGCCATGAACAATGTCTCCAGATGTTTAAAAAACCACGCCATGAACAATGTCTCCAGATAAAACACCATGACTTGAATCATAGTCATGGTGTTTTAAAATCTGAGAATGTTTTGTATTGATTGTCCAGATGTTAATACACCATGGATGTAATCACAATACAATGTTTTTTGGATTCCAGATAAAACACCATGACTTGAGTCATAGTCAATGTCTCTAGATGTTTAAAACACCACGCCATGAACAATGTCTCCAGATGTTTAAAACACCATGCCATGAACAATGGCTCCAGATAAAACACCATGACTTGAATCATAGTCATGGTGTTTTAAAATCTAGGAATGTTTTGTATTGATTGTCCATATGTTAATACACCATGGATGTAATCACAATACAATGTTTTTTGGATTCTAGATAAAACACCATGACTTGAATCATAGTCAATGCCTCCAGATGTTTAAAACACCACGCCATGAACAATGTCTCCAGATGTTTAAAACACCATGACATGAACAATGTCTCCAGATAAAACACCATGACTTGAATCATAGTCATGGTGTTTTAAAATCTGGGAATGTTTTGTATTGATTGTCCAGATGTTAAAACACCATGGATGTAATCACAATACAATGTTTTCTGGATTCCAGATAAAACACCATGACTTGAATCATAGTCAATTTATCCAGATGTTTTACAACACCACGCCATGAATCTGATTACAGTTCTTCTAAACGTAAAACACCACGCCTTGAATCTTATATAAAACAAAGAGGCTTCTGATTTAGATCTTCGTCATTAATTCCGATATTTAAGGAAAAAGGAGTGAATGTAGGTGTTTTTGGTTGTGTAGGATACGGTTACCATATTTGAAACATTGAAAAAGACACTATTGCCCTTCAATTTTACATAAGGTCCCTCTAATTAAAACACAATTTACATTTTTATACCCTATTGATCTCAACAATTAGATCAAATATCCAATGGTTTAAAACACTTCATACCCTTATCACATTTTAAACACTTTTTACTATATATATAGGGTAGGGTTCATGCGAGAACCACCTTTATTACGAGAACCAATGTGAACACAACAAAATAAACTCACTACACCACCAAAAACCTTAAAAAACCTAACCCCCCACCCAAGCTAATTACAAAAAACTAAACCCCCAAAAAACCTAAAAAAATCTAAAAAACAATATATATATATCGCTATTTTTTTTATAAACGAAAACTAGCGATTTTTATTTAAAAAATATTAAAAAAAATTATGTGTTTTTTAGCTATTTTTAGGTATTTTTGCTTGTGTTCACATTGGTTCTCGCGGTTCTCACAATAAAGGATGGTTCCTAAATGATCCTTCTCATATATATATATATATATATATATATATATAGGGAGAAGATCATGCGAGAACCACCTCTTATTGCGAGAAGCAATGTGAACACAACCAAAAATGCCTAAAAATAGTTAAAAATCACACAAAAATTTTTTTTTAATATTTTTTATATAAAAATCGCTACTTTTCGAAGCAAAAAGAAAATAAAAAAAAATTAAAAAAAAAAATTTTTTTTTTGGCCACAAAAAGTAGCGATTTGAGTATAAAAAATATTAAAAAAAAATTTTAGATTTTTTTTTATTTTTTTTTTATTTTTTTAGGTTTTTGGGGGGTTTAGTTTTTAACATTTTAGCTGGGGGGGTTAGGTTTTTGGGAGGTGGGGGAGGGGGGTTTAGGTTTTTTTTTGGGGGGGGGGGGGGGGGTTAGGTTTTTTTTAGATTTTTTGGGGGTTTTAGTTTTTAGCATTTAGCTTGGGGGGGTTAGGTTTTTTTAGGTTTTTTTTTAGGTTTTTTTAGCTATTTTAGGTTGTGTTCACATTGGTTCTCGCAATAAGGGTGGTTCTCGCATGAACTCCTCCCTATATATATATAGGGAAGGGTTTAAATGAAAACGCCAAATATCGCGAGAACCGTGAGAACGAATGAAAAAACCACGAGAACTTGGTCAAAAACAATTCAAATTCAAAACTTCTTTTTACACTTATCATTGTTATTCGAATACAATGTTAGGAATTAAATTCACACGTTTAAATTTTCGTGAATTCGTAAATAAAGTTTGCCATTTACACATGTGTAAAAATCTAGTAAGAGTGATTTTGAGAGAAGAAATAAATTATTTGATATTGTAAATTCATTTTTGATGTTGTATTTTTATTACAATGAGGTTTGTATTAAAAAAATCAGTTTTGATTAGTTTTTTTCATTCGTTCTCACCTTCCGCTATATATTCATTGGGGAAAAATAAAAAAGTGGGGAACAGCGGGGAATCGACTCAAACGAACTCCGATTGGATTCATTCCAGCGGCATTGAAATCGGCTCGTCTAACCCTAACTAAGATCTCTTAACCCTAAACCCTAAATCCTAAACTCTAAACCCTAAAGTTAAAAAATAAGGCTAAAACCTCAGTTAAACCGTAAAATCTAAACTATAAACCATAAAAGCTAAACCCTAAAGGCTAAACCTAGAGCTAAACCCTAAAACCCAAACCCTAATATATTTATGGTTTAGGGGTTATGATTTAGGGTTTAGGGTTAAGAGATCATAGTTAGGTTTCGACGAGTCGGTTTCAACGCCACTGGAATGAGTCCAATCGGAGTTCGTTTGAGTCGTTAATAGTGGGGAACCGACTCAAACGAACTCCGATTGGACTCATTCCAACGGCGTTGGAATCGGCTCGTAGAACCCTAACTAGGATCTCTTAACCCTAAACCCTAAATCATAACCCCTAAACCCTAAATATGTTAGGGTTTGGTATTTGGGGTTTAGCTTTAGGGTTTAGCCATTAGGTTTAGCCTTTAGGGTTTAGCTTTTAGGATTTATAGTTTAGATTTTACAGTTTAGCTTAGATTTTAGTCATATTTTTTTAGCTTTAGGGTTTAGAGTTTAGGAGTTAGGATTTAGGGTTTAGGGTTTAGTGTTAAGAGATCCTAGTTAGGGTTCGACGACCCGGTTCCAACGCCGCTAGAATGAGTCCAATCGGAGTTCGTTTGAGTCGGTTCCCCGTTGTTCCCCACTTTTTTAGTGTTCTCCAATGAACCTTCCCCTATATATATATATATATATATATATAGTGGAGGGTTCAAATGAGAAGAAATTTTTTGTAAGAATAAAAAAGAACAATCTTCAACCAATAAGAATGATTCTTTTTACTTCATTTAATTTTTGTCTTTAATATAGGTGTAAGGGTATATTGGTAAAATTAGATAGATCATTAATTGTTAGTCTTCCTTTTTAATAGCTAACTAAATTAAAATTGTAATTTATTTTAAAAAAAAATATTTTTTCAAAGAAGAAAAAAATTATTTTAAAGTGTAGGATAAAGTATGAGGTGTGTAGGATGAATTACGAGTTGTGTAGGATAAATTTTAGTATGTGTAGGATAAATTTCAAAAACGTGTAGGATAAATTTTGATGTGTCTAGGCAAAAATTTTAGTGTGTAGGATGATAGTCTTTATGACTAATTAAGTAGTCAAAAATAATAATAAATGAGATGAGAGAAAAACTATTTAATGTTTTACAATTGTACCCTTTGTTCTTTTTCTTCTCAATTTAATTTTCTTCTCAAATGAACCTCCCCATATATATATATATATATATATATATATGTACACACGTTGCGTAATTATGATAGAAATATATGTTCACATTTAAACGTCTAAACGTTTCAGTTCCTACACGTAACATGCTAGTCAGTTCCTACACGGCTACACTTGACACGTTTAAACGTTTCAGTACAATAACCTCTTCAAAATAGAGAAGCATGCTTAATATCTTAATAACAATCATTTTTATTATTACCAGATCCTGAAGTAGAGAAAACAACTCTAATCTGCGACACTTCAAAACGAAGATATGATTCCTGTGAAATGAAAGGTGACGTAAGGATTCAAGGGAATTCGTCCACCATTTTTGTGTTTTCTTCACAGGTCACAAATGCATCCATGACCATAAAGCCATATGCGCGTAAAGGTGACGAAAGCGCGATGGAAAGCGTAACAACCTTCACCATAAAATCAGTACAAGACAAACCCGAAATCATGATCAAATGTAATAAAACTCACAATGTACCAGCCATAGTTTTTTCAGTTGGTGGTTACGCTGGGAACAACTTTCATGCTTTCACGGATGTCATCATCCCTCTCTACGCAAAGTCTCGTGAGTTTAATCGAGAAGTGAAGTTCCTCGTGACTGATAATCGCCTTTCGTGGAGTAGGAAATTTCACGAGCTATTGAACAAGTTATCAAGGTATGAAATCATTGATATTGATCATGAAAATGAAGTGAATTGCTTTCCTGGTGTGGTCGTTGGCCTTCAAAAAGAAGAGAGAAAAGAGCTTCACCTTGAATCAATGAAGGATTTCACAAGGTTCTTAAGAAGCTCATACTCCTTAGATAGATCCACCGCGATAAACTTAACAAATGGTTTGATGAAAAAGCCTCGTCTCCTAATAGTTTCACGATCGAAAACACGCACTTTTGTGAACATCGAAGAGGTGGTTCATGTAGCCCAAGACTCGGGGTTCGAGGTGATTGTGACAGAAATGAATGCGAATTTGACACACGTTTCGCAGTTAGTAAACTCATGTGATGTGATGTTGGGAGTTCATGGGGCAGGGCTAACCAACATGGTTTTTTTGCCTGAAAATGGTGTTTTGATACAAGTTGTGCCGTGGGGGAATATGGATTGGATAGCAAACACTTATTTTGGAGACCCTTCAAAAGCTATGGGGTTGAAGTACATAGAGTATAAGATAAGCCAAGGGGAAAGTACTTTGATTGATCAATACCCACTTAACCATCAAGTTTTGGTGGATCCATTTTCGATTCAAAGGAAAGGATGGGGTGTCTATAAATCTATTTATTTAGATAAACAAAATGTAACGCTTAATATTACAAGGTTCAAAGAGACATTGTCAAGCGCCCTTGAATTTCTTCACTCATAGGTATTTTTAGTTGATTTCTTAGTAGATGAATTAGATTGTCAATCACTATATTTGTATTTATTTAAGAAAAAAGTAATTTGTATTTATGAAAGTGCAAATAAGAATGAACTTTGCATTTTTCTTATAATTTAAAGGATTAGTTTCTCGTAACATTACTAGAAAATGAGTTTTTTTTTTTTTTTTTGCATAAGTAGGGGGTTTGAGCCCCCAAAGATTATGTGACAACTCGTAATTTAGAACCCTTCATTGTATCTCGATGTAACATGCTTAAACGTTATGTGTTTATATATATTAGTAAATGAAAGTTCGTGATTATCTTGATGTGCTATGTGTTATTAAGGTGTACGTATGAAGTATAGTTTTATACAAGTATGTATGTAGTGAACCGGAACCAAAACACAAGGACCCGACTCGAGACCGCTTGGTCTCGAGTGAACAATGTAACTGTTGGGCCGGTTGGGCCATGCCCCTCTTCACCCCACTCGAAAACCCACTAGGGTGAACTAACTTAGTATATAACTCATGCTCCTAGCCATTTTTGCCATTTCTTTGGGCAACCCACACTCACTCTCACACACACTCTCCTACATTCTCTCTCACTAAAACCCTAGAAGCACAATCCTTCTCTCCTCTCTTTCGGATTCAACCGGTGACAACAAGGGCTCTCGGTTCAAGCTTAGGATCTCCTTTGGAAGCTCATTCATCGATTTCTTCATATCCTCGCACCTTGAAAACCTAACCGGTTAGTGATTCATGTTATGTATTGTATTTCGGTTGATGATGATGTATGATGAAGTTATTTGATAATATGTTTGCTTGTTAAGTTTTATGCATGATGAATATATCCTCCTTGAATAATCGGTATTAAGATTGTTGTTGTCCATGATGAAGGTGTTTGCTTGATGATATGAGTAGTGTGTTTTGCTTGATGTTAAGTGAATAAAATGCTCCTTCATAGTGATATGAGAATAATATGATGAGTTAAGGTTGCTTATGGAGTTTAGTACATGACTAGTTGATGCAAACATGATTTATGAGATGGAAATGATTAATGGCTGTTGAAAGTGCTTCGAAAATGGCAAGATAGATCTAGTATAGCATGTTTCGAGTTGGATTCGGATGAATGATCATGATGAATAACTTGAATACGTGAAGAACAACATGAATATGATATGAATGTGCCTTGAATATTTGAAAAACTGGTTGTTTGATCCATTTTAATTGATTGTTAGACAAATAAACATGTTTGTGAACCCTCATTGGATAGTACACCAAATCATGAAATCGAAATTCTATTGGTTAGTACATGCGCTGGCAATTAGCAGGTGTGCCAGTCGAGACCCTCGGTCTCGACTCGAGACCATTAAGCCACAACTCGAGACCGCGGTGATTGCGACTCGAGACCAACCCATGACAGCTCGAGACCACGGTTGCTACACAGGTTGCGAGTCGAGAGCCCCTAGTCTCAACTCGAGACCACGCATTACCAGCACACAATCAACATGACTCGAGACCAGGTTACGGGCTTTGTTGCGACTCGGGTGATGAAGACTAAACCGAGACAACACCGTCTCGACTCGAGATCTCTAGTCTCGACTCGAGACCACCTGATGGTACATTCTGTTGGGTTTGCACGGTTACAGGCCTAAGTTTTTGGGCCGAACATATGGACCTTATGTGTTACTGTTGAATGTGTATGTTGTGCACAGTTAATTGGATTGCCATGAATAACACTTGTTTGCAATGTGCTAGTATACGTGTAGAAAATGCATGTGCATTACTTGGTTTGTATCTGACTTGCGTGATAACTATACTAGGACGTGGTTGACCACAATTAGCTCGACTTGACCTTTCGTTTAACTGCCGAGCAACCTAAGGTGAGTTCACACCCTCTACAAAGCATGGGATTCCCAGGGGTTGGGAATGGGGTTAAGGAACATGGATTCCTCGTCCTTTATTGGGTAGGACAGTGTTGGTTCAGGAATATAATTCCTCGTCCTCTTGGATAGATAACTTTCGCTAGACCAAAACTCTATCACGAAGTCCCTCCTTTTTATATCGACTTAATCGCCGGGCCAATGGCGAGCGGGTCATTAGTTAGATAGCGCTATTTAGGTTTGACAAACCTCACACCGTGCCGCAGAGGACGGGCGTGAACTAATGGATCCGGGCACGTCAATGATTATAGACATTGACAGTTCAGGGCACATAAACATGACTACAGTCAGCAGTCGATATGGTAACGAGTCTAGTAACATACACGGGGTAGCCCCCATGGCCGTAGAGCCAGATAATTAAACATGGGGTAGCCCCCACGGCTGGATAGCCAGAGTAATTGGGTTAAACGAATCACGTTTTCAACTATGGGGTAACCCCCACGGCAGGATGCCAGATAAAGGAAACTGTTTTCAGAACAACTTAAAACAAACACCCAACTGTGAACTCGCTCAACATTATTGTTGACTCGTTACTACATGCTTTGCAGGTCAATAGGTATTTAGCTGGAGCTTGCATGGAAGAGAGTCGTTGTGGGACATGGACAGCTGTGTGCCATGTTAAACTTTGAAACAATTAAACTTATGTTTTGGTTTTAAACGTTATGCTTCCGCTTGCAACTTAAACTATGTTTTGTTTGGACACCAATTGTATTGGTTTGGATCTTATAATCACTTACATGTTTGTTCAATATGATTGGTGGCTGGATCCTGGTCAGTCACGCCTCCAAGCGGTGGTATTCCGCAGGTGGATTTTGGGGGTGTGACAGATTGGTATCAGAGCCATTGGTTATAGTGAACTTGGTTTTAATAAGGGAAAAAGTTTTATTAAAATCAGACTATAACCTGTACAGTGCTCTACGATCCACAACGACGCTTCACTCCACATGCAAGGCTCGACATTCTAGGTGATATGGTCTATGTATATATTGCCTACTTGTTAGTTACATAGTGCATTGCTCATGGTATGCTTGGTTAGTATAACTACCGTTGCTCGAACACGTGTGTGCTTACTCTCTCCTGTCGTCGCATTTTCGCGAACCCCTCTAACTGATGTTCCTCTTGATATGAAGATCATGTCTGGACGCGTTAACATGACTCAAGCCCAGTTGACGGCTCTGATTAACAAACGAGTTGCTGCGGCACTTGCAGCTGCACACGCAGGAGGTATATCCTGCAGTCCAAACTCATTCTAGGATCTTTAGATCCTACTCTCGTGAACCAACCTTTGTGTTAAACTCTGTCCTTTCTCTCACCCACAACAGGTCAACATGCTCAGCCACCTGTGTGTACCTTTAAAACCTTTATGGACTGCCGACCCACTACTTTTAGCGTCACTGAAGGAGCTGTAGGTCTCCTTCACTGGTTTGAGAAGCACGAGTCAGTTTTCGAAATGTGTGAATCCCCTGAGGCGCGCAGGGTGAAGTATGCTACCGGTACTCTCGAGGGTTTAGCTCTCACATGGTGGAATGCTCAGGTCCAAATGCTGGGGTTGGTTGCTGCTAACGCCACCCCATGGGACAATTTTAAGGAAATGATCAAGGAAGAATATTGCAGTTGTGACGACATTCATAAGCTGGAAGTCGAGTTCTACAACCTCAAGATGACGGGGTCAGAAATTGAGGCGTATGCTAAGAGATCGAATGAGCTTGCATTATTGTGTCCTACTATGGTGGACCCTCCAATTAAGCGTGTTGAACTCTTTCTCAAGGGCTTAGTGCCAGAAATCTAAAGTCATGTGACCTCAGCAAACCTCGCCACCATCCAGGAGGTTGTTCAGTTGGCTCACCGTCTCACTGATCAGGCGGTGGAGCAGAACAGGTTACCAAAGCGTATAAGTGCTACAACTACTTCGGATGCTCCTAGTGACAACAAGAGAAAATGGGATGGAGCTTCAAGCAAAGGTTCAACTTCTGTGCAATCTCAGTCTCAGCAGAGAAAGACTGATGACTACAAGAGCCCCAGTCAGCAATCATCCAGTGGTCAAGGCCATGGTGGGTACAAGGGGAATCACCCCAAATGCAATCGCTGCAACCTACACCACAGCGGGCCATGCACCAGGGGTAACTGTCATCGGTGCAACAAGCCAGGTCACGCCGCCAAGGACTGCAGAAGCTTATACCCCGCAAACTAGAATCGTCAACAACAAGCCCCTCAGAACCAGCGACAGCAGCAGCAAGGTATCAACAAGGGGTGCTTTCAGTGTGGAGCTGAAGGCCATTTCAAGAAAGATTGTCCCCAACTGAACAGGAACCAGAACAACAACAACAACAACAATAATCAGGGGAATGGTAACAATGGGAACAACAACAACAATGGTGCCAGGGGGTGGGTGTTCGTGATTGGCCAAGGTGAAGCAAGGAATGACCCCAATGTTGTGACGGGTAAGTTCCTTCTCGACGACTTTTATGTTACAGTTTTATTTGATTCGGGTGCCGATACTAGTTACATGTCACTAGAAGTTAGTCGAATGCTTAAGCGTATTCCAACACCTTTGAACAACAAGCACACTGTAGAGCTAGCCAACGGTAAGAGTTTAGAGGCCGCACACGTAGTCAAGGGTTGTAAACTCATTCTCGCTAACCAGACCTTCTCTATCGACCTTATTCCTATTGTCTTGGGTAGTTTCGACGTTGTCATTGGGATGGATTGGTTATCCCAACACCGAGCAGAGATTCTTTGCAACGAGAAGATTGTTCGTATTCCTGGTTCCGGTGGTGAACCTCTCATGATTCGTGGCGACAAGAGGGGTACTGTTAAGAACGCCATCTCTTTCCTTAAGGCCCAGAAGTGCTTGCGAAAGGGCCACACTGCCATTTTGGCTCTCGTTACTGACACCTCGGAGAAAGAGAAGAAGATAGAAGATTTTCCAATTGTACGCGACTATCCTGAGGTATTTCCTGAGGAATTACCTGGTCTTCCGCCTCATCGCCAAGTCGAGTTTCAGATTGAACTAGCTCCTGGAGCTGCGCCTATAGCTCGTGCACCTTATCGTTTGGCTCCATCAGAGTTGGAAGAACTCTCTACGCAACTACAAGAACTCTTGGATAAGGGTTTTATTTGTCCTAGCTCATCGCCCTGGGGAGCTCCAGTGCTATTTGTAAAGAAGAAAGACGGTACCTTTAGAATGTGTATCGACTATGATGAACTCAACAAAGTGATGGTGAAGAATCGTTATCCTCTACCACGTATTGACGACTTGTTCGACCAGCTGCAAGGGTCGAGCTACTATTCAAAGATTGATTTGAGGTCGGGATATCACCAGCTGAGAGTCCGAGAAGAGGACGTCCCCAAAACAACTTTTAGAACTCGATATGGACACTATGAGTTTTTGGTCATGCCTTTTGGGCTGACAAACGCACCTGCGAGTTTCATGGACTTGATGAATCGAGTGTGCAATCCTTACCTGGACAAGTTCGTTATAGTCTTCATCGACGACATCCTGATCTATTCTAAGAGTCAGGAGGAACACGAGCAGCATCTACGACTTATTCTGGAACTCCTTCGAACGGAACAGCTTTACGCAAAGTTCTCGAAATGCGACTTCTGGCTTCGTGAAGTCCATTTCCTAGGCCACATAGTGAACAAGGATGGGATTCATGTGGATCCGTCCAAGGTAGACTCGATTAAGAACTGGCCTGCACCTCGCATACCAACGGAAATTCGCCAATTCTTGGGTTTGGCAGGTTACTACAGGAGGTTCATTAAGGATTTTTCCAAGATTGCACAGCCTCTCACCTCATTAACGCAGAAAGGCGTTGTTTATCGATGGGGAAATACACAGGAATTAGCATTTCAGCATTTAAAGGATAGACTTTGCAGCGCACCTATCCTTTCATTGCTAGAGGGCACAGACGATTTTGTGGTTTACTGCGACGCATCAATTCAGGGTCTTCGTTGTGTATTGATGCAACGAGATAAAGTTATAGCCTACGCCTCACGACAACTTAAAGTTCATGAAAGGAACTACACTACGCACGACCTAGAGCTGGGAGCTGTTGTTTTTGCGCTTAAGATATGGCGACATTACCTGTACGGTACCAAGTGCGCCATCTACACCGACCACAGGAGCCTCGAGCATATCTTCAAACAGAAGGAACTGAATATGCGACAACGACGATGGGTCGAACTACTGAATGACTACGAATGCTCGATTAGGTATCACCCGGGCAAGGCCAATGTTGTGGCTGACGCCCTCAGCCGAAAGGACGCCGCGCCTAAGCGCGTACGAGCTTTGCAACTCACTATACATTATAGTCTTCCTTCCCAGATACGAGACGCTCAGGTAGAAGCATTGAAACCAGGAAACGTCAGGGCTGAAGCCCTACGCGGCTCAAGGCAACGCTTAGAACAGAAGGAGGATGGTGGTTACTACGTAACGGGACGCATTTGGGTCCCACTCTATGGCAACCTACGAGAGCTTGTGATGGATGAGGCACACAAGTCTCGCTACTCGGTACACCCTGGTTCGGATAAGATGTACCACGATATCAAAACTACGTATTGGTGGCCTAGCATGAAGGCCCACATAGCAACTTACGTCAGCAAGTGTTTGACTTGTGCAAGGGTCAAGACTGAATACCAGAAACCCTCAGGCCTACTCCAGCAACCAGAGATACCACAATGGAAATGGGAGCAAATTTCCATGGATTTTGTCACTGGCCTGCCTAGATCTCAGCGCGGAAATGATACTATTTGGGTGATCGTGGATCGACTCACAAAGTCTGCGCACTTCCTGGCTATCAAGGAAACGGATAAATTCTCCACTCTAGCAGAAGTATACCTAAAGGAAGTTGTCTCGAGGCACGGGGTGCCCACCTCTATTATCTCGGATCGAGATGCGCGTTTCACTTCAGAACTGTGGCAAGCAATGCATCAATCCTTTGGCTCACGATTAGACATGAGCACAGCGTATCACCCTCAGACGGACGGGCAGTCTGAACGCACTATTCAAACCTTAGAGGACATGCTTCGTGCATGTGTAATCGACTTTGGCAACAGCTGGGAAAAGCATCTGCCACTTGTGGAATTCTCGTACAATAACAGCTACCACACCAGCATTAAAGCTGCTCCGTTTGAGGCATTGTACGGGCGTAAATGTCGGTCACATCTTTCTTGGGCAGAGGTGGGGGATAGTCAGATCACTGGTCCAGAACATGTGGTAGACACAACCGAACGATTTGCTCAAATACGACAACGTATGGCGGCAGCTCGTGACCGTCAGAAGGTCTACGCCGATAAGGGCAGGAAACCACTAGAGCTCCAGGTTGGGGAGCGGGTACTACTCAAAGTTTCACCCTGGAAGGGTGTGGTTCGTTTTGGTAAACGAGGCAAACTTAACCCACGATACGTCGGACCTTTTAAAATCATCGAGAAAATAGGCAAGGTGGCCTACAAACTGAACTTACCAGCGGAACTCAGTGCAGTTCACAACGTTTTCCATGTGTCGAATCTGAAGAAGTGTCTGTCAGATGAGACCCTCGTAGTTCCTTTGAAGGAACTCACCATCGACGAGCAGTTACGATTCGTCGAGGAACCAGTTGAAATCACGGACCGGGATGTTAAGGTCCTAAAGAACACTAGAATACCTCTCGTTCGAGTTCGTTGGAGCTCACGTCGCGGCCCAGAGTTCACCTGGGAACGCGAAGATCAGATGAAACGGAAGTATCCCCAACTATTCGCAAACGATACAACCACTACTGAGGCTGAAGCTACGGAATTTCGGGACGAAATTCCAGATCAATGAGGGGATGATGTGACACCCCAGGAAAACCAGGAAAACCATACAACTTAACTAGCTTCCTCAGTGAGTACTTACCAAATTTCGGGACGAAATTTCTTTCAACTTGGGGATAATGTGACAACTCGTAATTTAGAACCCTTCATTGTATCTCGATGTAACATGCTTAAACGTTATGTGTTTATATATATTAGTAAATGAAAGTTCATGATTATCTTGATGTGCTATGTGTTATTAAGGTGTACGTATGAAGTATAGTTTTATACAAGTATGTATGTAGTGAACCGGAACCAAAACACAAGGACCCGACTCGAGACCGCTTGGTCTCGAGTGAACAATGTAACTGTTGGGCCGGTTGGGCCATGCCCCTCTTCACCCCACTCGAAAACCCACTAGGGTGAACTAACTTAGTATATAACTCATGCTCCTAGCCATTTTTGCCATTTCTTTGGGCAACCCACACTCACTCTCACACACACTCTCCTACATTCTCTCTCACTAAAACCCTAGAAGCACAATCCTTCTCTCCTCTCTTTCGGATTCAACCGGTGACAACAAGGGCTCTCGGTTCAAGCTTAGGATCTCCTTTGGAAGCTCATTCATCGATTTCTTCATATCCTCGCACCTTGAAAACCTAACCGATTAGTGATTCATGTTATGTATTGTATTTCGGTTGATGATGATGTATGATGAAGTTATTTGATAATATGTTTTCTTGTTAAGTTTTATGCATGATGAATATATCCTCCTTGAATAATCGGTATTAAGATTGTTGTTGTCCATGATGAAGGTGTTTGCTTGATGATATGAGTAGTGTGTTTTGCTTGATGTTAAGTGAATAAAATGCTCCTTCATAGTGATATGAGAATAATATGATGAGTTAAAGTTGCTTATGGAGTTTAGTACATGACTAGTTGATGCAAACATGATTTATGAGATGGTAATGATTAATGGCTGTTGAAAGTGCTTCGAAAATGGCAAGTTAGATCTAGTATAGCATGTTTCGAGTTGGATTCGGATGAATGATCATGATGAATAACTTGAATACGTGAAGAACAACATGAATATGATATGAATGTGCCTTGAATATTTGAAAAACTGGTTGTTTGATCCATTTTAATTGATTGTTAGACAAATAAACATGTTTGTGAACCCTCATTGGATAGTACACCAAATCATGAAATCGAAATTCTATTGGTTAGTACATGCGCTGGAAATTAGCAGGTGTGCCAGTCGAGACCCCCGGTCTCGACACGAGACCCCCGGTCTCGACTCGAGACCATTAAGCCACAACTCGAGACCGCGGTGATTGCGACTCGAGACCAACCCATGACAGCTCGAGACCACGGTTGCTACACAGGTTGCGAGTCGAGAGCCCCTAGTCTCGACTCGAGACCACGCATTACCAGCACACAATCAACGTGACTCGAGACCAGGTTACGGGCTTTGTTGCGACTCGGGTGATGAAGACTAAACCGAGACAACACCGTCTCGACTCGAGATCTCTAGTCTCGACTCGAGACCACCTGATGGTACATTCTGTTGGGCTTGCACGGTTACAGGCCTAAGTTTTTGGGCCGAACATATGGACCTTATGTGTTACTGTTGAATGTGTATGTTGTGCACTGTTAATTGGACTGCCATGAATAACACTTGATTGCAATGTGCTAGTATACGTGTAGAAAATGCATGTGCATTACTTGGTTTGTATCTGACTTGCGTGATAACTATACTAGGACGTGGTTGACCACAATTAGCTCGACTTGACCTTTCGTTTAACTGCCGAGCAACCTAAGGTGAGTTCACACCCTCTACAAAGCATGGGATTCCCAGGGGTTGGGAATGGGGTTAAGGAACATGGATTCCTCGTCCTTTATTGGGTAGGACAGTGTTGGTTCAGGAATATAATTCCTCGTCCTCTTGGACAGATAACTTTCGCTAGACCAAAACTCTATCACGAAGTCCCTCCTTTTTATATCGACTTAATCGTCGGGCCAATGGCGAGCGGGTCATTAGTTAGATAGCGCTATTTAGGTTTGACAAACCTCACACCGTGCCGCAGAGGACGGGCGTGAACTAATGGATCTGGGCACGTCAATGATGATAGACATTGACAGTTCAGGGCACATAAACATGACTACAGTCAGCAGTCGATATGGTAACGAGTCTAGTAACATACACGGGGTAGCCCCCACGGCCGTAGAGCCAGATAATTAAACATGGGGTAGCCCCCACGGCTGGATAGCCAGAGTAATTGGGTTAAACGAATCACGTTTTCAACTATGGGGTAAACCCCACGGCAGGATGCCAGATAAAGGAAACTGTTTTCAGAACAACTTAAAACAAACACCCAACTGTGAACTCGCTCAACATTATTGTTGACTCGTTACTACATGCTTTGCAGGTCAATAGGTATTTAGCTGGAGCTTGCATGGAAGAGAGTCGTTGTGGGACATGGACAGATGTGTGCCATGTTAAACTTTGAAACAATTAAACTTATGTTTTGGTTTTAAACGTTATGCTTCCGCTTGCAACTTAAACTATGTTTTGTTTGGACACCAATTGTATTGGTTTGGATCTTATAATCACTTACATGTTTGTTCAATATGATTGGTGGCTGGATCCTGGTCAGTCACGCCTCCAAGCGGTGGTATTCCGCAGGTGGATTTTGGGGGCGTGACAGATTACCTTTAGGTGCCAACCAAGAAAACATGCATTCTTAGGTACCTTGCCAATTCAATCAGCGAAGTTCTATAAAAATTCTGCTAAAAGCCTGTTGCATTCTGTCAAGTTCTGAACTTCGCTGTTTTTAACATTAGAGTTTTAGAAAGCTCGCTGTTTTGAACAGCCAAGTACATAAGCTTCACTGTTTTGAACAGCCATCTTCATAACCTCGCTGTGTTGAACAACCAAGTAAATAAGCTTCACTATTTTTAATAGCAAACTACAAGAACTTCACTGATTTTAACCACCTGGTTAAATAAGCTTCACTATTTTTAACAGCATTCCTGATGAACTTCGCTGATTGTAACCACATGGTTAATGAATTTCGCTGATTTTAACCACATGGTTAAAGAACTTCGCTATTTTTAACGGCAATCTTCGTGAACATCGATGATTTGGACATAAAGGTTAAAAGAACTTCGCTGTGTTTTGCTATATTAATTTGGTCGTTGTGTTTTGCTATAAGAAACAAAAAGTTGTATGGCTAAGTAGTGAAACACCTTCTGTGAGTATGAAGAAAATCATTTTGATGTTTAAATTACCCAGCAACATGGAGGTTTTGTAAATGTAACTTGGGAGAGTATGAAGATGGTTTTGTAAATGTAAACAGAGAGAGTATGAAGCAGTTTACGTGCATCGGAAGATTATTCGGGATTTCTTTCAACATGTTGTTTTCCTCAGTTTTAAATTATGTACACCTAGTGAGAAGACTTTGTGAGGAGGAGAACGATATTTCTCTTCTACCACCTTCTCAAGTAACGTGTGTCATTAGAATGACTCAACTGCTACTGTGGATGCTTCTACTACGGCTATTAAGTCTTCTTGGAGATTCAGCTGCTCAACTGGTTGGGCGGTTTATGACGTTTTTCTTAGCCTTAAAGGATTATGCGGCTTCTAGTGGGGGTATGAGCCTGTAGAACAATCATCATCTCCCCCATTTTCGGTAGGAGATTAGGAACATAACACATTTCAAGTCGCATTCTATCGCATGTGATTGGAGATGATAATGTCTTAATTAGATCCTATAGTAATGTTGTTCGCAACTACTACATCTGCCTGGTTTTTGGTATCCCTCCCCTCTCACCGAAGGTGCGAACAACCCATTCCTATCACTTTATGGGTCGAAGAGCCGGTGACAACCTTTTGACCTTATAAGGAAACTCGATATACGAAGAAACCGGATGGGGTTAAATTCATTTAGTTTTTGTTTGGCACCTCTCCATTAGAAATGCTATGTTAAGTAACAGTGTATTTCTGCACACAACTCAACCTTTTAAATGCATTTTCTATTCAATTAAAATAGTACTACATATATGTAATGTTGCGAGTTTGATAGATCCAATTGTGATGTCATAATACTGTTGAATTACTTAATAAAGAAGTTTTTTAAATTTGGTGTTGTAACATCTTGTGTTGTTGAATTTGTTAATAGAAATAATATTGTTAATATTGTAATATTGTAGAATTACTTGACTGTTTGTTAAACTTTGTAAAAAATAATATTTATTGTTGTTGGAATATTGAAAAATAATACTTATATTTTTTCAACCCACATGGTGGTAGGCTCCACCAAAAGTCTGGGTCCTCACCACTATAAATACCCGTGGGATTAGGGTGTCAACCCACACCAAGATTGAAGAACCACAACAACTTTCTTTTTTCTGCTCATCCTAAGAACCACAACAACTTTCTTTTTCACTTCATCCTATCAATTTCCTGCCAAATTCTCTTTGTTAGTTAATGGATTCATTTCGGCCATACCTCATAAGACTTTACTGGGGTGGTTTCTTTTCTTTTGTAAACGGGGTTGTTCAATTTGACCAATCCATGCTAACAACCACATTCATTATGCGACACAAAATGTCTTATCACAAATTGGTCGATTAAATCTGTAATCATGTTCAATTACAGAAAGAATCTGTTGTCGTTTCGATGTTATTAGTGTACACGTATCAAGGCACATCTCAGACAACAAAATTTTTCAATGAAGATGGCGTTGAAATGTTGCACTTTTTAGCCGGAGTGTCGCAAGGCAACTTCGTTGCTGAGATCTACGTTCAATGGGAGGCAGTTAATCCACTCCGTCATATGAGTTTTACAAACCTTCTCCATGACATAACACAACGTAATGTTGTTGACACCCAGTTATCCGATGATGATCGTAAAGGAGATGGGCCAACAACTCAAGAACACCACCTCATGTCGTCTGTTGAGAACCTAGTCGGACCCTCTTCTCAATTTCTAATTGGTGATGACAACGACGACGGCTTTGATGAGTCAGAAGTTTACAGCACTGAAGACAGTTCAGAAAGTGAGGAGGCCCCCCCATCAGATGACGCCTCTTTGACAACGAGCCCGCAGTCAACCAACAAACTGAGTTGACCCTGTCTCAGCCGATGCGTTCTAGGCCTATCTTTGCAGGTCCACATGACGACCCTCAAGAGGATGAGGAGCTTAGGGATTACATGTGTCCGGATTACGAAGATAACCCAATGGACATATGGAATCCAAAAGCAAAACAAATTCATCTGTGCATGTTTTTCAAGTCTAAACAGGATGTGGACCTTGCAGTTCGAGAGTGGAACATTCGTCGTGGAAGGGAAATATTCGTAAGATGAGAGAGAGAGAGAGAGAGAGAGAGAGAGAGATACTGGAGAAAGAGACTGAGACGGCGGAAGTGCCGTTTTTCGGCGGTCTACGGTGGTTCTGCTTTCTCCGACGAAGATGATGGCGGAAGAGTGGGGTGGCTCGGTTCAGTTTCAGGTAATAGTTCGAGCTTCGGATCAGCGTGTACGGGTTTGGTTCAATAGACTTCGGTCTGGTCAACATAAGTCAATAGGTCAGTCGGTTCGGATCAGAGACGGTCAACGGGTCGGGTCAACCCGGTCAGATGTGGGTTCGAGTCAACACGTCTGGTCTTACGGGTCGGGTCAACCCGGTCAGATGTGGGTTCGAGTCAACACGTCTGGTCAACCGAGTCAACTCAGTCAACTCAGCGAGTCAACTCAGCCGGTCAACTCAGTTGACTCGATCAACTCAGTCAATTTTTCCGCGTTTCGACATGAAGATTTGAATGCACGCTAGCGAATCACGTTTGGAAACGATACTATGGAATGCACTTTTAGCTAGCTTTGCACATGGAAATCCAGGTGAGTTCATAACCCCCACTTTTTACGGTTTTACATTTTTATAAATGTTTTCGGGGGTGGAAAGACATGCAATTTTTGCAAAAGTAAACAATTTTTCGATAAACGAAAACTCATTTTTCTAAACCATGTTACGAATGGATTTCAAGGAACTCAAATGGTTTATGAACGATTTATACGAAATATACCGATTTTACAAAACAAATGCATATTCTCGAAACGTGCATGAATTTCATGACTAGGGACGGGATCGTCCTAGTTATAACAACGGGACTGGGTTGGTCTGCTTTTGAAGAACATGACACCCAGTGATTTCAAGTCCCCCTTCTCTCTTAAATGTTTTCGGATTTATAACTCTCGGGGGAAATACAATGTCTCAATGGTATGGTTTAGCTAGGGAATTAACAGTTAGACACGTGAGCGAATAGTATCTCTCTTAAGTGCCATTAATCTTGTATAGACCGAGGGGTAGAAGTGGTAGATCTATCAGGTGTAGCGAGCCCCACTCTTGGGTGCTTGTGTGGCCCATGTAGTGCTTTTGTTGTTCCAACCGGGTGAACCGGAGCAAATTCGCTAGGGTTGAGTGCTTCCTATGTCGTCGCATATATTAATGTCCTTGCGAAACATTAATGATCTGTTCATAGACGCTACATACTAGTTTTTGATACTCGAATTTTCAAATGTTTTTAAGATTCATTTGATGATAACATACAAATACATGGATTTACGAACTTTGGTAACGTTTTTCTCTCGTGCAATGCACAAAGACTCTCGTGGGCTAGACTCGCAGTTTTCATATAACATGCCAAGAAAATGATTTTTATTTTGTTTTCTCAAACATATTTAAAAACCCGGTTATCCAAAAGATTTATTCCAAATCTTTTATAGACAAACTACGAACTCGCTCAACTTTATGTTGATTTTTCGCATGTTTCTTTCTCAGGTTACTTTTTCAAACCATGGCGCGGTTGGAATAGGAGAACCATGTGGAGTCGAGTACTTAGTGGCGTTCGTTTTCTAGAAATCTTAGCTTATTTGCTTCCGCTATGCAATGAAGATACTGGTCCAGTCACGCCAATGCTATGATATTTCGGGGTGTGGCAGTTCTATTGGTCTAAGCAAAAGTTAGATAGACCACTGAGTCTTATGAGCAGGGACTTAAGTTTGGAAAGACTCGAAAGAGGAGAATGCAGTATTCATAGAATTCATCCTAATCCAATAGTGAGTCAGAAAAGTGGATTCCCTTACTACATCTGATGGAGTAATAGGATTCCATGAGTAGAACAAGTACACCTTGTCACACCCTGACTTTTGCGGAAGCGTGATTATGTGTGACTTGCTTAATATCATTGCATTCAACCATAACAAACAACTATATGATAAAACTAAAGATGTTCATCCATTGATTAAGTTTTAAAACATCACAAACATCATTGTCTTAAAATCCGAACACAGACATCAAATTCCAAATTACAAACCGTGCAAATTGTTTAGAGTTCCATAAGGACTCGGCAAAAGACATTAATAAAAACCACGCTTTGAAAGATGTGTCTTATCCAGGATAAGACACACTATCCAAACCCTTAGACACCGGATGACATCTTTTATTTCCAACATCACTTGAAACTTCCAAACGCCCGCCAGATCCATATTTAATTTCCTGAAATACATGTAGTTTGAAAACATCAACAAAAGTTGAGCGAGTTCATGTGTTTGTATGTGTGCGCGAATAAACCTTTGTAATCATTGTATGTTTGTATGTATTTGTAAATCCCGGTATGAAAGCAAACAAGGAAACAGATCAATTAATGGTTTGCAAGGCCATTAACGTGTGTGCAACGGCGTAGGAAGGCTCAAACCTATCAGATTTTTAACCGGGCCTCCGGCTGTAAGACATAGTCACCTCATGGGCCAAACCCCGGTCCACATTGGTGTGGGCTCGCTACACCCAATCAGATCTATCACTCATGCCCCTCGGTCCACATACGAGGATTAATGGTCTTAAGAGTGCGCCTACCCATTCACATGATCTAAGAGTACATTCCTTAGCTAACCATACCAATTGTAATCGTTTGTAAACATTTTGTAACATGTACTTCACCCCCAAAGTTATAAAACAAAAACAGTTAAAAGGGGGGGGGGACATGAACTCACAATCCTGCGTTCTTCATATCCAACTGTAACTCAAAGCTACTTCTGGTGTACATGACTACCTACAACGTACTACGGTTTATTAGACGAGCGGGTCGTGCCTTGACTTAGTATTAATTAGTGTCTTTGAGTTACGTTCCTTTATGTCTTTAATATTATTCCAACTTATATAATTATTTGTTAAAATAATAAATATTTTAACTTAAATTATATTTACTTCATTTTGGAATATTAGTTAAAATAATATATTTTAACTTGTCACACTTATGTATTTGTACATGAATATTTTCCCAAGGATGGGTGTTTTAGTATTCGTATTCTTATCCTTGTATATTTCTGCCAAGTATCGGTGGCGTATTCCGGTGTGTATTTATACGTACGAGAATACGTATTTCCATTGTGTTTATTAAGTATCTTTATACTTAATTTTTGTATTAACCTTTCCAGAATAATATTTTTAATATAGATACATCAATATATATTTCCAAAATATATATTTTAAGAAATATTACATAGAAAAATTACTTATAATCTTTCCCTTGGTAAATATTTATAAATCTCATACAAATCTCAAAAATAATATATTTTCAAGTCTAACTTAGAAAATATATATAAACTTATTTTTCACCCAAAAATAATGTATTTCATATTTATTCAAGAAAATATATATTTTCTCTCAAAAATAATACATCTTCTAATAATTCCAAGAAAATATATATGTTTTCTTTTCCAAAAATAATATATTTTCTCTTTGTCAAAAATATGATATATTTTGTAATAACTGTAAAAATCATATTTTTGTTTCCTTGGTGTCCAAAATACTAATTACCAACTTATACTTATGAATTAATTTTCTGGAATATTTTGTAAGTTATATTCCTTGTTCGGTTTCTCCAAGATTTTGGGTGTAAATTGTATATTTATTTCTAGGAATTTTGGTAATATTTTTTATTGTAATTTCTTGGTATTTTGGTGAGTTATATTATTTCAAGTCCTAAAATAATATAACTAATACACATAATATACAAATAATCACACACATGGTGACATCTAAATATATATTTTCCTAAATACATATTTAGTCACTTTTATTTACAAAAACCAACCTCCAATATTTATAATTTTTGTAACAAAAATTATGGCAAACTTTATATGAAAATTCGTGGTTTAAAATATACTTGTAAATATTTGTTTAAAAATATTTTTCTAAGTGTTTAATTTCTAGAAAACTTTTGTCATAGTTTCCCCTAAAAATTGAGGTTTCCATGCTTTCAAAGCATATCATTTTCTTTTATAAATCAACACAATCAACAACAAAACAATCAACACTTACCAATTTGCCAAAATCAAGCATTAATCACTACTTCATGAACTTGAAAATTTACAAAAATGTGTAGTAACTTACTGGTGTGTTTAGTAAGCCTAGTTAACCTTTAAAGTGTAATTGTTTAATTAAAAACATCATTTCTAAAGAAATTAGTCCTTTACAACTTGTAAATCATTTTTCTAAAAAATGTTTCTTCTTGAGTTTTTCTTGCTACATATGTATTTCTACACTTGTTTAACCACTAAAAATGTGGTTAATTTCTTTAAGAACCAAGATTAAGTAAACTTTGTATTTTTAACTTGATTTCTTGAAAAATCATTCTTGAAATCATAGATTTACAAGACTTTATACTCACTTTGTTCATCACTTTACAAGAAAAACAATTCATACTTTCAAGTTCATGATTTACATATGGATGATTACTTTGATCTTAATATAATCATCCTCTCATCTTGCTAGATTATGTCTTTAATCACTATCTAGCAAGATCACACGATAATCTACATCAATAACATGAGCAATCAACAATCAACAAGCATAACAACACATAAACATCATGATTTCTTATGTATTTAGTCTTATGTTCAAGTTTCATGTTCAAGATTTATGGTGTTCTTTATGATTAACAACTTGTATCTTCTTTTAACCACCAAAACAAGATGTAAAATGAAGAGTAGAATGATCTTACTACTAGCTCAAGGCTAGGGATGATCACTTGATGAAAATGGAGTGGATAAAAGCTTGTGTGAGAGGTCCTTTAGCTTCCAAGAGTTCCAAGCTTCCTTATACACCTTTTTACACCCTTGTATATATGTAGAATGGATGAAACTTGAAAGATGATGGTGTGGGTGTGGTGTTCGGCCGAGATCAAGGGGAAGGAGGAGAAGAAAGTGTGTGTGATGTTTATGAGAAAATGAGATGGTTATGAGCTTATGGTTATTCTTATAACATGCCATCACCATTTTAACAAATGGTTTATGTGTTTAAAAAGAAGAAACATGATCTATTTTTATAAACAAATAAAATCCATAGTGGGGCCATGTGTTGGCCGATTATAGGTGGGGGGGGGGTCTTAGGCTAGGTGATAACCAATAGTTAGTTTAGTTGGTTAAAAATTAAGTATCTAGTTAGTTAGTTACTAGATATTATATAGTGTGTTATGATGTTCGGGGACCATAAGTAGCTTGGTAATGTTAAAACAATGCTTCTAGTGAAAATTTGGTGTTTCAGGTAATGTCCGGTTGTTCGGTTGGTTACCGGCTCGTTAAGGTGCTAAACTGTGCAGTTTAGTGTGCTTTATGTTACCTTTTGTGACAGTTTTGATTCCCGACACTTAGGAAAGCATTCAGGACCATTTAACCATATTTCTGCATGATATTAGAGCGTTTAAATGCTGAATTTTGCTGAATTCTGTAGAATTATGTCGTTTATGTGAGTTTTAGGCACTTAAACTATCTCTAGGAAGGCAGTTTGTGATCCTTACTTTCCTACACACTATACTAGTGTAATACTTGGTTTCTGGCTCATTCTGTGTCTCAATACAATGTCTGTCTATGTACTGAACTACGTCAGCACATTTCTAATTTATCTGATAACTGTGATAACTGTGTTTCGTGCATCATTTGAATCAACAAAGTTTGCATGCAATAATGATATGTCAATTGCAATATGTAATGCATATGTATGCACAATAGCAATAACCAGAAAGCAATTTAAGTCATTAATTGAAATTCAGCACAGTCATTAAGCACTAATCATTGTTTAATATTTGTATGGATACCTGGAATTTTGACAGTTGTCACATTCTCCCCCAGTTAAGAAAATTTCATCCCGAAATTTTGAGCCTTACTATTAGCTACTGGGGAGTTGGGGAACAAATGCGGGTATTTAGCTTTCATTCGGTCTTCACGCTCCCAGGTAAACTCTGGGCCGTGACGTGTGACACCTGTGTCACTTCAACCATCAAACAAATGCCAAACCAATGAAATATTGTATTTCATACTTGGGATTTGTAAAAATATGTGTATCGTTTGCACATATCAACTCTTGTTCGATTTCAAGCTTTAAATCGCTTTCTAGAGGGTTATACGCGCTCTGATGCATAGATATAACCAGTTTAATGCAACGAACACTCCGGAATAGTGAAATAAGCTTAAAATACCTTAAATAACCTTTACATAACTTAGAAATAAGTTTTGAAGGCTTTGGTATGGCAAAATCGAGTTAAATCGCTTACAGGGACTAAAGTTGACAAACTGCAAAAGTATGCCAATTTGAACTATAACGAACATTCTGGAACATGATCATAAGTTAAACACACCTTAAATATCCTTTATATAGCTTAGAAATAGGCTTTGAGGGGTTCGGTGTGCTAAAATAAACTTTTGGGTCATTCAGGGACTAAAAATGTCAAAACGTGCATAAGTTTGCATTTTCGCGCATAACTTACGTTCTGAATACATCCGGACATCCAAAAATTTATGTAAGCACTAAAATATTTTATTTTAGTGTTTGGCATGAGAAAAATCCATTCGTCACGCCATTTGGATCGTTTTTCGCGCTTATGCGCATTCCGTCGTAATTAACCGAACATCGCAACCGTACGACCAAACGAACCGACATCCGAGATATTTTTGAGCACATTTTAAATTCCCTATACTTTAACATCATTGTGGAGCTTGAAATTGGGTTTGACGGGTGTTAGAAGTGCCAAAACACGACGATACGCGCACAGGGGCCTGTTCTGCCATTTTTGAAAGATTCAGGTCTGCAAGGTCCTTACGGACCTCAACACTGATAATGTTGAGGTCCGTAAGCAGGGGCCAGATGCAGCAAAACGTTTTTCTCAGCTGTTAACTGCCCTTAAACACTTCCCAAAGGCCAAGTGCCACATGTTAATCTCTTGTGGTGGCCAAAATCAGTTACCACAACATTCCGACAAGTGTACGGGCTAGATCATTCCCTCTTCTCCAAGAAACGATCCTAACGGTGAACCGAAATCTATAAATACCCATCAAATTTTCACTCATTCCTCACAAGAATCTGATTTGAGAAGCTCTAAGTTGGAACCTTTGTTTCATACCTGAGCTACTTGAATCAAGATTAGCATTCGGGGACCCTTTGTAAGTGTTCCTTCGTTCTTTTATTGCTTTTCGAGTCCGAAAGTCAAACTTTGTTTGACTTTCTGCATTGACCAGTTTATGGTCAATGCGAAGTTCGTTTGAACTTCGCAACGTGATTGTAATCACGATGGTTATAGTCCCTAGTGACTATACCTACTGATTACCACGTTATCTAGGCTCAGTGACGAGCCGTAGTTTCGGCCAAAATGCGCATTCTTGCGTGTTTTGTGACCAAACTACTCTTAGGTATCAAAACCGTTTGTTTTGATACCAAACCTATTTTCTAAACTTAGTTAAGCATGTTTTAACATTAGTTTAGTGCTTGTATAGGGTCGTAAGGTAAGCGATCTAAACAATCGCTTATACTTTCGAACCCGACCCATTTGGTCGATCATTAGGATCCGACCAAACACATTAGGTGACCATAGTATATAGGGAATAACCTTCCGAGGTTATACCCTATGGTCGCTTTGTTTAAGTAGTGGTATGATAGGTAGTATATATGCCTTAGGTAAATTACCAAAATGCCCTTTTGACGCCAAAATTCATTTTAAGCATATGTAACATAACTTTTGGTATCTAAACTGATTTGGTAACAATATTAGGCATGTTAAGGCATATTTTACTTATCATAGGACTAGTTAGGCATTCCGAACGCGTTTTACGCGAACGACGCGTTAAAGTAGCATAAGCTACCTAAACGGGTCGTAATGGGTCGTAAGCACTTAGGCTAGGTTTCATTTAGTATGTAGGCTTTGTTAAACCATATTACATGATTTCTCATACTCATTTGGTTTACAAACCCGCATTCTATCCGATCTTCCGATTTTAGGTCCGGTATATTAACATAGTACCTATATTAGGTGTCGTTTGATTCCGTGATCTCTAGCATTGCTTGGTGGTTATCTTAGGACTTCTGACCAATCTCAAGTGAGTACATAGATCCCTCTTTTACTGTTTTCCAAACGTTTTGGGGTGGAACACATGTGCCTACTTGTTACTTTCATGCTTTCACATCATATACCTGCTATGTTCATTAGTACATTTATAGTACATGATTTCATTACATTTTATGCTATGTATGCCCATTGTGTGCGTACTTAGTACATTTCCTTACCTTACATTACATGACATGCTATGTATGCCCATTGTGTGCGTACTTAGTACATTGCCTTACATTACATGCTATATATGCCCATTGTGTGCGTACTTAGTACATTGCCTTACATTACATGCTATGTATGCCCATTGTGTGCGTACTTAGTACATTGTTTTACATTACATTTTATGCTATGTATGCCCATTGTGTGCGTACTTAGTACATTGTTATACATTACACTTTATGCTATGTATGTCTTTTGTTGCATACTTAGTACATTTGTTATTCATCACATGCCTACATTTTGGATACACATTACATGATTTACATTAGACATGAACATTTTACTTTGGTAGTTTGGTTTGAGTAAGTGATTAAGTAACGAGGCGTGTGCAATATGATACAAGCATGGTGGATACGCCGCTGGTACTTCCTATATATAAGTGTTTGTATGGTATTTGTAACACCTGTGCCTTCACGGCCATCAAACAAATACCAAACCAATGAAATATTATATTTCATACTTGGGATTTGTAAAAATATGTGTATAGTTTACACATATCAACTCTTGTTCAATTTCAAGCTTTAAATCGCTTTCTGGAAGGCTATACGCGCACTGATGCGTAAATATAACCAGTTTAATCCAACAAACACTCCGGAATAGTGAAATAGGCTTAACATACCTTAAATAACCTTTACATAACTTAGATATATGTAACACCTGTGTCATTTCAACCATCAAACAAATGCCCAACCAGTGAAATATTGTATTTTATACTTGGGATTTGTAAAAATATGTGTATCGTTTACACATATCAACTCTTGTTCGATTTCAAGCTCTAAATCGCTTTCTGGAAGGTTATACACGCACTGATGCGTAAATATAACCAGTTTAATGCAACGAACACTCCGGAATAGTGAAATGGGCTTAACATACCTTAAATAACCTTTACATAACTTAGATATAAGTTTTGGAAGGTTTGGTGTGATGAAATCAAAGTTAATTCGTTTACAGGGACTAAACTTGACAAACTGCGAAAGTATGTCAATTTGAACTGTAACGGACATTCCGGAACATGACCATAAGTTAAACATACCATAAATATCCTTTACATAGCTTAGAAATAGGCTTTGAGGGGTTCGGTGTGCTAAAATAAACTTTTGGGTCATTCAGGGACTAAAAGTGTCAAAAAGTGCACAAGTTTGCATTTTCGCGCATAACTTACGTTCTGAATACATCCGGACATCCAAAAATTTATGTAAGCATGACTACATTATATTTTAGTGTTCGCCTTAAGAAAAATCCATTCGTTTCGTCATTTGGATCGTTTTTCGCGCTTATGCGCATTTCGTCGTAATTAAGCGAACATCGCGTTCGTACGACCAAACGAACCATCATCCAACATATTTTTGAACATGTTTCATGTCCACAATGTTTAGGCAACATTTTATGGCCTTAAAGATGGCTTTACGGGCCTTGGAAGTGTCGGAAATGCCTTGAAACACGTGCAGGGACCAAACATGTAACTTTTGAAACTTTTCTGAATCAGGTGAGGGTGTCGCGTAGCGCGAGCCCTAGAGGCTCACCTGTCGCGCTACGCGACTGCGTGATCTGGGCCAGATTCAATGGTTAAACACAAGTTGCAACCAAATCAATTCTCAACCACATGTTTGCAACTTGCTTAATCACTAAGATTAGGAGCATATGTGGCTCCATAACCTTTGTGACAAGTGTACGGCTCGGATCGTGGCACGATATTCAAGAAACGATCCTAGCGGCTCTACTTTATCTATAAATACCCACCCCCCTTTGGCTTAAAAACCCACAAATCTGATTGAAAAGACTCTAAGTTGGAACCTTCGTTTCATACCTGAGCTATTTTGATCTGGGTTAGCATTCGGGGACCCTGGGTAAGTATTCTTTCGTTCTTTTCCTTATTTACTGCTTTTCGAGTCAGAAAGTCAAACTTTGTTTGACTTTCAGCGTTGACCAGTTATGGTCAATGCGAAGTTCGTTAGAACTTCGCAACGTGATTGTAATCACGATGGTTATAGTCCCTTGGGACTATGCCTACTGATTACCACGTTGTCTAGGGTCGTAGGGTAGGCGATCTAATAAATCGCCTATACCTTCGAACCCGACCCAGTTTGGTCGATCATTAGGATCCGACCAAACACATTAGGTGACCATAGTAGGTAGGGAATAACCTTCCGAGGTTATACCCTATGGTCACATCGTTTAAGTAGTTGTATGATAGGTAGTTTATATGCCTTAGGTAAATTACCAGAATACCCTTTTCATGTATAATTGGTAATTAAGCATATGTAACCTAAACCTTTGTCACATAACTGATTATGTAATATGTTTAGGCATATAACACTTGTCATAGGGCTAGTTAGGCGGTCCGAACGCGTTTCACGCGCACGACACGTTAAAGTAGCATAAGCTTCCTAAACGGGTCGTAATGGGTCGTAAACAATTATGTTAAGTTTCATTTAGCATGTAGGCTTTGTTAAACCATATCACGTGAGTTCCGACACTCATTTGGTTTACAAACCCTAATGCTACCCAGTCTTCCGAGATAGGTCCGGTTTATTAACATAGTTACCTATATTAGGTGCCGTTTGATTCCGAGATCTTTAGCGTTGCTTGGTGATTATCTTTATACAACTGAGCAATCTCAAGTGAGTACATAGAACCCCTCTTTTACTGTTTTCCAAACTGTTTTGGGGTGGAACACATGTGCCTACTTGTTACTTTCATGCTTTCCTGTTTTGACATCATATACTTGCTATGTTCATTAGTACATTATAGTACATGATTTCATTACATTTCATGCTATGTATGCCCATTGTGTGCGTACTTAGTACATTGTTTTACGTTGCTTTTCTGTTGCATATGCTTATCCAGCATATGAACACATTATACTACATATTGAACCGTTGTAATCATTTGACTGTGATCCGTTGATATCTGTGAACCGTTTGTATCTATGAACCGTGTGAACCATATTTGACATAGACATTTCGGCATAGACATTTTAACATGATTGACATTTGATCATGCATTTCCCACAAAACATAACTTTGATTTAAACCAAGTTTTACTTCAATACTTTGTTTTTGTGCATATGGTTTAGTTGAGACATTTCACTTGCCATACATGACATTTTGACATAGACATTTGACATGGATATTTGACATAGACATTTGACATGGATAATTGACATAGACATTTTGACATTGTTTGGTTTGATTAAGTGATTAAGTAACGATGCGTGTGTAATATGATACAAGCATGGTGGATACGCCGCTGGTACTTCCTATATATAAGTGTTTGTATGGTATTACATATTGTAGCGTTATTTGAATCATTTCAGTTTGAGACATAGAACATTTTATACAAATAACATACTTTTCACAAGACATTGTTTTACAAACAACTTATCTTATACATACCCATTTTGCTATGGTTATTCATTTAACCATACATTATTCACTTATTTTATACATATCATCTGAACTCATTGTTTTTCAAATGATTTACAAAACAAAGCAAACTAAAAGGTTCATGACTAAATATTTTCTTAAACATAAGTCATGGAACCTCTTTTCACAAAACCTATGTATCTCACAGGCATTTTTATGCTGACGTACCTATTTTCACATGTGTTTTTCAGGAACTGTTGCATAAGATGATCAAGATACATATAGGCAGACTTGGGCTTTAGTGACAATAAAAGATGCAAGACTAGTTAATTATGTTGTATTTATTTGTTTGTTAAGACATTGTAACACTTCTAATCAATAAAACGAAACTCCAATTGCCATGGATTTGAAACAATTAATTCTGTTACAACACTCCCCGATGTTTCCGCCACGTTTTGTATGTTCTACGTGGTCGGGGTGTGACAATATAAGTTTTGGAAGGTTTGGTGTGGTGAAATCAAAGTTTAATCGCTTACAGGGACTAAAGTTGACAAACTGCGAAAGTATGCCAATTTGAACTGTAACAGACCTTCCGAAACATGACCATAAGTTAAACATACCATAAATATCCTTTACATAGCTTAGAAATAGGCTTTGAGGTGTTCGGTATGCTAAAATAAACTTTTGTGGCATTCAGGGACTAAAAGCGTCAAAAAGTGCACAAGTTTGCATTTTTACGCGTAACTTACGTTCTGAATACATCCGGACATCCAAAAATTTATGTAAGCACTAAAATATTTTATTTTAGTGTTCGGCATAAGAAAAATCCATTCGTCGCGTCATTTGGATCGTTTTTCGCGCTTATGCGCATTCCGTCGTAATTAAGCGAACATCGCGTTCGTACGACCAAATGAACTGACATCCGACATATTTTTGAGCATGTTTCATGTCCACAATGTTTAGGCAACATTTTAGGGCCTTAAAGTTGGCTTTACGGGCCTTAGAAGTGTCGGGAATGGCCTTAAACACGTGCAGGGGCTGAAACTGTCATTTTTGAAACTTATTTTCGGATCAGAAGCCCCAAGCGGCCCGCATTAGATTTGTCTAATGCTGAAGCGGGCCGCCTCAGCCTCTGCAGACCAGATTCATTGTTTTTACAGCTGGTTGCAGCTGTTTAGCACCTCCAATCCCTCTTCCACATGTCAATTCCCTATGGTGAGTGGCCATTTGACACACCACAACATTCCAACACATGTACGGCCTTGATCGTGCCCTCTTTTCCATGAAACGATCTCAACGGTTACCCGAAAACTATATATACCCATCCACCCCCATTGCATTTTCTCACAAGAATCTTGATTTGAGAGCTCTAAGTTGAAACCATTGTTTCATACCTGAGTTCTTGAATCGAGATTAGCATTCGGGGACCCTGGGTAAGTATTCTTTCGTTCTTTTCCTTATTTTACTGCTTTTCGAGTCAGAAAGTCAAACTTTGTTTGACTTTCAGCGTTGACCAGTAATGGTCAATGCGAAGTTCGTTTGAACTTCGCAACGTGAGTGTAATCACGTTGGTCATAGTCCCTTGGGACTATGCCCACTGATTACCACGTTGTCTAGGGTCGTAGGGTAGGCGATCTAATAAATCGCCTATACCTTCGAACCCGACCCAGTTTGGTCGATCATTAGGATCCAACCAAATACATTAGGTGACCATAGTAGGTAGGGAATAACCTTCCGAGGTTATACCCTATGGTCACATCGTTTAAGTAGTTGTATGATAGGTAGTTTATATGCCTTAGGTAAATTACCAGAATACCCTTTTCATGTATAATTGGTAATTAAGCATATGTAACCTAAAATTTTGTCACATAACTGATTATGTAACATGTTTAGGCATATAACACTTGTCATAGGACTAGTTAGGCGGTCCGAACGCGTTTCACGCGAACGACGCGTTAAAGTAGCATAAGCTACCTAAACGGGTCGTAATGGGTCGTAAGCAGTTAGGTTAAGTTTCATTTAGTATGTAGGCTTTGTTAAACCATATCACATGAGTCTCCACACTCGTTTGGTTTACAAACCCTAATGCTACCCAGTCTTCCGATTTAGGTCCGGTTATTTAACATAGTTACCTATATTAGGTGCCGTTTGATTCCGAGATCTCTAGCACTGTTTGGTGGTTATCTTTAGACAACTGAGCAATCTCAAGTGAGTACATAGACCCCTCTTTTACTGTTTTCCAAACTGTTTTGGGGTGGAACACATGTGCCTACTTGTTACTTTCCTGCTTTTCTGTTTTCACATCATATACCGACTATGTTTGTTAGTACATTATAGTACATGATTTCATTACTTTTCTGCTATGTATGTTGACTGATAACATGCTAAGCACATTGATTTACATGACTTTTCTGCTTTGTATGTTAAATTAGCATACTTAGTACATCATTTTACATTGCATCTCTGTTGCATATGTTCCAGTAACATATGGACACATTGTTTTACAACTCTACCTTGTATGTTTACTCTAGCATACTAGGTACATTATCTTCATATCATGCTTACATTTTGGTATGACATTTGGTTTGTTTAACGGGTCTATATAACATTCATTAACATTTGCTACGCCGCTCGGGAGTAAGTAGTGGTACCATAGGACTTGACAAATCCCATTCCTGACATCCCGGGTTTGTTTGGATGTAAGGAATGACTGAATCCGAATACAATTCTTTTGATAACTTTGACTGAAAGGGTTATCCGACTGTCTCAAGGCTTGAATGTTTGCGTTTAACATACTGTATAAGTGTTTGTATCAGTAAAGCATGCATTATTCTACAAAACATAACTTTGATTTAAACCAAGTTTTACTTCAATACTTTGTTTTGTTCATTTTTACTTATGGTTTAAGTAGTCTAAATTTTACTTACCATACATATCATTTTGGTTATACATTACTTGACTACTTTTGGACTATCAACATTTGACATGGTTTATACAAGGACTTTTGACTATTGGTTTAAACATAGACATTTGACATGGATATTTGACATAGACATTTGACTTGGATATTTGACATAGACATTTTGACATGATTTACATCTTGACATGAACATTTTACATTGTTTGGTTTGGTTTGATTAAGTGATTAAGTAACGATGCGTGTGTAATATGATACAAGCATGGTGGATACGCCGCTGGTACTTCCTATATATAAGTGTTTGTATGGTATTACATGTCGTCACGTTATTTGAATCATTTCAGTTTGAGACATAGAACATTTCATACAAATAACATACTTTTCACAAGACATTGATTTATAAACAACTTATCTTATACAAACACATTTTACTTGGTTATCCATTTAACCTTACATTTATTTATACTTATCATCTGATCTTATCGTTTTTCAAATGATTTAAAGACAAAGCAAATAACAAGGTTCATGACTAAACATTTTCTCAAACATAAGTCATGAAACCTATTTTCACAAAACCTATGTATCTCACCGGCATTTTTATGCTGACGTACCATATTTTCACATGTGTTTTTCAGGAAATGAAGCATAGGATTGATCAAGATACACTTAGGCGGACATGGGCCTTAGTGACAATAAAAGATGCAGACTAGTTAATTATGTTGTATTTCCTTGTTTGTTAAGACATTGTAACACTTCTAATGAATAAAACGAAATTTCAATTGCCATGGATTTGAAACATTAATTCTGTTACAACACTCCCCGATGTTTCCGCCACGTTTTGTATGTTCCACGTGGTCGGGGTGTGACAGAAAAGATGGTATCAGAGCCAATGGTTATAGGGAATTAGGTTATTAGTAATGCTTTGACCTAGTCTATAACCTTCTTAGGACCCTAACGCGAGTTTACTTGCGTTTAGTCATAAAACAATACCGTCGCCTATCCTTAGGCGACGACCACAACAAGAACATAAATTTCAAAACCGCTTTGAAAACTAATCATCTGTTCTAGGATGATTAATTACTAGGTTTTGAACTCTCTATTATATGGTTTTGAAACCCTTTGAATTTTCAAAATTTCGTCAAGGTTTTGGGTTTTAAATAATGTGAACACGTGCAAACTGGAAGGATGAATGCCTGTATTCTGGGTTTTCTGTCTAGGCAAGCACTTCGTATACATCTCATCAGACGCGAGACCAGTTGTGCTTACCTGGGAATTCTTGGGATGAGTGTTCACTTATAGGCAAGCATGTCTTCGCGATACATTATTTTTGACCCATTTACTTTGATCAGTCACTGTGTGTCGTTTGTTGCTTTGTAGTAACAAACAAATGACCACTATCCTTGCTTTCATCAGATTTGTTTCATCTCATTCTTTTCGTCTAATTCTCTCTCTCGTTTCCTTTCATGTTTCCTCTTTCAGAATGCCTCCTCGACGCGAAAGCCAGATAGAGACTGCCGAATTGGCAGAAATCATTGCGCAGCAAATGGCTGCTCAATTCCCAAACCTCTTTGCTCAATGGAACCAAGCCAACAACAACAACAATGTACTATGCAAATACAAGGATTTCAACCAGGCTAAACCACTCAAGTTTAGTGGTTCTGAAGGAGCGACTGGGCTTCTTCAATGGTTCGAGAGCATTGAGAATACTTTCCGCCACGTTCAGTGTCCTGACAATCGCAAGGTCGAGTTTTCTTCAAGTGTGTTTCAGAAGAGGGCTCTCACATGGTGGAACGGGATTATGAGGGATCGTGGTGCAGAAGTTGCTCTAGCACAGACATGGGCTGAACTCAGGGTTCTGATGATGGGGGAATTCTGTCCTCGTCATGAGCAGCGAGCTTTGGAGAAGGAATTTGATGAGTTGAAGCAAGATAGTGGTGAGCACAGGGCGTATACTGATAGGTTTGAGGAGTTGAGTCTGCTTTGCCCGACAATGGTTACCCCACTTGACATAGCTATCGAAAGGTACATCGACGGCCTACCTGACTCGGTACAAGACATCCTTACTGGTAGTAACCCTGCCACACTCCGTCAGGCGATCGAGTTATCAGCGACATTGACTGAGTCGCAGATTCGGAAGAATAAATTACACAGGAAGGGTGACAAGGGCGAGAAACAGTCGTCTGACAAGGAGGATAGCAAGAAAGGTCAAAACAAGAATGGGAAGGATTCTAGTTCATCCAAGAGGGCAAGGAAGCGTAAGGTTTCCCAAAACAATGCCATTACTGCACAGGCCCAAGCTGCATCAAATCAGCCTGCGCAACCACTAGCCAAGAAGCCTTATTTTGGCAATGCACCTTTGTGCAACAGGTGTAACGGCCATCATCAACCACACCTCCAGTGTCGTCAGTGCACCAACTGCGGAAGATCCGGTCATCTTGCTAACACCTGCCGCATCCCTGCTAATCCGAATCGCCCAGTTCAGAACCCGGCTCAACAAGTTGCTCAGCCTCTTGCTCAGCAACAGGGTCAAGCTGCACGACCACACTACCCACCTGGTGCCTGTTACAATTGTGGGGATCTGACCCACTACAGAAACCGATGCCCAAAGCTTGCTAATGCAAATCCGACCCACGGATGAGCATTCAGCTGAACAAAGGATGTTGCTGTCTTATGCATTTGTTTCTTTTGTTTTCGTGTATTGTGAAACAATATGTCTCGTTCATAAATAAAAGTTGTTGTTCACAATTCTGATATACAAGTATAATTACATGTGTGTATGACTTTTCCTATGATACCTACATCAAGGAACTATGTTCCTTACAAACTACTCTTGTGATTCTCTCTTTCAAATGATCGCTCGTGATTCCCTCGAACATTTTAAGTACTCGTTTCATTCTAAGAAACAAAGTACAGAAGATAAAGTGACATTATGAGTGATCATGCTTCTGCACATCAGTGCCTTTGAATCCTTGGTTAGATAACTAAGGGTGTTTTCAAATCTCATACCCATTACGTTTTAATTTTTCAACATACACAGTACCAGTATTTCAAAACAATCTTCATGATCTCAAAACATTTCATATAGTTTGAAAACAATTTTTCTAGATGCATTGTCTATGTTATTTCAAAAACATTGGCCATGTTATCAAAACCAACCTTTCTAATTTCAAAATATTTCATATAGTCTGAAGACAATATTAACACAATACATTTTCTGATCAAGTGCATGATTTCGAAAAACATCATTCATGTCTTTCAAAAACCTTATACATAATTTCAAAATTCATCTCGCATGATTTTAAAACATTTTTGTAAATATATCTACCTAATACACCTACTTTATGATTTCAAAAAGTATTATATATAAGGTTTCAAAAACGTTAAACACATTTTTCTTAAAAGAACCCCATGCATAGTTTTCAAAAATATTTTCCTCATACATTGACTTAACCTTCAAAATTCTGCTTCATATGTCGCCTTGACATATCAAGCATCTCAACTTCTTAAGCATTTTACATCATGTTTTGACCTAAGCACGTCCAGTGCAAGGTTTCAAAACATCTCCAACTTTTAAATCCATATGGGATCTTTTTATCCTCACAATTAGATCCTTGTGGATGATTATTATTCAAATCAGAGTCCTTAATTGGATTCCTTATGTACCTTAATTCGAACACTTCGGTTCCAAATAATCGAAGTCGAATTTTCTTTTTGAATCTTTCTATCTTTATAGTTGGATTCTTGATAACGTTTAAAGTACCAAATGAAATCCACGGAATGGATTCCTAGTGTGCTTTAAATGCATGTACGCAATTTACAAGACAAATTAACAAACAATTTTGTGGTTATGTGACTATGTGTTTACTCATCTTATGTTTTCTTTTTTGCATTTTTGGTGTTTTTACTACTCTGGATATTCTTTATCCAAATCCTTGCAGGATCTTTCATATCTTCATATGAGGGATTCGTAGCAGGATATTCAAAAGGTACTACCTTTAATCCTTAAATGGGCTTCTATGTAATAGTTAAGACCCTTGGATTATATAGTACCACTCCAAGATTCATAAGAGACCCTTTAGTGGTCTAGTCAAAAAGATTGATTCACAATTTGGTTAAAAAAAATGACATCTAGTGATGTAGCTGAACAGACTCCTTGATAGTCTATTTAAATCATTTATTGATTTAGTCTAAAGGACTCTATGGCGGTCTAAGTCACGCTCATCACAGGATTGTTCATTTGGTTTTACCCTACACATTATAAAATAGACTGTGTGAACTGTGCAAGGAATTCTCTAATTATGGATGCGCACATAATTATGAAATTTAGTGCACAGAAATCCAGTAAGATTTATTATGTGAAGGAACCAATAGCGACAACAATAACAAAATGAGGACGATGTAATGGAGGTACGGTGGACGCACCAATGACGCTTTATATACTTGTATATATAGGTATCCCTCTTACGTTGCAATCATGATGATTATTAAAGTTACTAGAAGTTCAGAAATCTAGCCAATATTGTTCGATCTTTTCAACTTCATGTTTTAAACTCTTACAAGTTTCCTCTAAATAAATTTCGGGACGAAATTTCCTAAAGTAGGGGAGACTGTAACACCTGTGCCTTCACGGCCATCAAACAAATACCAAACCAATGAAATATTATATTTCATACTTGGGATTTGTAAAAATATGTGTATAGTTTACACATATCAACTCTTGTTCAATTTCAAGCTTTAAATCGCTTTCTGGAAGGCTATACGCGCACTGATGCGTAAATATAACCAGTTTAATCCAACAAACACTCCGGAATAGTGAAATAGGCTTAACATACCTTAAATAACCTTTACATAACTTAGATATAAGTTTTGGAAGGTTTGGTGTGGTGAAATCAAAGTTTAATCGCTTACAGGGACTAAAGTTGACAAACTGCGAAAGTATGCCAATTTGAACTGTAACAGACCTTCCGAAACATGACCATAAGTTAAACATACCATAAATATCCTTTACATAGCTTAGAAATAGGCTTTGAGGTGTTCGGTATGCTAAAATAAACTTTTGTGGCATTCAGGGACTAAAAGCGTCAAAAAGTGCACAAGTTTGCATTTTTACGCGTAACTTACGTTCTGAATACATCCGGACATCCAAAAATTTATGTAAGCACTAAAATATTTTATTTTAGTGTTCGGCATAAGAAAAATCCATTCGTCGCGTCATTTGGATCGTTTTTCGCGCTTATGCGCATTCCGTCGTAATTAAGCGAACATCGCGTTCGTACGACCAAACGAACTGACATCCGACATATTTTTGAGCATGTTTCATGTCCACAATGTTTAGGCAACATTTTAGGGCCTTAAAGTTGGCTTTACGGGCCTTAGAAGTGTCGGGAATGGCCTTAAACACGTGCAGGGGCTGAAACTGTCATTTTTGAAACTTATTTTCGGATCAGAAGCCCCAAGCGGCCCGCATTAGATTTGTCTAATGCTGAAGCGGGCCGCCTCAGCCTCTGCAGACCAGATTCATTGTTTTTACAGCTGGTTGCAGCTGTTTAGCACCTCCAATCCCTCTTCCACATGTCAATTCCCTATGGTGAGTGGCCATTTGACACACCACAACATTCCAACACATGTACGGCCTTGATCGTGCCCTCTTTTCCATGAAACGATCTCAACGGTTACCCGAAAACTATATATACCCATCCACCCCCATTGCATTTTCTCACAAGAATCTTGATTTGAGAGCTCTAAGTTGAAACCATTGTTTCATACCTGAGTTCTTGAATCGAGATTAGCATTCGGGGACCCTGGGTAAGTATTCTTTCGTTCTTTTCCTTATTTTACTGCTTTTCGAGTCAGAAAGTCAAACTTTGTTTGACTTTCAGCGTTGACCAGTAATGGTCAATGCGAAGTTCGTTTGAACTTCGCAACGTGAGTGTAATCACGTTGGTCATAGTCCCTTGGGACTATGCCCACTGATTACCACGTTGTCTAGGGTCGTAGGGTAGGCGATCTAATAAATCGCCTATACCTTCGAACCCGACCCAGTTTGGTCGATCATTAGGATCCAACCAAATACATTAGGTGACCATAGTAGGTAGGGAATAACCTTCCGAGGTTATACCCTATGGTCACATCGTTTAAGTAGTTGTATGATAGGTAGTTTATATGCCTTAGGTAAATTACCAGAATACCCTTTTCATGTATAATTGGTAATTAAGCATATGTAACCTAAAATTTTGTCACATAACTGATTATGTAACATGTTTAGGCATATAACACTTGTCATAGGACTAGTTAGGCGGTCCGAACGCGTTTCACGCGAACGACGCGTTAAAGTAGCATAAGCTACCTAAACGGGTCGTAATGGGTCGTAAGCAGTTAGGTTAAGTTTCATTTAGTATGTAGGCTTTGTTAAACCATATCACATGAGTCTCCACACTCGTTTGGTTTACAAACCCTAATGCTACCCAGTCTTCCGATTTAGGTCCGGTTATTTAACATAGTTACCTATATTAGGTGCCGTTTGATTCCGAGATCTCTAGCACTGTTTGGTGGTTATCTTTAGACAACTGAGCAATCTCAAGTGAGTACATAGACCCCTCTTTTACTGTTTTCCAAACTGTTTTGGGGTGGAACACATGTGCCTACTTGTTACTTTCCTGCTTTTCTGTTTTCACATCATATACCGACTATGTTTGTTAGTACATTATAGTACATGATTTCATTACTTTTCTGCTATGTATGTTGACTGATAACATGCTAAGCACATTGATTTACATGACTTTTCTGCTTTGTATGTTAAATTAGCATACTTAGTACATCATTTTACATTGCATCTCTGTTGCATATGTTCCAGTAACATATGGACACATTGTTTTACAACTCTACCTTGTATGTTTACTCTAGCATACTAGGTACATTATCTTCATCTCATGCTTACATTTTGGTATGACATTTGGTTTGTTTAACGGGTCTATATAACATTCATTAACATTTGCTACGCCGCTCGGGAGTAAGTAGTGGTACCATAGGACTTGACAAATCCCATTCCTGACATCCCGGGTTTGTTTGGATGTAAGGAATGACTGAATCCGAATACAATTCTTTTGATAACCTTGACTGAAAGGGTTATCCGACTGTCTCAAGGCTTGAATGTTTGCGTTTAACATACTGTATAAGTGTTTGTATCAGTAAAGCATGCATTATTCTACAAAACATAACTTTGATTTAAACCAAGTTTTACTTCAATACTTTGTTTTGTTCATTTTTACTTATGGTTTAAGTAGTCTAAATTTTACTTACCATACATATCATTTTGGTTATACATTACTTGACTACTTTTGGACTATCAACATTTGACATGGTTTATACAAGGACTTTTGACTATTGGTTTAAACATAGACATTTGACATGGATATTTGACATAGACATTTGACTTGGATATTTGACATAGACATTTTGACATGATTTACATCTTGACATGAACATTTTACATTGTTTGGTTTGGTTTGATTAAGTGATTAAGTAACGATGCGTGTGTAATATGATACAAGCATGGTGGATACGCCGCTGGTACTTCCTATATATAAGTGTTTGTATGGTATTACATGTCGTCACGTTATTTGAATCATTTCAGTTTGAGACATAGAACATTTCATACAAATAACATACTTTTCACAAGACATTGATTTATAAACAACTTATCTTATACAAACACATTTTACTTGGTTATCCATTTAACCTTACATTTATTTATACTTATCATCTGATCTTATCGTTTTTCAAATGATTTAAAGACAAAGCAAATAACAAGGTTCATGACTAAACATTTTCTCAAACATAAGTCATGAAACCTATTTTCACAAAACCTATGTATCTCACCGGCATTTTTATGCTGACGTACCATATTTTCACATGTGTTTTTCAGGAAATGAAGCATAGGATTGATCAAGATACACTTAGGCGGACATGGGCCTTAGTGACAATAAAAGATGCAGACTAGTTAATTATGTTGTATTTCCTTGTTTGTTAAGACATTGTAACACTTCTAATGAATAAAACGAAATTTCAATTGCCATGGATTTGAAACATTAATTCTGTTACAACACTCCCCGATGTTTCCGCCACGTTTTGTATGTTCCACGTGGTCGGGGTGTGACAGTATTACATATCGTAGCGTTATTTGAATCATGTCAGTTTGAGAAATATAACATTTTATACAAATAACATACTTTTCACAAGACATTGATTTACAAACAACTTATCTTATACAAACTCATCTTACATGGTTATTCATTTAACCATACATTATTCTCTTATTTATATATATCATCTGATCTTATCGTTTTTCAAATGATTTACAAGACAAAGCAAATTACAAGGTTCATGGCTAAACATTTTCTCAAACATAAGTCATGAATCCTATTTTCTCAAAACCTATGTATCTCACAGGCATTTTTATGCTGACGTACCTATTTTCACATGTGTTTTCAGGAGATGATGCATAGGACTTATCAAGACATACTTAGGCGGACCTGTGCCTTAGTGACTTAAAACGAGACAAGAACTAGTTAATTTATGTTATGTACTATTTGGTTCTTGTTTAAAACAATGTAAACTTTCATGTTTGATTAATAAAACGGAACTTCAATTGCCATGGATTTGAAACAATTAATTCTGTTACAACACTCCCCGACGTTTCCGCCACATTACGTTGTCTCACGTGGTCGGGGTGTGACAGAAAAGTTGGTATCAGAGCCAATGGTTATAGGGAATTAGGTTATTAGTAATACTTTGACCTAGTCTATAACCTTCCTAGGACCCTAACGCGAGTTTACTTGCGTTTAGTCATAAAACAATACCGTAACCTATCCTTAGGCGACGACCACAACAAGAACATAAATTTCAAAACCGCTTTGAAAACTAATCATCTGTTCTAGGATGATTGATTACTAGGTTTTGAACCCTCTGTTATAAGGTTTTGAACCCCTTTGAGTTTTCAAAACTCTCGTCAAAGTTTTGGGTCCTAAATAGTGTGAACACGTGTAAACTGGAAGAGTGGATGCCTGTACCCTGGGTTTTCTGTCTAAGGCTAGAGTGTTCGTACAAATCCACATAATCGGACCAGTCACTCTTACCTGGGAACTCTTGGGGTGAGTGTCCACTTTTAGGCGAGCATGTCTTCGCGATACATTATGAGGATCTATTTTCTTTTACTCTGCCTTTGTGTTGTTTGTTTGCTTCGTGGTTCAAACAAATGACCATCACCCATGATTTTGGTCGGTAATTGTAACATCCTATTCTTACCCAATGCCATTTCATTTGTTTTCTCTCTTCTTTCCCCTTTTAGAATGCCTCCACGATGCGAAAATCCGGTATCTATTGAAGATCTGGCAGCTGTCATTACACAGCAAATAACTGCTGCAATCCCGAACATCGTTGCCCAATGTAACCAAGCCCTCAACAACAATAATGCCCTCTGCAACTTCAAGACGTTCAACTCGGCTAAGCCATCAAAGTTTTCTGGGTCTCAAGGAGCGACTGCACTTCTGCAATGGTTCGAGAGTCTAGAGAGCACCTTCAGGCATGTTCAATGTCCAAACGAGCGAAAGGTAGATTTCGCATCTAGTGTCTTTGAGAAACGAGCTTTGACGTGGTGGAACGGTGTGGTGAGAGATAGGGGTGCCGAAGTGGCACTGGCCCAAACTTGGGAAGAACTTCGAGCACTGATGATGAAGGAATTATGTCCTCGTCACGAGATCAGGGCATTGGAAAGGGAATTCGACGATCTTAAGCAAGACAGCGGTGAACATCGAGCATACACTGATCGATATGAGGAGCTGAGCCTGTTGTGCCCTACCATGGTTACGCCTTTGGATAAGGCGATCGAAAAATACATTGATGGTCTCCCTGACTCAGTTCAAGACATTGTTACTGGTAGTAACCCCACTACGGTTAGGCAGGCCATTGAGCTATCTGCAACCTTGACTGAATCTCAGATCAGAAAGCATAAACTTTTTTGAAAGGGTGACAAGAAGCCAATCGAGGAATCAAAGACCATGGATGAACATGTTGGATCCCCTGAGAAGTCTAAGAAGCGTAAGGCTTCACAGAATTATGCGATTACTGCTCAACCCAACCAAAACACCCGCAACCAACCAACTCAACCTCCTGCAAGGAAACCTTATGCCGGTACTGCACCGATATGCAACAAATGTAATGCACACCACTTAGCTCACCTACAATGTCGTTTATGTGCATCATGTGGGCGACTCGGTCACCTGGCAAATGCTTGTCGATTTACCCCAAACCAAGGTGGTCCAAACCAACCTCAAGTAAATCCTGCTCAAGCTCGTTGTCCACCAGGTCCTTGCTTCAACTGTGGCGAGATGGGCCATTTCCGAAGAAATTGCCCAAAGATTGCTAATGCGAATCCAGCGCAGGGATGAGCATCGGACCAACTAGAAGACAATGTTGTTTAGAAATAATCAAGCCTTATGTATTATTTTCTTTTGTAGTCAAGGTCCATGAAACAGTTGTTGTTGTTTATAAATAAATCTTTTTATTTTACATTGCAATGTACAAATGTGATGGCTTGTATAAACAACGTATCCTCTACAATACCGACAATCAAGGAACCGTATTCCTTGAAGAACAGGCTACCCCGTAATTTCTTCCATTTTATTATCTCTTGCGTTTTCCACGGAAATCCAAAGTACCCGTTTCTTCCAAGGAAACGAAGTACAAGGCGCAAGTTACAACTCTGTACGAATACCCAAAGTACCACTATAAATTCTTAATAGGGTACCTAAGGGTATTTCCGTATATTCAAAAATTATTGTACCTTAATTCGAATATTGCGTTTTCTTGAAAACGAAATCGAATTTTTGGAAGATCTTTCTATCTTCATAGTTAGATTCTTGCTAATGTTTAAAGTACCAAATGAAATCCATGAAATGGATTCCTAGTGTGCTTTAAATGCATGTACGTAATTAACAAAACAAAACTTACAAATTAAAGATCTAGATAAACAATTTTGTGGTTATGTGACTATGTGTTTATGCATCTTGTCTTTCCTTTTATGCATTTTGTGTTTTTGTATACACTGGATATTCGCTATCCAAATCCTCGTAGAATCTTTCATACCTTCATATGAGGGATTCGTAGTAGGATATTCAAAAAGGTACTATCTTAAATCCTTAATGGACTTCTACGTTGTAGTTAAGTCCCTTGGATTATAAAGTACTATTCCAAAGTTTAAGGACAACATGTGTTGATATAGTTGAAGAGATTGGTTCGACAATCTAGTTAAAGACATCCTACGTCGATGTAGTTAAATATTCCTCTTGGGTAGTTTAGTTGAAGAGATTGGTTCGACAATCTAATTAAAGACATCCTACGTCGATGTAGTTAAATATTCCTCTTGGGTAGTTTAGTTGAAGAGATTGGTTCGACAATCTAGTTAAAGACATCCTGCGTCGATGTAGTTAAATATTCCTCTTGGGTAGTTTAGTTGAAGAGATTGGTTCGACAATCTAGTTAAAGACATCCTACGTCGATGTAGTTCAATATTTCTCTTGGGTAGTTTAGTTGAAGAGATTGGTTCGACAATCTAGTTAAAGACATCCTACGTCGATGTAGTTAAATATTTCTCTTGGGTAGTTTAGTTGAAGAGATTGGTTCGAAAATCTAGTTAAAGACATCCTACATCGATGTAGTTAAATATTTCTCTTGGGTAGTTTAGCTGAAGAGATTGTTCGTTGATCTAATCCTTTAGTGACCTAGTTAAAGAGACTCTATTGCAGTCAAGTTAAATCACCACAGGATTATTCGTTTGATTTTTTTCCCATACGCGTTATGAAATGAACTGTGCGGACTGTGCAAGGAAGTACGTAATTATGGAGGCCTACATAATTATGGAATTCAGTGCACAGAAACCACAGGAAGTTTTGTCATGTGTAAAAAAAAACAATAGTGACAAGAGTAATGATACGGGAGAAGTCTTGGACTTTGACCGATGTCATTTTATCTTACACTTCCCAATCGTGAATTCAAGTTTCCTATGATAAGTCTTCATGGGAAACGTTCTCCTATCCATAGTTTGAAACTCCATGTTTTGCTGCTACAAGGACTTCACTTTGAGGGATTGACAATTTCGCTAAAAACCCTATCATGGCCCAGAGTTCTACTTAGGGTTCAAGGGATTCATTCAAAGCGAAGACATCACCGTCGTCCTCACAAGTTTCTCCTAAAAATAAATTTCGGGACGAAATTTCCTAAAGTAGGGGAGACTGTGACACCTGTGTCACTTCAACCATCAAAAAAATGCCAAACCAATGAAATATTGTATTTCATACTTGGGATTTGTAAAAATATGTGTATCGTTTGCACATATCAACTCTTGTTCGATTTCAAGCTTTAAATCGCTTTCTAGAGGGTTATACGCGCTCTGATGCATAGATATAACCAGTTTAATGCAACGAACACTCCGGAATAGTTAAATAGGCTTAACATACCTTAAATAACCTTTACATAACTTAGAAATAAGTTTTGAAGGCTTTGGTATGGCAAAATCGAGTTAAATCGCTTACAGGGACTAAAGTTGACAAACTGCGAAAGTATGCCAATTTGAACTATAACGAACATTCTGGAACATGACCATAAGTTAAACACACCTTAAATATCCTTTATATAGCTTAGAAATAGGCTTTGAGGGGTTCGGTGTGCTAAAATAAACTTTTGGGTCATTCAGGGACTAAAAATGTCAAAAAGTGCATAAGTTTGCATTTTCGCGCATAACTTACGTTCTGAATACATCCGGACATCCAAAAATTTATGTAAGCACTAAAATATTTTATTTTAGTGTTTGGCATGATAAAAATCCATTCGCCACGCCATTTGGATCGTTTTTCGCGCTTATGCGCATTCCGTCGTAATTAACCGAACATCGCAACCGTACGACCAAACGAACTGACATCCGAGATATTTTTGAGCACATTTTAAGTTCCCTATACTTTAACATCATTGTGGAGCTTGAAATTGGGTTTGATGGGTGTTAGAAGTGCCAAAACACGACGATACGCGCACAGGGGACTGTTCTGCCATTTTTTAAAGATTCAGGTCTGCAAGGTCCTTACGGACCACAACACTGATAATGTTGAGGTCCGTAAGCAGGGGCCAGATGCAGCAAAATGTTTTTCTCAGCTGTTAACTGCCCTTAAACACTTCCCAAAGGCCAAGTGCCACATGTTAATCTCTTGTGGTGGCCAAAATCAGTTACCACAACATTCCGACAAGTGTACGGGCTAGATCATTCCCTCTTCTCCAAGAAACGATCCTAACGGTGAACCGAAATCTATAAATACCCATCACATTTTCACTCATTCCTCACAAGAATCTGATTTGAGAAGCTCTAAGTTGGAACCTTTGTTTCATACCTGAGCTACTTGAATCAAGATTAGCATTCGGGGACCCTTTGTAAGTGTTCCTTCGTTCTTTTATTGCTTTTCGAGTCCGAAAGTCAAACTTTGTTTGACTTTATGCATTGACCAGTTTATGGTCAATGCGAAGTTCGTTTGAACTTCGCAACGTGATTGTAATCACGATGGTTATAGTCCCTAGTGACTATACCTACTGATTACCACGTTATTTAGGCTCAGTGACGAGCCGTAGTTTCGGCCAAAATGCGCATTCTTGCGTGTTTTGTGACCAAACTACTCTTAGGTATCAAAACTGTTTGTTTTGATACCAAACCTGTTTTCTAAACTTAGTTAAGCATGTTTTAACATGCTTAGCTCGTCACTTTTAGTTTAGTGCTTGTATAGGGTCGTAAGGTAAGCGATCTAAACAATCGCTTATACTTTCGAACCCGACCCATTTGGTCGATCATTAGGATCCGACCAAACACATTAGGTGACCATAGTATATAGGGAATAACCTTCCGAGGTTTTACCTTATGGTCGCTTCGTTTAAGTAGTGGTATGATAGGCAGTATATATGCCTTAGGTAAATTACCAAAATGCCCTTTTGACACCAAAATTCATTTTAAGCATATGTAACATAACTTTTGGTAACTAAACTGATTTGGTAACAATATTAGACATGTTAAGGCATATTTTACTTATCATAGGACTAGTTAGGCATTCCGAACGCGTTTTACGCGAACGACACGTTAAAGTAGCATAAGCTACCTAAACGGGTCGTAATGGGTCGTAAGCACTTAGGCTAGGTTTCATTTAGTATGTAGGCTTTGTTAAACCATATTACATGATTTCTCATACTCATTTGGTTTACAAACCCTCATTATATCCGATCTTCCGATTTTAGGTCCGGTATATTAACATAGTACCTATATTAGGTGCCTTTTGATTCCGTGATCTCTAGCATTGCTTGGTGGTTATCTTAGGACTTCTGAGCAATCTCAAGTGAGTACATAGACCCCTCTTTTACTGTTTTCCAAACGTTTTGGGGTGGAACACATGTGCCTACTTGTTACTTTCATGCTTTCACATCATATACCTGCTATGTTCATTAGTACATTTATAGTACATGATTTCATTACATTTTATGCTATGTATGCCCATTGTGTGCGTACTTAGTACATTGCCTTACATTACATGCTATGTATGCCAATTGTGTGCGTACTTAGTACATTGCTGTCACACCCCGACCACGTATAACATACAAAACGTGGCGGAAAACGTCGGGGAGTGTTGTAACAGAATTAATTGTTTCATAACCATGGCATATAAAGTTGAATTTTATTTATCAACATAAGAGTTACATTGTCTTAAACAGGAACAAAGAGTTCGTAACATAATTAAACTAGTCTATCTCCATTTTTTAGTCTCTAAGGCACAGGTCCGCCCTAGTGTCACGATCATCATCCTATGGAAAAGCTCCTGAAAACACATGTGAAAATAGGTACGTCAGCCTAAAAATGCCTGTGAGATACATAGGTTTTGTAAAAATATGATTCATGACTTGTGTTTAAGAAAATGTTTAGTCATGAACCTTGTAATTTGCTTTGTTTTGTAAATCGTTTGAAAAACAATAAGTTCAGATGATATGTATAAATAAATGTAAGGTTAAATGAATAACCATGTAAAAATGAGTTTGTGTAAGATAAGTTGTTTGTAAACAGTGTCTTGTAAAAAGTATGTTATTTGTATAAAATGTCATGTGTCATAAATTGAAATGATTTAAATAACGCTAGATATGTAATACCATACAAACACTTATATATAGGAAGTACCAGCGGCGTATCCACCATGATTGTATCGTATTACATACGCCTCGTTACTTAAATCACTTACTCAAACCAAACCACCAATGTAAATTGTTTATGTATAATCAAATGTCAAAATGTTATTGTGTAAACCATATCAAATGTCTGTGTTTAATGTAAATCATGAATTGTGTATATCAATGTCAAAATGTTTATGTCTAATGTAAATCATGTAATGTGTATCCAAAAATGTCATGTATGGTATGTGAATTATATCAACTAAACCATATGTAAAATGCACAAAAACAAGGTATTGAAGTAAAACATGGTTTAAATAAAAGTTATGTTTTTGTGGAACAAATGCATGCTAGACTGATATAAACATTTATGCGGTATTGTGAAAATGCATACATCCAAGCCTTGAGACTGTGGCGATAAACCCTTAAACAAATTAAAGGTTTATCTAAGTTATGTATATCGAATTCGGTCATTCCTTTCATCCAAACCAACCTAGGATGTCCGGAACGGGAGTTGTCAATTCCTATGGTACCACGACCTACTAACGAACGGCGTAGCTAATGTTAATGAATGTATTATTCCATTGTAAACAACCCAAATGTCATACCAAAATGTAAACATGTGATGAAAACAACTGTACTAAGTATGTAACAAATGGACATACATAGCATGTGACGTGAAAGAAATGTACTGAGTATGCACACAATGGACATACATAGCATGAAATGTAATGTAAACAATGTACTAAGTACGCACACAATGGGCATACATAGCATGAAATGTAATGTAAAACAATGTACTAAGTATGCACACAATGGGCATACATAGCATGAAATGTAATGCAAAACAATGTACTAAGTACGCACACAATGGGCATACATAGCATGAAATGTAATGTAAAACATGTACTATAATGTACTAACGAACATAGCAGGTATATGATGTGAAAACATGGAAAGCATGAAAGTAACAAGTAGGCACATGTGTTTCACCCCAAAACAGTTTGAAAACAGTAAAAGAGGGGTCTATGTACTCACTTGAGATTGCTCAGAAGTCCTAAGATAACCACCAAGCAATGCTAGAGATCACGGAATCAAACGGCACCTAATATAGGTAACTATGTTAATAAACCGGACCTAAATCGGAGGATTTAGATAGAATGAGGGTTCGTAAACCAAACGATTATGGAGACTCGTGTAATATGGTTTAACAAAGCCTACATACTAAATGAAACCTAACCTAAATGTTTACGACCCATTACGACCCGTTTAGGAAGCTTATGCTACTTTAACGCGTCGTTCGCGTAAAACGCGTTCGGACCGCCTAACTAGTCCTATGACAAGTAACATATGCCTTAACATGTCTAATATTGTTGTCAAATCAGTTTAGATGTCAAAAGTTATGTTACATATGTTTAAAATGAATTTTGGCATGAAAGGGGTATTCTGGTAATTTACCTAAGGCATATAAACTACCTATCATACAACTACTTAAACGAAGCGACCATAAGGTATAACCTCAGAAGGTTATTCCCTATACACTATGGTCACCTAATGTATTTGGTCGGATCCTAATGATCGACCGAATGGGTCGGGTTCGAAGGTATAAGCGATTTATTAGATCGCTTACCCTTACGACCCTAGACAACGTGGTAATCAGTAGGCATAGTCCCAAGGGACTATAACCATCGTGATTACAATCACGTTGCGAAGTTCAAACGAACTTCGCATTGACCATAAACTGGTCAATGCAGAAAGTCAAACAAAGTTTGACTTTCGGACTCGAAAAACAATAAAAGAACGAAGGAACACTTACGAAGGGTCCCCGAATGCTAATCTAGATCAAAATAGCTCAGGTATGAAACAAAGGTTTCAACTTAGAGCACATTAGATCAGATTCTTGTGAGGAAAAGTGAAGGGTGGAGGTGGGTATTTATAGTTTTCGGTTCACCGTTAGGATCATTTCTTGGAAAAGGGGGCACGATCTAAGCCGTACACTTGTTGGAAAGTTGTGGTAACTCATTTGCCATCCACCATAAGAGTTTGACACTTGGCAATTGGACTTTGGAGAGTGTTAAGGGCTATTAACAGCTGAAAAAAAACGTTTTGCTGCATCTGGCCCCTACTTACGGACCTAGTTTGGTAGATTTACAGTTTCAGTCCCTGCAACCTCAAAACTTGGTTTTCGATGCGTTTTTTTGACACGTTTAAGCCCCGTTAACCCCATTTCAAAGCTCTAAAATGAAGTTAAAGTATAGGGAACTTAAAATGAGTTAAAAAATATCTCGGGTGTCGGTTCGTTTAGCCGTACGGTTACGTTGTTCGGTTAATTACGACGGAATGCGCATAAGCGCGAAAAATGATCCAAATGGCGTGACGAATGGATTTTTCTTATGCCAAACACTAAAATAAAATATTTTAGTGCTTACATAAATTTTTGGATGTCCGGATGTATTCAGAACGTAAGTTATGCGCGAAAATGCAAACTTGTGCACTTTTTGACGCTTTTAGTCCCTGAATGACCCCAAAAGTTTATTTTAGCATACCGAACCCCTCAAAGCCTATTTCTAAGCTATGTAAAGGATATTTATGGTATGTTTAACTTATGGTCATGTTCCGGAATGTTTGTTACAGTTCAAATTGGCCTACTTTCGCAGTTTGTCAAGTTTAGTCCCTGTAAGCGAATTAACTTGTTTTTGCCATACCAAAGCCTTCAAAACTTATTTATAAGTTATGTAAGGGCTATTTAAGGCATGTTAAGTATATGTTGATGTTCCGTAGTATTTGTCGCATTAAACTGGCTACATTTACGCACCAGTTTGCGTATAACTCTCTAGAAAGTGATATAGAGTTTGAAATTGAATAAAAGTCAAAACATGAAAAATGTAAAACATAACCAAACAAACATTGGGATCAAATGAAATTGTTTTATTGATAATGGTACTGTTCATAATGATTACAAGCATAGATGTTACAGCCTCCCCTACTTGTGGAAATTTCGTCCCGAAATTTATTTAGAGGAAACTCGTGGGAAAAGATGCGGATATTTCGCCTTCATTTGATCTTCGCATTCCCAAGTAAACTCGGGTCCACGTTTAGCTTCCCAACGAACTTTGACCAAAGGAATGCGCTTGCGTTTGAGCCACTTGACTTCACGTTCCATGATTTCCACAGGTTTCTCAACAAATTTCAGTGTTTTACCAACACGAATTTCGTCAAGTGGTATGTGGAGGTTCTCATCAGCTAAACACCTCTTGAGATTGGACACGTGAAAAGTTGGATGAACATTTCCAAGTTCAGGAGGTAACTCAAGTCTGTAGGCTACCTTTCCGATTCTTTTGACGATCTTGAATGGTCCAACATATCTAGGTGCAAGTTTTCCTTTCTTTCCAAATCTGATCACACCTTTCCAAGGTGAGACCTTAAGTAATACTCGATCACCGACTTGAATTTCCAAGGGCTTGCGTTTTGGGTCCGCGTAACTCTTTTGACGGCTTCTAGCTGTCTGAAGGTTATCACGAACTTTCTTAATCTTGTCAGTTATCTCTAAAATGAGGGCAGGTCCAGTAAGTTGAGCCTCGCCGATCTCATTCCAGCAGACAGGTGAACGACATTTTCGACCATAGAGAGCCTCGAAAGGATCCATTTTGATGCTGGTGTGATAATTGTTGTTGTAGGAGAATTCAATCAACTGAAGATGTGAATCCCAACTACCACCAAAATCAATCACACAAGCTCTAAGCATATCCTCCAGAGTCTGGATTGTTCTCTCAGATTGACCATCCGTTTGCGGATGATAAGCTGTGCTCAAATTAAGTTGGGTCCCCATAGCAGATTGCATAGTTCTCCAAAAATGAGAAGTGAAACGAGCATCTCTGTCAGAAATGATGTTCAAAGGAACACCATGTCGAGGTACAATTTCATCCACATAGATTTTAGCAAGTTTGTCAGCAGAAAAATCCTCACGGATTGGCAAGAAATGCGCTGACTTAGTAAGACGATCAACGACTACCCAGATGGCATCATGACCTTTCTTTGTGCGCGGAAGTTTAGTAATGAGATCCATAGTAATGTTTTCCCATTTCCAAACTGGGATCTCTGGTTGCACCAATAAACCCGAAGGACGTTGATGTTAAGCCTTAACCTTAAGACAAGTAAGGCATTTTGATACGTATAAGGCAATGTCTTTCTTCATACCAGGCCACCAATAGTGAATACGAAGATCCTTATACATCTTATCTGAGCCCGGATGAATAGAATAACGAGACTTATGGGCTTCATCCATCAGCAAGGTACGAAGATCATCCTGGCTTGGGACCCACAAACGGTCCATGAAGTAATATGATCCATTGTCCTTCAGTTCAAGAGCAGGTGTTATGTGATAGGGAAATTCCTTATCCATCAAACCTTGTGAAACACAAGATTGTTGAGCCTGAGAAATGCGTGCCTGGATATCAGATCGAGCTTGAATAACAGATTGAACACGTACATAATGAAGCTTAGTACGTTCCTTACGACTCAATGCATTGGCTACGACATTCGCCTTACCAGGATGGTAGCGAATTTCGCAGTCATAGTCGTTTAGTAGCTCAACCCAACGTCGTTGCCTCATGTTGAGTTCTTTCTGATTGAAGATATGCTGAAGACATTTGTGGTCCATGAAAACCACACATTTTGTACCGTACAAATAGTGTCTCCAGATCTTAAGAGCGAAGACAACTGCACCCAACTCAAGATCATGAGTGGTGTAGTTTTTCTCATGTATCTTCAACTGCCTTGATGCGTATGCTATGACTTTGTTCCTTTGCATCAGGACACAGCCAAGACCCAATTTAGATGCATCGCAATAAACGACGAAATCATCATTGCCCTCAGGCAAAGTTAGAATAGGCGCGTCACAAAGTTTCTGCTTCAAGTGTTGAAAAGCTTCCTCTTGCTTGAATCCCCAATCAAAGGGTTTGTTCTTCTGAGTTAGAGCAGTTAGAGGAACTGCAATCTTTGAGAAGTTTTCAATGAAGCGGCGGTAATAACCCGCTAGACCAAGAAAAGAATGAACTTCAGTAGGAGTAGTAGGCGTATCCCAATCCTTAATCGCACTGATCTTGGAGGGATCTACATGAATACCTTGTTCGTTTATAATATGTCCTAAGAATTGAACCTCTTTAAGCCAGAATTCACACTTGGAGAATTTGGCGAAAAGTTGCTCTTTCTTTAGGAGTTCCAGAGTAAGACGAAGATGTTGCTCGTGATCAGCTTGCGTCTTAGAATAAATCAAGATGTCGTCAATAAAAACAATGACGAACTGATCCAAATAAGGTTTGCAGACCCTATTCATTAAGTCCATGAAAACAGCAGGAGCATTAGTCAAACCGAATGGCATGACTGTGAACTCATAATGCCCATAACGAGTACGGAACGCTGTCTTGGGAATATCTTCTTCATGCACCCGAAGTTGATGATATCCAGAACGTAGATCAATCTTCGAAAAATAAGAAGCGCCCTGTAACTGATCAAAGAGATCGTCTATGCCTGGTAGGGGATATCGATTCTTGATTGTAAGCTTGTTAAGCTCACGATAATCGATACACATCCTAAAAGATCCATACTTCTTCTTAACAAAAAGAACGGGAGCACCCCTAGGTGAAAAGCTAGGACGGATAAAACCTTTGTCAGAGAGCTCCTGAAGCTGCTTAGACAACTCTTGCATCTCAGATGGTGCAAGACGATATGGAGCTCTGGCAATTGGATTTGCACCAGGCACGAGATCAATGCGGAACTCGACTTGGCGTGCTGGAGGTAGACCAGGTAACTCTTCAGGGAAAACTTCAGAATAATTCCGTACGATAGGAATATCTGAAATAGACTTACCCTTGCCTTTATCTGCTGTAACGTGTGCTAAGAAAGCCACATAGTTCTTCCGTAGATATTTCCGAGCTTTAAAACAAGACATGAGCCTGAGACCACCGGCAGGTTTCTCACCATGAACCTGTAGGATCTCGCCTGTCGAAAGTGGCACACGAACGATCTTCTCAGAACAAACTATCTCTGCGCGAAGCTTAGATAACCAATCCATACCCACTATTACGTCGAAGCTTCCAAGTTGCATTGGCGTGAGGTCAATAGGAAAAAGATGATCGTTAAGGTTCAACTGGCAGTTGCGAAGAACAGAATCAAGAACAATGGGTTCACCACTAGCAACTTCTACTGTCAAGGGTTTTCCTAGTTTCGTTCTAGACACGCGAAGCATTGGCTCAAAAGACAATGACACAAAACTCTTGTCGGCACCCGTATAAAAAAGAACAGATGCAGGCTGATTATTAATAAAGAACGTAACGTTCACCACATTATCGTCCGCCTGCGCCTCTTGGGCGTTCAAGTTAAAAGCTCGCCCTCGAGCCTGAGCCTGATTCTGGTTTGCATTCTGATTTTGGTTAGCCAGCCTTGGGCACCGGTTTCTGTAATGGGTTAGATCCCCACAGTTATAGCAAGCACCTGGTGGGTAGTGTGGTCGTGCAGCTTGACCCTGTTGCTGAGCAACTTGTTGAGCCGGGTTCTGAACTGCGCGATTCTGAGCAAACCGACAAACATCGGCAAGATGACCCGACTTCCCACAGTTAGTACAGAAACGGCACTGATGTTGCGGCTGATGGTGACTGTTGCATCTATTGCACAAAAGTGCATTCCCTGAATAGGGCTTCTTCGCTGGAGGCTGTGCGGGTTGGTTGGGAGCTGCCTGGTTAGCTTGGGCAGTGACCGCATAGTTTTGGGAAGCCTTACGCTTCCTTGCCCTTTTCGATGAACCAGAATCCTTTCCATTCTTGTTTTGACCTTTCTTGCTATCTTCCTTGTCAGACGACTGTTTCTTGCCCTTGTCACCCTTCCTGTGTAATTTATTCTTCCGAATCTGCGACTCAGTCAATGTCGCTGATAACTCGATCGCCTGACGGAGTGTGGCAGGGTTACTACCAGTAATGATGTCTTGCACTGAGTAAGGTAGGCCGTCGATGTACCTTTCGATAGCCTTGTCGAGTGGGGTAACCATAGTCGGGCAAAGTAGACTCAACTCCTCAAACCTATCAGTATATGCCCTGTGCTCGCCACTATCTTGTTTCAAGTCATCAAACTCCTTTTCCAACGCTCGTTGTTCATGACGAGGACAAAACTCCCTCATCATAAGAGCTCTAAGTTCAGCCCATGTCTGTGCTAGAGCAACTTCTGCACCACGGTCTCTCATTACCCCCATTCCACCATGTAAGAGCCCTCTTCTGAAACACGCTCGAAGAAAACTCGACCTTGCGATTATCCGGACACTGCACGTGGCGAAAAGTATTCTCAATGCTCTCAAACCATTGAAGAAGCCCAGTCGCTCCTTCAGAACCACTAAACTTGAGTGGTTTAGCTGAGTTAAAATCCTTGTATTTGCATGGAGCATTGTTGTTGTTGTTGGCTTGGTTCCATTGAGCAAAGAGGTTTGGGAATTGAGCAGCCATCTGCTGCGCAATGATTTCTGCCAATTCGGCAGTTGCTATCTGGTTTTCACGTCGAGGAGGCATTCTAAAAGAGGAAAACATGAAAGGAAACGAGTGAGATGTTTGGATGAAGAGAATGAGATGAAACAAAATCAACAGGAGAAAAGATGGTGGTCATTCGTCCGCATTACCAAGCTAACAAATGACACACAGTGACTAATCAAAGTAAATGGGTCAAAAATAATGTATCACGAAGACATGCTCGCCTATAAGTGAACACTCATCCCAAGAATTCCCAGGTAAGCACAACTGGTCTCACGTCTGATGAGATATATACGAAGTGCTTGCCTAGACAGAAAACCCAGAATACAGGCATTCACTCTTCCAGTTTGCACATGTTCACACTATTTAGAACCCAAAACTTTGACGAGATTTTGAAAACTCAGAAGGCAATAAGCCAAAAATTTTAGTTAAACTGGAAGGGTTCAAAACCTTACAAAAGAGGGTTCAAAATCATGTAATAAATCATTCAAAAACAGAAGATTGTATTTCAAAAATCGTTTCGGAAAATTGGGTTCTTGTTTTGATAATCACCTAAGGATAGGTGATGTGCATGTTTTAAGATCTAAACACAAGATAACTTGTGTTAGGTTCCTAGAAGGTTATAGTCTAGGTCAAAGAATTACTAATAACCTAATTCACTATAAACCTGGCTCTGATACCAACTCTTCTGTCACACCCCGACCACGTATAACATATAAAAAAACGTGGCGGAAAACGTCAGGGAGTGTTGTAACAGAATTAATTGTTTCATAACCATGGCATATAAAGTTGAATTTTATTTATCAACATAAGAGTTACATTGTCTTAAACAAGAACAAAGAGTTCGTAACATAATTAAACTAGTCTATCTCCATTTTTTAGTCTCTAAGGCACAGGTCCGCCCTAGTGTCACGATCATCATCCTATGGAAAAGCTCCTGAAAACACATGTGAAAATAGGTACGTCAGCATAAAAATGCCTGTGAGATACATAGGTTTTGTAAAAATATGATTCATGACTTGTGTTTAAGAAAATGTTTAGTCATGAACCTTGGAATTTGCTTTGTTTTGTAAATCGTTTGAAAAACAATAAGTTCAGATGATATGTATAAATAAATGTAAGGTTAAATGAATAACCATGTAAAAATGAGTTTGTGTAAGATAAGTTGTTTGTAAACAGTGTCTTGTAAAAAGTATGTTATTTGTATAAAATGTCATGTGTCATAAATTGAAATGATTTAAATAACGCTACGATATGTAATACCATACAAACACTTATATATAGGAAGTACCAGCGGCGTATCCACCATGATTGTATCGTATTACACACGCCTCGTTACTTAAATCACTTACTCAAACCAAACCACCAATGTAAATTGTTTATGTATAATCAAATGTCAAAATGTTATTGTGTAAACCATATCAAATGTCTGTGTTTAATGTAAATCATGAATTGTGTATATCAATGTCAAAATGTTTATGTCTAATGTAAATCATGTAATGTGTATCCAAAAATGTCATGTATGGTATGTGAATTATATCAACTAAACCATATGTAAAATGCACAAAAACAAGGTATTGAAGTAAAACATGGTTTAAATCAAAGTTATGTTTTTGTGGAACAAATGCATGCTATACTGATATAAACATTTATGCGGTATTGTGAAAATGCATACATCCAAGCCTTGAGACTGTGGCGATAAACCCTTAAACAAATTAAAGGTTTATCTAAGTTATGTATATCGAATTCGGTCATTCCTTTCATCCAAACCAACCTAGGATGTCCGGAACGGGAGTTGTCAATTCCTATGGTACCACTACCTACTAACGAACGGCGTAGCTAATGTTAATGAATGTATTGTTCCATTGTAAACAACCCAAATGTCATACCAAAATGTAAACATGTGATGAAAACAACTGTACTAAGTATGTAACAAATGGACATACATAGCATGTGACGTGAAACAAATGCACTAAGTATGCACACAATGGACATACATAGCATGAAATGTAATGTAAACAATGTACTAAGTACGCACACAATGGGCATACATAGCATGAAATGTAATGTAAAACAATGTACTAAGTACGCACACAATGGGCATACATAGTATGAAATGTAATGTAAAACAATGTACTAAGTATGCACACAATGGGCATACATAGCATGAAATGTAATGTAAAACATGTACTATAATGTACTAACGAACATAGCAGGTATATGATGTGAAAACATGGAAAGCATGAAAGTAACAAGTAGGCACATGTGTTTCACCCCAAAACAGTTTGAAAACAGTAAAAGAGGGGTCTATGTACTCACTTGAGATTGCTCAGAAGTCCTAAGATAACCACCAAGCAATGCTAGATATCACGGAATCAAACGGCACCTAATATAGGTAACTATGTTAATAAACCGGACCTAAATCGGAGGATTTAGATAGAATGAGGGTTCGTAAACCAAACGAGTATGGAAACTCGTGTAATATGGTTTAACAAAGCCTACATACTAAATGAAACCTAACCTAAATGTTTACGACCCATTACGACCCGTTTAGGAAGCTTATGCTACTTTAACGTGTCGTTCGCGTAAAACGCGTTCGGACCGCCTAACTAGTCCTATGACAAGTAACATATGCCTTAACATGTCTAATATTGTTGTCAAATCAGTTTAGATGTCAAAAGTTATGTTACATATGTTTAAAATGAATTTTGGCATCAAAGGGGTATTTTGGTAATTTACCTAAGGCATATAAACTACCTATCATACAACTACTTAAACGAAGCGACCATAAGGTATAACCTCGGAAGGTTATTCCCTATATACTATGGTCACCTAATGTATTTGGTCGGATCCTAATGATCGACCAAATGGGTCGGGTTCGAAGGTATAAGCGATTTATTAGATCGCTTACCCTTACGACCCTAGACAACGTGGTAATCAGTAGGCATAGTCCCAAGGGACTATAACCATCGTGATTACAATTACGTTGCGAAGTTCAAACGAACTTCGCATTGACCATAAACTGTTCAATGCAGAAAGTCAAACAAAGTTTGACTTTCGGACTCGAAAAACAATAAAAGAACGAAGGAACACTTACGAAGGGTCCCCGAATGCTAATCTAGATCAAAATAGCTCAGGTATGAAACAAAGGTTTCAACTTAGAGCACATTAGATCAGATTCTTGTGAGGAAAAGTGAAGGGTGGAGGTGGGTATTTATAGTTTTCGATTCATCGTTAGGATCATTTCATGGAAAAGGGGGCACGATCTAAGGCGTACACTTGTTGGAAAGTTGTGGTAACTCATTTGCCATCCACCATAAGAGTTTGACACTTGGAACTTGGCCTTTGGAGAGTGTTAAGGGCTGTTAACAGCGGAAAAAAAATGTTTTGCTGCATCTGGCCCCTACTTACGGACCTAGTTTGGCAGATTTACAGTTTCAGTCCCTGCAACCTTAAAACTTGGTTTTCGATGCGTTTTTTTGACACGTTTAAGCCCCGTTAACCCCATTTCAAAGCTCTAAAATGAAGTTAAAGTATAGGGAACTTAAAATGTGTTCAAAAATATCTTGGGTGTCGGTTCGTTTAGCCGTACGGTTACGTTGTTCGGTTAATTACGACGGAATGCGCATAAGCGCGAAAAATGATCCAAATGGCGTGACGAATGGATTTTTCTTATGCCAAACACAAAAATAAAATATTTTAGTGCTTACATAAATTTTTGGATGTCCGGATGTATTCAGAACGTAAGTTATGCGCGAAAATGCAAACTTGTGCACTTTTTGACGCTTTTAGTCCCTAAATGACCCCAAAAGTTTATTTTAGCATACCGAACCCCTCAAAACCTATTTCTAAGCTATGTAAATGATATTTATGGTATGTTTAACTTATGGTCATGTTCCGGAATGTTTGTTACAGTTCAAATTGGCCTACTTTTGCAGTTTGTCAAGTTTAGTCCCTGTAAGCAAATTAACTTGTTTTTGCCATACCAAAGCCTTCAAAACTTATTTCAAAGTTATGTAAGGGCTATTTAAGGTATGTTAAGTATATGTTGATGTTCCAGAGTATTTTTCGCATTAAACTGGCTACGTTTACGCACCAGTTTGCGTATAACTCTCTAGAAAGTGATATAGAGTTTGAAATTGAATAAAAGTCAAAACATGAAAAATGTAAAACATAACCAAACAAACATTGGGATCAAATGACATTGTTTTATTGATAATGGTACTGTTCATAATGATTACAAGCACAGATGTTACAGTTGCCTTACATTACATGCTATGTATGCCCATTGTGTGCGTACTTAGTACATTGCCTTACATTACATGCTATGTATGCCCACTGTGTGCGTACTTAGTACATTGTTTTACATTACATTTTATGCTATGTATGCCCATTGTAACACCCCAACCCGGAAGGGCTGACGTGTCACAATAACAGTGATATCATAAACAAAAGTCATAATTCCATTTATTTATTTGACAAGGATACAATCGCACGATAATTAAACTTAAAGTTAATATACAAGAGGACATAATTGACTTGATTTAACTAACATCTTCCGATTTATTCCTAGGCTTTAATCTTCTCTCTCTTTCCCGCCCAAAGTAACCTGCTGACCTGTATATACAAAAATTTACGGAATGAGCCGAATGCTCAGTACGGAATTATAGGCTCAAAGAACAAATAACGCTTTATGCAAAACTGATACAATGCCAGAACATAATTTCATAATCATATTTTACAGATGTACCCATAAGCAACTTAAAACGTGACAACACACAGGTAGCTACTCCTGCATAATTATCACATGAGATGGCGAATTGGCATACTCGTTATCCACCTCCTTATACTTAAATCCTAGGATCGATCCATACGCCTCCTAATAGCTTATATGTACCACACTTGTACTTAAGAGACGCCGTGAACTGATCTCTCCGTCACGGGTGGAGCACATGATGTCGATGCCGCAACAACATGCTCGTGGGACACTCCACGAGAAGCGATACTCAGGGTAACAGAGTACAAATGGTCTTATTCACATAACTTATAAAACTTATTTTCATAACAAAACGGAACATATATTGGAACATGCGATAATGAGTATAACTAACAGAATACTATCGCATGACATGAAAGCTTAATTCAAATGATTAGAAAAGAATTTCGAACGGACTGTCAAATGAATCGATAATCAAAGATGTGAGGAGTTTTAAAAGATATATGAATTTAATGGGTTTATAACAATTGAATATCAAACAACAAGGAGTGGGGTAAGGATCCGTACCTTAATAATTCCAAATTGATGCTACCTTGTGATAATATTTCAGATTTATACGGACAGAGTTTAGACTACTGATTAGTCTTTTAACCTAATTTAAATAACATGCACACAAACTAGGTTAGTAACTTAATACAGCCTTTACGATAACTCACGAGATCAAATTCTCACAACGAACGACAAAGTGCGATACTTCATCCATCGAATTAACGATGATCCGTCAAATTAATGACGAACGACAAAGTACAATACTTTATCCATCGAATTAACGATGATCCGTCAAATTAATGACGAACGACAAAGTATAACCCTAATGTGGGCAGCACTTAAACATCCATTGGATATATTGATCGATCGGACAATGAATCGTATCAGCGATTGAGTTATTACCCTGTTCTGCAGCAGCACCCCCTACTAATTAGTGTTTAGTGTGTGTTATTGGTGATAAACAGAACATAACTCGGTGTATTTTGTGAATTTCTTCGTCGTTTTTGTGCCCAGAATCAAGTCCCAAGCTCCTGTATTTATAGGTGAATTTTGACCCTTAGGCGGCCCGCGTGAGAATTAAGCTTAACTTGAGGCGGCCCGCGAGAGAACTTATTTTATGTATAGGGTTGCCACGTGTGGGACTAGGCTAGCTTAGTCGACGAAATCATTAAATTCAACTTCGTCCGCAAGTTATTAAGATAATCGTTAAGTAGGGAATACCCCCCCCCCCCTGAGTTTTAGGGGCCCTAATCCTGATTCTGAAAATTCTGAAAATTCTAGGGTTTGTACAGAATTACTTGGGTGTTTTAATTAGGGTTTCCTAGTGGGTAATTTATAATTAAAATAATAGTTTTGGTTGATATACAGAAAGATAGATCATAATATAAATATATATTATTATTATTCTTTTATTTTCTATAATAATGATTTTTAAATTTAGGGTTATTACAACTATTACCCTCTTAAAAGAAATTTCGTCCTCGAAATTTTTCAAACATATCGCATAAGTAACAGAAACGAAACTTTCATAGTAGAGTTACTAACTTATATAACCAGAATCTCCTAACCACACATGTGTATCTGAAATTCATAACTAAGGTCATGACTATACTTGTCAATTTCCTTATATATGTGCCCTAATGGTCCTTCTATAATGCATCTTAATAAAATATCTTACCGTACGAAAAGTCAATAGAGACTTACAGATACTTAGAGTGACTATTAGTACTGATATTTCCTACATAGATATGCTTAGTCATAGCTAAAATATATTCACATAAGTTAAAGCATAAATGACCGTAAACAGAAACAAATGAACATATATCAAAGAGCAAGATTTACCGTTACTTGACTAAAATTCTATTACTAGAATAGATTAGGGTATAGAGAATGAATTGATTCTTCAGATTCCCATGTTGCTTCGCGTTCAGAGTGATTTTTCCAGAGGATTTTAACAAACGGAATTACTTTCCTACGCAAAACCCTTTCTTGTCGATCTAAAATGGCTTCTGGCTCCTCTTCGTAGGACAAATCCTCGTGAATTGTAAGTAACGGATAACTAATGACATGAAGTGGATGATCATTATATCCTCTTAACGAGGAGACATGAAAAACGTTATGAACGTGAGAGAGTTGAGGCGGTAACGCCAGTCGATATGACACTTCTCCAATTCTTTCAAGGATTTCAAACGGACCGATGAAACGGGGACTAAGCTTTCCTTTAATTCCAAATCTACGAACGCCACGCCAAGGTGATACCTTTAAGAATACGTGGTCGCCAATTTTAAATTCGAGTGGTCGTCTATCTTGATCTGCATAGCTCTTTTGTCTGCTTTGAGCTTCTTTCAGTTTTTCTCGTGCCATAGTGACTTTTTCATTTGTAATCTGAACTAATTCTGGCCCTTCAATAATCTTTTCTCCAACTTCATCCCAGCAGATCAGTGCACGACATTTTCGACCGTACAAAAGTTCAAAAGGTGCCATGCCAATACTTGCTTGCCAACTATTGTTGTAAGCGAACTCAACAAGGCATAGATATTCATCCCAGTTTCCAGACCATTCAAGTGCACATGCTCGGAGCATGTCTTCCAAGGTCTGAATCGTACGTTCTGACTGCCCATCTGTTTGTGGATGGAAAGCCGTACTAAACTTCAGTCGTGTACCCCAAGCTGCCTGAAAACCTTTCCAAAATCGTGAGGTGAAACGTGGGTCTCTATCGGAAACAATGGAAGATGGTGTGCCATGGAGTCGAATAATTTCTTGAAGAAATATTTCGGATAACTTATTAACCGAAAATCCTTGCTGAATTGGTAGAAAATGTGCTGACTTTGACAATCTATCGACAACAACCCATATAACATCATTCTTCTTGAAAGTTTTAGGCAAACCGGTAACAAAATCCATTGTGATCTCATCCCACTTCCATATGGGAATATCCAATGGCTGCAACAAACCGCTTGCTCGTTTGTGTTCAATTTTCACTTGTTGGCAAATGAGGCATTTACTTACGTATCGAGCAACGTCTTCCTTCATGCCATTCCACCAAAAGTTCTGTCTTAAGTCTCGATACATCTTGGTAGATCCTGGGTGAATCGAAAATGGTGAGCTGTGAGCTTCGGCTAACAATGACTCACGAAGGCTGGAGTCATCGGGTACACAAAGTCTCTTACCGCACCAAATCACCCCATGATGGTCTATACGAAATTCAGATTGCTTACCCACCTCAAGATTTTGCACAATTGCCCAAAGTTCTCCATCTTGCTTTTGTGCATCTTTGATCCGTGATATGAGGTCGGGTTCAATCTGCATTCTAGCTAGATATACATCAGATTTACTAACCTGAAGCCAAATGTTCATTCTTTCGAGATCCCTCCTAATACGAGGCTGAATTTGTAAGCAAGATATAGTCCCGGAATTCTTTCGGCTCAACGCATCAGCTACAACATTGGCTTTGCCTGGATGGTATTGAATATTTACGTCGTAATCTTTTAAAAGTTCTAACCACCTTCTTTGCCTCATATTTAGCTCCTTCTGCGTAAATATGTACTTGAGGCTCTTGTGGTCGGTAAAGATGTCACAACTTTCACCATACAGATAGTGTCGCCAAATCTTAAGTGCAAAGACGACTGCGGCTAATTCTAAATCATGTGTAGGGTAGTTAACTTCATAAGGCTTCAACTGACGGGAGGCATAAACGATAACCTTCCCATGTTGCATTAGCACACAACCTAATCCTTTCTTTGAGGCATCACTATAGACTTGGTAACCTCCTGATCCAGAAGGGAGAGCGAGTATCGGAGAAGATACGAGTCGTTTCTTCAATTCTTCAAAGCTTTTCTCTTGTTCTTCATTCCATGAGTACTTCACCCCTTTCCTTAGGAGTTTTGTGAGTGGTAAAGCAATTACCGAGAATCTTTCAACAAATCTTCGGTAATAGCCAGCAAGACCCAAGAAACTTCGTATTTCGGTTATAGAAGTAGGTCTTGGCCATTTTGTAATAGCTTCAACCTTTGTTGGGTCTACCATAATTCCCTCTGCTGATATGACATGACCTAGAAATGCCACTTGGCTAAGCCAAAAGTCACATTTGGAAAACTTCGCGTACAACTTCTCATGCCGCAAGGTTCCAAGTATCGTATGTAGATGTGCTTCATGCTCTTCGTGACTCTTAGAATACACCAGAATATCATCGATAAAGACAATAACGAATTTGTCTAGGAATTTGTGAAATACGCGATTCATCAAATCCATGAAGACTGCGGGTGCATTAGTTAGCCCAAAGGGCATAACTAAAAATTCGTAATGACCATATCGAGTACGAAAGGCGGTCTTGGGAACATCATCATTTTTTATCTTTAGCTGATGATACCCGGACCTTAGGTCGATTTTTGAAAAGAACTTAGCCCCCTGAAGTTGATCAAAGAGATCATCAATGCGAGGCAGAGGATACTGATTACGAATAGTAATCTTGTTCAGCTCTCGGTAGTCAATACATAAACGCATACTACCGTCTTTCTTCTTTACAAATAAGACCGGAGCACCCCAAGGTGAAACACTAGGTCTTATGAATCCTAGATCTAACAATTCTTGCAATTGTTCCTTCAACTCCTTCAGTTCCATTGGAGCCATACGGTATGGAGCTTTAGAAATAGGTTCGGCACCAGGGATCAAGTCGATGGTGAATTCTACCTGACGGTCAGGTGGTAATCCTGGTAGTTCATTCGGAAATACATCAGGATATTCACGAACAACGGAGTGGTTATCGATATTCTTAACACTAGCAGAAGTATCCCTAATCGATGCTAGGAATCCAGCACAACCGTTTGATATGAATTTTCGAGCTTTGAGCGCAGAGATAATCTTAAGAGATTTATGAGCTTGAGTTCCCTGATATATAATATCAGGATGATGAAGATTGCCGAAAATAACACGGCGAGAATGACAATCTATAGTTACGCGATGTCGAGACAACCAATCTATTCCTAAAATAATATCAAAGTCACACATATGTATTGGAAATAGGTCTGCCTTACACACCATAGATTCAATACTGATCGGACAATCTTTATATACGTAAGTGATTGCAGATGAATTTTCCAGGGGAGTGGAAATGATTAAGGTATGATTTAAGAGAGTTGGTCTTATCGGAAGGTACTTAGTAAACGAATGGGATACTAAAGAATGAGTCGCTCCTGTATCGAATAACACATAGATACTACGTTCACCAATCTAAAGGGTTCCAGATACAGTACCTGGAGCATTAGCAGCGTCAGTAGCAGAAAGTGCGAAAACTCTTCCTCCAACATTGGGTGGTGCAACGTTGGGTCGGTTATTCTTCTTAGTATCTTTCTTCGTACACTCCTTAATCATGTGTCCAGTTTGGCCACATCTAAAGCATGCTCCTGTACTTCGGTGACATACGCCCGGATGTCTCTTACCACAAGTATTACATAGAGGATATGTAATCTGATTTAGTGGTTGAGTTCTAATAGGTTCTGCAGACAACTGAATCTGGTTTTGAGCAGGTCTCGGGTTTTGCAGTCTAGGTTGCCATGGACGTGCCTGATTTCCAGAGTTTTGATTTCCTTGCATTTTGCGATCTTGATGCTGTGGCGTAGTGGATGATTGGCCAATTTCCTGCTTAATTTGTCCTTCCCTATTTCTCTTCTTATTATCCCCAGTTCGAGATAAGAATTCTTTCCTTTTGAATTCAAAAGTTTTGATTGCATCAGCAACTTCGGTGATATCCTTAAATTTCATGTACATGATCGACTTCCGAATTCGATCATTGACTGCCCACTTGCATTTTTCTGCCTGGACTTCTGCTGATCCTGCAACTTCTCCTACAATACTAGCCAACCTTGAAAATCGAGTAATGAAATCAGAGGCTGGTTCATCACTTCCCTGTCGAATTACTGCATACTCCCTGATATAAGCTTCTTTATCAGCGGTCGAAAAATACTTGTCGTAAAAGATATTACGAAAGTCGACCCATGAAAGATTAGCGTCAAAATTATCCCCTCCTTTGACTTGCCTATATCCTTCCCACCAAGTTTGTGCGTCATCTTCCAGTTTGTAAGTAGCCAATCTAACTTTGTATTGCTCCGGAACTCCAAGAACTCCGAAGATCTTTTCAACATGAGCTATCCAGTTTCTTGCTTCGACTGGATTATTAGCGTGACTAAAGGATTTCGGCTTTTGTTTTTGGAATTTACTAATCCATATGTCTATACTATAATTAGTATTGTTCGTGGTATTCTCACGAATTTCTTCACCAGAGATTGGATTCGTGTTATTACGTTCTGGATGTCGAGTTTGTTGAATAACGGCCTCAGCTGTTTGAGCAACCAGGTTTGGAAGCAACCCGGCAACAGCCTGGTTGATAGCATTAATTACTCTTGGATCAACTGGAGTCTCATTCGAAGAAGTGTTGTTACGTGCATGGTTAGTACGAGTACTCCTACGTAGCGGACGACGAGGAGGCATATCTATACGAATAAACATAAGAATTAAACCAAATAAGAGATCAAGTTGAATCCTATCATAGATATCTACCCATTCCTCACAGGTTTTAATTACTATCTTCAAGTTTTCTACAGGAAAGAGCCTTTGCTCTGATACCATAGCTGTAACACCCCAACCCGGAAGGGCTGACGTGTCACAATAACAGTGATATCATAAACAAAAGTCATAATTCCATTTATTTATTTGACAAGGATACAATCGCACGATAATTAAACTTAAAGTTAATATACAAGCGGACATAATTGACTTGATTTAACTAACATCTTCCGATTTATTCCTAGGCTTTAATCTTCTCTCTCTTTCCCGCCCAAAGTAACCTGCTGACCTGTATATACAAAAATTTACGGAATGAGCCAAATGCTCAGTACGGAATTATAGGCTCAAAGAACAAATAACGCTTTATGCAAAACTGATACAATGCCAGAACATAATTTCATAATCATATTTTACAGATGTACCCATAAGCAACTTAAAACGTGACAACACACAGGTAGCTACTCCTGCATAATTATCACATGAGATGGCGAATTGGCATACCCGTTATCCACCTCCTTATACTTAAATCCTAGGATCGATCCATACGCCTCCTAATAGCTTATATGTACCACACTTGTACTTAAGAGACGCCGTGAACTGATCTCTCCGTCACGGGTGGAGCACATGATGTCGATGCCGCAACAACATGCTCGTGGGACACTCCACGAGAAGCGATACTCAGGGTAACAGAGTACAAATGGTCTTATTCACATAACTTATAAAACTTATTTTCATAACAAAACGGAACATATATTGGAACATGCGATAATGAGTATAACTAACAGAATACTATCGCATGACATGAAAGCTTAATTCAAATGATTAGAAAAGAATTTCGAACGGACTGTCAAATGAATCGATAATCAAAGATGTGAGGAGTTTTAAAAGATATATGAATTTAATGGGTTTATAACAATTGAATATCAAACAACAAGGAGTGGGGTAAGGATCCGTACCTTAATAATTCCAAATTGATGCTACCTTGTGATAATATTTCAGATTTATACGGACAGAGTTTAGACTACTGATTAGTCTTTTAACCTAATTTAAATAACATGCACACAAACTAGGTTAGTAACTTAATACAGCCTTTACGATAACTCACGAGATCAAATTCTCACAACGAACGACAAAGTGCGATACTTCATCCATCGAATTAACGATGATCCGTCAAATTAATGACGAACGACAAAGTACAATACTTTATCCATCGAATTAACGATGATCCGTCAAATTAATGACGAACGACAAAGTATAACCCTAATGTGGGCAGCACTTACACATCCATTGGATATATTGATCGATCGGACAATGAATCGTATCAGCGATTGAGTTATTACCCTGTTCTGCAGCAGCACCCCCTACTAATTAGTGTTTAGTGTGTGTTATTGGTGATAAACAGAACATAACTCGGTGTATTTTGTGAATTTCTTCATCGTTTTTGTGCCCAGAATCAAGTCCCAAGCTCCTGTATTTATAGGTGAATTTTGACCCTTAGGCGGCCCGCGTGAGAATTAAGCTTAACTTGAGGCGGCCCGCGAGAGAACTTATTTTATGTATAGGGTTGCCACGTGTGGGACTAGGCTAGCTGAGTCGACGAAATCATTAAATTCAACTTCGTCCGCAAGTTATTAAGATAATCGTTAAGTAGGGAATACCCCCCCCCCCCCCTGAGTTTTAGGGGCCCTAATCCTGATTCTGAAAATTCTGAAAATTCTAGGGTTTGTACAGAATTACTTGGGTGTTTTAATTAGGGTTTCCTAGTGGGTAATTTATAATTAAAATAATAGTTTTGGTTGATATACAGAAAGATAGATCATAATATAAATATATATTATTATTATTCTTTTATTTTCTATAATAATTATTTTTAAATTTAGGGTTATTACACCCATTGTGTGCGTACTTAGTACATTGTTATACATTACACTTTATGCTATGTATGTCTTTTGTTGCATACTTAGTACATTTGTTATTCTTCACATGCTTACATTTTGGATACACATTACATGATTTACATTAGACATGAACATTTTACTTTGGTAGTTTGGTTTGAGTAAGTGATTAAGTAACGAGGCGTGTGTAATATGATACAAGCATGGTGGATACGCCGCTGGTACTTCCTATATATAAGTGTTTGTATGGTATTACATATCGTAGCGTTATTTGAATCATGTCAGTTTGAGACATATAACATTTTATACAAATAACATACTTTTCACAAGACATTGATTTACAAACAACTTATCTTATACAAACTCATCTTACATGGTTTTTCATTTAACCATACATTATTCTCTTATTTATACATATCATCTGATCTTATCGTTTTTCAAATGATTTACAAGACAAAGCAAATTACAAGGTTCATGACTAAACATTTTCTCAAACATAAGTCATGAATCCTATTTTCTCAAAACCTATGCATCTCACAGGCATTTTTATGCTGACATACCTATTTTCACATGTGTTTTCAGGAGATGATGCATAGGACTTATCAAGACATACTTAGGCGGACCTGTGCCTTAGTGACTTAAAACGAGACAAGAACTAGTTAATTTATGTTATGTACTCTTTGGTTCTTGTTTAAAACAATGTAAACTTTCATGTTTGATTAATAAAACGAAACTTCAATTGCCATGGATTTGAAACAATTAATTCTGTTACAACACTCCCCGACGTTTCCGCCACGTTACGTTGTCTCACGTGGTCGGGGTGTGACATGACGCGCGTTCCATCTAACCTTGACAAGCTTAACACTACTCCTCCGAGTCTTGTTAACCTTCCAATCTGTAACCTCAATGGGTTCTTCGGTAAAGTGGAGCGTGTCGTCAATGTGAACTTCACCAGCGGGGATGACCACTGTCTCCTGTGTTGGGCTTTTCTTTAGATTAAATACAAGAAATGTATCATGAACACCATAAATTTTGCTGGTAGCTCCAACTTGTATGCTACATAACCAACCCTTTCCAAAATTCTGAACGGTCCAATATAACGTGGGTTTAACTTACCATGCTTCCCAAAGCGTGCCACACCTTTCCAAGGTGAGAATTTTAATAGAACCATATCACCCACTTCAAATTCCAAAGGTTTCCACCATTGGTCCGCATAACTCTTCTGTCGATCACGAGCCGCCTTGATGCGCTCTCGGATCTGCATGATCTTATCAGTTCTCTCTTGGACCAGTTCGGGACCAACCAACTGTCTATCACATGCATCTGCCCAGCATAACGGTGATCGACACTTGCGTCCGTAGAGAGCCTTGAATGGTGCAGTTTGGATGCTTGTATGGTAGCTGTTGTTATAGGAGAACTCAACCAAAGGCAGGTGAGTATCCCAACTGCCACCTAAATCCTTTACACAAGCACGTATCATATCTTCTAGCGTCTGAATCGTTCTCTCGCTTTGACCGTCCTTCTGCGGGTGAAAAGCTGTACTTAGATTCAACTGAGAACCAAAAGCTTCTTGGAAGGATTGCCAAACCCTTGACACAAACTGTCCATCTCTATCTGATATAATCCAGATAGGCAGTCCATGACGTGCAACTATCTCTCTTAGGTAAAGCTCGGCTAGCTTACCAGTGTTATCCTTTTCTCTGATCGGTAAAAAGTGCGCAGACTTTGTCAATCGGTCCACGATTACCCAAATTGTATCATGACCTCTAGGAGTCTTGGGCAACTTGGTTATGAAATCCATTGAGATCTGCTCCCACTTCCACAGGGGTATCTCTGGTTGCTGCAGAAGACCTGAAGACTTCTGATACTCGGCCTTCACTTTGGTGCAAGTCAAACACTTCCCAACATAGGTAGCCACATCGCCCTTAAGTCTTGGCCAACAGTAATAATCCTTCAAATCTTGGTACATCTTGTCCGGCCATGGATGGATCGAGTACCTTGATTTATGAGCTTCATCAAAAATAACCTCTCTAAGACCTCCAACAAGCGGAACCCAAATTCGTCCCATAAAATACAAGGTTCCTTCCTCGTTGGGTACCAACCTTTTCTCCATCCCATGGAGATATTCAGCCTTTAAGTTCTCTTTCTTAAGAGCTTCCCTTTGTGCAGCACGAATATGCAATGAGAGATATGTCTGAATAATCATTTCCAAAGCCGGAACCCTTATGGGCTTAATCCTTTCTTTTCGACTTAAGGCGTCTGCCACCACATTCGCCTTTACCGGATGATATTTGATTTTGCAATCATAATCATTTAACAACTCAACCCATCGTCGTTGTCTCATATTAAGCTCTTTCTGATCGAAAATGTGCTGTAGACTCTTGTGATCCCTAAAGATAGTACAGCGAGTACCATACAAGTAATGCCGCCAAATCATCAAAGCAAACACCACTGCGCCTAACTCCAAATCATGTGTGGTGTAGTTCTTCTTATGAATCTTTAATTGGCGTGAAGCATAAGCGATAACCTTGTATTGCTGCATTAGCACATAGCCCAATCCCTGACGCGAGGCGTCACAGTATACCACGAAGTCGTCGGTGCCTTCGGGTAGGGAAAATAGGTGCATCGCAAAGCTTATCCTTAAGCAGCTGAAAAGCTTCTTCTTGTTTATCTCCTCATTCGTACTTCTTATCCTTTTGAGTAAGCGAGGTCAGCGGTTGAGCGATTTTGGAAAAATTATCACACCCCGACCACTTGAGACAACGAAACGTGGCGGAAACGTCGGGGAATGTTGTAACAGAATTAATGTTTCACAACCATGGAAAATTAAAGTTTCGTTTTATTCATCAAACAAGCGAGTTACATTGTCTTTAAACAAGAAATAAAGAGTACATAACAAAAATTAACTAGTTCTTGTCTTGTTTTAAGTCACTAAGGCACAGGTCCGCCTAAGTATGTCTCGATAAGTCCTATGCATCAACTCATGAAAACACATGTGAAAATAGGTACGTCAGCATAAAAATGCCTGTGAGATACATAGGTTTTGTGAAAATAGGATTCATGACTTGTAAGTTTAAGAAAATGTTTAGTAAGGTTTAGTCATGAACCTTGTAAATTGTTTTGTTTTGTGAATCGTTTGAAAAACAATAAGTTCAGATGATATGTATAGATAAGAGAATAATGTATGGTTAAATGAATAACCATGTAAAACAAATGAGTTTGTAGAAGATAAGTTGTTTGTAAATCAATGTCTTGTGAAAAGTATGTTATTTGTATAAAATGTTATATGTCTCAAACTGACATGATTCAAATAACGCTACGATATGTAATACCATACAAACACTTATATATAGGAAGTACCAGCGGCGTATCCACCATGCTTGTATCATATTACACACGCCTCGTTACTTAATCACTTACTCAAACCAAACTACCAAAGTAAAATGTTCATGTCTAATGTAAATCATGTAATGTGTATCCAAAATGTAAGCATGTGATGAATAACAAATGTACTAAGTATGCAACAAAAGACATACATAGCATAAAGTGTAATGTATAACAATGTACTAAGTACGCACACAATGGGCATACATTGCATAAAATGTAATGTAAAACAATGTACTAAGTACGCACACAATAGGCATACATATCATGTAATGTAAAGCAATGTACTAAGTACGCACACAATGGGCATACATAGCATGTAATGTAAGGCAATGTACTAAGTACGCACACAATGGGCATACATAGCATAAAATGTAATGAAATCATGTACTATAAATGTACTAATGAACATAGCAGGTATATGATGTGAAAGCATGAAAGTAACAAGTAGGCACATGTGTTCCACCCCAAAACGTTTGGAAAACAGTAAAAGAGGGGTCTATGTACTCACTTGAGATTGCTCAGAAGTCCTAAGATAACCACCAAGCAATGCTAGAGTTCACGGAATCAAACGGCACCTAATATAGGTACTATGTTAATATACCGGACCTAAAATCGGAAGATCGGATAGAATGAGGGTTTGTAAACCAAATGAGTATGAGAACTCATGTAATATGGTTTAACAAAGCCTACATACTAAATCAAACCTAGCCTAAGTGCTTACGACCCATTACGACCCGTTTAGGTAGCTTATGCTACTTTAACGCGTCGTTCGCGTAAAACGCGTTCGGAATGCCTAACTAGTCCTATGATAAGTAAAATATGCCTTAACATGTCTAATATTGTTACCAAATCAGTTTAGATACCAAAAGTTATGTTACATATGCTTAAAATAAATTTTGGCGTCAAAAGGGCATTTTTGGTAATTTACCTAAGGCATATATACTACCTATCATACCACTACTTAAACGAAGCGACCATAAGGTATAACCTCGGAAGGTTATTCCCTATATACTATGGTCACCTAATGTGTTTGGTCGGATCCTAATGATCGACCAAATGGGTCGGGTTCGAAAGTATAAGCGATTGTTTAGATCGCTTACCTTACGACCCTATACAAGCACTAAACTAAAAGTGACGAGCTAAGCATGTTAAAACATGCTTAACTAAGTTTAGAAAACAGGTTTGGTATCAAAACAAACGGTTTTGATACCTAAGAGTAGTTTGGTCAAAAAACACGCAAGAATGCACATTTTGGCCGAAACTACGGCTCGTCACTGAGCCTAGATTACGTGGTAATCAGTAGGTATAGTCACTAGGGACTATAACCATCTTGATTACAATCACGTTGCGAAGTTCAAACGAACTTCGCATTGACCATAAACTGGTCAATGCAGAAAGCCAAACAAAGTTTGACTTTCGAACTCGAAAAGCAATAAAAGAACGAAGGAACACTTACAAAGGGTCCCCGAATGCTAATCTTGATTCAAGTAGCTCAGGTGTGAAACAAAGGTTCCAACTTAGAGCTTCTCAAATCAGATTCTTGTGAGGAATGAGTGAAAATGTGATGGGTATTTATAGATTTCGGTTCACCGTTAGGATCGTTTCTTGGAGAAGAGGGAATGATCTAGCCCGTACACTTGTCGGAATGTTGTGGTAACTGATTTTGGCCACCACAAGAGATTAACATGTGGCACTTGGCCTTTGGGGAGTGTTTAAGGGCAGTTAACAGCTGAGAAAAATGATTTTCTGCATCTGACCCTTGCTTACAGACCTCAACATTATCAGTGTTGAGGTCCGTAAGGACCTTGCAGACCTGAATCTTTCAAAAATGGCAGAACAGGCCCCTGTGCGCGTATCGTCGTGTTTTGGCACTTCTAACACCCGTCAAACCCAATTTCAAGCTCCACAATGATGTTAAAGTATAGGGAACTTAAAATGTGCTCAAAAATATCTCGGATGTCGGTCCGTTTGGCCGTACGATTGCGTTGTTCGGTTAATTACGACGGAATGCGCACAAGCGCGAAAAACGATCCAAATTGCGCGACGAATGGATTTTTCTCATGCCAAACACTAAAATAAAATATTTTAGTGCTTACATAAATTTTTGGATCTCCGGATGTATTCAGAACGTAAGTTATGCGCGAAAATGCAAACTTATGCACTTTTTGACATTTTTAATCCCTGAATGACCCAAAAGTTTATTTTAGCACACCGAACCCCTCAAAGCCTATTTCTAAGCTATATAAAGGATATTTAAGGTGTGTTTAACTTATGGTCATGTTCCAAAATGTTCGTTACAGTTCAAATTGGCATACTTTCTTAGTTTGTCAACTTTAGTCCCTGTAAGCGATTTAACTCGATTTTGCCATACCAAAGCCTTCAAAACTTATTTCTAAGTTATGTAAAGGTTATTTAAGGTATGTTAAGCCTATTTCACTAATCCAGAGTGTTCGTTGCATTAAACTGGTTATATCTACGCATCAGAGCGCGTATAACCCTCCAGAAAGCGATTTAAAGCTTGAAATCGAACAAGAGTTGATATGTGCAAACGATACACATATTTTTACAAATCCCAAGTATGAAATACAATATTTCATTGGTTTGGAATTTGTTTGATGGTTGAAGTGACACAGGTGTCACAGTCTCCCCTACTTTAGGAAATTTCGTCCCGAAATTTATTTTTAGGAGAAACTTGTGAGTACGACGGTGATGTTTTCGCTTTGAATAAATCCCTTGAACCCTAAGTAGAACTCTGGGCCATGATAGGGTTCTTAGCGAAATTGTCAATCCCTCAAAGTGAAGTCCTTGTAGCAGCAAAACATGGAGTTTCAAACTATGGATAGGAGAACGTTTCCCATGAAGACTTATCATAGGAAACTTGAATTCACGATTGGGAAGTGTAAGATAAAATGACATCGGTCAAAGTCCAAGACTTCTCCCGTATCATTACTCTTGTCACTATTGGTCTTTACACATGACAAAACTTCCTGTGGTTTCTGCGCACTGAATTCCATAATTATGTAGGCCTCCATAATTATGTACTTCCTTGCACAGTCCGGATAGTTCATTTCATAATGCGTATGGGAAAAATCAAACGAATAATCCTGTGGTGATTTAACTTGACTGCAATAGAGTCTCTTTAACTAGTTCACCAAAGGATTAGATCAACGAACAATCTCTTCAGCTAAACTACCCAAGAGAAATATTTAACTATATCGACGTAGGATGTCTTTAACTAGATTGTCGAACCAATCTCTTCAACTAAACTAACCAAGAGAAATATTTAACTACATCGACGTAGGATGTCTTTTACTAGATTGTCGAACCAATCTCTTCAACTAAACTACCCAAGAGAAATATTTAACTACATCGACGTAGGATGTCTTTAACTAGATTGTCGAACCAATCTCTTCAACTAAACTACCCAAGAGAAATATTTAACTACATCGACGTAGGATGTCTTTAACTAGATTGTCGAACCAATCTCTTCAACTAAACTACCCAAGAGAGATATTTAACTACATCGACGTAGGATGTCTTTAACTAGATTGTCGAACCAATCTCTTCAACTATATCAACACATGTTGTCTTTAAACTTTGGAATAGTACTTTATAATCCAAGGGACTTAACTACGGCGTAGAAGTCCATTAAGGATTTAAGATAGTACCTTTTTGAATATCCTACTACGAATCCCTCATATGAAGGTATGAAAGATTCTACGAGGATTTGGATAGCGAATATCCAGAGTATACGAAAACACAAAATGCATAAAAGGAAAGACAAGATGCATAAACACATAGTCACATAACCACAAAATTGTTTATCTAGATCTTTAATTTGTTAATTTGTTTTGTTGATTGCGTACATGTATTTGAAGCACACTAGGAATCCATTCCGTGGATTTCATTTGGTACTTTAAACATTAGCAAGAATCTAACTATGAAGATAGAAAGTTCTTCCAAAAATTTGATTTCGTTTTCAAGAAAACGCAATATTCGAATTAAGGTACAATATTTTTTAATATACGGAAATACCCTTAGGTACCCTATTAAGAATTTATAGTGGTACTTTGGGTATTCGTACAGAGTTGTAACTTGCGCCTTGTACTTCATTTCCTTGGAAGAAATGGGTACTTTGGATTTCCGTGGAAAACGCAAGAGATAATAAAATGGAAGAAATTACGGGGTAGTCTGTTCTTCAAGGAATACGGTTCCTTGATTGTCGGTATTGTAGAGGATACGTTGTTTATACATGCCATCACATTTGTACATTGCAATGTAAAATAAAAGATTTATTTATAAACAACAACAACTGTTTCATGGACCTTGACTACAAAAGAAAATAATACATAAGGCTTGATTATTTCTAAACACATTGTCTTCTAGTCGGTCCGATGCTCATCCCTGCCCTGGATTCACATTAGCAAGCTTTGGGCAATTTCTTCGGAAATGGCCCATCTCGCCACAGTTGAAGCAAGGACCTGGTGGACAACGAGCTTGAGCAGGATTTACTTGAGGTTGGTTTGGACCACCTTGGTTTGGGGTAAATCGACAAGCATTTGCCAGGTGACCGAGTTGCCCACATGATGCACATAAACGACACTGTAGGTGAGCTAAGTGGTGTGCATTACATTTGTTGCATATCGGTGCAGTATCGGCATAAGGTTTCCTTGCAGGAGGTTGAGTTGGTTGGTTGCGGGTGTTTTGGTTGGGTTGAGCAGCAATCGCACAATTCTGCGAAGCCTTACGCTTCTTAGACTTCTCAGGGGATCCAGTCTGTTCATCCATGGTCTTTGATTCCTCGATTGGCTTCTTGTCACCCTTTCGAAAAAGTTTATGCTTTCTGATCTGAGATTCAGTCAAGGTTGCAGATAGCTCAATGGCCTGCCTAACCGTAGTGGGGTTACTACCAGTAACAATGACCTGAACTGATTCAGGGAGACCATCAATGTATTTTTCGATCGCCTTATCCAAAGGCGTAACCATGGTAGGGCACAACAGGCTCAGCTCCTCAGATCGATCAGTGTATGCTCGATGTTCATCGCTGTCTTGCTTAAGATCGTCGAATTCCCTTTCCAATGCCCTGATCTCGTGACGAGGACAGAATTCCTTCATCATCAGTGCTCGAAGTTCTTCCCAAGTTTGGGCCAGTGCCACTTCGGCACCCCTATCTCTCACCACACCGTTCCACCACGTCAAAGCTCGTTTCTCAAAGACACTAGATGCGAAATCTACCTTTCGCTCATTTGGACATTGAACATGCCTGAAGGTGCTCTCTAGACTCTCGAACCATTGCAGAAGTGCAGTTGCTCCTTGAGACCCAGAAAACTTTGATGGCTTAGCCGAGTTGAACGTCTTGAAGTTGCAGAGGGCATTATTGTTGTTGAGGGCTTGGTTACATTGGGCAACGATGTTCGGGATTACAGCAGTTATTTGCTGTGTAATGACAGCTGCCAGATCTTCAATAGATACCGGATTTTCGCGTCGTGGAGGCATTCTAAAAGGGGAAACAAGAGAGAAAACAAATGAAATGGCATTGGGTAAGAATAGGATGTTACAATTTCCGACCAAAATCATGGGTGATGGTCATTTGTTTGAACCATGAAGCAAACAAACAACACAAAGGCTGAGTCAAAGCAAATAGATCCTCATAATGTATCGCGAAGACATGCTCGCCTATAAGTGGACACTCACCCCAAGAGTTCCCAGGTAAGAGTGACTGGTCCGATTATGTGGATTTGTACGAACACTCTAGCCTTAGACAGAAAACTCAGGGTACAGGCATTCACCCTTCCAGTTTGCACGTGTTCACATTATTTAGGACCAAAACTTTAACGAGGGTTTTGAAAATTTAAAGGGGTTCAAAACCTTATAACAGAGGGTTCAAAACCTAGTAATCAATCACCCTAGAACAGATGATTAGTTTTCAAAGCGGTTTTGAAAATTATGTTCTTGTTGTGGTCGTTGCCTAAGGATAGGTGACGGTATTGTTTTATGACTAAACGCAAGTAAACTCGCGTTAGGGTCCTAAGAAGGTTATAGACTAGGTCAAAGTATTACTAATAACCTAATTCCCTATAACCATTGGCTCTGATACCATCTTTTCTGTCACACCCCGACCACGTGAGACAACGAAACGTGGCGGAAACGTCGGGGAGTGTTGTAACAGAATTAATGTTTCACAACCATGGAAAATTAAAGTTTCGTTTTATTCATCAAACAAGCGAGTTACATTGTCTTTAAACAAGAAATAAAGAGTACATAACAAAAATTAACTAGTTCTTGTCTCGTTTTAAGTCACTAAGGCACAGGTCCGCCTAAGTATGTCTCGATAAGTCCTATGCATCAACTCCTGAAAACACATGTGAAAATAGGTACGTCAGCAAAAAAATGCCTGTGAGATACATAGGTTTTGTGAAAATAGGATTCATGACTTGAAAGTTTAAGAAAATGTTTAGTAAGGTTTAGTCATGAACCTTGTAAATTGTTTTGTTTTGTGAATCGTTTGAAAAACAATAAGTTCAGATGATATGTATAGATAAGAGAATAATGTATGGTTAAATGAATAACCATGTAAAACAAATGAGTTTGTAGAAGATAAGTTGTTTGTAAATCAATGTCTTGTGAAAAGTATGTTATTTGTATAAAATGTTATATGTCTCAAACTGACATGATTCAAATAACGCTACGATATGTAATACCATACAAACACTTATATATAGGAAGTACCAGCGGCGTATCCACCATGCTTGTATCATATTACACACGCCTCGTTACTTAATCACTTACTCAAACCAAACTACCAAAGTAAAATGTTCATGTCTAATGTAAATCATGTAATGTGTATCCAAAATGTAAGCATGTGATGAATAACAAATGTACTAAGTATGCAACAAAAGACATACATAGCATAAAGTGTAATGTATAACAATGTACTAAGTACGCACACAATGGGTATACATAGTATAAAATGTAATGGAAAACAATGTACTAAGTACGCACACAATGGGCATACATATCATGTAATGTAAAGCAATGTACTAAGTACGCACACAATCGGCATACATAGCATGTAATGTAAGGAAATGTACTAAGTACGCACACAATGGGCATATATAGCATGTAATGTAAGGCAATGTACTAAGTACGCACACAATGGGCATACATAGCATAAAATGTAATGAAATCATGTACTATAAATGTACTAATGAACATAGCAGGTATATGATGTGAAAGCATGAAAGTAACAAGTAGGCACATGTGTTCCACCCCAAAACGTTTGGAAAACAGTAAAAGAGGGATCTATGTACTCACTTGAGATTGCTCAGAAGTCCTAAGATAACCACCAAGCAATGCTAGAGATCACGGAATCAAACGGCACCTAATATAGGTACTATGTTAATATACCGGACCTAAAATCGGAAGATCGGATAGAATGAGGGTTTGTAAACCAAATGAGTATGAGAACTCATGTAATATGGTTTAACAAAGCCTACATACTAAATGAAACCTAGCCTAAGTGCTTACGACCCATTACGACCCGTTTAGGTAGCTTATGCTACTTTAACGCGTCCTTCGCGTAAAACGCGTTCGGAATGCCTAACTAGTCCTATGATAAGTAAAATATGCCTTAACATGTCTAATATTGTTACCAAATCAGTTTAGATACCAAAAGTTATGTTACATATGCTTAAAATGAATTTTGGCGTCAAAAGGGCATTTTGGTAATTTACCTAAGGCATATATACTACCTATCATACCACTACTTAAACGAAGCGACCATAAGGTATAACCTCGGAAGGTTATTCCCTATATACTATTGTCACCTAATGTGTTTGGTCGGATCCTAATGATCGACCAAATGGGTCGGGTTCGAAAGTATAAGCGATTGTTTAGATCGCTTACCTTACGACCCTATACAAGCACTAAACTAAAAGTGACGAGCTAAGCATGTTAAAACATGCTTAACTAAGTTTAGAAAACAGGTTTGGTATCAAAACAAACGGTTTTGATACCTAAGAGTAGTTTGGTCACAAAACACGCAAGAATGCGCATTTTGGCCGAAACTACGGCTCGTCACTGAGCCTAGATAACGTGGTAATCAGTAGGTATAGTCACTAGGGACTATAACCATCGTGATTACAATCACGTTGCGAAGTTCAAACAAACTTCACATTGACCATAAACTGGTCAATGCAGAATGTCAAACAAAGTTTGACTTTCGGACTCGAAAAGCAATAAAAGAACGAAGGAACACTTACAAAGGGTCCCCGAATGCTAATCTTGATTCAAGTAGCTCAGGTATGAAACAAAGGTTCCAACTTAGAGCTTCTCAAATCAGATTCTTGTGAGGAATGAGTGAAAATGTGATGGGTATTTATAGATTTCGGTTCACCGTTAGGATCGTTTCTTGGAGAAGAGGGAATGATCTAGCCCGTACACTTGTCGGAATGTTGTGGTAACTGATTTTGGCCACCACAAGATTTTAACATGTGGCACTTGACCTTTGGGGAGTGTTTAAGGGCAGTTAACAGCTAAGAAAAATGATTTTCTGCATCTGACCCTTGCTTACGGACCTCAACATTATCAGTGTTGAGGTCCGTAAGGACCTTGCAGACCTGAATCTTTCAAAAATGGCAGAACAGGCCCCTGTGCGCGTATCGTCGTGTTTTGGCACTTCTAACACCCGTCAAACCCAATTTCAAGCTCCACAATGATGTTAAAGTATAGGGAACTTAAAATGTGCTCAAAAATATCTCGGATGTCGGTCCGTTTGGCCGTACGATTGCGTTGTTCGGTTAATTACGACGGAATGCGCACAAGCGCGAAAAACGATCCAAATTGCGCGATGAATGGATTTTTCTCATGCCAAACACTAAAATAAAATATCAAGCGCGAAAAACGATCCAAATTGCGCGATGAATGGATTTTTCTCATGCCAAACACTAAAATAAAATATTTTAGTGCTTACATAAATTTTTGGATGTCTGGATGTATTCAGAACGTAAGTTATGCGCGAAAATGCAAACTTATGCACTTTTTGACATTTTTAGTCCCTGAATGACCCAAAAGTTTATTTTAGCACACCGAACCCCTCAAAGCCTATTTCTAAGCTATATAAACGATATTTAAGGTGTGTTTAACTTATGGTCATGTTCCAGAATGCTCGTTACAGTTCAAATTGGCATACTTTCGCAGTTTGTCAACTTTAGTCCCTGTAAGCGATTTAACTCGATTTTGCCATACCAAAGCCTTCAAAACTTATTTCTAAGTTATGTAAAGGTTATTTAAGGTATGTTAAGCCTATTTCACTATTCCGGAGTGTTCGTCGCATTAAACTGGTTATATCTACGCATCAGAGCGCGTATAACCCTCCAGAAAGCGATTTAAAGCTTGAAATCGAACAAGAGTTGATATGTGCAAACGATACACATATTTTTACAAATCCCAAGTATGAAATACAATATTTCATTGGTTTGGCATTTGTTTGATGGTTGAAGTGACATAGGTGTCACAAAAATCCTCAATGAATCTGCGATAGTACCCTGCTAAACCCAGATTATGTCGGATCTCGGCTGGCATCTTCGGAGTTTCCCAATTCTTGATGGCTTCGATCTTGGTGGGATCCACGTAAATTCCATCCTCGTTTACCACATGATCGAGGAACTGCACTTCGCGTAACCAAAATTCGCACTTTGAGAACTTAGAATAGAGCTTCTCCTTCTTTAGCAGCTCTAAGATGGCTCTAAGGTGTTGCTCATGATCTTCCTTTGTCCGCGAATTGATCAAAATATCATCGATAAATACAATAAAAAATTTATCGAGATATGGCTTGCAAACCTGATTCATCAAGTCCATAAATACTGCCGGCGCATTTGTCAACCCAAACGGCATTACTAGAAACTCGTAATGTCCATAACAAGTTCTGAAGGCAGTCTTCGGTATACTCTCTTCTTGAATCCGCAGCTGGTGATAACCCGATCGAAGATCGATCTTGGAATAGTAACTCGAACCCTGAAGTTGATCGAATAAATCATCAATCCTCGGCAAGGGATACCGATTCTTGATGGTTAACTTATTCAGCTCTCGGTAGTCAATACACATACGAAAACTACCGTCCTTCTTGACGAACAGTACCGGAGCTCCCCAAGGCGAGAAGCTTGGTCTAATAAATCCCTTATCTAGCAACTCCTGGAGTTGCGCTGACAACTCTTGCATCTCTGAAGGTGCAAGTCGATAAGGTGCCTTGGCTACAGGTGTGGCGCCTGGAACTAAGTCAATATGGAATTCAACTTATCGCTGAGGCGGTAGTCCTGGTAAGTCTTCGGGGAAGACTTCAGGATATTCCCTTACCACAGGGATATCTTCGAGCTTCGGTTCTTCGGCTTCCCTGTCCACGACATGAGCCAAGAAGGCAACACATCCTTTACACGAAAACTTTTGTGCTTTCAAACAACTGATAATCCGTAGAGGTGTATCCTGCTTCTCTCCATGAATCACGATCGTCTCTTCATTCGCCATCGGGATGCCGATTATCTTCTCATGGCAAATAATCTCAGCTCGATTACTCGACAACCAATCCATTTCGACTACTACGTCGAAGCTTCCCAACTCAACTGGTAGAAGATCTATCGCAAACTCCCGCTTTCCAAGCTCTATCACACAGCCTCTAATCACTTCACTAGCTTCTACTAGCTTCCCATTAGCTAGTTCTATCGAGTACGGGATATCTAACTTACTTGCAACTAACCTAAGTATATTCTTAAACTCTAGAGATACGAAGCTAAAGTCGGCACCGGTATCAAATAGCACAGATGCAAAATGTTGATTAATAGGGAACGTACCAGTGACTACGTGCGGATCCTGACAAGCTTCCCTAGCTCCAATGTTGAATACTCTTCCCTGAGCTTGGTTATTCTCTAGGCAATCCTGCTTCAAGTGCCCTACATCACCACAGCCATAACAACCTTAGTCGCGACCATTCTCATTTCCACCTTGATTGTTGTTATTATTCCCTTCGCGGTTTCCATTTCCCGCCTGGCTTCCATTTCTATTCCGGTTTCCATTACCTCCCTGATTATAGTTCCTCCTTGATTCCTATTCCCATAACCGTTTCCACCACAGTTGCCATTACCATTTCCTCTCTGACCACCATTCCCACTACCAGTACCAGCCTAGCACGTTTCCTTGGAATGACCAACCTTTCCACAAGTTTCACATTTTCCAACTCTGCATCGACTAGTATGATGAAACTGACATACATCACATTTGGGTAGGGTGCCCATATACCCTGTTCCTCTGCTCTCAGCATTAGCAGCACCAGTCCTGACCTCGGCTGGCGGGTTAGCATCTCTACGCTTGTTGGCATTGCTGTTTGCACGAGTACCCTTCTTGAAGTTTGAGAACTTCCTTTTGTTTTCACCAGACGATTCCACATGAGTCTCCTTCTTCTTTCCCTCAGAAATCGAAAACTTGCCCAATCTGATCGCTTCTTCAGTCAATGCCACACTCAAGTCGATGGCTATAGTAATTGTTGGGGGCTTGGATGTCGTCACCATGCTTAGAATCTGGGGCGCCAATCCCCAAATGAAACGTTCAATCCTCTTGAACTCTGGTTCTACCAAGTAGGGGACCACGCGAGACAAATCATGGAACCTCTGCACATACTCAGCTATCTTAGGACCTTCCATCTTCAGATTCCAAAATTCAGTATCCAATTTCTGAATTTCTGCCCTCGAACAATACTTCTTACGCATCAGCTCTTTCAACTCATCCCAAGTCATGGCATACGCTGCAGCCTCACCTAGAGTCTGAACCTGAAGGTTCCACCATGACAGAGCTCCATCGAGAAACAATCCAGAAATGTAAGTGACTTGGTGCTCTGGTGCACATTTACTCATCTGCAACACAGAATCTGTCTTCTCAACCCATCTCACAAAAGCTACGGCGCCTCCAGTGCCGTCAAAGTTCAGAGGCTTGCAATCCAGAAACTGCTTGTAAGTACAGCCTGTACAAGTAACATCGTTCACAGAAGGTATTAGCAAAACTCACATGTAATTATCCAAATGTATTGTAATGTGTCTTAGGAGACTTAAACATTACCGTTAGGTGGGTTATTCCCTGAGGTGCCTCCATTGTGTTCAGAGCGTAGGGCCTCATGTTGTGCGATTGCCTGTGAAATTCGTTCGTGTAATTCTGCCTCGGTTCTGGGCAACTGAGTGTTCCTTCGAGGAGGCATCTTCTACGAAGAAGATTGTATAGGTCAGGTCTTATTCGCTAAATAATAAATAGTACGTATATATAAAAGCATTTGTCATAGCAAGCAAACATATAGCATCATAATCATAGCACAAACATGTAAATCAACAACGTATTTAATGAGAACATGACGATTGAGCTTTCATTAATCATCAACCACAAAGTATTGTTACATGCTTTACAAAGTGCATCATATCAAAAGGACCACAGGGTCACACTACCCTTGTCCAACAAGTCTATCAATCTACGAAAGTCATACAATCAAAATGTGGTCTCCAGAAAGGCTTCACAAGCTCGGCTCAATAGCGGTGCTCTCATCAAAAGTAATGTAACCTACATAAAACCAAAAACCACTATGCTGATGGTGGTGGTGGAGGAAAGAAAAGCAAGTTGCGCACATGCGCAAGCTCCTCCTCAAGCTCATATACATGACGCAGCAGATAACTGATCTGTTGCTCGACAGTGAGAAATCGAGCATCAAACTCTGGAAAAGGAGTAAGAGGAGCAGGTGGATGTGAAAATGGAGATGGTGATGAACGAGGGGGAACAAAAGTAGGCTGACAAGGACACGGTAGGGGACGCGGAGTCAGCTCGAGCTCCAAAATCCTGCGACTCATAATCTCATACTGAAGCTAAAGTGATAAAAGTAACTCATCCCGTGTATAGCCAACAAAATGAGAGGGATGGTAGGGATCTGAAATCGGCATAGAATACAGTGGGAACCATCAGAATGGCTCATCAAGTGGTGAAGAAGTAAAAGGAGCAAACGGTGTAGACTGCGGGATCTGGGGAAAAGCTGCTGAAACATAAGGATCATGACTAGGCTGCTGGCCTGAAGTACCTTCCTCTGGACGAGGTGCGGGTATGTCCTAAAGGAAGACACTGTAGGACTCCATAGGGGGGAAAGGAGCAACATCAACGGGTGCAGGTGGAGGAACAACTGGCTCAACAAAAGGAGGGTCAACAGGTGCAGGAACTGGGTCAGGTATGGGGGGTGCAATGTCTGGTAAACCAAAAGGAATAAGGTCATGATCAGGCATGGGCTCAGGATCAGCAGGTGCAACATCAGGCTGATCAGCAGGAACAAAATCTGGCTCAAGACCAGGCTCTGGGTCGTGTGGAGGAGATGGTGCAGCTGAAATCGCAGTATCATCGTCAGAATCATTGGCATAGCACTGTAATCCAACCGCCTGTAAAGCTGAAGACGTCACAGACTCAAAGGAATCTGAGACAGAGTGCAAACTAGTATCATAGGATAACTCAATAACAGGAATCTTGAGAGGTGGAATAGCAACGATATCCTCGTCTATCTCTCCATCACCATGGGCGTCATCAGGAGGACCATCAACAAACAGATCAACGTCATCATCAAACGAATCATCAAAAGGCCAATCCTCAAGAGGGATGACCGCGAGAGGAATGGGAGCGAGGATCGGTGCCACAATATGCTCACCATCGGCATGCCCAATGATAAGATGATCATGGACTGGAATGGGAACAACAAAAGGATCCTCGTCTGGAATACCATCAACAAGGGGTAAGTCATCTCCAAAGTCAGGCAACGCGAACGGCTGAAAGTCATCCTCGTCGTCTGATAGCATATCTGGGTCGCTCTCAGTATCTGATGTAAAGATCTCCGGCTCTGGTGCGATCTCGCCATCGGATACAATAGCCATAGGGTCATCGGTATCGGACCATCCGCTCTCGGATGAAGACATAGTATCTGTAACAGAACCATCATAACATATGCACATATATTAACCACTATCATTTAGTATGCAATCAAAGACAATGTATTATGAGATCATGTATCCTCGTTATTCCTCATGAAACCTTTCTATCCTTCCTAGTCTACCCCAGACTAGACCACAAATGTGACCTTGCAATCCTGTTTCTTGTCTTTCCTTTTGTAAAAAAAAAATGTTTGTTCCATGGATCTGGGCGTTTTGTGTATGCAATGAAAACATGTTGTAAAAATATTTTCGTGAGAGACCTAATGATTGTAGTCTAGACATGAGAAGGAATCCTAGTTCGCTACAATCGAAGCTCTGATACCAAACTGTCACACCCTGACTTTTGCAGAAGCATGATTATGTGTGACTTGCTTAATATCATTGCATTCAACCATAACAAAAACTATATGATAAAACTAAAGATGTTCATCCATTGATTAAGTTTTAAAACATCACAAACATCATTGTCTTAAAATCCGAACACAGACATCAAATTCCAAATTTCAAACCATGCAAATTGTTTAGAGTTCCATAAGGACTCGGCAAAAGACATTAATAAAAACCAGGCTTTGAAAGATGTGTCTTATCCAGGATAAGACACACTATCCAAACCCTTAGACACCGGATGACATCTTTTATTTCCAACATCACTTGAAACTTCCAAACGCCCGCCAGATCCACATTTAATTTCCTGAAATACATGTAGTTTGAAAACATCAACAAAAGTTGAGCGAGTTCATGTGTTTGTATGTGTGCGCGAATAAACCATTGTAATCATTGTATGTTTGTATGTATTTGTAAATCCCGGTATGAAAGCAAACAAGGAAACAGATCAATTAATGGTTTGCAAGGCCATTAACGTGTGTGCAACGGTGTAGGAAGGCTCAAACCTAGCAGATTTTGAACCGGGCCTCCGGCTGTAAGACATAGTCACCTCATGGGCCAAACCCCGGTCCACATGGGTGTGGGCTCGTTACACCCAAATAGATCTATCACTCATGCCCCTTGGTCCACATACGAGGATTAATGGTCTTAAGAGTGCGCCTACCCATTCACATGATCTAACAGTACATTCCTTAGCTAACCATGCCAATTGTAATCGTTTGTAAACATTTTGTAACATGTACTTCACCCCCGAAGTTATAAAACAAAAACAGTTAAAAAAAGGGGGACATGAACTCACAATCTTGCGTTCTTCGTATCCAACTGTAACTCAAAGCTTCTCTGGTGTACACGACTACCTACAACGTACTACGGTTTATTAGACGAGCGGGTCGTGCCTTGACTTAGTATTAATTAGTGTCTTTGAGTTACGTTCCTTTATGTTTTTAATATTATTCCAAGTTATATAATTATTTGTTAAAATAATAAATATTTTAACTTAAATTATATTTACTTCATTTTGGAATATTAGTTAAAATAATATATTTTAACTTGTCACACTTATGTATTTGTACATGAATATTTTCCCAAGGATGGGTGTTTTAGTATTCGTATTCTTATCCTTGTATATTTCTGTCAAGTATCGGTGGCGTATTCCGGTGTGTATTTATATGTACGAGAATACGTATTTCCATTGTGTTTATTAAGTATCCTTATACTTAATTTTTGTATTAACCTTTCCGGAATAATATTTCTAATAAAGATACATCAATATATATTTCCAAAATATATATTTTAAGAAATATTACATAGAAAAATTACTTATAATCTTTCCCTTGGCAAAATATTTATAAATCTCATACAAGTCTCAAAAATAATATATTTTCAAGTCTAACTTAGAAAATACATATAAACTTATTTTTCACCCAAAAATAATGTATTTTATGTTTATTCAAGAAAATATACATTTTCTCCCAAAAATAATACATCTTCTAATAATTCCAAGAAAATATATGTGCTTTCTTTTCCAAAAATAATATATTTTCTCCTTGTCAAAAATATGATATATTTTGTAATAATTGTAAAAATCATATTTTTGTTTCCTTGGTGTCCAAAATACTAATTACCAAATTATACTTATGAATTAATTTTCCGGAATATTTTGTAAGTTATATTCCTTGTTCGGTTTCTCCAAGATTTTGGGTGTAAATTGTATATTTATTTCTTGGAATTTTGGTAATATTTTGGATTGTAATTTCTTGGTATTTTGGTAAGTTATATTATTTCAAGTCCTAAAATAATATAACTAATACACATAATATACAAATAATCACACACATGATGACATCTAAATATATATTTTCCTAAATACATATTTAGTCACTTTTATTTACAAAAACCAACCTCCAATATTTATAATTTTTGTAACAAAAATTATGGCAAACTTTATATGAAAATTCATAGTTTAAAATATACTTGTAAATATTTGTTTAAAAATATTTTTCTAAGTGTTTAATTTCTAGAAAATTTTGCCATAGTTTCCCCTAAAAATGGAGGTTTTCAGGCTTTCAAAGCATATCATTTTCTTTTATAAATCAACACAATTAACAATAAACCAATCAACACTTACCAATTTGCCAAAATCAAGCATTAATCACTACTTCATGAACTTGAAAATTTACAAAAATGTGTAGTAACTTACTAGTGTGTTTAGTAAGCCTAGTTACCCTTTAAAGTGTATTTGTTTAATTAAAAACATCATTTTTAAAGAAATTAGTCCTTTACAACTTGTAAATCATTTTTCTAAAAAATGTTTCTTCATGAGTTTTTCTTGCTACATATGTATTTCTACACTTGTTTAACCACTAAAAATGTGGTTAATTTCTTTAAGAACCAAGATTAAGTAAACTTTGTATTTTTAACTTGATTTCTTGAAAAATCATTCTTGAAATCATAGATTTACAAGACTTTATACTCACTTTGTTCATCACTTTACAAGAAAAACAATTCATACTTTCAAGTTCATGATTCATATGGATGATTACTTTGATCTTAATATAATCATCCTCTCATCTTGCTAGATTATGTCTTTAATCACTATCTAGCAAGATCACATGATGATCTACATCAATAACATGAGCAATCAACAATCAACAAGCACAACAACACATAAACATCATGATTTCTTATGTATTTAGTCTTATGTTCAAGTTTCATGTTCAAGATTTATGGTGTTCTTTATGATTAACAACTTGTATCTTCTTTTAACCACCAAAACAAGATGTAAAATGAAGAGTAGAATGATCTTACTACTAGCTCAAGGTTAGGGATGATCACTAGATGAAAATGGAGTGGATAAAAGCTTGTGTGAGAGGTCCTTTAGCTTCCAAGAGTTCCAAGCTTCCTTATACACCTTCTTACACCCTTGTATATATGTAGAATGGATGAAACTTAAAAGATGATGATGATAGTGTGGGTGTGGTGTTCGGCAGGGACCAAGAGGAAGGAGGAGAAGAAAGTGTGTGTGGTGTTTGTGAGATAATGAGATGGTTATGAGCTTATGGTTATTCTTATAACATGCCATCACCATTTTAACTAATGGTTTATGTGTTTGAAAAGAAGAAACATGATCTATTTTTATAAAAAAATAAAATCCATAGTGGGGCCATGTGTTGGCCGATTATAGGTGGGGGGGTCTTAGGCTAGGTGATAACCAATAGTTAGTTTAGTTGGTTAAAAATCAAGTATCTAGTTAGGTTAGTTAGTTACTAGATATTATATAGTGTGTTATGTTGTTCGGGGACCATAACTAGCTTGGTAATGTTAAAACAATGCTTCTAGTGAAAATTTGGTGTTTCGGGTAATGTCCGGTTGTTCGGTTGGTTACCGGTTCATTAAGGTGCTAAACTATGCAGTTTAGTGTGCTTTATGTTACCTTTTGTGACAGTTTTGATTCCCGACACTTAGGAAAGCATTCAGGACCATTTAACCATATTTCTGCATGATATTAGAGCGTTTAAATGCTGAATTTTGCTGATTTCTGCAGAATTCTGCAGTTTATGTGAGTTTCAGGCACTTAAACTATCTCTAGGAAGGCAGTTTTGTGATCCTTACTTTCCTACACACTATACTAGTGTAATACTTGGTTTCTGGCTCATTCTGTGTCTCAATACAATGTCTGTCTATGTACTGGACTCCGTCAGCACATTTCTGATTTATCTGATAACTGTGCTAACTGTGTTTCGTGCATCATTTGAATCAACAAAGTTTGCATGCAATAATGATATGTCAATTGCAATATGTAATGCATATGTATGCATAATAGCAATAACCAGAAAGCAATTTAAGTCATTAATTGAAATTCAGCACAGTCATCAAGCACTAATCATTGTTTAATAATTGTACGGATACCTAGAATTTTGACAGTTGTCACACACCTTGGTCAGGAGAAATGGAGAAGAAGAGGTAATCACAAATGGTGATTTAGCAGATAGGCTCCATCCAATAGACCTAACCATGCTGAAAACGTTCTTTGATCAACAAAAAAGAAACACAAGGTTTATTAGAAGAGCTCTGCACAGCCTCTCAAAAGATAGAGAAAAGCTATTCACACGAATAGCCTTGACTGATTTTGATCTCTGCATCAACTATAATCAGGTCACCAACAGAAAAGTGCACATGTTGTCACGACCCCCGACCCACCCTGGACGAAATCGGGAGCCGCGAACAGCCCAATGGTACCGGTGATTATTTTTGAAAATATTGCAGCGGAAATTTCATCAGGACCGTGAGTTAGGAAAAATATCAGAGTTTAGAAAACACCGGATTTTATTTATTAAATAGATGGGATAAACCCATGTTTTACAATAGTAGTTTTAATTAGGGATAAACCCAATTACATGAAATAATATTTATTAATTTTATTTAATTAAAATAAAATAAGCCATTCTTTAAGCCTTTCAGTGTCGTATCCATCTCTTAATCCAATCTACTGTAATTACCTGAAACACGTGTTAAAAAGGTTTTGTTAGCGGGAAATACTGAGTGAATCATTCTATTTAATAAAATGACGTGTTTGTTATAATTTACAGTATTAAGGGAGATTACAATGTTTCTGATATCAAACAACTACCCACAGTATTTGTCACTCGACTCGTTTCGGTGACTGTGGTCATATCACCATTGGCTGCCCCAATGATGACGTATATCACTGTTAGGGCTTATTTGCCTAACCTGTGTTAGGGCTTATTAGCCTAACCCTGTGATAATTCACTGTTAGGGCTTATTTGCCTAACCTGTGTTAGGGCTTATTAGCCTAACCCCGTGAGAAATTAATACTGTGCACAATACCCCACATACCGGCTGTAAATTGGTGATTACAAAGACTTAATCCCTGTAATTATAACCTTGAAAATAAACATGATTTTGAAAGTAATTTGATAAAAAGAGAATGACTCACATTATAAGCATGCAGATTCATACGGCAAAGTTTAATCTACAGATAAGTCTTGATATATTGCAGATTTATACAGGCAGAGCTTAGCCTATTGATTTAGCCTTGTAACCTAGTGCACACGAACTAGGTAGGTAACTAATACAGCTTTTACGATAACTCACGAAATTAAAACCCTCACAACGAATGACAAAGTGCAATCACTTAAACATCCATCGGATTCACAACAAATGACAGAGTATTCCCCGAGTTCGGGTGGTACTCAAACATCCTGTCGGAATCACGACTAATGACAAAGGATAGCGCTTAAACATCCATCGGATAATTTCCATCGATCGGACATTGAATCGTAGCAGCGATCGAGTTAATACCCTGTATCGTAGCAGCACCCCGCTATACTAATTAGTGATTTTGAGACTGTTTCTACTATAACTCGGAGTGTATAACGAATTTCTTCGTCGAACGAATGCAAGAAATCAAGTGCCAATGCCTGCTATTTATACACAAAAATTGACAGGCTTACGGACCGTAAGCCTTATCCCTTACGGTCCGTAAGGGACACCTTTTCACTATAGACTTGCCACGTGTATGTGTAGGCTTGCTGAGTCGACGATTCTTGAAATTTCGATTTTTACAGCGTTTAATTTGGATAATCGTAACTAGGGTTTTACCCCCCCCCCCCCCTGAGTTTTAGGGGCCCTGATCCTGATTCTGATTGTTCTGAAAATTTTAGGGTTTGTGTAGAATCACTTGGGTGTCTTAATTAGGGTTTCCTATTGGATAAAATAATAAAATAAATAGGACTTTTAATGAGGGTTGTTACATTCTTCCCACCTTAATAAAAATCTCGTCCTCGAGATTTGGGTTACGATATTTCTTTTAGACTTATGTTATATTTTAGTCAATAAAAACAATATTAAGATAGATGTCACAGAATCAAAATATCTAATTTTGTGAATACGAGTTGTACAATAAGTAGGATTCAATGATTTAACTGAATTAGTCCAAGAAATTGATGACAAACGAATGAGATAAAATGATATAATTTCCAAAGAGACTAGGTTCAAGCCAAAAGATATATGATCAATAGATATTTAAAATAAATGTGAAGGACTTTTAGAATCAATAAAATTCTTTGTCAAAAGAAAGCTTACTTTGATTGGTAACTAAGGAAGACTTAGAATTGATAGGTTCCAAATGAAATAAAGGCATGAAAAATGATTTGTCAAATATTAAATTATGATATGAGAAAATCAATGTGCTGAGATGAGTGAATTGCAAAGATACACCAAAAGACAATAGAGTTAGTGTATCATTGTTTAGAGTTCCAATTTGTTTTAATTGTGAAACAATGTGATAGTACACTGTTAGTGACCATATTTTTCATACTATGTCCTAGAGATCGAAATATAATAAGAACAAGTTGTTTTGGCATGACCAATTTATATTATATTTGTAAAGCAAATGTAATATATATTATTTGTGTACTTGTCCGAACCGTATCTAATATATCAAATATAAATACTATGTAATATATATTATTTATTACGCGTTTTTATTATATGTAAATGGTCACCACTTTTAAATAAATGTTATTTTAGTATTTTACTATACTATGTATAATAACTTATATTTACTATGTAATATATATTACAAAACATCGCAATGAAGTTATTACATTATAAAATATTTTAGTATTATTATTTTATAAAAGAAATCACTTTTATTTATAATGTGAAATAAAGGTGTAAAAATATTTATTGTACAAAAGTATTTGTAAAATATTTTGTAAATATATAACACTTAATGGGTTAATTCTATTTGATTACTTATTTTCATTTTGAAAGCATATAACGTTGTGAATGTATTTACAAATATTGTAAATAAGTGAAAACGGAGACTATTCTTATAGATTACAATGTTTCCCTAACCAAACGTAGTTGATGACTACCATATTATTCTTATATGGTCATTTTCTTGCCAAAGCGTTACTGTACATAGTTACCACAAAACATGTGATAGACTATTATTTATATAGTTTTATTTGTCCCTCTAATTCTTATATTATTTTATGAAAATATGTCTTCTCCTTACAGTACAAAGTATATATATTTTCATATATAATTAAAATTTACTAAATAAGTATGATGACTTAATTTATATATATTAACTAGTCATTATCATGGTTGAATATTGGTTAGTGCTGCCTTGTTTAAGCATAGGTGGCCAGTCCATGCCTAACTAAGGCTAGGCTATCCAATACATGCCCCTTATAATAACCCTAGTATTTTAAAATAATACTAACACTATTACTATTAATATTTTAATAATAAAATTAATATTAGTAATAAATAACTAAACATACACTTAAATAAGAGTATAATTCAAACAAATTTTTTTATACATATATATATAAATATAATTTCTTCACCTCAATGGTTTAATAAGAATATAGTAATACTATTTTGTAAATTAGGTAATCACTTATATAAGTTTCCATACATATATAAATAAATTTTATATAATGTTTTTCGATTGAAGATTGTTAAAGCAATAATTATCATGAAAGGCTCGATTGATGTTGTAAGAATCATTAAGAGATACACTGAAATATGACAAGAATTTGTGTATCATTATCTTAGCACACGATTTGTGTTAAGATGGTTTTTATCAATAAAGCAATTTAATATATAATTAAATAAATAATTAAATCCGTATATGATATATATAAACGAGATTAGTGCAAGCTTTAAATTTTGTGAAAATGTCAGTACAAGGTGATCGTGATCAAAGAAATGATTTAATGAAGTCGAAGATTTAAACAAGCCTATTATGGCTCCAAACAAATGAAGTGCTTGTTGGGACTATTTTGAATATGATAGCTTCCATCCATCATATGGGATCTTGAAATGAATATGTAATGTGAGCAAGTCAAATAATTTGAACTTGATTTAAACAAAACAAGTTTTAATAAGAAAGTTCGGACATGGTCACTATAGAAACTATGTATGCCAAAGAAATTTATTGACTCGATATCAAGGAGTTATTGTTTTGCAATAATGCGGTTCACAGTACAAAAAGCAGAATGATATTTGAGTTTAATAAAATAAAAAATCAGAACGAAGCCCTCCAGTGGTCTTTATAAATCAAATGAACCAAATGCATAACAAACAATGCATGTGTAATATGTGGATTTACCAAGAAATGAAACAGATCAAGATTTGCTACTATGAAAGAAATTCTCATGGTATGATGATCATTAGGGGAAATAGAAACACGAAAGTCAACTCTTTATAGAAGTCAGAATTTCAATGAAAGAAATATAAAAACTTTTATCTGGAATTTCGTGTGATAATTGTTATTAAGTGACAGTACCAGGGAATATGAATAAAATGAAATAGAGAATTTGCAAAGGTATGTAACTCCTTTTGCTGTGATAATAATTATGACTTTGATCGGACTGTGCACCGATGGTTGTGAAATATTGTTCCAACGTACCTTAGCGATATTCATGTCGTTTATAGGATCACTTGGCAAAGTGCTTCTTTTTTATTAATAGTTCCTCTACTGACGGAATTAGCATTGGTGTCATCGTGCCCAATTTATATTTTCCAAAGGTCTTGCCTTGAAAGTTGTGTGTGATATACTTCAACTTCTGTGGACTTATAATTAAATTTTCATGTGTTTTCTTGTATATTATCACAACTTTACATGCTTCTTACTTGCGTTAATAGTTTATGGTAACGCGTTAGAAATTCTTTTGATGGCGTTTTAACTTAAAGGGTTTCCATTGTTTATTTTATAACACGAGCTACAAGATAGATGCTCAAACGAAATAATGTTTGATATTGGAAGAGAGATTCCTAATAAAGAAATCTAGACACATATGCTTGTGCTTTATTCCTAATTGACTTTTTGGAATTTCTTATAGATATACATATCTATATAATCACATATTTCACATGCTGTAATATACCTACTCTTCATAAGGTCAATGTATTTAACAGATTCATATTTCCAAAAAAAATAAGTCAGATATCCGATCATGATACTATTTAGGGAAATTTTGTCACTTGTTTGACATATTATATACCTTCTTACCCGGTTCTCGCCGGAGAGGTAACTTCAGTATATCCGGACAAACTGGAGAGTTTGCTACACCATACCCAGTCTTGCCGGAGAAAAAATTATATTTCCCGTAAATAGTATTTTTAAAAGTGCCTCTTTTATTAAGGCTTTCATCCAGTATTAGGGAAATTTGTATTCCTGTAACATATATTATTCTAGACCAAGTAATATCAATAAGCAATAATTACTATTAATTCTTGCTTATTTATCATATCTTGCAATATTCTAATTACCATTCTTATGATATACCAGAACCCATCATACTTTATTTACACAAGTACTTAGCTTATCTCGAAGCTTATACTAAGGCATCATGTGTGCTACCAGTTTAATAGCAATCTCCTAACTCTTTTATATAAACTTAGGTATTATTATCACAACACCTATAGGCTTAAATCAGTGGCTCTGATACCACCTTCTGTCACGACCCCCGACCCACCCTGGACGGAATCGGGAGCCGCGAACAGCCCAGTGGTACCGGTGATTATTTTTGAAAATATTGCAGTGGAAATTTCATCAGGACCGTGAGTTAGGAAAATATCAGAGTTTAGAAAACACCGGATTTTATTTATTAAATAGATGGGATAAACCCATGTTTTACAATGGTAGCTTTAATTAGGGATAAACCCAATTACATGAAATAATATTTATTAATTTTATTTAATTAAAATAAAATAAGCCATTTCTTTAAGCCTTTCAGTGTCGTATCCATCTCTTAATCCAATCTACTGTAATTACCTGAAACACGTGTTAAAAAGGTTTTGTCAGCGGGAAATACTGAGTGAATCATTCTATTTAATAAAATAACCTGTTTGTTATAATTTACAGTATTAAGGGAGATTACAATGTTTCTGATATCAAACAACTACCCACAGTATTTGTCACTCGACTCGTTTCGGTGACTGTGGTCATATCACCATTGGCTGCCCCAATGATGACGTATATCACTGTTAGGGCTTATTTGCCTAACCTGTGTTAGGGCTTATTAGCCTAACCCTGTGATAATTCACTGTTAGGGCTTATTTGCCTAACCTGTGTTAGGGCTTATTAGCCTAACCCCGTGAGAAATTAATATTGTGCACAATACCCCACATACCGGCTGTAAATTGGTGATTACAAAGACTTAATCCCTGTAATTATAACCTTGAAAATAAACATGATTTTGAAAGTAATTTGATAAAAAGAGAATGACTCACATTATAAGCATGCAGATTCATACGGCAAAGTTTAATCTACAGATAAGTCTTGATATATTGCATATTTATACAGGCAGAGCTTAGCCTATTGATTTAGCCTTGTAACCTAGTGCACACGAACTAGGTAGGTAACTAATACAGCTTTTACGATAACTCACGAGATTAAAACCCTCACAACGAATGACAAAGTGCAATCACTTAAACATCCATCGGATTCACAACAAATGACAGAGTATTCCCCGAGTTCGGGTGGTACTCAAACATCCTGTCGGAATCACGACTAATGACAAAGGATAGCGCTTAAACATCCATCGGATAGTTTCCATCGATCGGACATTGAATTGTAGCAGCGATCGAGTTAATACCCTGTATCGTAGCAGCACCCCGCTATACTAATTAGTGATTTTGAGACTGTTTCTACTATAACTCGGAGTGTATAACGAATTTCTTCGTCGAACGAACGCCAGAAATCAAGTGCCAATGCCTGCTATTTATACACAAAAATTGACAGGCTTACGGACCGTAAGCCTTATCCCTTACGGTCCGTAAGGGACACCTTTTCACTATAGACTTGCCACGTGTGTGTGTAGGCTTGTTGAGTCGACGATTCTTGAAATTTCGATTTTTACAGCGTTTAATTTGGATAATCGTAACTAGGGTTTTACCCCCCCCCCCCTGAGTTTTAAGGGCCCTGATCCTGATTCTGATTGTTCTGAAAATTTTAGGGTTTGTGTAGAATCACTTGGGTGTCTTAATTAGGGTTTCCTATTGGATAAAATAATAAAATAAATAGGACTTTTAATGAGGGTTGTTACACATGTCCTCTCCTGACACATCAATCCCAACAGAACTACAAGGAGAAGCCAGAACAAGAGTTATCTTTGAAGAACCAGTACTTTCGGTTGTTTTCAAAGATAATGAAGAAAAGAAGGCTCTCTTCAGGGTTGATGAAATATGAAGGTACTCCAACCAGATACTCAGATACATAAAAGACTGCATGAATAAGAAATAGGAGCAGCTCAAAGCAAAGGGACGTGATAAGGAGGTGCTGAGAGCTAAGATTGAAGAAATCATCAATGAATGGATTTAAGCAAGAATCTGGTACAAAGAAATGTTCAAGGAATGCAACAAGATGATTGACTTCAAGAAAAGATTGAAATATGGTGATATATGCAGAATTAACCAATGATTGGCAAACAATTTGTTTCTGTTATTTCCTTTATTTGAACAATGTTTCTGTCAATTTTTTATTTTCTATGGTTTGAATTTCTTTTATGTTCTTTGTTATGAGTAGTTATTTTTCTTACAATACTTAGGGGGAAATTGTTAGGAAATTATTTGTAAGTATTGAAGAAAATATGATCAGTCTGATCATATGCTAAAGATAAAGTCAAAAAGATCAACATAAGGAAGATACAAGATAATAGGAAGTGAAGAAGGAAAGACACATCTTCAACAAATATCAGAATCTGATCGGAATTAAGGAAGACGATTAGAATAAACCAATCTGATAAGTTTGATGATAAATCTGGTGTTTATCATCAGAATCTGGTAGCTTCTGATCATCAGAAATTCTAATGAGCTAACATGTCTAAAATGTAAGGCTCTGCCACATTGAAGTAGCAAGTTGACCTTGATAGATTCAATGAATATGCCAAAAAGATACTTTATACAGAGCAAGTGTATGAATAAACAAATGTTTATTCATGACAAAGACTTTCTATAAATAGAGAAGTCACCACCGAAAGAAAATGAGTTAAGCCAAACATTCATTACATACAACAAAAACTCCATTACCCTTCATTACAGAATTCTTAAAGTATTCGTTTGTACTAGCCAATAAACATACAATCACCTTGTAAACATTGTTTTTCAAAGTGATATAAACTTGAAAATTCTGTAGTTGTGTTTCTTGAAAGTTTGATTTCCATTTCCGCACATTATTTTCATACTTGCTGATATCAATTGCCAAATTTAGTTAAAGAGTATTATTATCTTGGATCAACAGAAATTGTTGTTCCCCCAGAAGGATTGGATATCAATCCTAGAGACGTCACACAATTGCGTTTCTTGAAAACCCAGAAAACTGATTTTATGATCCAATTTAATCTTTCGAATCCAACTCTGTTTATTCGGACCGCCCATACCCCTGATATTTATGCTTAAAAAATTAATTTGGAAACGAAAAACAAACCTCTCCTGGAACCAACTTTCGAACTTGGCTATCAAAATTTTGCAGGTCCACGCCTACCTTTTCGCCTACAGTTTTAGTGATTGAGACTTCAATCTCCTTTGTGACCTTGTTCCATTGATTCCTGTCTCGTCATCGAGTTAGAGTTTTCCCCAGCGGTCTTTAATGGCAACCGGTAATTCCACACCTCCCCGTCATTTGATGTCTGATTCAAAGGTGAGTTTTGATGACCTGGCCTAATTAGTTCTGAAAAGCAATTAAGTTTTCTACTTGTATAAAGATGAAATTGATTACCCTAGTACATGAGTGTGTTTATAATGTTGATGTTTCGCCATATTAGTGGAAATAACTTGACATAATTTTGGTTTGATTTACTAATATTCATAAGAACTCATATGTGGTGTATACAGTTTTGTATTAGTCGCCCTGTAATCAGGATCAGTGAAAGTAACCTTCTTAGCACATTTTTATCTGTTTGTTAACTTGTATATATTAGTGTGTACAGAGAGCCAATGAATCACGCATGTCTCACAGAAAATATGCACATAACCGTTGCAAAATTTTTGCTAGGATTCATGAGGAGATGGTAATATGGTTTTATTTTGCTCGTGATTTGTGTCTTTTTTTTTTTTGTTCAATATGCTATTTTTTTTTTTTTTTGTTGTTGATGTTTAGATTATTATGAATATAGAAAAATTATGACCCAAACCAAGAATTACCTACTATAACCCAGTTGCTTGAACATGCATGTAAAAGGACATAAAGAAGTGCATATATTGATATGATGAGAGTTCAAGGAAATTTGTAAGTTCTTTCTACATTTAAGCTTTTGTTAAGTATTCATGTTCTATGTTAACCTTATGTAAATATCCATGTTTCATGGGTGCTAGTATGCAAAGAATTGTTATGGTATTGATGAAAGTTCCAATCACCCACTCACCCATAGTCTAGAATCGAGTTTCTTTTGTCTAAGCTTTTATATATTCACCCATAGGATGATTTCGGGTATATAAAACTAGATTAGAACCCCGTGTATTACACGGGTTAAATATATGTAATTTTATATATACTAAATAATAAAACAATATATCTTTAAAAATATCGTTTATTACATGGGTTGTATAAATGTAGTTTTATAAAATAATAAAAAAAAATATTTTTAGAAGCCTCGTTTTTTACATGAGTTTATATTTTCAGAAACCTCATTTACTACATAGGTTGAATAAATATAATTTTATAAAATAATAAAAAAGTTATATTTTTAAGAACCTCGTGTATTATACGGGTTGAATAAATATAATTTTATATACAAAATAATAAAAAATTATATTTTTAAAAAACCTTATTTATTGTACTGGTTGAATAAAAGTGATTTTGTATACTAAATAATAATAATATTATATCTTTAAAAAACCTAGTTATTGTACGGGTTGAATAAATCTAATTTTATATACCAAATAATAATTAAAATATATCTTTAAAACTCCGTGTATTACACGAGTTGAATAAATGTAATTTTGTATAGTAAATAATAAAAAATATATATATCTTTAATAAAATCACGTGTATTACATTGGTTGAATGAATCTAATTTTATATACCCAATAATAAAAAAAAATGTCTTACAATTTGATTTATGAATTATGTAATAAAATCTATATGCTAATAAAAATAAATAATATCAAATAATATATTTGATATTCAATTGATATTAACGATGAGGAGACATGTTTTTCAAATATTGTTTTGTATTAGTTATACCTAGAATTTATCCATTATGAAAATAAGGATTTTTTTAAACTCAAATAGAGATAAATGTTCTATATATTAGTTATCTTTAGTTTAAATATAATATACTAATAAAAACAAATAATATCAAACAATATATTTGATATTCAATTGATAATAACGATGAGGGGACATGTGATTAAATATTATTAATAATAATTTGTATTAATTTAGATTAAATATTATTATTTTTAGTATTATTAATAATTTTAATCAATTAAATGAGAGAATGACAAGTGTCCCAAAACAGGTTTCTTTTATTATATAGTATAGATTGTTTTGGCAATATATTCTTACTATTTTTTTGGACAATATTGTAGGAACAAATGAAGAACTACAAGCCTATACAGGATGGCAACACTATGGCAAATTCTTTTCTAGTTGTAACGAAAAAAGAGAACTATGGATTTTGACGACTAGATGGTAGAGGCGTCACAAATACACTAATAGAAAAAGTATATGGTGCTTGCACATCATACATGATTTCGGAGGGGCTGATGCAATCATTTTAGCAAACATTGAAGTTCAGAAAAACCACTTGCTGGAAATGCACAAAGAGATTGAAAAGGATCAGGAAAGACAAAAGTCGAGCTCGAAGTCATGCAAAAAAAGATATCGACAGCCAGCGACAAAACTTTGAAGCAATGATACGGAAAGTCATGAAAAAACTAGTTGGATATGGAGATGAGTAAAATGTTTTCATTTCTCTTTATTATTGTATTTGACACTTTGTGTTGATTATATTGTTATTTGAGTTTGGAAAAGCATGTTAAAGTACATGTTGTGACTATTAATGATATCTACACTATTATTGTTATGGTGCAATTACTATCGAATGCATATTAATAATAGCAATTGAATGTATGCTACAAAATTGTATTTTTTTAGTGTAAAAAGGTTATATTTGATATAACTAAAATTCATAAAAAGGTTGCATTTTTCTATTAAAAAGTTAATAAAGGTTGCATTATGTCTATAAAAAGGTTGCACTTTTGTAAATAAGGTATAATAAAAGTTGCATTTGAGTTTAAAAAAAGTTGCCTTTCAAAGTAAAAAAACTTACATTATATTATAATATAAAAAGGTTGCATCTAGATAGTAAATGCAACAGTTTCAAAAAGGTTGTATTATCCCTTAAAAAGGTTGTATTTAGATAGTAAATGCAACACTTTTTTGTGTATTAGCCCTTAAAAAGATTGCATTAGATCTAATGCAACTGCTTCTAATGTAGTCTCCGATAAAACGTTGCATTAGGCCTAATGCAACATTTTACTAGGGTGGCACTAGCATCATTTTCTTATAGTGTCAAAATCACGTAGTCACGTACTAAGTATTCAAAATCACGTAATAAGTATTCAAAATTCTGTAAAAAAATTTAAGAAAATTATAGCAATTGGATGCTCGAATTAAAGAGAATGAAATGCTCGTTAATATTATGTATTTTTTAAAATATTAATGTATGAAAAATTTATAACCGTTTGATAATTAAGAGGGAAGGAGTTCAAGTGAGAAAAGAACAAAATACATTTTCTCTATTTGTTTTTTCAATTGTTTAAAACTCATATTTTCCAAAATACTATCGTCTAATTTTGAGTCACTGATGTTGGAAGATCAATGAATGAGTTTCTCCTCTACACTTCGTACACTTCAAATGTCTTGTACAGGAACTCTTCTCCACATAATAATTATCTTATCAGCACAAAAAGAAAAACAAAACAAAACAAAAAGTGTTGTCCAGTAAACCTTACCTAACCCGTACAATATTAGATAGTATTAGATTAGGGTAGTATAAGCTCATTAGGTTGTTAGGGTGTTATGATGTTTATATATTGTAACAAAATCCTTGAATAATAAGTAATTCAGACTTTCACTAACATGGTATCAAAGACTTAGGATTCTGTTTACCTTTCACTTTTGTTTCATTTATTGCCGTCGACTTCGGCTGCTCATTGAACCATTGTTCCTTCTTATGGCCACCGACTTTGGTCCGCCGCTCATTGGACTTCAATCCACCGCCTTGCCGCTTGCAGGACTACGATCCACCGGTGCGCTGCTAGTTTGTTAGATTTTTACTCTGACGCCGCTGCACAGCTGCATTGAACGCCTCTCGCAGGATTATGAGATCTGTTATTGAAGACTATGGATGGGCAAAATACGAATTTGTTGGCAAGTTTATTCCATAACCAAGCATTGGTTATTATGTTTTGACTTTGTTTACTGCCACATGCATCCAACGAGAACAAAAAAGAGATTGATTGTTTGTGGTTATCGTGTTTTAAGTGTTACGCAACATATTGAACCATCCACACGCAACAAGGAACTGATCGTGATTGTATGATCGTCTCACTTGCCATTTCTATAATCAGGTTCATGTGCTGCCATTTTTCTTAAACGCAGCTACCGATGAAGACCCGTCGTCCTTCGTCAAGCCGCTCCTTGCCGCCGCCGCCTCCATCTTTTGTTTTTATTTATTGCGGCAGACTTCGGTTTCGGTCCGCCACTTATTGAACCATGGTTCCTTCTTATGGCTGCCGACTTTGGTCCGCCGCCACGCTACTAGTTTGTTAGATTTCTACTCCGCCGCTGCACAGCCGCATTGAACGCCTCTTGCAAGATTACGGGATCTGTCATTAAAGACCATGGATGGGCAAAATACGGATTTGCTGTGATGTCTACATATTGTAATCGAATCCTTCAATGAGAAATAATTCAATCTTTCACCATTTAACAGTACTGTTTTGACAACTTACATAACTCCTGGTATTAACCGTATTGCCACCTATTATTAATCAACCCTTAGCATTGCAAAACCGTGCAGTTGATCCATCTGCCTTGTTTTTATATCGGTCATACCATGAAGATAGATTCAACATTCCACATATATTCTCAAATCTCCAACAATTTATAGCAAATCTAACAAAAAGGACCTAGGAGAGAGTATTTGAAAGTGGTAATGATCAAATCTAGCTTCAGCCAGCGAAGGAAAAGAGCCAAGCTCATTTACAAGAAAATGCTGGTGTAGAGTGATATTATATAGTTCATTGCAACAATGCTCAAATATTGTATGGATTCTTGAAGCAGTCATTCAACTTCATTCTGCTTTCAATAGTTTAGTCATTCCTGCATTCCATTATTTAAACTACAAATTAGAGATACGATTTAACCAAAAGATGGAAGTGGTCAATGGATAAACAGTTGTCAAAACAGGCACTTTTTAGAGCCAAAATGGATCAGGTCAAAGCAAGGTTTACCAGAAAGTGTCATTGTTCAAAAGTTAACAATTGTAAGGGATAATATATATATATATATATATAGAAAAAGTATATCGTACATTACGGCTTAATGTACCTCACGTACGACAACGTGCGTGATTTGTTCTATAACATGCGTGATTAATGTTTTCAATATGCGTGATTATTATTGTGTTTCAACATGCGTGATTTTGGATTTTTTGAGTTATAACGTGCGTGATTTTAAAATGAACGTGCGTAATTACCTGTCATACGTGATGTACGTTAAGCCGTAATGTACGTTAACCTTCCTGTCTATATATATAGGGTAAGGTTCATGCGAGAACCACCTTTATTGCGAGAACCGCGATAACCAATGTGAACACAACCTAAAATAGCTAAAAAAAACCTAAAAAGACCTAACCCCCCCCCCCCCCCCCCCCCCCACAAGCTAAAATGCTAAAAACTAAACCCTCAAAAAACCTAAAAAAATCAAAAAAACACACAAAAAAAAATTATATTTTTTCCATTAAAATCGCTACTTTTAGTAGCAAAAAAAAAAAATTAAAAAAAAATTTTAAAAAGATCGATTTTTTTATAAAAAATGTTTAAAAAAAAAAAAAAAAATTGTGTGTTTTTTAGCTATTTTTAGGCATTTTTGGTTGTGTTCACATTGGTTCTCGCAATAAGGGGTGGTTCCTAACGGATCCTTGTCCTATATATATATATATATATTTTAGCTATTTTTAGGCATTTTTGGTTGTGTTCACATTGGTTCTCGCAATAAGGGGTGGTTCCTAACGGATCCTTGTCCTATATATATATATATATTATATATATATATATATATATAGGACAAGGATCCGTTAGGAACCACCCCTTATTGCGAGAACCAATGTGAACACAACCAAAAATGCCTAAAAATAGCTAAAAAAACACACATTTTTATTTTTTTTATTTTTTATGTTAAAATCGCTACTTTTAGTAGCAAAAAAAAAAAGTAGCGATTTTAACATAAAAAATATTAAAAAAAAAATTTAGATTTTTTGGGGGTTTAGTTTTTAGCATTTTAGCTTTTGGGGGGGGGGGGGGGGGTTAGGTTTTTTTAGCTATTTTAGGTTGTGTTCACATTGGTTCTCGTGGTTCTCGCAATAAAGGTGGTTCTCGCATGAACCTTACCCTATATATATATCTGGAGGCCACCCAAGCATATAGCCGACCCATATAATGAAAACTACTATAGCCACCGAAATACGTATCCTATTTCCTTCATACCAAATTCGACCAAAAACATGTTACGATACCATAAAATGACAATAACACCCCAAGATTTTTTACTTTTAATCACTGTATTTTTGACATATCTGTACAAGGATATTTTTCTCTTTTCAGAATATTTAAAAGCATTGTCGGCATCAGCCATGGTTTTGGCCCAACTTTGGTGTATAACGAAACCAGATTACATACTTTTTGACTTGTTAAGTAGTTTTAATACACAGACGGTCTTAATGGAAAGAGTTAAATACCATGGTTGCATCCACAGCCTTTCCTCTCTTTTATGCCTAAATTTAAGTATCTAGGGTCGTTTGTACAAAGAGATGGTGGCATAGATAGTGATGTAACCCATCGCATACAGGCTGGCTGGTGTAGATGGAGGGCAGCCAGAGGGGTATTATGCGATAGGAGGTTCCCAACTAAACTAAAGGGGAAATTTTACAGGGTAGCAATTAGGCCTGCTATGCTATATGGAACAGACTGTTGGGCTATTAAGAAGACACAAGCGCGCAAAATGGAGGTGGCAGAGATGAGGATGCTGAGGTGGATGTGTGGAAACACGAGGTTAGATCGAATAAGAAATGTAGTTTTTAGGGAAAGATTAGGAGTGGCTAGTATATCGGATAAGATTAAGGAGGGGAGATTGAGATGGTTTGGGCATGTGAAGCGGAGGGAAACGACGGCACCAGTTAGAGTAGTGGAAAATCACACTGTGGAGGGGAAGAGAGGAAGAGGTAGACCCAAACTGACCTGGGATGAGCAAATTAGGCATGATTTAGAGTTGCACCTTTCTGAGGACATGGCCCAAGATAGGACTTCGTGGAGACGTAGAATTAGGGTTAAAGACTTCTAGAAGATTTTGCAGTAGGGTCTTAGGTATATTTAGGGACGTAGATCTTTCTTATCTTTTAAGTGACTTTACAGGTGATTGCCTTCTTGTGTTTATACCCATATGATTTTGTATGCTATCATACATGTTTTACACTATAGTGTCACTCTCTGATCACTTTCTTGGTATGTTGGTATGTTGTGTGTTGGTATACTCTCTGACTTCTTATTTATATATTTTTTGACTTGGTGCGTTGGTATGTTGATGATTTTAGAGCCGGGGGTCTCTCTGGAAGCAGCCTCTCTATCCTTAGGGATGGAGGCAAGGTCTGTCTACATCCCACCCTCCCCAGACCCTATAAGTAGCTTTGCTATTTGTGGGATATACTGGGTATGGTTGTTGTTGTTGTTGTTGTAACTATTTTCCATAATAATCTTATCTTTCAAAGAAAACAATATAGGAAGTTTTGTACACTAAAAATACAAATTGAGCGCCCTTTTGAATAGAACATGGCCTGAATGGACCCATTTGTAAGTAAATGAGTTGAAATATCTCCCCTACTATAGTGCTGGGAAAAATTCTTATAAAGCAGAGATATATAAACCAAACCAGAAAACGAAACTATTTTTATGAACATGATGGATTATTTAACTTCAACCTTGAATCTCTTTGAGCGGATGTTGTTTTCAGAAAAATAGGGTGCATGAGACTGATGTCTAGTGGGTTCACTTCTATCATTGTAAGCCGCAACTTTTGGCGTTGATCTACTATTTTCTTCATTTTGACTTCTAGCATTTCTAAATATGCCGTCCTTATCCCAGCTCACCTCATAATCAGCTTTTAGCCGTGATCCTTGCTATGATAAAGACGTATAAGATTAACACATCAATAACTTTCAGAAACTAATTTGACGCAGAATAATTACTATAAAAAGAACAGCATCAAGTTATTAAGAAAATTGATAACGTATACCTTTTCCAATGACCTCCCACATAACACCTTTAAGGCCTTAGAAAATTCCCTATGGTCCTCAAACCGAACCACAATCTTACATTGGAGACCAGGAACTATGTCTTCATCTGCATCTTTGTCAGACCCATCATCTTCGGCGACATCCAGATTCCTATTCAAAAATCGTAAATGAAGTAAACATAGTTGTTAAAAGCCATCGCCTCTTGCGCCTAGACCCAATTTCCTAGCAAGGCGAGGCAATTGCGCCTTAAGTCAAGACAATTGAGCTTTAATTCTCCGAGTGATGGTTCATGCGCATATTCCAACGAGATTCCTAGATTCTGAAGAGTTTCCGGCCAAATTCTCTAAATTCTGGCAAGATTCCAGCTAGATTTCTACTTTTATCTAACGGAAACTATTTTTCTACACTAATAAACTAGCATTTTATAACTTTTGGTACTAAATACACGATATTAAATGTTATATGATAGCTTTAGTTTTATTTTATTTGAAGAATAGTATTAACTTTCTAATATATAAAAATATTTTAAGTTTTTTTTGTTGTGCGCTTTTTTTTCACAGGCCCGCGCTTTTTTTGCGCCTTGCGCCTAGGCCCTAGGCGAGACCTATGCGCCTTGAGTGCGCCTAACGCCTTTAATAACTATGGAAGTAAATTGCAAACGCTACACGCAATCACAGAATTATAAATGATCACGTGAACTTTACTTGTACGCATTTTAATAGTGTTTGAGCATTAATCATGTAACATTTAGATGGCTTCATAGACATACATCACATGACATACAAAATTGGATGGAAGTGTTTAGCTTAATCGCAAATTGAACTAAAGTAAACCACAGACCAAACTATACGACATATACTTCTTTTTAATACACGTATCAGGGTGACTAAGCCCTGTGTTAGAAATGGGGTGGAGTTACAACTTACAAGCCCTGTGTTTCATGTTAGGTTCACTAAGGGGATGTCATATTTGTTCAGTTATATCCATTCACAGACTTTCATTAAAGGAGTGTAAACTGTAGCTTCACGTATCCTCCAAATTTTAATACTGTCTATTTATTCTAATACAGTCGTGTTTGAATTATGGCTAATTGCCATAGGGGAAACAGAACTGTAAGATTTTAATACCTGAGAAACGGATACTAATGAGTAATACATTCACAACTTTATCGAGAACGTTAGTAAATATAAGCCATCATAGAACATTGACAAGGTTATCCTCATAGTCAAAACTTTCTAATCACATAGATTCCTGCCACTAGTTCACATTTATTGTGTGTGTCATACAATAATCATACGAACCACAACAATATATACAATGAGGAAGATACATAAAAAATAAAGATATGTAAAAAAATCCAATAAAGAGACATACCTGATTTTTCCTAATGCAGAAAAAATGGTATGAGTAACCAACATTGAAGGCTTGGATGAGACTCTTGTCTCAGCAAACCATCGTGACGGAACACCCCTCAGCACAATTGTGTCAGGTTCCCGTTTTCTACCCCTTGCATATCCTGATCATCGTAGAAACATCAATAATCCATAGCAGTTGAATTCAAAACGGTAGTTAATTTAAAAGATATGACATTACGAATTTTGACATATTTAACATAAACAAGATACTACTAATCAAACACTACTATAAGTGAATACTATAACAAATTAAATTTCTTTACAATTACAAGTTACAAAGTATAACTGCTACCTACGATTTCAAGAAATTATACGCCAAGTTGCTGAACACATACAGTGTTCATGATCCATTTTCGCTAGGTTTCACGCAAATTCTAGGTCGAACCACTAACTATGGTTTCAATATAGACAACTTTGAGGGTTTTATGGTTTAACCATTTGGTATGGTGGTTCAAACCAATCTTTTTTTTTTTTTTTGCCAAAAACATTAGTTTGTAGTAAATCATTTAAAACATAAGAGATGATTCATGACCATAATACATATTCCAATTTCCAAAAAAAATGAAATATATATGTGTGTGTGTGTGTACATATATATATCATCAACAATAAAAGCTGAACGACCAGTTCCAAAGATACAAACCTCTATGACGACCAGCATCAAACGCAGAAACCTCCTCCTCCTCCCACTCTTTCCTCATGACTTCAAAGTCATCCGATTTGGGAACCTCAACGCTCAACTTAAACCTAACCCCAACCAAACTCAACTCAATCCCATCCAATTTACCAACCACCTTTTTCTTCCACTCACAAACCTTCTTCTCCACCACCTCTACCTCTTCAGGCTCAACTTTATCAACCACAAATCCCAACTCTCGAACAAACAGCGTACCACGAGCAACGGGATCCTCGCGCTTCCGTTTCTTCAAATCTTTCAATTTGCCAAGGATGAGGTCGTCTTCAGAGACGGTGATCAAGAATGAGGATTTGAGGAAGTCAATTAAGGAGGTTTTCAGTTGCCATTCGTCGAGTGGCTTGACGGAGGCATCGGCGCGGTGGACGCTCAGATTGAGCTTCAAACGGGGGACCAGGGAGAGGCCGGACTCCAGGTTTAGGGTTTCGGTGGGGAGGAGGACAGACTGCTTGCTGCTCATTGTTGGCCTGTTGGGTGGAACTAGGAATAGTACCAAACATATCATCAAATACAGGTTTTTTTTTTTTTTTAGAAAATTACCAAATTAGCCAAGAAAATACATGATTTACAAAATTATTCGTTTGATGTCTCATTGGAGCAGGCATCCCACATTTAATGCGTCAGCCAATGGTGAGTTGATACGTGGTAAAAGTAACCTGATACCTCAGCCGCCAGCGCATCCGGGCCAAAAAGTAGGCGGATGCGTCCAGCTAAGCTGCATCCGGAGACAAATGGCTGGCTTGACTGTGGCTCGTTGAGTGGCTCCTACGCATGGGGGCGCATGGGGGGTATCGGTTTCCGTGCTTTTCTAATTCTTTTTTTATATTTCACATATTCATTTAGTTTTTTTTGTTAATTCAAACCCTTCTACTATATACAATGACGAAAATCAGTTATTTTGAACATGTTCTCTCTAAACCATTTTTTATAGAATGCTTATGTCAATGTATCCTCCTTTTGATACTCTCCAAATAAAAATGAAGTTGTTTAACAGTGTTGAAGATGACGTTTTCCTGAGCTTTAGAAGTCCTAGTGTTTATGGGTGACGGGACCTGCCCCGAGTGACGGAAGTGATCTGTCTTCCCATTTATGGTAGGTGGTTTAACGAAGAAATTCGAAGAACTCACCTACAAAGGGAACGTTGGATCACTTCGTGTTATCGGATTTCCCCGTCCACGTCCTCTACCGCTCCTCCAAGGCCGCCAAATTGTTCAAAAACAAGGAGGAATTGGAGACCGAGCTTTGTGGAGGAATTGGATCACTTCGTGTTATCGCTTAAAAAATATCTTTTTTAGTCTGTACTTTTTTTTTGTTTATTTTGGTTTGTTTTTTTTTATTAGGTTTAATTGTTGTATTTAAAGTAAATAAAAAGTTGTATGTTATTTTTTTTGTATTAGTGATAAATTTGACATTTCTATTCATATCTCCATCTATATATTTAAAATTTGGTAACTAGTATACCACTAAAAAAATAATTGGAAGAGACGTGTGGTGGTGAATTTGAACCATCGGGTGATTGCAACCCACCACCATGCTACCGTTCATCGCCACAAGCCTACTGTGCACCGCCACCAGGATGCCGTGCACCGCCACCATCCTACTGTACGCCGCCACCATCAAACGCAGAAACCTCCTCCTCCTCCCACTCCTTCCTCATCACTTCAAAGTCATTCGATTTGGGAACCTCAACGCTCAACTTAAACCTAACCCCAACCAAACTCAACTCAATCCCATCCAATTTACCAACCACCATTTTCTTCCACTCACAAACCTTCTTCTCCACCACCTCTACCTCTTCAGGCTTAACTTTATCAACCACAAATCCCAACTCTCGAACAAACAGCGTACCACGAGCAACCGGATCCTCGCGCTTTCGTTTCTTCAAATCTTTCAATTTGCCAAGGATGAGGTCGTCTTCGGGGACGGTGATCGAGAATGAGGATTTCAGGAAGTCAATTAAGGAGGTTTTCAGTTGCCATTCATCGAGTGGCTTGATGAAGGCGTCGGCGCGGTGGACGCTCAGGTTGAGCTTCAAACGGGGGACCAGGGAGAGGCCGGACTCTAGGTTTAGGGTTTCGGTGGGTAGGAGGACAGACTGCTTGCTGCTCATTGTTGGGTGGAAATAGGAATAGTACCAAACATATCATCAAATACAGGTTTTTGTTTTTAGAAAATTACCAAATTAGCCAAGAAAATACATGACTTACAAAATTATTCATTTGATGTCTCCTTGGAGCAGGCATCCCACATTTAATGCGTCAGGCAATGGTGAGTTGACACGTGGTAAAAGTAACCTGATACCTCAGCCGCCAGCGCATCCGGGCCAAAAAGTAGGCGGATGCGTCCGGCTAAGCTGCATCCGGAGACAAATGGCTGGCTTTTTTGTGGCTCGTTGAGTGGCTCCTACGCATGGGGGCGCATGGGGGGCATCGGTTTCCGTGCTTTTCTAATTCTTTTTTTATATTTCACATATTCATTTTTTTTTGTTAATTCAAACCCTTCTACTATATATAATGACGAAAATCAGTTATTTTGAACATGTTCTCTCTAAACCAATTTTTATAGAATGCTTATGTCAATGTATCCTCCTTTTGATACTCTCCAAATAAAAATGAAGTTGTTTAACAGTGTTGAAGATGAAATTTCCTGAGCTTTAGAAGTCCTAGTGTTTATGGGTGACGGGACCTGCCCCGAGTGACGGAAGTGATCTGTCTTCCCATTTATGGTAGGTGGTTTAATGAAGAAATTCGAAGAACTCACCTACAAAGGGAACGTTGGATCACTTCGTGTTATCGGATTTCCCCGTCCACGTCCTCTACCGCTCCTCCTAGGCCGCCAAATTGTTCAAAAACAAGGAGGAATTGGAGACTGAGCTTTGTGGAGGAATTGGATCACTTCGTGTTATCGCTTAAAAAATATCTTTTTTAGTCTGTAATTTTTTTTTTTTTGGGTTTATTTTGGTTTGTTTTTTTTATTAGGTTTAATTGTTGTATTTAAAGTAAATAAAAGTTGTATGTTATTTCTTTTTTTTTTTGTATTAGTGATAAATTTGACATATCTATCCATATCTCCATCTATATATTTAAAATTTGGTAACTAGTATACCACTAAACAAATAATTGGAAGAGATGTGTGGTGGTGAATTTGAACCATCGGGTGATTGCAACCCACCACCATGCTACCGTTCATCGCCACAAGCCTACTGTGCACCGCCACCAGGCTGCCGTGCACCGCCACCATCCTACTGTACGCCGCCACCAGGCTGCCGTGCACCGCCACCAGCCCACTGTACACCGCCACCAGGCTGCCGTGCAATGCCACCAGGCTGTCGTGCAATGCCACCAGGCTGCCGTGCACCGCCACCACCCCCGTTTAAATCCTAATTTATTCAACCCGCCGCCACTGAATACTGATGATGAGTGGGACGGTATCACCGATGAAGAAACAAGCTTTGCTTACGATTGCGCCATGGCAGAACTCCAGTTTTCCTGCTTGCGTTAGGCTTGGTTAATAATTAGAGAAATAGTTATCAATATTATGTCTAAATTAAATTTTGTAATAGGTGGTACTACATATTTAATGGTAAAATGTAGAGTAAAATGCACGGATAGTCCCTGTGGTTTTGCAAAGTTTCAGCTATAGTCCCCAGATTTTGGAAATTACACTCATAGTCCCTGTGGTTTGACAGTTTGTTACGCGGATAGTCCCTGGAGTGGATGGGGGTTATTTTTCTCAGTTAAGTTGGTGTAAAATGACTAAAATACCCTTAGGATTAAATTAAAACATTAACCCTTTAAACCCTTGTATCTCTTTCATCTCACGCACACACAAACACTCACTCACCAGTCACCACCATCTGCCGCCACCACTTACACCAGCCGTCACCACCTGCCACTCCACCACCATCAACATCTCTACCACCTTAATTCCCTCCTCCATTTCAGAACTCAGCGTCAACCACATTTAAAGAGAGAAACGACAAGAGAGGGAGACAAATCAATCAGGAGAGAGAGAGAGAGAGACAGATCAATCAGAGAGAGAGAGAGAGACGCATAAAAGGCCCTAGAAGATGGTTGGAGACGGTGGTAACTGTAGCAGTGGTCGGATCTATCTGCAGCAGCGATGGATGGATCTGATTTGTTCATAGGGTTTCCAGTATTGGTGAACAGGAAGGTGATGATGGGTGCTAATGTTAACATAAAAGGTAAATTCAGTCGATTAACAGGTTAAGGGTTGAATCAGACAAGGGTTGATGGAGGTGAGTGGCTATGGTGAGTGGCTCTGCGTGTAATCGTGTTGCGAATCGGACAAGTTTCGATCGATTACGTACTGAATTGATTGTTTTTTCGGTTAGATCGGATCAGTTTTGGTAGATTTTCAGTTTGTTTCGAATAGAGTTTTGAACATTTTGATCTGTTTCAGACTGATTTGATCAAGTTTCCAATTGTTTCAATGTATTGTTTGTGAATGTTAGACACGTTTCATTGATATTCAGTTTGTTTTGACAAGTTTCGATTTGAATCGGTAAAGTTTTGAAATTTTCTATTGCTTTCGAACAAGATCAGATTTGAAAAGAATTCATAAATGAGTCAATTGTTTCAGATCTGAAAATAAACATGATAAGGATGAGTTTCAGATCTAAAAGTAAGTGTGTGTATATACATATATGTTTTATATATTTAATACTTGATTTGTTTATTTTATTTTATATTAAGGATATTTTAGTCATTTCACACCAACTTAACTGAGAAAACTAACCCCCATCCACTCCAGGGACTATCCGCGTAACAAACTGTCAAACCACAGGGACTATGAGTGTAATTTCCAAAATCTGGGGACTATAGCTTAAACTTTGCAAAACCACAGGGACTATCCGTGCATTTTACTCTAAAATGTATGTTAATATGTTATCAAAAAGTAGTCCAAATTTTAGGTGAATTAAAAACAAATTTTATATATAATTCAGTAATTTGTTATGAATACATGTAAATATATGAATCTGAATGTTAAAAAAACATGCCTCTATTTTCTAATTTTTTAATAGTAAAATGTTAATATGTTATTAAAGAAATTCATATTTTAGTTGATTTGTTATAAAAGAGAAATTAAAAGAAAACAAATTTTATATAAAATTTAGTAATTAAATTATATTTAGTGATTTTGTTATTTTTATAGTATTAATTAAATTATATTTAGTGATTTTGTTATTTTTATATTATTAATTAAATTATAAAGGAATTATTACATAAAGAACACAAAGTAAAACGATCATGAAGGTAAATTAAAAATTCCATATTAAACTACATTAGGACGTGGTAAACAACGCCATAAATACAAATTATCTGCCATGAACCTTCTATATGACTTCATTTTTTGATTGATGTCACCGATGAGATTTATCGGTTTATCTGTAACGAGATGCTACATCAGCATACATAGATACACAGCTTCGTTTCCAGTCAAGGAGCAGTTTGACACGACATAGTCATCATTCATTTCGAATGAAATGATTTTTTCTGGCTTGCCAGTCTTTTTCCAATAGCGCAAATTAACTAATACTGCTCCTAAGTATACGCATATTTTTGTCAGCCTAGGGATGACAACCTGTCTGTATTTTTCTCCTGCACAGATGTCTTGACCCAGGAACATTACCAGCTGTTGGGTTGCCAGCTCAAGACGTAGCATTAGCCACTCCTTATTTTCTAGCGGGATCGGGAAAAAAACATAATCAACGTCAAAAAAGGAAGGAAACGGGCTTAATTTACCGTTACAGTAAGTAGCCCCGTTTTTCAGAACCTATTCCAATAAACACTCATAAAACTTTGGTGGTAGTATTGTCCAACGTAGATTTAACAAGGGGTCTTTTTGAAGCTTTCTACTTCTCCAATTCATCAGTCTTCCAACCCACGCTTCGATATGTTGTAAAAATTGTAGTGTTAGTAACATATTTTAACAAATTATAGTTTACGCAAAATTGTTGATATAATTTACTATGTCGTTGAGATAGCCGTTGAAACGAAATCCCAATAAAGTTCCCCAAAAGTTTTTGTCAAGCTGTACTGATCTATTAAAAACAGTTGAATAACAGAACGGTGTGTCGCATCTGTTGTAGAATTCGAGCACATCTTTCAACCAATTTTCTGTTTCATCGCCTGGTATCGCCCCATCTACCGCGGTTGTGCTGATGTAGGCTATGTCTATTATGTAGACAGTCTTCTTCTCCCATTTGGGGGGGGGGGGGTGGATGATGTTCTGCTTTCTGTTGCATTCACTGGCTTCCTCCATCGATTAAGGATCTAACTTGAGGATTTTTTAGCCGGTTGAGAGTAGTATTCTTCACCAGCTAAGTCTTTTCCCCGCCGTTCAGACATGTTTTTTTATTAAATTTAGGGAAACACCGATTTTTTATGTGTCTTTGCACTTGTAAAAAAGTTACTTATATAAAAAAATTACATTAAAAAAACCAAGTTAAATGAGATGGGACGTTCCCGATGCATCATATGCGTCTACGAATCCTAGAAAAATGTGGTGATTTAAAAATAAATGATTACATTAAAAATTAAAAAAAATAAAAGTTACTTATATAAAAAAAGATTACATTAAAAGTTACTTATATAAAAAAATTACATTAAAAGTTACTTATATAAAAAAAATTAAAAGTTACTTATATAAAAAAAAGATTACATTAAAAATAAAAAAACGAATTTAAAGAGATGGGACATTAAAAGAGGTGGTCCCTGTTTCCGACGCATCCCATGCGTCTAAGACGCCTAGGAAAACGGGCCTTGACTCTTAAATTATTAATGGACATTAAAGTTATGGAGAGGCATCCGATGCAGCTACACATTAAACGAGGGGTCCATAGACGCTTCCGGGGTTAGACGTCTCCCATTGTAGGGACCACCACATGTGGTGGTTGCACTGTTCCTTTCGACGCTTCTTAAGCGGGTAACAGGGACCACCTTTGCCGGAGCTCCGACCCATATTTCCTCACTAAACCACACGATCCGACCCGATTCGATTTTGTTAAGGATTCAATTACTCTCCGACCCATTTTTGTAACGGAAACACGCACAATGAATCAGAATTATTGGGAGGATGACTCAATCCCAAACTTTAACATTGAATTCACGGTAGAAGATACGGTTGCAATGCTGGACAACACTCTTTCGGCTACCACTAAACTAGTATTTCTTTAATCTTAATTCTTTATGGTAGTGTTATTGGTTTTTTTTTTGTAGTGTTTACCATTCATTATCCCACTGATGTAGGCTAAGGCTCCTAGAATTAGAGTTAGAGCAGCTTGGACGGTTCTAGATAAAATCAAGAAGAAAATGACAGGTAATTTAGAACATAGGCTAAGGCAGACGGTCTTTGGTCACTATTTGGATCTTGAGTCTATCATTTGTGAAAGCCCACTTTTGCTTTGTGTTGCACGACATCAGGTTCCCACTGATAATCCTAGCAATGGAATAAGTTATGTGTTTGGGAATGATTTTATTCATTTTACTCCCATCCAGTTTTGTCTTATCACCTGGTTTAGATTTGGACTGTTTACAAATACGATATCTAATGGATCACCTAGTTCGTTCAGATCAAGAATTTTCCCGGGTACACGCGATGTAAAGTTACGTCATGTAGAAGATGCATTTGATTCGGACTGGTCACAACTCAGTGAAGACGATTGTCTTCGTATCTGTCTGTTGATGTTACTAGAGTTAGGTTTTAAAGGTACCCAACGGTTCGAATCCATTGACAAAATGGTTGTGAATTTGGTTGATGATTTAGAAGCATGGAACAACTTTCCGTGGGGTAGCTATCTTTGGCAGAGCACGTATGTGCATGTATATGATTTGAGTCGTCGACACCAACAGGGTACCGCCGGGTTCTCGTTGCCTGGTTGCGTTTGGCCGTTCAAGGTACAAATTTTGATTTAATCTGATGCAATACATTGCAACCCCTTACTTAAAATAAATTTATGTATATGTGTAGATGTGGATTTATGAAGTCTTTCCAGAATTTAAGGAGACGGTTTCATTTTTTAAAGGCGAAGCAATTCCAAGATTTTTGGGTTGGGGGCCTGGAAAAAGGTTACGACTGCTACCGTTTAACGCATTTTTGAATCGGCACAAAAGGTAATTGCTGCACTTTGTTATTTTATTCTCAGTTATATAGTTAGATTATAATAAATTGATTGATAAAACTTTTCATTATTCAATTCTTAGAATGAACATTACCGTCTGATTCAAAACATATTGCCCACTAGTCAGGAGATGCAGACTGAGTGGTACATATCTAGTTTACAATTTTTAGAAAGTATTCGTATAGCAAGCGAGGTACCCCGTAACATGCAGCCCAATGATGATACGATGCACACCAGTGGTTTTAAACCAAATGATGGGGTTGCTGACGGGTTTGAAGGTTATGCAGCGTTGTCTCCCATGGGCACCCAACAAGCAAGAAAAAGAAGGTCTGCAATTCATGATGGAGGAAATGTTTCAAATACTGATGAATTAGAATCGTCTCTTGTGGAAAATTTTAAATCAATATTGGAAGAGAACAATGAGAAGCTAACTCTGCTAATTGAGGCAAAGGTGAGGGTGAAATTAAATAAATGTATTTTATGCAATAGTGATGCTATAATTTAATATGTCTGTCACACCCCCAAAATCCACCATGCGGAGTATCACCGCTTGGAGGCGTGACGTGACCAGGATCGAGCCACCAATCATATTGAACATCGTAATTAAGTAAATAAGACCAACCACAATACGATTGGTGACCAAAGCTAGTTAACCATGTTTAGTTTAAACAGTGGAAGCATAAAAGTAAATCCAAAAGCACAAGTTCACAGTTTATAAGTTAAAGTTCAAAACGCAAGTTTAATAAGTTCATAAGGATTTAAATAATAAGTACGGAACATAATAGTCCGTACACCACAACGGCTCCTTCCTCGTGCAAGCTCCAAGCGTTTAGTGACCTGTAAGGCATGTAACAACGAGTCAACAACAAAGTTGAGTGAGTTCACGTTTGGTTGTTTAGTTTTAAGTTGTTACTGAAAAACGTGGTTTGACTTTCGTTGGCTAAATTGTCGTGGGGGTTACCCCGTAGTTGAAAATATGTTTAACCAGTTCCTTTTTCATTACCCAAACCCTAACCGTAATCAGTGGGGGCATTCCCCGTGTGAACTACTAGACGGTATGATATCGACTACTACGAACAATAGTTGTGCCCTACATCAGTGTCTATCATCACTGACAGTTTGCCATAGTCCATTAGTACACGCCCGTCCGAACGGCACGGTGTGAGGTTTGTTAAACCTAATAGCGCTATTAACTAATGACCCGCTCGCCATTGGCCTCGGCAATTCAGTCGATATGAAGAGGGACTTATTGATAGAGTTTTGTCTAGCTAGTTTTAAGGTTGTTGTCCTGCACCAGGAGGACGAACGTACGTATTCTGCACCAGGAGAATTCGTAGGATTAATAATGGCATCCACTCTATGGAGGATGGCCGTACATATCCTACCCAAGGAGGATATGTAGATTTAGTTTTAATTCTTTAACCCATTCCCAAACCACCGGGAATCCCATGCCTTAGAAAGTGTGTGAACTCACCTTGGTTTGCTCGGTTAGATTCTCAAATATAGCTAACAGTCAAGGTCGGTCAATCACGTCCTAGTATGATTTACCAGTTAGTCATTTAGTGGCTTACAAATAGAGCACACAGTTCCTACACGTATCTATCACATAGCATGCATTACTTTAACTGTTTATGCCCATATATACTTCCCATCCATTCCCCACTCATAAGCAAACATATGATAATGCACGTAACACATATAACATATTAGATCATTCACAGATAGCATACTCGACATTTAGACATGCAAATCACAACTTATGTCATTTCCGCATTAATATTCAAAACCGGGCTGTTTTCGGACATTTTAATAAAATAGTTAAACTATTCCAAAAATTCCCAAATTTTTACAGAATGTCTTAAACGTTCCAAATTTTATTGTGTAAAAATATCGGGGTCCGGTTCATTACCAATATTTTATAAAAATTCATTTTCTGGACTGAACTCAGATTTATATTTTTCTGACCACAGTCCACGGGATAATTTATCTAAAATTCATCGAGCGTCCGATTTACGAAATTCCTGTGGGGTAATTACAAATACATCGGTGATCATCTACAGTACAAGTTTCATGATCCAACTCTACACCGAACCCAAGTTATGACAGAAAACAAAACACATAATTTCAGCAGAGAAAAAAAAATGCAGCTCTAGCTGCTGTTACGAAATGACGCTTTAAAAATAGTAAACGAAGTCCAAAAATTACGATTCCGGTGCCATTAGAACCGTATTTCATAATAACACGTTTTAGACTCAAAATATCAGTTTTTTCGTAGAGTTTATGACCTGTTTACAGCCAACTGAAGTTGGCTGTAAAAGCTTTGACAGATTCTGTTTTCAGCCTTTAGCTTCCTAGTTCGTGTTCGATTGATTTCGTTAACATGTTTAGTGACCACAACAACATCAAACATTAATATTAACCAGCAAAACATAAGATAATCAACCAAGAATCATAACAACACAAGATCTACATGATTTACACGCATAACTTCTCTTTATCCACCCTTTATCACTTTATGTTTAAGGTTAATGTAAGTTCTTTAGTGTTTCTAATTTTTTTCACCAATAAATCATCTATTAACCACCAAATACAAGAACAAGATGATGATTAGAAGCACTTACTACTAGCATAAGGCTAGGGTAGAAACAAGGCATAAAAGTGGTGGATAAAAGAAAACAAGAGTGGTCCTTCAACTTCCGAATGCACCGAGCTTCGTTGTTCACCTTCTTACACCTATGGATGCTCTTTGATTGCTTGAAAGAAACTTGAAGGTGGTGATGGTGGTGTGTGGGTTCTCGGCTGATCACAAGGGAGAGAAGAAGAAGAAAATTCAAGTGTGGAGTGTCTTGTGAGAATGATGTTTATATTCTAAGGGTTAGTGCTTATATCCACCAACATATTATAATCTATTGGCTTCTATGTCTATTAAAGATGGGGACATGATCTATTAAAGAATTCAACAAAATCATGAAGTGGGGGGGGGGGGGCACATGAAACCGTAAGGTGGGGGGTGTTTAGTTGTGTTGTAATGGCACGGTGTGAGGTTTGTTAAACCTAATAGCGCTATTAACTAATGACTCGCTCGCCATTGGCCTCGGCGATTAAGTCGATATGAAGAGGGACTTATTGATAGAGTTTTGTCTAGCTAGTTTTAAGGTTGTTGTCCTGCACCAGGAGGACGAACGTACGTATTCTGCACCAGGAGAATTCGTAGGATTAATAATGGCATCCACTCTATGGAGGATGGCCGTACATATCCTACCCAAGGAGGATATGTAGATTTAGTTTTAATTCTTTAACCCATTCCCAAACCACTGGGAATCCCATGCCTTAGAAAGTGTGTGAACTCACCTCGGTTTGCTCGGTTAGATTCTCAAATATAGCTAACAGTCAAGGTCGGTCAATCACGTCCTAGTATGATTTACCAGTTAGTCATTTAGTGGCTTACAAATAGAGCACAAAGTTCCTACACGTATCTATCACATAGCATGCATTACTTTAACTGTTTATGCCCATATATACTTCCCATCCATTCCCCACTCATAAGCAAACATACGATAGTGCACGTAACACATATAACATGTTAGACATTCACAGATAGCATACTCGACATTTAGACATGCAAATCACAACTTATGTCATTTCCGCATTAATATTCAAAACTGGGCTGTTTTCGGACATTTTAATAAAATAGTTAAACTATTCCAAAAATTCCCAAATTTTTACAGAATGTCTTAAACGTTCCAAATTTTATTGTGTAAAAATATCGGGGTCCGATTTATTACCAATATTTTAAAAAAATTCATTTTCTGGACTGAACTCAGATTTATATTTTTCTGACCATAGTCCACGGGATAATTTATTTAAAATTCATCGAGCGTCCGATTTACGAAATTCCAGTGGGGTAATTACAAATACATCGGTGATCATATACAGTACAAGTTTCATGATCCAACTCTACACCGAACCCAAGTTATGACAGAAAACAAAACACATAATTTCAGCAGAAAAAAATGCAGCTCTAGCTGCTGTTACGAAATGACGTTTTAAAAATAGTAAACGAAGTCCAAAAATTACGATTCCGGTGTCATTAGAACCGTATTTCATAATAACACGTTTTAGACTCAAAATATCAGTTTTTCGTAGAGTTTATGACCTGTTTACAGCCAACTGAAGTTGGCTGTAAAAGCTTGGACAGATTCTGTTTTCAGCCTTTATCTTCCTAGTTCGTGTTCGATGGATTCCGTTAACATGTTTAGTGACCACAACAACATCAAACAGTTATATTAACCAGCAAAACATCAGATAATCAACCAAGAATCATAACAACACAAGATCTACATGATTTACACGCATAACTTCTCTTTATCCACCCTTTATCACTTTTTGTTTAAGGTTAATGTAAGTTCTTTAGTGTTTCAAATTTTTTTCACCAATAAATCATCTATTAACCACCAAATACAAGAACAAGATGATGATTAGAAGCACTTACTACTAGCATAAGGCTAGGGAAGAAACAAGGCATAAAAGTGGTGGATAAAAGAAAACAAGAGTGGTCCTTCAACTTCCGAATGCACCGAGCTTCGTTGTTCACCTTCTTACACCTATGGATGCTCTTTGATTGCTTGAAAGAAACTTGAAGGTGGTGATGGTGGTGTGTGGGTTCTCGGCTGATCACAAGGGAGAGAAGAAGAAGAAAATTCAAGTGTGGAGTGTCTTGTGAGAATGATGTTTATATTCTAAGGGTTAGTGCTTATATCCACCAACATATTATAATCTATTGGTTTCTATGTCTATTAAAGATGGGGACATGATCTATTAAAGAATTCAACAAAATCAAGAAGTGGGGGGGGGGGCACATGAAACCGTAAGGTGGGGGGGTGTTTAGTTGTGTTGTAATGGCTAGTTAGATTAAATGGTTAGATTCCAAGTGCTATAGTTAAGTTAATAGTTATTAGTATGTTATATAGTGTGTTATGATGTTCGGGGATCATAACTAGCTCAGAAAAATAAAAACAATATTTTTGACAATATTTTTATATTCCGGGTAAAGTCCGGTTGTTCGGTTTGATACTGTTCCATTAAACTGCTTAATTAATCTGTAAAACGTCCTACAAATATATTTTTGCAACGTTTTTAATTTTTAACACTCAGGAAGGCATACCGGACTATTTAGTAACTTTTCTGTATCCTACTAGTATGTTAACAAATACATGTAAGTATAACACAGATATCAGAAAGCAGTTAAGTAATTCCACACAGTCGTCAAGCACTTTAATTATCATTAATGAATTGTACGGAATACATGGAATTTTGAGGGTTGTCACATTCTCCCCCTGTTAAGAGAATTTCGTCCCGAAATTTAGCGCGTGGTTACTGAGGAAGCTAGCTAAGTTGCGTTGTTTTCCTGATTTTCCTGGGGTGTCACATCATCCCCCCGTTGATTTGGAATTTCGTCCCGAAATTCTGCAGTAGCTTCAGCCTCAGTAGTGGTTGCGTTTTCTTAAACAGCTGGGGATACTTGAGTTTCATTTGGTCTTCTCGTTCCCAGGTATACTCTGGGCCACGACGAGCATTCCAACGAACTCGGACCAGAGGTATCCTGGTATGCTTGAGGATCTTAACATCTCGATCCGTAATCTCTACTGGTTCCTCGATGAATCGCAGCTGGTCGTCGATAGTGAGTTCCTTGAGAGGAACTATGAGGGTCTCATCTGACAGACACTTCTTCAGATTCGACACATGGAATACGTCGTGAACTCCGCTGAGTTCTTCGGGTAGATTCAACCTGTAGGTGACTTTGCCAATTTTCTCGGTGACTTCGAATGGTCCGACATAACGCGGATTGAGTTTGCCTCGTTTGCCAAAGCGGACTACACCTTTCCAAGGTGAGACTTTGAGTAGCACTCGATCCCCAACCTGGAGCTCGAGTGGTTTTCTTCCCTTATCAGCATAGCTTTTCTGACGGTCACGAGCTGCCGCCATTCGCTGTCGTATTTGAGCAATTCTCTCGGTGGTATCTACCACAAGTTCTGGGCCAGTGATTTGGCTGTCACCAACTTCTGCCCAACAGAGAGGTGATCGGCATTTGCGTCCGTACAATGCCTCAAACGGAGCAGCCTGGATGCTGGTGTGGTAGCTGTTGTTATAGGAGAACTCCACTAGCGGGAGGTGCTTTTCCCAGCCATTACCAAAATCAATTACACATGCCCTAAGCATGTCTTCAAGGGTTTGGATGGTGCGTTCAGATTGCCCATCCGTCTGTGGGTGATAAGCGGTGCTCATATCTAATCGTGAGCCAAAAGACTTGTGCATTGCTTTCCACAGTTCAGAAGTAAAACGCGCGTCACGATCAGAAATGATAGAGGTTGGCACTCCGTGCCTTGACACTACTTCCTTTAGATAAATGTCTGCAAGAGTAGAAAACTTATCCGTTTCTTTGATGGCCAGAAAATGTGCAGACTTGGTCAGTCGATCTACAATCACCCAAATGGTATCGTTTCCGCGTTGAGATCTAGGCAGGCCGGTAACGAAATCCATGGAAATTTGCTCCCATTTCCATTTCAGGATCTCCGGTTGTTGAAGTAGGTCTGATGGTTTCTGATATTCAGTCTTGACTCTCCCACAAGTCAAGCACTTACTGACGTAGGTTGCTATGTGGGCTTTCATGTCAGGCCACCAATACGTAGTCTTTAGGTCGTGGTACATTTTATCCGAACCAGGATGTGCCGAATAACGAGACTTGTGCGCTTCGTCCATCACAAGCTCGAGTAAGTTTCCATAAAGTGGAACCCAGATGCGCCCTGTTACATAGTAAGCGCCGTCTTCCTTTTGTTCTAGCCGCTGCCTCGATCCTCGTAGGGATTCAGCCCTGATGTTTTCTACTTTCAATGCTTCGACCTGAGCATCGCGGATCTGAGCAGGAAGGTTAGAGTGAATGGTAAGCTGTAACGCACGTACACGCTTAGGTATAGTATCCTTTCGACTGAGGGCGTCGGCTACAACATTGGCCTTGCCCGGATGATATTTGATTGCGCATTCATAATCGTTCAAGAGCTCAACCCATCGGCGTTGTCGCATGTTTAACTCCTTTTTCTTGAAGATATGCTCGAGACTCCTGTGATCGGTGTAAATGGTGCACTTGGTACCGTACAGGTAGTGTCTCCATATCTTAAGCGCGAAAACAACTGCTCCCAGCTCCAGATCGTGTGTAGTGTAATTTCTTTCATGAACTTTAAGTTGGCGCGATGCGTAGGCAATGACCTTGTCACGTTGCATCAATACGCAACCAAGTCCTTGGATGGAAGCTTCGCAATAAACCACAAAATCTTCTGTACCTTCAGGCAATGAGAGGATAGGCGTGCTACAAAGTCTATATTTCAAGTGCTGAAACGCAGATTCCTGTGCATCACCCCAGTGATAGGTGACATCCTTCTGAGTCAGTGAAGTGAGGGGTTGCGCAATCTTGGAGAAATCCTTTATAAACCTTCTGTAATATCCGGCCAAACCCAAGAATTGGCGGATTTCTGTTGGTGCGTGGGGTGCAGGCCAGTTCTTGATCGATTCAACCTTAGATGGATCCACATGAATTCCATCCTTGTTTACCACATGGCCTAGGAAGTGGACTTTGCGAAGCCAGAAGTCACATTTTGAAAACTTGGCATACAACTGCTCTTTTCGAAGAAGTTCCAGCATAAGTCATAGATGCTGCTCGTGTTCCTCCTGACTCTTAGAATAGATCAGGATATCGTCGATGAACACAATAACGAACTTATCCAGGTAAGGCTTGCACACTCGGTTCATGAGATCCATGAAGACCGCTGGTGCATTCGTCAGCCCGAATGGCATAACCAGAAACTCGTAATGGCCGTAACGAGTTCTGAATGCTGTTTTGGAGACGTCCTCATCTCGGACCCTCAGCTGATGGTATCCCGGTCTCAAGTCAATCTTGGAGTAATAGCTCGACCCTTGCAACTGGTCGAACAAGTCGTCAATACGTGGGAGAGGATAACGATTCTTCACAGTCACCTTGTTAAGCTCGCGATAGTCAATACACATTCTGAAAGTACCATCTTTCTTCTTTACGAACAAGACTGGAGCTCCCCAGGGCGAAGAGCTAGGACGTATAAAACCCTTTCCCAAGAGTTCTTATAGTTGTGTGGACAGTTCTTCGAGTTCTGATGGAGCTAGACGATATGGTGCTCGAGCTACTGGCGCTGCTCCAGGAGCTAGCTCGATTTGAAATTCAACTTGGCAGTGAGGCGGAAGACCAGGCAATTCCTCAGGAAATACATCATGAAAATTGCGCACAATAGGGATGTCTTCAATTCTCTTCTCTTCCGTTGATGTGTCAGTAACGAGTGCTAAAATGGTAGTGTGGCCCTTTCGCAAACACTTCCGGGCCTTAAGAAAAGAGATGATGCCTTCGACAGCGCCACTCTTGTCGCCACGAATCACGAGAGGTTCTTCACCAGAACAAGGAATGCAGACGATTTTCTCCTTGCAAACAATCTCCGCTTGATGATGAGATAGCCAATCCATCCCAATAACGACGTCAAAACTACCAAGTGTGATAGGAATAAGATCGATAGAGAAAGTCTGACCAACTAAGATGAGGTTACAACCTTTAACTACGTGTGTGGCTTCAAGACTTTTACCGTTAGCTAGTTCTACCGTGTGTTTGGTGTTCAAAAGTGTTGGAGTGCGCTTAAGCATTTGGCTAACTTTTAAGGACACATAACTAGTGTCGGCACCCGAATCGAATAAAACAGTAACAAAGAAGTCATCCAGAAGAAACTTACCCATCACAACGTTGGGATCGTTCCTTGCTTCTCCCTGACCAATCACGAACACCCGACCTTGGGCGCCATTGCCATTATTGTTACCTCCATTGTTGCCTCCGTTGTTGTTTCCATTGTGGTTCCCGTTTCTTTGGTTATTGTTGTTCTGATTCGGGTTCAGTTGGGGGCAGTTCCTCTTAAAGTGGCCTTCAGCGCCACACTGAAAGCATCCTTTATTGCCCTGTTGTTGCTGCTGTTGGTGGTTCTATGGAGCTCGTTGTTGTTGTTGGCGATTTTGATTTGCTGGTCGGGTGCTCCTGCAATCCTTTGCTTCATGACCAAACTTGTTACACCTCAGGTAACGACCTTTGTTGCACTGCCCGCTGTGATGTTTGTTGCACCGGTTGCACTTGGGGTGGTTCCCTCGGTATCCACCCTGTCCTTGGTTACCAGAAGATTGCTGACCAGGACTCTGGTAGTCATCAGTCTTTCGCTGCTGAGACTGAACTGAAGTAGAACCCTTTCCGGAGTTCCCATCCCATTTTCGCTTGTTGTCGGTAGGTGCATCAGAAGTAGCTGTGGCACTGATACGTTTGGGTAGCCTGTTTTGCTCCACCGCCTGGTCGGTGAGACGATGAGCCAACTTGATAACTTGCTGTATGGTACCCAGGTTGGCTGAAGTCACGTGACTTTGAATCTCTGGTACAAGGCCCTTGAGATACAGCTCAATTCGTTTGATGGGAAGGTCCACCATGGTAGGACACAGGATGGCCAGCTCGTTTGACCTCTTAGTATACGCCTCAATCTCAGACGCCGTCATCTTCAGATTGTAAAATTCCACCTCTAGCTTGTGGATGTCATCCCGACTACAGTACTCATCCTTGATCAGCTCTTTGAAACCATTCCAGGGTGTGTCATTAGCAACTGCCAGTCCTAGTAGTTGAACCTGTGCCTTCTACCAGGTTAACGCAGCTCCTTCAAGTGTTCCGGTAGCATATTTCACCCTACTGTCTTCGGGGCATTCGCATATCTCGAAAACAGACTCAAGCTTTTCAAACCAGTGAAGAAGGCCCACTGCTCCTTCGGTGCCACTGAAAGTAGTAGGTCGGCAGTCCATGAACGTTTTGAATGTGCACACAGGAGGTTGAGCATGTTGACCTCCTGCAGGGTTGGCTGCGAGTACCTCAGTGACTCGTTCGTTGATCAAAGCCGTCAAATGGGCTTGAGTAAGGTTGATACGTCCTCCGCGTCCGCTCATGATCTTCATAACGAAGCAACGTAAGTGAGGAAAGTGTCGCGAAAGTGCGTAAGTGTGGGACGACATTAGAGAGTAAGCACACAAGGTTCAAATAGCAATTATCACATTATCTAATGCACAGTGAGAACTATCTAACCGACAATATAACATAAATCATACCACTTATGGTGTCGAGTCTTGCACGTGGAGCGAAGCGTCGTTGTGGATCGTTGTGCACTGTACAGGTTATAGTCTGGTTTTATCAAAAAGCCTTTCCCTTTTTAAAACCAAGTTCACTATAACCAATGGCTCTGATACCAATCTGTCACACCCCCAAAATCCACCATGCGGAGTATCACCGCTTGGAGGCGTGGCGTGACCAGGATCGAGCCACCAATCATATTGAACATCGTAATTAAGTAAATAAGACCAACCACAATACGATTGGTGACCAAAGCTAGTTAACCATGTTTAGTTTAAACAGCGGAAGCATAAAAGTAAATCCAAAAGCACAAGTTCACAGTTTATAAGTTAAAGTTCAAAACGCAAGTTTAATAAGGTCATAAGGATTTAAATAATAAGTACGGAACATAACAGTCCGTACACCACAACGGCTCCTTCCTCGTGCAAGCTCCAAGCGTTTAGTGACCTGTAACTCTGTAAGGCATGTAACAACGAGTCAACAACAAAGTTGAGTGAGTTCATGTTTGGTTGTTTAGTTTTAAGTTGTTTCTGAAAAACGTGGTTTGACTTTCGTTGGCTAAATTGCCGTGGGGGTTACCCCCGTAGTTGAAAGTATGTTTAACCAGTTCCTTTTTCATTACCCAAACCCTAACCATAATCAGTGGGGGCTTTCCCCGTGTGAACTACTAGACGGTATGATATCGACTACTACGAACAATAGTTGTGCCCCTACATCAGTGTCTATCATCACTGACAGTTTGCCCATAGTCCATTAGTACACGCCCATCCGAACGGCACGGTGTGAGGTTTGTTAAACCTAATAGCGCTATTAACTAATGCACCCGCGCTCGCCATTGGCCTCGGCGATTAAGTCGATATGAAGAGGGACTTATTGATAGAGTTTTGTCTAGCTAGTTTTAAGGTTGTTGTCCTGCACCAGGAGGACGAACGTACGTATTCTGCACCAGGAGACTTCGTAGGATTAATAATGGCATCCACTCTATGGAGGATGGCCGTACATATCCTACCCAAGGAGGAATATGTAGATTTAGTTTTAATTCTTTAACCCATTCCCAAACCACCGGGAATCCCATGCCTTAGAAAGTGTGTGAACTCACCTCGGTTTGCTCGGTTAGATTCTCAAATATAGCTAACAGTCAAGGTCGGTCAATCACGTCCTAGTATGATTTACCCGTTAGTCATTTAGTGGCTTACAAATAGAGCACAAAGTTCCTACACGTATCTATCCATAGCATGCATTACTTTAACTGTTTATGCCCATATATACTTCCCATCCATTCCCCACTCATAAGCAAACATACGATAGTGCACGTAACACATATAACATGTTAGATCATTCACAGATAGCATACTCGACATTTAGACACGCTAATCACAACTTATGTCATTTCCGCATTAATATTCAAAACTGGGCTGTTTTCAGACATTTTAATAAAATAGTTAAACTATTCCAAAAATTCCCAAATTTTTAAAGAACGTCTTAAACATTCCAAATTTTATTGTGTAAAAATATCGGGGTCCGGTTCATTACCAATATTTTATAAAAATTCATTTTCCGGACTGAACTCAGATTTATATTTTTCTGACCACAGTCCACGGGATAATTTATTTAAAATTCATCGAGCGTCCAATTTATGAAATTCCAGTGGGGTAATTACAAATACATCGGTGATCATCTACAGTACAAGTTTCATTATCCAACTCTACACCGAACCCAAGTTATGAAAGAAAACAAAACACATAATTTCAGCAGAAAAAAAATGCAGCTCTAGCTGCTGTTACGAAATGACGCTTTAAAAATAGTAAACGAAGTCCAAAAATTACGATTCCGGTGCCATTAGAACCGTATTTCATAATAACACGTTTTAGACTCAAAATATCAGTTTTTCGTAGAGTTTATGACCTGTTTACAGCCAACTGAAGTTGGCTGTAAAAGCTTGGACATATTCTGTTTTCAGCCTTTAGCTTCGTAGTTCGTGTTCGATTGATTCCGTTAACATGTTTAGTGACCACAACAACATCAAACATTAATATTAACCAACAAAACATCAGATAATCAACCAAGAATCATAACAACACAAGATCTACATGATTTACACGCATAACTTCTCTTTATCCACCCTTTATCACTTTATGTTTAAGGTTAATGTAAGTTCTTTAGTGTTTCTAATTTTTTTCACCAATAAATCATCTATTAACCACCAAATACAAGAACAAGATGATGATTAGAAGCACTTACTACTAGCACAAGGCTAGGGGAGAAACAAGGCATAAAAGTGGTGGATAAAAGAAAACAAGAGTGGTCCTTCAACTTCCGAATGCACTGAGCTTCGTTGTTCACCTTCTTACACCTATGGATGCTATTTGATTGCTTGAAAGAAACTTGAAGGTGGTGATGGTGGTGTGTGGGTTCTCGGCTGATCACAAGGGAGAGAAGAAGAAGAAAATTCAAGTGTGGAGTGTCTTGTGAGAATGATGTTTATATTCTAAGGGTTAGTGCTTATATCCACCAACATATTATAATCTATTGGTTTCTATGTCTATTAAAGATGGGGACATGATCTATTAAAGAATTCAACAAAATCAAGAAGTGGGGGGGCCACATGAAACCGTAAGGTGGGGGGGGGGTGTTTAGTTGTGTTGTAATGGCTAGTTAGATTAAATGGTTAGATTCCAAGTGCTATAGTTAAGTTAATAGTGATTAGTATGTTATATAGTGTGTTATGATGTTCGGGGATCATAACTAGCTCAGAAAAATAAAAACAAAATTTTTGACAATATTTTTATATTCCGGGTAAAGTCCGGTTGTTCGGTTTGATACTGTTCCGTTAAACTGCTTAATTAATCCGTAAAGCGTCCTACAAATATATTTTTGCAACGTTTTTAATTTTTAACACTCAGGAAGGCATACCGGACTATTTAGTAACTTTTCTGTATCCTACTAGTATGTTAACAAATACATGTAAGTATAACACAGATATCAGAAAACAGTTAAGTAATTCCACACAGTCGTCAAGCACTTTAATTATCATTAATAAATTGTACGGAATACATGGGATTTTGAGGGTTGTCACAATGTCTATTTGTTATGCAGCTAATGAGTCTAAGTGTTGATCATGGTAGCGTTCATTCAGTCGGAAATGTAATGTTGTATTGTGAGGATTTAGGCAATTCAATTACATCAAAAGCATAAATAATATCTACTAATGTTCGTTATCACTTAAACTTATGTATGTAGCCGAAGTAGACTCGTTTGTCAACTTCAATGATGTTGGTGATTATCATGTGGCAACAGACAACTTGCAACCGTGTGACGATCTTGTATTTAATAATACAAAACAGTTAGTCGATGATGCCCCGACAGCAGCATTGCGGCGATCAGAGAGGTTGGTAAAGTCGGGTCCGTCTATGCTATCACCTTTTGTTTTGTTCAAGAATGTGTCAAGAGAAACAAGAACAAAGAAGATAGTACGTGTACGGATAAACAGATACAAAAGATCCGAGATTGGTATATCATCGAACGTTCACTGGTAAGCAAGATGGATTCAAGGACGTGGAAGCTTGGAAAAACGATGGCTGGTAAGGTTGGTCCACAATTTTGGTCGTCGTTGCTAGGTGACGACGGGTCCGGTTGGTTAAGTGATGATGTAAGAAAATTATCAATATTCATGCTTCCAAATTATTTATATTTTCAAAACTGTTATTTTAAAATTTTTTCAAAACAACATTTATACGGTTGGATGATTAAGATGTACGAGCAGAGGAACCAAAGCGATCGTTGGAGCATTCTACCACCCTATTTTCAATTGACCATAATTGAGTGTGATGCACACCGGAGGTTGGAGGGCTATTTCAATGGGTCCTTGATTCCTATTCCACCAATTTCCGAAGTTGACGAGGTAAGTTATGTTTGAATGCCGAAATGTTTATATATATTTCATTTAAAAATTACTAGAAACTTTTTTTATGCATGGATAGGTTTATTTTCCGTTGAATATTAAAAACGTGCATTGGCTTTTGGCGGTGTTCCACCTTCGCAATCGGACTCTTACAATTTACGACAGGTTCGTCATATCGTATATATGCCACTCTAGTCTATTGAATCACTTTCTTACAATTTACATATGCCTACGTGTGAAGTTTATTGGAAAGTGAAACCATGGTGAAAGATAGAACGAAAGTCATTTACCACATCAATTTTACCTTCGACACATGGCTACGCATCAACGGATACTATTCAGCCGATGAGCCATTAAAGATATCATTGCCGTTCAAAGTCGTTTACCCCAGGCAAGTACCTCAACAATCAGGGAGTTTAGGAGATTGTGGCGTATGGGTTTGCATTTTCATGGAAAGGTTGATCAACAAGCAACTCGTATATCGAGAAGAAAACACCGCTAAGGCAGCTTACCAAATGAGACAAAGGTTGGCTATCATGTTCTACGATAGTCTGTTACCTGAAAACTTTGATCTCGTCAGTAGTTGCCAGTCATTTGAAAATGATGTGGATGAACAAGTTGATGAAAAAGTTGTAGATCCGTAAACAAGGTATTATGACATTGAACATTTGCATTGGGCCGGCCCAATTCTGATTCGCCCCAATTCTGATTCAGATTTGGGGCCCAATTCTGATTCGGCCCCAATTCTATTTCGGCCAATAGTATTTCCACTGAATTAAAGTTGTTCCATTTCAAAAAATGACATTGGGCCGGCCCAATCTGGTTATGCTTTAACTATTGAGACAGTGTGTTTTTAATGGTTTGTGGCCCATTTTAATGCAAATTTTTTTTTTGTTTGCATTACAATATTTTGGTCTCATTTGCATTACAAACATTAAAAAAGTGTATGGGCCAAACATTTGCAACCCATCTAGACGGGCCCTAGCTAGCCCATGCAGCTGACCCATTAATAGTGGGCCAACCCAGTCGAGAAGGGGGTGCAGCTAAAAAAATATACATATATTAAAAACAAAACTTAATGAATAGTATTTAATTATTATACATATATTACTATGCTTCAATATAGTTTTTTAAATAATTTTATTATTTTACTATTATAACAATAATTATTTTCTTACTTTTTAAATTAAATACATTTTCATATTTTTCTTAACTTTAATTATTTTTTTGTATTACGGGTTGGGATAATTAACAGAATTATGTAAATAACGTAGTAGATATTAATATAACCAAAATGGTGCGTTTCATACATATCTTAAATATTAAAAAAAAAACTTGTTAACCAAACTAGTACATAAAACCAAAATCGGTTAACAAACGGGTGAACTTAGACATAATTGACGAACTATATGAAGATTTACAAGTAAATCTTCATAATCTCCCAAACAGAGACCCGATCGAAGTCTTCCTCATACTTCAAGAGGTAGTCTAGCAGTGCTTCCTCGATCACTTCTTGTTCAGTTAGCTTCTTCTCGACCTTGGACGCTGCCTTTACCCTTCCATTGAACATGAAACACTTGCACCTTAGGTAGGCCGAACGGGTCTCCACCCCGTCCACATCTCGTTCCGTTTCACCAACATGTCTACAAAACATGTGGAACACGCTGGTCCAAAAGGCGACATCCATAGTCGCATGCCGACATAGGTGTCTCGTTTCAACGTAGGACATTGCAACGGCAATGTCTTCAACCTCAGTCCATGAATCATCGGCCATTTTGAAGTGTTCTCAAAGGTTTTGTGTAGAGATAATAAAGTGGAATGATGAAAAAATGAGAGATATAGTTGACTATATATATAGGCATGGAGTAGAGGTAATTAAATGCAAATTTAGTGTGAAACAATTAAATAATCTTAATTGTAAATTAAAGTTTAATAAAAGAACTAAATTCCCATTCCATCTTTTGAAATTCACATTAATTAAATGCTAATTTTGTATAAGTTAAAAAAATACCGTTAAATAAAAAAAACAGATTCTAAGACTTTATAAAAAGTTATTAAATTATTTTATTAATATTTCCTTTACCTATTTTTAAGAAACGTGTTAAAAAAAATTATAATAATAGTATTTGTTATAAAAAAAGATGAGGTAGGTGAATCTTATTATTGGTCTATAAATATGGACCATTGGTGGGAATTTCTTCATACCACAACAAATTTGCACAATAATGTCGTCAAAAGGAAGGCGTCAATCAAGCATTCCAGATTGTGTAGAGAACACTGTTTGGCTTAATTGGAATGACCAATCTGTTTATTGGTCACAAAATGTTCTTGACTTCTACTACGACGGTGATAGCCAATTTTGCTATTTAACTTATTTGTGGCAAACGCCGTTAGACAGAGAGTGGTGGGGTGGAGTACTAGGGTATTGTGGAGATGGATTTATGCAAGAAACGGTAATTTGATTATTTTACATAGTTTTATTATTTATATTATTTATAATTTCTAAATATGATCATTTTAAAAAATTTATAGCATGTCCGTGCATGGTGTAACAAGCTAATAAAAGATAGAGAAACAGAAAATCGTCGAGGGACATCTTCATCAGATACTGTTCGTTGGACCATTCTACCCCTAAATTTTATAAACCTTCTGGCGGAACAGGATCAAGATGCTTACGGATACGCTACTGGCGATGTAGAACTATACCCTGCCTTTTGGGAAGTGGATACGGTAAAAAAATTACATTGTAAGAATGAGCAACATAGATATGCACTCACTAAATATTTACGGTATCTCCTTTTCAGGTTTACATACCAGTATCGCAAGACAAAGAAGGCTGGATAATCTTAAAGATAGATATGTACTCACTAAATATTACCGTTTATTTTACCAATAAATGTGATGCACTTAATTGCGGGGAACGATTCTGCGTTCACAGAAGGATACACCAAACTCTAGTAGAATTCGAGAGTCTCTTCTTATGGTTCATCGGTCGTATACAATATTGGGAAAATGCTGGACTAAGTGAGGCTGATGCGTTGGAGTACACCGGGGATGTTGTCTGGCCTACATCCGAACATCGGGTTGCTCGGAATTCGGGTGTGATATTGTCTATGTTACTGCAAAATCTTGTGCAAAACAGTGTACTTCCAAACTGGCAAGAACGAAACATGCAAGATGCCTGTATGAGATATAGAAGATTTATGGTAGATCAACTCTATTCTGCACGTTTCACACTCCATTAATAATCTAATTAATAAATAATGCCTAGTGAAATTATTGTTTATTTAGTTAATTGAATCGAAATTTTTGTTAATTTAATAATTTAATTAATAAATAATTACTAATAAATAATTTTATTTAATTATTGTGAAATTAATTAATTGAATCGAAATTTTTGTTAATTGTTTATTTAGTGAAATTATGTTCTATTTTTAAATTAAAAAAGACTTTTTTTGTAAACATAATAGTTAAAACATAAAATTAATATAAATAAAATAAGGATTTTTAGTATATCTTAAATAGGATATACATTTGGCATAAATTTATACAAAAACTTCTTTAATCATCACCCAAATTGTACGAGGGGTATGTATTTTGAAGTACATAATCCTGAAATTCTCCGGCTTCAACTTGGACGGGTGTGGGTTGTGGCTTTGAGTCGCGGCGAGAAGAAGTCTTTGTTTTGGGCGGTGCTAAACAGCTCACACGAGAATGCCCATACGTTTTGCACTTACCGCAGTATATGGGAGTGGGGTCCTCTCCTAGCGATAGGATTCATTTGTTTTCTTTCGGACGTCCGGCTTGTCGTTTCGTAATAAGCGGTGGTTGCAGATTCACCAGTCCATCGGGTACTTCCCACTCTGATTTATCAGGGACTAGATTTATATGCTTCTCATACGTGGATTTATAAACTTCATTAGTGTAACATGACATCTGTCACACCCCAACCGATGGCGGAATCATCGGGGCATGGCACTGAGCGAAACAGATTGTCCAGAAGTTTCCATAACTGTGACAACCCTCGTAATTCCATGTAACCGTACAATCTATTAATGTTAATTAAAGTGCTTGACGACTGTGTGGAATTACTTAACTGCTCTCTGATTACTGTGTTATACTTACATGTGTTTGTTAACATACTAGTAGTATACAGAAAAGTTACTAAATAGTACTGTGTGTTTTCCTAAGTGTTGAGAATTAAAAGTGTTACAAAAATATATACATAGGACACGTTACGGATTAATTAAGCACTTTAACGGAACAACACCGAACCGAACAACCGGACTTTACCCGGAACACAAAAATATTGCTAAACACATTGTTTTTATTTTTCTGAGCTAGTTAGGGTCCCCGAACACCCTAACGCACTATATATTATATAACACACCATAAAACACAAACTAGATACTTAATCTCCTAACTAGATTTGTAACTAAGCTAGTAACCAATACTTGAGACCCAACCAAGCACCCCCCCTGGCCCGGCTACATGGGGCCTCACACCCCAAGATTTTCTTATTTTTTTAATTGGATATGCCATGTACTCTAGGGGACACTTAGTATGATGGACAATAGCTTGATGGGGGATTATAAGAGTAACTTGTAGTCCATCATTCTTATCATCACCATCACAATTCACTTGCAAACTCTTCTCTCCCTCTCTCTTTGGGTTCGGCCGTGAGCCACCACAACCACCACCACCATCATTCAAGCTTCATCATCCATTCCAAGGGTATCCAAGGGTGTTAGAGATCATACAAACAAGCTTGGTGTGTTCGGAAGCTCAAGGACCTCTCTCGTTTTCTTTTATCCGCCACTTTTCTACTCTTGAACTTCCCTAGTCTTGAACTAGTGGTAAGAACTTAGATCTTTGCTTCTTACATCATGTTTAGGTGGTTAAAGATGTGTAGTGATCAAAATGATAAGAAACTCTAAAGAACCTTAAACAAGTCTTGAACATAAACTAGTCTAGTGATGAAGTGATGTTAATATGATGTTGTTATGATTCTTGTTGATTTCCTGAAGATTTGCTGGTTAATATTGATGTTTGATGTTGTTGTGATCACTAAACATGTTAACGAAATCAATCGAACATGTGTTAGAAGGTAGGGAACAAAAACAGAAAGCTGGTTGGTGTTGGCTGTAACCAGACCGTAACTTAACGAAAAATATATTTTCTGAAGTCTATATTTAAGTATTATGAAATACGGTTTTAATGGCACGGGAATCATAATTTTTGGACTCCGTTTACTATTTTTAAAGTGTCATTTTGTCACAGCAGCTAAAGTTGCATTTTTGCTGCTGAAAATATGCATTCTGTTTTCTGCCAGAACTTGAATTCTGTGTGGAGTTAGATCACGCAATTTGTACTGTAGATTACCACCGATGTATTTGTAATTCTTTCACTGGAATTTCATAAATCAGACTCTCGATAAATTTTAAATAAATTATTCCGTGGACTGCAGTCAGAAAAAGATAAATCTGATTTCAATCCGGGAAATGATTTTTTATAAAATATTGGTAATCAACTGGACCCCGATATTTTTACACAATAATATTTGGATCGTTTAAGACATTTTGTGAAAATTTGGGAATTTTTGGAATAAGTTAACTATTTTATTAAAATGTCCGAAAACAGCCCGGTTTTGAATATTAAAGCTGAAATGACATAAGTTGTAATTTGCGTGTCTAAATGTCGAGTATGTTATCTGTGAATGATCTAACATGTTATGTGTCAATAAAAGTGTTATGTGCAATATCGTATGTTTATTTATGAACGGGAATAGATGGGAAGTTTATATGGGCATAAACCGTTAAAGTAATGCATGTTATGTGATAGATACGTGTAGGAACTTTGTGCTCTATTTGAAAATCACTAAATGACTAACTGGTAATCATATTAGGACGTGATTGACTGACCTTGACTGTTAGCTATATTTGAGAATCTAACCGAGAAAACCGAGGTGAGTTCACACACTTTCTAAGGCATGGGATTTCCGGTGGTTTGGGAATGGGTTAAAGAATTAAAACGGAATCTACATATCTTACTTAGGTAGGATATGTACAACCATCCTCCTTGGATAGGATGCCAATATTAATCCTGCGTATTCTCTTTGGGGAGAACTACGTACGTTCGTCCTCCTTGGGTAGGACAACAACCTTAAAACTTACTAGACAAAACTCTATCATAAGTCCCTCATTTTATATCGACTTAATCGCCGAGGCCGATGGCGAGTGGGTCATTAGTTAATAGCGCTATTAGGTTTAACAAACCTCACACCATGTCGTTCGAACGGGTGTGTACTAATGGACTATGGCAAAGGGTCAATGCTGATAGACATTGACTTAGGGAACAACTTACTTTCGTTAGTAGTCGATATCATACCGTCTAGTAGTTCACATGGGGAAGCCCCCACTAATTATGGATATGGTTTGGGTAATGAAAAGGAACTGGTTAAACATACTTTCAACTACGGGGTAACCCCCACGGCAAATAAGCCAACGAAAGTCAAACCACGTTTTTCAGAAACAACTTAAAACTAAACAACCAAACGTGAACTCACTCAACTTTGTTGTTGACTCCTTGTTACATGCCTTACAGGTCACTAGATGCTTTTGGAGCTTGCACGAGGAGAAGGTTGTTGTGGAATATGATTTGTTATGCCCTGTGCTAAACCTTTAATCCTTATGAACTTATTAAACTGCGTTTTGGATTTTAAACTTATGAACTATGAACTTATGTTTTGAACTTACGTTTTATGCTTCCGCTGCTAACCTAAAGTTGGTTTACTTCCTTTTGGTCACCAATCGTATTGTGTTTAGTTTTATTTACTTAATTGAGTTGTTCAATATGATTGGTGGCTCGATCCTGGTCATGTCACGTCTCCAAGCGGTGATACTCCGTAGGGTGGATTTTGGGGGTGTGACAATAACAATTATCATTACCATTCAATTTAAAATAACATGTCCCATACCATGTCTCAAACAGCAAACAAATTATTACAGATAAAATCTAGGCAAATAATTTTGTTCCGACAACTCAAATTTATACATAGATAGTTTATTTATTGGTATCTAGGACCTCTTTTCCTAGCTTCGATTTCATCACTGCGCAGAGAGCATCCTATACCTTTCCTAGCCTCGATTTCACAGTGAGCTAGGCATACAAACAACTTAAGCACCTGTCACATACGTTAAAATAAAGTCAATACATAAAATGTAAAGGTGAGTATGCAAGTTTGATAATAGCATATAGAGTTCGAATTCGTTTACGCATAACCAGCACGTACACATAGTGAAATGAAGCACGTTAGTTATCGACATAGATCCATCGATACCAATGACTGCGGGTTGACTGCCCGAGGCAGTTCGCAATACATGATTACCACCGTAATCCATGCAAGTAATTGTCCTTAACAACCCCCGTGTGAACGGGTGCTGAGTCCAAACTATAGTACTATCGTTGCTAAGGCAGGTAGACAGCATTCCATGTGTAAATATAACAAACAAGCATTCATAAGCCACGTATAACATGAATTAATTGGTTAGCGTTCAAATAGTATGAGTAGTGTGTTTGATATGATTTGAATAGTTGTAACGTATGTAACACCCAAAAGTGCATAAAGCAAAAAGGGATCGAGTATACTCACAGCGGTTGATGGATTGAAGGGAGCGCTTAGCGAGTAAAATTAGCCTGAATAGTTTGATAGCTTAACGATAAGTGACGCGTAAAACGAAAAAAACAAGTGTTGGAGACTCGAACAGCTGGTAGTTCGATTGGACGGCTGACCATTCGGTTGACAGTCCGCTCGGACCACTGTCCGGTCGGTCGGTAGGCGGATTGGATGGCTGTTCGAGTGGATTGTTTCTTCCTTTGAGAAGGATGTGTTTGTGTATGATGGTTTGACTTTTGAAGTCTTCGTTGTAGCATTTTAAAACATTGAAGTACCTTTACCCTTCAGGTCAATCGATCGGCCGGCAACCCGATCGGTTAAGTATTTTAATGAATTGTAGTGATTTGCTTTGGATCGGACAGGTGTTCGATCGGACAGGTCAACAAGTCAAAAATTTAATGATTTGCTGACCGATCGGTTGGCAAGTCAACAATAGTCAACAACTTTAAGTGAAATACAAGGTATGGTGAAGTGGATCGGATAACTGATCGATCGAACACTAATGCTGTTCGATCGGACAACATGCATGAATAACCATGGCAAATTCTTAGCAAGGTGTCACCTGATCGGACGGTTGTTCGATCGGGTGGCAATCCTAGTGCATCGAACATGTTGAAAAGTCGATTAAGTGTTGAAGTATAGTATCTCATGATCCGAAGAGTAATCCGATCGGACAGTAGTCTTCAAAATAAATTGATTAAGTGTGGGACCATGTGTTAACCGATTGGCTGGCCAATCGATCGGCTGACTGTCTGATCGGCTGGCTGTCCGTTCGGACAGCAGTCCGATCGGTCAGCACCCTGACCTGATCAGCCTATTCATCTAACACTTGGTTGTTCTGTTTGTTTTGTCGTTTTATTGAGGTATTTTGGCAACGAGTCAATCCATAGATCCCTCGTCCTTACTTGGTTCCCCTGGTCGGACAGGAATCACCCAAATCCGGCTGGTGAACTGTTCGGAACGGAGTTTATCGTTTAACCCGAAATCGGTTAACCTCGTGGCTAGAATCCGGATCTTGAGCCATGCAACCACTGGAGTGATTTGTAAGCCGACACAGGCTCCGTTTCTATCGGTTTGAAGGCATTGAGTGAAAAAGAGTTGAAAGAAAGTTGGAAAATCCATCTTTCAATCCTTTTCACCGGGTATATGTTTAGATCTATGAAAGATCTTTGTTTGTTTATGTGGAAATCGGCTAGATCCAAGTTATTCTTGGTGGGTTGAGGCCAAAACATGAAGTTCTTCAAGAACCCATGATGACATCATCCTAGAACACTTGAATCTTGATGATTTCACGGTTAAAAGTTAAGATTTGAAAGATAGGAAGGTGTAGGAGTGCGTGTAGATTAAGAAAGTACAAGGTCTAGGACGAAATCTTACCGAAATCGAGAGGAATCTGAGAAAATGATGAACTAAGCGTGCTGGTCGAACAGACGTTTCCAAATGTGGAAAGGATGACAATGACAGGGGTATTTATAGGATGCCAAAAGGGGAAAGTGCTGGCCGATCGGCCAGGCAGCTCGATCGGACAGCCTGTCAGATCGGACAGCAGTCCGATCGGTTGGCTGTTCGACCGGCTGGTAGCCTGATCGATCAGCTGCACGTTTCGAGTGTTCGGTGCGACGATTTTTTGATATTTCGATTTCGGTTGCAAGAGGTTCGATACGATAGGGTTTCCTAGTCAAATTACTTTTAATCCCAACCACTCATATCTTGCGCTATCCTTTATCCACTAATTATCATAGTTCGATTGTGATTCGAGTTCGATGCCGATTGAGTTCGATTGCATTTTGAGTTCGATTGCATTTCGATTGATTACCACAACATAACATAAATAAACATGCACAGGTAACACGTAAGGTACACACATACATGTATAACAGTAACTAAAATGCGTAGTTCGAGTTGAGATTCGATTCGATGTCGATTTGATTAGCATACTTTTATTATCATTTCGTTAACTTTATCGCATTGTTACTTCGTACAGTTCACAGTCGTAAGTCGATTAGATGGCGATTGTAATACGTCGATTGTTGAAATTATTGACACTTACTCCACATAATACAACTAAATTAAACACATAAAAGAAATTCTCTACAAGTAGAGTTGCGCGAAATCGGTCGTTGACTTGACCTCGACTTTGACTTTGACTTCCCGAAAACACGGGGTGTTACAGCCTCCCCCTGTTTAGGGAATTTCGTCCCGAAATTAAGCTGAAAGTTGTACAACACCGTGAATCACGTTTGAGAACTTTCTCTTTCTAGACTTTCTCCTTAAACAACTACGGGTACTTCGCCTTCATGTCGCTTTCGAGTTCCCAAGTGAACTCTGCGCCTCGTTTGCCTTCCCATTGGACTTTCACAATAGGAAAGCGAGAGCGTCTGAGTTGCTTGGTTTGGCGGTCCATGATTTCGACAGGCTTCTGCACGAAGTGTAATGTTTCGTTCACTTGCAGGTCATCGAGTGGAACGTGTAAGTCGTGGTCGGCTAGGCACTTTCGGAGGTTTGACACGTGGAAAGTCGGGTGGACGTTACTTAGTTCCTCCGGTAGTTCGAGTCTGTAGGCGACTTTTCCGATCCTTTCCAGAATCTTAAAAGGTCCAACATATCGAGGCGCGAGCTTCCCTTTCTTGCCGAATCGGACCACACCATTCCAAGGCGATACCTTTAGGAGTACGTAGTCACCAACGTCAAATTCAAGGGGCTTGCGTCGTCTATCGGCATAACTTTTCTGTCGATTCCGAGATTTTACCAGGTTGTCTCGAATTTGGAAAATTCTGTCTGTCGTTTCTTGTAATAGCTCAGGACCGGTTAATTGCGAATGCCCGATCTCGTGCCACACAATAGGCGATCGACATCTTCTTCCGTATAAAGCCTCGAATGGTGCCATTTGAATGCTAGAATGATAGTTGTTGTTGTACGAGAATTCGACTAATGGCAGGTATTTATCCCAATTACCACCGAAGTCAAAGACACACGAACGGAGCATGTCTTCAAGAGTACGAATCGTTCTTTCAGTCTGACCGTCAGTTTGAGGGTGGAAAGCGGTACTTAGATTAAGCGATGTACCGAGTGCCATTTGAAACGTTTCCCACAGTCGCGAGGTAAACCAAGCATCACGATCAGAGATGATATCACGAGGCGTCCCATGATTACAAATGATCTCGTCGGTGTAGATTCGGGCTAATCGTTCTACCTTCTAGTCTTCCCGTATTGGTAAAAAGTGAGCCGATTTAGTCAATCGGTCAACCACAACCCAAATGATGTCGTGACCTGATGACATGTGTGGTAGCTTTGTTATAAAGTCCATAGCTATACTCTCCCACTTCCACATGGGGATCGGTGGTTGTTCGAGCAAGCCAGAGGGTCTTTGATGTTTAGCCTTAACTCTTGCACATGTCAGGCATTTTCCAACGTAGAGGGCAATATCCCTTTTCATGCCGGGCCACCAGTATTTGTAACGAAGGTCCTGGTACATTTTGTCGGCTCCGGGATGAATAGAATACCGGGATTTGTGAGCTTCGTCCATCAAGATTTGTCGCAAATTGGTTCGTTTGGGAATCCAAATTCGGTCCAGAAAGTGGAATATCCTGTTCGATTTGCTCACAAGCTGGGCTCCATCGTGGTAGATTCTTTCTTTCTTCAGAGTGCGTTCGTTGAAACACGCATGCTGAGCTTCCCGAATGAGGGTTTCGAGATCGTATTGGGCTTGAACATTACGAGTGCTAAGCAGATAGCTCCGTCTGTTGAGTGCGTCGGCAACAACATTCGCTTTGCCTGAGTGATAACGAATCTCATGGTCGTAATTGTTGAGAATTCTACCCATCGGCGTTGACGCATATTAAGTTCCTTCTGATTAAAGATATGTTGTAGGCTCATATGATCGGTGAAGATCGTACACTTGGTACCGTACAGGTAGTATCGCCAAATCTTTAACGCAAAAACAATTGTGCCTAGCTCGAGGTCATGGGTTGTATAGTTCTTCTCGTGGATATTGAGCGGACGAGAAGTTTAAGCTATAACCTTATCTCGTTGCATGAGAACACAATCAAGACCAAGGTTGGAAGCATCACAATAGACAATGAAATCATTGTTTCCGTCGGGCAATGTGAGAACAGGAGCATTGCAAAGCTTATGATTGAGGGTTCGAAAGGCAGAATCTTGTTCAGTTCCCCAAACAAAAGGCTTGTCTTTATGCGTGAGAGCGGTAAGTGGCACATCGATCTTTGAGAACCCTTCGATAAATCGTCGATAATAGCCCGCCAGTCCGAGAAAAGAACGGACTTCAGATGGGTTCTTAGGCGTAATCCAACTCTTAACAGCTTCAATCTTCGCAGGATCGACGTGAATACCTTGACTATTAACAACGTGACCCAGAAACTGAACTTCCTCCAACCAGAATTCACACTTGGAGAACTTGGCATAGAGTTGGTTCCCCTGGAGTAGTTCAAGAACCAAACGTAGATGTTGCGCATGTTCGGCTTTCGATTTGGAATAGATCAAGACATCGTCGATGAATACGATGACGAAACGGTCGAGATATGGTTTACACACGCGATTCATCAGATCCATGAAAACCGCGGGTGCGTTAGTTAAACCAAAAGGCATAACAAAGAATTCGTAGTGGCCGTATCGAGTGCGAAACGCGGTTTTGGGTATATCCTCTTCTTGAATACGTAGCTGGTGATATCCTGAGCGTAGATCGATCTTCGAGAAGCACGCAACACCTTGTAGTTGATCAAACAAATCATCAATGCGGGGTAGGGGATAGCGGTTCTTGATAGTTAACTTATTCAATTCCCGATAGTCGATGCACATCCCGAACGACCCATCCTTCTTTTTGACGAAAAGGACTGGCGCGCCCCAAGGAGAGGTGCTCGGGTGAATGAAGCCTTTCTCAAGTAATTCCTGGAGTTGGTTTGAAAGTTCACGCATTTCAGACGGCGCAAGTCGATAAGGAGCTTTGGCAATAGGGTTGGCTCCAGGAATAAGGTCGATACGGAAGTCGATATCACGACTTGGCGGTAGTCCGGGAAGATCCTCTGGAAAAACATTAGGAAATTCTCGAACCACTGGAACGTCTGTTACTTCCTTCTTCTCTTTCTTTTCCTTCTCCGCTACTACAATGTTAGCCAAGAAAGCCCGGTATTCCTTGCGGAGATACTTGCTAGCTTGAACACATGACATGAGCTTGAGACCTTTCGAAGTAGTATCACCGTACACACACAATAGATCACCATTCGCCAGCGAGAATCGAATCATCTTGTCGAAGCACACAACTTCAGCATGGTTTTCACGAAGAAAATCCATGCCTACTATGATGTCAAAACTTCCGAGTTGCATCGGAATAGGTCGATTGGAAAGATGTGATTGTTAAGCTCAAGAGTACAATCACGAAGAACAGAACTGACGGCGACAGTTCTTCCGGTAGCGACTTCAACATCGAATGTCGAGGAGAGTTGGGAGCGTTTACGACTAAGGAGTTTCTCAAATTCGAACGACACAAAGCAATTATCGGCTCCAGTATCAAACAAACATGAAGCATAAATACCATTCACAAGGAACGTACCATTGACCACGTTGTTGTCGGCTTGGGCTTGACGCACGTTGATGTTGAAAGTTCTGGCACGTGCGGCCTGTTGTTGCTGCTGCTGTTGAGGCTGCTGCTGCTGGGGCTCTTGTTTCACAACCCTGTTTGGGCACATGTTGGCGAAATGGTTAGGATCGCCACATGCGAAGCAGGCTCTGGCTTTGACCGCGGGTGCCGGAGGAGCTTGTTGACCCTGAGGGGCGGTGAGTAGAGCTTGATGAGCAGGAGCTTGTCGAACACGGCAGTTGGTAGTAAAATGGCCGTACATATTGCAATGAGCACAAAAATGGCAAGCAATGGTAGTCGGGTGGTGGTAGGTACAAGTAGGGCAGAGCGGGTGTGGCCCAGTGTATGCACGCTTTGCAGGCGGTGCATTAGCCACAAGCGCCGCTACTTGACGCTGTTGGGCTGGTACAGCTTGAATTGGTGCAGCAGTGATCGCACAGTTCTTGTTGCTGGAGCTGTTCTTTCCCTTGTTCTTCCTCTTGTTGCTCGACGAGGTGGTGGTTTCAGCAGTTGGTGCGGCGGTGGTAGCTTGATGCAGGTGCTTTGAAGCTTTATCCCAGACACCGACCTTGACCCGTTTGTCATTGATTTCAGCAGCCAGTAGATAAGTTTCTTCGACCGTCATAGTCTTAGCCGCTTGAACGAAATCAGCAACAAAGTCAGGCAGGGCTTGGATATACTTCTTGATTGCCATGTCTGGATTCTTGACCTGATCGGGACAAATGATGCTGAGCTATTTGAAGCGAGCAGTGAGCGCAACATTTTCACCATCCTTTTGCTGTATGTGCCAAAATTCATCCTCTAGCTTCTGACGTTCATGAGGATGGCAGAATTCTTCCAGCATAACTTCCTTGAGCTCGTCCCACGACAGACCGTAGGATGCATCGTTCCCTCGCTTGTTCCTCTCAGTCGTCCACCAGTCTAGTGCACGGGACTGGAAAACGCCGGTAGCATTCAGAGTTCGGAGGTCATCGGGGCAACCACTCTGTCGTAGAGTGACCTCAATGGAATCAAACCATTGGAATAGTGCAGTAGGACCTCCCTCGCCAGTGAATTCTTTTGGCCCACACGACTTGAATTGCTCGAAATTGAAAGCCTTGGGGTAGCTTTAGGAGCTTCGGTTCTCGATTCCTCAGACGACTTGCTGGCATTCTCGTAAACATCACTCACAACCTTTGCTAAACTTTTAGCGATGATGGCAGCAAGGCGTTTGTCTCTCTTTTCTTGACGAGAAAGTAAGGGATAACGGGATCCAGATGACATTGTCTGCAACAGACATCGTCACAGGACTCAACACATTGTATTCGAATCTCACCTCACACGTCTACTTCTTACTAAAGCTCAGGAACACGCATACTCATGTAAACACATAGACACATAACCATGTAGAACACAAAACCACATAATCACATAAGCACATAAGCACGTAGAGCACAGAAACACATAAACCACACACGTATGTAATCACGGAGGCGGTCAGAATACAGAAACCTATCATTTAAAGTCTGCGATTCGTTCGAATATAGCGGTCACGTTTAATATATCGAGTCTTGTAGTATAAGCGTATATCGTAGCATAAGGTCGTCCATAATTTAGCGATTTGTTAGCGTATTGAGACAGAAATGTAAGGCGAGTTGTGTGTGTCGATCGAAGTGAAAGCAAAAATCGAGTAAATTTCCAAAATTTAAACACATAAACAGGTAAACACACATATAAGCACATAAAATCGATGAAACATCAGAGTCGGCAGTTGCGGGCTCAGAATCGAAACACATAAAAATCGAGAAATAGATTGTCTGCGGCTAGTAGACTTCGACTACCCAAAGTGGTTCGACTATCCAAAGTGGTTTGACTATTCACAAGGATCCGTTGTGCACATTTGACCTTCAGGACTATGCTTCTGCCTCGATTCTTGGGCGTTTGGTACACATTCCGTTAGTCATATTGTGACTTCAGGCCGTTGGAGTCCGTCGAGACTTTGGTGAGAGCTTTGTAAAATGAGCGGAACAAGTCGTCAAGGTTAGGGTTTCACCCCTAGCTTAACAACTTCGTTCCTGTTTTTAATAAAATAGAGGAGATTATTCATCAAAATATGGATTTCACTCCTGATTTGGCATAATTCTCCCCGTTTGTAGATAAAATGCGGGTTGATTAAGCAACTTTAGTCGAGAGTTTGCAGTTTTCACACCTATTCTCGGCTTAGTTACTCTTTCATAGTTGAAAATTCGAGTGCAGTGATAGTGTAGCATGGATGTGCTCAAGTCGATTTGTTGGTTCCTAACTATAGACTAGGTATCTAAGACATCGACCCGGACTAGGTCGTGTCTTGCCTAATTCCCTATAGTTATGGCTCTGATACCAATCTGTCACACCCCAACCGACGGCGGAATCATCGAGGCATGGCACTGAGCGAAACAGATTGTCCAGAAGTTTCCATAACAATTATCATTACCATTCAATTTAAAATAACATGTCCCATACCATGTCTCAAACAACAAACAAATTATTACAGATAAAATCTAGGCAAATAATTCTGTTTCGACAACTCAGATTTATACATAGATAGTTTATTTATTGGTTTCTAGGACCTCTTTTCCTAGCTTCGATTTCATCACTGCGCAGAGAGCATCCTAGACATTTCCTAGCCTCGATTTCACAGTGAGCTAGGCATACAAACAACTTAAGCACCTGTCACATACGTTAAAATAAAGTCAATACATAAAATGTAAAGGTGAGCATACAAGTTTGATAATAGCATATAGAGTTCGAATTCGTTTACGCATAACCAGCACGTACACATAGTGAAATGAAGCACGTTAGTTATCGACATAGATCCATCGATACCAATGACTGCGGGTTGACTGCCCGAGGCAGTTCGCAATACATGATTACCACCGTAATCCATGCAAGTAATTGTCCTTAACAACCCCCGTGTGAACGGGTGCTGAGTCCAAACTATGGTACTATCGTTGCTAAGGCAGGTAGACAGCATTCCATGTGTAAACATAACAAACAAGCATTCATAAGCCACGTATAACATGCATTAATCGGTTAGCGTTCAAATAGTATGAGTAGTGTGTTTGATGTGATTTGAATAGTTGTAACGTATGTAAAACCCAAAAGTGCATAAAGCAAAAAGGGATCAAGTATACTCACAGCGGTTGATGGATTGAAGGGAGCGCTTAGCGAGTAAAATTAGCCTGAATAGTTTGATAGCATAACGATAAGTGACACGTAAAATGAAAAAAACAAGTGTTGGAGAGTCGGACAGCTGGTCGATCGGACGGCTGACCGTTCGGTTGACAGTCCGCTCGAACCGTTGTCCGCTCGGTCGGTAGGCCGATCGGATGGCTGTTCGAGTGGATTGTTTCATCCTTTGAGAAGGATGTGTTTGTGTATGATGGTTTGAATTTTTAAGTTTTTGTTGTAGCATTTGAAAACATTGAAGTACCTTTACCCTTCAGGTCGATCGATCGGACGGCTGTTCGATCGGCCGGCAACCCGATCGGTTAGGTATTTTAATGAATTGTAGTGATTTGCTTTAGATCGGATAGGTGATCGATCGGACATGTCAACAAGTCAAAAACTTAATGATTTGCTGACCTATCGGTTGGCAAGTCAACAATAGTCAACAACTTTAAGTGAAATACAAGGTATGGTGCAGTGGATCGGATAACTGATCGATCGAACACTAATGCTGTTCGATCGGACAACATGCATGAATAACCATGGCAAATTCTTAGCAAGGTGTCACCTGATCGGACGGTTGTTCGATCGGGTGGCAATCCTAGTTCATCGAAGATGTTGAAAAGTCGATTAAGTGTTGAAGTATAATATCTCATGATCCGAAGAGTAATCCGATCGGACAGCAGTCCGATCGAACAACAGTTCGTTCAATACTAGTCTTCAAAATAAATTGATTAAGTGTGGGACCATGTGTTAACCGATCGGCTGGCCAGTCAATCGGCTGACTGTCCGATCGGCTGGCTGTCCGTTCGGACAGCAGTCCGATCGGTCAGCACCCTGACCTGACCTGATCAGCCTATTCATCTAACACTTGGTTGTTCTGTTTGTTTTGTCATTTTATTGAGGTATTTTGGCAATGAGTCAATCCATAGATCCCTCGTCCTTACTTGGTTCCCCTGGTCGGACAGGAATCACCCAAATCCGGCTGGTGAACTGTTCGGAACATAGTTTATCGTTTAACCCGAAATCGGTTAACCTCATGGATATAATCCGGATCTTGAGCCATGCAACCACTGGAGTGATTTGTAAGCCGGCACAGGCTCCGTTTCTATCGGTTTGAAGGCATTGAGTGAAAAAGAGTTGAAAGAAAGTTGGAAAATCCATCTTTCAATCCTTTTCACCGGGTATATGTTTAGATCTATGAAAGATCTTTGTTTGTTTATGTGGAAATCGGCTAGATCCAAGTTATTCTTGGTGGGTTGAGGCCAAAACATGAAGTTCTTCAAGAACCCATGATGACATCATCCTAGAACACTTGAATCTTGATGAATTCACGGTTAAAAGTTAAGATTTGAAAGACAAGAAGGTGTAGGAGTGCGTGTAGATTAAGAAAGACAGGAAGGTGTAGGAGTGCGTGTATATTAAGAAAGTACAAGGTTTAGGACAAAATCTTACCGGAATCGAGAGGAATCTGAGAAAAGGATGAACTAAGCGTGCTGGTCGAACAGAGGTTTCCAAAAGTGGAAAGGATGACAATGACATGGGTATTTATAGGATGCCAAAAGGGGAAAGTGCTGACCGATCGGCCAGGCAGCTCGATCGGACAGCCTGTCAGATCGGACAGCAGTCCGATCGGTTGGCTGTTCGACCGGCTGGTTGCCTGATCGATCAGCTGCACGTTTCGAGTGTTCGGTGCGACGATTTTTTGATATTTCGATTTCGGTTGCAAGAGGTTCGATACGATAGGGTTTCCTAGTCAAATTACTTTTAATCCCAACCACTCATATCTTGCACTATCCTTTATCCACTAATTATCATAGTTCGATTGTGATTCGAGTTCGATGCCGATTGAGTTCGATTGCATTTTGAGTTCGATTGCGTTTCGATTGATTACCACAACATAACATAAATAAACATGCACAGGTAACACGTAAGGCACACACATACACGTATAACAGTAACTAAAATGCGTAGTTCGAGTTGAGATTCGATTCGATGTCGATTTGATTAGCATACTTTTATTATCATTTCGTTAACTTTATCGCATTGTTACTTCGTACAGTTCACAGTCGTAAGTCGATTAGATGGCGATTGTAATACGTCGATTGTTGAAATTATTGACACTTACTCCACATAATACAACTAAATTAAACACATAAAAGAAATTCTCTACAAGTAGAGTTGCGCGAAATCGGTCGTTGACTTGACCTCGACTTTGACTTTGACTTCCCGAAAACATGGGGTGTTACAGCATCGCATAATGAGCACAATCTGGTTCACCTAAAAATCTAGATACTGCAATAACGTGCCCGCAAGGTAACCCAGATACTTGCCAAACCCGATAACTACATGTTCCATTAGAGAAGTCAACTAAACCTCTCTTTCCACCGTCATCAACGTCAAAACTGTTCGGAGCAATTCCAGCAACCATCCACGAACGAGAACCATCAACTTTGCCTTGAATTTTTTTTGAGCCCACGTTGTAAGCAAGTGTTCGCCTTGAATTCCCTCGTTCCGGCGATCATAGAACCATTTTTGGACAGGCTGTCAAAAAAATTCTATGAGTTGGGTTATTGGAAATTTTCGGGCAAGTTTTGATAAAGCATTCATAGATTCAGCGCTGTTAGATGTCATGTAATGATATCTTCTGGCTGGACAATGTGCTCTTGACCATTTGTCAAACCCAATTTCTATAAGAATGTTCCGTAATCTTGGAACAGCGGCACATAGCGCGTCGAATGATTCTTGAAAATCGGATATCCTGTAAGATTTGCAAGCCTTCCACCAAAGACTCTCATATTCCTTTTTTTTACGGTAAACGAAGGTTGACCATCAAATGACGACAACATAACCCGTGAAAGCTTCTTGGAAACATAACCCGTACGGCTAATTGTATAGATGCTGCCCGGTCAGAAATGATTGCCAAATCTGGATTCTCGCCGATGCATTCTTTCAATTTTGAAAGGAACCACGTCCACGAATCATCGTCTTCAGATTTACCAATGCCATAACCAATAGGCAAAATCTGATTGTTTTCGTCCATGCCAACAGCCAAAAACATTGTTCCTTTAAATTCACCCTTCAAGTGGGCTGCATCTATGATAATAAGCGGTCTTAAATTTCTGAGAAAGCTCCGAATCTGAAAGCAATACGATATTGTTAGATTTTTGTGGAAAAAATTATTTATTGATTTATTTATTTATATTTTAGTGTAACATTTCATATATAGTCTTTGACTTACCACCGCACCTATGGTGACAAATAACATTTCAAAACGACTTTCAGAATCAATGCGTATGTGTGTCACTGTTCCTAGATTATCCTTCTCAAAGTTATAACAATAGACGGGAAGTTCGGCAAAAGAACTTGACGAACTACCTTGCAAAAGTTCTAATGCGTTACATTTCCCACGCCATGCTTGCATGTATGATAAATTGACTTTTTCTTTAATCCTAAAATCCTTTACAATTTATGTCGAACGGTATATCCGTCCACAATCTTTGAATTGTTCTTTTAATAAGCTACCCACCACCATTGGGTTTTCTTGTCGCATATGTGGATATGTTTGCGTCTTAGAACATGTATGTTTGTTGTTAAAATGTTTAACGTAAAAAACATCACAAGATTCCCGACTCGCTGCCTTGAAATTCCACTGGCAATTCTCATCAATACAAGATACTTCGTAACGAGTTTTGGATGATCTGTCTACTTTATACGAAAAACTTTTGGAAAGACACATTTTTCCTAATTCTATTTTCATTTCCTGCTTGTTACGGAAAATATAACCTATGTAAAACTGGCTTTTATTTTCAAGAGGACAATTAACATTATCAGTAACTCCAGATTTATATGATGTGTTACATTCATCTTTAGGAAAAACATTTACGTTAAGATCGGGACATTTAAAATAACTGGAAGAACCCGCAGATGAACCAACACCAAGTTCTTGCACCACATATAATTTAAATAACTCACGAGGGTTTCTTTCTGCAATATTGAAAAAAAGTAAGATCGGAATCATCAATTATATCAATGGGATCGCTAAAACTTGACATTTTGTAAGATACACGTGTGATGTTTTGAAGACATGTTGACTCACTAAGAATTTTTAAAAATGTGTTATAAGAAATTGTAGTAGAAGTTTCAAAACCACGTCTAACATAATCTGGTTGGACCACGTACTCAAGCCTCCCATCAATGACTTCCCACTTGGTACCATAGTAAACGACAAATCTGACTGCCATATCAATAGAGAAAAAAAATATGAAGATAGATATTTTTTGTAAAAATTTGGAGATCAAATTTTGTAAAATGTTTGGAGTAATGGTACTGGTACCTAGAATCTAAAAATAGAAACGTGTAATACATCAAATAAATAAAAACGAAAACTATTTTTTTTGTCTAAAGCGTCTCGAGACTCCTCTAATGCGTCTGTCAGTACTAAAGAGTCAAAGGTGTAATTTTTTGATTACCGACGCATTACATGCGTCTGAACAGGTCTTCCGTTTAACACGTGTTGCGTCTCAGCCGCATAAGTAGAGGCGTCTGTAGACGCATAAGAAAACGTGTTACGACGCATCCGAAAGCTGACAAGGGAAGCGTTTGTAGACGCATACGAAGCAGCTATGCAAAAGCTGACAAAGGAAGCGTCTGTAGATGCATACGAAGCAGCTGTGCAGAGGGGCATCCAAAAGCTGACAAGGGAAGCGTCTTGTAGACGCCTTGGAAGCGTCTCTGATCGACGCATAAAAACGAGTGGGTTTTTCGCTTTTTGATAAGCTGGATCTTCATCTTTATAGTGAACCCACTCTTCAGTGTCATTGACATCTTCTCCTCATCCAAACCTTCTTCAAGAACAAAAAATACAAAATGCCATATGACTGGCATCAGTATCTTTTTCTTGAAATTTTGTCCATCTCATGTAGCAAAATCTTTCTAAGTTACTCCCCTATGATAACAATTCATTCAGTTTATTTGTTGGCGTTTTACAGTTGGTGGTAATTAGTAGTATTGGTGTTTGTTTTTTTTATTTGATCAAATGGAAGTTGCTGAGATGTATCATTTTTATAGTATGTCTTTTTGGCGCCTAAATTAGGCGGTGCATTATTATAATAAAGTATTTGTCTTTTCAGTTACTGTTTTGTAATTAATGTTTTTGATAAGCTTTATCTCTAAAGTCGGTAAGACGTCCCATCTTTCAAGTTTGGCGTTTTAGATTCTTTAGTTTTTACTGATTTTGTATTTACTGTTTCTAGTTACATTTTCAAGTTTGCTTTTTATTTTTTATTTTATTTTATTTTATTTTGGGTTTTTTATAATAATTTTCAAAGTAATTTTATTATAGTTTGGGAGTTTTTTGGTGGCGTTTAACTTGATGATATTGTTTAAACAAGCATTTTGGCTGTTTTGGCATTTTTATTATATATGGCGTTTTTTATTATATAACAATTAATTGAAAAGGAAAATAAAAAAAAGAATCATAAACAATTGATCTTCCAAATCTTCTCTGTCTCCAATCTCTTTCTTTTCTTTTTGAATCATGTTAACTGGCTGGTTCGACTTTCGTATGATTCATTTTGTTTTTTTGTTTTTTCAAGTAGTTTTTTGTGTTGCTGTTTGGAAGCACACAGTCTGACATCATCATCTTTTTCTTAAAGATTTGTCCATCTCATGCAGCAAAATGTTATTGAGTTTATATCCTTCAGCCAACAATCTTGAATTTTTACAATCAACGATGTTTGATTTTTTAACTTTTTTGGCGTTTACCGATAAATAGAACGTCAAGAAATAAGATCACCTTAAACCTCAAATTTTGATCATGCTAAAATCAATAATGTTTTGCTGTATGAGATGGACAACATTGTTAATCCTCGGTTAACAAAGATAACTGACAATGTTGTCCACCCCATACAGCTAAACTTTATTGACAACAAACCTCAATAATATTTTTGTATATTTTGGCGTTATAAATTGGATGGAAGTTCAGGATAAGTCAATGAGATTTTACTCAATGAAATGGACAATATCCTCACTTAAGGATTTTGTCTATTTCATTGAGCGAAATCTATACTGACAGCCAAACTGAATTTCAAAAAAACGTTTTGGGGTACAAGATATTTGATGTTTGGGTTTTTTGGCGTTTCTAAGGCGAATGGGTTATATGAAAAATGGCGTTTGGGTTTTTGTGTGTGTTTTTAATTAAAGGTCTGAGATGTTGTATATATAGGATTTTTTTGCGTTTTTAGGCGGGATTTTACTATAATTAAGTTTGGCGTTTTATATTTAATGGCGTTTTACTTAGAATAGTCTGTGATTTTTGTTTTTGGCGTTTTATTTCATGATTTGGCGTTTTGTGTGGAGTAGTCAAAAGACCCTTTTACTCTTAATGAAGCGCGTCCACGTAATAAAATTGATGTTATTTACGAAAACGCCACCGCGCCAATCTAGTCCATAGATTGTTTTGATCGGACGATCGTTAAGCGTTCTCACCGTTCTCACACTTTCTATCGTTTTCTCTAAATCCCGACCCTATATATATGAGAAGGATCCGTTAGGAACCACCCTTTATTGTGAGAACCGCGAGAACCAATGTGAACACAACCAAAAATAGCTAAAAAACACACATTTTTTTTAATATTATTTATCAAAAAATCGCTACTTTTAGTAGAAAATTTTTTTTTTTTGCTACTAAAAGTAGCGATTTTAATGTAAAAAATAATATATATTTTTTTGTGTTTTTTTTTTTTTTTTTTTTTTAGGTTTTTGGGGGTTTAGTTTTTAGCATTTTAGCTTAGGGGGGGGGGGGTTAGGTTTTTTTTAGGGGGGGGGGGGAGGGGTTAGGTTTTTTTAGGTATTTTTTTTATGTTTTTTTAGCTATTTTTGTTGTGTTCACATTGGTTCTCGCGGTTATCGCAATAAAGGTGGTTCTCGCATGAACCTTACCCTCTATATATATATACTAGATTATTGCCCCCATATAATACACAGACTGAATCACAATTACAATGTGAAATAAAAAAATACACTCATAATATGGTCGAAGTATATGTAATATACAATAATATGCACACCAAATACGAAATAATAGTTCAAATCTTGATGGGGTATGATATTGGACCCGACCTGAACGGTCAGACATTCTCGTTACTTATAGTCTTTTTATATTAATATTTATTATTATGCTTACTAACCCAACCGCGAGACCCAATGCGATGTAGTTTACACTACATTGGGTTGGGTACTTGTAGAGATAACCCCTAACTGGGCCTGACCCATTGAGGTTATGTTGTAGAACTGCAAAGGGTTGTATGTGCAAAAAATAAACATAAACAATTATTATTATACAGGAGAAAAAAACACATCATTCGTCTATCTACAAGAATATATTATGTATGAAATTATATATTATATAATACTCTAATTTTCAACATTTCTGTGCAATAGAGGTTGTACATAACGCAATATTAGTTGTATGGTGGTTTTTGGAAATTTGTGGGTTGTACCCTGGTTTTTGAAACCAACTTTTCTAACTATGCCATCTGTTGCTGGTACACACGAATAGAGAGAGAAAGATGGATGTCTCTCCGCACCACTGCTACAAACCACCGCAGACTACATCCTCCACCTTATGATTGTGAAAACGGATTATGAATCGTAAGAACAGGCGCATGATAGCTGAAGAGTTACGACAATTTTGACGACGAAGGAAGAGGATAGGTTGAGCGGCGTAGCGGCGGCGATAGTCGCTGGAAATGTCATGGTTGATTTTCCGATTGGGTGGTGGTGAGTGAAGACGGTGACAGTAGGATTAGGGCAAGAGGATGTGAGTTGAAGGTGAAAGTGAGATCTGAATTTATTGCCCCTTTTTGAATAGGTATGGTTTCTATGCCGCTAATCCATCCTCACTTTTTTCTTTATGCATGTTACTTTCTCTACTAACTTCCCCTTTACTTAACAACTTGCCACCAATCAGCCACAAAGACCACAACCTGAACCTTCAACCAATATCTTTGTTTAAGGCACATCTCTCTATCTTTGGTCATCATTTTCATTTTATATGAGGCAATCCACATATAATTTTTCATTGTTTATGTTTATGTAAATGTGTTTCTGTATTAGCAATAGTAGGTTAATTGATTTAGATAGTTATGTGTTCTGCTAAGTTGTGTGGTTTTACAATTATGAGCGACTGAAATGCAATGTAAATATGCCTAATGTTATGATCCATATGAACAAATTGTTGTAATTTGGAAGCTGTGTTTCCCAAAATTGGGGGTTAGGGTTTATCTTATGGTTATTGCCTACGAATATGTTTTGATTGTTTTAATTGATATAACTGCTTGATTCGAACCAAAATCACAAATATTATATACATTCTTCTTTGTAAAGTTCGTTCACTTTAACCACTATACTCTGCAAATTCAGTATCTTCTTGCAACATTTACCTTTCGTACGATTGATCATATTACCTTTAATATAATCAATTCACCCATGGGTTATAGAAAGCTTGTGTATGTTGTTCAGCTTTTATTTTATATCAAATGCATTTATAATCAAATAAAACTTTTTTATAGTATTATTTTTTAGATAGTGGTTAACATGAAACTGCCTAATTGCAGGCTATCCTGATTTCTTCAAACAAAGCATCTATTGTTAAGGATGTATTCAATTTAGTTGTTGAAAACTTGGGATTCAAGTTTATGGTGTTCAAAAGTAAGTTGATTTATATAGACAAAGTACGAGCTTTTGAAATGTTTGTCTTATGTAAAGCATAACAATAAAGCAAATTGCTAACGAATACTTTAAAATCATTAAAGTTGATATAATCTTTGTGGGCGACAATGGTTTGGAGGGAAGAAGATTGTTACGCAATCAATTGATGGCAAATTTAGTATGTTCTATATGGAACTCCCTGGAGGTACATTATTCTCCCATACATTTGAAGCGAACGAAAATTTCCCCGTTCAGCTTGGTCGTGAGGTGCGATACTTCGCAACACTTTATAGTTTATAGAAATGTTCATATGTAGGGATGAGCATTTGGTACCGGTACCGAACCTGGTATATTTGGTACCGGTACCGGTTCCCATTTTCCATGTTTTTCGGTACCGGTACGGTACCAGTATTTACGGGTAAAACACCGGTAAATACCGTTACCGTACCGGTACCACTTTTCCCCGTTTTTCGGTACTGTGCTCATCACTACTCATACGTGCTCACTAGCATACAAGCATTTTACCAGCCACTAAATATCTTGAAAGTGGAAAAATGGAGATTTAAGTCAATTTAGCTCCATAGAGTCACTTTATCATATTCTATGTTTTATGTTCTTTATCCCCCAAACAAAGTTGAATATATATGTGTTTTTGCTGTGCTATCTTATTATTTGCATGAATGACTCTGATGCTCTGCTACAGACTTCTTATTTAGGGTAACAACCTTATGGGGATTTTGAATGTTGCTGCATTCAGTATTCGGTTATGCTATGCATCTACTTAAGAAAGAAGCATCAAACTTTTTAATCCATTGCTAGGGGAGAGTTATGAAGCAGATTATCCAGATAAAGGCCTTCGGGTTTTTTGTGAAAAGGTTAACTCTTTACTAAGATAGCGAATTATTATCTTAAGACTTTTAGAGTGAAATACTAAGTTAAATCCTTCCACTCAATTGTTTTAATCTTGCTACAGGTCAGTCATCAACCAATAGTTTCACTCTGAATTTGAATCTTGGATCCTAGCTATGTAAGTGGTAGACGACAAGTTTTTTGAGAACATCCCTGAGTTGGTCTTTGGAGTGAACATGAAGTGCCAGAAGACGTCAACCGTAACTTAAACTGCCACACTTTATGTAATACACATAACCCCGTCGCAACGCGGCGGGTTCTAATACTAGTTACATATAATAATGAAAAATGAAAAATTACCACTATGATTCACATACTTCCAAACACTTTCTTGTATACAATATTATTAGACCATCCACAGTGGTATAATTTTGGGTGTTCTTTCCCCCAAACACGCCCAATCATGCCCCACCCCCACCCCCACTGGAGTTTTCTAGCGTTTTTTTTTTTCAAAAAAAGCCCCCCGGCGTTTTTTAAACCACACCAAACATCCTATTGTTTGGCCAATCACATGCATTCTTTCCTATGCTTGCCCAATACCATTTTTTGGATCTTTTTTTTATTTAATTGTTTAACACCCCTTTTAATATGATGCCCACATCCCCACTACACCCATTTTAGAAAAAAAAAAAAAAAAAACACTCAATAATGCCCCTTGCTGACTGTACTGCCACATGGCGAAAAACGCCCAAGGTTAGGGCTTTATTCACCCAAACCACTACACATGGTCTTAGTACTTTTAGTTAATGTCTACTTTTAACTCTTGATAAAGCAAGCTAAAGTTGACCATGTGTAAAAATTGAATGTTTCAAATACAACCTTGGAAAGTGATTATTCGGATATCTACTACGATTTTCATCGCGAAACATACACCTAAGGGGATTTATTAGTGGATGTAGTTCCATTTGAAGAAATAGAATATCGTCTATTACAAGATGATGGAGATGTATTGTTGTAATTGCAATTAGGCAGACCTATACAAATGATATAGGTGCTATAATTTAAAAAAACAATAAGTATAAAGATGAAAAAATTAGTTTGGAGTTTGTATAATCATTCATAATAATATAATATGTCATTCGTTTTAGGATTTGTTATAGGAACTTAAAATATTGTACCACAATTTTAATATTTTTTATGACATTTTCTTGTTTACAGGTAATGTGTCTCATCTTAACATCATCTGATAATAGAATATTCAAAAGGGTTAATGTTGGCTTAATATTATATTTTCTATCCAAATATAATATTTGCGGGTAGAGTTCAACTAATCGTACACATTTATTGGTCTTCGGTGTTTCTCTTGCCGGTGAAAGTGATTAATGATCTAGAGGCTCGGATGCGGAATTTCTTATGGAATCAAGATGTGTCGTTTCATAAAGGGAAAGCTAAGGTCTCGTGGAGAGCCGTTTGTGTTCCAAAGTATGAAGGGGGCCTGGGTATTCGGCGTATAGGGGATGTGAATAAAGCACTGATGGCATCCCATCTTTGGAGCATTGCTTCGAAACGTGAATCTTTGTGGGTCCATTGGATATATGAGCATAGGCTTAGAGGTAGAAACATCTGGGATTATAAATTGGTTGCGAGTTGTTGCTGGAGCTCGAGAAAGCTTCTTCAGCTTCGGCCTTTGATTCGTCATCATATCTGGACGCAACTTGGAGATGGTACAAACACCTCGGCTTGGCACGATTATTGGTGTGAAGTTGGGCCCCTGTCTTCGCACCTTTCTCCATGAGTCATCACTAATGCAAGTTTTTCTTTGAATGATTCGGTTCGGTATATTATTATCGATGGCTCATGGGCTTGGCCGATGGCGTGGAGGGATTTATTCCTGGTCCTGAATCAGATTCAACAAGTATCGCTTGACCCGAACAAGAATGATCGGCTGTTATGGAAGGGTGAGAATGACCTGGATGACTTTTCGTCTTCAGGTGTGTGGGATTCGGTTCGAGTGAGGGAGCCGGAGGTCGAGTGGATGGGCCTTGTTTGGTTTTCTCATTGCATCCCAAGGCATGCATTCCTCATGTGGTTGATTTTCAGGCGAAAACTTTTAACTCAAGATAAAATTTTAAAGTGGGATTTTGCGCGAAGCAGAAATATGAATATGATGTGCTGTTTATTATGTTATGCGAATGTGGACTCTCATACTCATCTATTCTTTGAATGTAAGTTCTCATCCGATGTTTGGAGCTTGGTCAGAGATAAGGTGGATATGGGTGCTGTGGATCCCAAATGGAATGTTATTATTGATGTGCTGTTTATTATGTTATACTAATCTACGTGTCACCGAGCTCTACCAAATTGTTAATCGAATGATTTGGCGGTATGTTGTTAACTTAATGAAAACGATGAAGTTATAATTGTTAGCTCGTTTTGAGAAGTCGTACGTGTATGTATCGAGTAATCGTATGAAAATAATATATAACAAACTCGTATTATATATATTGCGTCTTGTATCTATTTGCCATAATATACGTATATGCCGCTTCGGCGTTTGTAATAAATACAAAAAGTTATATTTATTTTGCGATAGTATCATCGAGTTGTTTGAAGTTTGAAATAAATATAAAACTATATTTATTTTTATAAGGGAATTCGTGTTACGCGATGTTTGAGATAAATAGATAAGTTATATCTATTTTATAAAAGAATCGTCGTTTTTGTTTGACGTTCGAAATAAATATATAAACTATATTTATTTTATAAAATGATACGAGTCGTTTAATGTTCGAAATAAATATAATAACTATATTTATTTTGTAAAATCATTTGCGTCATCGTTGTTCTTGTAAGTTATAAAGTGCCGTTGAAGTAATAAACACATTCATTCTGGTTCTTATAAAAGTCGCTCGGTATCGAAAAACATGTTTTGTTTTTATGAATTTTTTCTCGAAAAACGGACAGAGTTTCCTCTGTTTTTCGACGCCCCCGACAACTAAAGTGTCGTGATTTTGCCAAAATTCAACAGTGTCAATCAAACAATAAGTGTGTATGTAATTTTTGTCAAAATGTGCCAAATATTAAATGTATATAACCACTAAATAAACGATGGTTCGAGCTCGTTCACGTGCAATGAATTATAAGTATATAAAAACAACGAAATCAATTCTTGTTTTTAATATTTTACCAATCTTCGTATCGAGTCGCCGAACGTGTTGACTGAGTTGACTGACTCGTTCAGCTGAGTTGAGCAAGTTGACTCGGTCCGACCGAGTCGTCCCGAGCCGCTTCATAATCTGACCCGAAGCCGGCTGACTCGAACCAAGCTGTTGACCACTTGACCTGTTGTTGATTGTTTGTCCTAGACCCGAACCGAGTTAACTCGGTTTGACCGAGTTGACTCGACTGCCCGGGTTGACTCGCCTGCTTCCTGCGTAACCCGAACCGAAACCAAAGCCGAAACCAAAATCAAACCTTGAACCGAAATAATCCTAAATCTTGAACCGAACATACCTCGAATCGGAGCACATGTCGTCGAGCCGAACCACCACCGTCACTGACTGAACTCAAACCCAAATCAGAACATCACAAGCATCATCGGAGATCCTGTCGGAGAACGAAACCACCACCGGATAAACGAATCGACCGACGGTCCGAGACAAGGACCGTCGGACCGTCACCTGCGCTCCGTCTCTCTCCTTCGCCGATTCCCTCTCTCTTCTCGATTGTTCTCTCTCTCTCTCTCCTCTGTTTGTCTCCGCCGTCGCACCACCACCGGACTGTGGTGGTGGTGGTGGTGGTCGGTCCTGTTGCTCGAAGGGGGGGGGGGGGGCTGTCGATGTGTGGCGTGGGTGTTTGAAAGCATGATGAAGGAGAAAAAGCTTGATCTTATAAGTGGTTATGTGTGTGTGTTGTTTGTTGCCAGGGAAGGTAATCGAGAGTGAGAGAAGATGGAGAGCTGCTCTTTATTTGTGTGTCATATGAGGGATAGGGTTGCAATTTATATTAAAATGAAAGGTTGTTGTCTCTTGTGCAATAAGGTTACATGGTAGATGTTTCATCATTAGAGTTAAAGATCTTTTGTAAAGATTAATGTTGATTTGCTGGGATTTTGTATATCTTGTAAAGATTTGATAATCTTTTATAAGATTTCATAGAGATTGTACAGATTTTGTATGAAGATCTCTAATATATGGTGTGCAGGTTTAGGCTTGTGGGTTTTGGGCTTGGGCCCAGGGCCCACAAGCCCATCTCATGTGTAAGTGACCCGTAATTCCTACGAGACCCGATATCGTGACCCAAACTCCATAAGCATTAACTATTCGTGTAACATCCATTTTTGTCGGTGTCATTAGTTTTTCGTACGGTTTCAGTCCGTTGTCGCGTAATATTCAGCAGGTTTCCTGTAAATCAGCACACGCGCACTGTATAGCCGAACAAACATTCCTGGGCACACCAAGGGCTTGGTTAAGTTAATTAGCGTCGTAAACATTATTTAATGTCGCGAAAATCGCCTGTTAATCACGTAATTAAGGGCGTAAATTACCGGTTGTCACATGGAAGACGATGGAGGCTGAGTCTTAGAGTGTCTATTGTTTTGTTATAGTCTAGATCCTTGTCTAGTTGTTTTCTGCTTGTTTTTGAGCTTGTTGTTTTGGTTTGCGGTTGTCTACAAACTTGGGGGCTTGTCCCAAGTTTGAACTAGTGTGGATATCTCCTCACTACTTATTTTGATTTGATTGTGAATATATAGAATCACCGGGGTAACCCTTTACCTAAAAAAATTCCATTAACATCAAAATAAGGTATGTTCGTATTCAAAATTATAAACCGATATGAATTGTACGAAAATAATTATTTTTAAAACAATTAGTAAGGAAACCAATAAAGCCCTTGATAATGTAATATGTCCTATACTATTTGAAAGGTTTTAAAATGGACTTCTAGGCATATAAGCTGCAGAACGACGATATAAAATAGTAGTTAAGATGTTTAATTTAAATATTTGACAATTATATACTTAAAAGTAAACATCATCATCAAAACCCAGATCAAGAACATCATGAAAACCCAGACAAGAACATCATCAAAACATCATCAAAACCCAGACATCATCAAAACCCAGATCAAGAACATCATCAAAACATCATCAAATATCATATTTGCAATAAAACCCAGAAAAACAATAACGAATTCAACACTGTATACAAACAAAACCTAGAACGAATACAACAAACAAGAACGAAATCACTACCTCCATCAACACACCTTTACCACAACCTTTATTATTCACCATCCATCACTGTAAATCCACCGTCAGTACAACCTCCATCAACACACTCACCACATAACTCTCTCTCTCTCTCTCTCTCATTCAGTTCCGGCGAAGACAAAGGCGGCGACGGTTGTTCCTCAGGCGGCGACGGTTGTTCCTCAAGTGGCGACGGTTGTTCCTCAGCGGCGACGGATGTTTTGTTGTTGTTGTTCATCGAATGAATATCGATCTGAATCAAAAACAAAAGTTGTGGTGGTGGATTTCCTGGATCTGGATCGAGTTATTGAGAGAGAGAAGAGAGAGAGTCAGATTTTGTTTAGAGAGAGAGAATGCAGATACTTTATAGAGAGATGTGTTTTTTAGGTTTTTTTTTTATTTCTTATAATAACTTATAAATAGATAAAGATTTAATTAATATTTAGTTAGAAAAAGACCAAAATGCCCCTGAGGAAAAGGACAAAAACCAGGGTTTTTTTTTTTTTGAAATTTGACCTGATTTGAGATTTGGACTAAAATGGCAACAAAATGCAAACCACAGGGACCCAGATGTAATAAGTTTGAGATTTGGACTAAAGTGGCAAAACTGGCCAAACCACAGGGACCAAAATGGCAGTTTACTCTTTAAAATAACTCATAATTTTTCTTCCTTTGATTAAAGGGGAATAAATTATTACTTATTTGACATGGTAAATTTGTCTAAAAAAGCATGACGTTTTCTATGTGATCTGTATAGATAATATGTATAGTATATGAAGGGCAAAATATCATACCTTAGTATGGAGTGGAGTTGAATTCTAAATATTGGATTTAATATATTGAATTTTAAATAGTGATTTGTGTTATTCTTGACAAAACTTTAATTATTACGAAAATCTAATTTGATACCAAAATGAAAAATCAAACATACGAAATAATACATATATTAAAAAGCAAACGCAATGATTAAAAAGCAAAAACAATGAACAGTGCTAAACAGTCAACGAGGGCAAATAAAAGGGCCTCCACCCCTGTTTCTCTTCTTCATTTGGCAAAAGAGAGAGAGGAACGCGGATGAAATCCACCGCCCCGCCGCGTTTGTGCCCTGCCTTTACGGCCGTCGGCCAGTGGCGATGGTCTCCGGTTTCAGTGGACGCTGGAATGCCGATTAACACAGATCCGTCGCCCGCTGCCGCCTTTGTCCTGACGTTCCGGTCGTCGGTCAGTGATGAAGGTCTGTGGTTAAGACGACGATGGATGGTGGCGATGGTGGCCGATCTGTGGGTTTCTTCGGATTGGGTGGTTAAATGGAGGTTTTTATCTGCTGGTATTCTTGGTGAATTGGGGGTTTTGTAATTTATGTTTAACAGTGTTGGCCTCTTCATCTCCAGGTTTACACCTTCTATAAGGTTTGATTTGGGGTTCACCAGTGACGAAAATGGCCACCGTGATTACAAGAACGACTGAACGACATATCATTAAATCACCGCCTCTTTAACTCCAGGTTTGCCCCTTCTCTAAGGTTTTGATTTGGGGTTTTAGGGTTTCTTCATATATGTTAACTGTATTAATTACAAAAAAAGTGATATGTTGAAGGCTTAGGAAATGTCTAAAAGAAACACATCGAGGGGACTTCAAAGATTCATTCAGTTGTTAATAATTCGTTTATATTGACTATTGGTGGAAACTTTATTCTGATCACGAATTTATTAGATGAAAAATATAAACATGATTTTTTTGTTCATTTTAATCAAAATGGAAAAGTAAAAATGTATAATAACATATTAATCATGTCCTTTTCAAATATTTGTTGAAATTTTGTTTTTTACTATCTTCCACAGGTAATTTGCTATTTTGATCTTGAAACCGAGTGTTTGATCTTGAAACCAAATCGTATCTAACCTGATTTGATCTAGAGAATTGATATGATTTCTAAAGTATATTTTATGGTTGAGTATGCTTCAGGTGGAATTTCATCAAGCATGGTATGGGACCTGAATGAAGAGCAACGTCTAAGTTCTATTCCTCTCGCATCAGATTGCAGCATTTCAGCAATGGTATTGGTAGGTTAACTATATTTCTCAAAATGTCTTGTCTTTACATATTGTTTAGTGCAAAGTTTGTTAGTGTAGCCGACATTGCCGCTATGAAGCCCACACGTGTTCTACGCCACCAGCGTCACTGGTCGACCAAACTGTCGACATGGTGGTATGTGTTTGATTTTGATTTGGTTTTTAATAAGTGTGTTTGTGAACCCGTTTGATTTTGTTTGGTGGCTTTTTACTATGATTTAAGTGTTTCGCGTGGTTGTCGTTTTTAAGGTGTCAAATGTTTCAGCATAGGGCTAGGTTGAGCATTTTGTTAAATGTAGTTATTTTAGACACAAATTTTCATAACATTTTGACATTTTAAAAACTTCTATTGGTCTGTGTAAGTCACTCAACCCAAAAGGGATAGTTTACAGTTCAATTGAGAAGCGAAACTGGGTAATGGGGATCATAAACACACGGGTTACTTAATATTTTTTTTTTCCGGATGCGTGGTACAACTTGATTTTCATGATATTTAATGTAGTGATTATTTTATATGTAAAATTTCTTCAACAATTTCCATTTTTTAAAAGTTAATAGAAACTAGCAAAGAGAAAAAAAAATTAATAGTCAAACTTCTGAGTTTAACCATGTCTTCATAGTTTACTTCGTTCGCTTGACTAATCTGACTCAAAAGAGTTTGTTTGCTGTTCAGTCCAGAGGCAAAACTTGGTAACCGAAACGTGAACACCTTCATCGCTTAATATGTTTTCGTGTGCACTGTGCAACGTGATTTTGATTACATCTTAGTTAGTTTCTGGTTGAATTGTTCTTGCAATTGTTGTTTAGTATGCTTTTATTGTTTGGCTAATTGGTTTGGGGTTGTGGGTTGTGTTTTCTTTGCATCAGTTCATCGAGAATTATGTGGTGTTTTCTATCTTTTTTTGCATGAAATGTGGGTTTCATGTGTACAGTTCAAATACACTTAAGGAAAATGTTTATCATCACTAATTGCAATTTGTGTACTTCAGTGTGGCGTGTCTCATAATGGAACACCCTGGAGTCTCTGAACTTATGCCACTAATTCTATACACGAGATGGCACATAAGAAAAAGTGAATATCATGTAAGTGACATCGCATTTAAATCTTCAATCCAAACCAATATTGAATACACTAACACATATGTAAACATCACTACCGTGACCGATAACCGAGGAAGAATCCAACCAGTGATTTTTGACCGTGCAGGCAAGTAACTCTACATTCGAAGAACTAGCTGTAGATGAAGACCCCATGAAAACCCTGTACGCAGTTATGGGCAATGAAGCATACATGAGCATCCAGCTACAACATGACAAGAGGGCGCGCACATTGAAACAGGTTGTTAACAAAGTTTCATTTGCAGCCACTGAGAACGTTGAACCAAATTCCTCCAGTATCGCTGATACAATAAAGACGTCGCATCCAACCATGCCAGCCCAAAAAGCAAACACTAGAAACGCAGCCAAGCAGCAATTGGAATTCCACGGTAAGCCTCACGGACTAAAATCCAGTTAACAAAAACTACGGGTGGGATGGCAGTCAAGCGGCGTAACACATCATCTTTCTAAAAAGTGTACCTAATGAGTAAATGTTAATGACACTGATATGTATACTAGACATACCCCTTTTTTTAATGGTTGCTTCCGTTAAAACAACATGATAACTTAATGATCTTCGGCTACTAATTTAACGAAATCCCACACCGACAACTAACTGAAACTAACATTTAATGTCGCCCTTAAAACCAACTGAAACCAACATTTAATGTCGCGCAGCGCGCGAACGCTCGAATACCCCTTGTTTAGAATAACATTAAAATACAAATGTAAATGGGCTGCTTCTAAAAAGTATTTAATGGGTTAAATGGTTATCATTTTTATAGGTTTTTTGTTTACTAATTTCAAATCAAACTTAAACCCGGAAATTATAGATTAGGGGGCTGTTTGGTAGCCTCTGAATGGTCATTAAGAGGCTACCTCTTAATGGAACGCGATGGGTCGAAAGCACTTAGGTTAGGTTTCTTTTAGGATGTAGGCCTTGTTAAACCATATCACATGAGTTCCAACACTCATTTGGTTTACAAGACCTCATTTTGTCCGATCTTCCGATTTAGGCGTCTATTGTTTGACTAGTGGTTCGATTACTAGGTGCTGCTTGATTTCTCTGGTTTACTCGAGTTTGTTGAAGTACTATTGATTGAGGATACCTTGCACTACATGTGAGTACATAGTTCCCCTATTTTACAACTTTCAATTGTTTTGGGGTGATTCATATGTACAAAATGTTTTCAAGGTTTAGACGATGATTTCAAAAACAAATAGAACGATTTATACTAACTAATAACGATTTCGATAATGTGAACGAACTTGTTGGTTGTAGTTACATAACGAATGACATTCATTAGCATTGATCAAGCCGACCAGTATTAGGTTATGGTACCATAGGATCCGACAAATCCTGTTATTACACTATATCCATGGTTATGTGTGGGTGTTGTGGGTAACGACTGAATCTGTAATTGTTAACTTACCCTTTGGTGGTTTGTTAATACGAGAAGCGAGGAGCGAGGTAGTCGAGTCACGAAGGTTTGAATGTTATTAACGAGACGACCATATATAAGTTTTCACAATTAAAACGAGGACGATTTAAACTATATAAACGAGTAAACGATTTGGAAACGATTTGGGAACGATTTGGAAACGATGATGAACGATTTGGGTAAACGATTGGCTTCTGGGCTAGTGTTTAAATAACAGGACGGGTGTAATGTGGTGAAAACATGGTAGATACGCCGCTGGTACTTCTTATATATAAGTGTTTTCAACATATTACATACCGTGGCGTTATTTAGTTTACTTGGGTAAATGATATTGAAACGATGTCACTCAACGATGTTTTCAAAATAATATACAAGTTTTATTAACGAGTTTATACGAGATGTTTTACAAGATGGTTTTCTAAAACAAAAAGCTTTTGGGTTAAGAATCGTGGCTACGAAATTTTATAAATTATAACCATCTTGATTTGAGTTGGTTAATCATGTTGCAATATTATACACTTTTTAAAAACAAGGTTTTCGAGGTATTGCAATATATGTAAACAAGCCACGATTCCAACACTCTTATAAAACCTATGTACTCGCCAGCATTTCTTTGTTGACTTTGTTTTTACATATGTTTCAGGTGTTGTTGCTTGATTGACGTTCTAGGATGCATGCTTCACATAGGATCTGGACGAGGCCTTAGTGACATAAAACGATGATAGTCGATATAAAACTTGTTTGTTCTATGTTAAGACAATGTTAATGCTTAATATTATCAATAAAACGAAACACTTTTTGTATCCATGGTTATGAAACGATAATTCTGTTACAACACTCCCCGACGTTTCCGCCACGCTTTGTTGTTTTACGTGGTCGGGGTGTGGTACATTGAATCGTAACATTCGTATTAAAGCACACAAAGAATCCAATTAAGGACTTTGATTTTGCGCTTTGAACATCCACAAGGATCTAACTATGAAGATAGGAAGATCCCATAAGGATTTAGAATTCGTGTAGCGGGAAATATTTAGGAACCTTGGACTAGGTATGCTAAGCCCACATACGAAGTATAGTGTTTATGGAATCAAGGTGCTAGATATGCTAAGTCAACATACGAAGCAAATGGATCCTTGAAAATTGAGTACTACGTATGTTAAGACAACATACGAGCAGATTGTCTATGAAAGCTATGCATGGAATCGTTAAAGATATGATTTTGAAAACCTTATGTAATGTTTTTGAAATCATGTACTAAGTATATTAGGTAAACATGATTATAAAATGTTTTAAAATCATGCGAGATGATTTTGAAATTTTGTATAAGGTTTTTGAAAACATGTATAATCCTTTGAAATCATATGCTGTGTAAAATATCGTGAAATCAGGAAGATATGATATGTATATTGCGTAAGACCAATTAAGGACTTATGGAAGTACCCTTGGGTATCCAATTAAGGGTTTAAAGCGGTACTTTGGGGTAATTGTCCAGAATTGTAACTTGCACCTTGTACTTCGTTTCTTAGAAGAAACAAGTACTTAGGATTTTCATGGAGATCGCGAGCGATCACGAAAATGGAAGAACTACGAAAGTAGTTTGTCTTGCAAGGAACACGGTTCCTTGGTGTCAGTATCGTAGGGGTATGTCATTCATACATGACCACATTTGTTTTCGTACATCGTAATGTAAATAAATATTTATTTATAATCCAAAATAACTGTTTCATAGTCATGGATAACAAAAGAAATAAAATATAAAGTTCAATTGTTTCAAAGTAGCATCGTCTTCCAGTTAGCCAATGCTCATCCACGGGCTGGATTTGCATTTACAAGGTTTGAGCAATTGTTTCTGAAATGGCCCATCTCGTCACAGTTGTAGCAAGAACCTGATGGAAAACGAGCTTGAGAAGGGTTGTTATCAACTTGATTTTGTGTAGCCGCAGCTCGGCAAACCCTAGTTGTATGACCAACGAGTCCACAATTCAGGCATTTGCGGCATTGTACATTAGCATGTTGATGAAGGTTACATTGGTTACACAGAGGTGCAGTTCCATTGTATGACTTCTTAGCAGGGGCCTGAGCTGGTTGGTTAGGGACAGTCTGATTATTTTGAGCAACCACAACGAAGTTCTGGGAAGCCTTACGCTTCTTTGACTTCTTAGAGGACTTAGTCTGCTTATCCTTTGGTTTTGTCTTATCAGTTGGTTTCTTGTCGCCTTTTTGGAAAAGTTTACCCTTCCTGATCTGAGATTCAGTCAGGGTAGCGGATAGCTTAATGGCCTGTCTAACTGTGGTAGGGTTGCTACCAGTAACAATGTCCTGAACTGAGTCAGGGAGGCCATCAATGTACTTTTTAATTGCCTTATCCAAAGGCGTAACCATGGTTGGACATAATAGACTTAGTTCCTCATACCGGTCCGTGTAGGCTCGACGCTCACCACTATCGTGTTTAAGATCGTCGAATTCCCTTTCCAGTGCCCTGAGTTCAAGATGAGGACAAAATTCCTTCATCATTAGAGCTCGAAGCTCTTCCCAGGTTTGAGCTTATGCCACATCGGCACCCCTGTCTCTCATCACGCCATTCCACCATGTTAATGCTCGTTTCTCAAAAACACTAGATGCGAATTCAACCTTTCGCTCATTTGGACACTGAACATGTCGGAATGTGCTTTCTAGACTCTCGAACCATTGTAGGAGCACAGTTGCTCCTTGAGACCTAGAAAATTTTAGTGGTTTAGCTGAATTGAACGTTTTGAAGTTACACTGAGCATTGTTATTGTTGTTATTGTTATTCGCTTGATTTATCTGGGTAATGAGGTTCGAAATCACAGCAGCAATCTGCTGAGCGACTAGGGCTGCGAGGGCAGCATCCTCAGTTTGATCGCGTCTAGGAGGCATTTTCTAAAAAGAACAAGGAAACATGAGAAACAAGTGAGATTGACATTTGGATAAACAAAAAAGGTATTGAAGATGTCGACGAAACATAAGGAAGGCGATCATTTGTTTGTTACCTCGAACAAACAAACGACACCCAGTGGCTAATCAAAGTAAATAGGTCTTTATAATGTATCGTGAAGACATGCTTTAGCTTATAAGTGGACACTCATCCCAAGAGTTCCCAGGTAAGAGTGACTGGTACGATTATGTGGATTTGTACGAACACTCTAGCCTTAGATAGAAAACTCAGGATACAGGCACCCACCCTTCCAGATTGCACGTGTTCACATTATAAGATTCAAACTTTGACGAGGTTTTGAAAACTTTGAAGGTTCAAAACCTTATAACAAATCATCTAAGAATAGATGATTGATTTTCAAAACGGATTTATGATTCGTATTCTTGTTGTGGTTGTCACCCTAAGATAGGTGACGGTATTGTTTTAGAATCTAAACGCAAGTAAACTCGCGTTAGGGTCCTAGGAAGGTTATAGTCTAGGTCAAAGCATCACTAATAACCTAATTCCCTATAACCATGAGCTCTGATATCAACTCTTCTGTCACACCCCGACCGCGTTAAAACAACAAGCCGCGACGGAAACATCAGGGAGTGTCGTAACAAAATCATTGTTTCACGACACATGGATTGAAGTTTCATTTTATTGAATTAAGTTTATTACATTGTCTCGAAATTAAAAGCAAAACATGAACATATTGTCCTTCATTGTTATTAAGTCACTAAGGCCTCGTCCATTCCTATGTGAGCATGCATCAATATCGTCATCAAACATCATCATACAACAGTACCTGAAACATATGTGAAAATAAGTCAGCATAAAAATGCCGGCGAGCACATAGGTTTTGTGAGTGTGTCAGATTCATAGTTTTGAGTCCATATTGCAATACCTCGTCCAACTACGAGAGTTGTCGAGTGTGTACCTTGAAATCAAAAAGAGTTTGATATCGCAGAATGTTTTATTAACTTTACAAGTTGATATATGTGTAAACCAAAATCATTGTAGCCATGAATCTTGACTGAAAACATTTGTCTTTGTAAACCAAGTAGTAAGTCATCGTTGAAAGTATGTACGGTTTATATCTTTAAGTAAACCTTGTAGTGTAACTTCGTTTTGAAAACATTCGTCCAAGTGATCTAGAAAACGCAACGACGTGTAATGTGTTAAAAGCACTTATATATAGGAAGTACCAGCGGCGTATCCACCATGCTTTTATCACATTACACACGCCCCATTACCTAATCACTTACCATAAACCAATCGTTCAATTCGTTCAAATCGTTCACATAGTTCAAATAGTTCCAATGGTTCAAATAGTTCAAATAGTTCACATAGTTCAAATAGTTCCAATGGTTCAAACAGTTCAAATAGTTCACATAGTTCACATAGTTCAAATAGTTCCAATGGTTCAAACAGTTCAAATAGTTCACATAGTTCAAATAGTTCCAATTGTTCAAATAGTTCAAATCGTTCACATAGTTCAAATAGTTCCAATGGTTCAAATAGTTCAAATCGTTCACATAGTTCAAATGGTTCCAATGGTTCGTGTTTTAATTGTGAAAACTAACTTTTGGTCGTTTCATTGAATATATTCAAACATGTGTGACTCGTCCTAATCGTTCAACTCGTATTAACAAACCACCAAAGGGTAAGTTAACAATTCATCAGGTTCTGTCGTTACCCACATTACCCCCATAACCATGGTGATAGTCTGACAACGAGATTTGTCATATCCTATGGTACCATAACAGCCTATGGTACCATAACATACTACTGGTCGGCTTAATCATAGTTAATAAATGTCATTCAACTGTCTTTCGACCAAAAACCCAACAAGTTCGTTCATATTATAGAAATCGTTGTGTTTAATATAAATCATAGCATTTGTTTTGGAAACTTGAAATCGTTTAGCACATATGAATCACCCCAAAACAATTGAAAGCGGTAAAAGAGGGGAACTACGTACTCACATTGTATTGCAAACTATCCTGGATTTAATGAACTTAACAAAGCTCGGGCAAACCAAGGAAATCAAGTGGCACCTAGTAATCGGATCACTATGTTAATAAATCGACACATAATTGTGCATTTTGACCGAAACTTTGACTCATCACTTCGACTAATCAGCGTGGTAATCAGTAGGTATAATCGCAAGGGATTATAACCATCGTGATTACGCTCACGTTGCAAAGTTCGATTGAACTTTGACTTGACCAATTCGTGGTCAAAGCTGAAAGTCAAACACTGTTTGAATTTCTTGCTTAAAATAAACAACCAAGCATGAAAGATCACTTACAAAGGGTCCAAGCTTGGAAATAGAACAAGAAAACCAGATTGGAGGCCTTCAACTTAACGTGATAGCCTCGCAAATGCAGATTAGAGAAGAAGATGATGATGTGCAAGAAAAATGGCCAAAAATCCTTGCTATTTATAGCTAATTTGATGCCATAAGATCACTCCAAGTGTCCCATTAGTTATCATGATCTTAGGGGGTCTTAAACAAGTGTCAAATGCAGATTAAAAGGTGGCAAAATTGAGTTATTAGTCATAGAAATGGTGAAATTTGAGGCTGCCACATAGCTGCTGATGCAAAAATGAAACTTCTGTCGAAACAGGGGGCTCATCTGCTGCCACAACACCACCACTTAGGGGTCGTGCGACGCTACAACCTACCTGAGCCAGAAACTTTCAAAAATTGGCAAGAATGGTCCCTGCAGCATGTTTAAGCCATTTTGACGCGTTTAAACCCCGTTAACCCATTTTCAAGGCTCTACAAGGATGTTAAAGCATAGGGGACTTGAAACATGCTTGAAAACATCCCGGATGTCGGTTCGTTTGGTCGTACGGTCGCATTATTCGGTTAATTACGACGAAAATTCGAACGGACGCGAAAACGATCCAAATTACGCGACGAATGGTATTTTTGCATTCCAATCACTAAAATAAAATATTTTAATGATTACAAAAATTTTTGGATGTTCGGATATGTTCAGAACGTAAGATATGTACGTAAATGCAAACTTATGAACTTTTTTACGCTTTTAGTCCCTATTGATCAAATAAGCGCATTTTCGCATACCGAACCCCTCAAAGCCTATTTCTAAGCCATGTAAAGGATATCTAGGGTATGTTTAGCTTATGATCTTGTTCCAGAGTGTTCTTTGCTATACGAATCGGCAGACTTTCGCAGTTGTCGCAAATAGTCCTTGTGATCGAATAAACTTGTTTTTGCCATACCAAACCCTTCAAAACTTATTTCAAAGTTATGTAAAGGTTATTTAAGGTATGTTAAGCTTATGTCACTATTCTGGAGTGTTTGTCACGTTAAACTGGTTACGTTTACGTAACAGTTTGCGTATAACTTTTCAGAAAGTGATTAAGAGCTCGAAATCGAACAAGAATTGATATGTGCAAAAGTCACATGAAATTGTACAAATACCGAGAATGAAACACAAGATTTTATTGGCTTTGTATTTGTATGATGGTCGTAGAGGCACAAATGTCGCAAAACCACTAGTCCCTTATTTATTCTAATTTATCTTTGTCTAAAGAAAAAGGAAATGATTTGTTGAAAAATGGAAAGGAGGACCATGGTTGCCATGGTTTAATCCATGCAAACCATGGTGGATCAAGAAAAGGGGTGGTGTAGCCTTCCATTCATGTTCCTAGATGGCAAATCATGTCCCAATAATGACCCCCACACCCTTTAGCCTGATAAGTAGCACAATAAGGCTACCTCAACCAGTTCTTTTTTACCCATACATTAAGTGTTTGCAGATAAACCAACTAGCCAGTTCATTTTTACACATACATAAAGTTCGGCTCGAAATTGGCTCGATTGTAAACGAGCCAAATCAGCTCGGTTATTTATAATTGTATATTTAGCCATTTGTTTAAACTAAATTGCAATTATGGTCCTTAGTCTATGAAGAGATTCATTTTAAGGGCTTTTTACGTATTAAATTTTGCGGTTCTTTGTTAATTCGAACTAGAACGAGCCGAGCCGAGCTAGCTCGAATTTTAATCGAGTCGAGCTCGAGCCTCAAATCTCAGCTCGATGTGAAAGTTCGAGCTCGAGCTAGGTCGGGCTTGGTTCAACTCGGCTCGTTTACAGCCCTAGATTAAAAGTCCAAATTCTGAAAAAATTCCGGTTGTGTAAGTTTGCGGTTCTAAAAAAACGTAGAATCTTTTAGAATAAATCGTATGGTTATCATTTAAGGTAACTTTATCAACCTCCTTAGACCATGTGTAGTGGAAGGCACAAATAATGCCCTCACCCTTGGACGTTTTGCGCCATGTGACAGGCCAGTCAGCAATGGGGCATTATGGGCTGTTTTTTCTAAAATGGTTGTAGTGAGGATGTGGGCATTGTGGGGCATTATGTTAAAAGGGGTATAATAGAATTTAAGTAAATAAAAAAAAACCATTAAAAATTGATGTTGGCCAAACAAAAAGGGATGCACAGTCATTGGCCAAAGAATTAGAATTTCGGCGTGGAAAAAAGGACGCCTCTTACATTTTTTGTGAAAAACACCCAGGGGCGGTTGAATGGCATTGTGGGGGCGTTTTTTCCCCAAGGTGGTCTTAATATCTTTAACACTTGTGAGGAGTGGACCAAGGTGGTCTAGACGAGGGCTTACGCCTACCCCATAAAATTATTTTTTAGCGTATATATATATGTATATATATATATAGAGAGAGAGAGAAACGGGATCTGGAGAAAACGCTCAAAAGTATGAGAACGGTGAGAACGCTTCCTGGCCCAACACGTGTCACGCCGCTTAGAAAAGGGCGGAGGAGCTTTTTTGTCCTTTCATCTTCTGCTTTTCCAGTTCCGTTTTTCCCAATGTCGTTTTAATTTTTTGTTTTTAAGATTTTTGGCGTTAACCAAATTCAATAATTAATGGCGTTTTAATGGTTTCATTGTATCAACATTTTGGCGTTTATGACGTTTATTCACATCGTATGCCATTGGAACCCAGGGGGCTGGAAATCTATTTGAATGGCGTTTTCCAAGGCGTATTAAACAAGATGGCCTATTGATCTATTTTTTTATAAACATTTTGGCGTTTGTGGTATCTTGGCGTTTTACTATTGTTAAATTATATTTCAACCACAGGAAAAAAAATACAAGGGAAGGAAATAAATTAAAAATCCTAATCGGATCTCTTTTCCCAATCTTCACTGTCATCAGTCTCTCTCTTCTTTAATAGTACAAGAACTGTCACCAAATATATGGCGTTTTATGTAAAACTTAACAAACCCATCGGTTTGATTTTTTTTGCCTGCTCGTCTGTTGAACTGGCTTTTTTGTGGATCTTTGGGGACATAGATCTATGGCGTATGAGTGGGTTTTTCGCTTTTTGATAAGCTGGATCTTCATCTTTATAGTGAACCCACTCTTCAGTGTCATTGACATCTTCTCCTCATCCAAACCTTCTTCAAGAACAAAAAATACAAAATGCCATATGACTGGCATCAGTATCCTTTTCTTGAAATTTTGTCCATCTCATGCAGCAAAATATTTCTGAGTTACTCCCATATGATAACAATTCATTCAGTTTATTTGTTGGCGTTTTACAGTTGGTGGTATTTAGTAGTATTGGGGTTTGTTTTTTTTATTTGATCAAATGGAAGTTGCTGAGATGTATCATTTTTATAGTATGTCTTTTTGGCGCCTAAATTAGGCGGTGCATTATTATAATAAAGTATTTGTCTTTTCAGTTACTGTTTTGTAATTAATGTTTTTTATAAGCTTTATCTCTAAAGTCTGTAAGACGTCCCATCTTTCAAGTTTGGCGTTTTAGATTCTTTAGTTTTTACTGATTTTGTATTTACTGTTTCTAGTTACATTTTCAAGTTTGCTTTTTATTTTTTATTTTTTTTTTGGGTTTTTTATAATAATTTTTCAAAGTAATTTTATTATAGTTTGTGAGTTTTTTGGTGGCGTTTAACTTGATGATATCGTTTAAACAAGCATTTTGGCTGTTTTGGCATTTTTATTATATATGGCGTTTTTATTATATAACAATTAATTGAAAAGGAAAATAAAATAAAAAAAGAATCATAAACAATTGATCTTCCAAATCTTCTCCGTGTCCAGTCTCTTTCTTTTCTTTTTGAATCATGTTAACTGGCTGGTTCGACTTTCGTATGATTCATTTTGTTTTTTTTGTTTTTTCAAGTAGTTTTTTGTGTTGCTGTTTGGAAGCACACAGTCTGACATCAGCATCTTTTTCTTGAAGATTTGTCCATCTCATGCAGCAAAATGTTATTGAGTTTATATCCTTCAGCCAACAATCTTGAATTTTTACAATCAACGGTGTTTGATTTTTTTAACTTTTTTAGCATTTACCGATAAATAGAACATCAAGAAATAAGATCACCTTAAACCTCAAATTTTGATCATGCTAAAATCAATAATGTTTTGCTGTATGAGATGGACAACATTGTTAATCCTCGGTTAACAAAGATAACTGACAATGTTGTCCACCCCATACAGCTAAACTTTATTGACAACAAACCTCAATAATAATTTTGTATATTTTGGCGTTATAAATTGGATGGAAGTTCAGGATAAGTCAATGAGATTTTACTCAATGAAATGGACAATATCCTCACTTAAGGATTTTGTCTATTTCATTGAGCGAAATCTATACTGACAGCCAAACTGAATTTTAAAAAAACGTTTTGGGGTACAAGATATTTGATGTTTGGGTTTTTTGGCGTTTCTAAGGCGAATGGGTTATATGAAAAATGGCGCTTGGGTTTTTGTGTGTGTTTTTAATTAAAGGTCTGAGATGTTGTATATATAGGATTTTTTTGTGTTTTTTAGGCGGGATTTTACTATAATTAAGTTTGGCGTTTTACTTAGAATAGTCTGTGATTTTTGTTTTTGGCGTTTTATTTCATGATTTGGCGTTTTGTGTGGAGTAGTCAAAAGACCCTTTTACTCTTAATGAAGCGCGTCCACGTAATAAAATTGATGTTATTTACGAAAACGCCACCGCGCCAATCTAGTCCATAGATTGTTTTGATCGGACGATCGTTAAGCGTTCTCACCGTTCTCACACTTTCTATCGTTTTCTCTAAATCCCGACCCTATATATATATATATATATATATATATATACGAGAAGGATCCGTTAGGAACCACCCTTTATTGTGAGAACCACGAGAACCAATGTGAACACAACCCAAAATACCTAAAAATAGCTAAAAAAACACACAATTTTTTTTAATATTATTTATCAAAAAATCGCTACTTTTAGTAGAAAAAAAAATTTTGGCTACTAAAAGTAGCGATTTTAATGTAAAAAATAATATATATTTTTTTGTGTTTTTTTTTATTTTTTTTAGGTTTTTTGGGGGTTTAGTTTTTAGCATTTTAGCTTGGGGGGTTAGGTTTTTTTTAGGGGGGGGGGGGTGGGGGTTAGGTTTTTTAGGTATTTTTTATGTTTTTTTAGCTATTTTTGTTGTGTTCACATTGGTTCTCGCGGTTATCGCAATAAAGGTGGTTCTCGCATGAACCTTACCCTCTATATATATGTACTAGACTATTGCCCCCATGTAATACACGGACTGAATCACAATTACAATGTGAAATAAAAAAATACACTCATAATATGGTCGAAGTATATGTAATATACAATAATATGCACACCAAATACGAAATAATAGTTCAAATCTTGATGGGGTATGATATTGGGCCTGACCTGAACGGTCAGACATTCTCGTTACTTATAGTCTTTTTATATTAATATTTATTATTATGCTTACTAATGTAGGTCCCCTTGATGTATGGATCTTTCACAGAATTGTTTATCTAACCTAGAGTGCGGAATCCTCTAGATCAGATTTATTACAGAAACGAGTAGAAACAGAATTTCACAATCAAACGGGTCTTCTATTGATTATCCAACTTGCAGTTTACAATCAATTCAAGACCTCACAACCTCACAGCCTATCTCTGTGATCTTGCTACAAACCCTATTTCGAATTCTTACTCTCTCTCTACGTTTTCTCTCTCTAGAATTCTCTAACCTCTAAAACCCTAATCACAAAACATGTTTATTATTGTAATGGGTTTGGAAAATGGCCTAGTCCAATTGGTATCAGAGCATTAGGCTCTTGAAGGCTCGGTTCAGAATTGTTGGCTGCTGAAACAGGAAGAAATTTTCGAAATCTTTAAAATCTGAAAATTAGGGTTTTTAAATTTTCGAAATTTTTGATAAAATTTTCGAAATTTGTTGGCTGTTTTGATCTTCTGGTTTGTTTGATTGCTGTTTTGCAGGTTTCAGGGTTTTCAGGAAAGTTTTTGGTTGATTCTGGAAGAATTTTTAGCTGAATTTCTTGAAGACTCGAAGACTGTTCTTCGTGGTTTTCCATCTGTTCTTGATAATTTTTGAAATTGTTGTGCTGATTTGGTGTTTTGATTTTGCAGATTTGTGTTGGAGAATCAGGAAAATCTTCAGAATTTTGATCAGATTGAGTTTCTGAATTTACTGGTTTAGCGAAATTAACAAGTCAGCGAATTTGTCTGACCTGCAAAATTAACTGTACCAGCATATCTATCGGCGAAATTAACTGTACCAGCATATCTATCGGTGCAGACGGTTCTGTCAAACGAGCTGCGAATCAATTTCTATTTGCGAAACACTGAAATTTTATCAACGCTTGCCAACAAAAATTCCACCCGTTAATTATGCTGTTAATTTCGCTGGTTATGATGTTAATTTCGCTGGCCTTTTATACTTATTAAATTCGCTGGTAATTATGTTGTTAATTTCGCTGGAAAATCAGATTAATTTCGCTGGTAAGTCAGTGTAAATTCGCTGGTAAGTCAGCTAAGTTCGCTGTTCAATTTTCCTGCTAAATTCGCTGGTTATTTTCGCTGGTCAAATTCACTGCTTAATTTCGCTGAAACCGTGATAATTTCGCTGTGGAAAATTATACGGTTACCAAAGTCACCTTTGGATTTAATTCGCCGATAGATATGCTGGTACAGTTAATTTCGCAGGTCAGACAAATTCGCTGACTTGTTAATTTCGCTAAACCAGTAAATTCGGAAACTCAATCTGATCAAAATTCTGAAGATTTTCCTGATTCTCCAACACAAATCTGCAAAATCAAAACACCAAATCAGCACAATAATTTCGAAAATTATCAAGAACAGATGGAAAACCACGAAGAACACGAAGAACAGTCTTCGAATCTTCAAGAAATTCAGCCAAAAATTCTTCCAGAATCAACCAAAAACTTTCCTGAAAACCCTGAAACCTGCAAAACAACAATCAAACAAACCAGAAGATCAAAACAGCCAACAAATTTCGAAAATTTTATCAAAAATTTCGAAAATTTAAAAGCCCTAATTTTCAGATTTTAAAGATTTCGAAAATTTCTTCCTGTTTCAGCAGCTAACAATTCTGAACCAAGCCTTCAAGAGACTAATGCTCTGATACCAATTGTAGATCCCCTTGATGTATGGATCTTTCACAGAATTGTCTTTCCAATCAAGAGTGCGGAATCCTCTTGATCATAATATAGCAGAATGAGTAGAAACACAGAAACAACAATTCACTTTCAAACCGGATCTTTATTGATTATCTATCAAACTGATTACAATCAATCAAGATCCCTAACCAACTCCAAATTCGTCCAAGCTAGTAATGCTCTCACGAATTCTCACTAAAAACTGTTTTGGCTGATTAATCTAAACCCTAAAGCCTAACCTTGTTTATATAACACAAGGTTGCAACATTAGGCTGGGTTTGCTACATGGGCTAGGCCTAAATCGTCCCCCATCACCCAATGTGGGTTTTGTTTAGCCCAAACTCTATTATCTCACTAATACAAAGCTAAACCCGCTAACTGTTTATCGTTTAACTAATTACAAGATATCCAAAGACCAAATCTAAGCTGTTGTCACAAACATGCACCAACAACTAACCCAACCGCGAGACCCAATGCGATGTAGTTTACACTACATTGAGTTGGGTACTTGTAGAGATAACCCCTAACTGGGCCTGACCCATTGAGGTTATGTTGTAGAACTACAAAGGGTTGTATGTGCGAAAAATAAACATAAACAATTATTATTATACAGGAGAAAAAACACATCATTCGTCTATCTACAAGAATATATTATGTATGAAATTATATATTATATAATACTCTAATTTTCAACCTTTCTGTGCAATAGAGGTTGTACATAACGCAATATTAGTTGTATGGTGGTTTTTGGAAATTTGTGGGTTGTACCCTGGTTTTTGAAACCAACTTTTCTAACTATTCCATCTGTTGCTGGTACACACGAATAGAGAGAGAAAGATGGATGTCTCTCCGCACCACCGCTACAAACCACCGCAAACTACATCCTCCACCTTATGATTGTGAAAACGGATTATGAATCGTAAGAACAGGCGCATGATAGCTTAAGAGTTATGACAATTTTGACGACGAAGGAAGAGGATAGGTTGAGCGGCGTAGCGGCGGCGATAGTCACTGGAAATGTCATGGTTGATTTTCCGATTGGGTGGTGGTGAGTGAAGACGGTGACAGTAGGATTAGGGCAAGAGGATGTGAGTTGAAGGTGAAAGTGAGATCTGAATTTATTGCCCCTTTTTGAATAGGTATGGTTTCTACGCCGCTAATCCATCCTCACTTTTTTCTTTATGCATGTTACTTTCTCTACTAACTTCCCCTTTACTTAACAACTTGCCACCAATCAGCCACAAAGACCACAACCTGAACCTTCAACCAATATCTTTGTTTAAGGCACATCTCTCTATCTTTCGTCATCATTTTCATTTTATATGAGGCAATCCACATATAATTTTTCATTGTTTATGTTTATGTAAATGTGTTTCTGTATTAGCAATAGTAGGTTAATTGATTTAGATAGTTATGTGTTCTGCTAAGTTGTGTGGTTTTACAATTATGAGCGACTGAAATGCAATGTAAATATGCCTAATGTTATGATCCATATGAACAAATTGTTGTAATTTGGAAGTTGTAATTTACCTTTCGTACGATTGATCATATTACCTTTAATATAATCAATTCACCCATGGGTTATAGAAAGCTTGTGTATGTTGTTCAGCTTTTATTTTATATCAAATGCATTTATAATCAAATAAAACTTTTTTATAGTATTATTTTTTAGATAGTGGTTAACATGAAACTGCCTAATTGCAGGCTATCCTGATTTCTTCAAACAAAGCATCTATTGTTAAGGATGTATTCAATTTAGTTGTTGAAAACTTGGGATTCAAGTTTATGGTGTTCAAAAGTAAGTTGATTTATATGGACAAAGTACGAGCTTTTGAAATGTTTGTCTTATGTAAAGCATAACAATAAAGCAAATTGCTAACGAATACTTTAAAATCATTAGAGTTGATATAATCTTTGTGGGCGACAATGGTTTGGAGGGAAGAAGATTGTTACGCAATCAATTGATGGCAAATTTAGTATGTTCTATATGGAACTCCCTGGAGGTACATTATTCTCCCATACATTTGAAGCGAACGAAAATTTCCCCGTTCAGCTTGGTCGTGAGGTGCGATACTTCGCAACACTTTATAGTTTATAGAAATGTTCATACGTAGGGATGAGCATTTGGTACCGGTACCGAACCTGGTATATTTGGTACCGGTACCGGTTCCCATTTTCCATGTTTTTCGGTACCGGTACGGTACCAGTATTTACGGGTAAAACACCGGTAAATACCGTTACCGTACCGGTACCACCGTTACCGTACCGGTACCACTTTTTCCCGTTTTTCGGTACCGTGCTCATCACTACTCATACGTGCTCACTAGCATACAAGCATTTTACCAGCCACTAAATATCTTGAAAGTGGAAAATGGAGATTTAAGTCAATTTAGCTCCATAGAGTCACTTTATCATATTCTATGTTTTATGTTCTTTATCCCCCAAACAAAGTTGAATATATATGTGTTTTTGCTGTGCTATCTTATTGTTTGCATGAATGACTCTGATGCTCTGCTTCAGACTTCTTATTTAGGGTAACAACCTTATGGGGATTTTGAATGTTGTTGCATTTGCAGTATTCGGTTATGCTATGCATCTACTTAAGAAAGAAGCATCAAACTTTTTAATCCATTGCTAGGGGAGAGTTATGAAGCAGATTATCCAGATAAAGGCCTTCGGGTTTTTTGTGAAAAGGTTAACTCTTTACTAAGATAGTGAATTATTATCTTAAGACTTTTAGAGTGAAATACTAAGTTAAATCCTTCCACTCAATTGTTTTAATCTTGCTACAGGTCAGTCATCAACCAATAGTTTCACTCTGAATTTTAATCTTGGATCCTAGCTATGTAAGTGGTAGACGACAAGTTTTTTGAGAACATCCCCGAGTTGGTCTTTGGAGTGAACATGAAGTGCCAGAAGACGTCAACCGTAACTTAAACTGCCACACTTTATGTAATACACATAACCCCGTCGCAACGCGGCGGGTTCTAATACTAGTTACATATAATAATGAAAAATGAAAAATTACCACTATGATTCACATACTTCCAAACACTTTCTTGTATACAATATTATTAGACCATCCACAGTGGTATAATTTTGGGTGTTCTTTCCCCCAAACACGCCCAATCATGCCCCACCCCCACCCCCACTGGAGTTTTCTAGCGTTTTTTTTTTCAAAAAAAGCCCCCCGGGCGTTTTTTAAACCACACCAAACATCCTATTGTTTGGCCAATCACATGCATTCTTTCCTATGCTTGCCCAATACCATTTTTTGGATCTTTTTTTTATTTAATTGTTTAACACCCCTTTTAATATGATGCCCACATCCCCACTACACCCATTTTAGAAAAAAAAAAAAAACACTCAATAATGCCCCTTGCTGACTGTACTGCCACATGGCGAAAAACGCCCAAGGTTAGGGCTTTATTCACCCAAACCACTACACATGGTCTTAGTACTTTTAGTTAATGTCTACTTTTAACTCTTGATAAAGCAAGCTAAAGTTGACCATGTGTAAAAATTGAATGTTTCAAATACAACCTTGGAAAGTGATTATTCGGATATCTACTACGATTTTCATCGCGAAACATACACCTAAGGGGATTTATTAGTGGATGTAGTTCCATTTGAAGAAATAAAATATCGTCTATTACAAGATGATGGAGATGTATTGTTGTAATTGCAATTAGGCAGACCTATACAAATGATATAGGTGCTATAATTTAAAAAAACAATAAGTATAAAGATGAAAAAATTAGTTTGGAGTTTGTATAATCATTCATAATAATATAATATGTCATTCGTTTTAGGATTTGTTATAGGAACTTAAAATATTGTACCACAATTTTAATATTTATTATGACATTTTCTTGTTTACAGGTAATGTGTCTCATCTTAACATCATCTGATAATAGAATATTTGTGACAACTCGAGTTTCCGACATTCTTTATTCGCATTTATTGCACGTTGACTTTGACGGTCTAGTTGTTTGACTCGTCTGATTTGTAACGATACACTTTGTGTGATAATAAAAGTATTATGTTTGCTTGGTTATGTGTTGATATTATAACATGAGACTTAGTGTATTTGAAATAACATAAACTACTGAACATATGAAACAACTCGACGAAACAGAGTTGTGATTCGCCATGAACACACTCGACGAAACAAGGCTGTTTCGCCAAACTCATCTCGACGAAACAGACTGTTTCGCCGGCCCAGTATTACGCCGAAGCCCAGTTCGGGCCCAGTACTGTTAGACTTGTTATATTGCGTAGAATGATCCCATTTGACACATTTTTAGCAAACCAGAAACCCTAGAGAACTCTCTGCTGTGTGACGGCGAACTAGAACCCACCGGAAACCTTGGTGCGATCAAACTTTCATCTCGGTTAGTACGGGTTCGTTAACTCGGTTCCGTTAATGTTTCTGATTTCTTGTTATGTGTATATGTACCTGCTGATTTACGAAACGGATTATGAATATATGTGCACGATGATATAGATGTCGATATACATGGTTAATCGGATGTGTAATTATAAGCGAAACTTAATACGATCAGATACTCGGTTCTGTATGTTGTTAATATGATCTGATTTTGGTAACACGTTAGTATCTTGATAGGGTTCGATGATATGTTTGTGGTTTGATTAATCGATACGTTGTTCACATAAACTAGGGTTATGCTAAGACGATTATACTTTGATGATTGAGTTATGATGATTTTGGGTGCACATTGATCTCCATACGATTTCTGATATTTGTGATGGCTGTTAGGTTGATTAGGGTTTCTGTATGTGACGTAACTGACTTGTGACGAATCAGATCGCTATCGACGAAACGCAGGTAACGACGAAACAGGAATCTGTTTCGTCGAGACCTCTGCGACGAATCTGAGCAATGACGAAACTGGTGTTTCGTCGAAGGGTAAGAACGACGAAACAGGGGTGTTTCGTCGTATACACAATCTGCACAGTAACATGTTTATATTCTGTTAAGTGTTAACTGGGTTAGTTAACTGCTGTTAAGTGTAACCATATTGTTCATGACTGTGATTACGTGTTGCATGCTTATACGTGAACGACTTGAACTCAAACTGATTTCACATACGTGCCTACTTTAGGACGCGATTGATTACTTGTGAGCATACACTTAGCATACCGAGCAAAACAAGGTGAGTTCACACCCTTACTAAGGCATGGGATTCCCAGGGTTTGGGGAATGGGATGGAAGGAATAAGGTTGAATAGATTCGTACATACACTGATACTAGACTACCATACCATTGTCCTCGGTTGTGAAGGACACATACGTAAAACCTACGTATACTTATGCTACTCGCTATCCTCGGTTGTGAAGGATACTCACGTAAAACCTACGTGAACTTATACTCAATACTATCCTCGGTTGTGAAGGATACTCACGTAAAACCTACGTGAACTTATACTCAATACTATCCTCGGTTGTGAAGGATACTCACGTAAAACCTACGTGAACTTATACTCAATACTATCCTCGGTTGTGAAGGATACTCACGTAAAACCTACGTGAACTTATACTCAATACTATCCTCGGTTGTGAAGGATACTCACGTAAAACCTACGTGAACTTATACTCAATACTATCCTCGGTTGTGAAGGATACTCACGTAAAACCTACGTGAACTTATACTCAATACTGTCCTCGGTTGTGAAGGACACTTACGTAAAGCCTACGTAAACTATGTACGTACTACTGTTCTCGGTTGTGAAGAACACTTATGGTTACAAATAGTCTAGTGTATATGCAACATGGGAAGCCCCCACTAATAGAACATACGATCGGCCTAGTAGCGCCACATGTTACGAAACAAACTTACAATTACGAACTTATTTACTGTGAACTCGCTCAACTAGTTGTTGATTCTCTGTTACATGCCTTGCAGGACCTTAGGTACATATGGAGCTTGCACAGGAAGGAGCAGGTCGTTGTGGGATACGGATCGTAGACGACATTTTGTACTTAAACTTTTGTTGGGTTTACATTAAATGCTTCCGCTACACACTTGTTTATATTTGGTTTTGTAAACACCTATCGTATTGATGAATGACTTTTGAGATACATACTTATGTTCAATATGATTGGTGGCTTGATCCTGGTCATGTCACGCCTCCAAGCGGTGGTACTCCGCGTGTGGAATTTGGGGGTGTGACAATATTCGAAAGGGTTAATGTTGGCTTTATATTATATTTTCTATCCAAATATAATATTTGCGGGTAGAGTTCAACTAATCGTGTCCGTTTTATCTTCTTTACACATTTATTGGTCTTCGGTGTTTATCTTGCCGGTGAAAGTGATTAATGATCTAGAGGCTCGGATGCGGAATTTCTTATGGAATCAAGATGTGTCGTTTCATAAAGGGAAAGCTAAGGTCTCGTGGAGAGCCGTTTGTGTTCCAAAGTATGAAGGGGGCCTGGGTATTCGGCATATAGGGGATGTGAATAAAGCACTGATGGCATCCCATCTTTGGAGCATTGCTTCGAAACGTGAATCTTTGTGGGTCCATTGGATATGAGCATAGGCTTAAAGGTAAAAACATCTGGGATTGTAAATTGGTTGCGAGTTGTTGCTGGAGCTCGAGAAAGCTTCTTCAGCTTCGGCCTTTGATTCGTCATCATGTCTGGACGCAACTTGGAGATGGTACAAACACCTCGGCTTGGCACGATTATTGGTGTGAAGTTGGGCCCCTGTCTTCGCACCTTTCTCCATGAGTCATCACTAATGCAAGTTTTTCTTTGAATGATTCGGTTCGGGATATTATTATCGATAGCTCATGGGTTTGGCCGATGGCATGGAGGGATTTATTCCCGGTCCTGAATCAGATTCAGCAAGTATCGCTTGACCCGAACAAGAATGATCGGCTGTTATGGAAGGGTGAGAATGACCTGGATGACTTTTCGTCTTCAGGTGTGTGGGATTCGGTTCGAGTGAGGGAGCCGGAGGTCGAGTGGATGGGCCTTGTTTGGTTTTCTCATTGCATCCCAAGGCATGCATTCCTCATGTGGCTGATTTTCAGGCGAAAACTTTTAACTCAAGATAAAATTTTAAAGTGGGATTTTGCGCGAAGGAGAAATATGAATATGATGTGCTGTTTATTATGTTATGCGAATGTGGACTCTCATACTCATCTATTCTTTGAATGTAAGTTCTCATCCGATGTTTGGAGCTTGGTCAGAGATAAGGTGGATATGGGTGCTGTGGATCCCAAATGGAATGTTATTATTAATTGGTTGAAACGCAGAGTGCAATCAAAGTTGGCAACGGATTATGTGTCAAGACTTCTTGTGGCGGCTACTTCTTATTTCATTTGGCAGGAATGGAATGCTAGGCTCTTCAAGAATCAGGCGAGACCACCAGATACTATTGCTACTACAGTGCTGACTACGGTTAGATATAAGCTGCTGGGAATGAAGTTTAAGATTACTGATTTTGCCAAAATTCAACAGTGTCAATCAAACAATAAGTGTGTATGTAATTTTTGTCAAAATGTGCCAAATATTAAATGTATATAACCACTAAATAAACGATGGTTCGAGCTCGTTCACGTGCAATGAATTATAAGTATATAAAAACAACGAAATCAATTCTTGTTGTTAATATTTTACCAATCTTCGTATCGAGTCGCCGAACGTGTTGACTGAGTTGACTGACTCGTTCAGCTGAGTTGACCGAGTTGACTCGGTCCGACCGAGTCGTCCCGAGCCGCTTCATAATCTGACCCGAAGCCGGCTGACTCGAACCAAGCTGTTGACCACTTGACCTGTTGTTGATTGTTTGTCCTGGACCCGAATCGAGTTAACTCGGTTTGACCGAGTTGACTCGACTGCCCGGGTTGACTCGCCTGCTTCCTGCGTAACCCGAACCGAAACCAAAGCCGAAACCAAAATCAAACCTTGAACCGAAATATTCCTAAATCTTGAACCGAACATACCTCGAATCGGAGCTCATGTCGTCAAGCCGAACCACCACCATCACTGACTGAACTCGAACCCAAATCAGAACATCACAAGCATCATCGGAGATCCTGTCGGAGAACGAAACCACCACCGGATAAACGAATCGACCGGCGGTCCGAGACAAGGACCGCCAGACCGTCACCTGCGCTCCGTCCCTCTCCTTCGCCGATTCCCTCTCTCTTCTCGATTGTTCTCTCTCCTCTGTTTGGCTCCGCCGTCGCACCACCACCGGACTGTGGTGGTGGTGGTGGTCGGTCCTGTTGCTCGAAGGGGGGGGGGGGCTGTCGATGTGTGGCGTGGGTGTTTGAAAGCATGATGAAGGAGAAAAAGCTTGATCTTATAAGTGGTTATGTGTGTGTGTTGTTTGTTGCCAGGGAAGGTAATCGAGAGTGACAGAAGATGGAGAGCTGCTCTTTATTTGTGTGTCATATGAGGGATAGGGTTGCAATTTATATTAAAATGAAAGGTTATTGTCTCTTGTGCAATAAGGTTACATTTAGGTAGATGTTTCATCCTTAGAGTTAAAGATCTTTTGTAAAGATTAATGTTGATTTGCTGGGATTTTGTATATCTTGTAAAGATTTGATAATCTTTTATAAGATTTCATAGAGATTGTACAGATTTTGTATGAAGATCTCTAATATATGGTGTGCAGGTTTAGGCTTGTGGGTTTTGGGCTTGGGCCCAGGGCCCACAAGCCCATCTCATGTGTAAGTGGCCCGTAATTCCTACGAGACCCGATATCGTGACCCAAACTCCATAAGCATGAACTATTCGTGTAACATCCATTTTTGTCAGTGTCGTCAGTTTTTCGTACGGTTTCAGTCCGTTGTCGCGTAATATTCAGCAGGTTTCCTGTAAATCACCACACGCGCACTGTATAGACGAACAAACATTCATGGGCACACCAAGGGCTTGGTTAAGTTAATTAACATCGTAAACATTATTTATTGTCGTGTAAATCGCCTGTTAATCACGTAATTAAGGGCGTAAATTACCGGTTGTCACATTCTCCCCCTGTTAATAAAATTTCGTCCTCGAAATTTAGACTACGTTAACTCCTTAGAGTTACGTTATGCGTAAGTAAATACGAATAGTACCAAAGTGAATGATTATGAAATCGAATCAAGACTTATTCGGATGATGTGAATTCAAGGACGTATCACAAGATGCAAATGAATTCTAGAAATGATCGCATCCAATAAATGAACTTAGATTTCAACAAGCTCATATGTAATAGTTTGCATGAAACGCTCGATCATGATCAGCCCAAGCTGCAAGTTCTACCGACGCCACAATGTGTCGTAGTGAATGAAACAATTCAAATATAGCGGTGATCGAACAAGTATCACCTGTGTTTTGCATAAAACGCTCAATCATAATTAGCTCAAGCTACAAGTTTATACTGACACCACAAGGTGTCGAAATCAACAAACGACTTAATGGAGTCGTAGACCAAATAAATCTACTACGACTTAGAACAATGAAACGCTTGTTAAAACGAATTCGAATATGATGTTTCCAATACATTATATGGTATCTTGAATTGAATATGCGTAATGAACAAGTTCAAACAATTGAATTTGATTTTGGCGCAAGCCGACAATAAATACATGTATCGACAAGAAAGCTTTCGGCATGGTCACAACGAAAAACCATGTATGTAACTTGAAAAGAAAGGAAATTTCAAGAAAATGTGTTGACTTGATAACAAAGAAGCCAACAATTTCAACAATGCGGGTCATTCGAATCACAAATCAATAATTAGGTTTAGCGAAACAATATTTGAACTTTGATGAAACGCTTATTCAAAACGAAACCACATGCGTAACAAACGATGCATGCGTAACATATGAATTTTCAAGAAATGAGTCAAACGAGTATTCGTTATAATGAAAGAAATGATCGTGATACAATGACCATTAAGAGTAGTAGAGATGCAAAAATCTACTCAGTAAATGTGAAAGTCGAAATTTCAATAAAAGAAATTTAAGGACTTTACCTGGGGTTGCATGTGATAACCGGTTGTTAGGTGACATTACCATGGAATGTCGAACATGGCGTATTCGTCGTTAACTGAAATAGGGGGAATACGGTGACTTGCGTCTTTTCCTTGCTGTGATTCGTGTTGCTGCAGGATTGCGTGATAAGCTGTCGCATCCTGATCGGTAATTCCCATGCTGTCGGAATTAGCATCGTTGCTTAAGTGCTCAATCGTGTCTTCTCAAAGACCTTGTCTCGAAAGTCGTATGTAATCGTACTTCAACCTCTGTCGACATGTAGATTAAGTTTCACGTATACCTGTGCACTAGCGTTTCGTTATGCGTAGGTTGCTTGCTCGGGAAGTCAAAATATCATAGACAATATGAATAATAGTGTGTGCCCGAGTTAATATTCGCGGTTCCTACGTGATGACCTTTAATGAACTTCAACATGAGTTTCCGAAGGTCTTAAATGCATGTTTCCTAAACTCTCAGAGTTTTATGTACTGTATGTAATTTTTTTTGTGTACCGTGTATAAAACACCACTTTAGCGTATGTCTGAAAACAAAATTCTGACTGTTTGTTTTTCGGCAACGGTTGGAGACCATATTCGAGTACTAGGCGTTCTGTGTGTATTCAACGTTTTAATAATCTAAGTCCCCAGAGAAATATGAGGTTAGAGCCTAGGTATCTCTACAGAGAACCCTATTCGCTGTAACCTATAGCTCTGATACCAATCTGTCACACCCCGAAATATCAGAGCATTGGCGTGACTGGACTGGTATCTTCATTGCACAGCGGAAGCAAAATAAGCTAAGTCTTTTAGAAATTGAACGCCCACTAAGTACTCGACTCTTCATGGTTCTCCTATTCCAACCGTGCCATAATTTCTGAAAAGTAACCTGAGAAAGAAACATGCGAAAAAGTCAACATAAAGTTGAGCGAGTTCATAGTTTGTTTGTAAAAGATTTGAAATAAATCTTTTTGAATAACCGGGTTTTGAAGTGATGTTGAGAAAACGAATTTAAAATCATTTTCTTGTCATGTTATACAGAAACTTTGTATGAAAACATGGTATGTATCTTGTATAAATCAAGTATTTCTTGTGTACACCACGTACTCATGTATAAATCAAGTATTCTTGTATGTATCATGTTTTCTTGTATAAATCAAATATTGTTGTATGTATCTTGTATACTTGTATAAAACAAGTATTCTTGTATGTATCATGTTTTCTTGTATAAATCACGTCTTTCTGTATGTATCTTGTTGTTAATGGGTTGCAAGGCCATTAACATGTGACACGACATAGGAAGCAACCAAACCTTAGGCATTTTCTAGTTGGCATATTCTGAGACACAAAAGCACTGCTCGGTACTCGTTCTCACCAAGAGTGAGGCTGCCCGACACCCGTTAGATCTAACATTTTGTTATGCGGTCTAGGTATATTGTTGATTAATGGTGCTTATGGTACCCTATTCGTGACACGTTTCTCGTATCATGTATCATTTCTCATATTATTTCTCATATCAATTTTTGTATCATTTCTCGTATCAATTTTTGTATCATTTCTCGTATCATTTCTCAAAACGCATCATACTTGGTTCTCTTCCTCACCAAGTATGTTTCTTGTTATCATACCATTTGTATACATTGTAACATTTGTATCTTGTATTTTCCCATAGTTTAGAAAACTAGAACTCGTGTGTATGCATATTTCAAAAAAATACGCTTGTTTGAAAAACCGGTATAAAACATAAGCTTTTCGTAAACCATTTGTGTCAGTTAAAACTTGCTTGTAAAATGGTTTAGAAATATGTAATTCTTGTATGCTTTGCAAAAAGTGCATGTCTTTCCACCCCGAAAACATTTAGAAAAATGTAAAACCGTAAAAGGTGGGGTTATGAACTCATCTGAATATTCCTGTGCAAAGCTAGCTATATACGACTTCGTAATGTCGTTTCCAAGACGTGACTCGCTAGTGTGCATTCTACAATATTCCTAACACGGAATATCTAATAAGTTTCTAAATAACAGCGGTCACTAATCTACGTGTCACCGAGCTCTACCGAATCGTTAATCGAACGATTTGGCAGTATGTTGTTAACTTAATGAAAACGATGAAGTTATAATTGTTAGCTCGTTTTGAGAAGTCGTACGTGTATGTATCGAGTAATCGTATGAAAATAATATATAACAAACTCGTATTATATATATTGCGTCTTGTATATATTTGCCATAATATACGTATATGCCGCTTCTGCATTTGTAATAAATACAAAAAGTTATATTTATTTTGCGATAGTATCATCGAGTTGTTTAAAGTTTGAAATAAATATAAAACTATATTTATTTTTATAAGGGAATTCGTGTTACGCGATGTTTGAGATAAATAGATAAGTTATATCTATTTTATAAAAGAATCGTCGTTTTTGTTTGACGTTCGAAATAAATATATAAACTATATTTATTTTATAAAATGATACGAGTCGTTTAATGTTCGAAATAAATATAATAACTATATTTATTTTGTAAAATCATTTGCGTCATCGTTGTTCTTGTAAGTTATAAAGTGCCGTTGAAGTAATAAACACATTCATTCTGGTTCTTATAAAAGTCGCTCGGTATCGAAAAACATGTTTTGTTTTTATGGATTTTCTCGAAAAACGGACAGAGTTTCCTCTGTTTTTGGACGCCCCCGGTAACTAAAGTGTCGTGATTTTGCCAAAATTCAACAGTGTCAATCAAACAATAAGTGTGTATGTAATTTTTGTCAAAATGTGCCAAATATTAAATGTATATAACCACTAAATAAACGATGGTTCGAGCTCGTTCACGTGCAATGAATTATAAGTATATAAAAACAACGAAATCAATTCTTGTTGTTAATATTTTACCAATCTTCGTATCGAGTCGCCGAACGTGTTGACTGACTCGTTCAGCTTAGTTAACCGAGTTAACTCGGTCCGACCGAGTCGTCCCGAGCCGCTTCATAATCTGACCCGAAGCCGGCTGACTCGAACCAAGCTGTTGACCACTTGACCTGTTGTTGATTGTTTGTCCTGGACCTGAACCGAGTTAACTCAGTTTGACCGAGTTGACTCGACTGCCCGGGTTGACTCGCCTGCTTCCTGCGTAACCCGAACCGAAACCGAAACCAAAGCCGAAACCAAAATCAAACTTTGAACCGAAATAATCCTAAATCTTGAACCGAACATACCTCGAATCGGAGCTCATGTCGTCGAGCCGAACCACCACCGTCACTGACTGAACTCAAACCCAAATCAGAACATCACAAGCATCATCGGAGATCCTGTCGGAGAACGAAACCACCACCGGATAAACGAATCGACCGGCGGTCCGAGACAAGGACCGCCAGACCGTCACCTGCGCTCCGTCCCTCTCCTTCGCCGATTCCCTCTCTCTTCTCGATTGTTCTCTCTCCTCTGTTTGGCTCCGCCGTCGCACCACCACCGGACTGTGGTGGTGGTGGTGGTCGGTCCTGTTGCTCGAAGGGGGGGGGGGGGGGGGGGGGGCTGTCGATGTGTGGCGTGGGTGTTTGAAAGCATGATGAAGGAGAAAAAGCTTGATCTTATAAGTGGTTATGTGTGTGTGTTGTTTGTTGCCAGGGAAGGTAATCGAGAGTGACACAAGATGGAGAGCTGCTCTTTATTTGTGTGTCATATGAGGGATAGGGTTGCAATTTATATTAAAATGAAAGGTTATTGTCTCTTGTGCAATAAGGTTACATTTAGGTAGATGTTTCATCCTTAGAGTTAAAGATCTTTTGTAAAGATTAATGTTGATTTGCTGGGATTTTGTATATCTTGTAAAGATTTGATAATCTTTTATAAGATTTCATAGAGATTGTACAGATTTTGTATGAAGATCTCTAATATATGGTGTGCAGGTTTAGGCTTGTGGGTTTTGGGCTTGGGCCCAGGGCCCACAAGCCCATCTCATGTGTAAGTGGCCCGTAATTCCTACGAGACCCGATATCGTGACCCAAACTCCATAAGCATGAACTATTCGTGTAACATCCATTTTTGTCGGTGTCATCAGTTTTTCCTACGGTTTCGGTCCGTTGTCGCGTAATATTCAGCAGGTTTCCTGTAAATCACCACACGTGCACTGTATAGCCGAACAAACATTCCTGGGCACACCAAGGGCTTGGTTAAGTTAATTAGCGTCGTAAACATTATTTAATGTCGCGTAAATCGCCTGTTAATCACGTAATTAAGGGCGTAAATTACCGGTTGTCACATGGAAGACGATGGAGGCTGAGTCTTAGAGCGTATGTTGTTTTGTTATAGTCTAGATCCTTGTCTAGTTGTTTTCTGCTTGTTTTTGAGCTTGTTGTTTTGGTTTGCGGTTGTCTACAAACTTGGGGGCTTGTCCCAAGTTTGAACTAGTGTGGATATCTCCTCACTACTTGTTTTGATTTGATTGTGAATATATAGAATCACCGGGGTAACCCTTTACCTAAAAATATTCCATTAACATCAAAATAAGGTATGTTCGTATTCAAAATTATAAACCGATATGAATTGTACGAAAATAATTATTTTTAAAACAATTAGTAAGGAAACCAATAAAGCCCTTGATAATGTAATATGTCCTATACTATTTGAAAGGTTTTAAAATGGACTTCTAGGCATATAAGCTGCAGAACGACGATATAAAATAGTAGTTAAGATGTTTAATTTAAATATTTGACAATTATATACTTAAAAGTAAAATAAATGAATTGACGAAAACAGAATTAATAAAACCAGTTAACTAACTGTAGTTGAGAAATATTATGTATAGTGTAATACTTTACATGTACAACTAAACATATCTATAAGTGAAAAAATAAAAACAAAGTCATAAGACACTATACGACAACTATATAAATCAAAATTTTAAAAAAAGTGATGACATTCAGAATGAAAAGATACCTTTCACAAACCTCTACATGTTAGCTACAGCTCGTGGTACATGTATATCGTTAGTATATAATTACATTAAAAATATTAGGAAAAAATATGTACCTTGTTTTAAAACACATATATCTCGATTATTTAAAATAGAGTAAACTGCCATTTTGGTCCCTGTGGTTTGGCCAGTTTTGCCACTTTAGTCCAAATCTCAAACTTATTACATCTAGGGCCCTGTGGTTTGCATTTTGTTGCCATTTTAGTCCAAAACTCAAAATGTCTGATTTTTGATTGATTTACTGACCCTTTTTTTGTCCTGATGTGGAGGGGTATTTTGGTCATTTTGGAATTATTATTAACATTTTTAATTAAACAATAAACATTAATCAATAAACCCAATAAACCCATTTTGACTTCCTACATTAATCAATAAACCCAATAAACTCAGATCCATTTCCCCCAAATTCATCCACCTTCACTACCGTCGCAACACCACCCTCTCTCTCTCTCTTTCCCAGTCTCTCTCTCCTGAACTCTTCTTATTCCAGCGATGGCGGATAACAACCACCATCAACACCGTCGCAACCACCACCACCACACATCCACCCCTGCCCCGAGCCATTCGACCATCACCACCGCCACCTCCTCCCCCTTCTCACCACCAGCGCCACCATAACCGTTCCCCAAAATCAACCAAACATCATCATCAAAACCCAGATCAAGAACATCATCAAAACCCAGACAAGAACATCATCAAAACCTAGACATCATCAAAACCCAGACATCATCAGAACATCATCAAAACCCAGATCAAGAACATCATCAAAACATCATCAAATATCATATTTGCAATAAAACCCAGAAAAACAAGAACAAATTCAACACTGTATACAAACAAAACCTAGAACGAATACAACAAACAAGAACGAAATCACTACCTCCATCAACACACCTTCACCACAACCTTTATTATTCACCATCCATCACGGTAAATCCACCGTCAGTACAACCTCCATCAACACACTCCCCACATAACTCTCTCTTTCTCTCTCATTCAATTCCGGCGAAGACAAAGGCGGCGACGGTTGTTCCTCAGGCGGCGACGGTTGTTCCTCAAGCGGCGACGATTGTTCCTCAGCGGCGACGGATGTTTTGTTGTTGTTGTTCATCGAATGAATATCGATCTGAATAAAAAACAAAAGTTGTGGTGGTGGATTTCCTGGATCTGGATCGAGTTATTGAGAGAGAGAGTCAGATTTTGTTTAGAGAGAGAGAGAGAGAATGCAGATACTTTATAGAGAGATGTGTTTTTTAGGTTTTTTTTTATTTCTTATAATAACTTATAAATAGATAAAGATTTAATTAATATTTAGTTAGAAAAAGACCAAAATGCCCCTGAGGAAAAGGACAAAAACCAGGGTTTTTTTTTTGAAATTTGACCTGATTTGAGATTTGGACTAAAATGGCAACAAAATGCAAACTACAGGGACCCAGATGTAATAAGTTTGAGATTTGGACTAAAGTGGCAAAACTGGCCAAACCACAGGGACCAAAATGGCAGTTTACTCTTTAAAATAACTCATAATTTTTCTTCCTTTGATTAAAGGGGAATAAATTATTACTTATTTGACATGGTAAATTTGTCTAAAAAAACATGACGTTTTCTATGTGATCTGTATAGATAATATGTATAGTATATGAAGGGCAAAATATCATACCTTAGTATGTAGAATGGAGTGGAGTTGAATTCTAAATATTGGATTTAATATATTGAATTTTAAATAGTGATTTGTGTTATTCTTGACAAAACTTTAATTATTACGAAAATCTAATTTGATACCAAAATGAAAAATCAAACATACGAAATTATACATATATTAAAAAGCAAACGCAATGATTAAAAAGCAAACGCAATGAACAGTGCTAAACAGTCAACGAGGGCAAATAAAAGGGCCTCCACCCCTGTTTCTCTTCTTCATTTGGCAAAAGAGGAACGCGGATGAAATCCACCGCCCCGCCGCGTCTGTGCCCTGCCTTTACGGCCGTCGGCCAGTGGCGATGGTCTCCGGTTTCAGAGGACGCTGGAATGCCGATTAACACAGATCCGCCGCCCGCTGCCGCCTTTGTCCTGACGTTCCGGCCGTCGGTCAGTGATGAAGGTCTGTGGTTCAGACGACGATGGATGGTGGCGATGGTGGCCGATCTGTGGGTTTCTTCGGATTGGGTGGTTAAATGGAGGTTTTTATCTGCTGGTATTCTTGGTGAATTGGGGGGTTTTGTAATTGATGTTTAACAGTGTTGGCCTCTTCATCTCCAGGTTTACCCCTTCTATAAGGTTTGATTTGGGGTTCACCAATGACGGAAATGGCCACCGTGATTACAAGAACGACTGAACGACATATCATTAAATCACCGCCTCTTTAACTCCAGGTTTGCCCCTTCTCTAAGGTTTTGATTTGGGGTTTTAGGGTTTCTTCATATATGTTAACTGTATTAATTACAAAAAAGTGATATGTTGAAGGCTTAGGAAATGGCTAAAAGAAACACATCGAGGGGACTTCAAAGATTCATTCAGTTGTTAATAATTCGTTTATATTGACTATTGACTATTGGTGGAAACTTTATTCTGATCACGAATTTATTAGATGAAAAATATAAACATGATTTTTTTGTTCATTTTAATCAAAATGGAAAAGTAAAAATGTATAATAACATATTAATCATGTCCTTTTCAAATATTTGTTGAAATTTTGTTTTTTACTATCTTCCACAGGTAATTTGCTATTTTGATCTTGAAACCGAGTGTTTGATCTTGAAACCAAATCGTATCTAACCTGATTTGATCTAGAGAATTGATATGATTTCTAAAGTATATTTTATGGTTGAGTATGCTTCAGGTGGAATTTCATCAAGCATGGTATGGGACCTGAATGAAGAGCAACGTCTAAGTTCTATTCCTCTCGCATCAGATTGCAGCATTTCAGCAATGGTATTGGTAGGTTAACTATATTTCTCAAAATGTCTTGTCTTTACATATTGTTTAGTGCAAAGTTTGTTAGTGTAGCCGACATTGCCGCTATGAAGCCCACACGTGTTCTACGCCACCAGCGTCACTGGTCGACCAAACTGTCGACATGGTGGTATGTGTTTGATTTTGATTTGGTTTTTAATAAGTTTGTTTGTGAACCCGTTTGATTTTGTTTGGTGGCTTTTTACTATGATTTAAGTGTTTCGCGTGGTTGTCGTTTTTAAGGTGTCAAATGTTTCAGCATAGGGCTAGGTTGAGCATTTTGTTAAATGTAGTTATTTTAGACACAAATTTTCATAACATTTTGACATTTTAAAAACTTCTATTGGTCTGTGTAAGTCACTCAACCCAAAAGGGATAGTTTACAGTTCAATTGAGAAGCGAAACTGGGTAATGGGGATCATAAACACACGGGTTACTTAATATTTTTTTTTTCCGGATGCGTGGTACAACTTGATTTTCATGATATTTAATGTAGTGATTATTTTATATGTAAAATTTCTTCAACAATTTCCATTTTTTAAAAGTTAATAGAAACTAGCAAAGAGAAAAAAAAAATTAATAGTCAAACTTCTGAGTTTAACCATGTCTTCATAGTTTACTTCGTTCGCTTGACTAATCTGACTCAAAAGAGTTTGTTTGCTGTTCAGTCCAGAGGCAAAACTTGGTAACCGAAACGTGAACACCTTCATCGCTTAATATGTTTTCGTGTGCACTGTGCAACGTGATTTTGATTACATCTTAGGTAGTTTCTGGTTGAATTGTTCTTGCAATTGTTGTTTAGTATGCTTTTATTGTTTGGCTAATTGGTTTGGGGTTGTGGGTTGTGTTTTCTTTGCATCAGTTCATCGAGAATTATGTGGCGTTTTCTATCTTTTTTTGCATGAAATGCGGGTTTCGTGTGTACAGTTCAAATACACTTAAGGAAAATGTTTATCATCACTAATTGCAATTTGTGTACTTCAGTGTGGCGTGTCTCATAATGGAACACCCTGGAGTCTCTGAACTTATGCCACTAATTCTGTACACGAGATGGCACATAAGAAAAAGTGAATATCATGTAAGTGACATCGCATTTAAATCTTCAATCCAAACCAATATTGAATACACTAACACATATGTAAACATCACTACCATGACCGATAACTGAGGAAGAATCCAACCAGTGATTTTTGACCGTGCAGGCAAGCAACTCTACATTCGAAGAACTAGCTGCAGATGAAGACCCCATGAAAACCCTGTACGCAGTTATGGGCAATGAAGCATACATGAGCATCCAGCTACAACATGACAAGAGGACGCGCACATTGAAACGGGTTGTTAACAAAGTTTCATTTGCAGCCACTGAGAACGTTGAACCAAATTCCTCCAGTATCGCTGATACAATAAAGACGCCGCATCCAACCACGCCAGCCCAAAAAGCAAACACTAGAAACGCACCCAAGCAGCAATTGGAATTCCACGGTAAGCCTCACGGACTAAAATCCAGTTAACAACAACTACGGGTGGGATGGCAGTCAAGCGGCGTAAGACATCATCTTTCTAAAAAGTGTACCTAATGAGTAAATGTTAATGACACTGATATGTATACTAGACATACCCCTTTTTTTGATGGTTGCTTCCATTAAAACAACATGATAACTTAATGATCTTCGGCTACTAATTTAACGAAATCCCACACCGACAACTAACTGAAACTAACATTTAATGTCGCACTTACAACCAACTGAAACCAACATTTAATGTCGCGCAGCGCGCGAACGCTCGAATACCCCTTGTTTAGAATAACATTAAAATAAAAATGTAAATGGGCTGCTTCTAAAAAGTATTTAATGGGTTAAATGGTTATCATTTTTATAGGTTTTTTGTTTAATAATTTCAAATCAAACTTAAACCCAGAAATTATAGATTAGATTTACATTCAAGATAAAATTCTAATATAATATTTAAATTTATTACTTAGTTATGAATTAATTTTAACTTAAATTTATCTATTGAATCTTCTATATTTAATATTTTTTTTATAATTTTAAGTCAAAGTTAAATCCAAAAATCATAGATTAGGATTTGAAATATTTAAATCTTTTCTTAGTTATGAACTGATTTAAAATTTATCCATTAAATTCTCTATATTTAATATTAATTAATATGCATTAGGCGGAAAACGAAATTATTGATGCCCTTTATGAATGACAAGTGTCCCATAATGGTTTATTTTTAATATAGAGTGTATATATATATAGGGTTTATTGAGGAACACTAAAAAAGTGCGAAACCAGAGAGCACTCTTAAAAATTCAATTCAACATGTTAAAAATAAATTTAAAAAAAATCGGCCCTTTTCGTTATAATTACATGTAGAAGCATTTTTAATAAAAAATCAAACACTAAAAATATAAAAAAAAAGTTAAAAACAATTAAAAAAAAGGCAAAAATATATGTTTTTTTTTCTACAAAAAATATTTTTTTTATTTGAATAGTTTCTACCTATTTTTATAAGAAAAAGCGTTGAAAAAAATTATTAAAAAATGATTTTTAACCTGTTAAGTTAATTTTTACAAGATATTTTCTATTTTAACTATTTTTAAACATTTTTTTTTATATTTTGAGTTTTAGAATTTTTTATTAAAAATGCTTCTACATGTATTTATAAGGAAAAGCGCCGATTAAAAAAAATGATTTTTAACATGTTAAGTTGAATTTTTAATAGTATTCCCCGGTTTCCCATTTTTTAGTGTTCCTCATAAAAATTATTTTTAAATGTAAAAAGTTAATTTTTATTTAAAATTTTTTGAAGCTTTTACTTTACATATAAACACATTAGAAGCCGTTTATATTATTCAAAAAACAACGTTCAAAAAACAATTACAAAAAAGCAAAAAAAAATTAATATATTTGAGATAGCTTCTACACGTGTTTATATGAAAAAAAAATTCAGTTTTTTAATTATGATAGCTTCTACATGTATATATATATATATATATATATGTATAGGGTAATGCTCTATAAAAAACCCTTGAATTTTAGAAAACTTTGCAAACCCAATGCATGGTCTAGATTTTGCCACGTGTCCATAGTAAATATCATATTCTTTTTGTCCTTGAGGGCATTATGGTATTTTCACATCTATCTTAGATATCTTCCCCTATTTGATTTGACAATAATTAATACCCATCACATCCAAATCTACTTTCAAAACCCAAGATCCACCATTCAAAACCTCCATTTTTTCATTAACTTCATCTCTGTGTTTCAAGATCCACTCTTTCAAAACCTCCATTTTCCATTAACTTCATATCTGTTTCAAGTTCTACCCAAGATCCATTTCCATGAACTTCATTTCGGTTTCAAGATCCACCATTTCAAAACCTCCATTTAAAGATCCCCACTGACGGGAACGTCATTCACAACGAGTTCCCTACTGACGAGGACAAGAATGATCAAGGTTTTTCATCCTTTTTTTTTATGGGTTCGAGTTTTTTTTTCTTTTTTACACCCCTAATTCAACTTTACATGTTAATTTCTTAAAAGAAATCGAAGAACCAAGATACTGTCGAAGAATCAAGATCTTGTCAATAATAAGTTGGTTTTGATTTTTAATTGTCATTTACTTTGATTTTCGTTCTTCACAATTGGTTTTATTTTTTCCAGAATTAAGAATGTTGCCAAAAGATTAATTATTTTTCAATACCATTGATTATTGTTTCAAAAAAAAAATGACGTTTATAGGTAATAAATTTCAATACTATTGATTTTAGTTTGGTTTTCATTCTCCTGGTGTTTATAAATTTTGATTTTGATTCATGGATTACTTGTTTTGGTTTCAAACTCGTTTGATTTTGATCCATGGATTAGTTATTTTTGTGTTACAAAAATGTGTTTGTTGGTTTGGGGATTTTGATCTGAACAGTAACTGTTTTTTTGTTGGTTTGGTTGCCTTGTTTGGTGCTTTTTGATCTGAATAGTAACTGTTTTTTGTTGGTTAGGTTGCTTTGTTTTGGGCTTTTGATCTGAATAGTAACTGTTTTTGTGCGTTATAGTACAGAAACAGACCCATAACATGTGTTAATCCCCTGTTAGAATGATATATAACGTGTGTTGCTTTACAGAAACAGAACAATAAAGATATTCAATCGACAAGCTGGATGGATGTAGGCGACGCTAATGCGGGGACATGTGTTAAAAAAAAGATATTCAATAGGTCACATTTTTTGGGAATGAACTCTTCGTTCATTTATAACATGTGTTAGTGGTTCATGCTGTAACAGAACTCCATGATGTAACCTGACATGTGTTCATGTATAACATGTGTTAAGCCCCTGATAGAATGATATATAACGTGTGTTAACCTTTGTTAATTTAAAAAGTATGTACAAAGGACAAAAAGAACATGGTTACTTCTTTGACCATGTGGATAAATGTAGACCATGTATTTTATTTCATTTGACTAGATTGACATTCAAAATCATTGTGAAATTCTATGAAGCCAAACATCAACCATTGATTATGTTTTATTAACTAGATCTATGGTTGTCATTTTTTATTTTTAGACGTCTAATAATCGGCACATCTGTTTTTAGAAATGAAAAGCCAAGTTTGTCTTACAGGACAACCAACGTAACACGTGTTATAGTCTGAACTCCTGTTTCACAGCTAAGCCAAGTTTGTCTTACAGCACAACCAACGTAACACGTGTTATAGTCTGAACTCCTGTTTCACAGCTAAACCATAGTAACTGTTTTTGTGATGTTATTTGAGAAAAAAGATTTTCTGGCTATGAATGTGTTAATATTTATGTCTGGTTAACGACTTAACGGTTATCTTATCTTTTTGTTTATTAGGACGGTGATGGATACAAGGGATATAAGATCCAATTCTCGGGACCGTTGGTTTCGTCAAACGTGGATCAGATACTCAAGGATCATGACCATGTTTATGTTGCAGCACAACACAACTAACACGTGTTATAGTTTGAACTTCTCGGACATGCATGTGTTACATGTGACATGAAACCCATGTAAAACGTAACACGTGTTACGTGTGACATGAAAACACATTTTTATAACTTCCCTGGCATACGCACACCCACATGTTTACAAACCGTTTCAAGACCGACCCAAACAATAAAGCAAGGGTAGCCGCTGAAAAGCTAAGGCAGCAAAGGTAGCCGCTGAAAAGCTAAGGCAAATTTTCAAAGGAAGCTCCGCCATTTTCTTAGTGCTATGTATTTTCGTTTACTAGTAATATGTAATGTGAGACTCTTATTTTTGTTTTGTCTAGTACATGATGTTAAAACGGTATGGACTTAACAAATTCTGGAAGTCTTAACACACGTTATAAAAGAGGCTTAACACACGTTATATCAGGTATACTATGTTATTAAGTTACTATTGGAGTTTATGCATCCATTCTGGAAGTCTTAACACACGTTATAATAGAGGCTTAACACACGTTATATAATATTAACTTGTATGTTCCATATTAACTTGTACACATATTAACTTGCAAACCACTTTCATATACATGAATACAAGTCGGGTTATAATGGATGCTTACATGTTATCATATGTATACAAGTGGGGTTACAACAAGATTACGATATTAACTAAGCTCACCATTAAACTCATCGCCCCCGTCGACTGTTTTCACCCTTGTCACATGTTAAGCAATTACATGTTCCGAACAGACAAATTGTAACAAATGTTAGATCAGTATATACACATCATGGTGTTTTGTAAACCCCTAGCTTATACATGAATATATGTCAGGTTACAAAAAGATTATAACAGAGGCTTAACACATGTTATACATTCCAAAATGTGCAAAGAAAAACATGTTATAAACGAACGAATAGTTCTTTCCCACGTTATATATCATTCTAACAGGGGCTTAACACATGTTATACATGAGCACATGTCAGGTTACATCATGGTGTTCTGTTACAGCTTGAACCACCAACACATGCTATAAATGAACGAAGACTTCATTCCCAAAGGATGTGACTTTCATATACATGAATACAAGTCGGGTTACGGTGTTACAATATTAACTTGTATGTTCCAAGATTATACAAGTTAATAGTGTTTTAGAAACCACTAGCTTATACATGACACAATGTTGGGTTAAACCAAGATTATAACAGAGGCTTAACACATGTTATCCCAGGTATACGGTGTTACAATATTAACTTGTATGTTCCATATTAACTTGTACACGTGTTACGATCAGTATATGCACATCATGGTGTTTTTGCAAACCACTTTTGATATACATGAATACAAGTCGGGTTATAATGGATGCTTACATGTTATCATATGTATACAAGTGGGGTTACAACAAGATTACGATATTAACTAAGCTCACCATTAAACTCATCCCCCCCGTCGACTGTTTTCACCCTTGTCACATGTTAATCAATTACATGTTCCGAACAGACAAATTGTAACACATGTTAGATCAGTATATACACATCATGGTGTTTTGTAAACCACTAGCTTATACATAAATACATGTCAGGTTACAAAAAGATTATAACAGAGGCTTAACACATGTTATACATTCCAAAATGTGCTAAACATGTTATAAATGAACGAAAACTTGTTACAACATGAAAACTTCTTTATGGATCTGTTACAGCATGAACCACTAACACATGTTATAAACGAACGAAAACTTCTTTCCCAAAAGATTTGACTTATTCAATATCCCCGCATCCATCAAGCTTGTCAATTGAATATCTTTATGGATCTGTTTCTGTAAATCAACACACGTTATATATTATTCTAACAGGTGCTTAACACATGTTATGGGTCTGTTTCTGTAAATCAAACAACCCAACAAAAAAAACACTTACTGTTCAGATCAAAAGGCTAAACCAGCAACCAAACCAACAAAAAAAACAATTATTGTTAAGATCAAAATCCCCAAACAAGCAACCAAACCAACAAAAAATCCCGTTCAAAAATCTCATCCTAAAGTTTTCGATTTATTTAAAATACATGAACATTAACCATTACTAGATCTTGATTGAAGATAGAGGAGAGGAGAGAGAGAGAGAACATTAACCATTACTAAATCTTGACTCCGACGACGTTTCGAACTCCGGCGCCACCAACCACCCACCCTCCACCACCTTCTACAACCACACACTGTCGCCGCTATCAACTACCAACAACCCAGAATGAACCAGCCACCACCTTCCACCAACCACCATCGTGCCTCACTCATCGTGCATCTACCGCCTCCCCTGCCCCAACCATAACGGTCAACAACACCACCGCCACAGCGCTGCTGCTGCCGTGGGTGGCTGGAAACCCACCAGTTTTCTCTCTCTCTTTCGATTTCTCTAGACCTCTCTTTCTCTTTCGATTTCTCTGGTACTCTCTCTCACGGCTCTCACTCTCTCTTTAGGCTTGCAGGTTGTAAGTGTTGTGTAGAGAGAAAGGAAAGTCATGGGAAAGAGGGAATTGAGAGAGCTGAGATTGTGATTTTGAATTGGATATGAAGAGAGAGAAAGAGATGTGCATTAAAGATGATAGGACTAGACAGTGGAAAGAGAAGGAATATACTACCCAAAATGCCCTTCTAGTTGACTAATGTGTATTATTACATTTCTTTTAAATCTAATTGTTACCAAAATTATGAGAGCCATTGATCAAGTGTGATGAAACATAATCAATGGATGGTATTGGGTTTGCATAGTTTTTTAAAAAAGATGGGGTTTCTTGTATAGCCAAGCCCTGTATGTATATATATATATATATAAAATAATAACAATAAAAAAAGTTGAATAACTTAATTTTATACATGTAAAATTTAAAACGTTTGTGAGTTTTGCACATGTGAAATCCATGGTTCGCCACCTTTTTTTATTTCCCGTTGAACCCCAGACGCACACATATACATGAAATTTTAATAGTGGCAAAACCCAAACAACCCCTGAAATTTTAACACTGTCGTCGAAACAGGACATAAAGAATGGACATGGGTGGAACTAGAGTGAGGAGAGAAGTGGGAAAGTTAGCATCACTAGAGTTATAACAAAGAAAGAACAGAAAAAATAACTAGTTGAAAAACCAAAAATGGTTGAAAGGCTAGGCCAAGTTTCAAGTCCTAATATCAATTTCTCTCCCTCTTGATCTCAATGGTTTTAAATAGACCTATTAGGGTGGTCGGGATGCCCCTATGAAACCCCTATCACGGGTGTATATCAATCATAGTAGTGGAACTTGATTGTGGTGGTGTGATGGAATGCGATGGTGTGATGAGTGTTGCAAGTGTGATACTGAAAATATGATGGAATAAGGTGTTAAATGGTGATTCATTATTATAGTGTGATAGAGTGAACGGTGCCCTTTCCACCCATACCATTACTCCCAAAACAAATCTCATAAATCCTTTACCATTACTCCTGAAATCTCAAAAAAATTGTCATAAATCAGAAGTGTCCATAAAATGTGCCCTAAACAACCAAAAACCCCAGCTGCATAAGCAGATATAACTTGGTGTAAAATGTAACAAGTTAGACTCCTATCATATGTAATGTAATGTAATTATTAATTACTACTTTGAAGAATCGTAGATAAATTTACTACATTGAGTCATGAAAACATAAACCCAAACAAAGCCTATGATGTTTGTTGTTATGTTGATCCTGAAAGTGCTATATTAATGTGATGAGCCAACACGAGCGGGGAGCTAAGATGAGGCAAATGTCCTTCCACATTCAGCATCATCACCGTGTTGCGGCCTCCAAGACTATCCTTGAGGTAAGTGGCGACGGACGTTGGCACGGATACATCCTTGGCGGTCTGAATTATCCAACACGGCGTCTTAACTAGTCCTAGAACCCCCCCTCAGGTCACTGCTGAACACCGTCCGGGATACAAACAGTGAAATGTCTGGCCTCATGTTGAACAATGTCCTGCTGAATTCCCGTACCGCCACAGGAACGTCAGCTCCTACTGCTAGCGGAGCGAATCCGCATATCCATGATTCATAGTTTGATTTCATCGCCATGAATAGCTTCTCGATCTCCCCTTCCTCGAATCCTCCTTGGTAATCCTTGTCGTTTAGGAACCTGAGACAAGATATCACAATCCCATATATTTATTATTTATGATGACGATGATACTTCTAAAAGCAATCAATTGTCTGTCTACCTCGGGGAAGCGCCTATGAGTATGAGTTTGGAGAACAGTCGAGGACGACGAACCGAGGCGAGAATTCCAATCATCGCGGAGATTGAGTGACCTACATACGCGCAACAATCAACGCCAAGGGAATCAAGGATGTTGAGGAGGTCGTCGGCATAGGCGTCCAGAGAGGTATATCGGCCGAAATCGAAGTAGTCAGGGTTAACGCTACCGGCACACACCAGGTCGTACAGGATGACTTTGTACTGTGAAAGGAAGTAAGGGAGAATGCGATTCCATGCCGACTGATCCGTACCGAACCCGTGTGCCAAAACCAAGTAGCTCCGGCCATTGCCCACTACCCTCACGTTGAGTGCCTCCAAACGAGTTTGACCCATTTGCTAGCTTGCTTGCTTGGTTTGAAAGGATACCAATAATGTGATATTTGGTATATATGGGCCTCATATTAATCATGTGAAAGTAAAGCAAAATAGATAGAAAATGATGCATTTCTTTCTAGTTGTGGTGGAAACACCACCCACTTTTGTGGATTCTTCTGTGGTGGTTTTTGGAAAAACATGATGGGGATATTTTAGAGGAAAAAAAAATATAATTCAATAACATTCCATTTGGTTATTTGATTATGTTTATGTAAGTAATATGTAGAATTAAATATATAGTGTATGTATAAATTGCCAAGTAAACTGGTTTGGTCCCTCTCCCCAACGGACGTTAAAAGTCTTCGCTAAGTTGATGTAAAACTAGGTGTATACCTCCGTGCGCGTTGGGCACGGGACCGCTTATAAGAACAAAATAGGAAATATAGAAAAAAAACACTAAAAGATAAACGAAAGAAGATCAACCAAAAAAATTTATGGTAATGATATTTTTTGTATGAAACATGTGGTCAGAGATTAGCAAATGGTACTGGGTGTCGGTACCGAATTTCCGAACCGAAAGATCATAAGTACCAATTCGGTACCGACTTTTGGCGTTCTTGGTACCGGTTCACCGGTTTTTACCTTCATATACCAGTACTGTAACCGGTATTTTCGGTATCGGTTGGCACCGAGCTCATCCCTACCCCTGACACTAAAAAAAAGAAATCATTAAAAGTTGAAGAAAATCAACAACAACAAAAAAAACGCTATACGATACCATTGTCCGTACAGTACCCGTGGTCAGGGATGAGCAAGTGGTACCGGGTAGCAGCACCGAATTTCCCGAACTAAAAGATTCAATATCAACTCGGTACCGACTTTTGGCGTTTTCTGTACAAACGGTGCCGCTTTTTACCTTCATGTACCGATACCGAACAGGATCACCGCCCAATTTACCCAATCACACAACACAAAACCTTATATGACACGTACAATTATACATTTATACATGTACAAATCCTAAGCCTTATGTCAAAGTAAAAAAAATATAAGAACTTACAATAAAGAATAGCATGTAAAACTTTTAATGCATAGCTTACAACAACTATAAGCATAACAATGTTACAAATCTCTCTCTTATAATAAATCAAAAGGATTTGGCTGAGGTGTCAACACCATAAGCCATCCTTGCTCCCTCTCTCCTATGTGTCACTCCCCTGCTTCTTCTGGTCCACATGTCATTTTGCTACGATTTTTTTTAAAGCTGATGAGAAACAGGCTAGAGACAAAAAGCCTTTTGACCAGATCTCTGTTAACTCATCACGTGAGCCCTTTTCAAATTTCAAACTACGAGCCTTTTCATTTTCGTTCTCTCTCTCCCTCAAAGATTTGGATTTGGATATGTGGATTCAAAAGAAAAAAAAGAATCAGAGATGTAGAGATGTGTTGTTGATCTACAATATCAGAGTGGAATCAAAATCCTCATCTTCATCTTCATCTTCCGACTTGATACAGAGCCGGTGTGGGATCTGAGTTTGTTCTTCATCTAGGGTTTTGAGGGTTTTGATGATGAGAGCAATTGTGTGACGGGCTTGCCTTGCTATCAAGAAATCGGTTAGTTTTTTTTTCTCTCACGATTATATGATTCCCTATACCTAGGGTTTTGTTTCTCACGATTTTCTTCTTTGTGTGACGGCGGCTAGGGTTCCGCGCACGAGCGGAGAGACAGCTGCTTTGTTGTTGTTTAGGTCAGCGATGGCGTACGAACGGGGATTCAAGTCAGCGATGGTGGTTGTGGCTTTGAGTAGACACAGGTTTTAATGTTTTTTGATTCTGTCAAATGTTCCTGATGTATATTTTTCTTATTTTCTCAGCTGATATCCTATTTGATCGATTTGATTTACACCAGACTGATGCAGGTCAATTCAAACAGTTTGAGAGGTAGGTTTTCAATTATCTCTCCTTCTCTCTCGATTCTCTGTACTTTTTCTTCAGATTATCAACGACGATTTTGGCGTTGATATACTATTGCGATTAACATCTGAGAAAGTCAAGGTATGTTAGCTTATAATTCTGTATTTTATTCAATTTTCCCTTTATTGTCGTGTTCATCCTTAATTTATTCTTTTTTATGTCATATATTCATGTCGTACATTGATTTTTTGTTACCGGATTTCGTCAAAACACTTAATAATTATTTATTTATGTCGGTTGTTGTTTCCGCCGATTTTGGGTTTTTTTATATTTGAGGATTTGTTAGCATTTTGATGTTCTTAAGATATTTTTATATATCAGGTTAAGTCGTTGAAACCAACAATGTCCTCTTTTTATTCAAAGATTTAGATTATTGCTTTTATAATCATAACAACTTTGTTAATTGTATTAAAGGTGTTTGTGGGTCAATCCGACTGTCTTGATCCGCACTGAGATGACCCTTTCTGACCCGAATTCATTTTGATTCGTTACACTCAACACACAACCTCACCTCACGATGTGTTATGTAGGTAATATTGAAGTAGGAGAAAAATTGCAGTGAACAAACAAACGAAAGGCTACTGTGTATTTTCTTCCTTTCAGAACAGTCACCCGCAAACAACTTGTGTGTTGAGTGGGGCCTGAAACCAACAGACATGCGCATTAAAAGTATTTTGTGATGATTTTCTAACTGTTTTGACCCATTCAGCTTTTAGCTAACTTTGTTTATTTGACCCGTTTGAAATAAACAGAGCCTGAATTGAGCAATTTTCAAAAGAGAAATTTCTTCAAAAGCTGGCATGTAACGAGAAGGCTGATAACTTAACAGGTAAAAAACAAGAATGAAAGAAGATCATGAGGTATACTAAAAGCATAAATTACAAAGATATATTACCAGATGTATTCATTTGAAGTAGAATCCAACATGTTGCTTGGGTTTGCAGGTTGAGGGTCACAATTTAGAGAATGAACCGCTCGATCTTGGTTTCTACACTTGATTCTTAATCTCATAGGCACTATCTGCAGATGCAGAATAAGTTCAATAGGGTATGTATCTTACTAGACAAAAATTTCAAAACTTAAAACAAATAGTTTTACAAGGGAAGTGATATTTACATGGAAAATAGTTACTTAATACACGTAAAGTACAAACGTCTTGTGGCTATGGCCCAAGTAACCTATGCATAAATTTTATGTGTAATCATTTTTATTTTCGCCTGAATATCTCCTCCCTTTTACAAAATATACAAAGAAAAAAAATCTAACTTTGAAAGTCCATATCAGATTGCAGGTTGTATTTTAAAGATTACCCGTTTTGACCTGTTAGCAAACCCATCAATTTTGCAACCTCTACAAACTGTTGACCCGTTACCCAACCCATCAATTTTGCAACCTCTACAAACTGTAAGTTGAAACTCTAGATGGAGTTGTAAATGTGGCAAATAATAAAAAAACAAATAAATAACTTTGAAAGTCCATATCAGATTGTAGGTTAACTGTTAAAGATATTCCTGAATATCTACAACATATATATGTTATCTCTTATCAGTGAAGTTGCTCATCCGAGGAACCAATAGTAAAGAAAATCCGATATGATTTAATATTTTAAAAAAAAGCTGGTCATTCTAACAATACTTAAATAATAGAGGTCTCTTGAAGCCATCAACATGCTCAAGATTTACATGACCGATTGTTCTTCTTTTGTTTTCCTTCTTTAGGTAATTTGATTCCGTTCGTATTCGCAAACCCTAATATGAGATATCACCACTAGAGACTTTGATTCCACCATTGTTCTTTTTCTTCGCTGGTACATGACCTCCAGCCACTGCCTTTGCCACCAGGTACATCTCTCAAATTAACCATCACTATAAAAAAACCCATTTTTTTGTTTGATCTGAGCTGTGAAGCGCTTTTAGAAAGCCATAGTTTGAGTTTAAGAAATTGGTTATCTTAATTTGGTTGTGACCATAATTCATAGCTGGCTGATTTGATTGACAAATTTAAGTGTGGATTAAGGTTATTGTTTAAGGTGATTTTGACTGCATAAGAGGCGGGAATATCCTATAAAAGTCTCTAGAACGCCTGAATGGGGTATTACATTGTTTTATCATTATATATTTATTTCATCTCCTTTCAAATATATGATCAGCTTGAGTTAGAGGTTATTTTTTTAATGCAGTTTGCTGGAAACTCTTCATTGCCATATGGAAGTAATGCAAAGACTTCCCCAAAAAAGCCGACTGTTGGCCAAAAAAAATGTTAGAAGCATCTGTTTCTTTGATAAGGTAGTTTGTTTTTTTTATTTCATACTAGGTTTTCATCATTAATAAAATTGTTTTCTTCCATGTCTTTCAGTTCCGCGCAATTTCTGACCAGCTATACAGGTCACCTGAGTATCACAAATATGTCCGAAAGGAGGTTGTGAAGCAAAGTTTGTCATAATTTCTTTTTGTACATCTGCCATTAATAAATGGGAAACATTATCTTCGCCTATCCGTAATACTTTTATCGTACGTTCTTCAATCTGTGTTTTTTTTATTAACTTACGATTTATCGTTTTAATAAATCTGTATATATGTTAATAATTAAAATCGGTTAAGATTCACCGTAAAGATCTGTTTGTAGCTTTTCGGATTTTGGATTGCGTGCTTGAATATGCAATTACAGTAACGTAAATACATGAACCGATTGCTTTAATTCATATTGATTCTATCTCTTAATATGGTAGAATTCAACTTTGTGTGTGTTTATGGAATAGTATTTCTGACTGTTGATACTCGATCAATTAGTTTAAATGATAACGATTTTTGTTAGTTTTGATCATACTTGGTGTGTTTTAATTTGAAGATTAAGTGCGCGTGTGTGTGTTTATTGAATATTTTGTTGAGGATCTTGAAATTGAAACTGTTGATATCGATTCAAGTTTGAATGAGAATGATTTGCATTTATCATGAAATTAAGCTTTGATTATGCATGTAAGTGTGTTTACTTTTGAAAATTAACTATGTGTTTATGGAATAATTTGTTTTGAAATTGAAACTGTTGATAGAATAACTAGACCAATTCAAGTTTAAAATGATAATCATTTGTGTTAATTGAATTTTCATTTTGCATGTTAGTGTGTTTAATTTGAAGATTAACATTGCGATGTTTGAACGAAGGGAGGAAGGTTGCTGGAGTTGGAACTTGCTAGAGCTAGACGCGCGATTCAGCGAGCGGCTACTGTTCGTAACCTTTCTCAGCTTTTGCAAAAAGGTGACGTTTTGTCCGGTAATATCTATCATAACCCCAACGAGTTTTATCAGTAAGCTTCCATCACTTCTTAACTTTTAGATTTTTGTTTAAATTTTATACTATGTACACCAATTTTTAATAGGGATGAGTATTTGGTATCGGGTACCGGTACCGTACAAGGTATATTCGGTACCGATACCGGTACCCACTTTTCATGTTTTTTCGGTACAGGTACCGGTATTTACAGGTAAAACACCGGTAAATACCGCTACCCACTTTTTTTTTGTTTTTTGTTACCGGTACTGGTTCGGTACCGAACGGGCACCGTGCTTATCCTTAATTTTTAAAAGAATATCTGACGAAATTCACAATTTTTAAATGGTTATAAAAACTTACAGATGGAAAAGGTGAAAACACGAGAAAATTCAATACTACTAAGTATAGTTATATAGCATTTGAACGAGTATAGTTATATAGCATTTGATTTTATCATTTTAAATCTTTTTAAAACATATAAATATCCTGAACGAGTATAGTTATATAGCATTTGATTTTCATTTTCATTTTTATAGATAGGCTGGTCGTTTTAAAGATATATTAATTTGGTTCAAGTTGAAGTAAAATCTGATCTTTTTATTAGAAACATGAAGTTGAAAAGTAATCTGAAGTAGCTGCAAATAGGAATGCAGAAATAAATGGCATAAGGGTGTACTGGGTGTACTTGGTGAAGGGGTGTGCAGTGAGTATTCACCACGTGGGAACACCGCCCCTTAGACCCTTCACCATGCGGTAAATGGATACAAGCGGGGAATATTCACCGTGCAAAGGAAGGGGGGATGGTGGGCCCCACTATCTTCCAACCATATATGGTTCATTTGGCAATTGGCAATGATCTTAATACCATAGAAGCCAATTGGCAGGTAACATTTAATCTTTTGAAGCTTAGAATTAATAAAAGTATTATTACAGGTGCTAAAAATATACCCGTTTTGACACGTTAAGCGCCCCACCTATTTTACCAGATATAGTTAATATCATTATTATTACAGGTAAACAGGCGGTTGGTTAGCTTGGCAATGACCCGTTAACGTAATCGCTACATATTTTGCATTTGGTTCAGCATTGGATATTGAGTTTTGAAGCCGATAAACCGATGTACGTTCTGTAAGTTTTCTTCAAAGGTTCAAACTTTTAGGTGGTCCATGTATCTAACCTAAAAAATAGGTCAAATTAAAGCAAGATAGAGTGCACTTTAGCTGTACCTATTGATTGAGGTCAAGGTTGATGTGAGTTGCATTTGTTTTCTTGAAAATTTGCAACGTGGGTTGATGTGGGTTGCATTAGAAGTAGCCATATGAGTGGGTTGGTTAATGGGTCAATATTGATCGAGTCAGATAGTGAAATTACAGGCCTTTGGTATTGGTTTGCCCTCTTTTATTTCAAAATTTATATTTTTAATAATTATTAATGTGCCAATTGTAATTACATAAAATGTGTCATTTCTGTACCATGTTTTAAATAAGGTTATGTAGTAGATTTTTGCATTAAAGTACCCTTGACTATTTGCAACATGCTTGGTAATTTTTTAAGTCATTTTATATTTGTTTCACCCTTACAATACGATAAAGAATTAAATGTATTTGAGGTTTTTCTGCACCAACTTTTGTTTTTTCCCAAAATCCTTCAGACCCATTTTCGGCTTTTACTTTGTATTTTTTAGTTTTAATCTTTTTTTTTACTTTTTTTTTCTCATAAGGAACCAATATGCCTTTACAGACTGCAGTTAATGAAAAAGGGTGAAACAAGAGAAAAATGGTCTGCTCACCCTCTGCAGACGGCAAGCTATTCTCTTTCTAAAATTATTCGATGGTTCTGCCCTTCTAAAATGAATTTGCATTATATTTACTCACTTGTGAAGGAGTGTTAGAGATAGAAAAAGAAGAAAATTAAAGTTTCTTGATAACAATCTTTTTTTGTTTCTTCCGTTAGTTTAAAAAATTAATTGTTAGCTATATTAGGTTTAATAAAGATGTTTTATATTTATTGTTTTCATTGTTTATTTCGAGGAGTTTAAAAGCAATTACGAGCCTCTCCTTATAATTGTTCCGACTTCCTAAAGTTGTTTTGACGAATTGGAATGTTTATTATTTGTTAAGTTTCATTGTGTTTTCGTGAAATGCTATCTTTTTTAAGAGTAAATTACGATTTTGGCCCATGTGGTTATATCACTTTTACCATTTTAGTTCAAAAAGAAATCTTTTAACATCTAAGCCCCCAACGTCTTTTTTTTCTAACCCTTTTGGCCCCTAAAAGTAAATGGATGAGGTTAGTGTTTGCGGCCAAAAGTGTTAGAAAAAAAGATGTTGGGGGATTAGATGTTAAAAGATTGCTTTTTGGGCTAAAATGGTGAAAGTGATATAACCATAGGGGCCAAAATCGTAATTTACTCTATTTTTTTTTCGTAATTGTAACCGTTCTGCTTTGTTTCAACATATTTTTTTAACGGTCTAACAAATCTCAGCCGCCCGGATACCCCCAAAGGCAAAAAGCCACCCATGATCGCAATTGGTAGTATGGTATTGTATTTTTGGACCATTGAAATTTCAACTTCCTTCATTGCACATGTTAAGCACGAAGTTCGGGTTCAGTAATTTAAGATTCTTTTAATGATCATGTTAACGAATATGATCAACTTTGTTCTTTCCCTTATATTAGATAACTATTTTTAATTTTAAAGACGTTCTTAATGTTTAGGTATATACAATTGTGTTTCATAAAATTTAAATTTCCAAACCCGTTAGTATTCACGGGTGATAACCTATTAATATGTTATATTTTAAAAAAGTATAAATTTTTAATAAGTAATAAAATAAAACTACCCGGGAAGTTGGATGATCCGAATCAAAAAGTCCGATCCATATTCATTCGGATCCGTGTCCATCTAAAAATAAATAGGTATTTTGTAGAGAATTAATAGTATTGCAATTTCTATTACTTATTGTCATATTGAAGTAAATGCCCTAAGTGATTCAATTTCTATTTTTTTTTCTTTTTTGTATGGTTTGCCAAACATGGGTCTTAGCATAAAGAGATGTCAGGTTATAAATAGATATAGATTTTTTTTAACACAACCCATAACACGTGAAACTCACCGGTATATAATATTAAGCGTGTGAGGGTATAAATAGGAGACATTAAGCGTCACGTTAGCAAGACGGCACGGTAAGAAAAACACGTGGTAGAAAGGACGTTAAAGTGGTGTTAGTATGAAGAGATTATCCAATTATAAGAAATCAAATATATAAAATTCTTTTGTAAATATAAATTTTTATAAAACAACGCATAACCCGTGAAATCACGGGTACATAACCTACTTGGTAATATATAATATATAATGTCCCTTTAGACACTAATATGTAACCGATGGTACGAATGGATCATAAATGGCCATTTTAATGAAAAAGAACTGATAAAATACTATGGATGGATCATCTACATAATTATAAACGGGAGATTGGTGGTGACTTTTTGTCTTTTTATAAAAAAATTATCGACAACATGTCATTCACATATCGTCAACAATCTATAATGTTTTTGCTTTTGCTCTAAACTAAATAGAAACCTCCAAAAATTTTCCAAAATAATAACTTTTTACAAAATCAACAATAATTTTTTCTATACTAAAATCAATAAGAATATATAATTATTTAGTTAGAAGCGAAAGGGGATGCTTTTATTTTACTTGTACCGGCCCTAGACTCGATGATCTTGTTGATGAGGATACGTCCCTGACCGGACCGAATCACCGCCATAAAATAGAACCGAATCATGGCACACTAAGGTCGGACCGGACCTTGCACCATAAGACGAATCGGACAGATACGCTGGTGCGGCATAACTAACTGGGTCCCACCTCCATAACTGCCATGATAGCGACTGGTCCGACCCTAACTAACTTGCCACGTCAGCACACCCAAAAGCTATAAATACCCCGCCAAGACTTCCAGCAAGGGGTAATCTCTACTTTCTCTCTCTAAACTCTCCTCTTTCTCTCCCTGACCTATTTCCTCCTCACAAATACTTATTCTCACGCCCGAGCTTGGTCACAGAGAGACCCCCCTCCCTGTGACGAGGCTAACGGTGTGTTTGTTCTCTTGTGATCTTGCAGGTTTCTTGCTAGGTCATCTGAAGCTCTACTCTGACCAGGTCGCACTAACTGGTTTTGAGTCTTCACTTGTTGAATGAAAGGAATGAAGCTATAAATACAAAGCAAGTACTATTATGGATTTTTATGAATTAGGGGTTCTAGGTTGTGTTCGATATTATCTTCGAACATTACGGTTTATGAACTAATCAAGGTCAATCACTCAGAAAACTCTAAATAGTTTTCAAATCCTTTTATTCAGATCTTTCTAGTTGGTTGCTCACAAGTTTAATCAAATTGTCTATTACCCATTATGGCTTCAAACCCAAATTGAAGGACGTCAATAAAAATTAGAGATAGAAGGAATTAAATCGAATCTAACTAGCATACCTTATTGAAAGATCGACTCAACTACCCTACCCAACTCAACATCACAATCAATACAAACATGAAATCATACACATCATAAAATAAACCGTAAAGAACTTTACTAAAATGGAATCACATAAACAAATCAAACATTCAAGTATCAAATGATCCTAAAAATCATTACATCCATATAATTACCAGTTGTTTAGCTATACATGATGAACAAAAACCAAACAAAATACAAAAGGAATTATGTTTGGATAGCTAAGAAAGATGAGAGCAAAAAAAAGATAAAACTTGGGCAGCAAGCTATCGCTCATCAAAGGATTAGATCTTCAATCTTCAAGCCTCGTAATGTGTCTAATATTCTTATCCTTCGAAACAGCTTCGATTTCGTCTTATGGTCATTCACAACCGTTTCTAGGTCGATTTTTAGAGTTTCCAGTCGTCACCATCTATTTCCAGGGCATTTTAGGGTTGTGCAACTTGGGTACGGGTAGGAATTAGGGTTCTGCCGTGTGCATGGCAACGCTAGGGTACGGGCCATACACCTTGACAAGGTACGGGCCATACACCTTGACTAGGTACGGGCCGTATCTACCTCAATCTCCTTGTTTATTCTTTGTTTTTCTAATCCTTGATGTCCTACATGTCCATATCCATTTCTTTTCCATCAAAACCTGCAAAAACTAAGATTATCTTCCACTACTTATCTTTTCATATCATTTTTGCGTTATAAATAGTCACAAACATGAGGAATCGCATATGAAAACCATGTATAAATTGGAACATCTCAAACTCTTTCACCTAAAGACTTCCATGCAATTAATAAGACCATGCGTAGTGGTTTGATGAATAATGCCCCCACCATGGGGCGTTTTCTGCCATGTGGCAGTCCAGTCAGCATAGAGGCATTATTGGGCGTTTTTGCAAAAGTGGCGTAGTGGAATAATGCCCAATAACGCCCCATCCAATCATTACACAATTATTTAATTTTTTTTAAATTAAAAACTTAAAATACTTCATTAAATTAAAAAAATACAATACTAAAAAATTACATTGCAAAATTTTAAGTTTTATAAAAGATCCAAATAAGACATTTGTAACACCCCAGCCGAAGGCGGAAAAGCCAAAGGTGTCACGGAACTTGATAGAATGCATTTGAGCACATGGAGATTTTATTAAGTCGAAATATGATTAAGGTTCATTTGAGTAGATTGCATTCAAATCCAAAAGAAAGATCTTGAACATAAATAAAATAAAATACAACATAACCAATGAATCACAATTACATCTGATTTCGGATTTAGTCTAAGGCATAAGTCTTGAATCAATCCTATATGAAATATTTCTTGCAAATCATAGCATCATGCATTGTCACCTGAAACATATGTTAGGGGTAAAAGAATCAACAAAGGTTGAGTGAATTCATAGGTTTTGTTTCACAATTGTTCAAAAATAAGTTTAAGCTTTTCGTATGATATATCACAAAGCAAAATGAATAATACGAGTATATACTTGGGGAGTACATTCAAACCATTCAGACGTATCACTCGGGTTTATCACCACACTTCCAAAAGTTTCAAATAGACATGAATACCAACCAAAAGTTTCACTGGAAGTATGATGGGGCGTCACACCTATAGCGCTATAATATAACCGATGGGCTTGTACGGAGTTAATGAATGCACAAAGAATAACAGTAATAACTCAAGCATCAACCAATTGCACAAGTGAATCAATACGACAAAATAGATATATAGTTTATAAGCATATGTTTCACCCCAAAAGTTTAAAGTAAAAATGGGAAACTATGAACTCACCTTGATCTCGGGTAAATCCAAACAAGTATGCAAATTGTGAGAGTTCTTGGAATTAAGATTCCACGTCACTCTAATTGATTGAACATGCAACAATATGGAATCTGTATTAACCATAATGTTTAATTGGATAATTGGAAATCCTAAATCTATAGGATTTGGTAGTGTTTTGTTTAAGTGGTAATTATGTGGTTTGGATAACCTAACAAGAGAACTCGGAAAATGAATAAGGAATTATATATGAAAAATATTTCTTTGACATAAATAATTAAATTATATACGTACATAATTGAGTTACTACAAACATTTTAAAATAATGAATCAATTATATTCGATTTGTATAATTAGTTTAACATAAATAATTATACCCAAAATATTTCATAAGTGATATAATTAATTTATAACTTATAATTGAATTTAGAAGTACAAAAATATATAATTATTTGGTAAATGATAATTATATAGTTTAAAGAATAAATATGATAATTATATAACTAATTATCAAAATAATTAATTTAAATCAGAATAATTAAAAATAACATTTTTAATTATTTGACTTGAATATTACTGATTTAAAATAATTATTATGGCCTTGGAATCATTTTAAATAATTAAAATGAATTAAAATGGTTATAATAACAATAAATAGGTTTATATAAATTTAATTATCTAAATAATTAAACACAATAAAAATTCAGGTTCTAAATTTATATAAACTCAGAATAATGTATCTTTTGTCATAAGAATAATTTTGGATCAAAATTATATAGTTATATAATTTAATTACATTAAATTAAACTATATAAATAAGTATAAATACTGATTTATTTATATAAAAATTTATATAAATTGTGAGTAACAACTTTATTTTTGTAAGGTTCAGTATTTAAAATAATTAAACTGAAAATTTTTAGATTTTAATTCCTAAAAATCAATTTATTAGGAATTATTTAGTAATAAACTGTTTTAATATTGTAAAAATTAGTTTTATAAATATTTTGACTAACATTATATTTTTAACATAAGTAACAGTGTTTAAAGTATATATGTTAAAAATTTTAGACTTTAACTGATTAGTCTCGAATTATTATGAATTAACGAAAAATCTGTTAAATAAAAGAAAATAAACAATAATACAAAAATCACTGTTTAATCATCTTCCCCAATTTATCGGTCAACAGAAGTCAACCCGTCTGATTAAATGATCAAATCATGTTTATAATGTAATTAACTTTGCTGAAACATAAAACGAGTATGAACATACAGATTAGACGGAAGAAACAGGTCCGGTAACGGTCGGAAGTGTGAAACGATGTATCTCCGGCGACGGTTTCCGGCGACTTATTTGCAGGTTCCATTTCCGGCGAAATTTGAACGTGTTTACATGTTTTAATGGATTCTGAAAGCTTGTATGGTTCCAATGAATCTTATATAATTGATAATTTCGACACAAATCGACAGCATTCAGCGGATTAGATCCACTTTAAGATTTTTAATAAAAATTTCGATTGTAATCGGTATGGTATGGAATAATGTTGAATAATTGGTTCAATGAGTTGGCAAAGTGATGGGGAACAACGTGGGAATGTTTCCGGATCAATTAAACGAATAAACAGACGAAACAGATCGAACCGGCAACTTGTCCGATTCAGATTATATTATTTAATTCCAAAGTGTTTATAAGTATAATTAAATCTAAAATAATTTACAACGATGGTGGTAGTCCAGCCGGTCATGTGTGTCTCCGTGTTGCGTGGGTGCGCGGGTTCGAATCCTACTCAAGTCCGGTTCAAAGGGGTTTTCCCCTTTTTATTTGAATTAAACCATATTTACATTTTAGTCCCTGAGGTTCCATTATATAAACAAATGGTCCCTGTAACAGTTAACTTAATTAACTAACTAGGTTAGTCTTTAAATAAGAAAACCTTATATAAGAAATAACCCGGTTAGAATATTAGGTTAAAACAATTTAGAAAATGACAATATCAGTCCCTGTAGTTCAAGTTTCTCAAAATGACCAATAGGTCCCTTGACTTTTATTCCAAAATTAAATATATTTATTTTATTTAAAATATAAGTTTCAAAAATGACAATTAGGACCCCTAAACTTTTGAGTTTTCAATATTTACATTTTCAACCCGAACTTACAAAATTTCAAAAATGACTTTTTACTCCCCGGACTTTTGTACTTTCTAAAAATGACGGTTTTAGTCCTCGGACTTTAAATCAACGTTTTCAAGCAAGTTTCAAGGAATGTAAATTAGGTCCCTCAAATTGTAGTTTCACAAAATGTCATAATAGGCCCTTATAGTTTATGTAGTCTTGTTTAATAGCATAAAACTCAACAAATTTGCAATTGTTTCATGTGTTTGTATTGGTATAAGCATGTATGAGTGTAAGACAAGTATGTTCAAACAAATTATGTTCGAAATATGGTAATTGTTGTAATATGAATCAAACAAGTACATGTTTGAAAATCCAGGGTGGTTACAGTCTCCCCTACTTTAGAAAATTTCGTTCCGAAATTTATTCGAAAGAGACCGTAGAATGTCATTGTAATGATTAGAAAATAATCAAATCATTGTTTGGTGCTGTAAATTTTGAGGAATTTACAAGGATCATTGTATAGAAATTGTTTTGCATGGCACTGTGCTATGCTGGATTTGTTCTGTAAATATTAGGCAAACAAATGTGTGTACAAATAAGCAATTAATGGATAATCACATAACCACATAATGTTTTTATATGCCACCTCACTTAACAAGGCTTACTTTGATTCTCATACGTCGAACCCCGTAATTAAGTGTGCACCCAAAATTACGCGTTTCGTTGCATGGTCCACATAGCACTTTTAGTTAGGTGAGGAAACAAATAAAATTGAGGTATTGTTTAAATCAAACAAGCATCAGTATAACATAACATCAACTGAATCAAAACGTATTTCACATTAGCAATGATAGCATTGTTTGTTTGACAATCTATTGAACAAATTTACATTTGAAATAAGTTATGTAATGGATCAAATTCAGGATTATAAGGTGGTGGAAGTGGTAGAGGCAGTTGCATATGATCAGTTATTTGTATCAGCATGTTTTCCAACCATTGATTTCTTTCTGTCAACCATCTTATTTGTTGAGACAAATTTTGAACTTGATTGTTTAACCTAGTCACTTCGTCTCCCAATGAATCTGGAGGTAGATTCATTTGAGGCATCGTACTTGGGCCTGCCAAATCAGTTGGTGGCAGTTGTTCTACTTCGTTCAATAGTGATTGGAAAGAATGTGGCAGTAATGGTGCTTGCAAAAAGGGTTCTGATGCTAACTGCTCTTGAGTCATCATGTTTTCATCAAACCAAGTTCCTTGCATCGTTGAATTCTCCTCGAAAAATGACGGTGGGAAGCTTGGTAAGACGTTCGGTGTTAAAGGTTGGAATAAGTTAGTTGTAATAGGTTCTTGTATGTATGGCAGCGGTGGTTGTATATCAAACTGATAAAAAGACGGTTGAGGAAACTGCAAAAATGATTGTTGTAAATTTTGTGGGAAGGTATTCTCTAAGATAACTGGAGCTCCCTCCGACTGTGATAGTTGTGTTAGTGTACCAATATGAACAGGAGTTAGCCTCATGATGTAAGGATTTACAATCCCAGGTTCCTTCGGTGGAGATAATCCCTGGATAATCTGATCACTTAAGACACCTAATGATTGTGCTATTTTTGTAATGTAAGACCCTCCCATGAGACTTCTCAGAGGATTTGATTGTTGACTAGAAAAATATTCAGCAAGCTCGTGGGCAATATTACAGGGAACTTGCTCAAAAATACTATACACATAGAAAAGTTCGATTGTTTTAACCCTGTGTAGATTATGTTTGTGCCCCGTGATAGTGTGGGCTAAAACACGGTGCATATATTGATAACAAGGGTCTATGAAGCTTGTAGAATTATTGTTGATACACCATTCTTTTAATGAATGGTATTGCCAATAATTTACCATATTCGCGAAGGAACCCGATGTTGATGCCTCCGTAAAAATGGGTTGTTTGACTTCTTCATCTGTATATATACCCAGATGAACTGCGAATTCTGTTAATGACATAGTATGAAGTTGCCCACAAAGTTGAAAATGAATGGATTCATTGGTAAGATTTTCATTATTTTTGTAATAGAAAGTGGACAAGAACTCATACACTAGTTCATCATATGATGGTTCTAGGATGTCGAAGAAACGGCGCCAGGGTGTATTAGGTTGTAGTGATCTTGCCAGCAAACCACTGAAATCAAACATTCCTATTCGTTGCCAATCAATACTGCTAATAGTAAGAACTTCTTTATGCTTGAGTTTTTGATACCTCTCTTGATAGTGTAAAGTAGTAAACTGAAGGAAGGGATGAATTTTTGCTGCATTTGAAGATTCAGCATATGCTGTTGGGAGATTTGCCATTTGGATATGGGGTTCTGTTGAACTAAGAAAGGTTTGGGTATGTGTTGAGTTATATCAGAAGTTTGTAGTTCTTGTGTAGATTAGCTCGTGTAGTGAGTTTCTTATATAGATAAGGAGATTCCGGATTACACCATGTGATCGGTTAGTGCTTCCATGCTACGTTCTGCAACTAGTTTGAAAATTTGAATCTGACAGGTATGGTCTCGAGAAAATTTTGAAACTTTGAAAAGGAGGGAATCGTATCGTAATAAATTGATAATAGTACAACGTAGATCGATAAAAACTTGGATTGTTCTGAAACGGAGAAAAGAAAAAAATCCTTTTGAATTAGGGTAACATGCCTTGAGCCGATAGGCGTACTGTACTCTCATCGGTAGTTCCTAGGTAGGCAAACGTGTGTCTCGTCATGGATGTATTTTCTGAAAGAAAGATTATTGTGATTTCATAATGGGGTAATGTAGTTTCATAAAATCAATGAGGATCAAAGAAGACACGTAACAAGATGGATATCATTTATTCCACGAATAAATGACATCAATGACAAGTCAAAGTAGTTGGGTTCTTATGTGACAACCGTCACTTTTCCGTACATTCCGTACACGAAATGAACAGTAATTTGCGCTTAAATGACTGTGCATGATCTGGTTTACCAGACAAATAAATTTCTGAATTCCATACAAGTGAATTCATGCATGATATATACTACAAAATATTGCTTTATGCATAAACGAGAGCGTTGTGTCAAAAATATTAGTAAACTCACCGGTAAGACACACTGTGTCAACAAAACTGCAGAAAGCAGTCAGACATTAGAATTGAGGCCTAGGTGTAGGTCCGACAACAAGAATGCATTAAAACCCAAGAGTACATACAAGGGTTTAATATATACACTCTCCGGAAGCAAAAATAAGCACTAAAAAGCACCCGAAACGCACTTTAAGTGCATAATTTTAATGAATTCAGCTCTAATCAGCTTTTATACTTATAAGTACTATGCAGAAATTACGTTTTATTATCCAGAATACTTCCCCAAGTGTTGGGAATCGAAAGTATTACAAAAGGGTACTTAAAGGGCACTAAATGGTGCAATTTAGCACTTTAACGAACCGGTGTCTAACCGAACAACCGGATAATACCCGGAACACTAAAATAATGCTAGAAGCATTGTTCCTACTTTTCTGAGCTAGTTATGGTCCCCGTACACCATAACACCCACTAGATATCTACCAACTAAGACATGCAACCAAATACTTGGAACTAAACTAACATTTACCAATTACCATGAGATTTTACACTTTATCCCCCCCCCCCCTTACATAAGTGGACGGTCACAATGACCCCACCATAATCCTCATAAGATTCTCCCTAATCTTTCCATGATCCTCCTAGGATTTGATCAAGATTTATTTAGATGTTGTTTTGTACTAGGGGAACATCTTGCACTATGGATAATAAATTATGAGGATTATAAGGACTTATCATCTTCAACCATCACCAATAACACTCTTCTCTCCCTTCCTCCCTCAATGGCTACGGCCCAAACACCCCTCTTTCACCCTTCACTTTTCAACTCCTTTCCATGCAATCTATGGTGGTTCTAAGGTGTCTCGAGCTTAATTAGGAAGGTTGCAAGCAACGGATCTTGAAGGACCTTCTTCATTTGCTTTTATCCACCTAGTTTTCGCTTTGATTCTTCCCTAGCCTTGAGCTAGTAGTAAGTGCTTCTAAACACTTCCTTGTTCATGATTAAAGTGGTTAATAAGAAGTTTAACGGTTAAAACTCAAGAACACACAAGATCATAACTAAAAGTCTATTAAAGTGATGAATATGATGGTTAATAGATGGATAATTGTGTAAAACTTGTTAAACTTGTTTTGGTGATGATTATTTTGTGTTGTTTAATGCTAGTAGTAGTTCGGATCGTCATCTAACCCGGCTAGGTCATGTTCTTAGAACATGAGCTAGTGTATGTTAAAGTATAAAAAGGACTAGATGATGAACACTACTACTATTAAACATGAACTTGTGTAAAAACAATTTATCTTATGAAATGGAGTTCTAAACTAGTAGATCTAAAGATCTACAAGTGGTATTTTCGAAAGACCAACTGTAAGACAAAACCATGTTTTAAAACCGGATCTTTCATGAAGTAGAGGTGTTTTTATGAACAAACAAGTGTGTGGACACTTGCGTAACAAAAGTTTTAACAAAGAAATAATTTTCGTAAAAACCGACTAGAAGTTGTGAAACTTCATATTCTTTAAAAATAAAGTTTTTAAGAAATTAAACTTATTTTTAAAGATAACAAGGCTTACTAAATGTGCTAGTAAATTACTACACATTTTTGTAAATATTCGAGTTCATGAAATGGAGAAATTAGTGATTGTTGTTGAGGATTATTGTTGATAATTGTTGTTGATGATTGTTGACGATTTAAAAGAAAATAAACACATGTTTTGAAAACATGGGAAACCTCCATTTTTAGGGGAAACTCTGTCAAAATTTTTATAAATTTTGACACTTAGAAAAATATAAGTTTTTGGGAAACTTATTCCCTAAAAATGTATTTAAAGTATTACCAAGGTTTCCCTAATTTTTGGTGATAAGAAATGAGGATTTCTTCAAGAATAAAAATGGATATAAGTATGTATATTTTTTTAGAGAAAAATATATATTATTTTATCACCAACTTTTGTGCTAAGTGTATATAGTATGTGTTATACGTGCTAGTGTATTAAGACTTAAAAATACACTAAATACTCATGAGAAGTATAAACGCAAAATACACATACAACATACAAGATACATAATTCGGGTGCAAAGTGCAAAACACGAGATACTTATATTAATTTTAGAGAAAATAATATAAGTAAGATACTTAGTTAAAAATATAAAATGTTTTTAACACAAGAAAATATACACAAAAGAGAGTGACTGTACTTGTGCGACGCAAGTCTAGTGACTAACGTTAAGAAAACGCGTATAGGTTACGACGTTAATTAAGCAAATCCGGTGAAGTTTACGACGCAGGAACGCAAAGTTGTGAGTTCATGCTCCCCCTTTTCTTTAACTGTTTTTGGTTTTATAACTCTCGGGGGTGAAATACATGTTACATATATTATTATTTTTACAAAGGGTAAAAATACAAGAAGCACTCTTGGTGAGAATGAGAACCGAGTGCAATATGATTTGAGAATACGAGAAGCACTCGTGGTGAGTGCAATATGATGAGCTTTAAGAAAAGCCTAGAAAATACTAGATCATGTGAGCTTAAACTAGATATTGAGATGCCATTAATACTTAATTAGGGACGAGGGTTAGATCTAACGGGTACGGCCGAGCCCCACTCATGGTCCTTATGTGACCTCATGAGTGCTTCGGTGTCCCAGTCGAGGGAAATCGACACAGTCGAGGTTAATCGACACAGTCGAGGTTAATCGACACAGTCGAGGGTAATCGACACGGTCAAGGGAAATGGACGCAGTCGAGGTTAATCGACACAGTAAAGGAGCCAACACTAATGCTCCATATGCTCACATGCCTTAAAGGAGCCAACACTAATGCTCCATATGTCCTCACATGCCTTAATGTCCTTGTATAAACAATCATTTAAAACGTGGGGTACACAAGAAAACTTGAATGATACTTGAGTACGTGGGGTACTCAAGAAAACGGGAATTATACTTGAGTACGTGGGGTACTCAAGAAAGACTTGAATTATACATGACACATACTATGTTTTCATACAAAGTATAAAAACGTGAAATACAAAAAAAAAACGCATGAACTCGCTCAACGTTATGTTGATGTTTTCCAAAATTACATGTATTTCAGGTGACAGGATGGATCTTGGGTGCAAGTGTCATGACTAGAAGTAGACTACAAGTTTAGATGTCATCCACTTTTGTTGAATTGTAACCTTGTCAAAGGTCGTGTTTTGAAAACTTAAATAACAAGTGTTTGTAATACTCAAATTTTCATAAATGGATGAACATCGTTTTGATCATGTAGTTGTTTATTACGATTGAATGCAATGATAACAAGCTAGTCACACATCATACGCTTCCACAAAAGACAGGGTGTGACATCTTATAACTTGGTGAATTCATGCTTTAGCCTATTAGTGGATACTCATCCCAAGAATTCCCAGGTAAGTACAACTGGTCTCGTGTCTGATGAGATTTATACGAAGTGCTTGCCTAGACAGAAAACTCAGAATACAGGCATCCACCCTTCTAGATTGCACGAGTTCGTTATTAGAGCCCAAGACTTTGATGAGAATTTAAAACTCAGAAGAGGTTTTGAAAATAATCACCTAAGGATAGGTGATGAGCATTTGTAAAATCTAAAGATAAGATCTGTGGTGACGAGGCATTGGTTACAAAAGATAAGAATAGAGATGAAGACAAGGCAAAGATAACGGAAGAGTTACTAATGGAAAGTGTCCTAGGTAAGTTATAGTCTAGGTCAAAACTAATTTCTAATAACCTAAATCCCTATAACCATGGCTCTGATACCAATCTGCAACACCCCGGCCGAAGGCGGAAAAGCCAAAGGTGTCACGAAACTTGATAGAATGCATTTGAGCACATGGAGATTTTATTAAGTCGAAATATGATTAAGGTTCATTTGAGTAGATTGCATTCAAATCCAAAAGAAAGATCTTGAACATAAATAAAATAAAATACAACATAACCAATGAATCACAATTACATCTGATTTCGGATTTAGTCTAAGGCATAAGTCTTGAATCAATCCTATATGAAATATTTCTTGCAAATCATAGCATCATGCATTGTCACCTGAAACATATGTTCGGGGTAAAAGAATCAACAAAGGTTGAGTGAATTCATAGGTTTTGTTTCACAATTGTTCAAAAATAAGTTTAAGCCTTTCGTATGATATATCACAAAGCAAAATGAATAATACGAGTATATACTTGGGGAGTACATTCAAACCATTCAGACGTATCACTCGGGTTTATCACCACACTTCCAAAAGTTTCAAATAGACATGAATACCAACCAAAAGTTTCACTGGAAGTATGATGGGGCGTCACACCTATAGCGCTATAATATAACCGATGGGCTTGTACGGAGTTAATGAATGCACAAAGAATAACAGTAATAACTCAAGCATCAACCAATTGCACAAGTGAATCAATACGACAAAATAGATATATAGTTTATAAGCATATGTTTCACCCCAAAAGTTTAAAGTAAAAAGGGGAAACTATGAACTCACCTTGATCTCGGGTAAATCCAAACAAGTATGCAAATTGTGAGAGTTCTTGGAATTAAGATTCCACGTCACTCTAATTGATTGAACATGCAACAATATGGAATCTGTATTAACAATAATGTTTAATTGGATAATTGGAAATCCTAAATCTATAGGATTTTGTAGTGTTTTGTTTAAGTGGTAATTATGTGGTTTGGATAACCTAACAAGAGAACTCGGAAAATGAATAAGGAATTATATATGAAAAATATTTCTTTGACATAAATAATTAAATTATATACGTACATAATTGAGTTACTACAAACATTTTAAAATAATGAATCAATTATATTCAATTTGTATAATTAGTTTAACATAAATAATTATACCCAAAATATTTCATAAGTGATATAATTAATTTATAACTTATAATTGAATTTAGAAGTACAAAAATATATAATTATTTGGTAAATGATAATTATATAGTTTAAAGAATAAATATGATAATTATATAACTAATTATCAAAATAATTAATTTAAATCAGAATAATTAAAAATAACATTTTTAATTATTTGACTTGAATATTACTGATTTAAAATAATTATTATGGCCTTGGAATCATTTTAAATAATTAAAATGAATTAAAATGGTTATAATAACAATAAATAGGTTTATATAAATTTAATTATCTAAATAATTAAGCACAATAAAAATTCAGGTTCTAAATTTATATAAACTCAGAATAATGCATCTTTTGTCATAAGAATAATTTTGGATCAAAATTATATAGTTATATAATTTAATTACATTAAATTAAACTATATAAATAAGTATAAATACTGATTTATTTATATAATTATCAAATTTATATAAATTGTGAGTAACAACATTATTTTTGTAAGGTTCAGTATTTAAAATAATTAAACTAAAAATTTCAGATTTTAATTCCTAAAAATCAATTTATTAGGAATTATTTAGTAATAAACTGTATTAATATTGTAAAAATTAGTTTTATAAATATTTTGACTAACATTATATTTTTAGCATAAGTAACAGTGTTTAAAGTATTTATGTTAAAAATTTTAGACTTTAACTGATTAGTCTCGAATTATTATGAATTAACAAAAAATCTGTTAAATAAAAGAAAATAAACAATAATACAAAAATCACTGTTTAATCATCTTCCCCAATTTATCGGTCAACAGAAGTCAACCCGTCTGATTAAATGATCAAATCATGTTTATAATGTAATTAACTTTGCTGAAACATAAAACGAGTATGAACATACAGATTAGACGGAAGAAACAGGTCCGGTAACGGTCGGAAGTGTGAAACGATGTATCTCCGGCGACGGTTTCCGGCGACGGTTTCCGGCGACGGTTTCCGGCGACTTATTTGCAGGTTCCATTTCCTGCGAAATTTGAACATGTTTACATGTTTTAATGGATTCTGAAAGCTTGTATGGTTCCAATGAATCTTATATAATTGATAATTTCGACACAAATCGACAGCATTCAGTGGATTAGATCCACTTTAAGTTTTTTAATAAAAATTCCGATTGTAATCGGTATGGCATGGAATAATGTTGAATAATTGGTTCAATGAGTTGGCAAAGTGATGGGGAACAACGTGGGAATGTTTCCGGATCAATTAAACGAATAAACAGATGAAACAGATCGAACCGGCAACTTGTCTGATTCAGATTATATTATTTAATTCCAAAGTGTTTATAAGTATAATTAAATCTAAAACAATTTACAACGATGGTGATAGTCCAGCCGGTCATGTGTGTCTCCGTGTTGCGTGGGTGCGCGGGTTCGAATCCTACTCAAGTCCGGTTCAAAGGGGTTTTCCCCTTTTTATTTAAATTAAACCATATTTACATTTTAGTCCCTGAGGTTCCATTATATAAACAAATGGTCCCTGTAACAGTTAACTTAATTAACTAACTAGGTTAGTCTTTAAATAAGAAAACCTTATATAAGAAATAACCCGGTTAGAATATTAGGTTAAAACAATTTAGAAAATGACAATATCAGTCCCTGTAGTTCAAGTTTCTCAAAATGACCAATAGGTCCCTTGACTTTTATTCCAAAATTAAATATATTTATTTTATTTAAAATATAAGTTTCAAAAATGACAATTAGGACCCCTAAACTTTTGAGTTTTCAATATTTACATTTTTAACCCGAACTTACAAGATTTCAAAAATGACTTTTTAGTCCCCGGACTTTTGTACTTTCTAATAATGACGGTTTTAGTCCTCGGACTTTAAATCAACGTTTTCAAGCAAGTTTCAAGGAATGTAAATTAGGTCCCTCAAATTGTAGTTTCACAAAATGTCATAATAGGCCCTTATAGTTTATGTAGTCTTGTTTAATAGCATAAAACTCAACAAATTTGCAATTGTTTCATGTGTTTGTATTTGTATAAGCATGTATGAGTGTAAGACAAGTATGTTCAAACAAATTATGTTCGAAATATGGTAATTGTTGTAATATGAATCAAACAAGTACATGTTTGAAAATCCAGGGTGTTTACAACATTTAATAAACAAAACTTTAAGGACTGATATAGCATTTTTGAAACTTAAATTACTAAAGATATTGAAGTTTAAAACTACAGGGGCCTAATGTGTCAAGAGCAAAGTTTTAAAACAACCCACAAACCCCACAACTCAAACCCTTCTTCTTCGTGACCTCCATCCCTTCTTCGGACCTGCAACTCAAAAATCCGGCTGAAATTCCGGCAAATCTCAAAAATCCGGCCAAATCAAACCCCACATTCCATCTCTAACCCACATGCCCTCATCTGATTGGCCAAACATTTTCCATTTCGACGTGTTTCAAAAAACACCAAAACAAAATTTGGCTCGGAAAACGCCCGAAAACGCCGGGCCGTAATGGGCTGAGGGCGTGTTTCGGCGTTTTTTTTTTGAATTTTTTTTTATAAAAAAACGCCCCACTACGAGCGGTCTAAAGCTTAGAAATGGATATATGCAATTCACCGTGTCTTAATTATCAATTATTTGGATAGATGAGAGTTCAAATGAGAAGAATTGAAAATTAAGAATAAAAAGAATAAAGGATACAAAGATAATTTGAACAAATCATTTAATGAGTCTATTATTTATTTTTTGCTATTCAAATTAATGAACTATAATCATTTAATGAGTCTATCTTATAAATTAGTTGTGTACATTACACATTAAAAACAATCTTGCACATGATCTTATATTTTCAATGTTTCCTACACCATCAAAACAATATTTTGTTGTAGGATACAGAATGTGTAAGACTCAAACACTTTTAAATAATTTTGCGACTCATAATAAAATATTTTTAAATAATTTTGTCACTTCTAATAAATTTTTTGTACGAGCCAATACATTAACGATGGTGAAAGAGGAATTTATGGTTGCATTAATAATACATGAGTAACTCTTTAAAATATTTATTATTATTCTACATCAAAATGTCTATACTACCTTTAGTAATTAAAGCATTAATTAAAAGTGGACAAAAATGATATCTTGATTCACAACCATTGATAAAAAAAAATATAGGATCTAGATTAATTCATTTTTTTTTAATTTTTCTCAAACGAACCTCACTATTTGGATAAACCACATATCTATATCCAAACATATTTATTTAAAAGCCTAATAGAAATACTTAAAAAAGACAATGACATTCACCAATCTATACTTTCTATTAAAGGAGCTTAGATGATGGCCTCACTTTGCTTACGTGTCATGATATTAGTGTCACACCTCGACCACATAAAAACAACAAAACGTGGCGGAAATGTCGGGGAGTGTTGTAACAGAATCATTGTTTCATAACACATGGAAAATTGAAATTTTGTTTTATTGCTTAAGAGAGTTACATGTTTAACAAACAAGAAATATAACATAATTAACTAGTCTTGCATCTTTTATTGTTGCTAAAGTCCAAGTCTGCCTAGGTGTATCTTGATAAATCCTACGCATCATACCCTGAAACACATGTGAAAATAGGTACGTCAGCATAAAAATGCCTGTGAGATACATAGGTTTTATGAAAATAGGGTGCATGACTTGAGTTTAAAGAAATGTTTAATAAAAGTTAGTCATGAACCTTGTAAATTGTTAAAAGTCCAAATGTAGTCAAGTAATGTGTAACAATTGTTATGTATGGTAAGTAAAGTGTAGTCACATGAACCAAATGTAAAGATGTACAAAACAAAGTATTTCGAATATATCAAAAAGTTATGTTTTGCAAAGTAAATGCATGTTTTACTGATACAAACACTTATGTGGTAAGTTAACGCATACATTGAAGCCTTGAGACAGACGGATAACCCTAAGTCAAGGTTATCAAAAGAAATATTTTCGGATTCGGTCATTCCATCCATCCAAACAAACCTAGGGTTTTAGGAACGGGATTTGTCAAGTCCTATGGTACCATTACTTACTACCGAGCGGCGTAGCTAATGTTAATGAACGTATATAAGTCCCGTTTGTTCAAACCAAATGTTATACCAAGTGTAAACATGTTATATGAAAACAATGTACTAAGTATGCTAAGTTAACATACAAAACAGAAAAGTCATGTAAATCAATGTACTAAGTATGCCAAGTAAACATACATAGCAAAGTAATGTAATGTAAATCATGTACTATAAGTGTACTAATGAACATAGCAAGTATATGATGTGAAAACAGGAAAGCATGAAAGTAACAAATAGGCACATGTGTTTCACCCCAAAACAATTTGAAAATAGTAAAAGAGGGGTCTATGTACTCACCTTGATTTCGGGTAAGTCCAAACAAGTATGCAAAGTGTGAGAGTTTTGGCGGGAACAAGGCTTTTCCACGTTACTCTAATGGTATGAACATGCACAAAATATTGCAATCGGTATCAACAAATATTGTTAATTGTAAACTAGAAACTAAGTCCATGATGTTTGGTATGGTTTGACAAAAACGGTAACTATGGGTTTGAACAACTTAATTTGGGGAAACGGGGGATAAGTATGCATGGATCATTTAAGAACAGTGTATTTTATATAAATAACTAAGTTATACAATTACTGGATATAGAATTAATATTTGTATAGTTAAAACAGAAAATAAATATGTATTTAACTTAAATCTGCAATTCTATAATTAATTATCTAAATAATTAATTTAAATCAGAAAAATTGAAAATAACATTTTTAATTATTAACATGTAATATTACTGATTTACAGTAATTATTAGGGTTCTGGAATAATTTTATATAAATAAATGGAATTAAAATAGTTAAAATATCAATATTTGAGTTTATCAGTTTAATTACTAAAAATAATATGAAAATAAACAAATTAGTTTCTGAATTTTTATAAACTCAAAAAAATAGGTACTTTGTTATAAAAAATATTTTTGGGCAGAATTTGTATAATTATATAAATAAAACAGTTTAGGTTTAAATAAGTAACTTAACTTATTTAATTATGTAAAATAAACTGTAAATAATAAAACAGTAACTTAATTTATATAAACTCAGAATAAAGTGTGTAATATCATAAAAATAATTTTGGACACAAATTAAATAGTTATTTAATTTAAATAAATAAGATTTAGTCATATTTTTAAAGTGTAAACACTGTTTAATTTATAAAAATATCAAAATTACATGAAATATTAACAACAATATTATTTCTGTAAAGTTTATCATCTTAAGTAATTATCCTAAAAATTCCAGAAGTTAACTCAAAAAATCCAATTTATCATAAATTTGTAAAGTTTAAACTGTTTTTGATTAAATAAAACAGTTTTACAAAAATTTTGGCTAACATAATATTTTTAATAAATACATCAGTATATAAAGTATTAATGCTAAAACTTTCAGATTTTAACTGATTAACATCGATTTATTATGAATTTTTGAAAAATATGTTTTTATTAAAAAAAGACCAAGATGAGGTACTGTTCATCATCTTCCCCAAATGTTGGTCAACAGAAGTCAAACAACCCGATTACCATATCTATACTGGATTATATTGCAATTAAGTTTACAGGAACATAGAATAGGCAAGAACATACCGAAATATCGAATAAAACGTGACCGGTATCGGTCGGAAGGGAGAAATCGGCTAAGTCCGGCAACGTTTTCTGGCGACTTATTTGCAGACGTGAACAGGAGCGATTTCGGAGGTATTTGTGAGTTTTGAATGGTGTGTGATGTTCGTGGGTGTACCAGGAGACTTATAACACAACTTAATTGGATCGAATCGACAATTATCAGTGGATAAACCACTTCTAAGTTTTATAAAATAAAAATCGAATGGATGGGTGTCAGGCACGGGTATCGGACAAATAAAACGTGTGGGGAACTTGGTTCAGTCGAGGAGAATAAGCATGCAAACATGGTTGGGCAGATAACCCACTTCGCATGCGTTTTGTTCATAATTCCGGTGCACAGTGGTTCCCGGTCATTTTGAAAAATTAATATTTAAATCTAATATGTATATATATATATAATACGATTTGATTATAAACCGGATGAGGCATTCCCAGCCGACCGGTCACGAGTTCACTTTCAAACCGATGCGTCCCGAGTTCGAATCCCCGGGTGACCGGTTTTTGCTATTTTTTTATTTAATGTTTGATAAATTACACTTTAGTCCCTGAGGTTCTAGAAAAGACACAATCGGTCCCTGTAACAGTTTCGTTAAATAGGTTAACTAGGTTAGGTTTTTAACTAGAATTCCTTATAACAAAGTTAACCCGGTAGGGCTTTCAGTTAAAAATAGTTTTGAAAATGACCTTTTTGGTCCCTGAAGTACTAGTTTCATAAAATGACTAATTGGTCCTTTGACTTTCATTTCAAAATATATATATTTATTTTATTTGTAAAATAAGTTTCAAAAATGTCATAAAAGACCCTAAACTTATAGTTTTCAAAAATTTACATTTTTAACCCAAACTTATAAGATTTCAAAAATGACAATTTAGTGCCCGAATTTTGTACTTTCTAAAAATGACGGTTTTAGTCCTCTGACTTAAAATCAAAGTTTTTGGACAAGTTTTAAGGAATGTCAAAAAGGTCCCTTAACTTATACTTCCACATAATGACGTATTAAGCCCTTGTAACTAATGTAGCCTTGTTTGTAAGTATGAAACTCAATCAAATTTGCAAATATTCACGTGTTTGTGCCGGTAAATCATGTAAAAGCATGAAACAAAGCATGTATCAAACAAATTGCATTTCAATATACGATAACTGCTATTATGTGCATCAAACAAGTACATGTTTGAAAATCGAGGTGGTTACAGTCTCCCCTACTTTAGAAAATTTCGTCCCGAAATTTATTCGAAAGAGACTGTAGAATGTGTTTGCAATGATTAGAAAGATAATCAAGTCATTGTTGGATGCTGAAAATTTTGAGGAATTTACGAGAATCATTGTATAGAAATTGTTTTGCATGGCACTATGCTACGCTGGATTTGTAATGTAAATATTATGCAAACAAATGTATGTACAAATAAGCAAATAATGGATAATCACATAACCACATAATGTTTTTATCTGCCACCTTACTTAACAAGGCTTACTATGATTCTCATGCGTCGAACCTCATAATTAAGTGTGCACCCAAAATTACGCGTTTCGTCGCATGGTCCACATAGCACTTCTAGTTAAGTGAGGAAAACAAATAAGATTGAGGTATTGTTTAAATCAAACAAGCATCAATATAACACAACATCAACTGAATCAAAACGTATTTCACATTAGCAATGATATCATTGTTTGTTTGACAGTCTATTGAACAAATTTACATTTGAAATAAGTCATGTAATGGATCAAAGTCAGGATTATAAGGTGGTGGAGGTGGTAGAGGCAGTTGCAAATGATCAGTTAATTGTCTCAGCATGCTTTCCAACCATTGATTTCTTTCTGTCAGCCAATTTATTTGTTGGGACAAATTTCGAACCTGATTGTTTAACCTAGTCACTTCGATTCCCACTGAATCTGGAGGTAGATTCATTGGAGACATCATACTTGGGCCTACTATATAAGTTGGTGGCAGTTGTTCTACTTCGTTTAATAGTGACTGGAAAAATTGTGGCTGTAATGGTGCTTGCAAAAAGGGTTCTGATGCTAACTGTTCTTGTGTCATCATGTTTTCATCAAACCAAGTTCCTTGCATCGTTGAATTCTCCTCGAAAACTAACGGTGGGAAGCTTGGTAAGACGTTCAGTGTTAAAGGTTGGGATAAGTTAGGTGTAATATGTTCTTGTATGTATGGCAGCTGTGGTAGCATGTCATATCGGTAAAAAGATGATGGAGGAAATTGCAACAATGATTGTTGTAAATTTTATGGGAAGGTATTCTCTAAGATAACTGGAGCTCCCTCTGACTGGAATGGTTGAGTTAGTGTACCAATATGAACAGGGGTTAGCCTCTTGGTGTAAGGATTTACAATCCCAGGTGCCTTTGGTGGAGATAATCCCTGGATAATCTGATCACTTAAGACAACTAATGATTGTGCTATTTTTGTAATGTAAGACCCTCCCATGAGACTTCTCTAAGGATGTGATTGTTGACTAGAAAAATATTCAGCAAGCTCGTGGGCAATATTACAAGGAACTTGCTCAAAAATACTATACAAATAGAAAAGTTCGATTGTTCTAACCCTTTGTTGATTATGTTTACGCCCCGTGATAGTGTGGGCTAAAACACGGTGCATATATTGATAACAAGGGTCTATGAAGTTCGCAAAATTATTGTGGACACACCATTCTTTTAATGAATGGCGTTGCAAATAATCTACCATATCCGCGGAGGAACCAGAGGTTGATACCTCCGTAAAAATGGGTTGTTTGACTTCTTCATCTGTATATATGCCAGACGAACTGCGAATTCTGTTAATGACATAGTATGAAGTTGCCCACAAAGTTGAAAATGAATGGATTCAATGGTAAGATCTTTATTATATATGTAATAGAAAGTGGACAAGAACTCATACACCAGTTCATCGTATGATGGTTCTAGGATGTCAAAGAAATGGCGCCAGGGTGTATTAGGTTGTAGTGATCTTGCCAGCAAACCACTGGAATCAAACGTTCCCATTCGTTGCCAATCAATACCGCTAATAGTAAGAACTTCTTGATTCTTGAGTTTTTGATACCTCTCTCGATTGTGTAAAGTAGTAAACTGAAGGAAGGGATGTATTTTTGCTGCATTTGAAGATTCAACATATGCTGCTGGGAGATTTGCCATTGGGATATGGGGTTTTATTGAACTAAGAAAGGTTTGGGTATGTGTTGAGTTATATCAGAAGTTTGTAGTTCTTGTGTAGATTAGCTCGTGTAGTGAGTTTCTTATATAGATAAGGAGATTCCGGATTACACCATGTGATCGGTTAGTGCTTCCATGCTACGTTCTGCAGCTAGTTTGAAAATTTGAATCTGACAGGTATGGTCTCGAGAATTTTTTGAAACTTTGAAAAAGGAGGGAATCGTATCGTTATAAATTGATAATAGTACAACGTAGGTTGATTAGAGCTTGGATTGTTCTGAAACAGAGAAAAGAAAAAAAATCCTTTTGAATTAGGGTAACATGCCTTGAGCCGATAGGCATACTGTACTCTCATCGGTAGTTCATAGGTAGGCAAACATGTGTCTCGTCGTGGAGGTGATTTCATAATCGGGTAAAATAGTTTCATAAAATCAATGAGGATCAGAGAAAACACGAAACAAGATGGATATCATTTATTCCACGAATAAACGACATCAATGACAAGTCAAAGTAGTTGGGTTCTTATAACTTGGTGAAGTCATGCTTTAGCCTATAAGTGGACACTCATCCCAAGAATTCCCAGGTAAGCACAACTGGTCTCGCGTCTGATGAGATTTATACGAAGTGCTTGCCTAGACAGAAAACTCAGAATACAGGCATCCACCCTTCCAGATTGCACGAGTTCGTTATTAGAGCCCAAGACTTTGATGATAATTTAAAAATCAGAAGAGGTTTTGAAAATAATCACCTAAGGATAGGCGATAGTATAGTTTTAAGATCTAAACACAAGGTAACTTATGTTAGGGTCCTAGGAAGGTTATAGTCTAGGTCAAGATTTTACTAATAACCTAATTCCCTATAACCATGAGCTCTGATACCAACTTTTCTGTCACACCTCGACCACATAAAAACAACAAAATGTGGCGGAAACGTCGGGGATTGTTGTAACAGAATCATTGTTTCATAACACATGGAAAATTGAAATTTTGTTTTATTGCTTAAGAGAGTTACATGTTTAACAAACAAGAAATATAACATAATTAACTAGTCTTGCATCTTTTATTGTTGCTAAAGTCCAAGTCTGCCTAGGTGTATCTTGATAAATCCTACGCATCATACCCTGAAACACATGTGAAAATAGGTACGTCAGCATAAAAATGCCTGTGAGATACATAGGTTTTATGAAAATAGGGTGCATGACTTGAGTTTAAAGAAATGTTTAATAAAAGTTAGTCATGAACCTTGTAAATTGTTAAAAGTCCAAATGTAGTCAAGTAATGTGTAACAATTGTTATGTATGGTAAGTAAAGTGTAGTCACATGAACCAAATGTAAAGATGTACAAAACAAAGTATTTCGAATATATCAAAAAGTTATGTTTTGCAAAGTAAATGCATGTTTTACTGATACAAACACTTATGTGGTAAGTTAACGCATACATTGAAGCCTTGAGACAGACGGATAACCCTAAGTCAAGGTTATCAAAAGAAATATTTTCGGATTCGGTCATTCCATCCATCCAAACAAACCTAGGGTTTTAGGAACGGGATTTGTCAAGTCCTATGGTACCATTACTTATTACCGAGCGGCGTAGCTAATGTTAATGAACGTATATAAGTCCCGTTTGTTCAAACCAAATGTTATACCAAGTGTAAACATGTTATATGAAAACAATGTACTAAGTATGCTAAGTTAACATACAAAACAGAAAAGTCATGTAAATCAATGTACTAAGTATGCCAAGTAAACATACATAGCAAAGTAATGTAATGTAAATCATGTACTATAAGTGTACTAATGAACATAGCAAGTATATGATGTGAAAACAGGAAAGCATGAAAGTAACAAATAGGCACATGTGTTTCACCCCAAAACAATTTGAAAATAGTAAAAGAGGGGTCTATGTACTCACCTTGATTTCGGGTAAGTCCAAACAAGTATGCAAAGTGTGAGAGTTTTGGCGGGAACAAGGTTTTTCCACGCTACTCTAATGGTATGAACATGCACAAAATATTGCAATTGGTATTAACAAATATTGTTAATTGTAAACTGGAAACTAAGTCCATGGTGTTTGGTTTGGTTTGACAAAAACGGTAACTATGGGTTTGAACAACTTAATTTGGGGAAACGGGGGATAAGTATGCATGGATCATTTAAGAACAGTGTATTTTATATAAATAACTAAGTTATACAATTACTGGATATAGAATTAATATTTTTATAGTTAAAACAGAAAATAAATATGTATTTAACTCAAATCTGCAATTCTATAATTAATTATCTAAATAATTAATTTAAATCAGAAAAATTGAAAATAACATTTTTAATTATTAACATGTAATATTACTGATTTACAGTAATTATTAGGGTTCTGGAATAATATTATATAAATAAATGGAATTAAAATAGTTAAAATATCAGTATTTGAGTTTATCAGTTTAATTACTAAAAATAATCTGAAAATAAACAAATTAGTTTCTGAATTTTAATAAACTCAGAAAAATAGGTACTTTGTTATAAAAAATATTTTTGGGCATAATTTGTATAATTATATAAATAAAACAGTTTAGGTTTAAATAAGTAACTTAACTGATTTAATTATGTAAAATAAACTATAAATAATAAAACAGTAACTTAATTTATATAAACTCAGAATAAAGTGTGTAATATCATAAAAATAATTTTGGACACAAATTAAATAGTTATTTAATTTAAATAAATAAGATTTAGTCATATTTTTAAAGTGTAAACACTGTTTAATTTATAAAAATATAAAAATTACATGAAATATTAACAACAACATTATTTCTGTAAAGTTTATCATCTTAAGTAATTATCCTAAAAATTTCAGAAGGTAACTCAAAAAATCTGATTTATCATAAATTTGTAAAGTTTAAACTGTTTTTAATTAAATAAAACAGTTTTATAAAAATTTTGGCTAACATAATATTTTTAATAAATACATAAGTATATAAAGTATTAATGCTAAAACTTTCAGATTCTAACTGATTAACATCGATTTATTATGAATTTTTGAAAAATCTGTTTTTATAAAAAAAAAAGACCAAGATGATGTACTGTTCATCATCTTCCCCAAATGTTGGTCAACAAAAGTCAAACAGCCCGATTACCATATCTATACTGGATTATATTGCAATTAAGTTTACAGGAACATAGAATAGGCAAGAACATACCGAAATATCGAATAAAACGTGACCGGTATCGGTCGGAAGGGAGAAATCGGCTAAGTCCGGCAACGTGTTCGGGCGACTTATTTGCAGACGTGAACAAGAGCGATTTCGGAGGTATTTGTGAGTTTTGAAAGGTGTGTGATGTTCGTGGGTGTACCAGGATACTTATAACACAACTTAATTGGATCGAATCGACAATTATCAGTGGATAAACCACTTCTAAGTTTTATAAAATAAAAATCGAATGGATGGGTGTCAGGCACGGGTATCGGACAAATAAAACGCGTGGGGAACTTGGTTCATTCGAGGAGAATAAGCATGCAAACATGGTTGGGCAGACAACCCACTTCGCATGCGTTTTGTTGATAATTCCGGTGCACAGTGGTTCCCGGTCATTTTGAAAAATTAATATTTAAATCTAATATGTATATATATATAATACGATTTGATTATAATCCGGATGAGGCATTCCCAGCCGACCGGTCACGAGTTCACTTTCAAACCGATGCGTCCCGAGTTCGAATCCCCGGGTGACCGGTTTTTGCTATTTTTTTTATTTAATGTTTGATAAATTACACTTTAGTTCCTGAGGTTCTAGAAAAGACACAATCGGTCCCTGTAACAGTTTCGTTAAATAGGTTAACTTGGTTAGGTTTTTAGCTAGAATTCCTTATAACAAGGTTAACCCGGTTAGGGCTTTCAGTTGAAAATAGTTTTGAAAATGACCTTTTTGGTCCCTGAAGTACTAGTTTCATAAAATGACTAATTGGTCCTTTGACTTTCATTTCAAAATATATACATTTATTTTATTTGTAAAATAAGTTTCAAAAATGTCATAAAAGACCCTAAACTTATAGTTTTCAAAAATTTACATTTTTAACCCAAACTTATAAGATTTCAAAAATGAAAATTTAGTGCCCGAATTTTGTACTTTCTAAAAATGACGGTTTTAGTCCTCTGACTTAAAATCAAAGTTTTTGGACAAGTTTTAAGGAATGTCAAAAAGGTCCCTTAACTTATACTTCCACATAATGACGTATTAAGCCCTTGTAACTAATGTAGCCTTGTTTGTAAGTATGAAACTCAATCAAATTTGCAAATATTCACGTGTTTGTGCCGGTAAATCATGTAAAAGCATGAAACAAAGCATGTATCAAACAAATTGCATTTCAATATACGATAACTGCTATTATGCGCATCAAACAAGTACATGTTTGAAAATCGAGGTGGTTACAATTAGCGATGCCACATAGACTCCGCTGATGTCATAAATCTGTTTTTTTTAATCTGAATATATATACAATCAGTTTTTTAAATTAAAAAGTTATGTTTTATTTAGGAGGCAAATTTGAAAATGCATGGGGAGTTGTTTTGCCATTTAATGCACATCATATCAAGCTCTCTCTTTCTTCTCAATTCAAACATATAGCAACATTCCTCGCTTTCTTCATCAACATTTCTCTATTTCTCTCTTTCTTCATCACAGGCGATTTCTATTGAAAATCTAGGGTTTCTGTTACAAAGCTTCCTCGCCAAGAATGTCAGCGGAGAAGAAATCCGTCGGTGAATCACCGTCTTTGTCACTCAGTTTCATAGACAATTTGAATCCATCGAAAGATATGTGGACTATTAAGTGTCGAATCATCCGGAAATGGATTCAGTCCTTTCGGATGGACCTCGTCTTGATCGATGAGAAGGTATTAGTATTTGTGAAGTGATGATTCTCTTATTTTACTGTTTTAGGGTTTATACAGAGCTGGTTCTCTAATCCGCATGATTTTGGGTTTGTTTTTTCTTTCTGAGACTTGGTTGTCTAATAGATGTTTGTGTTTTGTGTTCTTTGTACTTTAGGTTTGTGTTTTTTCTGATACTCTTACATGTTTTAGGGTTAGATATAAAGGACTGAACATGAATATTGTTTAGTTGGTTATTGATCATTGATAGTTGTTTGTTCTGTGAAGCATAAAGTTTGTTTGTTTTAGTGTTAGATGACTTTAGGGTTAGTTATAAAGAAACAACGATGAAAAGTTTTTGAAAGTTTTAGTCTTGGTGACTTGAAACAAACTGGAAGATTGTTTGGTTTTTCAAAGTTTTTTGTGTTTTGTGTAATTTACTTTTGTGTATATTTTCTGTTTGTTTTAGTGTTAGATGACATGAAACAAAGTGGAATATTATTTGGTGTTTGTTTATTTTAGTGTTATTAAATTTGATGCTATGCTATGTTACTCATTGTTTATATTTTCTGTTTTGTTTTAGTCTTAGATTACATGAAACAAAGTGGATTATTATTTGGTCTTTGTTTGTTTCAGTGTTATTAAATTTGACTGGAATGGTATCTTACTAATTGTGTATATTTTGTGTTTTGTTTTAGTGTTAGATGACATGAAACTGAGTTGAATATTATTTGGTCTTTGTTTGTTTTAGTCTTATTAAATTTGATGCTATGGTATCTTACTAATTGTTTCTTTGTTTTGTGTTATTTAGGCTTATCTATATTTTCTGCTGAGTATGTTTTATATTTTTTTGAGGTACCGTTTGGTTGTTTATTTCTAAACTATGATATTTCACTGCAATGGTCAGGGTCGTAAAATTCAAGCAGGTATTAAGGCTCCATTGATACCTGTGTTTATCTCTCAACTTCATGAGGATGAGGTTGTTATTCTATCCAGATTTGGTGTTGGAGAAAACACTGATGCCTACAAAGTTGTTAATCATGGTTACAAGATTAACTTTTATCGTTGTACGGTTGTTACACGTGCCAATGGTTGGGAAGGGGTTGATTATGGATTTAACTTCATGGCACATTCAGAAATTCTTAAAGGAGAGGGAAAGAATCTGCTCACTGTTGGTAGGACTGTTTCTGATAGCCTGATATATATTTTGCTTACATTTTTTAATCTGATTACTGTTGCTATGTTTGCCATTTTAGATGTTGCTGGAACTGTTGTGTGGTGTGGAGATATGGAAATCTTTCCGAATGAAAGAAAAAGGATGAACTTTGATATTCAAGATGTGCAGTAAATTTTTCTATCCCACTTATATAAATTTGTTTGTGTGTTATTATTGTATTTAATTAATGTATTGAGGATTCATTAAATGATTTTTCTTATTTATGTTGTTTTATATCTGTTTATGGGTTATCTATCTCTTCTGCTGAGTATGTATAGACTAGATCAATGATTATGGTGTTATTAGGTCTTACTAGAAAATGTTATTAAATTGTTTTATTATTGTCTTTAATTAATGTGGTCTGGAGATTCATTGCATTTAATATAAAGACAGATTAAATCATTTCCATTATTTATTGTGACTAATTATTGTTCTTTCAATAGATAGTATAGATTTTAGTTGAACTTTTAATGCTGTTTTTTTATCTGTTTGTTGTAGGGGAGAAGTAGTTCGTTGTACTTTGTGGAGTGGATATGCACAACAATTTAATGATTTCTTGGCTCAAAACAATCCGATTGAGAATGTCATGGCTGTCATTCAGCATGCGAAGATTAAGTTGTGGCAGGGTAATTTACATTTGACTGATTCACTTACTTTAGTGTTTCCAATGTGTTATTTGTTACATTTTTTAATAACATTTTTTTATTTATGTGGTCACTTGTAATGAATTTGTTGGCTATGTATATTGTTACATGCAGGACAATATACCGTTCAGAATGATAAGTTTGGAACTCGCCTGTTTCTCAACGAAGAAATTGATGAGGTTAATGAACTTCGTAGGAGGTACTATCACTGTATTATATTTCTTATTTTTCATATTTTTCTTAACACGAGTGTGAGTATTAACACGAATGTTGTTTTTATAGGCTTTTAGTGAAACAATTTGAAGGTGGTGCTTCTTCTTCTCAAACCATTCTTTCATCTCAGAGTGTATTTCCAGTCCGTCAAGAATTTCTAATTGACACTCCTAAGAAACATGTTGATGAAATAATTGAGATTGAAAACGTATGAATATTTCTATATACATACAAAGTCATTTAATTTCCTTTATTGTTTTCTATGTTTTATAATATTAGTATGTTAATAAAGCTTTGTCTTTCATATTATAGGTAATGTCATGTGTGGTAGTTGCAACGATCAAAATTGTTCAAGAAAACTATGGGTGGTTTTATCCGGCGTGTCGAAACTGTAACAAGAAGGTGTTGACTAAAACTGAATACTTACAATATGCTAAAATCATTTCGGATGAGGTCATGAATCTGTCACCTACTTCATTGGTTTGTCCGAAATGCGATAAAGAATGTACATCGATAACCATTAAGTAAGTTAATGTTGCTTTTTAGGTTTATTGCTTCCTATAATATGAATGTAATTTAACTACTATTTATTACAGGTTCAAGGTACATTTGAGAGTTCAAGATGAAACCGGTAGTGTGTCTTTCGTGATGTTTGATAAAGATGTAACGAAGCTCATTGGTTCAACTGCGAGTGATATAAGGGAACACCAAGTGAAGGCCAATGATACTGAAAGTTTTCCACATGAAATATCTCGGTTGGTTGAAAAGAAGTTGGCTTTTAAAATTGAAGTTTCTGATTACAACCTTAACCATGACTATCATGTTTACACTATCCAAAAACTATGTGATGATCCGGACATACTTGCTGAGTTGGTTGCTGGTAATGGTAATGCTCTTGAGGTTGCTGATGTGGTAATAATTTTTGGATATCTTTTATTGATGTGTTTTTGGTTTCCAGTTTTTGTAGTTTAAATAACATAGGTGAATTGTTTTGGTAATATTTTGATAATAGGTGTTTAGTCAAGAAGGTTCAGAAATCAAAGTTGTTCAATTATCTGAGTCATCACAGATAGCTGGTGCTGCTATTTCAAAGGTGAATATGGATTCTATGGTTTTGTTTTTTCTTGTCTGTAGATTATACTACCTTATTTGATACCTTAGTAGTTGTTTTGTGATTTAATTCAAGGATGTTGTATCTGTTACCGCCGATCTTCCGTTGTCGAAGCTGAGAAGGATTCGGGCACCAGTCCGAATGGTAAACGTTCGTTGCAGGATGTGGAATGTCAAAATATTGGGGAACTCTCTTCTAGCAACAAAAATAATCGGACGAGGTCATCTAGGGTTAAAACCTAGCTCCTTTCACGTCTTTATCTTTTGATGTTTAAGCGAATCTAACTTTTTGGTATGTACTTAAGTATGTGTTTTTTGAAGTTGGGTTGTTGTTGGTAAGTGTTAACTACTGAAACAGTTTGTATGTATGTGTTAGATGTTGGTAACTTATGAACTTGGATTGTGTGGTAAACCATGATGTGGTTTACTTTTTTGTATTATAAACTATGTTTTTATGCTGCTAACTATAATCTTTGCTTATAATGTTTGTTTTGATTTGTGCAATATAGTTTATGAGATGTTTAGTATGCTTGGTCGTAGTATAAATTCTACTTTTTAATGGTACGTTTCAATGTATGTTTAGTTTATAACCACATTATAAAGAAATTGTTAATATCCACTAATTATGTCAAACAAGTTATTAAATTAAAGTTCCAGAAGTCAATTTTCTTTATGACAAATTGACAATGTAATATAGATAACTCATAAATATTAACCAACCCTTTTGTAAACTAATGTAGGAACCAATAGATTGATAAGACGAACACAAGGATGGTTAGAAAATATGTAGCATTTAAATCCATAGAAGTTTCTCCATGCACATAAATTAATTGAAAGTGTGACTCCGTTAAAATGAATCATCAAACTTCAAATCCAAATATAAATCGGGTCTATCGCGGGCATGGTAACTTCATTGTAAGAACGAATAGATTCGTAAAACCAAGACAAGCATGATTAACAAAATATGTATTAATTAAATCTATATAAATTACATTAAGTTTCTATTTAAATTACTTAGATATGGAGCATCCAAAAAACAGTTTGTAAAGAAACAAAGAAATAAAATCAGTACAAAATAAATACAACTAAAAGTCCTTTAATTGGGCTGCAGTTTGCAACTAAATTGTATAAACCTTTCAATAATTTGTGGTCCATAAGTTGTGAACCATAAAACCAACCCATAAGGCCCAAAACTTTAATCAGTTTTCTTAAATCCTAATCTCATTACCTCCGCTATGAATACCCTCTTATTAACTCGGTCTGTATCAAAGTAAAGATAAAAAATTAGCGCAAGAATCTCAATGCATATTTGAAGACCCTCTCACTTTGGAAGCAATCGATCAACATTTAATTGTAGGTTTTTCTATTCCATTTGTTTAAATCTTCTCTGCAGGTTTGTCTTCGTTGATTGTTTTTTTAGTTAGGTTTTTAATGGGGATGTTCAATCACCACTATCTGTTAAAAAATTGATTTTTTGGACAGTGGTTACAATAATTACTTGTAGCTAGCCCTAAATCAAGTATATTTTTTCAATTCTTATGTACAGTTATGGAGAATAATTGTCACACCCCGACCACGTAGAACATACAAAACGTGGCGGAAACATCGGGGAGTGTTGTAACAGAATTAATGTTTCACAACCATGGAAATTTAAGTTTCGTTTTATTGATTAAAAGTGTTACAATGTCTTAACAAACAAAGAAATACAACATAATTAACTAGTCTTGCATCTTTTATTGTCACTAAAGCCCAAGTCTGCCTATGTGTATCTTGATCATCTTATGCAACAGCTCCTGAAAAACACATGTGAAAATAGGTACGTCAGCATAAAAATGCCTGTGAGATACATAGGTTTTGTGAAAATAGGTTTCATGACTTATGTTTGAGAAAATGTTTAGTCATGAACCTTGTAATTTGCTTTGTCTTTGTAAATCATTTGAAAAACAATAAGTTCAGATGATACGTATAAATAAGAGAATAATGCATGGTTAAATGAATAACCAAGTAAAATGAGTTTGTAAAAGATAAGTTGTTTTGTAAAACAATGTCTTGTGAAAAGTATGTTATTTGTATAAAATGTTATATGTCAAAAACTGAAATGATTCAAATAACGCTACGATATGTAATACCATACAAACACTTATATATAGGAAGTACCAGCGGCGTATCCACCATGCTTGTATCATATTACACACGCATCGTTACTTAATCACTTACTCAAACCAAACTACCAAAGTAAAATGTTCATGTCTAATGTAAATCATGTAATGTATAACCAATGTCAAAAGTGTTTATGTGTCAAATGTAAACCATGTAATGTGTAACCAAAATGATATGTATGGCTAGTGAAATGTATTAACTAAACCATATGCACAAGAACATAGTATTGAAGTAAAACTTGGTTTAAATCAAAGCTATGTTTTGTGTAAATGCATGATCAATGTAAATCATGTAATATGTAACCAAAATGATATGTATGGCTAGTGAAATGTATCAACTAAACCATATGCACAAGAACATAGTATTGAAGTAAAACTCTGTTTAAATCAACGCTATGTTTTGTGTAAATGCATGATCAATGTAAATCATGTAATATGTAACCAAAATGATATGTATGGCTAGTGAAATGTATCAACTAAACCATATGCACAAGAACATAGTATTGAGGTAAAACTCGGTTTAAATCAACGCTATGTTTTGTGTAAATGCATGCTATACTGATACGAACATCTATGCGGTGTTGTGAAAATGCATACATCCAAGCCTTGAGACTGCGGTGATAAACCCTTAAACCACTTAAAGGTTTATCTAAATTATGTATATCGAATTCGGTCATTCCTTTCATCCCCTTTCCCTGGGATGTCCGGAACGGGAGTTGTCAATTCCTATGGTACCACTACCTACTAACGAACGGCGTAGCTAATGTTAATGAATGTATTGTTCCATTGTAAACAACCCAAATGTCATAACAAAATGTAAGCATGTGATGAAAACGATGTACTAAGTATGCACGCAATGGACATACATAGCATAAAATGTAAATGTAAAACGATGTACTAAGTATGCACGCAATGGACATACATAGCATAAAAACAATGAAATCATGTAAAACAATGTACTATAAGTGTACTATTGAACATAGCATGTATATGATGTGAAAACATGAAAGCATGAAAGTAACAAGTAGGCACATGTGTTCCACCCCAAAACGTTTGGAAAACAGTAAAAGAGGGGTCTATGTACTCACTTGAGATTGCCCAGAAGTCCTAGGATAACCACCAAGCAATGCTAGAGATCACGGAATCAAACGGCACCTAACATAGGTAACTATGTTAATAAACCGGACCTAAATCGGAAGATCTGATAGAATGAGGGTTCGTAAACCAAACGAGTATAGAGACTCGTGTCATATGGTTTAACAAAGCCTACACACTAAATGAAACCTAACCTAAAAGCTTACGACCCATTACGACCCGTTTAGGTAGCTTATGCTACTTTAACGCGTCGTTCGCGTGAAACGCGTTCGGACCGCCTAACTAGCCCTATGACAAGTGTTATATGCCTAAACATGTTACATAATCAGTTATGTGACAAAAGTTTAGGTTACATATGCTTAATTACCAATTATACATGAAAAGGGTATTCTGGTAATTTACCTAAAGCATATAAACTACCTATCATACAACTACTTAAACAATGTGACCATAAGGTATAACCTCGGAAGGTTATTCCCTATACACTATGGTCACCTAATGTATTTGGTCGGATCCTAATGATCGACCAAACTGGGTCGGGTTCGAAGGTATAAGCGATTTATTAGATCGCTTACCCTACGACCCTAGACAACGTGGTAATCAGTAGGCATAGTCCCAAGGGACTATAACCATCGTGATTACAATCACGTTGCGAAGTTCAAACGAACTTCGCATTGACCATAAGCTGGTCAACGCTGAAAGTCAAACAAAGTTTGACTTTCTGACTCGAAAAGCAATAAAATAAGGAAAAGAACGAAAGAATACTTACGAAAGGTCCCCGAATGCTAATCCCGATCCAAGTAGCTCAGGTATGAAACAATGGTTTCAACTTAGAGCTTCTCAAATCAGAATTCTTGTAATTTTGAAGCATGGGGGGTGGGGTATTTATAGTAAAAGGTCCACCGTTAAGATCGTTTCATGGAAAACGTGCCTTAATCCCACCCGTACAAGTGTCGGGACCTTATGGTGACTAAAATTTGATCCTTATCAGCTGACTAGACAATTGGGATTGTGTGGTAGAGGATTAAACAGCTGCAACCTGCTGTTTGATTCATTTAATCTGGTCAGAAGGGGCCACGCGGCCCGCTTCAGGATGAACATAAACTAATGCGGGCCGCCTGAGCATGTCAGATCAGAAACATGTTTGAAAAATGACAGTTTCAGTCCCTGCACGTGTTTAAGGCCATTTCCGACACTTCTAAGGCCCGTAAAGCCAACTTTAAGGCCCTAAACTGTTGCCTAAACATTGTGTACATGAAACATGCTCAAAAATATGCCGGGTGTTGGTTCGTTTGGTCATACGAACGCGATGTTCGCTTAATTACGACGGAATGCGCATAAGCATGAAAAACGATCCAAATGACGCAACGAATGGATTTTTGGCAAGCCAAACACTAAAGCATAATATAGTCATGCTTACATAAATTTTTGGATGTCCAGATGTATTCAGAACGTAAGTTATGCGCGAAAGTGCAAACTTGTGCACTTTTTGACACTTTTAGTCCCTGAATGACCCAAAAGTTTGTTTTAGCATACCGAACCCCTCAAAGCCTATTTCTAAGCTATGTAAAGGATATTTATGGTATGTTTAACTTATGGTCATGTTCCGGAATGTCTGTTACAGTTCAACTTGGCATACTTTCGCAGTTTGTCAAGTTTAGTCCCTGTAAACGAATTAACTTGTTTTAGCCATACCAAAGCCTTCAAAACTTATCTCTAAGTTATGTAAAGGTTATTTAAGGTATGTTAAGCCTATGTCACTATTCCGGAGTGTTTGTTGCATTAAACTGGTTATATTTACGCATCGGTGCGCGTATAACCTTCCAGAAAGCGATTTAGAGTTTGAAATTGAACAAGAATTGATATGTGCAAATGATACACATATTTTTACAAATCCCAAGTATGAAATATAATATTTCATTGGTTTGGTATTTGTTTGATGGCCGTGGAGGCACAGGTGTTACAATAATAAGAATTTTATAGCAAGAGATAGAAAGTGTTTTCCACAATGCAGTACCCAAATGTCCAAAGAGTCAAGGAGGATAAGAAAGTCTATTCTGAATAAGCGTAGAAACAGTGGTGTGTTTCACTCTCTACAGACATCTCCTATTATTCATACACTTCCGGCCAATGTTCCTATTACTTCAAACGATAATGGAGGTCTGTTTTTGATGATTGTTTTTCATAATACGTATATAAATGTAATGTTATATTAACTGAAATCTATTTGTTTATCTATAATAACCAGTATCATCAAAAGGTCTCTATGAACCCTCAAGTCTACATTACACGCCATCGCCCATAAATCATAGTCAAATTGTAATGTCGTTCGAATCCTCTTCTACAAATATGGGTAAACAACTCTACTGCTACTTTTCAAATTATTTTACACACTGATTGTAAAAAATGTGAAAATTGTAACTATTTATAGCTGGAATTAACCAAATCTCGTCATATACAGCATGTCACACGCCCGCCAAGTTAGATCGAACATGTGTTAGTACAATTCCTCTGACTTCATCCAGTTTTGGTAAGTTTATAAATCGTATTTTTTTAAGGTATGATATCATATTTGACCTTGTCACTTTGTTTCAATTTTTAGGACAATCCGAAAATGGTAATTATGGTGTGCATGACTCTAGAAAGAGGAAACAAAGATTCAAAATGATGGATATAAGTAAATTTGATTTATCTATTGAAGCTGATGAAAGGAGGACATCTTCAATGGTCACACCACTTGCATCATCCAATCATCATATTGAGAACAACCCTTTAATGAATATTACAAACTGTATGCTCTATAGAGTTTTGTTATTACTGTTAATCATTCATTGAATGTTGCTCGAAGTTTTATAACATTTGTAAATTTTTTTCTTGCAAGTGGATCGCGTTACAGTAAGTTCCCGTCGAAGTCATATTCCAACTCCTCCGAATATTGATATTAGAACTTCTCGACGTTTGCCAAAGTGTTCCGTAGTAGGCACTAATGGTATGTGGTTTATTTTTATCAATCTGACTAAATATACGTTTCCGATTCACTATATTTGAGTAATGTATTGCATATCCTCCTACCTGTTGAAACTGAGGTTAATGGTCATTTCTAAAATGAAATGGCAGGAAAAGAAAACTCCTACCCTGGTGAAAGGTCTAACTTTGATGATTCGAATTCCTCTTATTGTTTACCATTTTCTATCGTAAAAACATTTCCGGAATTGCAAGAGGTACATACCCTCTATCGTAAAAAACATTTCCAGATAACACTGACATCTCCTAATATTTCTCTTATATAATCATCTTTTTTATGTACCTATATAATTTTGTAGAATACGTTGATCATGGAGATGCTATTTTTGTATGTTCTTACTGTCATGCAATGCTTTGGAAAGATGAAATGCTTAGGGGTAATTTGGATTCTAAGAAATCTGCTTTTTCTCTTTGTTGTTCGAACGGAGACGTTGAATTGCCTCCCTCACCTGATCCTCCTCCATTGCTTGAAAGATTTTACAGAAGAAGCTCTCCTGAAAGCCGCAATTTCATGAATAGTATTCGAGCATATAACATGATGTTTTCCTTCACATCTCTTGGTGGCAAGGTTTCTAAAAGTTTTCAAAAAAGCAAAGGTCCTTATGTTTTTGGATTACAAGGACAAAATTACCATCGCATTGGTAGTCTGCTACCAAATAAGGGTGAAGAGCCCAAATTTTCACAGCTTTATATTTATGATTCCCAAAACGAGGATTTTAACCGTCAAAAGGCTGTAAGGTGAATTAACCATTCACTAAATATTGGTTCGAATATCTGTTTTACTTATATCTCCTATATATAATAAAATAATTTTCTACACAGTGTCGAGGAAGGTTCCAAAACAACTACTAAACAAGTCCTTGATCTTGCCATCATATCCAGTGTTAAAAAAATGTTGGATTCTTGTAATCCACTTGTGAAGTCATTTAGAATGGTACGTGATTGTTTTAAAGAAAATGACTGGCAAAATGTAAGACTCAAGCTCATTGGAACAAGGGATAAGGATGGTAGAACTTTTAACTTGCCTACTGCTGAAGAAATTGCTGCATTAATAATTGGTGATTTTGATGGAGCCTTTGATAAAAGGGATATCATAGTTCAAACAAAATCAGGCGGTCTTCAGAGAATTAGTGAGCTTCATCCCTCTTATCTTGCATTGCAATATCCACTTATTTTCCCGTATGCAGAAGATGGATTTAGAGTTGGTATTAAACATCGAGGTGTTTCAGTTGATTGTGATATACTTAGAACCAACACCACAATGAGAGAATTTTTTAGTTACAGAATACAAGACAGACCCAAACAATTTTCATTGTTACTCAATGCTCAAAAGCTATTCCAACAGTTTGTGGTTGATGCTTATACAATGATAGAATCTGCACGGTTAGCTTACATAAAGACACAACAACCACAACTTAGAACTCAAACCTTTAAGAATTTAAATCAAAGTGTTGAAAGTGGAGAAAGCGATGCGTCAAATTGTGGAATACGAATTTAGTTGCCTTCATCATTTACCGGCGGATCGAGGTATATGATGCAAAAGTACCTAGATGCTATGGCAATCTGCAAAGCTGTAGGATATCCGAATCTCTTCATAACAGTCACTTGTAATCCCCATTGGCCTGAGATTTATAGGTGTTTAAAAGACAAACGGCTGAATCCTCAAGACAGACCGGATATTATCGCACGGGTATTCAAAATTAAAATCAATCATCTAATTCAAGATTTCAAGAAACATAAATTCTTTGGTGAGATACAAGCAAGTAAGTGATTGTAAAATGTTTTAATTAATTTGTCAAACATAAATTCTTTACTAACAGTTTTTTTCACGTAATATTTCAGTTATTTATACAATCGAATTTCAGAAACGTGGTCTACCTCATGCTCATATATGTTTGTTCTTAAGTGCCGAGAGCAAGTTTCCAACTGCTAAAGAAATTGATTTGGTTATTAGTGCTGAAATACCTGACAAAGAGACGGATGCTGAACTGTATGAACTTGTCAAACAGTTTATGATGCACGGTCCGTGTGGTACAGACAACCCTCATTGTCCATGCATGGTTAATTTAAAATGTTCAAAGAAGTTTCCGAAAAAGTATGTAGATGAGACTTGTGTTGATTCTGAAGGATATCCTATCTACCGTCGTCGTCAAACATGCAACACTGTAGAAAAAAATGGCGTGTTGCTTGACAATAGGTTTGTAGTTCCATACAATGCTATGTTACTCAAAAAGTATCAGTGTCACATAAATGTTGAGTGATGTAACCAAACAGGATCCATCAAATATTTGTTCAAATACATTAATAAGGGTCCGGATAGAGTGACAGCTTCTGTTTACCAAAGTACGACAACTGCTGACGTGAACAAGGAAAATGAGGAAATGACCAATAATGAAAATCGCTCAAACAAAACAGAAGTAGATGAAGTTAAAGCATATCTTGATTGTAGATATGTTTCAGCATGTGAAGCTGCCTGGAGAATCTTCAAGTTTGACATACACTATCGAGTTCCATCTGTTGAAATATTGCCTTTTCATTGCGAAGATGGTCAGGCTATTGTGTATGACGATAATTCAAACTTGTGTGACGTGGTCAGCAACCCAACTATGAAAATGACTATGTTTACAGAATGGGTGAAATGTAACCAAACGGATGCATTCGCTAGAACATTGAAGTATATAGAGTTTCCAAGACACTTTGTATGGATACGCAAAGAACAAAAGTGGATTCGTAGAAAAAGACCTTTTGGTGCAGTTGGTAGAATACATTATGTACCTCCATCACTTGGTGATTGTTATTTCTTGAGAATTTTATTGAATCACGTTATAGGACCAATGAGTTTTGATGATATAAAAACAGTTGATGGAAAAATTTATCATACCTTTAAAGATGCATGCCTCGCTCGCGGTCTGTTGGATGATGATAATGAGTATATAATTGCCATGAAGGAAGCAAGCACATGGTCCACTTCTGATTTCTTGCGTACATTTTTTGTAATGCTGTTGACGTCAAATTCCATTTCTAGGCCTGGTCATTTCTGGACACAAACTAAATCTCTATTGTGTGAAGATATATTATATCAGCAACGGAGGGTTACTGGTATTCCTGGTAATTTTAAAACTTGAAATAAAGCTCAAAGATTCCATTCCGATTGTAATGAAATATTTTTATATGCTAATTACCAAACATCTGTTTTATTTTTTAGATTTGGTTCTTCCAGAGGAAGAGATTGAAAACATTTGCTTATCACATATCAAAAAATTGTTACTTGCTTATGGAAGTACGTTAAGCTGCTTTTCTGACATGCCAAATGTTCATGCGAACTACATTTCAGCATTGAACAATCAAATTATAATGAAAGAACTTTCCTATGATCGGGCTAGCTTAAAAAAGGAAGTTGCATCTTTCTTAAAATCTTTAACTGATGAACAGCAAAAAGTGTATCAAACCGTCATGAATGCAGTTGCTAAAGGAAGTGGAGGTGTTTTCTTTCTATATGGTTATGGTGGAACTGGTAAAACATTTCTCTGTGAAACATTTGCAGTTGCGTTACGTTCCAGAGGTCAGTGGCGGATCCAGGATTTTTTTCCACTGGGTTCACTTTTTTAGATACTCCAACTTCATATGACTAGAACATAAAATATTTCGGGTCGGTTCGACAGTTCGGATAGGATAAGGTTCATCACATAATAAAAGTACGATGCAATAATGAAAAGAATATCGTCATTAGAATAAGTAACAATATAAGCAATACACTCTATCAGCTTTGACACAATATTCCAACCAATTTTCATACTTTTCTGTGTACCATTTTGGATTAAAATGTCTTAAGTTATCACCATTATCAGTAAGTGTTTGTGGAAAATCTCGGTTGACATGGACCTCTAAGCAAATATGTCCGCCTAATTTCATCTTTTTGACTAGGGTGATAAGATGAAATTGGTTTCCTTTCGGCAGGATCCCATGGAATATCATCCAAATCTATTTTCAAGGGTTTACTAGTTAAAGATGATGATTCAAGGTTAGATGGTGGTTGCCTTAGAAAAAAACTTGAAATATTCCTCTGCATACAGCATAAATACCAAATTCAAGTTTGAATGTGTTTCACTAATAAAAACATCAACAAAATTTGAAACAATTCAAGCTAATTAAAACAATCTAAACAGACCTGTGAGAATAGAACGATTCAATAATAACCAATTTAAACAATTAAAGCTAGGTTACAAATTAACATTAACAATTCAACAGTAAATCAGTAACACATACCTGTGAGAAGAGAATGATTCTGATTGGGCTTTTCACTTTTGGACTTTGGAGTCTGGAGACTTGGAGAAGTGGAGAACGACGGCCGGAGGAGGACAGCCGGAGCCCGGAGGAGAACGGCCGGAGCCCGGAGGAGAGGTGGTTGCTGCTGGAGAGGGAGGAGGGTGAGGGTGGAGGCTGTGTTGTGCGACTGCGATGTTATGTTTATTTCTGCACTTATGCGTTTGTTTTGGTATAACCCTAAATGGGTTTTTGTTGAATACAAACATTAAAAAAACAAAACAAAAACGGAGTAATAAAAAGACAAAAGCGAGATTCGAACAAGGGGTTAGGGGAAAAGCAGAACGCGCATTAACCAGTGGACTACGAAAGTCTTTATGTTAATGGGTTCCCGGATATTTTACTTATCGGTTCCTTTTTAGTTTTATATATATATTTCCACTACAAACTAAAAACCGAATGGGTTCCTGGGAACCCGATGTTTCTTCATAAGTCCGCCCCTGCCAGAGGTGAAATTGTTTTGAATGTTGCATCCAGTGGTATTGCATCATTTCTATTAGATGGTGGTAGAACGGATCCTTCCAGATTTGTAATTCCGATAAACGTTAACGAGGATTCTATATGTTCTATAGAACCTCACAGTGAGCTAGGAAGCTTAATAAAAGAATCTAAGATGATAATCTGGGATGAAGCACCAATGACACATAAGCATTGTTTTGAAGCTTTGGATAGAACAATGAGAGATATAGTCCGTTCTAGTAATTCGTCCTTGCAGTCCAAGCCTTTTGGCGGAAAGATAGTCCTTTTTGGCGGTGATTTTAGACAAATCCTTCCGGTCATTCCAAAAGGTACCAGAAGCATGATTGTAAATTCTTCATTGAATTTTTCTTATATATGGCAGGATTGTCAGTTACTCAAACTAACTGAAAACATGAGGTTAAAAGTTGGTACAAAAGCAAGTAATCTTCAGGAGACCAAGGAATTTGCTGAATGGATTTTATGCCTTGGTGATGGTCTACTTGGTGATCCAAATAATGGAGAGGTGGAGATTGAAATTCCATATGATCTACTTATACTAGATGAAGTCAATCCTATATCTTCATTGATCTCATTCACATATCCGGATATGCAAAACTTTATGTGGGATTCAAATTACTTTCAACAAAGAGCCATTCTTGCTCCCACAAATGATGTTGTTGATTCAATAAACACAGAACTGTTAAATAGTATCGTTGGTGAAGAGAAGATATATCTAAGTTTGGATTCTTTATGTGATACTGAGCAACAAACCGACCTTGACATGGCATTGTTTCCTCCAGATGTGCTAAACAAAATGCATTTGTCAAGATTACCTAACCATAAACTGGTTCTTAAGGTTGGAGCTCCGGTAATGTTACTTAGAAACATTGATCAAACAAATGGTTTGTGTAACGGTACACGGCTTCAAGTAACACAACTTGGAAAACTTGTAATTGAAGCAAAGATTATTACCGGAACTAATATAGGTCATCATACTTTGATTTCAAGATTGAAAATGACACCAAGCGATAAAAGATTACCAGCGAAAATTGCACGAAGACAGTTCCCACTATCCATATGCTTTGCAATGACCATCAACAAAAGCCAGGGACAATCACTTGAACGTGTAGGACTATATCTTCCACGTCCGGTTTTTAGTCACGGACAACTATATGTAGCTGTATCTCGAGTAAAGAGCAGGAGTGGTTTAAAGATTTTGATATGTGACAGAGGAAAACAAGTGTGTAAAACCACAACTAACGTGGTCTGCAAAGAAGTTCTACAAAATCTATAGTGGTCGTAAAAATATCATTTTGTATAGAAGTCTTTTTCATGTATGAAGGAATATGTTATAATCTTTTAAATATCCTATCAACATGTTTCTTTTATCTAATAATAATGGTTGTTATTTTAGTATATTGTTTTAACAAAAAGTATCCATGTTTAAAATGTGATAGATTTAACAGTTATAAGACAATGAAAGGCAAATAAGAATAACATATATACAAAACACAAGGAATAACTAATGCAAGTAATACTTCCATTCGTTAGTCATTAGGAACAATACATGTTTTTAATACACTGAAATTTTAGTGTTTCATCAACCAAAAAAACTTATCTGACGTACACCCTTCGTACCACAGGGTCAAAACTACCGGTTGCAACTATTACAAAAGGCTTTTAAGTAAACCAACAACCACAAACAAAAAACATTGTTTCCATACATCATAACATTAACTCCACCAACCGTACAACCATTCAGTCAAACAAGAAAATACCTTTACCCATCACGAACTTAAGGGTAAATTCTTCATGAGGAACCATTTTTTTGTCCTTCACAAACTTCTTCATGTTTTTTATGTAAAACCGACCATCCGGAGACTAGATTCCAACTTGAACATCCCAAACATTACCTTCAGCATCTACAATCTTTAAACACATCTTCTTATCCAAGCCAATTTTTTTAGCAAGATCTTTTTTAATGCGCTGTAACAAACAACAAATTATGTTAAGAAAGATAATATTATGACATGGTTAATACATCCTAAAGTCCTGTTAGTACTTTTTGGTTACAGAAACTTACAAAATGATTGTCTACACGGAAAACTACTGGAATAGTTTCCTCATTCCTGGTTACAGGGAGCATATTAGCTTCTGTGCCGTTAGTAACCTCATCCACATCTTCAGCATCAGAAATACTGATAATGTCTTCTTCAATTTCTTCCTTAACAGCAGCATATAATTCCGGCGACAACACTAAATCAGCATTCTTTGAACAATTGAAAACGAACATATCAAAAGTATGAAGATCAATCATTTCAAACACAAGCATATGCTCATCAGTTATTGACAATTTCTTCTTAATCCGATCCCATCCAGTTGTTATGTAAACCTGATTGTCAAAAACTTCCATTCGAACAAACACTTTAAGCTTCCCAGGACCTCTAATAACAACCGGATAGTTTGGAATGGTATTGTCCATCTTGTGATGTACAAATAAACGATTGATATGCTTCAACGAAAAAAAATAGATATTAGTAATATATATACTAACAATAAATAAATAACAAACCATAATCAATATAATGAATTCAGATTGTGAACTACATACCATAGCATCAGGTTTATCAAAATCACCATTGGGTCTGTAGTAAAAATAATCAGATGGAGCAAATTCAATATTGTCATAGAAATAAAATATTCGGAAACTTGATAAAGCTTCTTCATACTGAAATACCAGCCACGATCCAGATTGTAGTTTCAAAGTTTCAACCACAGAATACCACCCATTGTAAAAATAACAGAAGTTTGCTAACTCATATACCTTCACTTCAAAGACCTGGCCATTCGTTGTCCGCACTTTCACAAAGCCCAATGGATAGTTAAATTCAGTTATCCATTGTTTATATTTTTTAGGAGAACCTATGTATAAATAAATTAAAATTAGAAATTGTGTAATATGATATTATAAAGAAAACTAAATTTACCATAACCGAGAGCAGGGTACTAACCAAACATTTTCTTTGGTTGTCCTCCATGTAACATGCAAAGCCATACATCCTTATAACTTTGAAGTATCAAATAAAATACTCTTAATATCATTAATAAATAAAAGAATAAATAAAAGAATAAAATATTAAAAGATTATTCTAAAAAATGATAAGAATACAAACAAAGACTTGAAAACACAAATGTATCATCTAAACTACAAAAGTGCTGATAACTGTTGAATATGAATGAACAAATAATTGATTAACAATCGGCAAGTTGTATTAACGTTCAGCTAGCTCATTGATTGCATAATCAACCAAAACTCCTGTTGCTAATCAACCCAATCTACTGTTCCTAAATCACACTCAATCTACTGTTCAGTCCAATATACTGTTCCTAACCCTATACTGTTCCTAACCCACACTCAATCTACTGTTCAATCCAATCAACTGTTGACTAATCCCCTGTTGCTAAGCAATAATACAATCTACTGTTTCAACCCAAAATTATATATCCGTACTTTTTCAATGTCAAGAACACAAACTGAAACTATAATAAACAACATAATCTTACAAAATTTTTATACAAAATCTGAAGACTAAACATCATAAACTTACAGATTTTGATTATTTCTCCATATTTGATTTCTGACATTTGTTGTTTTAAAAGGTCAACTAACAAAAATTTAGCCCATTACATAACAGCCACTCATATGTACATTACAAATCTTCAATCATACACCCATACAATCTATATTAAATCTGCACTATAATTCCCATGTAAGTCCATACGAATTTTGAACGATTTTAGAATCCACAAGTAGCTGACATTTCAGAATTACAGTCAAAAAGCATTTGAGAATTACACTATGTTTTAGAAAACCAAATCAAAATTCTATTAAAATACATATTATTACTCGACCATGATCTGTTATTAGTCTAGACTTGCGGTAGCTTGGTCCAGTTCAGCAAATATCATCCCATACATAATCGTACAAAATCAAAATCTAATAAACAGTCATTTTTAACATTGCCCTAACTGAGGTGAAATAAAATAATTTGACAAATACTACAACTATTAACTTCAATCGATCATCAATTCCTACAACTATTAACTTCAGTCGATCATCAATATGAAAATCAGAAGTATAAGACATAGAACAAACACCCAAGAGCCGAATATATACAATCGTGGTATAATAAATTACCAGAAGAAAAGATTTTAGAGGAACAAACTGTTCGATTGATGCATATAGATGATTACCTGTGGATTGACTTGCCAAAGACCTTGAAGAAACCTGTCTGTTCGTTCTCGCGAGTTAGTTCCGAAAGATGTAAAAGTTCGATTGAATGTGTCTTTAGGGCTATATTTCAAAGACAGGTTCTAATGGGCTTCAACCCACAAGCCCATTGAAAGCTTCTAATTGCATTCAACCTACAAGCCCATTCTGAAATTTGATTATTTACAACCTAAAATGAATAGGCCTTTTATTGAATTATAGAATAACAATGCACCTTTACTGAATTTTACAATAACAATGTGTCAAAAAAAAAATTAATATCGTATATAAAAAGTTATTAGACAACATAAAATTAGGTCATGCTTTCATTTTAGCCAAAATATTATCAAATATTTACCTTATTTTCTATATCAAACATGTACACTAAAACAAACTATCTTTAACATTGTTTTATAAACATATGTAACAAAACACAAAAATTTAAATAATATATTATAATATTTTTTCAGCATTTGATTCTGGTCGTTATTAAACAAACCCGTGTATTCACACGGATGTACACCTGGTGAAAAAGTATGAATGGTTGGTCAAAAAGAAGGTAAAGAGTCCCCATTTACCTTTTTATGATGGCCCATTAATCAATTAAATAGACACGAAGTGGTGCATTGATGACACAGGTGCCTGAGTTAGAGGCGCACAAATAACGTTATTTTAACATTTAATTATGGGTATCGAATTAGATTCGGATATGATCTAGTATTGAGAGAAGCCGGGTAACGTTCATGTACATGTATTGAAGAGAAAAATTAGACTCAATGTAACCTGGTAAGATATAATCGATTTGGGTATAACCAGACATTAAAAACACTGATTATAACAAAACAATTTTTTTACGATTTTACACAAAATTAAATTCATAAAATCAAATGGCTTTGTACTTTGAAAACAAGTAGAATAAACTACTATGGATTCATTGGGGCTACTCGGCGAGAATATTTGGTATTGATTCATTTTTATTATGGTATCGCCACTCATTGTAGCAATCGAAAGCCAAAACCAAGAAATAATAAGTCTTGAAACACCAAATGATGTCGACCCGTGCTTTACATCAAATGAGAAAATAAAATAAAAACAAATACATATACCAATATTGTTCGATCTGAAATCAGGATCAAGTCGTTCATTTTTTTACTATAGTTTACGACACAAAGAAATACACTATTTTGAACGTAGCTCATATGATTAAAAAAGTATGTTTACAAATTACAATAGTTTCCTTATACAAAAGTTATCTAATATAACACAAAAGGTAAATTTATGTAACAAAATATAACAAAAAATCGATTCATGTGCCAAAAAAAGTTAACCAAAAAAATATTATTGTGTTTTACATCTATTGGAAACCACAACAATGAACACCGATACAAGTTCCAATAATTCCAATATTGGCATCGACGTTATCGGTTTTGTATGTCATGCCACCGATACGACGCTGTCACTAGATATAAGCTACAATACCCAAAAAAACTCTATTTCGAACAAACCCACTTTTCAAAAAAAGTTATACCGAAATGTTGAGAAAAGAAATCAAACACAACTGAACTGCATATTTACTTTTTTTTTCAAAGCTAACGAATGTAGGTTATAGAAGAAAACCAAATTAGTAAAAGTTAAACCCTAAATTGGAAAGGTCATTGGTTCAAGTATCACAAGGAGTAAAACTTGAAAATTTCCTTTCAAAAAAAGTAAAAAAAAAAAATCAAACCAGTTAAAACGTATATTATATATAGTATAATACATGGGTAAAAACAATAACTAAAAGAAAAATAATAAGCTTGTTGTTCCTCAATGTTTCTTTTTCAATATATGCTAGTAAATGGAAAGCCGCACATTTTGTCTGTGGGGTTAACCCGTGAAAAAAAATTAATGTTGAAACGTTAACATAAACCGGGGGGGGGGGGGGGGGGGGGTCAAACACCAACAAAAGACAATAACTAGATGTAAACCAACGAGATGCGGTATGGGCATTATTATTATCAAAAACTTTATATAAAAATATGTGAAACGATTAAAAAATCACTATGTCCCAATGGAAAATTTCTTAACAACTCAAACTTTATTAAAGTGTAAGGACTGTAGTGTAAAAAAATAGAAAACTTTATTGAAGTTTAGAGTCTATATGATAACTTATTAAAATTTAGGGGTAAACCAACGAGATGCGGCAGAAGCATTATTATTATCAGAAACTTTATATAAAAATAGGTGAAACGATTAAAAAATCACTATGTCCAACGGAAAATTTCTTAACAACTCAAATTTTATTAAAGTGTAAGGGCTGTAGTGTAAAAAAGTAGAAAACTTTATTGAAGTTTAGAGTCTATATGATAACTTATTTAAATTTAGGGGTAAGAATCGTAAGTAAATTTTGCACTTAAAGACAAAATAGGGTCGAGGGGTTATATATAACTTTATTAAAATTTAGGGTTAATAAGGTAAATTGGTTAAAGAAAATGAAAAAAATAAGACGTTTAAAGTGTAGTAGGGTTAATAAGGTAAATTGGTTAAAGAAAATGAAAAAAATAAGACGTTTAAAGTGTAGGGATGTAAATGAAATTTCATTAAATGACAATATGTCATCATTCTATAAAAAAACTTTTTTGTGGCCAAAGGTAACTTAAGAAAAGTTCACTATTTTCTAAGTTGCTTTTTAAATAATAGGTTACTATAATTACAAAAAAAATTATTTCACTTAAAAACAAATTATTTACTTTATAATGTGTCTTCTTAAAAAAATTAAACGTAAAAGTTGTAAAGTAAACATAAAATTATACTTTTAAAATTCACGTATTCTATCGGGTGTTAGAAAAAAAGATATTAGATATAGGGTATAACCATGTTTATGTATAGTGTCTAACCAGGTTCAGGTATTCTATCGGATATAAATAAACATGTCTCGGTTCCAGGTATAGAGCTCAAATTGTGTACCATATTCACACCCTTGTGGAAATTGGGCCATCAGATATGAAGAACATGTGTGGGGGCTGAGGTTGGGGTTTTTTAATTGTTTAAAATAATAATTAATTATTGAATTATTTCTACAGTAGATTACAAAAATGGTCCTTGTGATTGGGTCTACGTTATGGCCTTAGGTCCTAAAACTTCTATCAATTTATTTCTTTTTCGTTTTTTTTTTTTTTTGTTTTTTTTTTTTGCAATTGTAGTCCCAATAGTTTGTGTTTGATTACACCCCTAGTCCAAATCACCACTGAGGTCAACTTTTTCGGTTAATAATATGTAGAATTACCATATTATCCTTCATATGTGGTTGAAAACCCGTTGCTTTACGTATTAAGTTTACGTTTTTACATGAATTTTGGTTTTGGATGACCTACTTTGATAGAAATTGTGTTTCGCAGGTCTAATGGAGTTTAAGTGTCACACCCTGACTTTTGCGGAAGCGTGATTATGTGTGAATTGCTTAATGTCATTGCATTTAATCATAACAACCACTATATGATAAAACCAAAGATGATCATCCATTAAATAAGTTTAAAAACATAACAACATTGTTTTAAACATAGACTTCAAATTCGAGTACAAACCATGCAACTTGTTTAAGAGTTCACAAGGACTCGACAAAAGACATTAAATAAAACCAGGCTTTGAAAGATGTGTCTTATCTAGGATAAGACACTCTATCCAAATCCTCAGACTTCGGATGACATCTTTTATTCTCAACCTCACTTGAAACATCCAAACGCCCGTCAGATCCACTTTTAGGGGCTGTTTGGTAGCCTCTGAATGGTCATTAAGAGGCTACCTCTTAATGGAACCATTAAGAATTTTACCAATGAGAAGGTAGAAGAATGTGACATGTGATGATTTACCATTCAGAGGTTACCTCTTAACCATTCAGACTTGAGGTTATCTCTTATTCATTCAGAGGTTTTAAACCAATAAGAGGTAGCATCTGAATGGTCATTAAGAGGCTACCAAACAGCCCCTTAATCCCCCGAAATACATGTAGTTTGAAAACATCAACAAAAGTAGAGCGAGTTCATGTGTTTGTGAGTGTGCACGAATTGTCACGACCCCCGACCCACCCTGGACGGAATCGGGAGCCGCGAAAAGCCCAGTGGTACCGATGATTATTTTGAAAATATTGCAGCGGAAATTTCATCAGGACCGTGAGTTAGGAAAAATATCAGAGCTTAGAAAACACCGGATTTTATTTATTAAATAGATGGGATAAACCCATGTTTTACAAAGGTAGCTTAAATAAGGGATAAACCCAATTACATAAAACAATGTTTATTAATTTGATTTAATTAATTAAATAAGCCACTTCTTGAAGCCTTTCAGTACCGTATTTATCTCTTACTCCAATCTACTGTAATTACCTGAAACACGTGTTAAAAGGGTTTTGTCAGCGGGAAATACTGGGTGAGTTCATTCATTTTTACTAAAACGACACATTGTTATAATTTACAGTATTAAGAGCGATTAAAATGTTTTCAGATATCAAACCAACTACCCACGGTATTTTGTCACTCGACCCATTGCCCCCCCCCCCGGTTGTCCAATGGTGTCAGTGACTATGGTCATATCACCCCTTGGCTGCCCCAATGGTGAAGATTATCAAGTAATGTATACAAAACCCCATATACCGGCTTTAACTTGGTGATTACATAAACTTAATCACTGTAATTATAACCTTGAAAATAAACATGCTTTTATAAACAAATTTGATAAAAAGAGAATGACTCACATTATAAGCATGCAGATTTATACGACAGAGTTTAGCCTACTGGTTAGCTTTGATATTGCAGATTTATATAGGCAGAGCTTAGCCTACTGGTTAGCCTTGATATTGCAGATTTATACAGGCAGAGCTTAGCCTATTGATTAGTCTTGTAACCTAGTGCATACGAACTCGGTAAGTAACTAATTCAACATTTACGATAACTCACGAGATTAAAACCCTCACGACAAATGACAAAGTGCAATCACTTAAACATCCATCGGATTCACAACGAATGACAGAGTATTCCCCGAGTTCGGGTGGTATTCAAACATCCTGTCGGAATCACGATTAATGACAAAGGATAGCACTTAAACATCCGGTCGGATAGTTTCATCGATCGGACATTGAATCGTAGCAGCGACCGAGTTAATACCCGGTATCGGAGCAGCGCCTCGCTAATTATATATGAAATTTCGACTTTAGAGTAACAAGAATTCGATTTTGAAAGATTTCGTCGACACAGAATGAAAGGTCCTGAGCTAGGCTATTTATAAGTGAAATTCAGACTTGTCGCGGCCCGCGTAAACCTTCAACCATACTTTACGCGGCCCGCGTGGGAGTGTGGATCATATCGAAAGTTGCTGAGTCACCGATAGTCGCGACACGTGTGATGATACGTGGATCCGGATGCTTATCCGGTCAAACTGAATGTTGACGCGGCCCGCGTAACCTCCTGCCTATGCTTTACGCGGCCCGCGAGAAGACCATTATTCTAATTTTCTTGATTTTTGATATGGATTGGGGTTTCAGGGGTCTGAGTTTTTACCTACGGATTAATTTGGGACATTTTTTAATATAATTATTTATAAAGAAAAAAGGAATAAAATAGTGAGAAAAGAGAATGGACCCACTTTGTAACTTTAGGGTTTAACTAGAAAGCTTCCTGGTAGAATTTTGGGTATAACTTCTGAGCTATTTAAAAATATATAATGCACTCATGTTAAGTATAGTACCCCTAATTCAACCTTGTCCCGATGTCTCGAGACCGAATCCCAACAACTTAGTCGGGCAGAGCCCTGACATATGTTATGAGGCTCAGATCAATCGGAAAGGGTAGCGGTGATTGGGAGTTGAAATACTTAAAAATGGAACAGGGCTTTATTAAATAATAAATATTCAGAGAGAGAAAAGAAGTTGAGCGAATTCTAGTGAGAGATTAGAAAAGAAAAATTAACTGAACAATTTTGATTGTTTGTCAGGTACCTTTATTTATACTAAAAGCTTGGAAGCCATATAAGATCCACGTATCAATAACCATCTACACCTGTCTATCATTCATTCCTTACATTTGTTTTTACTTTTAGTTTAATATTATTTATTTGTTTCTAATTGACACATATATCATCTCAACTAATATTTTCAAACATATATACAACTAACAATAAATGTTAGTTTCAATTTTCTGACATATGTCCATTCAATTTTTTTAAGGCTAGTTATATATATACTATTATATTCAAAAATTTGGGATACGAAATATGAGATAGAATTCGAAATATGTTCCAAATTTCAAATATATATATTTTATTATTATTTTATTATTATAATTAATTCAACTGTTTTACTTATTTGGCGCGTATAACTTCTAAAATATAACGTTTTATAAAACAATAAATATGTTATCAGAACGAGAATAATTTTATCTACATTTTGAACCAAGTTTTATTAAAAACGGAGTAGGTTCAAATGTAATGTATTTTTATAATTTAATTATTAAACGGTTCCTGGGCCCGTCTAGGTACTTCATATTTCTTACAGTTAACTTACCCGTAATCTATCCGTCTAATAATATAAGTTTTTATATACTTTTATTTTATTTTAGAAAGGTCACCTATATGCATGCCAATTATTTAATATAATATTTCAACCAACTATATAAAATAGTTTTTAAAACTATTTGGGTTGAATATTTATATTAAAAATAAACTAGTTACTAGTTACTAGTGGTTAATAAATTTAACCAAACCTATAATTCTTATATAAAAATAGGAATGTTACATCCTCCCCGCCTTGTTTTAAATCTCGTCCTCGAGATTTGAGTTACGATATTTCTTTTAGACTTATGTCATATTTTAGCCAATAAAAACAATATTAAGGTAGATGCCACTGAATTAAAATATCAAATTTTGTGAATACGAGTTGTACAATAAGTAGGATTCAATGGTTCAACTGAATTAGTTCAAGAAATCGATGACAAACGAATGATATGAAATGATATAATTTCTAAGGTGACTAGGTTCAAGGCAAAAGATATATGATCAATAGATATTTAAAATGAATGTGAAGGACTTTTAGAATTAAAAAAAATTCTTTGTCAAAAGAAAGCTTACTTTGATTGGCAACTGAGGAAGACTTATAATCGACAGGTTCAAAATGAAATAAAAGCATGAAAATGATTTGTCAAATATTTATGATATGAGAAAATCAATGTGCTGAAATGAGTGAATTTCAAGGATACGAAAAGAAAATAGAGTTATTGTATTTATTGTTTTAATACATAATTTAAGACGATTTTAATCAAGCAATAAAATGTTTGATCAAAGATAGGTGATATTTTAATTTATTAAATATCTTTTCCTTATAAAGTAAAATACTAAATTAATATAGATAGTTTTAAAATATCAAAACCCGTGGAAATTTTCAACAAAATAATGATATATGTTTTATTAATATTTTGATCCAAGTATTCTAGAACTTATGATGATTTTTTTTAATATCAAGTATGTTTAATTATAAGATTTTACAATAAGATATTTTAAATCATGAAAGTAAATAATAAATGTTTATTTTAATATCAAACATACTTAAATATTGGCCTGAGTAAATAACATTTGATATTTTAATATATTAAAATACATATATTATAAAATAATATTTCTATAAGTATTTAATAGTTGTGGAATATTAAACAAGATGAACAATTACTTATAAGTATAAAATGTCTTGTCCATGAATACTTAGACTATTATTTAGATACTTTTATTTATCTCTCTAATTCTTGTATTGTTTTTATGAAAATATGTCTTCTCCTTACAGTATAAAGTATATATATTTTTATATATAATTAAAATTTACTAAATAAGTATGATAACTTAATTTATATATATTAACTAGTCATTATCATGGTTGAATATTGGTTAGTGCTGCTTTGTTTAAGCATAGGTGATCAGTCCATGCCTAACTAAGGCTAGGCTATCCAATACCTGCCCCTGATAATAACCCTAGTACTTAAAAATAATATTAATACTATTTTTTATTACTAATAATAAAACTAATATTAATTATCAATAATAATTAACTAAATATAAACTTAAATGAGAGTATACCTCAAACATAAATTTTTATACATATATAAAAATATAAATTCTTCACCTCAATGGTTTAACAAGAATTTTTAAATATAGTAATACTATACTGTAAATTAGGTAATTACTTATGTAAGTTTCCATATATAATTAATTAATTTTAAATTTATATAATGTTTTTCGATCAACGATGATAAAGCAATAAATATTACAAAATGCTCGATTGAAGCTGTAAGAACTATTAAGAGATACACGGAAATAGGACATGAATTTGTGTATCATTATCTTAGCACACGATTGTGTTAAGATTGCTTTTATAGAATAAATCAACAAAGCGGATTCGATATAAATAAATAATTAAATGCAAGCTTCAATTTATTATATGGGATTTTGAAAAGAATATGTAATGCGAGCAAGTTCAAATAGTTGAATTTGTTTTAAACAAAACAAGTTCATGTATTAATAAGAAAGTTCGGATATGGTCACAACAAAAACCATGTATGTCAAAGAAAATTGAGTTTCTCAAGAAATTTATTGACTCGATATCAAAGAGTCATCGTTTTGCAATAATGTGGTTTACAGAGATCAAGTATAGCGAAACAATATTTGAGTTTGGATAAAATAACAAATTGGAATGATGCCCTCTAGTGGTCTTCATAATTCAAATGAATCACATACACAACAAACAATGCATGTGTAATGTGTGAATTTACCAAGAAATGAAATAGATCAATATTCGCCACTATGAAAGAAATCCTCATGGTATGATGACCATTAGGGGGAGTAGCAATGCAAAAGTCTATTCATAGAGGTCAGAATTTTAACAAAAGAAATTTAAGAATTTTATCTGGAAATTTTGGGTGATAACCGTTATTAAGTGACATTACCAGGGAATGTCGAATAAAATGAAATAGAGGATTTGCAAAGGTATGTGACTCCTTTTTCAATGCTAATAATTCTGATTAGACAGTGCACCGATGGTTGTGAAATCTTATTCCAACGTACCTCAGCGAGATTCATGTTGGTTGTAGGATCACGTGGCAAAGTGCTTCTTTTTGATTAGTAGTTCTTCTACTGATGGAATTAGCATTGGTGTCATCGTGCCCAATTTATATTTTCCAAAAGGTCTTGCCTTGAAAGTCGTGTGTGATATACATCGACGTTTGTGGACATATAATTTAAGTTTCATGTGTTTTCTTGTGCACTAGCACAACTTTACATGCTTCTTACTTGCATTAATAGTCTATGGTAACGTATTGAAAATTTTTATACTTTTGATGGTGTCCTAAATTAATGGGTTTCCATTGTTTATATTTTCGCACGAATTACGAGGCAGATGATCAAACGAAATAATGTTTGATATCAAAATTATAGGCATATGCAAGAGATTCCTGATAAAGAAATCTAGATTTATTATTGACATATATGCTTGTGCTTTTATTCCTAATTGACTTTTGGAATTTCTTATAGATATACATATCTATATAATCATATATTTCACATGCTGTAATATACATACCCCCTATAAGGTCAATGTATTTAACAGATTCATATTTCCAAAAACAGTCAGATATCAGGTCATGATACTATTTTAGGGAAATCTTGTCACTTGTTTGACATATTATATACCCCGTCTTTTCCGGTTCGCGCCGGAGAGGTAACCTCAGTATATCCGGACAAGCTGGAGAGTCTGCTACACCATACCCAGTCTTGCCGGAGAAAATTTTCTATTTCCCATAAATAGTATTTTTAAAAGTGCCTCTTTTATTAAGGCTTTCATCCTGAATCAAGGAAATGTGTATTCCCATAACATATCTTATTCTAGACCAAGTAATATCACTAAGCAAGAATTAATAGCAATTAAGTGCTATTGCCTGCAATGTTCTAATCGTCATTCTTACGGCATACCAAAATCCATCATACTTTATTTACACAAGTACTTAGCTTATCTCAAAGCTTATACTAAGGCATCTTTTCTTAAGTTCAAGTCTAAATACTATTATGTGTGCTACCAGTTAACAGCAATCTCCTAACTCTTTTATATAAGCTTAGGTATTATTATCACAACACTTATTGGCTTAAAGCAGTGGCTCTGCTACCACCTTCTGTCACGACCCCCGACCCACCCTGGACGGAATCGGGAGCCGCGAACAGCCCAGTGGTACCGGTGATTATTTTGAAAATATTGCAGCGGAAATTTCATCAGGACCGTGAGTTAGGAAAAATATCAGAGCTTAGAAAACACCGGATTTTATTTATTAAATAGATGGGATAAACCCATGTTTTACAAAGGTAGCTTTAATAAGGGATAAACCCAATTACATAAAACAATATTTATTAATTTGATTTAATTAATAAAATAAGCCACTTCTTGAAGCCTTTCAGTGCCGTATTTATCTCTTACTCCAATCTACTGTAATTACCTGAAACACGTGTTAAAAGGGTTTTGTCAGCGGGAAATACTGAGTGAGTTCATTCATTTTTACTAAAACGACACATTGTTATAATTTACAATATTAAGAGCGATTACAATGTTTCCAGATATCAAACCAACTACCCACGGTATTTTGTCACTCGACCCATTGGCCCTCCCGTTGTCCAATGGTGTCTGTGACTATGGTCATATCACCCCTTGGCTGCCCCAATGGTGAAGATTATCAAGTAATGTATACAAAACCCCACATACCGGCTGTAACTTGGTGATTACATAAACTTAATCACTGTAATTATAACCTTGAAAATAAACATGCTTTTATAAACAAATTTGATAAAAAGAGAATGACTCACATTATAAGCATGCAGATTTATACGGCAGAGTTTAGCCTACTGGTTAGCCTTGATATTGCAGATTTATATAGGCAGAGCTTAGCCTACTGGTTAGCCTTGATATTGCAGATTTATACAGGCAGAGCTTAGCCTATTGATTAGTCTTGTAACCTAGTGCATACGAACTAGGTAAGTAACTAATTCAACATTTACGATAACTCACGAGATTAAAACCCTCACGACAAATGACAAAGTGCAATCACTTAAACATCCATCGGATTCACAACGAATGACAGAGTATTCCACGAGTTCGGGTGGTACTCAAACATCCTGTCGGAATCACGATTAATGCACAAAGGATAGCACTTAAACATCCGGTCGGATAGTTTCATCGATCGGACATTGAATCGTAGCAGCGATCGAGTTAATACCCGGTATCGGAGCAGCGCCACGCTAATTATATATGAAATTTCGACTTTAGAGTAACAAGAATTCGTTTTTGAAAGATTTCGTCGACACAGAATGAAAGCTCCTGAGCTAGGCTATTTATAGGTGAAATTCAGACTTGTCGCGGCCCGCGTAAACCTTCAACCATACTTTACGCGGCCCGCGTGGGAGTGTGGATCATATCGAAAGTTGCTGAGTCACCGATAGTCGCGACACGTGTGATGATACGTGGATCCGGATGCTTATCCGGTCAAACTGAATGTTGACGCGGCCCGCGTAACCTCCTGCCTATGCTTTACGCGGCCCGCGAGAAGACCATTATTCTAATTTTCTTGATTTTTGATATGGATTGGGGTTTCAGGGGTCCGGGTTTTTACCTACGGATTAATTTGGGACATTTTTTAATATAATTATTTATAAAGAAAAAAGGAATAAAATAGTAAGAAAAGAGAATGGACTCACTTTGTAACTTTAGGGTTTAACTAGAAAGCTTCCTAGTAGAATTTTGGGTATAACTTCTGAGCTATTTAAAAATATATAATGCACTCGTGTTAAGTATAGTACCCCTAATTCAACCTTGTCCCGATGTCTCGAGACCGAATCCCAACAACTTAGTCGGGCAAAGCCCTGACATATGTTATGAGACTCAGATCAATCGGAAAGGGTAGCGGTGATTGGGAGTTAAAATACTTAAAAATGGAACAGGGCTTTATTAAATAATAAATATTTAGAGAGAGAAAAGAAGTTGGGCGAATTCTAGTGAGAGATTAGAAAAGAAAAATTAACTGAACAATTTTGATTGTTTGTAAGGTACCTTTATTTATACTAAAAGCTTGGAAGCCATATAAGATCCACGTATCAATAACCATCTACACCTGTCTATCATTCATTCTTTACATTTGTTTTTACTTTTAGTTTAATATTATTTATTTCTTTCTAATTGACACATATATCATCTCAACTAATATTTTCAAACATATATACAACTAACAATAAATGTTAGTTTCAATTTTCTGACATATGTCCATTCAATTTTTTTTAAGGCTAGTTATATATATATTATTATATTCAAAAATTTGGGATACGAAATATGAGATAGAATTCGAAATATGTTCCAAATTTCAAATATATATATTTTATTATTATAATTAATTCAACTGTTTTACTTATTTGGCGCGTATAACTTCTAAAATATAACGTTTTATAAAACAATAAATATGTTATCAGAACGAGAATAATTTTATCTACATTTTGAACCAAGTTTTATTAAAAACGGAGTAGGTTCAAATGTAATGTATTTTTATAATTTAATTATTAAACGGTTCCTGGGCCCGTCTAGGTACTTCATATTTCTTACAGTTAACTTACCCGTAATCTATCCGTCTAATAATATAAGTTTTTATATACTTTTATTTTATTTTAGAAAGGTCACCTATATGCATGCCAATTATTTAATATAATATTTCAACCAACTATATAAAATAGTGTTTAAAACTATTTGGGTTGAATATTTATATTAAAAATAAACTAGTTACTAGTGGTTAATAAATTTAACCAAACCTATAATTCTTATATAAAAATAGGAATGTTACACGAATAAACCCTTGAAATCATTGTAAGTATGTATGTATGTTTGTAAACTCCTATGATGAAAACAACAAGGAAAATAGATCATTAATGGTTTGCAAAGCCATTAATATGTGTGACGTGATGCAGGAAGGCTCAAACCTAGCAGACTTTGCACCGGGCTTCCGGCTGTAAGACATAGTTAACCCATGGGCCAAACCCTGGTCCAACATGGGCGGGGCTCGCTACACCCAAATGGATCTATCACTCATGTCCCTCGGTCCTACAACGAGGATTAATGGTCTTAAGCGTTACACCCACCACTCACATGATCTACCAGTACCTTTCCTTAGCTAACCATACCAAATGTAATTGTTTGTAAACAGTATGTAACATGTATTTCACCCCTGAAGTTATAAACCGAAAACAGTTAAAAGAAAAGGGGGAACATGAACTCACAGTCTTGCGTTATTAGTAAACACCGTAACTCAAAGCTTCGCCTGGCGTACACGACTACCTACAACGTACTAAGGTCTATTAGACGAGCGGGTAGTGCCTTGACTTAGTATGGATTAGTGTCTTTGAGTTACATTTCTTTGTGTATTCAATATTACTCCAAGTTATAATAATATGTTAAAAGAATAAATATTTTAACTTAAATTATATTTATTAAATTTTGGAATAATTGTTAAAATAATATAATTTAACTTGATACCTCTCAAGTGTCTATACGGGTATTTCCTTCCCATGGATGGATGTATTTGTATTCTTATACTTGTATATTTTGCCATGTATCGGTGTCGTATTCCGGAGTGTACTTATACATACGAAAATACGTATTTCTTGTAATTATTAAGTATCCTTATACTTAATGTTATATTAATTTTTCCAGAATAATATTTCTAGTAAAAATACATTAATATATATTTCCAAAATATATATTTTAAGAAATATTACTTAGAAAAATTATTTATAATTTTTCTTTTGGCAAAAATACTTGTATTTTCATATAAGTTCCAAAATAATATATTTTCAAGTCTAACTTGGAAAATATATACAAACTTATTTGTCTTTCAAAAATAATATATTTCATGTATATTTGAGAAAATATATATTTCTTCCAAAAATAATATATCTTCTATTAATTCCGAGAAAACATATTTGTTTTTATTCACCAAAAATGATATATTTTCTTCTTGTAAAAAATATGACATAAATTTGTAATAATTGTAAAAATCATATTTTCATTCCATTGGTGTCCAAAATATTATTTACAAAAAATATACTTATGAATAAGTTTTTCGGAATATTTTTGTGAGTTATATTCCCTTGTTCGGTTTCACCAATATTTTGTGTATTTTTGGTATATTCACATTTTTGGAATTTTTTGGTAATATTTTGGATCGTAATTTTTTGTATTTTGATGAGTTATATTATTTCAAGCCCTAAAATAATATAACTAATACACATAATATACAAATAATCACACACATGGTGCCTTCTAAATATATATTTTTCCTAAATACATATTTAGTCACTTTTATTTATAAAAACCAACCTCCAATATTTATATTTTTGTAACAAAAATCATGGCAAACTTTATGTGAAAAATCCATGGTTTAAAATACACTTGTAAATATTTGTTTAGAAATATTTTTCTAAGTGTTTAATTTTTGCCAAAATCCTCAACACAATCAATCCTCAATCAACAATAAACAACATACACTTACCAATTTTGCCAAAATCAAGCATAAATTACTACTTCATGAACTTGAAAATTTATAAAAATATGTAGTAATTTACTAGTGTATTTAGTAAGTCTTGTTATCCTTTAAAGTGTGATTGATTCTTTAAAAAAACATCATTTTTAAAGAAAATAGATCTTCACAACTTGTTGTCACATTTTCTAAGAATGTTTCTTTATGAATTTTTCTTGTTACACATATGTTTCTACACTTGTTTATCCTTTAAAAATATGGTTTATTTATTTAAAATCCAAGATTAAGTAGAACTTGTATTTTTAACTTGGTTTCTTGGAAAATCACTCTTGAAATCTTAGATTTACAAGATTTACAACTTACTTTAGTCATCATTTTACAAGAACACAACATATTCTTTCAAGTTCATGTTTCTCATGAGGATGATCTATAATCCTACAACATTTTCATCCTCTCATCTTGCTAGATTATGTTTTTAATCATGATCTAGCAAGATCATATGATGATCTACATCATTTTCATAAGCAAACAATGATCAACAAGTAGATTAACACATAAACAACATAGTTTCTTCATGATTTAAGCTTATGTTAAAGTTTCATCCTCTTGATCCTTAGTGTTCTTCAAGATTAACATTATGTATCATCTTTTAACCAATTGAAATAGATGTAAAATGGAAGGATTAACATTCTTACCACTAGCTCAAGGCTAGGGATGATCAAGAGAAGAAAAGAGATGGATAATAGCAAATAGAGAAGGTCCCTGAACTTCGAAAGCTCCTAGCTTCCTTATGCAACCTCTAGCACTCTTGTACATGCTTGGAATGGATGAGACTTGATTGAAAATGGTGAGTGTGTGTGGTGTTGGTTTCGGCTGAGAACAAGGCAAGGGAGAGGAGAGAAAAGTGTGTGTCTAGTGTGTGAAGTTATGAGTCTTATGTTACTTATGTGCCATACTTATAACCAAACTTAAGTGATTTCCAAAGGTTTATATGTCTAAAAAGAGCCAACATGATCCAATTTTTAATTGAAAGAAAATCACAAGTGGGGTCCCTAGTATGGGCCGTCCACTAGGTGGGGGGGGGGGGTAGTAGGCTAGGTTAAAACTAATAGTTAGTTATTTAGTTAGAATTCAAGTATTCGGTTAAGGATCTAGTTATTAGATATTTATATAGTGTGTTATGATGTTCGGAGACCATAACTGGCTTGGTAATGTTAAAACAGTGCTTCTAGTGAAAATTTGGTGTTTCGGGTTGTAACACCCCGTGTTTCGAAAGTCAAGTCAAAGTCAAGATTGAAGTCAAAGGAAGAAAAGATTGCTAATTGCGATCTGTCACTCCTTGCTCAACTGCTATTTTGATTTCTCTGACTTGTAATCGAATCTATTTAATATTTTGCTTTAGTTGTATTATGTGGAGTATCTATTAATAATCGAGGTTTAATCGCTATTTAATCGCATGTTTAATCGATTTATCACAATCGCAATCGCAACTCGAATTATGTGTTCTGGATATTGTTTTACGTGTATGTGCCATTTATGTGTTACTTGTGCATGTTATGTTTATGTGAGGTGTTAATCGCAATCGAACTCGCAATCTATCGCATCGCAATCGAATCGCAAAGCTAAACGCAAGTTAGTTATAGTGATTGTATGTTAGATATAGTAGTTATGTTATTTGTGTAACTAATGGGTAATACTATCGCATCGCTCTCTCGAATAGCATCCCAACGCTCAATACTCGAATCTAAATAACAAAACTCGTCGCGCCGAACTCATGGATCGAGTGGCCAACCGACCGAGTGGCCATCCGATCGGGTTGCCATCCGATCGACCGGCCACTTTCCCCACTTTCCTTTTTAGCAAAACCCTATAAATACCCACCTGTCACATCATTTGTGATGTGACAGCTCCCTTGCTCGACCAGCCGACTTCAAGCCCTTATTTCTCTCGATTTCTCTCGATTCTTGTAAGTTTTTAACTTAAATCTTGTACTTCTATGATCTACATGCACTTCTACATCATTTTCACCTTTGAATCTTAACTTTTAACCGTAAAATCACCGGATTTGATGTGTTCTAGGATGATGTCATCATGAAGTTCTTATGAACTTCAATGTCTGGCTTCATTCCACCAAGAACAACTTAGATCTAAAGGATTTCCACAAGATTTATCAATGGTTTCACATAGATATACACATATTCATGGTGAAAAGGATTGAGAGGAGGTTTTCCAACTTTCTTTCAACTCTTTTACACTCAATGCACTCAAAACCGATAGAATCGAAGCTTGTTCTGATCTTCTACTCATTCTTAGTGATGTATTAGTTCCAGATCTGAATTCTATCTACGAGACTACTGATTTGGGGGGGGGGGGTAGTAGGCTAAGTTAAAACTAATAGTTAGTTATTTAGTTAGAATTCAAGTATTCGGTTAAGGATCTAGTTATTAGATATTTATATAGTGTGTTATGATGTTCGGGGACCATAACTAGCTTGGTAATGTTAAAATAGTGCTTCTAGTGAAAATTTGGTGTTTCGGGTAGTGTCCGGTTGTTCGGTTGGTTACTGGTTCGTTAAGGTGCTAAACTATGCAGTTTAGTGTGCTTTATGTACCCTTTTATGACAGTTTTGATTCCCGACACTTAGGAAAGCATTCAGGACCATTTAACCACATTTCTGCATGATATAAGAGTGTTAAAATGATGAATTTGCTGATTTTCTGCCGAATTCTGCAGTTTATGTGAGTTTTAGGCACTTTCCGGCATTTAAACTATCTCTAGGAAGGCAGTTTTATGATCCTTACTTTCCTACACACTATACTAGTGTAACACTTGGTTTCTGGCTCATTCTGTGTCTCAACACATTGTCTGTCTATGTACTGAATTCCGTCAGCATTTTTCAGATTTGTCTAATAACTGTGCTAACTGTGTTTCGTGCATCATTTGAGTCAAATAAGCTCTCATGCATTAATGATATGTCATTTGCAATATGTGATGCACATGTGAGTATAAAGCAGTAATCAGAAAGCAGTTCAAGTTATTAATTGAAATGCAGCACAGTCATTAAGCACTAATTGTGGTTTAATAGTTGTACGAATACCTAGAATTTTAACAGTTGTCACATTAAGGAGCTATTCGAAAGCTTTACGGAGTATCGGGAAACGACCGGGAGCAATCGGGTGTAAGAAACTGGTGTGTGTCGGGTGTATTATGTTTTTCTTTATATTTTAAGCCCTTTTTAACACGTTAGTCAAGTTTTAAATTTATAAAACACGATATTCTACTAACACTAAACACACACATGGGCAAGTGCACCCATCGTGAGCGTAGTATAGCGTTGGTAACATACCGAGGTCGTCCAAGGACACAAGAGCTTTTAGTACCGGTTTATCCTCAACGTTTAATCAAATCAAAAGTTTTAGAAAAAGGTTTTAAACATGAAAATAAAAACTAAAAATGCTGAAAAATAAAAGTAAAATAAAAACAGATAGATAAGATGAATCACTTGGATCCGACTCGCCTTTAGTGTAACCTTTGATGATTTCCGCACTTTTGCACTTTTTAAGAGATTATCTTAGTTATAGTAGTAGGCCACTCTTTTGAATGTGACGTAACCCTCAACCCAGTAGTTTGAGTCAGCCAGGATACAATCCTAAAGGGTTGGAATATTGGAAGATAATTAATTAAGTTATTAATGCGTAATGTGGTAGGCCCCTCTTTTGAAGGTGACGTTACCCTCGGCTAAGTGGTTTGAGTCAGCAGGTATACAATCCCAAGTAGCCAGGTTAATGTATTAATAGTAGTTTACATATGAGGGGATCAAGCCATTCGCACCCCCGCCATCCAATACCAGTGGGTATTGAAGGAGGTCCTAGTAAGCTTGACCCAGGTCCTTGCAAACAAGGCAAGAACCTTACCAAACCATTCCCTTAACCCCTGACCAGGTAGCCAACATATCTCTATATAGACCGTAGAGATATGAATGGTGCAAATCTTTTATTTTATATAGACAGTAAAATAATGCCAAGACACCACAGACAAATGATAAGGAAGTTTCACCTTCAACATAAGAAACTAGTTATTAAAGTCATTAATACAAAACCAAATAAAAAGTGCGAAAAGATTAAAAATCAAAAGTATTACACTAAATGCTTTTCTTCACCAAGTGATGTAAGAGACTTAGGCAAACATTGCCTTTGATTGTCAAGAACTCTTACTATCAATCTTGGATCCCGAGACTACTACACATACTCTAGGTGGATGATGGACGATGGTTGTGGATGTGGGTGTTGTGATGGTGGTGGAGTGTGGGTGAAGTGGGAGAGAGGTGGTTTGCCAAGGGATGCCTTTGAAGTGAGCCAAGCACCCCTATTTATAGCCTGCACAGAAGCCCAGACACGGCCCCGTGTCCATTGGGCATGACCCCATGTCCATCCCCTTTCTCTTTCTTCATTAATTGCAATTGTCTTTATTAGGCTCCACACGCCCCCGTGTTCACTGGGCATGGCCCCGTGTGCAGAAGCGAATCTGTACTATCAAGATTTGCAAGATTTTGCGAATCTTAGCGTTGACTGATGCGTGTGAAGTGTTATATATATTAGGTGTATATTTTAAGCCCCTTTAACACTTATTTTTAGCCAAGTTTTAAATTTATAAAACACGATATTTCACTAACACTAAACACACAAATGGGCAAGTGCACCCATCGTGAGCGTAGTATAGTGTTGGTAAGATACCGAGGTCGTCCAAGGACACAAGAGCTTTTAGTACCGGTTTATCCTCAACGTCTAATCAAAATAAAAAGTTTAGAAAAATGTTTTAACTAAGAAAAATAAAAACTAACTAAAATGCTGAAAAAAAAAAACAGATAGACAAGATGAATAACTTGGTTCCGACTCGTATCTAGTGTAACCTTTGATTATTTCCGCACTTTTGCACATAATTAAGAGATTATCTTAGTTATTATAGTAGGCCCCTCTTTTGAAGGTGACGTTACCCTCACCCCAGTAGTTTGAGTCAGCAAGGATACAATCCTAAAAGGGTGGATTATTGGAAGATAATTAATTAAGTTATTAATGCAATATTATGGTAGGCCCCTCTTTTGGAGGTGACGTTACCCTCGACTAAGTAGTCCGAGTCAGCAGGGATACAGTCCTAAATAGCCGGGTTATAGTATTAATTGTAGTTAACTTATGAGGGGATCAAAGAGTTTGGACCCCCGCCATCCAATACCGTTAAGTATTGAAGGAGGTCCTACTAAATTTGACCCAGGTCCATTGCAGGACCTCTAAACGCTGAACAATGGCAAGACCTTTACCAAACCGTTCCCTTAACCCCCGACCAGGTAGCCAACATACCTCCATATAGACCGTGGAGATATGAATGGTGAAAATCTTTTATTTTATATAGACAGTAAAATAATTTCAAGACACCACGAACAAATGATAAGGAAAGATCACCTTCAACATAAGCAACTAGTTATTAAAGTCATTAATACAAAACCAAATAAAAAGTGCAAAAGATTAGAAATAAAAAGTATTACACTAGACACTTTGTCTTCACCAAGTGATGTAAGAGACTTAGGCAATCATGGCCTTGATTGTCAAGAACTCTTACGATCAATCTTGGATCCCGAGACGACTCACACACTCTATGATGGACAATGGATGATGGTGGTGGATGATGGTGTTATGGTGGTGGTGGGTGGTGGGTGAAGTGTGAGAGAGGTGGTGTGCCAAGGGATGGTTTGAGCTTGAGCCAAGCACTTCTATTTATAGGATGAACAGAAGCTCGGGCACGGCCCCGTGTCCAGTGGGCACGGTCCCGTGTCCACATCCTCTCTTTCTTCATTAATTGCAGCTTTGTCTTATTAGTTGACCACGCCCCCGTGTCCGCTGAGCACGACCCCGTGTGCAGAAGAATCTTTGTACTATGAAGATTTGCCTGGATTGTGCGAATCTTATAGTTGACCACGGCCCCGTGTCCGCTGAGCACGGCCCCGTGGTGGGCAATAGAAGCTTCTACCACTTTGTCTTTTCTGCTGACACTTGGGCACGCCCCCGTGCTGGCTGAGCACGGGGCGTGTTCATGCCTCTGATCTCTTGTTTTGCTTGGGAAGATGCTGTTGTGGGGTCGGGCATGTCACGTCTTGTTCCTTTTCTTGTATTTATGTTAGATTTTGATGTCTTTTTGCTTCTTTTGTTAATTTGAGCTCATTTAATCCTGAAAATACAAAAGGAAGACAAAAGCACACTTTTTCCAACATTAGTACTAAAAAAGGGTTAGTTTTATGCCTCAATTGATGAAATTTATATGTTACATTTTGAACACATCAAATACCCCCACACTTGAATCTTTGCTTGTCCTCAAGCAAAACTCTTTAATATGTGGCTATTTACACTCCCAAATGGAATGGGTAGAAAAGAAGGTTTTGGATTTGTCATAGAGTGTCGGGATTTCCAAGATTCTTTATTTAGTTTTATTTTTATTTATTTACAATCCTATTCGTCATGATTTATTTAAAACTTTTCATAAGATAAATTACTTATTAGGGCATAACATGCCTCTTTAAAATTCTATTTATACACAAGTTCACATACCTCACGGGGATCACTCAACACTCGGCCGAAAATGTATTTTTGTGGATCACTCGAGAGCGGCATGGAACTTACTCCTACCATAGGCTTGCCAAGCAATCAATCCTCCTCCTTTTTAACTTATATACCTTTGTAAATATCAAGAGGACTTTGTGGGTTAAGGGTTAGGCTTGGGTTAAAGGTAGGTGGTTGGGTTGGTGGTTAGTGGTTAGTAGAAAAAGGGCGAAAAGCATAACAAGTGTCGGTTTTCGTATGACTTTCTATTTTTGTAACTTTTATTCTTGATGAAGCTATTTATTCAAACAAAGTTATTTTTGATGAACTTGTTTGTTTATTTTCTTTTGCTTCATCATCAACACAAATATATATATTTTTTTTTGAAGTCATACGAAAAATCGAACTTGTTACTAAAACAAAGGGGTAAAAATAAAAAAGGTTTTGGTGGGTAAAAGGGTGTTTGGTTTGGGTTATGAAATGAAAAGGTTTAGGCTCAAAGGGGCTAACTAGGGGGATTTTGGGTAGGTGGTAAAAAAAAAAAGAAAAATAATGGTGTAGAAAAAAAAAGGGTTAGTCCTAATGCCTCCATCATTTACTTACTCGGGTTTAAGTTGGTAAGGACCGGGAATGTATCGTCATGGCAAGTTCTAGAGTCGTAAGAACCAAGCGGCTATTCACACAAGAAACGAAAAATGAGCAATTAGTTCTAATGATATGTAATTGTATGCTCAATAAAGGCTCAAAACTCACTTTTGTGGGAATGAGTTTTTATGTGATCAAGTATATATAATCAAATTTTAACTAAGCTTGTCATGCCTTTTCATAATTTTCTTATGTTGGTTCTTTTTATCACGACGCTATCGGTTGTAAATTCGTAAAAATATAACCTTTTTAAGAACTTGAATTTCCCGAGTTAAACCTAGACAAGTAAAAAAATGAAAATTTTTGAAAAAATTTGGGGTGATTAGCGGTTCCAATAGAGTTTTGTGTAAGGCTTGTATTTAGGACTTTCAAGATTCAAGGTTTTAGCATCCCCCCCACACTTAAATTACACATTGTCCTCAATGTGTCCCAAAAATACGTTTTTCGGTTGATTGAATGTGTAAAAGGTGTGAAAAAGCAAAAACTTTGTGTTACTGGGCACTGAACACGGCCCCGTGTTGTCCGGTCACGGCCCCGTGTTCAAGTGCCAGTAACAAAATCAAAACAAGAGAAACAGAAGCCTGGACACAGGGGCGTGTTGGGTGAACACGGCCCGTGTCCAGTTACCTGAATTGGGTCTTTTTCTGCAGACAGTGCAGCACGGGGCCGTGTTGGGTGGACACGGCCCGTGCCGAGCTTATTGTAAATGAAGAAATTTGTCGGACGGTTCTGTTTTCCTGTATGGAGTGCTGGTTCAAGTTTCCCTTGCATCCTTTGCCATCTCAAGTGTGTTTTATTCCTGAAAATTAAAACTAACTAGAAAACAAGAAAATTAATCTAAACTAAACTAAGGATAGTTCCGCGGAATGCCTCCGTGGTGCGCCACATTTATAAGGGTCCTTGGCTAGACCTAAAGCCTGGTCACATGTTACCCAAGTGGGATGTATTGCATCCCATGTTACACCGTCGGAGAGCGTCATCCAAGCTTGAGTCTATGACCTTCATGTAATTGACCGGGTCTTCTTCCTCTACTTTCTTTCCACATTTAAATTTTACTTCCTCATCCCCAAACTTCAATGTCAAAATTCCGTCATTCATATCCACCACTGCTTGGGCGGTGGCTAGAAATGGCCTCCCGAGGATGAGAGGGACATCGGTGTCTTCTTCCATGTCTAGGATGACAAAGTCGGTTGGAAAGACGAAATTGTCAACCTTGACCAGCAGATTTTCAGCGACACCTTGTGGAAATTTGACGGACCTGTCGGCGAGTTGTATGCTCATCTTTGTAGGGCTTGTTGTTCCTAGGCCGAGTCGCTTGAACATTGACGTGGGCATGAGGTTAATGCTAGCCCCAAGATCGGCTAAAGCATTACGAACGGGGGACTTCCCAATCGAGCAAGGAATTGTGAAGCTCCCGGGATCGATTTTCTTTTGTGGAAGTTTGTTGAGTACTAAAGCGGAGCATTATTGGCCTAAGTTAACTAATTGCAATGATTCAATTTTCCTTTTGTGAGTGAGGAAATCCCTCATGAATTTTGCATATTTAGGCATTTGGGTTAGGACCTCAATAAAAGGAATATTAACATGCAATTGTTTTAGTAAACTTTCGAACTTTGCGAATTGCTCATCGGTCTTTTGACGAATTAACCTACCGGGGTATGGAATTGGAAGAGTCTTGGTGGGCTCTTGATTTGGTGAAGAAGCCGTTTCTGGTTGAGGTGTAGGCGAAGTCGTGTTTTGGTGTTGACTTCCTTCAACTGGTGGTAACGGGGCATCCTCGGGACCCACGATTCGGTTTCTCAAAGTGATGAGGTGTACTTGCGCCTTTGGGTTGGTTTCGGTATTACTCGGTAACGCGCCTTGTGGTCTCTCGGAGAAATTTTGAGCTAGTTGATTTAATTGTTTTTCAACGTTTTGAATGTTAGCTTGTTGATTTCTAAAATTCGATTCTAATTGTTGAAATCGATCCGAGTTTTTCTTTTCGGTGTCGGAGATGAGGCGAGATACGGTATCTTCAAGCCTTTCTCTTCCACCTTGTTGTTGAGAGAAATTTTGTGGTTGTTGAAAATTAGTACGTTGGTTTTGTTGGTTACTACTATTGCCGGGATCTCTCCAACCAAGATTTGGGTGGTTACGCCATCCTTGGTTGTAGGTACCCGTTGGAGGACCCGGCGGCCTAGGTCTATTATCAATGTAGTTTACCGTTTCTGCTTGTTCATCTAATTCTTTCATACAACTCCAATTTTCATGTGACCCACCACACCATTCACAAGCCATAACCGAGGCCGTTTTTGTCATTTCTAACCTTTTGATTTTCGAAGAGAGAGCCTCGATTTGGGCTTGTAAAGAGGTGCTTTCATCAACCTTAAGGGCGCCCGGGGCAATAGATTTATTACCTCGGGGAGTGTGCCATTGAAAATTGGTTTGAGCAATTTCCTCAATTTGATTATATATTTCATTTGGGCGACGATTACCTAAAAGTCCCCCGGAGCTTGAATCAAGTGTTTGTCTTGTGTGTGGCAACAACCCATTGTAGAAAGTGGATACTTGTTGCCACACCGCTAGGCCGTGATGAGGACACTTTCTTAGAAGCTCCTTGAACCTTTCCCAATTTTCATATAAGGATTCCCCATCCTCTTGTGAGTATGTATTAATTTCAGTCATTAATTTAGCCGTTTTAGCAGGAGGGAAATACTTATATAGAAACTTTTGGGCAAGTTCATCCCAGGTGTTTACCGAGCCAACTGGGAGGGTGTTAAGCCAAGCCTTAGCTCGGTCTTTTAGTGAAAATGGAAACATCCTAAGGCGAATGGCGTCGTTTGATGCTCCATTGATCCGAAAAGTATCACATATTTCCAAGAAATTAGTAATATGTAGATGGGGATCCTCGTCCGCAAGCCCATGGAAGGTTGCGGAGTTTTGGAGCATTTGTATCAAATGCGGCCGAAGTTCGAAGTTGTTGGCTTCGACATTCGGTGCACTGATAGCGGCGCCGAGATTGCCTACGGTGGGTCGTAGGTAATCCATGAGGGTACGTTGGTCCGCCATTGGAAGTGGGTCCCCCGAAACTTTCTCTTGATTTTTAGCTTTAAGTCTATTTCTGAGAAAGCGTTCGGGTTCTTCTAGAGGTTCTTTTATGTCTCTACTAGAACTGGAGCTCATGCACTACGTAGGAGGTTCAAATGTGGCACCTGGGTTCCAAGTCCTGCAATAAAAACACAAAAGAATGTTGGTCAGAAGGTTCACCACGACCCCGTGCTCAGTGAACACGGCCCGTGGTCAGAGATGCAGTAATTGTTTCCCGGATCCCTGTTACTGGGAGTTGGACACGGCCCCGTGTTGCACCGACACGGCTCCGTGTTCAGCTCTCTGTAACTCAGAAAATAAAAACTGCCAGTGATGATGCTGGGCACGGCCCGTGCTGAGCTCTGCAGAAGCTGAAAAACTAAAAAAAAATCCTAAAAAAAATGAAAAATAAGAAAAACGATTAGGCCGTTGATTCCTAACTTTCTTAAAATCCTTGTGTCCCCGGCAACGTCGCCAAAAACTTGATGCGTGTGAAGTGTTATATATATTAGGTGTATATTTTAAGCCCCTTTAACACTTATTTTTAGCCAAGTTTTAAATTTATAAAACACGATATTTCACTAACACTAAACACACATATGGGCAAGTGCACCCATCGTGAGCGTAGTATAGTGTTGGTAAGATACTGAGGTCGTCCAAGGACACAAGAGCTTTTAGTACCGGTTTATCCTCAACGTCTAATCAAATAAAAAGTTTAGAAAAATGTTTTAACTAAGAAAAATAAAAACTAACTAAAATGCTGAAAATAAAAAAAAAACAAAAAAAAAAAAACAGATAGACAAGATGAATCACTTGGTTCCGACTCGTATCTAGTGTAACCTTTGATTATTTCCGCACTTTTGCACATAATTAAGAGATTATCTTAGTTATTGTAGTAGGCCCCTCTTTTGAAGGTGACGTTACCCTCACCCCAGTAGTTTGAGTCAGCAAGGATACAATCCTAAAAGGGTGGATTATTGGAAGATAATTAATTAAGTTATTAATGCAATATTATGGTAGGCCCCTCTTTTGGAGGTGACGTTACCCTCGACTAAGTAGTCTGAGTCAGCAGGGATACAGTCCTAAATAACCGGGTTATAGTATTAATAGTAGTTAACTTATGAGGGGATCAAAGAGTTTGGACCCCCGCCATCCAATACCGTTAAGTATTGAAGGAGGTCCTACTAAATTTGACCCAGGTCCATTGCGGGACCTCTAAACGCTGAACAATGGCAAGACCTTTACCAAACCGTTCCCTTAACCCCCGACCAGGTAGCCAACATACCTCCATATAGACCGTGGATATATGAATGGTGAAAATCTTTTATTTTATATAGACAGTAAAATAATTTCAAGACACCACGGACAAATGATAAGGAAAGATCACCTTCAACATAAGCAACTAGTTATTAAAGTCATTAATACAAAACCAAATAAAAAGTGCAAAAGATTAGAAATAAAAAGTATTACACTAGACACTTTGTCTTCACCAAGTGATGTAAGAGACTTAGGCAATCATGGGCCTTGATTGTCAAGAACTCTTACGATCAATCTTGGATCCCGAGACGACTCACACACTCTATGATGGACAATGGACGATGGTGGTGGATGATGGTGTTATGGTGGTGGTGGGTGGTGGGTGAAGTGTGAGAGAGGTGGTGTGCCAAGGGATGGTTTGAGCTTGAGCCATGCACTTCTATTTATAGGCTGAACAGAAGCTCGGGCACGGCCCCGTGTCCAGTGGGCACGGCCCCGTGTCCACATCCTCTCTTTCTTCATTAATTGCAGCTTTGTCTTATTAGTTGACCACGCCCCCGTGTCCGCTGAGCACGACCCCGTGTGCAGAAGAATCTTTGTACTATGAAGATTTTCCTGGATTGTGCGAATCTTATAGTTGACCACGGCCCCGTGTCCGCTGAGCACGGCCCCGTGGTGGGCAATAGAAGCTTCTACCACTTTGTCTTTTCTGCTGACACTTGGGCACGCCCCCGTGCTGGCTGAGCACGGGGCGTGTTCAGGCCTCTGATCTCTTGTTTTGCTTGGGAAGATGCTGTTGTGGGGTCGGGCATGTCACGTCTTGTTCCTTTTCTTGTATTTATGTTAGATTTTGATGTCTTTTTGCTTCTTTTGTTAATTTGAGCTCATTTAATCCTGAAAATACAAAAGGAAGACAAAAGCACACTTTTTCCAACATTAGTACTAAAAAAGGGTTAGTTTTATGCCTCAATTGATGAAATTTATATGTTACATTTTGAACACATCATTGACCATGGCCCGTGTTGAGCTGGGCATGCCCCCATGCTGGGAATAGAAGCTTCTATGACTTTGTCTTTTCTGCAGACCTCTGGCCACGCCCCCGTGTCCGCTGGGCACGAGGCCGTGGTCAACCTTCTGTTTCTTTGTTTTTGCTTGGGAAGATGCTGTCGAGGGGGTCGGGCATGCCACATTTATTCCTTTTCTTTGTATTTATGTTAGATTTTGCTGCATATTTGTTCCTTTTGTTCAATTAAGCTCATTTGGTCCTGAAAATACAAAAGGAAGACAAAAGCACACTTTTTCCAAGATTAGTACTAAAGAGGGTTAGTTTTATACCTCATTTGATGTAATTTATATGTTGCATTTTACACACATCAAATACCCCCACACTTGAATCTTTGCTTGTCCTCAAGCAAAACTCTTTATAATGTTTGTATCCTGGTCTTATGGTTACTGCTGCTCTTATTTACTGGATTCTTAAGTTTCTCCACTTTGCGGTTCATATCCAGGAGGTTTGTGTCTTGACGGCTCCCTTTTTCGCCTCCATTACCACCATTGTGGCCTATTTCTTTGGGAAGGAGTTGTGGGATTTAGGTTAAACATGTTTTTAGTGTTAAATCAAGGCTAGAAAAATGTTTGTAACAAGAAGAATACAAAAGAATCATTTATAGAAAAATCTTCATACAAGTTGTGAAGAACTAAAATCTTCAAGAATGAGATTTATAAACAAATAACCATATTTTTAGGGGGTAAATAAACTTACTTAACAACATATTAAGTTACTACAAACTTTTACAAAATTTCAAGTTCATGACATAGTGTAAATTTCATATTTTTGCTTATGGTAAGTCTTGAATGAATTGTTGATGATTGATGATGATTTTAAAAGAAAATGAAATGCTTTTAAAGCATGGAAACCTCCATTTTTAAGGGGAAACTGTAACACCCGTCTAATTTTACTTGAATTTGATAATAGCTTATACCATTTTAGATAAAAGATGCCTAATTAACATAGATTCCATAAGTAAAGTTTATAAGTAGCAAAAACCTTAGTCAATTAACGACTAAGTTAAAACAATCAAAAGTTGTTTAACAATTTGTTTACATCCCATAAACATAGTCTATTAAGGGTTAAAATATTGCGGAAGCTTGTAAATTGTGTTCGGTTCTTCAAAAGCTAGCTCGATCATCTTCCGGTTAGATTCCAACATCACCTAAGATCAAAACCACAACAAATGTAAGTTTTGATAAAGTTAGAATGGATATAAACAAGTTCCAAGAGTCAAAAGAACAAAATTTATTTTTTTCCGGATCAGGGGGGCGCCGCGTGACGCCAAGGGACTAGGCGTCACGCCTAGCTCTGATTTTCACAGAATGTTCATTAATCTGATGCTGTACATACCCAGCTCAAAGTTTAATCAAGTCCCAACTTAGAATTGTCATAACTTATGATTCGTAAGTCCGTTTTTAGTGATTCTTTTTCCTATACATCTGTAATTTCATTACCAACGTGCCTATTACGATAGTCGTACTAAAAGTTTAACTTGCGGACAGAAAGACTATATGTCGTTATGCATTTATTCGACACATTTCAACTTCACACAATTTACTACTATTTAGCTAGTAAACTTATGACACTTTATTCCCAACATCTGGGGCTTATTATCACTCGCATTTCTTTACCAATCTCATGGCTTAATGCTCTCGTGATTGTCATTGCCTTCTTAGCTCTCTAAAACACTAGAACAAATATTTACACAACTAATCGATCCGTTTGGCTCATCTTATGGAATCCTCCAAAATGATAACTACCAAACGATTCCTTGTCACTCTTAGACTATTAATTCAAGTAACGATCATATTCGCTACAATCGACACCATATTTAACCTAAAATGAGACGTCGCAAAAATTTAACAACAATTCATTGAATGTAACGGGTCAAGTTACATACCTTTAGTGCACGCCCTTCAACCGCAAATCACCACCGGCTTGTCCACTCGACGTTCCGGTATCCTTTCCTATATAGTTCAATTATATCACATTTAGAACTCTTTTTAATCACATTTTGCATAATAGCCAAAACATCACAATTAGGTGTTTTAACTACAAAATTCCAGTTTCGAGCCTTCTTTGAGGCATTTCAACAAACACTTTAAGGGCAGAATTTTACAAGATTATTTAGCAAATCCCTAGCTTATCATCTAGCCCGAATTTTACATCAATCAACCCATTCTACACAATTGGTAGCTTCTAAAATTCTGAAGTCACTTCAAAATTGTCAAATTACACTAGAACAACCCCAAATTTCCTAGTGTTTATCAAGTTCTACATAACCCACTAATCACCTACAATGGTGTTCATGGATTTTACTAAAATTTCACATGATTTCAACTTGTATTTGTCTAGGGTTTGTCCCTAGACACTGTATTGTTCCTAATTTATCATAAAACAAACATGCAACCATAATTTTCAGATTTTCCCAATTTCATGAGAATTTCGAGTTGAGAGTTTTCATCAAATTTTACATACCTTGTAATCCTCTTGTGATGAGGATCAATAATCTATGCTTTAATTTCGATTTCAGCTTGGATTCAATTTGAGAGTTTAGTGATGTTTAGGGTTTTGAGAGTGGGGAATCGCCCCTGCCTGCTTCTGTACGACCAGACATCTCCAAAATGGGGTGTTTGGTTTTGTTTTTATTAAAAATAATAATATATTTTCAATTTTTACAACTTAGGCCCCTCCACTTTTGTTCAACATATAGTTTGGTTATGTTAACCCTATTTCAAGTTATTTCTAGACTTGTAGTTAACTAGGTTATAATTTCCTAGTTAAATAATATTATTGTTTATTTAAACTTTATAATTAGAATTATAAAGTTTTATATTTCCGGGGTGTTACAAGTCCACCCCCCTTAAAAAGGTTTCGTCCCCGAAACCAAAGTACGTACTAAATAATGTAGGGTGGAGACGTCGCATCTGCTCTTCGGACTCCCACGTAGTGTCCGAACCTTTCCTATGCTCCCATTTGACCTTGACTTGCTTAATTACTTTGTTCCTCAAACTCTTCTCTTTACAATCTAAAATCTCAATTGGTTTTACTGCATAGTTGAGGCTGTAATCCACCTCGATATCATCGTAGTGGATACGAGCAGTTTCGTCCGCTAAACATTTTCGGAGGTGTGACACGTGGGATGTGCTATGAATCCCACTCAACTCCTCGGGTAATTCGAGGCGATATGCTACTTTACCAACCCGCTCGGTGATTCTGAATGGCCCAATAAATCTTGGGCTCAACTTTCCTCTTTTTATGAACGATATTACTCCTTTCCACGGAGATACTTTCAGCATTACTTTATCACCCACTTGAAATTCAATCGGCCTCTTTCGTTTATCCGCGTACGAATTTTGTCGATCCTGAGCCGCTTTTAGGTGAGTTCGGACCATGTCGATTTTCTCATTCGTAGTTCGGATTATATCAGTAGGTGCTAGCCCTCGTGGACCCACTTCTCCCCAACATACCGGGGTTCGACACTTTCTACCATATAACATTTCATACGGGGCCATCTTAATGCTAGCGTGATAGCTATTGTTATATGAGAATTCGACCAAGGATAGGTAGACATCCCAACTACCCCCGAAGTCAATAATGCAAGCCCGCAGCATATCTCCCAACGTTTGTATTGTTCTTTCACTCTGCCCATCCGTTTGTGGATGGTAAGCAGTGCTAATGAACAGTTTAGTTCCCATTTGTTCTTGGAATTCACGCCAAAATTTCAAAGTAAACCGAGTATCTCTGTCTGACACAATGGATATCGGTACCCCATGACGTGCTATGATTTCATTGGTGTACACCTCCGACATCTTCTCAGATGTATAAGTCTCTCGAATCGGAATGAAATGAGCACTTTTCGTCAATCTATCCATGACTACCCATATAGCATCAAACCCACGGTTAGTTTTGGGCAATTTGGTCAACAAATCCATGGTGATTTGTCCCCATTTCCAAACTGGGATGTCCAATGGTTGCAACTTACCATATAGTTTCTGGTGCTCCGCTTTGACTTGCAAGCAGGTCAAACACTTCTCCACATTTTTCACAATATCTCTTTTCATCCCGGGCCACCAATAGTTTTGTTTTAAATCATTATACATCTTGGTCGCTCCCGGATGGATGGAATAACGGGACTTGTGAGCTTCATCTAGTAGAAGCTTTTTAACTCCACATGTGTTAGGAACCCAAATTCTATTGAAACGCGTTTTCAAACCGTGGTTTCCTACTTCGAGATCCTTAACTTGGCCAACAATCCTTTCCTTTCTCCAGTTTTCCGTCTTTACTGCTTCATCTTGTGCCTCTCGGATTCGTTCAAGTAAGCCCGAGGTCACAATGAGTTGCAATGATCGTACTCGTATCGGGACATAATCTGTCTTTCTGCTTAGGGCATCCGCCACCACGTTTGCCCTTCCGGGGTGATAGTGTATTTCACAGTCGAAATCTTTCACCGTTTCTAACCATCGCCTTTGTCGCATATTTAACTCCTTCTGATCGAAGAAGTATTTCAAGCTCTTGTGATCGGTGAATATAGTGCACTTTACCCCATATAAGTAGTGCCTCCATATTTTTAATGCATATACCACCGTAGCCAACTCGAGATCGTGCGTGGGATATTTCTTCTCGTGTATCTTCAATTGCCTCGAGGCATAAGCTATAACTTTGCCCCGTTGCATCAAAACGCATCCGTGTCCCGATAGTGAAGCATCCGAATAAACCACCAAGTCTTCGACCCCGTCCGGCAATGTCAGTACCGGAGCTTGAGTTAACTTCTCTTTTAGCGTTTGAAACGCTCTTTCTTGGTCGACACCCCAAATGAACTTTTCTTCCTTCCGGGTTAGCTTTGTTAGCGGTGACGTAATCTTGGAGAAATCTTGAATGAATCTCCTATAGTATCCCGCAAGCCCCAAAAAGCTTCTAATTTCTGAAGGGTTCTTCGGGGGATTCCATTTTAACACGGCCATGATCTTTGACGGATCCACCAATACTCCGTCGGCACTTATGATGTGGCCAAGAAATTGTACCTCTCGTAACCAAAAGGCACACTTAGAGAATTTCGCATACAACCTTTCTCGTCTAATTGTTTCTAACACCTCTTGTAAGTGGTGTGCATGTTCAGCTTCGCTTTTCGAATACACCAAAATATCATCGATAAACACGATGACCGACTTATCCAACATTGGCTTGCAAACCCAGTTCATGAGGTCCATGAAAGCCGCGGGTGCATTTGTTAGCCCAAATGACATCACGAGGAATTCGTAATGTCCGTATCTCGTGCAGAAAGCCGTCTTCGGCACATCTTCCTCCTTGACCTTTAGTTGGTGATACCCCGATCTAAGGTCAATTTTTGAAAACCAGTTCGTACCTTGTAATTGGTCGAATAAATCATCTATCCTCGGAAGCGGGTATCGGTTCTTTACCGTGAGTTTGTTTAACTCCCGGTAATCGATACACATGCGCATGCTTCCGTCTTTCCTTTTTCACGAACAATACCGGTGCGCCCCATGGAGACACACTCGGCCTTATGAATCCTTTGTCAAGCAGGTCTTGAATCTGGGACATCAACTCTTGTAATTCCGACGATGCGAGTCGGTACGGTGCTTTTGCTACGGGTTTTGCGCCCGGAATCAATTCGATCCCGAACTCTACTTCCCGTTCAGGCGGTATCCCCGGTAAATCCTCCAGAAACACATCTTCATAGTCTCGTACTACCGGTGCATCTTCAATCTTCCGTGATTCTTTCTCGGGCTCATTTGCGTATATCATGAATGCCTTGCATCCTCGCTTCATAAGCTTGTGAGCTTTCAACATTGAGCATACTATGGGGTTGCCCTCCTTTTTCGCCATAGATAGTGACTTGTTTCCCGCTCGGAGATATTAGCTTTATCTCCTTACGAAAACACATGACCTTCGCGTGGTGCTGAGATAGCCAATCCATCCCAACGACTACTTGAAATTCCCCCATTGACATCGGGATTAGATCTATCAAGTATTCCTCATCGTCTATGCTTAATTTGCAGCTTCGACAAACGTCACAAACTATAAAACTTTTGTTGTCCCCCTATTTCTACTTCTAAGGGCACAGATAACTTTGTCAATACAAAAGAAGGATGTCGAATAAATCCATGCGAAATGAAGGATTTATTCGCACCCGTATCAAACAATACACGTGCTGGAATTGAGTTAATTGTGAATATACCTGAGGCCACATCGGGTTCTGTTTTTGCTTCAGCCGCGGTAAGTTGGAAGGACCTAGCCTTCGCTTTGGGAGCTTCTGCTGGAGACTCTTTTTGTGTCTCTCTTTCCAACCAACTCGGGACATTTAGACTTTTTGTGGCCGGGTTGATAACATTTGTAACAAACGGAAACTTTTCCGGGGACATAGCGATGCAGTGTGCCCCGTCTTCCCACATACCGGACACGGCTTGTCTTTGAAAGCGGCACTCACCTTTGTGCCCCTTTCCACATACTTTGCAACTTGGCGGACCCGCCTTTAGCCTCCACTTTCTTCCCCCGATTCAGCAGTTCTAGCTTTCTTTGTAGGGCTTGGATTCACATCCTGTGCCCTTCGCTCACCCCTTTTCAACTTGTTTCTTTAACTTGATTTCCCGCTCCCGGGCGGTGTTGATGATTTCTGTGAGAGTTTTCATATTTTGAGGGAGTCATAAACTCCCGGTATTCAGCACTCAGCATGTTGTAATAGTAGTATATTTTCTTCTCTTCAGTGGTGACTAACTCGTCACAAAATCTCAGCTTATCCATGAAGATGCCCGTGATCTTATCAATTGATTCTCCCTTTTGTCTTAACTGGATAAATTCCTCTTTGATCCTGTTGATAATTGCTTTGGGACTATGGTGTTTAAGGAATGGCACCTTAAACTCATCCCAAGTCATGACCCTTGCCGCTTCGGCTCCCATTTCCTTCTTTTTATTGTCCCACCAATCCTTGGCTTGATTTCTCAATTGACCCGTTCCGTAAGCAACAAAGTCACCTACGTCGTAGTGGGTTCGTTCAAACACTCCTTCGACGTCACTTATCCATCTTTGGCAGATTATCGGGTCAACTTCCCCATTATAGATTGGCGGTTTGCACGCCATAAATTCTTTATATGAGCACCCTTTACGTTCTCCCGTTTTATCTTTCATAAGGTTGACACTATCCTCCAACCTTTTAACTCGCTCTTCGACAAGCGATAACACCGTGCTTTGAATTTTGTCTATAAACCCGGATAGACTACCTTCAATTGCCTTCTCTACTTCTTCGGTAATTATCTCTTTCATTTGTTCGGTGCTTGTTTGCACCGGATTATCATCGTTTCCATCAGACATCTTGAAACTGAAATGTTTACATTTAAACGTTAAACATTTCATTTATAACATTGCTTCTTTTGTTTCGGTTTAGCCAAGTTCCCAACTTGCTTTAACCGTTCACATTTGGTGCACTTTCCGAGTTTGAGTGTGTTAACACGCTCTTCCCATGCACATCAATTCATTTCTCATTTCTTACATAAGATATAATTTATTAACATAATAAATTAATTCTTACTGGAGGATTGATCAAGCTTGAACTGAACACTTTGTTGACAACCTTAAGCTCTGATTACCAACTTATAACACCCGTCTAATTTTACTTGAATTAGATAATAGTTTATACCATTTTAGATAAAAGATGCCTAATTAACATAGATTCCATAAGTAAAGTTCATAAGTAGCAAAAACCTTAGTCAACTAACGACTAAGTTAAAACATTCAAAAGTTGTTTAACAATTTGTTTACATCCCATAAACATAGTCTATTAAGGGTTAAAATATTGCGGAAGCTTGTAAATTGTGTTCGGTTCTTCAAAAGCTAGCTCGATCATCTTCCGGTTAGATTCCAACATCACCTAAGATCAAAACCACAACAAATGTAAGTTTTGATAAAGTAAGAATGGATATAAACAAGTTCCAAGAGTCAAAAGAACAAATTTTTTTTTTCTGGATTAGGGGGGGCGCCGCGTGACGCCAAGGGCCTAGGCGTCACGCCTAGCCCTAATTTTCACAGAATGTTCATTAATCTGATGCTGTACATACCCAGCTCAAAGTTTAATCAAGTCCCAACTTAGAATTGTCATAACTTATGATTCGTAAGTCCGTTTTTAGTGATTCTTTTTCCTATACGTCTGTAATTTCATTACCAACTTGCCTATTATGATAGTCGTACTAAAAGTTTAACTTGCGGACAGAAAGACTATATGTCGTTATGCATTTATTCGACCCATTTCAACTTCACACAATTTACTATTATTTAGCTAGTAAACTTATGACACTTTATTCCCAACATCCGGGGCTTATTATCACTCGCATTTCTTTACCAATCTCATGGCTTAATGCTCACGTGATTTTCATTGCCTTCTTAGCTCTCTAAAACACTAGAACAAATTTTTACACAACTAATCGATCCGTTTGGCTCATCTTATGGAATCCTCCAATATGATAACTACCAAACGATTCCTTGTCACTCTTAGACTATTAATTCAAGTAACGATCATAGTCGCTACAATCGACACCATATTTAACCTAAAATGAGACTTCGCAAAAATTTAACAACAATTCATTGAATGTAACGGGTCAAGTTACATACCTTTAGTGCACGCCCTTCAACCGCAAATCACCACCGGCTTGTCCACTCGACGTTCCGGTATCCTTTCCTATAGAGTTCAATTATATCACATTTAGAACTCTTTTTAATCACATTTTGCATAATAGCCAAAACATCACAATTAGGTGTTTTAACTACAAAATTCCAGTTTCGAGCCTTCTTTGAGGCATTTCAACAAACACTTTAAGGGCAGAATTTTACATGATTATTTAGCAAATCCCTAGCTTATCATCTAGCCCGAATTTTACATCAATCAACCCATTGTACACAATTGTTAGCTTCTAAAATTCAGAAGTCACTTCAAAATTGTCAAATTACACTAGAACAACACCAAATTTCCTAGTGTTTATCAAGTTCTACATAACCCACTAATCACCTACAATGGTGTTCATGGATTTTACTAAAATTTCACATGATTTCAACTTGTATTTGTCTAGGGTTTGTCCCTAGACACTATATTGTTCCTAATTCATCATAAAACAAACATGCAACCAAAATTTTCAGATTTTCCCAATTTCATGAGAATTTCGAGTTGAGAGTTTTCATCAAATTTTACATACCTTGTAATCCTCTTGTGATGAGGATCAATAATCTATGCTTTAATTTCGATTTCAGCTTGGATTCAATTTGAGAGTTTAGTGATGTTTAGGGTTTTGAGAGTGGGGAATCGCCCCTGCCTGCTTCTGTACGACCAGACATCTCCAAAATGGGGTGTTTGGTTTTGTTTTTATTAAAAATTATAATATAGTTTCAATTTTTACAACTTAGGCCCCTCCACTTTTGTTCAACATATAGTTTGGTTATGTTAACCCTATTTCAAGTTATTCCTAGACTTGTAGTTAACTAGGTTATAATTTCCTAGTTAAATAATATTCTTGTTTATTTAAACTTTATAATTAGAATTATAAAGTTTTATATTTCCGGGGTGTTACAGAAACTATGGCAAAAATTTTTGTAGAAATTAAACACTTAGAAAAATAATTTTAAACAAGTGTTTATAATTAAATTTTGATCATGGTTTTCATATAAAAACTTGCCATAATTTTGTTACAAAAATTACAAACATTGGAAGTTGATTTTTGATAAATAAAAGTGACTAAGTATATATTTAGGAATATATATATAGGGAGCCGCTAGAATGAGAACCACCACGAGTTATGAGAACCGCGAGAACCACGTGCCACGGAGGGGCGTTGACCACGATTTTTTTTTACAACTAGATCCGTATATTTTAACAACATTCGTAAAAAAAAAATTTCAAACGGCGCGCTCGAGGGGGTAGTTTTTTACACCCAAAGTTTGGTGTTTTTATTATTTTTTTGTTTTTTCTTTTTTTTTACAAACTTTGGGTGTAAAAAACTACCCCCACGGGCGCGCCGTTTGAAATTTTTTTTTACGAATGTTGTTAAAATATACGGATCTAGTTGTAAAAAAAAAATCGTGGTCAACGCCCCTCCGTGGCATGTGGTTCTCGCGGTTCTCAAAACTCGTGGTGGTTCTCATTCTAGCGGTCTATATATATATATATATAGGGAGAAGATCATGCGAGAACCACCTCTTATTGTGAGAACCGCGAGAACCAATGTGAACACACCAAAAATGCCTAAAAATAGCTAAAAATCACACAAATTTTTTTTTTTGAATTTTTTAATATTTTTTTATAAAAAAATGTTACTTTTCGAAGCAAAAAAAATTTTTTTTTAAAAAAAAATTAAAAATTTTTTTTTTTTTGCTTCTAAAAGTAGCGATTTTAAAATAAAAAATATTAAAAAATTCAAAAATTTTTTTTTAGATTTTTTAAGGTTTTTTGGGGTTTAGTTTTTAGCATTTTAGCTTGGGGGGGGGTTTAGGTTTTTGGGGGGTGGGGGAGGGGGGTTTAGGTTTTGGGGGGGGGGGGGTGGGGTTAGGTTTTTTTTTTAGGTTTTTTTTAACATTTAGCTTGGGGGGGGGGGGGGGTTTAGGTTTTTTGGGGGGGTGGGGGTTAGGTTTTTTTTAGGTTTTTTTTAGCTATTTTAGGTTGTGTTCACATTGGTTCTCAAGGTTCTCACAATAAGGGTGGTTCTCGCATGAGCCCCTCCCTATATATATATATATATATATATATATATATATTTAGATGTCACAATTTGTGTGTTACTTGTATATTATGTGTATTAGTTATATTATTTTAGTACTTGAAAATAATATAATTCACCAAAATACCAAAATTATAATACAAAATATTACCAAAATTCCAAGAAAACAAATATATAATTTATACCCGAATATTGGACAAACCGGACAAGGACTATGAAATATATATATATATATATATATATATATATATATATATATTCCGGAATTAAATTCATATATTTCGACAAAAGAGTTAAACGGTATTTTGGAAACCAAAGGAGCGGAAAGTATGATTTTACAAGTATTACAAGATATACCATATTTTATCAAGTAGAAAATATATTATTTTTGAGTGGAGAAAAATATATATATTTTCTTGAACATTTAGAAGATATATTATTTTTGAAGAAAATACATATTTTCTTAAACAAGCTAAAAATATATTATTTTGGGTGAAAAGTGGAATTATAAATATTTTCTAAGTTAATCTTGAAAATATACTATTTTTGAGGTTTATACGAAAGTATAATTATTATTGCCAAGAAAGATTTATAGATATTTTTCTATAAAAGTTTTCTTAAAATACATATATTTTAAGAATATAAATTAGTGATTTTTAGTTTATTTAAAAATAATATTCCAGAAAATTAAATCCAAGATTAAGTATAAAATACTTAATGAATACAAGAAAATACGTATTCTCGCACGTACAAATACATACCGGAATACGCCACCAAAACTTGGCAAAATACACAAGCCTACAAATACACAAGTATAATTATGCCCACACTTGGGAAATATTCCTGAAATATTACAAAACAAAATAAGTTAAAATATATTGTCTTAACAATTATTCTAAAAATTTGACAAATATAATTTAAGTTAAAATATTATTATTTTAACCAATAATTATATACTTTGGAATAATATAAAGTACAACAAAGACGTAACTCAAAGTAAGATAAGTCATAAAAACTAAGACTAAGAGTCGTTACGCGACATATCCGTCTAATAAACCATAGCACGTCTAATAAGAGTCGTTACGCGACCTAGCCGTCTAATAGACCATAGCCTTCTAATAAACCTAGTCGTACGACTCGAGGAAAGAAGCTTTGAGTTACTTGATCGAAGAACGCAATTCTGTGAGTTCATGTCCCCCTTTTCTTTTAACTGTTTTTGGTTTATAACTTCGGGGGTGAAATACATGTTACAAGTGTTTACAAACATTTACAAATGGTATGATTAGCTAAGGAATGAACTGTTAGATCATGTGAATGGGTAGGCGCACACTTAAGACCATTAATCCTAGTATAAGGACCGAGGGACATGAGTGATAGATCTATCTGGGTGTTGCGAGCCCCACCCATAGGCCGGAGTGGCCGAATGTGGTGACTATGTCTTCCAGCCGGAAGCCCGGTACAAAATCCGCTAGGTTTGAGCCTTCCTATGCCGTTGCACACATATTAATGACCTTGCAAAGCATTAATTGATCTGTTCATAGACGCTTTCATACCGGTTTACAAATACATACTTACAAATGTTTACAAGGTTATTCGTGCACACACACAAAAACACATGAACTCGCTCAACTTTTGTTGATGTTTTCAAACTACATGTATTTCAGGAAATTGATGGATCTGGCGAAGTCTGAAAGGTTTCAGGATGTGTTTACAAGAAATGATGTCATCCCGTTTTGAAGGGTTTAAATTGTGTATCTTGTCCTTGATAGGATACATGAATCAAAGCCTTGTTTTATCAATGTCTTTTGTTAAAGTCCTTCATGGAAATTAGTACATTTGGCTGGTTGTAAGATAAACTGAAAGTGTTTGGTTGGTACTAAACAATGTGGTTTATATTATTTTGAATCATGTTAATGGATGATCATCATGGTTTTAATCATATAGTTGTTTGTTATAATTGAATGCAATGATATTAAGCAAGTCACACATCATACGCTTTCGCAAAAGTCAGGGTGTGACATACAAGCAGTTCAACTCGGCTAAACCCAATAAATTCTATGGGTATGAGGGAGCCACTGGAATCCTACAATGGTTTGAAAGTATCAAAAGCATTTTTCGTCATTGTTAGTGTTTCAATGACCAAAAGGTAGAATTTGCTTCGAGTGCCTTTCAAAAGAGAGCATTCACTTGGTGGAATGGAATTATGAGGGATCGCGGGGTGGAAGAAGCCTTGGCGTTAACTTGGGAGGAATTTAGGAATCTTAAAATGCAAGAATTCTGTCCACGGAATGAGATGGGGGCTCTTCAAACTGAATTCTATGACCTTAGTGGTGAAAATCATGCATATACTGATCGGTACGAAGAGTTGAGCCTACTCTGTCCCACTATGGTCACGCCCTTAGATCGGGCTATTGAGAAATATATTGATGGCCTACCTGATCATGTCCAAGATATTGTCACTGGCAGCAAACCAGCTACTGTTAGAGAGGCGATCGAACTAGCCGCAACCCTAACTGACTCACAAGTCAGGAAAGGAAATCATTTTCGCAAGGATGGTAAGAAACAACCTCATAAGGCTGCACAAGGGAAACCTAAGAAAGTGAAAGCTGAACCCTACAAAAATTCTAAAAAACGTAAGGCTTAAAAGAATTTTACAGTTATTGCACCAATTCCACTAAATCAAATGGCTCCTAACCAGGTGGCTCCACCACCCGCTAGGAGATTTTATTTTGGAAAACAACCTTCGTGCGATCGTTGCAACTATCACCACCAAGCTAACTCTCCATGCCGCCAGTGTACAATTTGTGGTCTTCTAGGCCAACTAGCCGCGACTTGTCGCATCCAATACCAAGCTACTGCTACTCAAATTCACCCTCGCTACCTAGCTAGAGCATGTTTCAATTGCGGTGATCCAAATCATTTCAAATGAAACTGCCCTAGGCTTGCTAAGACTTAGCTCATGAACGCGCGTTCAATGTTAATGAGGCTCAAGCCGATGTCAAAGCACTTATAATCATTTAAACCTTTACATTTTCTGTTTGTCATCCAAAAACCATGAAAATCTCTCAGTTGATTTTGTAATGACATATCTATTTCAAGGAAGTTTGCTACTTTTGTTATTCGTATTTCATTTACAAATTCCAATACGATTACACATATGTGTAATATACAACTATATACCGACTTCGAGGATTTTGTTCTTTACAAATTTGAACTAATCTCGTAATTTCTCCCATTGTGATCGCACCTAGTGCGTCCATGTCACACCCCAACCAATGGCGGAATCATCGGGGCGCGGCACTGAGCGAAACCGATTGTTCAAGAGAAATTCCATAACAACTACATTACCAGATAATTAATATTATGTCCCATACCATAACCCATCAAGCAAATTAAGTTATTACAGACAACGATATCTCAAAAACAAATAACATGTTTCGACAACTCAGATTTAAATAAATTGTTCGTTTGTTTCTAGACTCTTCCTAGCTCGATTCCACATAGCAAGCATCCTAGCAGGTAGCATCCTAAATACCTGTCACATACATTAAAATAAAGGTCTACACTTAGTGTAAAGGTGAGCATACAAGTTTTATATAGCATAATAGAGTTCGAAATCGTTTACGCATAACCAACATGTACACGTATAATGTGAAGCATGTAAGTTATCGACAAAGATCCTATTAATACCAATGACTGCAAGTAGCGAGTGCGCATTACATGTCCACCACTGTGAACACGTGAAGTATTGTCCTTAACAACCCCTGAGTAAACAGGTGCTGAGTCCAAACTATAGTACTATCGTTGCTAAGGCAGGTAGACAACAATCAATGTGTAAACATAACAAACAGGCATTCATCGAGTCACGTATAACATGCATTAGAGGTCAGAGTATAAATAGTGTTTGCATTGTGTGATTGATGTGATTTAGAATAAGTAACGTATGTAACACCCAAAAGTGCATAAAGCAAAAAGGGATCGAGTATACTCACAGATTGTGTTTAACAAGTAAACACTCTCTTGGATTGAAGGAAGCGCTGAGAGAGATTAGCCTGAACGGTTAACGATAGCATAAACGATAAGCGATGCATAAAACGATGCAAAGTACCAAGTATCAGATGGTAATCTGATCGGATGGCAATCCGATCGGATGGCCAGTCGATCGGATGTCAATCCGTTCGGATGGTCATCCGATCGGATGGCCATTCGATTGGATTGACACCTTGTTTGGGTAAGGATGTGTTTGTGTATTGATGGCTTGTCCTTTGAAGTTTTCATTGTAGCATTTTGAAAATAGAGAAGTATCTCTGCCCTTCAGGTCGGTCGATCGGACGGCGGTTCGATCAGACGGCGATTCGATTGGCGAGGCTTCTCAGTTGAGAACAAGTTCACAGCAGGACGGTCACTCGATCGGATGGCTATCCGATCGGGTGGCAATCTGTTAGTTACTGATGATCTTTGAAAATTGGAAATGATTAAGTTTCGAAGTCCCAAACGTCACACGATCGGATGGTCGCTCGATCGGATGGCAATCCGATCGGACGGTAATCCGTTCGACGTTCAGATCATCGAAAAGTTTGAATAAAAGTTTAAGTATGGAACCAAGTGCAACCCGATCGGATGGCCGGTCGATCGGATGGCAATCCGATCGTACGACAATCCTTCCCAACGATCTGATCGTCTTGACACTTGATTTTGTTTGAAGTTTTGTAGTTTGAACGAGACGTTATGATAACTTGCTTAAACAACAGAAACCTCGTCTCGACCCAAGTGACCCGATCGAACAAGAATCACCCTAGTACGACGAGTTCACGGTTCAAGATAGTTGTTCATGTTCAAACCCGAAATCAGTAGTCTCTTAGATAGAATTCAGATTTGGAACTAACACATCACTAAGAATGAGTAGAATACCAGAACAAGCTCCGATTCTACCGGCTTTGAGTGCATTGAGTGTAAAAGAGTTGAAAGAAAGTTGGAATACCTTCTTTCAATCCTTTCAACCATGAATATGTGTAGATCTACATGAAAACATTGATTATTCGTGTGGAAATCCTTCAGATCTAAGTTGTTCTTGGTGGAATGAAGCCAAACTTTAAAGTTCATAAGATCTCCATGATGACATCACCCTAGAACACCTCAAATCCGGTGATTTCAAGGTTAAAAGTTAAGATTCAAAGGTGAAAATGATGAAGAAGTGTGTCCAGATCATAGAAGTACAAGATTTAGGTTGGAAACATACAAGAATCAAGAAAAATCGAGAGAAATGAGAGCTTGAGTGCGGCTGGTCGAACATGGAGCTGTCACATCACAAATGATGTGACAGGTGGGTATTATAGGGTTTCCCAAAAAGGAAAGTGGTGAAGTGTCAGGTCGATCGGGTGGCAACTCGATCGGATGACAATCCGATCGGATGGCCAGTCGATCGGTTGGCCACTCGATCCTAGTGTCCGGCGCGACGAGTTTTGTCGTTTCGATTCGCGTGTTGAGCATTGCGATGCGATTCGAGTGAGCGATGCGATAGTATTACCCATTAGTTACACAAATAACCTAACTACTATATCTAACATACAATCACTATAAATAACTTGCGTTTTGCGTTTGCGATTCGATTGCGATGCGATAGATTTGCGATTGCGATTAACAGCTCAACATAAACATAACATGCACAAATAACACATAAATAGCACACACACGTAAAACAATATCCAGAACACATAATTTGAGTTGCGATTGCGATAGCGATAAGTCGATAAATCGATTAGCGATTAATATGCGATTAAACCTCGGTTATTGTAAGGACCTGCAAAAATTCCCCACAACACTCCGTAAGTAAAAACCCGGACCTCTAAAACCCTAGTTCTCATGAAAAACCAAGAAATTCAAAATTTTTGATCTTCTCGCGGGCCGCGTAAGATTTAAGCTAAGCCTACGCGGGCCACGACAACACAACGGATGACTCGAATCAGCTTCATGCCACATGTCTGACACGTGGCAGACCTACGGCGTGACACGGCAGCCCTAGCACTAGCTAGGGTGGCCCTCGCGGGCCGCGTAAGACTCCCTTAAGGTCTACGCGGGCCGTGAGAGGCTAAAAAATTTGTTATAAATGGGTCGTGCATGGGGCTTACTTCTGTGTTCGAAAATTTAGTTCAAAACATCCATATTCTGCTTAAAAACGAGTGTTAAGGTATCGAGACACTGCTACGATTACAGGGTAATAACTCGATCACTGCTACGATACAATGTCCGATCGATTGAAACCGATCCGATGGATGTTTAAGTGTTGCCCGTATTTGGGCTATACTTTGTCATTCGTCGTGAGGGTTTTGATTTCGTGAGTTTATCATAAATGTTGTATTAAGTTACTGACCTAGTTCGTATGCATTGTTATTGAACTAGGTTATCAAGCTTAATCAGTAGGCTAAACTCTGCCCAACTAAACTTGCAAAGTGAGTCATTCTCTTTTTATCAACAGTGTTTTACAATACCCAAATGTTTTCCAGTTATATGTTACAGGGATTAAGTCTTGGTTATCTTAAATTACTGGCAAGTGGGGTATTGTGCACATTACTATTGTTTCTCACTTTTAAAAGTGATAATCATCACGATTGGGTGAAAGGACCCAATGGTGGTATGACCATCGTCACCAGGGTGTGACACGGGGCCAGATAATTATGAGATAGTAGCCATTGTAATCGCTCTTATGCTGTAATTTATAACAATGTGTCGTTTTGTGCCAAATGAATGACTTGCCAGTATTTCCCCGCTGATAAAATCTTTTTAAACATGTTTTCAGGTGATTTACTGTGACCAGGGAAAGTGCCGCGTAGCACTAAAAGCTGGAAGAGGTGGCTCAGTAAAATAAACCAACATGTTTTGTAAAACAGGGAATTTCCTCGTGAAATTCCTTTAATGTAAATTGCGGGGTTTGCCCCAAATTGTGAAATAAAATAATTGGGCATTTTCAGTTTTCAAGATCCTGTTAAAATTTTCGCTGCCAAATTAAACATCAATACCACGGGTTTCTGTCCCGCGGCTTCTAAACAGGGTAAAACCGGGACGGGGGCCGTGACATAAAAAGGTGGTATCAGAGCCACTGATCTAAGCCAATTAAGTATTTAGAAATACTTAATTTTTCAAATTTCCATTCTGTAATTCTGTGAAAATTTAATTTGCAATAAATAACATTCTAACTAGGATTTTTGTGTTTTCTTTATATATTAATAGCATGAATGAGTTGTCTGAAGCTCTTTAGAACCTCACTATCCATTCTGCTTACATGGAAGTTCCCGGGGGCCTTCCCGGTTATCTGGCCGACACTGAAGAACCAATGGAATTCCAGGCCCAGTCACAGGGGAAACCAAAACCGAAAAAGAGGAGGAGAATCCTGGACTAGAAACGCGGACGTAGGAAGAAGCCAGCCGCCCAGAAGGTTAAAGAGACTAAGGATCCCAAAGGGAAAGGAAAGGAGATCGGGGAAAGTTCTGGACAAGCCCGGGAAATGCCACCATGGGAGGAGCTTGATCGCAAACTGGCTACCTTGTGTATCGAATTAAGCACGCCTAGTGCAAGGTGTCGGAACACCTCTCGTTACACAAATTCCAAAATCCATGTAGGATCTTTCTATCCTCATAATTAGATCCTTGTGGATGGGTATCATTCATCGGAATCCTTAATTGAATTCTTTGTATGATTCAATACGTACATCACAATTCAATAAGGACAAAGCCGAATTCCTTTTAAGATTATCCTATCTTCATAGATAGATTCTTGAAATGATTAAAGTGCCAAATGAAATCCACGAATTGGATTCCTGGTGTACTTTAAGTATCCGCGTCCAAAGATAACAAGTTAATAACCAAGTTAAACAACTATGTGATTATGTGCTTATGTGTTTCCTTTTATGTTTTTGTGTGATCCAAATTCTTGTCATTCAAATCCTCGTAGAATCTTCCATATCTTTGGGTGCTATATTAAATCCTCAACGGGCTTGTACGTAATAGTAAAGACCCTTGGATTATATTGTACCATTCCATAATTAGATCCTGAGAGGTCTAGGTAAACAGATTGATCCAAAAATCTGGTTAGGAATATCATGTGATGATATAGCTGAAAGAACTCCTTGGTGGCCTAATTTAAAAGGATCCTTTGTTGATCTAATTAAAAGGACCCTATGGTAGTCTAGTCACACTCATCACAGGTTTGATTATCCTCCCCACAAACATTTCAAGACAAGTTGTGCGGACTATGCAAGGAATTGCATAATTATGGATGCATACATAATTATGGAATTCAGTGCACAGAAACCACAGCGAATTTTGTCATGTGTCTAGAGTCTATTCCGTTCATTTTTGTTTCTGAAGATGTAAAATGACTATTCCGTTCATTTTTGTTTCTGAAGATGTAAAATGACTATTCTGTTCGTTTTTGTTTCTGAAGATGTAAAATGACTATTCTGTTCATTTTTGTTTCTGAAGATGTAAAATGACTATTCCGTTCATTTTTGTTTCTGAAGATGTAAAATGACTATTCCGTTCATTTTTGTTTCTGAAGATGTAAAATGACTATTCCGTTCATTTTTGTTTCTGAAGATGTAAAATGACTATTCCGTTCATTTTTGTTTCTGAAGATGTAAAATGACTATTCCGTTCATTTTTGTTTCTGAAGATGTAAAATGACTATTCCGTTCATTTTTGTTTCTGAAGTTGTAAAATGACCATTCTGTTCATTTTTGTTTCTGAAGATGTAAAATGACTATTCCGTTCATTTTTGTTTCTGAAGATGTAAAATGACTATTCCGTTCATTTTTGTTTCTGAAGATGTAAAATGACTATTCCGTTCATTTTTGTTTCTGAAGATGTAAAATGACTATTCCGTTCATTTTTGTTTCTGAAGATGTAAAATGACTATTCCGTTCATTTTTGTTTCTGAAGATGTAAAATGACTATTCTGTTCATTTTTGTTTCTGAAGATGTAAAATGACCATTCTGTTCATTTTTGTTTCTGAAGATGTAAAATGACTATTCTGTTCATTTCTGTTTCTGAATAATGCCTGTTGAAAACAACTCCGTTCATTTTTCATTTCTGGAAAATGTTCATTAAAGAGAAATTACAGGATTATGTCTTGTTCATCTTTAATGGTTATTTAACACAAAGTCACAGATAGACTCCTACGAATTAATTTCGGGACGAAATTTCCTAAAGTAGGGGAGACTGTAACACCTGTGTCATTTCAACCATCAAACAAATTCCAAACCAATGAAATATTGTATTTCATACTTTGGACTTGTATAAATATGTGTATCTTTTGCACATATCAACTCTTGTTCGATTTCAAACTCTAAATCGCTTTCTGGAAGGTTATACGCGCACTAATGCGTAAATATAACCAGTTTAATGCAACAAACACTCCGGAATAGTGAAATAGGTTTAACATACCTTAAATAACCTTTACATAACTTAGATATAAGTTTTGGAAGGTTTGGTGTGGTGAAATCAAAGTTAAATCGCTTACAGGGACTAAAGTTGACAAACTGCGAAAGTATGCCAATTTGAACTGTAACAGACCTTCCGGAACATGACCATAAGTTAAACATACCATAAATATCCTTTACATAGCTTAGAAATAGGCTTTGAGGTGTTCGATATGCTAAAATAAACTTTTGTGTCATTCAGGGACTAAAAGTGTCAAAAAGTGCACAAGTTTGCATTTTTACGCGTAACTTACGTTCTGAATACATCCGGACTTCCAAAAATTTATGTAAGCACTAAAATATTTTATTTTAGTGTTCGCCATAAGAAAAATCCATTCGTCACGTCATTTGGATCGTTTTTCGCATTCGGGACCAGATTCGATGTATTAGCCGTTGTTTAATTCACAACCACACATTCTAAACTTGCTTAGTCAGCGGATAAGGATGGAATTTTGGTACCATAACTTTGCAACACATGTATGGATGGAATTTAAACACCTAAACACCATAACTTTGCAACACATGTATGGATGGAATTTAAACACCTAAACACCATAACTTTTCAACACATGTACGGATGGGATTAAGGCACGTTTTCCATGAAACGATCTTAACGGTTCGGGTATTCCTATAAATACCCCATACCCCCCATTGCTAAAATCACTAGAAACTTGATTTGAGAAACTCTAAGTTGAAACAATTGTTTCATACCTGAGATTTTTGAATCGAGTTTAGCATTCGGGGACCCTTCGTAAGTATTCTTTCGTTCTTTTCCTTATTTTATTGCTTTTCGAGTCCGAAAGTCAAACTTTGTTTGACTTTCAGCGTTGACCAGTAATGGTCAATGCGAAGTTCTTTTGAACTTCGCAACGTGAGTGTAATCACGTTGGTCATAGTCCCTTGGGACTATGCCCACTGATTACCACGTTGTCTAGGGTCGTAGGGTAAGCGATCTAATGAATCGCTTATACCTCGAACCCGACCCAGTTTGGTCGATCATTAGGATCCGACCAAACACATTAGGTGACCATAGTAGGTAGGGAATAACCTTCCGAGGTTATACCCTATGGTCACATCGTTTAAGTAGTTGTATGATAGGTAGTTTATATGCCTTAGGTAAATTACCAGAATACCCTTTTCATGTATAATTGGTAATTAAGCATATGTAACCTAAACCTTTGTCACATAACTGATTATGTAATATGTTTAGGCATATAACACTTGTCATAGGGCTAGTTAGGCGGTCCGAACGCGTTTCACGCGAACGACGCGTTAAAGTAGCATAAGCTACCTAAACGGGTCGTAATGGGTCGAAATCACTCAGGTTAAGTTTCATTTAGTATGTAGGCTTTGTTTAACCAAATGACACGAGTCTCTACACTCGTTTGGTTTACAAACCCTAATGCTACCCAATCTTCCGATCTAGGTCCGGTTTATTAACATAGTTACCTATACTAGGTGCCGTTTGATATCCGCGATCTCTAGCATTGCTTGGTGGTTATCCTAGGACTTCTGAGCAATCTCAGGTGAGTACATAGACCCCTCTTTTACTGTTTTCCAAACTGTTTTGGGGTGAAACACATGTGCCTACTTGTTACTTTCATGCTTTCCTGTTTTAACATCATATACTGCTATGTTCGTTAGTACATTATAGTACATGATTTTATGACATTTCATGCTAGGTGTGCCCAATTGTGTGCATTACTTAGTACATCGTTTTACATGACATTTTGACATAGACATTTGACATAGACATTTCGGCATAAACATTTTAACATGATTGACATTTGATCATGCATTTCCCACAAAACATAACTTTGATTTAAACCAAGATTTACTTCAATACTTTGTTTTTGTGCATATGGTTTAGTTGAGACATTTCACTTGCCATACATGACATCTTGACATAGACGTTTGACATGGATATTTGACATAGACATTTTGATATGATTTACATCTTGACATGAACACTTTGACATATTACCCAATACATTTGACAATTTATTTAAACATAGACTTCTTACATTGGTTGGTTTGGTTTGATTAAGTGATTAAGTAACGATGCGTGTGTAATATGATACAAGCATGGTGGATACGCCGCTGGTACTTCCTATATATAAGTGTTTGTATGGTATTACATATCATAGCGTTATTTGAATCATTTCAGTTTGAGACATAGAACATTTTATACAAATAACATACTTTTCACAAGACATTGATTTATAAACATCTTATCTTATGCAAACATATTTTACTTGGTTATTCATTTAACCCTACATTTATTTATACTTATCATCTGATCTTATCGATTTTCAAATGATTTACAAAGCAAAGCAAATAACAAGGTTCATGACTAAACATTTTCTCAAACATAAGTCATGAAACCTATTTTCACAAAACCTATGTATCTCACAAGCATTTTTATGCTGACGTACCTATTTTCACATGTGTTTTTTCAGGAACTGTTGCATAAGATGATCAAGATACACATAGGCAGACTTGGGCTTTAGTGACAATAAAAGATACAAGACTAGTTAATTATGTTGTATTTCCTTGTTTGTTAAGACATTGTAACACTTTTAATCAATAAAACGAAACTTCAATTGCCATGGATTTGAAACAATTAATTCTGTTACAACACTCCCCGACATTTCCGCCACGTTTTGTATGTTCCACGTGGTCGGGGTGTGACAGAAAAGATGGTATCAGAGCCAATGGTTATAGGGAATTAGGTTATTAGTAATGCTTTGACCTAGTCTATAACCTTCTTAGGACCCTAACGCGAGTTTACTTGCGTTTAGTCATAAAACAATACCGTCACCTATCCTTAGGCGACTACCACAACAAGAACATAAGTTTCAAAACCGCTTTGAAAACTAATCATCTGTTCAAGGTTGATTTATTACAAGGTTTTGAACCCTCTATTGTAAGGTTTTGAACTCTCTATTATATGGTTTTGAACCCCTTTGAGTTTTCAAAATCTCGTCAAGGTTTTGGGTTTTTAATAATGTGAACACGTGCAAACTGGAAGGGTGAATGCCTGTATTCTGGGTTTTCTGTCTAGGCAAGCACTTCGTATACATCTCATCAGACGCGAGACCAGTTGTGCTTACCTGGGAATTCTTGGGATGAGTGTTCACTTATAGGCGAGCATGTCTTCGCGATACATTATATTGACCCATTTACTTTGATTAGTCACTGTCTCATTTGTTTGCCTTTGGTAACAAACAAATGGTCACAATCTTCATGCGTTGTCATTTTCTCTCGACTATCTTTCCCTTGTTTCCTCCCATGTCTTCTATTTTCTTCATGGTGCCTCTTCATCGCAACAACAATGTCCGAACCAGGTGCTGCAATTACCCAGCAAATAGGCGTCGTACTCCAGAGGACCGTTGACTTAGCTATCACCATGACTCGCCTCAGGGATGAAGCCGTAAGGGAACTGCTCCTTGGTGCAATCAATGCAACTGTCATCAACCAAACCAAATACCCTGTTTCAAATGTACCCACGGTGGACGATGGAGACATTTGGTTAACATGTGCCGCTTTGCAATCCAAAGCAAAGCTGTTACAAATCCTGCTGCTGCTCAACCTTCAAACTCTGCTTCATATGTTGCTTGGCATATCTGGCGCCTCAACCTCATGAACTTTCTACCTTGTGTATCGAATTAAGCACGCCTAGTGCAAGGTGTCGGAACACCTCTCGTTACACAAATTCCAAAATCCATGTAGGATCTTTCTATCCTCATAATTAGATCCTTGTGGATGGGTATCATTCATCGGAATCCTTAATTGAATTCTTTGTATGATTCAATACGTACATCACAATTCAATAAGGACAAAGCCGAATTCCTTTTAAGATTATCCTATCTTCATAGATAGATTCTTGAAATGATTAAAGTGCCAAATGAAATCCACGAATTGGATTCCTGGTGTACTTTAAGTATCCGCGTCCAAAGATAACAAGTTAATAACCAAGTTAAACAACTATGTGATTATGTGCTTATGTGTTTCCTTTTATGTTTTTGTGTGATCCAAATTCTTGTCATTCAAATCCTCGTAGAATCTTCCATATCTTTGGGTGCTATATTAAATCCTCAACGGGCTTGTACGTAATAGTAAAGACCCTTGGATTATATTGTACCATTCCATAATTAGATCCTGAGAGGTCTAGGTAAACAGATTGATCCAAAAATCTGGTTAGGAATATCATGTGATGATATAGCTGAAAGGACTCCTTGGTGGCCTAATTTAAAAGGATCCTTTGTTGATCTAATTAAAAGGACCCTATGGTAGTCTAGTCACACTCATCACAGGTTTGATTATCCTCCCCACAAACATTTCAAGACAAGTTGTGCGGACTATGCAAGGAATTGCATAATTATGGATGCATACATAATTATGGAATTCAGTGCACAGAAACCACAGCGAATTTTGTCATGTGTCTAGAGTCTATTCCGTTCATTTTTGTTTCTGAAGATGTAAAATGACTATTCCGTTCATTTTTGTTTCTGAAGATGTAAAATGACTATTCCGTTCGTTTTTGTTTCTGAAGATGTAAAATGACTATTCTGTTCGTTTTTGTTTCTGAAGATGTAAAATGACTATTCCGTTCATTTTTGTTTCTGAAGATGTAAAATGACTATTCCGTTCATTTTTGTTTCTGAAGATGTAAAATGACTATTCCGTTCATTTTTGTTTCTGAAGATGTAAAATGACTATTCCGTTCATTTTTGTTTCTGAAGATGTAAAATGACTATTCCGTTCATTTTTGTTTCTGAAGATGTAAAATGACTATTCCGTTCATTTTTGTTTCTGAAGATGTAAAATGACTATTCCGTTCATTTTTGTTTCTGAAGATGTAAAATGACTATTCCGTTCATTTTTGTTTCTGAAGTTGTAAAATGACCATTCTGTTCATTTTTGTTTCTGAAGATGTAAAATGACTATTCCGTTCATTTTTGTTTCTGAAGATGTAAAATGACTATTCCGTTCATTTTTGTTTCTGAAGATGTAAAATGACTATTCCGTTCATTTTTGTTTCTGAAGATGTAAAATGACTATTCTGTTCATTTTTGTTTCTGAAGATGTAAAATGACTATTCTGTTCATTTTTGTTTCTGAAGATGTAAAATGACCATTCTGTTCATTTTTGTTTCTGAAGATGTAAAATGACTATTCTGTTCATTTCTGTTTCTGAATAATGCCTGTTGAAAACAACTCCGTTCATTTTTCATTTCTGGAAAATGTTCATTAAAGAGAAATTACAGGATTATGTCTTGTTCATCTTTAATGGTTATTTAACACAAAGTCACAGATAGACTCCTACGAATTAATTTCGGGACGAAATTTCCTAAAGTAGGGGAGACTGTAACACCTGTGTCATTTCAACCATCAAACAAATGCCAAACCAATGAAATATTGTATTTCATACTTTGGACTTGTATAAATATGTGTATCTTTTGCACATATCAACTCTTGTTCGATTTCAAACTCTAAATCGCTTTCTGGAAGGTTATACGCGCACTAATGCGTAAATATAACCAGTTTAATGCAACAAACACTCCGGAATAGTGAAATAGGTTTAACATACCTTAAATAACCTTTACATAACTTAGATATAAGTTTTGGAAGGTTTGGTGTGGTGAAATCAAAGTTAAATCGCTTACAGGGACTAAAGTTGACAAACTGTGAAAGTATGCCAATTTGAACTGTAACAGACCTTCCGGAACATGACCATAAGTTAAACATACCATAAATATCCTTTACATAGCTTAGAAATAGGCTTTGAGGTGTTCGATATGCTAAAATAAACTTTTGTGTCATTCAGGGACTAAAAGTGTCAAAAAGTGCACAAGTTTGCATTTTTACGCGTAACTTACGTTCTGAATACATCCGGACTTCCAAAAATTTATGTAAGCACTAAAATATTTTATTTTAGTGTTCGCCATAAGAAAAATCCATTCGTCACGTCATTTGGATCGTTTTTCGCATTCGGGACCAGATTCGATGTATTAGCCGTTGTTTAATTCACAACCACACATTCTAAACTTGCTTAGTCAGCGGATAAGGATGGAATTTTGGCACCATAACTTTGCAACACATGTATGGATGGAATTTAAACACCTAAACACCATAACTTTGCAACACATGTATGGATGGAATTTAAACACCTAAACACCATAACTTTTCAACACATGTACGGATGGGATTAAGGCACGTTTTCCATGAAACGATCTTAACGGTTCGGGTATTCCTATAAATACCCCATACCCCCCATTGCTAAAATCACTAGAAACTTGATTTGAGAAACTCTAAGTTGAAACAATTGTTTCATACCTGAGATTTTTGAATCGAGTTTAGCATTCGGGGACCCTTCGTAAGTATTCTTTCGTTCTTTTCCTTATTTTATTGCTTTTCGAGTCCGAAAGTCAAACTTTGTTTGACTTTCAGCGTTGACCAGTAATGGTCAATGCGAAGTTCTTTTGAACTTCGCAACGTGAGTGTAATCACGTTGGTCATAGTCCCTTGGGACTATGCCCACTGATTACCACGTTGTCTAGGGTCGTAGGGTAAGCGATCTAATGAATCGCTTATACCTCGAACCCGACCCAGTTTGGTCGATCATTAGGATCCGACCAAACACATTAGGTGACCATAGTAGGTAGGGAATAACCTTCCGAGGTTATACCCTATGGTCACATCGTTTAAGTAGTTGTATGATAGGTAGTTTATATGCCTTAGGTAAATTACCAGAATACCCTTTTCATGTATAATTGGTAATTAAGCATATGTAACCTAAACCTTTGTCACATAACTGATTATGTAATATGTTTAGGCATATAACACTTGTCATAGGGCTAGTTAGGCGGTCCGAACGCGTTTCACGCGAACGACGCGTTAAAGTAGCATAAGCTACCTAAACGGGTCGTAATGGGTCGAAATCACTCAGGTTAAGTTTCATTTAGTATGTAGGCTTTGTTTAACCAAATGACACGAGTCTCTACACTCGTTTGGTTTACAAACCCTAATGCTACCCAATCTTCCGATCTAGGTCCGGTTTATTAACATAGTTACCTATACTAGGTGCCGTTTGATATCCGCGATCTCTAGCATTGCTTGGTGGTTATCCTAGGACTTCTGAGCAATCTCAGGTGAGTACATAGACCCCTCTTTTACTGTTTTCCAAACTGTTTTGGGGTGAAACACATGTGCCTACTTGTTACTTTCATGCTTTCCTGTTTTAACATCATATACTGCTATGTTCGTTAGTACATTATAGTACATGATTTTATGACATTTCATGCTAGGTGTGCCCAATTGTGTGCATTACTTAGTACATCGTTTTACATGACATTTTGACATAGACATTTGACATAGACATTTCGGCATAGACATTTTAACATGATTGACATTTGATCATGCATTTCCCACAAAACATAACTTTGATTTAAACCAAGATTTACTTCAATACTTTGTTTTTGTGCATATGGTTTAGTTGAGACATTTCACTTGCCATACATGACATCTTGACATAGACGTTTGACATGGATATTTGACATAGACATTTTGATATGATTTACATCTTGACATGAACACTTTGACATATTACCCAATACATTTGACAATTTATTTAAACATAGACTTCTTACATTGGTTGGTTTGGTTTGATTAAGTGATTAAGTAACGATGCGTGTGTAATATGATACAAGCATGGTGGATACGCCGCTGGTACTTCCTATATATAAGTGTTTGTATGGTATTACATATCATAGCGTTATTTGAATCATTTCAGTTTGAGACATAGAACATTTTATACAAATAACATACTTTTCACAAGACATTGATTTATAAACATCTTATCTTATGCAAACATATTTTACTTGGTTATTCATTTAACCCTACATTTATTTATACTTATCATCTGATCTTATCGATTTTCAAATGATTTACAAAGCAAAGCAAATAACAAGGTTCATGACTAAACATTTTCTCAAACATAAGTCATGAAACCTATTTTCACAAAACCTATGTATCTCACAGGCATTTTTATGCTGACGTACCTATTTTCACATGTGTTTTTTCAGGAACTGTTGCATAAGATGATCAAGATACACATAGGCAGACTTGGGCTTTAGTGACAATAAAAGATACAAGACTAGTTAATTATGTTGTATTTCCTTGTTTGTTAAGACATTGTAACACTTTTAATCAATAAAACGAAACTTCAATTGCCATGGATTTGAAACAATTAATTCTGTTACAACACTCCCCGACATTTCCGCCACGTTTTGTATGTTCCACGTGGTCGGGGTGTGACAGAAGATCTCATGGAAATACGACGAGAGGGAGCGTCGTTTATGAAAAAGCCAGCTGACTGTGGGAATGGTGTGTATTGATGCATACTAATATATATAAATATGAAAGTCGCAAAGATGACAATTTTGGGCTATACTTGTTGACGTGATTATGTGTGATTGCTTTCTTGTTTGGTTGTTATCTATTTTGTGATAATAAAATATATTGTTAATTATTCAGATGGAAAATGCGGAAAACCCAACCAGTCAATGAAGTTAATCAATCTAAACAAAACAATGAAGATCACTTCCTTAATAGGCAAGACATAGAAAATATCGTTGCCCAGGGAATAGCCAATGCTATCCCCGCAATCGTCGCTGCTGTTAAGAACCCCGTTGAACCTTCACAAGCCAACCACAGTAAACGTACTCGCGACGACAATTTCAGTAACAGTGTAAATGGAGGCGGAAATAATAATGATGTGGTTCAAGCCCCATTTCTTAAGAAAATGAAAGCTGCAACACCTGGTTGCACTTACAAGGAATTCCTTGCCTGTAAACCGATCGAATTTGCAGGCAACGAAGGGGCAACTGCTGCATTGCGTTGGTTAGAGAAAACCGAAGCAGTAATTAAAATAAGTAAATGTGCCGAAGAAGACAAGGTTATGTATGGATCCCACCTCTTCAAGGAAGGAGCGTTAGAATGGTGGAACACGGTACTTCAAGCCAAGGGAAGTGATGTCACACCCTGACTTTTACGGAAGCGTATGATGTGTGACTGGTTTAATATCATTGCATTCAATCACAATAAACAACTACATGATCAAAACGATGTTCATCCATTCATTAAGTAAAAGTATTACAAAAACCAGTTATTTAAGTTTCAACAACACAACCTTCGACTAAGATACAATTCAACAAAAGTGAATGACATCTTAAACTTGGAATTTACTTCTAGAAACAACACCCGCGCCCAAGGTCCAACTTGTTACCTGAAATACATGTAATTTTGGAAAACATCAACAAAAGTTGAGCGAGTTCATGCGTTTTGTGTGAGTACTGGCAACTTGTAAACCTTTGAGAGACTCCTTTGAAAACAGGTGTTAGTGCATGCATCTGTCGACTTCGTCTTGTATCGAGTCTTAGTCTTAGAATGTTAGATTAGGGCACATTGTACGAGATTTCCCGACATGTCCATATGTGGGAAACCACATGTTCATATGTGGGAAACCACATGTCCGTATGTGGGAAACCTAGAAGGGGGTTTCGCTTTTATGAACATGTCCGTATGTGGGAAACCTAGAAAATGGTTTCGCTTATATGTACAATGGGGGGTTTCGCTTTTGTGGACATGTCCATATGAGCGAAACCTAGTCCCTATATATACCCTAGGAGCGAAATCATTTGTAACGTGTCCTTGTTATCCATACCGAAGTGCTGCCGGTGTGAGATTTGGCTGTAAACGTTGTTATATCAATCAGAAAGGTGATTTAAGTGGAGATCTAGCTGTTTCTACGTTGATTACTTGTTTTCCGCACCTGTAATTGACCAAAACTCCTCTGATAGACTCGTTCGGGTCAGAATATGATCCTACAAGTGGTATCAGAGCTTCAGGAGGAGGAGTTCTACAGAGATTTGCTGGATTTCATCATAAATTCTTACTTCTACACCTTCTTTCATCATTTCAGAAAGATTTATCGGTCGAAATTCGTTCAAATTTTCACAGACTAAAGGAAATTGATCATATTCAAATCCCTAAAAGTTTGAGCTTAAAATTCGAAATAAAAATGGTCCAAATTACCCTCCGAACAGGTTTCGCTCATACGAACAACCAGTGATTTCGCTTTTACATACATCAGGTTTCGCTTATGTGTCACCCTTAACTGACTGGTTTCGCTCCAAAGGACCTCCCAAGTGACTAGTTTCGCTCATAAGGACATCAAGTATTTCGCTCATACAGACATTATGAAGGGGTTTCGCTCATTTGTACACATGGTTTCGCTTTTGTGTCACATATATCTTGGGGTTCCGCTTTTGTGAACATCAGGGTTCCACTCTTGTGAACATCAGGGTTCCACTCTTGTGAACATCAGGGTTCCACTCTTGTGAACATCAGGGTTCCATTCTTGTGAACATCAGGGTTCCACTCTTGTGAACATCAGGGTTCCACTCTTGTGAACATCAGGGTTCCACTCTTGTGAACATCTGGGATTTCGCTCTTCGTGCACAAACATCTGATTTCGCTTATTTGTCACTGATCTTGAAAAACGTGATAAGTCATCATGGATACTGAGTTTTACAACGCATTTGCTACAACCCCGGCTAGTCCATCCGACATTACTAAGGCCATGACAATGGAAAATGAAACCGGAACAATGCAAAAACCCCCGAAACTTATGGGAATTGAAGATTATCACGGATGGAAGAAACGGTTTGAAAATTGGGTTCAGGCGAATCATCTAAAAGCTTGGGAGAGCATCGAAACTGAATATGAGAGGCCAAAGAATTCAGTGGGAGTCGATAAAATCATTTCAGAATTCACAGAGCAAGAAAGAGATAGTTATAAAGGAGAGAAAATGATGATCAATCTGTTACAACAAGCAGTAAAGGAGGATATATTTGTGTTGCTTCAACATGATGACAATGCTTACTCTATCTGGGAAGCTCTTAAAAAGAAATTCGAAGGAAGTACTGAGATGCTTCAGAGTAAAGCAGCATTGCTGAAAAAGGAGTTTGAACTATTTGCGTGCATGCCTGGTGAAACAACCAAGACTCTTATTGAAAGATATTGTCATCTTGTTCGCACCATGTCACAGTTAAAGATTACAAAAACTCCAGCAGAATGGGTTGAAAAGATTGCTGATGCGTTACCACAAAAGGAATGGGGTACATATCTGATGATATTGAAGAATTTCGGACAGTTTAGCAGGCTATCAATTGCACAGTTTATCGAGAAGCTGGAGGCACAGGATCTGGAGCAGCAGAAAATTGCTAGAATGAACAGTTCTACTCATCAGCAAGATATCAAACTGTACTATAAAGGAAATGTTCAAACTGCTGAAGCCAGTCCAAAGATACAAACTGCATTTAGTGCTGGAAATCAATCTACACCAAGCAGTCAAGGATCAATCAACACTAGTGGGTTCTCAATGGTAAATCCTCCAAGTGTTCAAAGTGCATCTGCTGGAAATGGGCATTCGATTCAGTGTAATGTAGCTTTACATCTTCAAAATGGTCAAAATTATTCTGAAGAAGTTGTAAAGCATCATATGGGATTATTGGTCACTGCATTAGAGTCTTATGAAGGGTTGATTGCCGGAAGAATTGGTAATCCGATGCTCACAAAGGAAGATTATGACCAAATCGATCCAGAGGAGCTGGAACTGATGGATATTAAATGGGCCTTAGCTAGTGTTTTGAGGAGAGCAGAAAAATTTAGATTGGTTACAGGAAGAAATGATTTGTTGGATGCAAACCTTTCTAATCTAGGATTTGATAAATCTAAAGTTGTCTGTTTTCGTTGCAGGGAGAAAGGCCACTTTAAAAGAGAATGCAAGAATCAGGAGCCGAGAGGAGCAAAGGAGTCGTCTGGGAAAGATGATTATTATAGGAAATCCATTTATCAGCAAATCACTCATCAACCGCATCAACAAAAAGAAGCTCAAACGGCACATTGAAGAATGATCGAGGATGCAAACAGGAAAGCTTATTATGGCATTGTTGATCAAGATGACGAGAAAGTGGCTGATGGTTTTAGCTGGGACAAGTTTATTCCAGCTGATCCAAATGTTAAAGCTTTTATTGCTCAGATTGTGCAAAAGCCAGAGTTGCTGAAGGAGTGGATGGATGTGATGTCGGATAATGAGGAGAGTCAAGATGGAAAATCTGTTTTCTCTGAAAACAGTTCAACAGATAATAGTGATGATGAAGAAGTTGAACAGATAAACATTGGAAAATCTCATTTATCTTCTGACAGTTTTGAATTTTTTTTTGCAGATAAATTGAAGAAACTCAAAGAGAGAAAAACTGCAAAAGAATTGAAGGAAGTCAAAGTGATTGAGAAAATAGTGGAAGTGGAAAAGATAGTTGAAGTTGAAAAGATAATGGAGATAGAAAAGATAGTTGAAATCACAAAACCTTGTCTTAGTTATTTAGAGTCTTGTAAACAATGTATAGAAAAAGATGAGAGGTTTAGTGAGTTCGAAAAGTTGAAAGAACAGTTGTTGTTTGATGTAAAGAATTTGAAAAAGTCGTATGATGTATTGAACAGACATGTGAATAGAAGGGAGAAGGTCTTGTATTCCACGCCGAAGTGTTTCCGGTGTGAAGATCGAGCTGTAATCATTGTCGTATTAATACAATCAGTAGATTAAGTGAAGAATCAGCTGTTTCTACCTCCGTTTCTTTTTATTCCGCACCTGAAACGAAGTTGAACACCTCTGAACGACTCGTTTGGGTCAGATCACGATCCTACAAGTGGTATCAAAGCAGAAAGAGATCAACTTGTACATAGAAGAATGTGCAAAGTGGAAGAAAGAGTTGGATAGTGAAGCAACTGAGAATGAAAGAATCAGAAGATTGCTGCAAAGTTACAAAGGTTGTGACTACATAATTGATAGAATTTATCCAACAGTTGAAGGATTTGAAGCTTTTAAAGGTGAAGAAACAAAGCCAAAGAAGAAAAACGATACTGGTAAGAAACAGGGTGTCTGTTATAATAAGTGTCCGCCTCCGATTTGGGAAGGGTACTCGCCTAGAAAACCTAACGAGGAAGAACTAAAACAGGCGGTCAATATTAAGTTAGAATCCGAGATAACCGATGTTTTACCAGACAATATTGATGTCACGTTCACAGCGTCAGACACAGATCATGAGTCCGAATTGATAAAAAGAGTGGTTGATCAGGTGTTGGATAAGGATGAGGAGTCAGAGTCAAAGTCCGAGTCCGAAAGTTCGTGTCAGTCAGTCGGGAGTTCAAATTCATCCGAAAAGAGTTCAAAATCATCGGGAAAATGGGTTTACAGTAAAGAGTTTTTGTTGTCAAAATCTAATTTGAATGATGAAACATTTGAAGTTGTGTATACTTTGAATGATTCTGACAAATTATATTTTGATAAAGAGTTTCCAATAAGAGGTGTCAAAACTGATTTGATAAAAAAGGTTTTCAAACTAATAAAATTAATATTTCTGAAATAAAAGATGAAAATCTTAATGTAAAACCTAAACCTTGCACCTCAAGAGTACAACAACGTTTGAACAAGAAAAAGGGTTACAATTCTGGTTCTGGTTTTCAAAAGAAACCAAACCACAATCGTAGCTACAAAAAGAAAGGACTTGGTTTTATACCACCAGAAAATTATAAAAATGAGAAAATTTCTAAAAATACAAAATTTGTTTCAGGTCCGTCTGCTGAAGAAGAAAAGAATAGCTCATTTTGGAGACAAACAAATCAAGAATTTTTTGCTGAAAAGAAGATTGGAACTTATCAGAAGAAAGAAACCAGAACTTGTTTCTGATGCAATGAAGCTGGTCACATTGCATGGAACTGTCCGAAAGCGACAAACATAAAACAGGGAGTTTCTAGAAAACTGAAAGAAGTTATTGTTGATAAAACTGAACCACCAACTGAAAATTTAAAGTTTTCAAAAATTCAACATTTGAAGTTGGTGAGTGTTCGAAGAGATTTTACAAGAGAAGTGTTAAACTTGACAACCAAAAATGGGTTGTTAAGAAATCTGATGTAAAATCTGGCGATGAATCTGATTCCATAAAATCAGAGGAGCCACAGTTTGATGAGAGTGATGAAAACTCAGTTCCTTCAATGGATGATGAGAACTTTCCACCATTGAGGACTGAAAATTTTAAAAGGAAAACTGGAAAGTTTGAAATCTCAAATCAGGGTTATTCTGAGAAGGATAACTTTGATGTTGAGAAAGCGTTTAATGGGAAAGTTAAGAAGATTTTCGAAAAAATGGTTGATGGAAAGGTGAAAGGGGTAAAAGATTTTTATGCTACAAAGAAAGCAACTTACACCCCAACTAAATCCGAATTGAAATCACCCAAGGCTGGTCAGGCTTGGGTGGACATTTTCTTTGCTTGAAAAACCTGACTTGCCGGAGATCCCAAGTTTGTAATTGCGGATCAGGAATCGACATCTTTCTTAGTAATTGATTGTGTGATTGAATCTTAAAAATAGTTAAATTTTTACAGGATAAGTGTGACTTGCCGGAGCTTCCAGGTTGGTAAGTGTGAAGCAGGAATCGGCATCTTGATTGGTTAAATGGTTTGTGTAGAGGTTTTATTCCTACAAGTGGTTGATGGAAATTTTCACTTCTAAATGGTAAATCAGGGACATTAAGTTGTATCTGATTTTCTAAAAAATGATTGAGGAAAATATGATGAACCAAACCCTTAATTTTACAAGTGGTGAAATCAACAAAACTTATTTTCAAGAAAAATCATTTTGGTTAAAACCAACTTAAGTGTTTTGAAATCATAATGAGAAAATAGTTTTGTGAAAGGGGGAGTTCTGATTGTTTATGCCTAGTGGATGGCAAATTGAAGCGATTTGATATCAGTTGTCATTTACTTGTACAGTTTGTTTTCAAATTTCCTAAAATGTGTTTGCATTTTAGGGGGAGTAAAAATTTTCAGTCAGAAAATCCAAAAACATTTTAAAATTTGAAAAAGACAAAAACATGATAAAGTTCAAAAATGAGTTTCATTGTGAAATAGAGGAAATGATAGTACATCAGTGGACTGTCACAACATGCTAAAGATTTGGAAAGTCAAATGTGATAAACGATCTTACTGTGGATGTGCCAGTAGATTTTTGCACATTTAGTAGATTGTGACGAGATATAAACCTAAATTTCAAACTTGCTTATATCGTGGGGAAACATCTCTCGGATATATGGGTAACCCCCGAAATCTTGTTTGAAAGGTTCCTTTTTCTGATATACTAGGTTTTTATACTCAGTGATACCTGGGGTATTATTCCGGGACTTCTGCTGAATGGAAGTTCTGACCTAGTCCTCGAATAATACTTTCTGCAATGCTTGAAACATATCATCACCCTCAGCATATATGATAAGACAATAAAATTGCTTAGCAATGCTGTTGTAAAAAAGATCCTCTAAAGGGGACACACCCAAAAGTTGAGTCATGATCTCTCTGCTGAACGGTAGTTCTGACCTGAGCTCTCATGATTCTTCATAATTTATTAACCCCTACAGATATCATTTGTGTCATAATTACCTGTAAGTCTGAATATTGGAATCTGGACACGGGAGTATATTCTGAGGTGGGACACGCGATTGAGTTTAAGTGCTTAAAACATTAACATCGTATCTCGGATCAATTGAACTTTGTGTGAAAATTTAAGTGGACAAATATACTGACAATCTAGGTGAATTGTTTAAAACTTAAAATGAAATGAAGCTTAACGGTGTTGGTGACTTGTCTCAAAAACTGATATGATCCTCTTACACGAACTCACAAAAATATTGTTTGTAAATATTTCTTTACTACATTACATTTTCTTTATTACAAAATCCAAAAAGATTTTCAGTGTGTTTTAGCAAAAAGTTTTAAAAAAAATTCAAAAAGATTTTCGACAACTGGTATTGGAAAGCTGATTTTCAAAATTCTGAGTGCTAAACATGATGAGTATAATTTGAGGGGGAGTTTGTGTTTAAAACTGATTATTTTTGATCAAACGTTAAAGTGGTTCATCAGATTGGAAAATCATTTTGTTTTTGAAAGAGAGTCTGAGTTAGTGCATGTGTTTATTTTAATATATGTTAGTGAGAGAAATTTACTTTGAGGTAGAGCTTTTGCAGGATAAGATGTGCCAGGTTATTTGTTCTTGAGATCCGAGCTAGATGAGAGCCAGGTTCCAATACCTGAGGACTCTGATTGGAGGTAGCCAGGCAATGATCTTGAGACATGAAGAGTCAGGCTGATTGATATTGAGAAGCTGTTAGATGGAAAGCCAGACAACGATCCTAAAGCTGATAATGCTGATGAACTGAAGAAATGCCAGCATATCACAAGGGGGAGTCCGAAGACTTGCAAGAAGAGATTGAGAGAGTGAATCCCAGAGACAGATCAAGACTGAAGATGCGAAGACTCGACACTTAAGACTCGTCAACATCTAAGGGGGAGTATGTTAGTGCATGCATCTGTCGACTTCGTCTTGTATCGAGTCTTAGTCTTAGAATGTTAGATTAGGGCACATTGTACGAGATTTCCCGACATTTCCATATGTGGGAAACCACATGTTCATATGTGGGAAACCACATGTCCGTATGTGGGAAACCTAGAAGGGGGTTTCGCTTTTATGAACATGTCCGTATGTGGGAAACCTAGAAGATGGTTTCGCTTATATGTACAATGGGGGGTTTCGCTTTTGTGGACATATCCATATGAGCGAAACCTAGTCCCTATATATACCCTAGGAGCGAAATCATTTGTAACGTGTCCTTGTTATCCATACCGAAGTGCTGCCGGTGTGAGATTTGGCTGTAAACGTTGTTATATCAATCAGAAAGGTGATTTAAGTGGAGATCTAGCTGTTTCTACGTTGATTACTTGTTTTCCGCACCTGTAATTGACCAAAACTCCTCTGATAGACTCGTTCGGGTCAGAATACGATCCTACAACAGGTTTGAAAAGCGTGTATGAACATATAAATGTTGTACAAGGACATTAAGGCATGTGAGGACATAGGGAGCACTCAAAATGAGTAGGCTTATACCCTTTTCGATTTCCTATGTCGATTTCCCTCGACTATGTCGATTTCCCTCGACTGGAACACCGAAGCACTCAACTATGTCGATTTCGAATTTCCCTTCGACTATGTCAATTTACCTTCACTGTGTCAATTTTCCTTGACTATGTCGATTTCCCTCGACTATGTCGATTTCCCTCGACTATGTCGATTTCCTTCGACTATGTCGATTTCCCTCGACTGGAACACCGAAGCACTCAAGTGATCACATGAGGACCATTAGTGGGGCTCGGCCGTACCCGTTAGATCTAACCTTCGTCCCTAATTAAGTATTAATGGCATTTCAATAATTAGTCTATGCTCACATGATCTAGTAGTTCATTTCATAGGCAATTCATACCGTTTAAGTATTCCTAACATGTATTCCACCCCCGAGAGTTATAAAACCAAAAACAGTTAAGAGAAAAGGGGGACATGAACTCACTGTTTTGCGTCTTCGGTACTCGTAACTCAAATCTCGTCAACAAACACGACTACCTACAATATGCTAGGGTCTCTTAGACGAGCGGGCCGTGCCTTGCCTTAGTATTCATGTTTTGAGTTACGTTTCTTTTATGTCTTTAACATTATCCAAAGTTATAATTACTTGTTAAAATAATAATTATTTTTACTTTAAATTATATTCAATTTTGGAATAATTGTTAAACAATATTTTTGTAACAATACTTCTCAAGTATTTATTTTCGTATTTCCTTCCCAAGGATGGGGGTATCTCATACATGTATTTTCGTATTCTTGTATTTGTAGTTCCAAATTAATATATTTTCAAGTCTCACTTAAGAAAATATATAATAACTTATTTTGTCCCAAAAATAATGTATTGTCCAGAAAATATATATTTTTCCCACAAATCATATATCTTCTAAATATTCCAAGAAAATATATTTTAACTTCCAAAAATAATATATTTTCTCCTTGTTGAAAATATGATATACTTGTAATAAAAATCATATTTTCATTTCTTTCGTATCCAAAATAGCATTTACCAAAAATGTATTTATAGCGGTATTTTCCGGAATATTTGTAAGTTACGTTCTTGTGTTCGGTTTCGCATTATTAAGTGTGTAACTTATATATTTATTCCTTGTGATTTTTGGATTGTAAATTCTTAGTATTTGTTAAGTTATATTATTTTACCCTAAAATAATATAACTATTTCACAAAGTATACAAATAATCACACACCATGTGTAAATATATATTCTAAATACATATTTATCCATTTTTATTTATAAAAAAACCAACCTCCAATACTTGTATTTTTGTAACAAAATCTATGGCAAGGTTTATGTAGAAAACCATAGCAATAACTCACTTGTAAATACTTGTTTAGAAAATGTTTTTCTAAGTGTTTGTATTTTTAGAAATTTTTGCCATAGTTTTCCCTAAAAATGGAGGTGTCCATGCTATTAAAGCATATCATTTTCTTTTCAAAAATCATCATAAACAATCAACAATCAATCTACACTTACCAAGTGCTAAAACAAAGCTATCTACATAATGATCATGAACTTGAGTTTTCATAAAAACTTGTAGTAACTTGGTAGTATGTTTAGTAGACTTAGTTACCCTTTAAAGTGTGTTTATTTCTTTAAAAATCTCATTCTTGAAAGATTTGGGTGTTTACAACTTGTTAGATGATTTTTCCAAAAATCATTCTTTTGAGTTTTTCTTGTAAACAAAGTGTTCTTATACTTGTTTCAACACTAGAAACATGATTGGTTCTTTTTAAAACAATGTTCATGTAAATCTTTGTGATTTAGCTTGGTTTCTTTGGAAAACTATTTTAGAAATCATCCACTCACAAGACTTGTATTTTGTTTAAATCATCATCACATGAAAACAACTTTTATTATTCAAGTTCATGTAAACAATAAGCATGATGATCTTGGTCTTTCACAAGATCACCACCTTAACTTGCTAGATCATGTGTTTAATCACAATCTAGTAGGTTTCTTATGATGTCTAACATCACTAACACTAATCATCAATTATCAAGAAACAAATCATCACAAATCAACAAGTATTCATATGTTACATAACTTATGTTAAAGTTTCATGATCAAGTTCTTTAGTGTTCATCAAGTTTAACAATGTTCATCATCTTTTATTCATCAAAATATGAAGTAACAAAGGGTTATGAGGGCCTTACTACTAGCACAAGGCTAGGGAAGAACACTAGAAGTTGTAGATGGCAAAAGTGTTGGATAAAAGCAATTGGATGAGGTCCTTCAAGATCCAAGACCACCAAACCTTCTTATATGGCTCCTTACACCTTAGATCACCCTTGGATAGTCTTGGAATGGATTAGAAAAATTGATGGTGTTGAGGGGGTGTTGGGCCGTAAGTTAGAGGATGAGGAAGGAGATGGATGGAGGTTGAAGATGGTATGTAAGAGAATGAAGGTCATGTGGGTATAATATACTAGTTCTCCAACATGGGTTTAACCTTTGGTTATTATGTTCCATAAGTACAATACAAGATCTTCCAACAATCTTCATGAGATCTTATGAAATCAAAAGAAATCACATAAGATTATGGTGGTGGGGCCACCTTGATGCCGTGAACATGATGGGGGGGGGGGGGGGTATTAGTTGGTGATTAATGGGTAGTTAAGTTATCTAGTTAGATCTTGAGTGTATTGATTAGTGTTTATGTGTATGGTATGTTATATAGCTTGTTAGGGTGTTCGGGGATCATAACTAGCTCAGAAACAATAAAACAATGCTTCTGGTATAATTTTGGTGTTTCGGGTAATGTCCGGTTGTTCGGCTAGATACCGGTTTGTTAAAGTGCTAAACGATACCGTTTAGGCATTTAGTGTTCTTTATGTACCCTTTTGTGACACTTTTAATTCCCGACACTTAGGAAAGCATCCAGGACCATTTAGTCATATTTTTGCATGTTACTAGCTCATTAAATTGCTGATTTTTGCTGAATTATGCATAATTCTGCACTTTGGGTGAGTTTTAGGCACTTCCCGGCACTTAAACTATCACTTAGGAATGCAGTTTTGTGGTCCTTACTTCCCTACACTCTATACTAGTGTAGAACTTGGTTTCTGTCTCATACTGGGTCTCAAAACATTGCCTGTCTATGTACTGAACTCCCGTCAGTGCTTTTAGTTTGTCTGATAATGGTGCCAATTTTGTTCTGTGCATTATTAGAACTATATCGTGTTGCATGTAGTAATGATAAAAGTCTTGCAACATGAAATGCCATTGTATGTATGTAACAGTAATCAGAAATTCATTTGTCTTGTAACCTAGATCATGCACAATTATTGAAGCACATATTACTGTTCAATTAGTGTACGGAATGTACGAAAAAGTGATAGTTGTCACAGACTCCCCCCGTTAAAAGAATTTCATACCGAAATTCAAGTGATGCCATCGGTCGTAGGGGAGTTGTGAATCAAATGTGGTCACTTAAGTTTAAAATTTGTCTTCATGTTCCCATGTAACTCTGGGTCATGATATGAATTCTTACGTACTCAAGTAAATCAACTATGTCTTCTCCGTGTTTTGTGGACTCTTAGTCCACATCCTTAATAGGTTCTATAGTAAATTGGAGTTTGTCGTTGACGTGAATCTTGTTTGTGGGAACAACGACTGTTCCTTGAGTCAGATTCCTCTAAAGACTAGACAGAATGTGTCGCGATCACTACTGATCTTTTCTGGAAGTTTCAGCTTGTGAGCAATGGTCCCGATCCCTACCAGGATCTCGAAAGGTCTAATATACTGGGGTCCAACCTTCCACGTTTTCCAAATCGCATCATGCCTTCTCAAGGCGAGGCTCCCATTAAAGCCATACTTGTTCTCTCAAATTCCTACGATTTCTGCCGCTCATCGGCGCAATCTTTTTGTATTCCATGGGCTGTCTTGATATGATCACATATCTGAATGATCTTGCCTCTAATTTTTCCTGAACCAACTCGGGCCAATAGATTGTTTATCTCCGGTCTCCATTTAACACAACGGGGATTTACTTATTATGTTCCATCTAAAGCTTCACACGAAGCGGTTTAAACAGTGGTGTGATAAATAATGTTGTAGGGAAACTCCACTAAGGGCAAGTGAGTGTTCCAACTTTTCATCAAAGTTTATCACCCAAGCACGTAACATGTCCATACAGTCTGCATCGTTCAGTAGCTCAGTCCATCTTCGTTAATATTTAAGTTCTTACGATCAACGGTGTGCTGCAACCCTTGTGATCAGTAAAGGTCGTGCGGCGTTTTCTTACAGGTAATGACGTCAAATTTGTGGCGCGCAATTACTGTATTTAGATCAAGGTTTCTTCTCATGATCCCTTAATCAACGTGACGCGTATGCAATGCCGTGGTCTCGTTGCATCGACGCGCAATCGAGACTTTGTCGAGAAGCGTCACATAATTGCAACTCTAACTCCTTAGCTCTTGATTGCAGGATTGGCATGAATCTCGTTCTTTTCCACCATGTATCCTAAAGTTCTTACCTCGCGAATTCGAAATCCGTTTTTTGACATCTTAGCACATAACTGTTCTTTCTCTAAGAGTCGCAATATAAATTGCAGATGTTGCTCACGACCTTCCTTGGTCGTTAGGCATATAAGAATGTAGTCAATAAATATAATCATGATCAATTCTGGTATGGCTTACACGTTCGATTCATGAGGTCCATGAATACTGTCGATGCATGTGTTAAGATAAATGGTACGACAAGGAACTCGTAATGCTCGAAGCGAGTCCTAAAGGTCGTTTTAGGGATATTTCCTTCTTGTATTCACAGTTGAGGACACCTTGTCCTCAAGTCGATCTTTGAGTGGTAACTAGAACCCGACGATTGGTCTGTTCATGTCATCAATCCTTGGCAAAGGATACCGATCCTTGATATCCAATTCTCTGGAATTGATGCAAAGTGGAAACTGTCAACTTCCTTCTTGTGTCCTTAACTAAGGACACCATGTCCTTAATTCCATCTTGGAGTAGTAGCTGGGATTTTGTAGTTGGTTGACAAGTCATCGGTTCTCGGTAAGGGGTACCGATTCTTGTTGGTTAGTTGTCTATCTCCCTGTAACCCATGCGTAATACTTTTCTCCCTCATTATTCCCTCTGAGTTCTTCTCAGATTGGGCTATATATGCGTGTAAAAACTGTTGTCCTGTTTCCTGACGAATAACACTGGGGCTTCCCAAGGTGAGAAACGCAGCCTGGTAGATTTCCTCAGCTCTCACAGCTGCATCAGAGGCTCTTGTATCTCGGACGAAACTAGTTGGTAAGGCGACATCTTGTCACTGGTGCCGCTCCTAGCACAAGGTTCATCCTAAACTTCTCGTGTCAATGTGGGGGGGGGGGGTTCCTGGCAAATCTTCAGGGAAGGCTTAAGTTTCCAAAATATAGTACTTAATCTTTCGCTTAACTAACCTTCCATTCGCCAATTCTAAAGAATAGGGGACATATATTCTACTTGAAACTAGGCCAAGTAGTTCTTAAGTTCTAAGGATACGAGATTAAAGTTGATGCATGTATTAATCAGAAATGGATGCATAAGGTTGGTTAATAGGGAACGTACCCGTAACCGCATCTGGGTCCTGGCGTGCTTCACGAGCTCCGATCGTGAAAACCCTTCCTAGCTTGGTTCTTCCTAGGGCAATCTTTCCTAAAGTGCCCTGCTTCACCACACCTGTAGCAGCCTGGAATTTTCCCATTATCTCTTTCGTCTGGATCCTTCGCCCAACAGGCATCCTTGCTGTGGCCTTCTTTTCCACACTTTCCGCACTTAGGCCTCAGACATCGACCTTCATGGTAAAAATTGCATTCCTTGCACCTCGGCTTAGTCCCCAAGTAAACCTTACCACCAGCCTTATTAGCGGCTCCATAAGCTTTCCTGCCACGCGGCGGGTTCACTTCCTTTCTCTTGTTTGCTTTAGAGCTTCCATAGCTGACTTGGGTGCCTATCTTTAGGTTTGAAGACTTCCTCTTCCTGTTGCCTGATGACTCCACATGAGTATCTTTCTTGTTATCCGCAGATTCCGAAAATTTTCCCTTGCGTAGAGCTTCTTCAGTAAGAGTGACACTTAAATCGATAGCCTCTGTGATGGTTGGGGGCCTTGAGGTAGTAACCATGCTCCTGATTTGAGGTGCAAGTCCCCAAATGAATCCCTCAATCCTCTTGAATTCCGGCTTGATTAAGTAGGGAACGACCCTAGACAAGTCGTGAAATCGCTGGATGTACTCAGAAATCTTCGACCCGTCCATTTTCAAATTCCAGAACTCCACCTCAAGCTTCTGGATTTCAGCCCTAGAACAGTATTTCTTCTCCATCATTTCCTTGAGCTCGTCCCAGCTCAGTGCATGAGCAGCATCTTCACCAAGGGTCTGAACCTGAAGGTTCCACCAGGAGAGTGCGCCATCTAAAAACAACCCTGAGATAAAGGTAACACTCCGTTCGGGCGAACAGTTACTCATTCTTAGAACGGGGTCAGTCTTTTCTGCCCAACGAACAAATGCAACGGCACCTCCTGTGCTGTCAAAGTTTAATGGCTTGCAGTCCAGGAACCGTTTATAAGTGCAACCAGTTGGAGGGTTAATTCCAGAAGTGCCACCGCTGCGTTCAGAGCGGAGGGCTTCATGCTGTGCTATAGCTTAGGAAATGCGCTCATTGAGTTCTGCCTCAGTTAACGTAATGGTGTCCGTGTCACGTCTGGGCGGTATTTCCGTCTGTCAAAATGGTAGGGAGTAGGTTAGACAACATTCCATAATTATCTACGAGGTACATATTACCACAAGCAAACATGTAATCACCCAATAGCACATGCATATATAATCAACAATGTATGAGCGAGGAAACAATTACTGGGCCCTCACATAGGCTTGGCAACTTGTCTTATTGTTTGTAATGGGAAAAATAAAATGAACTCGAGGCTACATCTCCTTGGTCATACAAGTTTCATGAAGTGGTAGTTTTTTTCCTTCTTCATAGCTTTACAAGACGGGTATACTTCCCTTGAGATGGGGTGTCACGGCCCCAGCCCCGGTTTGACCCGGTCAGGAGCCGCGGGACAGGAACCCGTGGCATTTAATTGATGCGACAGCGGAAGTTTTGAACAGGATCTTTTAAAACTTGAAATGCCCGATTATTTTATTTCATAATTCGGGATAAACCCCGTAAATTTACAATAGAGGAATTTTACTAGGAAATTCCCTAATTTATTAAAACATGTTTATTTATTTTAACTGAGCCACCTCTTCAAGCTTGTTAGTGCTCCGTAGCACGTTTTCCTTGATTTACAGTAGGTCGCCTGAAACATGTTTTAAAAATATTTTTGTCAGCGGGGAAATACTGGTGAATCATTCATTTTGCATAAAATGACACATAGTTATAAATTGCAGCATAAGAGCGATTACAATGGCTTCTATCTTATTTTTATCTGGCGCCTTGTCACCTGGTGACGATGGTCATACCACTATTGGGTCTTTCCCCAAGTAGTGACGTTTATCACTGTTAGGATTTATTAGCCTAACCCGTGAGAAATTAGTAATGTGCACAATACCCCACCAGCCAGTGATTAAGATAACCACGACTTAATCCCTGTAATTATAACATTTGAAAATACTTGGAGTATTGTAAAACATTTGATAAAAAGAGAATGACTCACTTTGCAGATTTATATGCGACAGAGTTTAGCCTACTGATTAGCCTGATAACCTAATTTAAATAACAATGCACACGAACTAGGTCAGTAACTAATACAACATTTACGATAACTCACGAGATTAAACCCTCACGACAAATGACAAAGGGCAATACTTAAACATCCATCGAATTCACGACGAATGACAAAGTATAAACCCAATTTGAGCAGCACTTAAACATTCATCGGATAGTTTCAATCGATCGGACATTGAATCGTAGCAGCGATCGATTTAATACCCGGTATCGTAGCAGCACCTCGCTATAATAATTGAAATTTCGACTTTGGAGCAGTAAGAATTCGTTTTCGAATTGAAATTTTGACACCATCGAACTGCTCAGGAGCTAAGCTATTTATAGGTGAAATTCAGGCCTGTCACGGCCCGCGTGAACCTCCGGCCAACCTTTACGCGGCCCGCGTGGAGGTCTATTTCATTGACTAGGGCTAGCGTGTCACGCCTAGGCTCGACACGTGTGTGACGCGTGGCCCGGCATGCTTATCCGGTCAACCACACTTTGACGCGGCCCGCGTAAGGCTAAGCTAACCCTTATGCGGCCGCCTGAAACCCACAATTTTTGATTTCTTAGTTTTTCATGCACAGTAGGGTTTCAGGGGTCCGGGTTTTTACTTCCGGGTTATTTTGGGAAAATTTTGAGAGTCCTTACATCCTCGCCACCTTATTTAAAATCTCGTCCTTGAGATTCACTGGAATAATTGAGGATATTTCCGCTTCATTTCTGATTCTAGCTCCCAAGTGTACTCCGGTCCTCTTTTGGAATCCCACTTGACTTTGACTAGCACTAGCCGTTTGTGCTTGAGAAACTTGACCTTTCTGTCTTCTATGTGTAGTGGCTTCTCAGCAAATTTTAGCTTTTCATTTACCTCTACATCTTGAAGAGGTACTATCAGCGATTCATCCGATAAACATTTCTTGAGGTTGGATACATGAAACACATCATGTACTCTAGCTAATTCTTCTGGTAGTTGTAAACGATAAGCAACTGGTCCTATACGTTGGATCACTGGAAATGGTCCCACGTATCTTGGACTTAGTTTTCCTTTCTTACCAAAGCGCACTACTCCTTTCCAAGGAGAGACTTTCAAGAGTACCTTGTCTCTAGCTTGGAACTCTAGTGGTTTGCGTTGATTGTCGGCATAACTTTTCTGACGATCCTGAGCCGTTTTCAATCTTTCCTTGATCTGAGTGATCTTGTCGGTAGTTTCTTGTACAATTTCAGGACCTGATAATTGACTTTCTCCTATTTCTGCCCAGCAAACTGGAGTTCTGCACTTTCGTCCATACAGTGCTTCGAATGGGGCAGCTTCAATGCATGTATGATAACTATTATTATAGGAGAATTCAATTAAAGGTAGGTGGTCATCCCAGTTGCCACCAAAATCTATTATACATGCTCGGAGCATGTCTTCTAGGGTTTGTATCGTCCTTTCACTTTGTCCGTCTGTTTGAGGATGATATGCCGTACGTAAATTTAGTCGGGTTCCCATTGCTTCCTGGAAACTAGTCCAGAAATGGGAAGTAAAACGACAATCCCTATCTGATACAATGGAGAGCGAAACTCCATGTAAGGATACTAGTTCATCTACATACAACTTGGCTAACTGTAACAACCCTCGGTAAAACCAACACACTCATGTTATTTCCGACACTCTAGTATATTTTAAATTACCCTTAAATGTCTTTAAATACACCCCGTATGTTAAAACGAGCCCGAAATATATTATAACATATAAAATAAATTAAAAACAATAAAAATTAAGCTGAGGCGGGCGCGTAGACCCACCCCAAGCTTTTACGCGGGCAGTATCAGGGTTGAAACTTGATATCGTTGATTTCTTTAGTTCAAGCGGGCCGCGTAAGAGTTCCCGTTTAGTTAACGCGGGCCGCGAGAAATGAACAACCTGGCAACACCCTGAGCCGGCACGTGTCGACATCGTGGCGGGTCTAGATCATGACCGGGACAACCTACGCGTTGACCCAGCTTTGACGCGGGCGCGTAAGCCTTGCCTGTGTTTTACGCGGGGCGTGTGAGAGTCCAATATCAGCACCTATATAAGCAGGCAACGAGTTTTCGTTTTCCGTCGCTCATTCCTTTCATTCTCAATCACAATTTCTGTAGAAGGCTTATAATACGCGGATATTATACCCCCTAATTAGCAAGGTTCTGCTCCGTTGTAAGTATTATAACCCCGGTTTCATAGTAGATACGCTGCCCGATTGATTTAGGGTTCCGTAATAACTGTCGTGGTTCTGCCCGACGTAGTTGTTGGAATGACGTCTCGGGGAGGGTATCATTAATATTTTCAAAGGGTTATGATACTAATCAATGTACATTTGTATAAATTATAGATTATATCCAGGAAACCCTTACGCGAAGTCTAAGATAGCAAAGTGAATTTATCCTCTTTTTGTTAACCTTTTTGGAATGTTTTACAAAACCTTAATTGTTTTACAATGTGATTAAGCGGTGATTGAGTCTTTGTAGTTCTTCAATTACTGCCGGTATATTGGGGTTTTGTATACAAAATTTACTACCTTGTGATTAGTAAGTCGGGGATGACAGTACGTTACCATTGGACAACGAGTTAGCCAATGTGTAATATGACCCACAAGTCAGGATTGACAGTACTGAGTGAGTAATTGTGTAGAAATAAACAATGTGATCGCTCTCAATACTGTTTTAATTGATAAAATGTTTCTTGATTAAACTGGGATTCACTCACCAGTATTTCCCACTGACAAAGGTTTTTAAAACGCGTTTCAGGTAACACAATGTGACAGCCAATTAGTAAAAAGCCAGCTGGAGAGCACTGAAGGCTTGGGAAAAATGTGGCTATAAAAGTTATCTAAAAGACGATGTTTTAAATTCAATAAAATAGGGTTTATCCCTATAAATATATTGTAATAAGAAACTTGGATTTTACCCATGTGATTATTAATATCAAATATGGTGGTTTTACTCTGATAAACATTTCCTAACTACGGTCCTGATGTAAATTTCACTGCCAAATTTAAACAAACTGATACCACCGTCACTGAGTTCGTGTCCGCCCGTTCCTGGGGATCAGGGATCGGGGGTTGCGACAAGAGGTGGTATCAGAGCCTAGCCACTGGTCTAAGCCAAAGAAGTGTTCTGCTAACACTTAAAATTTAAATTTTGTGTTAGGAAATAAATTATGGAAATACGTTCATAACTGTATTTATTTGTTATGTGTTATTTAACTATTTGTTAGTTTACAGTATGAGTGATCAAGGACCCTCAGATATGAGTCGTCAGTTGTCTGATTCACCTAGGAGTGAAGGTACCTTATCACAGCCTGCCCTTTCTGGGTATTCTGCTGATCAGGAAGACAGGATGTTTGCTTTTAAAGCTCAGTTAGAAGAGCCATTCCCTCCTAAGAAACGAGGATGGTTCAGTAAGGAAGCTTTTGCACGTAGGAAAAGAATGCAAAAGTTGCAACACCAAAGGGCCTTAGCAGCCATTAAGCGAGAGACAGATGCCCATACACTGGATATGCTCAATAGAAGCCTAGCTAATTTCCATATCCTAGCTACAACTGCTGCTGACCCAAGTCTGGAGCAAATAATAGCACCCCAACCACAATTGCAAATCCATGATCAACCCATGGAGATAGAAAACCCTGAAAACCAGGTGGAAATGCATGACTTCAACCCAGAAGAAATCCCTAGGGTACCAGCACCTAACCCCCTAGATCCAAATTACGACCCCTGGTGGGACGATAATAGGGACTTTGTGCAACGTTACCCAATTCATGAAGACGCACCTATACAGAACATAGAAGCCTACCCAAGTATGGACCCTTTAGATCTCTATTACCAAGATGATTATATTAGGGAGATCTTAGAATATCCTTACCGATTTCAGGCACTTTCACCCCCATATCAGGAACCCGCACCACAGATTCCAAACCCAGTCCTAGAACCTGCACCCCCAATGAGTGCAGAAAACGTGCAAAAACTTAGGACTTTTGGGGAGGAAATTTTAGAAAGCAGTGAGAGAATGAGACAGGTGGGAGAGCGTCTCGTATGGAAATACGATGAACGCAATATGGATTTTTGGATAAATCCATATCCGTGATGTGATGGAGGAGAAAGTAATAGTAAGAATAATATAATATAATATAATAAAATAAAATAAAATAAAATAAAATATGTGTGTACGGATGCATATTACTATTAGTGTGATTCTATTTATGTTGGTATTGTAATTTTATTTCAGTACTAGAATGTAATAGATGCATAATAGTATATGAAAATAGAGTAAAAGTTGCAATGATCGACGTTTTTGGCTAGATTGCGTATCATGTGATTAACTATATTAAATATTATCTTGTGATATTAATATGGGATAAATGTTTAAAATTCAGATGGCCGACGAAGGAAATCAAGGAAATCTGAATAATGATAACCAGAGTAACATTAACGTGGTTAATGAGAATCCAAGTATCAATAACAATGGAAATCAAATGGATAATAGTGTTGTTCAACACATAGTGGCACAAGGAATTATAGATGCAATGCCATTTATTATTCAAACTATTCAAGAAGCGAATAATAAAAGTAAGCATAGCAGTAAGCGACCCATCGAACCCGAAAACAGTGTGAACAATGGACCTGTACTTCAAATGCCTATTCCCAAAAGGAGAAGAATAGTGTCTTACGGTTGTTCTTTTAAAGAATTCTGGTCTTGTAAACCAATGGAATTCTCGGGCAATGAAGGGGCCATTGCAACCCTACACTGGATAGAGAAAACTGAGGCAGTCTTAAGAATAAGCAAGTGTGCTGAAGAAGATAAGATACTGTTTTCTTCTAATCTGTTTAAGAATTCAGCACTAGAATGGTGGAACACTATCCTCCAATCAAGAGGAAGTGATAGAACTTACAATATGGAATGGGAAGAATTTAAGAACAATGTAGAAAGGAAATTCTGCCCACCAAATGAAAAGGAACAAATAGCAAACAAATTCCTAAACCTTAGAATGACTGGTGTGGATAATAAGGGATACACTAAAATATTTTTCGAATATGCTAGAATAGTGCCAACCCTTGCATCACCAGAGCCAGTATTAATCTCCCATTACATCTGGGGATTAATTGGAGAGATTAGACACGTAGTCAAGGCAGCTAGACCTCAAACCATAGAAGAAGCTGTAGAAATAGCAAATACCTTGGCAGATGAATTAGTTCGTACCCGAGAGGAGGATCAAAGGAGGAACCTAACCCAGAAACTCACACAAGAATTTCGTTCTAACCATGGGAGAAATATAGGTTCTACCTCTGCACCTTACTGTAAGAATTGCAAAAGAAAGCATTCAGGAAGATGCTCTATATACTGTAACTTTTGCAAAATATCGGGACACAAGGAAGAAAACTGCAGGAAGAAAGCTAATAACAAGATATGTTACAACTGCGGAGAACAAGGTCATATCAAGCTTAGTTGTCCAAAATTAACTCCTACTGCAAACAACAAGAATACTCAAAATGCTAGAGCATTTGTTCTAACTGCAGATGAAGCCAAAATGATTCCAAATGTCATAGCTGGTACGTTTTTAGTTAATGATATTTTTGCTAAAGTATTATTTGACTCTGGTGCAAACCAAAGTTTTATTAATACATCATTTTGCAAATTTATAAATCAATCATTAACTAAACTACCACAAGAATGCTTAGTGGAGACAGCTAATGGAGAAACCATTAGAATTTCTGAAATCTTGCAGGGAGCAAGTATAGAAATTTTAAATCAGAAATTTATTGCAAATCTTTATCCTATGAATCTGGCAGGATTTGATGTTGTTTTAGGAATGGATTGGTTAATAGCCAATAAAGCCAGTATTTTATGTGATCAAAAGTCAATCCAATTAAATTCACCAAAAGGTAAAATGATAACAATAAAAGGAGATAAACCATCTAAATCTACAAAATTTATCTCTGTGATGAAAACTGCAAGATACATAAGAAAAGGATCACTAGTGTATTTGATTTCCATAATCACTAACACTAAAGGAAAGGATTTAAAAGATATTCCAGTGGTATCTCAGTTTTTAGATGTATTTCCAGAAGAATTACCAGGACTACCACCAAATAGAGAAGTCGGATTTAGAATTCATTTAATACCAGGAACATCACCGATTGCCAAAGCACCTTATCGTTTGGCACCTGCAGAAATGCAAGAATTAAAGAAACAATTAGATGAATTATTGGAGAAAGGATTTGTACAGCCAAGTTCGTCGCCATGGGGAGCGCCGATACTATTTGTTAAAAAGAAGGACGGATCCATGCGTATGTGCATTGATTACCGTGAATTAAAAACCGGTACCCATTACCGAGAATCGATGATCTATTCGATCAACTGCAAGGAGCTCGATTTTTCTCAAAAATCGATTTAAGATCAGGATATCATCAATTAATGGTACAGGAAGAGGATATTCCTAAAACCGCATTCAGAACAAGGTATGGTCATTATGAATTTACTGTCATGCCATTTGGTTTAACCAATGCCCCAGCTGCATTTATGGACATGATGAATCGAATATGTAAGCCATATTTGGATAAATTCATAATTGTCTTCATAGATGATATTCTCATTTACTCTAAGAATAAAGAAGATCATGCAAAGCATTTGCACGCACTTTTAAGTTTATTAAAAAAGGAAAAGCTTTATGCTAAATTTACTAAGTGCGAATTTTGGTTAGAACATGTACAATTTCTTGGACACTTAGTCAACCATGAAGGAATTCATGTAGATCCAACAAAGATCGAGGCAATTACTAAATGGAAAACCCCTGAGTCACCAACTGAGGTTAGAAGTTTCTTAGGATTGGCCGGTTATTATAGAAGATTTATTCAAGATTTTTCTAGAATAGCCATTCCCTTAACTAAGCTAACCCGCAAATCTGTTAAGTTTGAATGGGGATTAAAACAAGAAGAAGCTTTTAGAATTCTTAAGCAAAGATTAACCCATACACCCATATTAGCGTTACCAGAAGGAACTGAAGACTTTGTAGTATATTGTGACGCTTCTAAATTAGGTTATGGATGTGTGTTGATGCAACGACAAAAGGTTATAGCTTATGCATCTAGACAACTTAAGAATCATGAAGAGAATTATTCAACCCATGATCTAGAACTAGGAGCTATAATTTTTGCTCTTAAAATTTGGAGACATTACCTTTATGGTAGTAAGTTTACCATATTCACTGATCATAAGAGTTTAAGGTATATTTTCAAGCAAAAGGATTTGAATATGAGACAAAGACGCTGGATGGAGATGCTTAGTGATTATGATTGTGATATCCAGTATCATGAAGGAAAAGCAAATGTAGTAGCAGATGCTTTAAGTCGAAAGTATCATGAAAAGCCAAAAAGAGTACGTTTTCTTAAATTAAATCTACAAGTAGATTTAAATGATCAGATAAGAGAAGCACAAGAATCAGTAATCAATGATGATACTGAAAAAGTAAAAGGTATGCTAAAAGAATTAAACAAGGAACAGATGGAATTTGGAGATTCCATGAAAAGAGAATGTGGATACCTAAATTAGGAAACCTACGTTATCGTATTTTAGAAGAAGCCCATAAGTCTAAATATACGATGCATCCAGGAAATGATAAAATGTACCAGGATTTAAGGAAAAATTTCTGGTGGATAGGAATGAAAAAGGACATAGCAGCCTATGTTTCTAAATGTTTAACTTGTTCACAAGTTAAAACTGAACACCAGAAACCCTTAGGTTTGTTACAGCAATTAGAAATGCCAGTGTGGAAGTGGGAATTGATAACAATGGATTTTGTTACTAAATTACCCAAAACAAAGAAAGGAAATGATACAATCTGGGTGATTGTAGATAGGCTAACCAAGTCAGCTCATTTCCTATCAATGAAAGAAACTTTCAGTATGGAACAATTAGCTAAATTATATGTAAATGAAATTGTTTATTTACATGGCATTCCTTTATCAATTGTTTCTGATAGAGATAGCCGATTTACCTCTCATTTTTGGTCAAGTTTCCAAAAGGCAATGGGAACCAAGTTAAAATTAAGCACAGCTTATCATCCTCAAACCGATGGACAAAGCGAAAGAACAATTCAAATGATAGAAGACATGCTTAGAGCTTGTGTAATTGATTTTGGAGGTAATTGGGACAATCACTTACCTTTAATAGAATTTTCTTACAATAATAGTTATCACACAAGTATCAATGCTGCACCATTCGAAGCACTTTATGGACGAAAGTGCGGAAAACCCCAGTCTGTTGGGCAGCAATTGGGGAAAAGCAACTATCTGGACCTGAGATAGTGCAAGAAACAACTGATAAGAATATTCAAGTCAAGGAACGACTGAAAGTAGCACGTGATCGACAGAAGAGTTATTGGAGTTTAAAGTAGGAGATAAAGTATTGTTGAAATGTCTCTCCTTGGAAAGGAGTAGTAAGATTCATCAAACGAGGAAAACTAAGTCCCAGGTATCTTGGACCTTTGGAGATTATTAAAAGAATAGGACCCGTAGTCTATCAGCTAGAACTGCCAGAGGAAATGGCAGGAATACATGATGTATTTCATGTATAAAATCTCAAAAAGTGTTTAACTGATGAATCACTGATAGTGCCTCTTAAGGATATAGAGGTAAATGAACAACTTATGTTTATAGAAAGGCCTCTACAAATTGAAGACAGGAAAGTCAAGAATCTCAAGCATAAGAGACTAGTTCTGGTCAAAGTAAAATGGGACCCCAAAAGAGGACCTGAGTACCGATGGGAACTTGAATCGGAAATGCAAAGGAAATATCCGTACTTGTTCCAGTAAGATCTCGAGGACGAGCTCTAAAACAAGGTGGAGAGAATGTAACAACCCTCGGTAAAACCAACACCCTCATGTTATTTCCGACACTCTAGTATATTTTAAATTACCCTTAAATGTCTTTAAATACACCCCGTATGTTAAAACGAGCCCGAAATATATTATAACATATAAAATAAATTAAAAACAATAAAAATTAAGCTGAGGCGGGCCGCGTAGACCCACCCCAAGCTTTTACGCGGGCGGTATCAGGGTTGAAACTTGATATCGTTGATTTCTTTAGTTCAAGCGGGCTGCGTAAGAGTTCCCGTTTAGTTAACGCGGGCCGTGAGAAATGAACAACATGGCAACACCCTGAGCCGACACGTGTCGACATCGTGGCGGGTCTAGATCATGACCGGGACAAGCTACGCGTTGACCCAGATTTGACGCGGGCCGCGTAAGCCTTGCCTGTGTTTTACGCGGGGCGAGTGAGAGTCCAATATCAGCACCTATATAAGCAGACAACGGGTTTTCGTTTTCCGTCGCTCATTCCTTTCATTCTCAATCACAATTTCTGTAGTAGGCTTATAATACGCGGATATTATACCCCCTAATTAGCAAGGTTCTGCTCCGTTGTAAGTATTATAACCCCGGTTTCATAGTAGATACGCTGCACGATTGATTTAGGGTTCCGTAATAACTGTCGTGGTTCTGCCCGACGTAGTTGTTGGAATGCCGTCTCGAGGAGGGTATCAATAATATTTTCAAAGGGTTATGATACTAATCAATGTACATTTGTATAAATTATAGATTATATCCGAGAAACCCTTACGCGAAGTCTAAGATAGCAATGTGAGTTTATCCTCTTTTTGTTAACCTTTTTGGAATGTTTTACAAAACCTTAATTGTTTTACAATGTGATTAAGCGGTGATTGAGTCTTTGTAGTTCTTCAATTACTGCCGGTATGTTGGGGTTTTGTGTACAAAATTTACTTCCTTATGAGTAGTAAGTAGGGGATGACAGTACGTTACCATTGGACAACGAGTCAGCCAATGTGTAATATTACCCACAAGTCAGGATTGACAGTACTGAATGAGTAATTGTGTAGAAATAAACAATGTGATCGCTCTCAATACTGTTTTAATTGATAAAATGTTTCTTGATTAAACTGGGATTTACTCACCAGTATTTCCCACTGACAAATGTTTTTAAGACGCGTTTCCAGTAACACAATGTAACAGCCAATTAGTAAAAAGCCAGCTGGAGAGCACTGAAGGCTTGGGAAAAATGTGGCTATAAAAGTTACCTAAAAGACGATGTTTTAAATTCAATAAAATAGGGTTTATTCCTATAAATATATTGTAATAAGAAACTTGGATTTTACCCATGTGATTATTAATATCAAATATGGTGGTTTTACTCTGATAAACATTTCCTAACTACGGTCCTGATGTAAATTCCGCTGCCAAATTTAAACAAACTGATACCACCGTCACTGAGTTCGTGTCCGCCCGTTCTCGGGGATCAGGGATCGGGGGTTGCGACACTAACCTTTCCATGCTAAAGGTTTCTTTCATGGGTAGAAAATGAGCTGATTTGGTTAATCGATCCACAATCACCCAAATCGCATCATTACCTTTTCTGGTTTTGGGTAACTTAGTAACAAAATCCATAGTTATAAGTTCCCATTTCCATACAGGCATTTCTAATTGTTGTAGTAGACCTGAGGGTTTCTGGTGTTCTGCTTTAACTTGTGAGCAAGTAAGACACTTAGAAACATATTTAGCTATGTCCTTTTTCATTCCTATCCACCAGAAATTATTCCTTAAATCTTGGTACATCTTATTGTTACCGGGATATACAGTATAACTAGATTTATGAGCTTCCTCTAGAATCTTATTTCTTAATTCTCCCTGTTTAGGTACCCATATTCTTTTCTTGTGGAATCTCCAAATTCCATCACTTCCTTGTTCTAATTCTTTTACTCGTCCCTTCATTCTTTCAGCCTCATCTTCAATTGTTGTTTCTTGAACATTCTTCAGTTGGTCCATTAGATCTAACTGTAGATTTAATCTAAGAGCAAGAACTCATCGTTGTTTCTCATGGTACTTACGACTTAAGGCATTTGCAACTACGTTTGCCTTTCCTTCGTGATATTGGATATCACAGTCGTAGTCACTTAGAATCTCCATCCATCTCCTTTGCCTCATGTTCAATTCTTTTTGCCTAAAGATGTATTTTAAGCTTTTATGATCCGTATAGACAGTAAACTTACTTCCATACAGATAATGTCTCCAAATCTTAAGGGCAAAAATTATGGCTCCTAACTCTAAGTCATGAGTCGTATAGTTTTCCTCATGCTTTTTCAATTGTCTTGAGGCATACGCAATTACCTTCTTGCGTTGCATTAACATGCATCCTAATCCTAGCTTAGAAGCATCACAATATACTTCAAAATATTCGGTTCCTTCTGGTAAGGCTAGAATTGGAGCATTTGTTAACTTTTGCTTTAAAATCCTAAAGGCTTCTTCTTGCTTAAGTCCCCATTCAAACTTAACCACTTTACAGGTTAGCTTAGTTAATGGTACAACTATCTTGGAAAAATCCTTAATAAACCGTCTATAATATCCGGCTAATCCTAAAAAGCTTCTAACTTCCATAGCTGTCTGTGGAACTTTCCATTTGGTGATTGCTTCTATCTTAGCAGGATCTACGTGAATACCTTCGTGATTCACCATGTGACCTAAAAATTGCACTTCCTGTAGCCAAAATTCACACTTTGAGAATTTGGCGTAAAGTTTCTCCCTTCTTAATAAGGTTAAGAGTGCATGCAAATGCTGACAGTGCTCGTCCTGACTTTTGGAATAAATGAGTATATCATCGATGAAGACAATTACAAATTTATCCAAATACGGTTTACAGATTCAATTCATCATGTCCATGAATGCCGCAGATGCATTCGTTAGTCCGAAGGGCATGACTGTAAACTCGTAATGACCATACCTAGTTCTGAAAGCAGTTTTAGGTATGTCCTCTTCTTGTACCTTCAATTGATGGTATCCAGAGCGTAAGTCGATCTTAGAAAAATATCTAGCTCCCTGAAGTTGATCAAAAAGATCATCGATCCTAGGTAATTGGTATCGATTTTTAACTGTAACCTTATTTAATTCCCTATAATCGATACACATTCTCATCGAACCATCTTTCTTCTTTACAAACAACACTGGTGCTCCCCATGGGGATGAACTAGGTTGTATGAATCCTTTACTTAACAATTCATCTAACTGTTTCTTTAGTTCTAGCATTTCTATGGGTGCTAACCGATAAGGTGCTTTAGCTATCGGTATAGTTCCAGGAATTAGATGAATCCTAAATTCTACCTCCCTATCGGATGGTAATCCTGGTAGTTCTTATGGGAATACCTCTGGGTATTCTGAAACTACAGGAATTTCCTTAAGTTCCTTTCCCTTTGTGTTAATGATTACTGAAATCATATACACTATTCTTTGCTTGCGTTCATAACTAGCAACTTTCATTACTGAAATGAACTTCATGGGTTTTCTTGGCTTATCTCCTGTAATCATAATTACTTCTCCAGTGGTTGTACGAATTTCAATGGAGTTTTTATCACAAAGGATTCGAGCATGGTTGGTTACTAACCAATCCATTCCTAACACGACATCGAATCCGGCTAAATTCATAGGTAACAGGTTTGCAGAAAATTTATGACCTAAGAGTTCTATCTTTCCTTCTCGCAAAACCTTATCTATGTTAACAGAATTTCCATCTGCCATTTCGACTGTAAAAATCTGCCTAAGGTTGGTTAAGGGTAAGTTAAGTGCTTGGCAGAATGAAGTATTTATAAAACTTTGATTTGCACCAGAGTCAAATAATACTTTTGCATAAACGTTGTGGACTAGAAACGTACCAGCTATCACGTCAGGGATTAGCTCGGCTTCCTGAGTAGTTAACTGGAAGGCTCTCACATTCTTCTTGGTGGCTCCTTTTGCAAGTTTGGCTTTGTTATCAGCTGGTTTGGCCAATTTCGGGCAATCTGGCCTAAAATGTCCAGCTTCTCCACAGTTGTAGCAAACTGTTTCTTTATTCTTTCTGCAATCTTCTTCTTGGTGTCCTGGAATTTTGCAAAAATTGCAATATCCTTTGCATCTTCCAAAATGCTTTCTTTTGCAGGAATTGCAAAATGGAACAGTGGAAGATTGCCTGGTCCCTCTTTTCTTGAAGTTGCTGCTATTACCCATACAAAATCCTTGGGTAATCTTTTGGGCTACTTCCTTTTTCCGGTTTTCTTCACTTGTGCGTACCAGCTCGTCAGTTAGGGTGTTAGCTAATTCCACAACATCGTCAATAGTGCGAGGTCTCGCAGCTTTAACAATATTACGGATTTCGCCAATCAATCCCCAAATATAGCGGGAAATAAGCACCGGTTCTGGCGGAGCCAGGGTTGGTACCACTCTCGTATACTCGAAGAATGTCGAAGTATACCCTCGACAATCTACACCAATCATCCGATGGTTCAGGAACTTATTCACCATTTGTTCCTTTTCATATTCGGGACATAATTTTCTTTCCATAAGCTGCTTAAATTCTTCCCAACGCATGGCATAGGCCATATTTCTTCCTTTGGCTTGAAGTATCGTGTTCCACCATTCTAACGCCCCTTCTTTAAAAAGATGCGACGCATACATGACCTTGTCTTCTTCAGCACATTTACTTATCATAATTACTGCTTCAGTTTTCTCCAACCAACGCAGTGCTGCAGTCGCCCCTTCATTGCCTACAAATTCAGCTGGTTTACAAGCAAGAAACTCCTTGTAAGTGCAACCAGGCGTTGCAACTTTCATTCTTTTGAGAATTGGGGCTTGCCGTATCTCATTATCGTTGTTAGTATGATTACCGCCTCCATTTACGCTATTACTGAAGTTATCTTCATGAGTACGTTTGCTAGGAATAATTTGAGGTTCAACAGGTTTCTGGGCAGCAGCAAGGATTGCTGGAATAGCATTGGCTATTCCTTGAGCAACGATATTCTCGATATCTTGCCTAGTCATGAATTGATCTTCCTGGTTTTGCTCAGATTGGTTAACTTCATTAACTGGTTCATTATTAGCATTTTCCATCTGGTATTTAATATATATAAATTATTAGCATAAAATAAATAATAGCTATATGCAATTAATCACACAATTTCACAACACATGTTTAGTCAAAATTATTGATTTTTCAACTGTTATTTTTATATATTATAATATGCATCAGTACACACCGTTATCTTACAGAAGTTTTATTTGTAGGTTATTTACAGACTTATTTTATTATTACTATTACTATTATACAATCACAGCTTCACAATCGTCCTATCCCTGGGTACCTTAGAAGTGACGTTCCCTCTCGTCGTATTTCCAGGAGATCTGTTCTCCTACCTCCCTGATCCTATTCCCTGCATTCATCAGTTCCTCACCAAAATGGCGGAGTTCAGCTAAGTTTTCATTGCTCATAGGTGGGTTTGGTATAGGTTCTGGGTCGAACTGAGGGAAAAAGGTATAAGGGTTATTGAGGAGGTTTTGAAACTGCCAATCATTGGTCCACCACTCGTCTATTTCTCCTAGAGGTTGGGTATGGATCAAAGGATCTGGAATAGCCGGTTCTAAGTTTATTGGAAGTTGGGTTTCGGCAGGATAAGGGTAGAGGTTGGTATTGATAGGTCTAATGATATCACAGCTTGCCAGTAGGCGATCTAATTCCTCCTGTAATGGCAACTCCTCGACTTGCTTAGAACTTTCCCCAATTTCCATTTCTACTTGCCTGCTATTTTCCTCAATCTCGATCCCTTTTCCTTTATCAATGAGATTTTCTATTTTGGGAACTCTCCTAGTTGCTGGTTTCCTCCTGCGTACACGCCTCCAACCTACAAATCTTCTTCTTTTCTTAGGCTTTGGTTTCTCCGGAGGTGGAGCTTGAAATTCCATAGGTTCCTCTACATCGGGTAAGTAACCAGTAAAGTCTTTGGAAACTTCCACTTTTACAGGATAGAGATTGAGATTCTGAAGGGCTTCAGATAACTCATTCATACTGTTTAGCATATATGCAAAAATGCACACAAAATGCTAAGTTAAAATTTTATAATAAAAATTTCACAGATAAACATTTAAGTATTATTGCATACCGTGTGATTAATTTAATACAAAGGACAACTGAAAATTAAAACATACTAGGGTTTATTGTAACTTATTTATTTACTGGATAAAATTTTCTTTAGAGTTTCTGGCTTGTAGATGATATGGGTGCTAATACTGGGTCAGGGTATTTTAAATGTTAGCATTTACTGCTATAGTGGCTAACATATAGAGATCTGCCCATTTTTCATCTAACTCATCTTCCCATGGTGGGTTATTGCCTATTTCCTGAGTTTCCTTGATCATTACTCATTTTGGTGGTGATTTCCTTATTTTCTCTTGACTTTTTCTAATAATCAAACTTCTTTTATTAGGGGAAAGTGGTTTCTCAAACTGTGCCTTACGGACAAATATTCCTTCCTCAGTATCTGTTGGGTATTTTGAGGATGAAGTTCCTTTTTCTTTCGGTGAAGTATCTAATTTATGATAGATGTCCGAAAGTCTTTGTTTACCCATACTGTAAACAAATATAATAAAACACGTAATCACAAAATAGCAATTAGTAAAAATTAAGTATTTTCCAAATACTTAATTGGCTTAAATCAGTGGCTCTGATACCACCTTTTCCTGTCACGGTCCCAGCCCCGGTTTGACTCGGTCAGGAGCCGCGGGACAGGAACCCGTGGCATTTAATTGATGCGACAGCGGAAGTTTTGAACAGGATCTTTTAAAACTTGAAATGCCCGATTATTTTATTTCATAATTCTGGATAAACCCCGTAAATTTACAATAGAGGAATTTTACTTGGAAATTCCCTGATTTATTAAAACATGTTTATTTATTTTAACTGAGCCACCTCTTTAAGCTTGTTAGTGCTCCGTAGCACGTTTTCCTTGATTTACAGCAGGTCGCCTGAAACATGTTTTAAAAATATTTTTGTCAGCGGGGAAATACTGGTGAATCATCCATTTTGCATAAAATGACACATAGTTATAAATTACAGCATAAGAGCGATTACAATGGCTTCTATCTTATTTTTATCTGGCGCCTTGTCACCTGGTGACGATGGTCATACTACTATTGGGTCTTTCCCCAAGTAGTGACGTTTATCACTGTTAGGATTTATTAGCCTAACCCGTGAGAAATTAGTAATGTGACAATACCCCACTAGCCAGTGATTAAGATAACCACGACTTAATCCCTGTAATTATAACATTTGAAAATACTTGGAGTATTGTAAAACATTTGATAAAAAGAGAATGACTCACTTTGCAGATTTATATGCGACAGAGTTTAGCCTACCGATTAGCCTGATAACCTAATTTAAATAACAATGCACACGAACTAGGTCAGTAACTAATACAGCATTTACGATAACTCACGAGATTAAACCCTCACGAAAAATGACAAAGTGCAATACTTAAACATCCATCGAATTCACGACGAATGACAAAGTATAAACCCAATTTGAGCAGCACTTAAACATTCATCGGATAGTTTCAATCGATCGAACATTGAATCGTAGTAGCGATCGAGTTAATACCCGGTATCGTAGCAGCGCCTCGCTATAATAATTGAAATTTCGACTTTGGAGCAGTAAGAATTCGTTTTCGAATTGAATTTTTGACACCATCGAACTGCTCAGGAGCTAAGCTATTTATAGGTGAAATTCAGGCCTGTCGCAGCCCGCGTGAACCTCCGGCCAACCTTTACGCGGCCCGCGTGGAGGTCTATTTCATAGACTAGGGCTAGCGTGTAACGCCTAGGCTCGACACGTGTGTGACGCGTGGCCCGGCAAGCTTATCTGGTCAACCACACTTTGACGTGGCCCGCGTAAGGCTAAGCTAACCCTTACGCGGCCCGCCTGAAACCCACAATTTTTGATTTCTTAGTTTTTCATGCACAGTAGGGTTTCAGGGGTCCGGGTTTTTACTTCCGGGTTATTTTGGGAAAATTTTGAGAGTCCTTACATGGGGGTTGTCCATGTAGGGGTGATAGAGAGTGTAACGTCACTGATTCTTTCCGAATGTTATCCATCTTCACTTGCTTAAATATCGATTCTCAAACGTCTCGTACACAGGTAGAAGTGTCAGACATGAAATAGGCAAAGACAGGTTTCCTACTTTAAAAAGTGCTAAAACAGTGGTATTGTTCTGCCAGATAAAGGTGTGAACACCTATAGATTATTTTTGGAGGGATGGTGATCATTAACCCGACCCGCAGAGTCCACCAGGATTTCCATGCACTACAAGTCGTTATTACGTGGGCCCCCGTAATAATAAATTGTCTTGCACGGTTACCCCAATTTTCCCTCGTCCAAGCAGATGATCAACCAAGGAGGGGACACTACTGTCCTTATACCTCTAACATGGAAAGGACCATTGCGGTGGTCCACGCGCTAACACTTGTTATCGTTATGCGCGAATAGGCACGATGATTAAACGAAACAGGAATAAGGAGAATTTCGAGTAGTTGGAGGGGCACCTTCAAGATGAATACTTCATCTTCCTTGTCTGGTCAGGTGTGTCGTCAATCTCGCTTCACAAAAGCCGCAGGGATCTCGTCTGCTGATTAAGAAGTTGTTCAAGGTTGCCGCCTCTGCCTCGCCGTCACTACCGTAGTCAGGCACCTTCACAATCGAGAGGGAAGAGCAGCCATCTCCTACGGAAGCAAGCTCAGAATCTTGTTTGGTAATCACTCCAGCCATGAGCTTTGCAATGAACGCGAGGCCGATAGCTTCATCGTGCGAGTCAGAACAATAATAGGATTCTAAGGTATCTTATTCACATCAATAATTATTCTGTACACTTATTCGTATGTATATATCAATAAACAAATATGTTACTTAGCATAAATGGGCAATTCGATGCATCATATCACATATAACTCTCGTTTATCCTTTGGGGGGTCATTTTGTCTTTGGCAAGTCTAACTCGTGTAGACTATGCCTTAGTTGGCACCTTATTTTGGGGTATTCTCCTCCCTACTAATGTCCTTGCCTTGTCTCTTCTTTGAAAAATGTTTGACTCATGGATCTTGACGCTTACATGAATGCAATGAAAAACCTTTTTTTTTTCTAAAAATGTTTTTGTGAGAGAGTTCTAGTGATTGTAGTCTAGACTCGAGAAGGAATCCTAGTTCACTACAATCGAAGCTCTAATACCAAACTGTCACACCCTGACTTTTGCGGAATCGTATGATGTGTGACTGGTTTAATATCATTGCATTCAATCATAATAAACAACTACATGATCAAAACGATGTTCATCCATTCATTAAGTAAAAGTATTACAAAAACCAGTTATTTAAGTTTCAACAACACAACCTTCGACTAAGATACAATTCAACAAAAGTGAATGACATCTTAAACTTGGAATTTACTTCTAGAAACAACACCCGCGCCCAAATCCAACTTGTTACCTAAAATACATGTAATTTTGGAAAACATCAACAAAAGTTGAGCGTGTTCATGCGTTTTGTGTGAGTACTGGCAACTTGTAAACCTTTGAGAGACTCCTTTGAAAACATGTATGAAAAGCGTGTATGAACATACCAAATAAATGTTGTACAAGGACATTAAGGCATGTGAGGACATAGGGAGCACTCAAAATGAGTAGGCTTATACCCTTGTCGATTTCCCTCGACTATGTCGAATTTCCCTTCGACTATGTCAATTTACCTTGACTATGTCAATTTTCCTTGACTATGTCGATTTCCCTCGACTATGTCGATTTCCCTCGACTGGGACACCGAAGCACTCAAGTGATCACATGAGGACCATGAGTGGGGTTCGGCCGTACCCGTTAGATCTAACCTTTGTCCCTAATTAAGTATTAATGGCATTTCAATAATTAGTCTATGCTCACATGATCTAGTAGTTCATTTCATAGGCAATTCATACCGTTTAAATATTCGTAACATGCATTCCACCCCCGAGAGTTATAAAACCAAAAAAAGTTAAGAGAAAAGGGGGACATGAACTCATTGTTTTGCGTCTTCAGTACTCGTAACTCAAATCTCGTCAGCAAACACGACTACCTACAATGTGCTAGGGTCTATTAGACGAGCGGGCCGTGCCTTGCCTTAGTATTCATGTTTTGAGTTACGTTTCTTTTATGTCTTTAACATTTTCCAAAGTTATAATTAATATCTATTAATAATACATTAATATCTATTAATAATACAGTGAAATGAATAGTGTTATGAAGACATGGTATAAGTTGATTAGGGCTTATGGGCGGTCTCAGCCTCATCACCACTGAGACACGTGTAGTTTCATCTGGAGGGGCGGTGCTCTCTAGAATCCAGATGAGGTTTTTTTTTTTGTAGAGAAAGGGGTCTTCACCTGCTGTTACCGGTGATGTTCCGGCCATGATATGACGACGGCGGATCTGTGTACCAACCACCGTCGTTCACCATCTCCACCTGCCATGACGGCGGCGGATCTGTGTACCAAATCACTACCGTCGTCACCATCTCCACCACCCTCATCTGCAAAATTCGTCCAAACTTCAGCAACCAACTTCGTGCACAAAAAAAATCCGATTTATCTCTCATTCAAATCGGTGATGGCGATAAATCAGTAATCAGTGGTAAATTCTTTAATTATCATCATTCTCTCTGTATTTCGATTTGCTTTATTATGATTAACGTTTCACCTCTTTTGCTATTTCTAGGGTTTCATCATCAAATTTGTGAAATTTGAGCATAAAATCGAAGAAGGACTTTTTGGAATCGGAATGGATGAAGCGGGGTGGATGTTAATGGTATGGAACAACGCTAAAGTTGCATATCGGAAGCCTTATACAACTTGGTGTTCAGGAGGTATGAAATCATGAAACTATCCTTTTATTCACACAAAAAGCTTATAATTAATCCTTGGGTTATCAGAATTTATCAGAGATGCAGATTACAATGGATATGAAAATTTGGTTCAAATGGTATGGTCAATCTTAATAGTTGTTGTTCAATTTTAATATATAATAATAATAATAATAATAATAATAATAATAATTGCTGATGTAAAGGCTGAGACAAAGAGAAAAAAAGAACTTTTGTTATAAATGTGAACCAATGGCCACATGTAGAAAGAAGCACAACGAATAATAGTTTGGATCTCTGTTTGGATGCGTGCACTGATTAAGCCGCAATAATTGTCAAAGCGATTATGATCCTGCAATTTTTATATTAGGCTATGCATTTGGATCTGGATAAATTGTTAACAAGTTTCTGATTGAAACTTATTATTGAGTTACTTGTAAAATTACTTACCAATCCATCGCTTTAGACGCTAAACTCACATGTAGTTGAGTCACATTCCAATAACAATCTGCCAAGTTGCTATAAAGTTGCAGGTCTGTTTCCCATCTCCCCTGTTCTCATGCACGTTAGCATAAAAAACTGTTAAGAACGAGTGTACTGTAACAGAGAGATAAGAGTTTCATTTTAACTAGCAAACTTAGATCAATAGCTCTGTGAGACTGCAACCGAAGAAAATGACCGACGATCCGACTGAGTATTTGCGGTACAAGAGCCGGAATCATGCGGCGATGGTGGCTTTGATGCTAGATCGGGTCTTCTAGCGCTGAGTTGGTGCTAAGTCAGGAATCGATTTGGGGTAACAGCCATCGAGGCAGCGATCATGATGAAGCCGGCAACAGGTGACGATGATAGATGCCGATCTCCGGCAAGCAGTGGCTTTTGTCGGGTGGTAATACATGTAGTGCACTACGACAATACCTTAATCACCTGCTCCACGGGTTTTAAACGATTTTCGCTGGTAGGTTGGTTTTGTTATTACTGGGCTTAGTTAATCTCTAATTCTTTGTGTGTGTTTTGGTGTTATAGGGGTATTATTACGATATTCAGTTTTCCTTTGATGTTGATTTAAATTATGGAGTTTTGCTTCTGATTGCCCTTGGTTTCCATAAACCAAACCATTCATGTTTAGCCACACGATGGAAATTGCAGGTCTTCCAATTTGGGGGGACTTTTTAATTTTCCATTCTTTTTAACAAATCGTGCAAATTCAATATGTTCATGATGATTAACAACCATAATATATGTATATTTAGGTCTACCCTGCAACTTCAGTTTTATCTATTGTTAAAATGAGTTATTAAGTAGGTGATATCTCAAACAACATTTTTTTAATCGAATTAACGAACTTAAATGTTTAACTGAATGAACAACCTTTACCAAAAAAATTAGTAAATAGAAAAAGTTTCTTTGGTTTTACTTAATGTTAATCGTCAACAACGTGTTTGAACTCTTTCAGGAGGAGTTGGATTCTCTTCCACCGAAAGCCCGGTGGTGATGAGTAGTTCGAGCATCAAAACTTTGAAGAATCTCCGTTGCCTTAAGGTCCAATTCATTGTCTTCAATTCAATTGGTAAATGAGGTTTTTGATGTTATCTAATTTTGTTATTTTTCTTTTTTTATTTCAGTTCTTCCTTTCTGAACTTTAATTGAGCGTTTACGGATAGAAATTTTTTATACACAGGTAATGGACATCCATTGGTTTTCTAAATAATTTTATTAAAACAAGCTTTCAAAGTTTAAACCCCATTGTATTAACTGAGAAGGGCTAGGTGTGATCTTGACTCTTTCAACCCCATGGTATTAATTTCTTGGAGTCGCAAGTGTGCACCACTTCTCAAAGGTGTAAATAAAGTACCACACTACCACCCCAATTGAAATTCTTCAACTGAATATTATGTAATGAAAAGTGACAAATTGAATTTTTATATAGCATACCCATTCATCATGTTTGAGCATTTTGATATAAAGTATGTCAACCCTCAGCAAGTAGATTATAAAAAAACTATGCTTCTACTTATGTATACTTGAATGTGACTTCAGATAAAAAAAAGTGGTCAAGGAGCTAGCAGCTGATTTCGTAAAATGGAAACAACTATGGTGGGTGGCGGTGGCTACAAAATCAAGTTGAGGATTTTTTGGGTGGTAGATTATCAAGACCATCATAAGTTCATAACTCATGCACAAAACACCACCGATCCAGCAGTGGGATTTTAGGAGTTGATCAGTTGGTTTCAACAATGGTTCACTGTAATGATCTTGATCAACAGTAACAACAATTTTTTTCGTCAATTTGAACTGCAAATGGAGTCTAAGCTGTGGTCTGTGGATTATAAATGTCTATGATATTGTGACCTAGGCCTAGGAAGTTTTATGTGATGATGCTTACTTGATTATGATTCATTGGAGTCGAAATTGAAGATTTTATCTAGAACATTTTTGGATAATTGTTGTTGAGCGGAGACAGGACAAACCCGTTGATGAACCCGGATCTTGATGCATATTTTTAAAGTTATGTTAATGCTCTTGCCAAACAACACTAATGGTTTATGTGTATATATTTTGTTAATGATGTTACCCATGGTTTTAGTGTATATATATATAGCTCGACCTTACATGGAGTTCTCCGCCGCAACGCGGGGTGAGAACAATCTAGTTACTTTTTAAAATAATAATTATTTTAACTTTAAAATATATTCAATTTTGGAATAATTGTTAAACAATATTTTTGTAACAATACTTCTCAAGTATTTATTTTCGTATTTCCTTCCCAAGGATGGGGGTATCTCGTACATATATTTTCGTATTCTTGTATTTGTAGTTCCAAATTAATATATTTTCAAGTCTCACTTTAGAAAATATATAATAACTTATTTTGTCCCAAAAATAATGTATTGTCCAGAAAATATATATTTTTCCCACAAATCATATATCTTCTAAATATTCCAAGAAAATATATTTTAACTTCCAAAAATAATATATTTTCTCCTTGTCGAAAATATGATATACTTGTAATAAAAATCATATTTTCATTTCTTTCGTATCCAAAATAGCATTTACCAAAAATGTATTTATAGCGGTATTTTTCCGGAGTATTTGTAAGTTACGTTCTTGTGTTCGGTTTCGCTTTATTAAGTGTGTAACTTATATATTTATTCCTTGTGATTTTTGGATTGTAAATTCTTGGTATTTGTTAAGTTATATTATTTTACCCTAAAATAATATAACTATTTCACAAAGTATACAAATAATCACACACCATGTGTAAATATATATTATATTTATCCATTTTTATTTATAAAAAAACCAACCTCCAATACTTGTATTTTTGTAACAAAATCTATGGCAAGGTTTATGTTGAAAACCATAGCAGTAACTCACTTGTAAATACTTGTTTAGAAAATATTTTTCTAAGTGTTTGTATTTTTAGAAAATTTTGCCATAGTTTCCCCTAAAAATGGAGGTGTCCATGCTATTAAAGCATATCATTTTCTTTTCAAAAATCATCATAAACAATCAACAATCAATCTACACTTACCAAGTGCTAAAAAAAAGCTATCTACCTAATGATCATGAACTTGAGTTTTCATAAAAACTTGTAGTAACTTGGTAGTATGTTTAGTAGACTTAGTTACCCTTTAAAGTGTGTTTATTTCTTTAAAAATCTCATTCTTGAAAGATTTAAGTGTTTACAACTTGTTAGATGATTTTTCCAAAAATCATTATTTTGAGTTTTTCTTGTAAACAAAGTGTTCTTATACTTGTTTCAACACTAGAAACATGATTGGTTCTTTTTAAAACAATGTTCATGTAAATCTTTATGATTTAGCTTGGTTTCTTTGGAAAACTATTTTAGAAATCATCCACTCACAAGACTTGTATTTTGTTTAAATCATCATCACATGAAAACAACTTTTATTATTCAAGTTCATGTAAACAATAAGCATGATGATCTTGGTCTTTCACAAGATCACCACCTTAACTTACTAAATCATGTGTTTAATCACAATCTAGTAGGTTTCTTATGATGTCTAACATCACTAACACTAATCATCAATTATCAAGAAACAAATCATCACAAATCAACAAGTATTCATATGTTACATAGCTTATGTTAAAGTTTCATGATCAAGTTCTTTAGTGTTCATCAAGTTTAACAATGATCATCATCTTTTATTCATCAAAATATGATGTAACAAAGGGTTATGAGGGCCTTACTACTAGCACAAGGCTAGGGAAGAACACTAAAAGTTGTAGATGGCAAAAGTGTTGGATAAAAGCAATTGGATGAGGTCCTTCAAGATCCAAGACCACCAAACCTTATTATATCGCTCCTTACACCTTAGATCACCCTTGGATAGTCTTGGAATGGATTAGAAAAACTGATGGTGGTGAGGGGGTGTTGGGCCGTAAGTTAGAGGAGGAGGAAGGAGATGGATGGAGGTTGAAGATGGTATGTAAGAGAATGAAGGTCTTGTGGGTATAATATACTAGTTCTCCAACATGGGTTTAACATTTGGTTATTATGTTCCATAAGTACAATACAAGATCTTCCAACAATCTTCATGAGATCTTATGAAATCAAAAGAAATCACATAAGATTATGGTGGTGGGGCCACCTTGATGCCGTGAACATGATTGGGGGGGGGGGTATTAGTTGGTGATTAATGGGTAGTTAAGTTATCTAGTTAGATCTTGAGTGTATTGATTAGTGTTTATATGTATGGTATGTTATATAGCGTGTTAGGGTGTTCGGGTATCATAACTAGCTCAGAAACAATGAAACAATGCTTCTGGTATAATTTTGGTGTTTCGGGTAATGTCCGGTTGTTCGGTTAGATACCGGTTCGTTAAAGTACTAAACTATACCGTTAGTGTTCTTTATGTACCCTTTTGTGACACTTTTAATTCCTGACACTTAGGAAAGCATTCAGGACCATTTAGTCATATTTTTGCATGTTACTAGCTCATTAAATTGCTGATTTTTGCTGAATTATGCAGAATTCTGCACTTTGGGTGAGTTTTAGGCACTTCCCGGCACTTAAACTATCACTTAGGAATGCAGTTATGTGGTCCTTACTTCCCTACACATTATACTAGTGTTGAACTTGGTTTCTGGCTCATACTGGGTCTCAAAACATTGCCTATCTATGTACTGAACTCCCGTCAGTGCTTTTAGTTTGTCTGATAATGGTGCCAATTCTGTTCTGTGCATTATTAGAACTATATCGTGTTGCATGTAGTAATGATAAAAGTCTCACAACATGAAATGCCATTGTATGTATATAACAGTAATCAGAAATTCATTTGTCTTGTAAACTAGATCATGCACAGTTATTGAAGCACAAATTACTGTTCAATTAGTGTACGGAATGTACAGAAAAGTGACAGTTGTCACAAGTGATGTGGCTTATGCCATGAATTGGGAAGAATTTAAGAGATCGGTGGAAAGAAAATTTTGTCCCGAATATTAAAAGGAACAAATGACAAATAAGTTCCTAAACCACTAGATGGTGGATGGTGGATGTTGACTGTCGAGGGTATACTTCGACATTCTTTGAATATGCTAGAGTTGTACCAACCCTGGCTTTGCCAGAACCGGTACTTATTTCTCGCTATATTTGGGGTTTGATTAGCGAGATTCGTGATATCATCAAAGCTGCGAGACCCCGCACAATTGATGATGCGGTTGAATTGGCCAACACCTTGACAGACGGTCTGGTACGTACGCGAGAGGAAAACAGGAAGAAGGAATTGGCCCAAAAGATTACCCAAGGTTTTCGTGGGGTAATAATTTCAAGAAAAAGGGAACTGGGCAATCCTCCACTGCTCCATTTTGCAGTGGAAAATGTAAGGGGTACTGTAACTTTTGCAAAATTCTGGGGCACCAAGAAGAAGAATACAGAAGAAAGAAATCAACAATTTGCTTCAACTGTGGAGAAGCTGGACATTTTAGACCAGACTGCCCTAAACTGGTCAAACCAGCTGACAACAAGGACAAACCTGCTGAAGGAACTAATAAGAAGAACGTAAGAGCCTTTCAGCTGACAACCCAGGAAGCAGATCTGATTCCGGACGTGATAGCTGGTACGTTCCTAGTTCACGACGTTTACGCAAAAGTATTATTTGACTCTGGTGCAAATCAAAGTTTCATAAATACTTCATTCTGCCAAGCCCTTAACCTCCCTTTCACCAAACTTAGGCATATTTATACGGTAGAAACGACATATGGAAATTCTGTTAATACAGATAAGGTTTTGCAAATTGGAATGATAGAAATCTCGGGCCATAAATTTTCTGCCAATCTTTTATCTATGAATTTAGCTGGATTCGATGTCGTGCTAGGAATGGATTGGTTAGTAGCCAACCATGCCTGAATCCTCTGTGATAAGAATTCCATAGAAATTCATACACCCGCAGGGGAAGTAATTATGATTACAGGAGATAAGCTGCGTAAACCAATGAAGTTCATTTCAGTCATGAAAGTTGCTAGTTATGAACGAAAGCAAGGAATAGTGTATATGATTTCGGTAATCATTAACACTAAAAGTAAGGAGCTTAAGGAAATTCCTGTAGTATCAGAATACCCGGATGTATTCCCAGAAGAGCTACCAGGATTACCACCTGATAGGGAAGTGGAATTTAGAATTCATCTAATTCCTAGAACTACACCGATAGTTAAGGCACCTTATCGGTTAGCACCCACCAAAATGTTAGAATTGAAAAAGCAACTAGATGAGTTATTCAGCAAAGGATTCATACAACCTTGTTCATCCCCATGGGGAGCTCCTGTGTTGTTTGTAAAAAAGAAAGATGGTTCGATGCGAATGTGTATCGATTATAGGGAACTAAATAAAATTACAATTAAGAATCGATACCCATTACCTAGGATTGATGATCTTTTCGATTAACTTCAGGGAGCTAGATATTTTTCTAAGATAGACTTACTTTCCGGATACCATCAGCTGAAGGTACAAGAAGAAGACATACCTAAAACCGCTTTCAGAACTAGGTATGGTCACTACGAGTTTACAGTCATGCCATTTGGACTAACAAATGCTCCTGCAGCATTTATGGACATGATGAATAGAATCTGTAAACCGTATTTGGATAAATTTGTAATTGTCTTTATCGACGATATACTTATTTATTCCAAAAGCCAGGACGAGCATTGTGAGCACCTACATGCACTTTTAACTTTATTAAGAAAAGAGAATCTTTACGCCAAATTCTCAAATGTGAATTTTGGCTACAGAAAGTGCAATTCTTAGGTCACATGGTGAATCACGAAGGTATTCACGTAGATCCCTCCAAAATACAAGCGATCACCAAATGGAAGGTTCCGCAATCAGCCACGGAAGTTAGAAGTTTTCTAGGATTAGCTGGATATTACAGGCGCTTTATAAGAGATTTCTCTAAGATAATTGTGCCATTAACAAAGCTAACCTGTAAAACAGTTAAGTTTGAATGGGGATCCAAGCAAGAAGAGGCCTTTAAGATTTTAAAGCAAAGGTTAACAAACGCTCCAATTCTAGCCTTACCAGAAGGAACAGAAGATTTTGAAGTTTATTGTGACGCTTTTAAACTAGGATTAGGTTGTGTGCTGATGCAACACAAAAAGGTAATTGCGTATGCCTCAAGGCAATTGAAAAAGCACGAGAAAAATTATACGACTCATGACTTAGAATTAGGAGCAATAATTTTTTCCCTTAAGATTTGGAGACATTATCTGTACGGAAGTAATTTTACAGTCTATACAGATCTTAAGAGCTTGAGGTATATATTTGGGCAAAAAGAATTAAACATGAGACAATGAAGATGGATGGAAATTCTAAGTGACTACGACTGTGATATTCAATATCACGAAGGAAAGGCAAATGTAGTCGCAGATGCCTTAAGTCGTATGTCACACCCCCTAAAATCCACATGCGGAGTACTACCGCTTGGAGGCGTGACTGACCAGGATCCAGCCACCAATTATACTGAGCATTGATTGATAGTAGAAGTATTTACCAACCACCGTAGTTAGTAAACACCATATTTTAAAATTTTAAAAGTTTAATTTCAAATAACAGTTTAAACAAACAGCGGAAGCATAAACCAAACAGTCTCAAAACAAGGTTCATAGTTCAGATTATTTAAAACCCACACACGGGCTAAACGACCACTACACATTCCCAAGCTGCAAGCTCCTGAGTCACTGGGTACCTGCAAAGCATGCAGAAGGGTATCAACAAAGATGTTGGCGAGTCCACGAGTTGTCCAGTTTTAGTTACCAAAAACTTGTTTCACCAGTTAATTTATCCGTTTATACACGCGATGGGGAGCTACCCCATAAGTAAGCGACTAAACTGTTTTTACAATACTGAATACTATTCATCCGTACGTTTCTGTAGAGTGCCCCGTTTGTCAATGTTCTATCATCATTGACGGTTGCCAGAGTACATTAGTTCACGCCCGATCCCATACGCGGGCACGGTGTGAGGTTGGTGAGACCTAAATAGCGCTATCAACTAATAACCCGTTCGCCTGACCCCGGCGACTAATCGGTATTAAGAAGTGAGGACTTGAGTGATAGAGTTTTGTTTAGTGTTGCTTGTTGCATCCAGTATAAACAGTAATTAACCAAAAGTCCCATTTAAGGGGAGAGAAGTAGGTTTGTATCCCTTACGAGGGGATAGCGTTGCTTAAGTTTCCGTTTCCCAACCACCGGGAATGCATGCTTTATTAGTTGTGAACTCACCTTGGGTTGCTCGGCAGGTTAGTTTACTTGGTTAAGTATGCTGGTCACCACGTCCGGTTGTGGAAGGACACCGATTTAAGGAAGAAAGTGAGGAAATGAAGCGTCCGAGTGGTGATGATGAGCTTGACCGATCCTCCTTGTTGTTGTCGATTGAATCCGAGAGAGAGAGTGGAGGAGGTGAGCTTGATTGTTAGGGTTTAAGGTTTTCTAGAGAGAGAGTGTGAGGATGAAGTGAGGGAGAGTGTAAAAGGGAGTGTGTGAGGGTTTTTGGCTTATATTTAGAGGGTGGTGCATCGTTAGTGGGTTTCCGAGTGGGCTAAGGGAGGTGCGGCCCAAGCGGCCCAACTGTTCACTTATTTACTCGAGACCGGGTGGTCTCGAGTCGTGGTTTCGGTTCACGAGTATCTTCATATACACATATATATTACATACACGTTATCGACATATAGCACAAGAAGAATCACAACTTTCATTTAATAATATATATATACGCACAAAGTAATTACAAGGTGTTTGCTAAAAAAAACCTAGAGTGTCACATTATCCCCAAGTTTTAAGAACTTTCGTCCCGAAAGTTAAGGCAGCCACTGACAAGCTAGTGTAAATGAGAACGTTTCAATGGGGATTCTTATCATCCCCCTGTTAGTTTGGAATTTCGTCCCGAAATTCGGTTGTAGCTTCAGTGCTGGGAGTTTCATTTGGGAACAACTAGGGATACTTGCGCTTCATCTGGTCTTCCCGCTCCCAGGTGAACTCTAGGCCACGGCGCGAGTTCCAACGAACTCGTACGAGGGGTATCTGGCTACGTTTGAGGGTTTTGATATCTCGATCCATGATCTCAATCGGTTCCTCAGTAAAGTGTAGCTGTTCGTCAATAGTAAGTTCCTTGAAGGGAATGATGAGTGTTTCATCTGACAGACACTTCTTCAGATTAGACACGTGGAAGACGTTGTGCACAGCACTTAGTTCTTCGGGCAGATTCAATCTGTAAGCGACCTTACCGATCTTTTCGGTAATTTCGAATGGTCCGACATATCGTGGATTAAGCTTGCCCCGTTTTCCAAAACGAACCACACCCTTCCAGGGTGAGACTTTGAGTAGAGCTCGGTCACCAACCTGGAACTCTAGCGGTTTCCTATCCTTATCAGCATAGCTCTTCTGATGGTCACGAGCTGCCGCCATGCGCTGCCTAATCTGGGCAATCTTTTCTGTAGTGTCTACCACATGTTCCGGGCCTGTGATCTGGCTGTCACCAACCTCCGCCCAGCAGAGAGGCGATCGGCATTTATGACCGTACAATGCCTCAAAGGGTGCTGCCTGAATGCTAGTGTGGTAGCTGTTGTTGTAGGAGAATTCCACTAACGGTAGGTGCTTCTCCCAATTCTTGCCAAAATCGATCACACATGCCCTAAGCATGTCTTCGAGGGTTTGGATGGTGCGTTCAGATTGCCCATCCGTTTGCGGATGGTAAGCGGTGCTCATGTCTAAATGTGAGCCAAAAGATTTGTGCATAGCTTGCCACAACTCAGAAGTAAAACGTGCGTCTCGATCGGAAATAATAGAGGTTGACACTCCGTGCTTCGAAACCACTTCCTTTAAGTATACCTCTGCTAAGGTAGAGAACTTGTCTGTTTCTTTAATAGCCAAGAAGTGGGCAGATTTAGTTAATCGATCTACTATCACCCAAATGGTGTCATTTCCGCGTTGAGACCTAGGCAAGCCAGTAACAAAGTCCATGGAAATTTGCTCCCATTTCCACTGTGGGATCTCTGGTTGTTGGAGTAAGCCTGATGGTTTCTGATACTCCGCCTTGACTCTTGCACAAGTCCAACATTTTCTGACATAGGTTGCTATATGAGATTTCATGCCAGGCTACCAGTATGTAGTCTTTAAGTCATAGTACATCTTATCCGCACCAGGGTGTACTGAGTAACGGGACTTATGGGCTTCATCCATTACAAGCTTGCGCAAATTCCCATAAAGTGGGACCCATATACGTCCGTTTACGTAGTAAGCGCCATCTTCTTTCTGTTCTAACCGTTGTCTCGACCCTCGTAGGGACTCAGCCTTGATGTTCTCGGCTTTCAATGCTTCAGCCTGAGCATTTCGGATCTGATTAGGGAGGTTCAAGTGGATAGTGAGCTGAAAGGCACGAACACGCTTGGGTTTGGTCTCCTTTCTGCTGAGGGCATCGGCTACCACGTTAGCCTTGCCTGGATGATATTTAATTGCACACTCGTAGTCATTTAGGATTCGACCCATCGGCGTTGCCGCATATTCAACTCCTTTTGTTCCATTATGTGCTGGAGACTCTTGTGATCAGTGTAAATCGTGCACTTGGTGCCGTACAAGTAGTGTCTCCAAAGCTTGAGCGCGAAGACCACAGCTCCAAATTCTAAGTCATGCGTCGTGTAGTTCCGTTCGTGGATCTTGAGTTGTCGCGAGGCGTAAGCAATAACTTTCTCGCGTTGCATCAATACGCAGCCAAGTCCTTGAATAGAAGCGTCGCAGTAAACAACAAAATCATTGGTACCTTCAGGTAAGGAGAGAATAAGAGCACTACAAAGGTTCTTCTTTAGTTCCTGGAAGGCAGATTCCTGAGCATCACTCCATTTGTAAGCAACACCCTTCTGCGTGAGGGTCGTAAGTGGTTGAGCGATCTTAGAAAATCCCTTGATAAATCTTCGATAGTATCCTGCCAATCCCAAGAATTGGCGGACTTCGGTCGGAGTCTTAGGTACAGGCCAATTCTTAATGGATTCGACCTTAGCGGGGTTAACATGAATCCCTTCCTCATTGACGATGTGCCCAAGGAAATGGACTTCTCTAAGCCAGAAATCACATTTCGAGAATTTGGCGTACAGTTGCTCATTGCGAAGGAGTTCGAGAATAAGACGCAGGTGTTGTTCATGCTCCTCTTGACTCTTCGAGTAGATTAAGATGTCGTCGATAAACACAATTACGAACTTGTCGAGGTAGGGTTTGCATACTCGGTTCATGAGATCCATGAAGATCGCAGGTGCGTTGGTCATTCCGAAAGGCATAACAAGGAATTCGTAGTGACCATAGCGGGTCCTGAAAGCAGTCTTAGAGATGTCCTCATCGCGGACTCTCAGCTGGTGATAGCCCGATCGTAGATCGATCTTGGAATAGTAGCTCGACCCTTGCAGCTGGTCGAACAGATTGTCGATACGGGGAAGTGGGTAACGATTCTTGATGGTAACCTTGTTCAGTTCGCGGTAATCAATGCACATTCGGAATGTGCCATCCTTCTTTTTGACAAAGAGCACTGGGGCTCCCCAGGGTGACGAGCTAGGACGGATAAAGCCTTTGTCCAAGAGCTCTTGTAGTTGAGTAGAAAGTTCCTTGAGTTCCGCGGGGGCTAGTCGATAAGGTGCACGAGCTATAGGTGCTGCTCCGTGAGCTAGTTCGATTTGAAATTCGACCTGACAGTGAGGAGGGAGTCCAGGTAGTTCCTCCGGGAATACCTCAGGATAGTCGCGTACAACCGGAAAATCTTCAATCCTGTTTTCCTTTTTCTGTGTGTCGGCAACGAGTGCTAAGATAGCGGTGTGCCCCTTTCGTAAGCACTTCTGGGCTTTTAAGAATGAAATGATGCCTGTAACTTCTCCGCTTTTGTCGCCTAGAACTATAAGGGGCTTGCCTGGAGGACGGGGAATACGAATAGCTTTCTCTTGGCAGAGAATTTCGACTTGATGCTTGGATAACCAATCCATACCAATGATGACGTCGAAGCTCCCGAGAATGATGGGAAAGAGATCGATACAGAAGGTCTGACCAGACAACTCTAATTTGCAGTTACGAATTATGTGTGAAGCCTCGAGGTTTCTACCATTAGCTATTTCAACGATGTGCTTAGAGCTTAAAGGCGTAAGAGTGGACTTAAGTTTCTTGCTAATACGTAGGGATACATAACTAGCATCTGCTCCAGAATCAAATAGTAGGGAAACATAATGATCATTAAGTAGGAACTTACCCGCTACAACGTTGGGGTCATTCCTCGCTTCTCCAGCTCCAATCACAAAAGCCCTTCCTCTTGCACCATTCCCAGCATTGTTGGCGTTGTTGTTGTTATTTACCGCACCCTGATTGGGGTTGTTTTGATTCTGTTCAGGGCAATCCTTTCGCATGTGCCCCGTTGCTCCACACTTGAAGCATCCACGGTTGTTTCCTTGTTGCTGTTGTGGTTGTTGTTGATTCTGCCTAGCTGGAAGCGGGCTCCTGCAGTCTTTGGCTTCATGCCCCATCTTGTTGCATCGCTGACACTGACTTTTGCCACATGGCCCACTGTGGTGTCGGTTACATTTGTTACACTTGGGGTGGTTTCCTCGATAGCCACCCTGTTGCTGAGTGCCCTTGTTGCTTTCCGTCTTCCTTTGTTGAACTGGGGCCTGAGTGGGGTTAGCATCCTTTCCCTGACTTCCATCCCACTTTCGTTTGTTATCGCTAGAAGTTCCAGCAGTAGCACTGATCCTCTTGGGCAACTTGCCCTCCTCCACAGCCTGATTGGTGAGTTTGTGAGCAAGACGAACCATGGGCTGTATGGTATTGAGGTTGGCCGAGGTCACATGGCTCCGGATTTCTGGGACCAAGCCTTTGATGTACAATTCGATCCTTCGATACATAGGTCGGGACATGTTTGGGCAAAGTGCAGCATAGTCGTTGGACTGCTTGGTGTAGGTCTGAATCTCTGACCCAACCATCTTGAGCTCATAGTACTCGTTCTCGAGCTTGTGGATGTCATCCCTGTGACAGTATTCCTCTTTGATCATGTTCTTGAAATCTTCCCACGCAGTAGCATTAGCAGTTTCCAGACCAAGCATCTGAATCTGTGCTTTCCACCATGAAAGCGCGTTTCCTTCAAGCGTACCAGTCGCGAACTTTACCCAGTTAGCAGGGGGACACTCGCAGATAGCAAAGACAACTTTGGCCTTTTCAATCCAGTGCAAAAGGCCTATGGCACCCTCAGTGCCGTTGAAAGGGAGAGGCTTGCCATCCATGAAGGTTTTGAAAGTACAAACACGTGGCTGTGCAGGCGCAGGCTGACCTGTTGTGAGAAGTGGAGCGAATAGGTTTAGAGGTGAAAAGACGATGTGGGGGTAGGATCTAAACATCCTAAAGTAACGAGTTTACCTCCAGGGTGAGCTGCGAAAGCTGCAGCCACCGTGTTGAGCAAGTTGGTGAACTGAGCCTGAGTCATGTTAATGTTTCCTCTTCCGCGTCCACTCATTGTCTTCATAACCAGAAAATACAGTATGAGTGTGATGTCGTAATGTAGCGAGAATGAGATAGAAGAGAGATGTGTATCTATCTAATTAGGCACACTAGCATGTGTAGTAGGGCAGTTAACATAAGATAAACAAGCAAGTGAACACAAGTCCGAGCTATGAGGTCTAATATGTTGAGTCTTGCCCTTGGAGTGTAGTGTCATCACGAGTCACGGGTTATAGTCTGGTTTTTCTCAAAAAGATTCTCTTTTTAAAACCAAGTTCACTACAACCAATGGCTCTGATACCAATCTGTCACACCCCCTAAAATCCACATGCGGAGTACTACCGCTTGGAGGCGTGACTGACCAGGATCCAGCCACCAATTATACTGAGCATTGATTGATAGTAGAAGTATTTACCAACCACCGTAGTTAGTAAACACCATATTTTAAAGTTTTAAAAGTTTAAGTTCAAATAACAGTTTAAACAAACAGCGGAAGCATAAACCAAATAGTCTCAAAACAAGGTTCATAGTTCAGATTATTTAAAACCCACACACGGGCTAAACGACCACTACACATTCCCAAGCTGCAAGCTCCTGAGTCACTGGGTACCTGCAAAGCATGCAGAAGGGTATCAACAAAGATGTTGGCGAGTCCACGAGTTGTCCAGTTTTAGTTACCAAAAACTTGTTTCACCAGTTAATTTATCCGTTTATACATGCGATGGGGAGCTACCCCATAAGTAAGCGACTAAACTGTTTTTACAATACCGAATACTATTCATCCGTACGTTTCCGTAGAGTGCCCCGTTTGTCAATGTTCTATCATCATTGACGGTTGCCAGAGTACATTAGTTCACGCCCGATCCCATACGCGGGTACGGTGTGAGGTTGGTGAGACCTAAATAGCGCTATCAACTAATAACCCGTTCGCCTGACCCTGACGAATAATCGGTATTAAGAAGTGAGGACTTGAGTGATAGAGTTTTGTTTAGTGTTGCTTGTTGCATCCAGTATAAACAGTAATTAACTAAAAGTCCCATTTAAGGGGAGAGAAGTAGGTTTGTATCCCTTACGAGGGGGTAGCGTTGCTTAAGTTTCCGTTTCCCAACCACCGGGAACGCATGCTTTATTAGTTGTGAACTCACCTTGGGTTGCTCAGCAGGTTAGTTTACTTGGTTAAGTATGCTGGTCACCACGTCCGGTTGTGGAAGGACACCGATTTAAGGAAGAAAGTGAGGAAATGAAGCATCCGAGTGGTGATGATGAGCTTGACCGATCCTCCTTGTTGTTGTCGATTGAATCCAAGAGAGAGAGTGGAGGAGGTGAGCTTGATTGTTAGGGTTTAAGTTTTTCTAGAGAGAGAGAGTGAGGATGAAGTGAGGGAGAGTGTAAAAGGGAGTGTGTGAGGGTTTTTAGCTTGTATTTAGAGGGTGGTGCATCCTTAGTGGGTTTCCGAGTGGGCTAATGGAGGTGCGGCCCAAGCGGCCCAACTGTTCACTTATTTACTCGAGACCGGGTGGTCTCGAGTCGTGGTTTCGGTTCACGAGTATCTTTATATACACATATATATTACATACACGTTATCGACATATAGCACAAGAAGAATCACAACTTTCATTTAATAATATATATATACGCACAAAGTAATTACAAGGTGTTTGCTCGGAAAAACCTAGAGTGTCACATCGTAAGTATCATGAAAAACAAAGACGAGTTCGTGCTCTTAGATTAAGTATCCGATTAGATTTAATGGAACAATTGAAGAATATACAGGAGACGGCAATCAAGGATGATGCTGAAGGAATGAAAGGGCGAATAAAGGAATTAGAACAAGGGACTGATAGAATTTGGAGATTCCACAAGAAAAGGATTTGGGTACCTAAGCAAGGAAATTTAAGAGATAAAATTTTAGAAGAAGCCCATAAATCTAGATATACCATGCACCCTGGGAATAATAAGATGTACCAAGATTTAAGGAATAACTTCTGGTGGATAGGGATGAAAAGGGACGTAGCTAGATATGTGTCTGACTTGTTCACAAGTTAAGGCAGAACATCAGAAACCTTTAGGATTACTCCAACAATTGGAAATGCCTGTATGGAAATGGGAACTAATAACAATGGATTTTGTTACTAAGTTGCCCAAAACCAGAAAAGGTAACGACGCGATTTGGGTAATTGTGGATCGATTAACCAAATTAGCTCATTTTCTTCCCATGAAGGAAACCTTTAGCATGGAAAGATTAGCAAAGTTATACGTAGACGAGGTAGTATCCTTACATGGAGTTCCACTCTCCATAGTATCGGATAGGGATAGTCGTTTCACTTCACATTTTTGGACAAGTTTTCAAGAAGCAATGGGGACCCGACTGAATTTAAGTACTGCATACCATCCCCAAACAGATGGACAGAGTGAAAGGAAGATCCAAACCCTGGAAGACATGCTTAGGGCATGTGTAATAGATTTTGGTGGAAACTGGGATAACCACCTACCCTTAATCGAATTCTCCTATAACAATAGTTACCATTCAAGCATCGAAGCTGCCCCGTTCGAGGCACTGTATGGACGAAAGTGTAGAACTCCCGTTTGCTGGGCAGAAATAGGAGAAAGTCAATTATCAGGTCCTGAGATTGTACAGGAAACCACCGACAAGATAACTCAAATCAAGGAAAAACTGAAAACAGCTCGAGATCGTCAGAAGAGTTATGCAGACAATCGACGCAAGCCGCTAGAATTTCAGGTTGGAGACAAGGTACTCTTAAAAGTTTCTCCTTGAAAGGAGTAGTTCGGTTCGGTAAGAAGGGAAAGCTAAGTCCAAGGTACATAGGACCATTCCCAGTGATCCAGCGAATAGGACTAGTTGCTTATCGCCTACAACTACCAGAAGAGCTAGCTGGAGTACATGACGTGTTTCATGTATCTAACCTCAAGAAATGTCTATCTGACGAATCCCTGGTAGTACCTCTTCAAGATATAGAGGTAAATGAAAAGTTAAAATTTGTGGAGAAACCACTTCAAATAGAAGACAGAAGGGTCAAATTTCTCAAACACAAAAGACTAGTGCTAGTCAAAGTCAAGTGGGATTCAAAAAGGGGACCCGAGTACACATGGGAACTGGAATCAGAAATGAAGTGAAAGTATCCTCACTTATTTCAGTAAATCTCGAGGACGAGATTTTAAATAAGGTGGGGAGGATGAAAGGACCTGCAAAAATGCCCCACAACACTCCGTAAGTAAAAACCCAGACCTCTAAAACCCTAGTTCTCATGAAAAACAAAGAAATTCAAAATTTTTGAACTTCTCGCGGGCTGCGTAAGATTTAAGCTAAGCCTACGCGGGCCGCGACAGCACAACGTATGACTCGGATCAGCTTCATGCCACGTGTCTGACACGTGGCAGACCTACGACGTGACACGGTAGCCCTAGCACTAGCTAGGGTGGCCCACGCGGGCCGCGTAAGACTCCCTTAAGGTCTACGAGGGCCGCGAGAGACTCAAAAAATTGCTATAAATGGGTCGTGCATGGGGCTTGCTTCTGTGTTCGAAAATTTAGTTCAAAACATCCATATTCTGCTTAAAACGAGTGTTAAGGTGTCGAGACGCTGCTACGAGTACAGGGTAATAACTCGATCACTGCTACGATACAATGTCCGATCGATTGAAACCGATCTGATGGATGTTTAAGTGCTGCCCGTATTTGGGCTATACTTTGTCATTCGTCGTGAGGGTTTTGATTTCGTGAGTTTATCATAAATGTTGTATTAAGTTACTGACCTAGTTCGTATGCATTGTTATTAAACTAGGTTATCAAGCTTAATCAGTAGGCTAAACTCTGCCCAACTAAACTTGCAAAGTGAGTCATTCTCTTTTTATCAACAGTGTTTTACAATACCTAAATGTTTTCCAGTTATATGTTACATGGATTAAGTCTTGGTTATCTTAAATTACTGGCAAGTGTGGTATTGTGCACATTACTATTGTTTCTCACTTTTTACAGTGATAATCATCATGATTGGGTGAAAGGACCCAATGGTGGTATGACCATCGTCACCAGGGTGTGACACGGGGCCAGATAATTATGAGATAGTAGCCATTGTAATCACTCTTATGCTGTAATTTATAACAATGTGTCGTTTTGTGCCAAATGAATGACTCGCCAGTATTTCCCCGCTGATAAAATCTTTTTAAACATTTTTCAGGTGATTTACTATGACCAGGGAAAGTGTCGCGTAGCACTAAAACCTGGAAGAGGTGGCTCAGTAAAATAAACCAACATGTTATGTAAAACAGGGAATTTCCTCGTGAAATTCCTTTAATGTAAATTACGGGGTTTGCCCCAAATTGTGAAATAAAATAATTGGTCATTTTCAGTTTTCAAGATTCTGTTAAAATTTCCGCTGCCAAATTAAACATCAATACCACGGGTTTCTGTCCCGCGGCTTCTGAACCGGATAAAACCGGGACGGTGGCCGTGACAGTTATTAATAGATACTCCACATAATACAACTAAAGCAAACAAATAAATAGATTCGATTACAAGTCAAGGAAGTCAAAATAGTAGTTGAGCAAGGAGTGACAGATCGCAATTAGCAATCTTTTCTTCCTTTGACTTCAATCTTGACTTTGACTTTCGAAACACGGGGTGTTACAGCCTCCCTACTTAAGGGAATTTCGTCACGAAATTAGGCTTAAGCCGTAACAAACAACTGCGGGTACTTCGCCTTCATGTCTCTTTCGAGTTCCCAGGTAAACTCGGCACCGCGTTTGCCTTCCCAGCGAACCTTCTCAATGGAAATGCGTGAGCGTCTGACCACCTTGGTTTCTCGTCCCACGATCTCGACAGGCTTTTCAACGAAGTGTAATGTTTCGTCCACTTGCAAGTCCTCAAGAGGGACATGTAATTTCCGGTCGGCCAAGCACTTTCTAAGGTCCGAAACGTGGAAAGTCGGGTGGACGTTACTCAGTTCCTCTAGTAGTTCGAGTCTGTAGGCCACTTTTCCAATCCTTTCCAGAATCTTAAAGGGTCCAACATATCGAGGTGCGAGCTTTCCTTTCTTGCCGAATCTGATCACTCCCTTCCAAGGTGCAACCTTTAGGTGTACGTGATCTCCAACGTCAAATTCAAGGGGCTTGCGGCGTCTATCAGTGTAACTTTTCTGTTGGCTCCGAGATTTCAATAGATTGTCTCGAATTTGGAGGATTTTGTCTGGCGTTTCTTGCAACAGCTCGTGTCGCAACCCCCGCCCCCTTATCTGTCCTAGGAACGGGCGGTCGCGAACATCAGTTGTGGTGGTATCATTTTGTTTATTAATTTGGCAGCGGAATTTCATCAGGACCGTAGTTAGGAAATCTTTATCAGAGTAAAACCACCATATTTTATATTAATAACCACATGGGTAAAACCCAAGTTTCTTATTACAACATAGAGATAAACCCTATTTTATTGAATTTAAAACATCGTCTTTTAGGTAACTTTTATAGCCACATTTTTCCAAGCCGTCAGTGCTCTCAAGCTGGCTTTCTTCTAATTTGGCTTTCACATTTTGTTACCTGAAACGTGTTTTAAAAACATTTGTCAGTGGGAAATACTGGTGAGTGAATCCCAGTTTAATCAAGAAGCATTTTATCAATTAACACAGTATTGAGAGCTATCACATTGTTTATTTCTACATAATTACTCATTCAGTATTGTCAATCCTGACTGGTGGGTCATATTACCCATTGGCTAACTCGTTGTCCAATGGTAACGTGTTCCACATTTTGTATACAAAACCCAAAATACCGGCAGTAATTGAATAACTACAAAGACTCAACCACTGCTTAATTACATTGTAAAACATTTAAGGTTTTGTAAAACAGTTCACAAAAAGGTTTACAAAAAGAGGATAAACTCACATTGCTGTCTTAGACTTCTTTTAGGGTTTCCTGGTGATTTATCTATAATTTACACAAATGTACATATGTTAGTATAATAACCCTTTATTTATATTAACGATACCCTCCCCGAGACGACATTCCAACAACTACGTCGGGCAGAACCACGACAGTCGTTACGGAACCCTAGATCAATCGGGCAGTGTATCTAATATTTAATCGGGGTTATAATACTTACAATGGAGCAGAACTTCGTTAATTAGGGGGTATTATACTTGGAGATTATGCCTACTATGTGAGAAATTCGTGATACATAAAAGAAATTGAGCGACGAAAACTGAAAACCCGAGCTCCCTCTTTATAGGGCTTGATTTTGGGTTTCACGCGGCCCGCGTAAGGTAAGGCTAAGGCCTACGCGGCCCGCATAATAGGGGTGTAGGTCTTAGCTATGATTGGTCATCGCCCCTAGGCTCGCCACGATCTTGACACGTGTCGGCACCGGGGCTCGCCTGATCTTGTAGTTGTCGCGACTCGTGTAAGCTCAATAGGTGGCTTAAGCGCCCCGCGTAAGCCTTATTTTTCTTGTTTTTTAATTATTTTTAATGAGATTTCATATTTTGGGCTCGGTTTTCATATACGGGGTGTATTTTAAGATATATAGGGGTAATTTAAACTATATTAGGGCGTCAGAAAAATTTCAGGAGGGTTGTTATATCCTCCCCACCTTGTTTTAGAGCTCCTCCTCGAGATCTACTGGAACAAGTGTGGATATTTCCTTTGCATTTCTGATTCAAGCTCCCATGTATATCCTGGTCCTCTTTTGGAGTCCCACTTCACTTTGACCAGAACTAATCTCTTGTGCTTGATATTTTTGACTTTCCTGTCTTCAATTTGTAGTGGTCTTTCTACAAAATTTAATTGTTCATTTACCTCTATATCCTTAAGAGGTACTATCAGTGATTCATTAGCTAAGCATTTCTTGAGATTAGATACATGAAATACATCATGTATTCCTGCCATTTCCTCTGGCAGTTGTAGCTGATAGGCTACATGTCCTATTCTTCTAATAATCTCAAAAGGTCCAACATACCTGGGGCTTAGCTTTCCCCTCTTGATGAATCTTACCACTCCTTTCCAAGGAGAGACTTTTAATAATACTTTATCTCCTACTTGAAATTCCAACGACTTTCGTCTGTTATCAGCATAACTCTTTTGTGGATCACGTGCTATTTTCAGTCGTTCTTGGACTTGAATGATTTTGTCTGTTGTTTCTTGTACTATCTCAGGTCCAAATAGTTGCTTTTCTCCAATTTCTGCCCAACAGACTGGCGTTCGGCACTTTCGTCCATAAAGTGCTTCAAATGGTGCAGCGTTGATACTTGTGTGATAACTATTATTATAAGAAAATTCTATCAATGGTAAGTGATCATCCCAATTACCTCCAAAATCAATTACACAAGCTCTAAGCATGTCTTCCATGGTCTGAATTGTCCTTTCGCTTTGTCCGTCCGTTTGAGGATGATAAGCTGTGCTTAGATTTAACTTGGTTCCCATTGCTTTTTGGTAACTTGTCCAAAAATGAGAGGTAAAACGACTATCTCTGTCAGAAACAATTGATAGAGGAATTCCATGTAAAGAAACTACTTCATTTCCATATAATTTAGCTAATTGTTCCATACTGAAAGTTTCCTTCATTGGTAGAAAATGAGCTGACTTAGTTAGCCTGTCTACAATCACCCAGATTGTATCATTACCTTTTCTTGTTTTGGGTAATTTAGTAACAAAATTCATTGTAATAAATTCCCATTTCCAAACAGGCATTTCTAATTGTTGCAATAAACCTGAAGGTTTCTGATGTTCAGCGTTGACTTATGAACATGTTAAACACTTTGCAACATACGCTGCTATATCCTTTTTCATTCCTATCCACCAAAAATTCTTTCTTAAATCCTGATACATCTTATCACTTCAAGGATGCATCGTATACTTAGACCTATGGGCTTCTTCTAATATACGGTGACGTAGGTTTCCTAATTTAGGTATCCACATCCTTTTCTTATGGAATCTCCAATTTCCATCTGTTCCTTGTTCTAATTCCTTAATCATTCCTTTTAACTTCTCAGTATCATCCTTGATTACTGATTCTTGTGCCTTTCTAATTTGTTCATTTAAATCTACTTGCAGATTTAATTTAAGTGAACGTACTCTTTTTGGCTTTTCATGATACTTTCGGCTTGAAGCATCAGCAACTACATTTGCCTTTCTTGCATGATACTGGATATCACAATTAAAATCACTAAGTAATTCCATCCAGCGTCTTTGTCTCATATTCAACTCCTTTTGCTCGAAGATATACCTTAAACTCTTATGGTCTGTGAAAATGGTAAACTTACTACCATATAGGTAATGTCTCCAAATCTTAAGAGCGAAAACTATAGCTCCTAATTCTAGATCATGGGTTGAATAATTATCTTCATGATTCTTAAGCTGTCTAGAAGCATAAGCTATAACCTTTTGGTGTTGCATCAATACACATCCATAACCTAACTTAGAAGCGTCACAATAGATTTCGATTCCCGTAAGGGATAGGTACTCATTCCCGGCCACTTTCAGTTAGTGTTCATTGCTGAGTGATCGCTCGCTATCTGGCTGGAAAAGGTGGTCTGGAAGCTTCCTCTCTCCCAGCAAGCAAGATGAGATCACCACTTCTCTCGGACTTCCTTTACTTCGTAACCTTAGCTTTAGATGTCCTTTCATAGATTCCCGAACCTCCAACAGACATAATATCCATGCATGCGTTCTTTCTCTCCTCCCCTCAGCCATAGAGTCATCTTTCCCCCTTTTCTTTTTATTTATTTCTTTTTCTTTTTAGGCATTGAACCCCGCTGCTCCGTGGGGTGCTGAGTGGTGTCCTCCCATCCCTAATGCCTAATACATAGTTCCGTCTATGGAGCCTAAAGCTTCAACCATGGCATAGCAGTAAGCAGTGAGTTGGCCTAGTCCCTCACCCAGCCTTCGCCTTCTTGTGTCACACCCCGACCGCGTAAAACAACAAATCGCGGCGGAAACATCTGGGCGTGTTGCAACAGAATTAATGTTTCATAACCATGGATACCAAAAAGTGTTTCGTTTTATTAAACATTGAATAATTACATCGTCTGGAAATCTAAATACACAAATTAAACATAGTCTATCATTGTTATTGAGTCACTAAGGCCTTGTCCAGTCCTATGTGAGCATGCATCTTATCAATCGATATCATTCAACAATACCTGAAACATATGTGAAAACGAGGTCAGCAAAGAAATGCTGGCGAGTACATAGGTTTTGTGAAAATAAGATTCATGACTTCTGTTTTAAGAAAATGTTTAGTCATGAACCTTGTAATTTGCTTTGTCTTTGTAAATCATTTGAAAAATAATAAGTTTAGGTGATATGTATAAATAAGAGAATAATGCATGATTAAATGAATAACCATGTAAAATGAGTTTGTATAAGATAAGTTGTTTGTAAATAAATGTCTTGTGAAAAGTATGTTACTTGTATAAAATGTTCTATGTCTCAAACTGAAATGATTCAAATAACGCTACAATATGTAATACCATACAAACACTTATATATAGGAAGTACCAGCGGCGTATCCACCATGCTTGTATCATATTCCACACGCATTGTTACTTAATCACTTAATCCAAACCAAACCACCAAAGTAATGTTCATGCCCAATGTAAATCATGTAATATGTAACCAAAACCCAACCGTATGTCGCTTTGAAGCCAATCGTTTACCCAATCGTTAAAACATCGTGTGAAAACCAATCGTTTACCCTAATCGTATAATTCGTTTTAGGTCGTGAAACTACTTAAATGGTCGTCTCGCTAATAACATTCAAACCTTCTTGACTCGCATTAATAAACCCTTACCAAAGGATAGATTAACAATTCGCATTAATAAACCCTTACCAAAGGATAGATTAACAACTCGCATTAATAAACCCTTACCAAAGAGTAAATTAACAATTTACAGATTCAGTCGCTACCCACAACACCCACACATAACTACGGGTGTAGTAACTAACGGGATTTGTCAGATCCTATGGTACCATAACCTAATACTGGTCGGCTTGATCATTGCTAATGAATGTCATTTGTTATGTAACTACAACCAACAAGTTTGTTCACTTTATTGAAATCGTTATTAGTTTTGTATAAATCGTCTTAATTGTTTTTTAAACCATCGTTATAACATCGAAAACATTTAGCACATATGAGTCACCCCAAAACAATTGAAAGCAGTAAAATAGGGGAACAATGTACTCGCCTGAGAATGCTTGGAGGTCTTGAACAACAACCAAACAAAGCTAGAGAGAGCACGGAATCAGTCGGCAATCTAAAACTATATAAATAAACCGGACTTAAATCGGGAGATCGGATAGGATGAGGCTTGGTAAACCAAATGAGTGTTGGAACTCATATGATATGGTTTAACAAGGCCTACGTACTACAATGAAACCAAACCTAAGTGCTTTCGACCCATCGCGACCCATTAAGGTAACATACGCTACTTTAACGCGTCATGCGCGCAAAGCGCGTTCGGACCGTCTAACTAGTCCTATGACAAGTGTTATATGCCTAAACATGTTACATAATCAGTTATGTGACAAAAGTTTAGGTTACATATGCTTAATTACCAATTATACATGAAAAGGGTATTCTGGTAATTTACCTAAGGCATATAAACTACCTATCATACAACTACTTAAACGAAGCGACCATAGGGTATAACCTCGGAAGGTTATTCCCTACCTACTATGGTCACCTAATGTATTTGGTCGGATCCTAATGATCGACCAAACTAGGTCGGGTTCGAAGGTATAAGCGATTTATTAGATCGCTTACACTACGACCCTAGACAACGTGGTAATCAGTAGGCATAGTCCCAAGGGACTATAACCAACGTGATTACACTCACGTTGCGAAGTTCAAACGAACTTCGCATTGACCATAACTGGTCAACGCAGAAAGTCAAACAAAGTTTGACTTTCAGACTCGAAAGACTCGAAAAGCAATAAAAGAACGAAAGAATACTTACGAAGGGTCCCCGAATGCTAATCTCGATCCAAGAATCTCAGGTATGAAACAATGGTTTCAACTTAGAGTTCCTAAGATCAAGATTCTAGTGATTTTAGCAATGGGGGTGAATGGGTATTTATAGGAATACCCGAACCGTTAGGATCGTTTCTAGGAAAACGTGATGCGATCTTGGCCATACACTTAGCACACATGGTATTGTAATACCATGTGCCATCAAAACCAGCCCATAGTATTGTTAAAACATGTGCAAAATTGAATTTGGACCAGATTCAAAGGTTCTACACAGAAAGTTTCAAAAATGGCAGATTTGGTCCCTGTAGTGTAATAAGGCCTTTTCCGACGCGTTTAAGGCCCGTTAACCCCATTTAAAAGCTCTAAAATGAAGTTAAAGTAAAGGGAACTTAAAATGTTCTCAAAAATATCTCGGATGTCGGTTCGTTTAGCCGTACGGTTGCGTTGTTCGGCTAATTACGACGGAATGCGCATAAGCGCGAAAAACGATCCAAATGACGTGACGAATGGATTTTTTCTTATGGCGAACACTAAAATATAATGTAGTCATGCTTACATAAATTTTTGGATGTCCAGATGTATTCAGAACGTAAGTTATGCGCGAAAATGCAAACTTGTGCACTTTTTGACACTTTTAGTCCCTGAATGACACAAAAGTTTATTTTAGCATACCGAACACCTCAAAGCCTATTTCTAAGCTATGTGAAGGGTATTTATGGTATGTTTAACTTATGGTCATGCTCCGGAATGTCTGTCACAGTTCGAATTGGCATACTTTCGCAGTTTGTCAAGTTTAGTCCCTTTAAGCGATTTAACTTGATTTTGCCATACCAAAGCCTTCAAAACTTATTTCTAAGTTATGTAAAGGTTATTTAAGGTATGTTAAGCCTATGTCACTATTCCGGAGTGTTTTTTGCATTAAACTGGTTATATTTACGCATCGGTGCGCGTATAACCTTCCAGAAAGCGATTTAGAGTTTGAAATTGAACAAGAATTGATATGTGCAAATGATACACATATTTTTACAAATCCCAAGTATGAAATATAATATTTCATTGGTTCGGTATTTGTTTGATGGCCGTGGAGGCACAGGTGTTACAGTCTCCCCTACTTTAGGAAATTTCGTCCCGAAATTTATTTAGAGGAAACTTGTGAGAGTTTAAAACATGAAGTTGAAAAGACCGAACAACATTGGTTAGGGTTCTGAACTTCTAGTAACTTTAATAACATCATGCTTGCAATGTAAGAGGGATACTTATATACAAGTATATGAAGCATCATTGGTGCGTCCACCGTGCCTCCATTACATTGTTATCATTTTATTATTGTTGTCACTATCGGTTCTTACACATAGTAAACCTTACTGGGTTTCTGTGCACTAAATTTCATAATTATGTACGCGTCCATAATTAGACAATTCCTTGCACAGTTCACACAGTCTATTTTATAATGTGTAGGGTAAAACCATATGAACAAACCTGTGATGAGTGTAACTAGACCGCCATAGAGTCCTTTTAATTAAATCAATAAATGATCTAAGTAGACTATCAAGGAGTCTGTTCAGCTACATCACTAGATGTCGTTCTTTAACCAAATTGTGAATCAATCTTTTAGACTAGACCACTCAAGGGTCTCTCATCGAATCATGGAATGGTACTATATAACCCAAGGGTCTTAACTACTACGTAGAAGCCCATAAGGATTTAAGGTAGTACTTTTTGAATATCCTACTATGAATCCCTCATATGAAGATATGAAAGATTCTATGAGGATTTGAAAAATCGTAACACACAAAAACATAGAGGAGAACACATATCATATAACCACAAAATTGTTCGTTAATTTGTCTTGTAAATTGCGTACATGCATTTAAAGCACACTAGGAATCCATTCCGTGGATTTCATTTGGTACTTTAAACGTTACCAAGAATCCAACTATAAAGATAGAAAGATTCAAAAAGAAAATTCGATTTCGATTATTAGGAACCGAAGTGTTCGAATTAAGGTACATAAGGAATCCAATTAAGGACTCTGATTTGAATGATAATCATCCACAAGGATCTAATTGTAAAGATAAAAAGATCCCATATGAATTTTAGAAGTTGAACATGTTTTGAAACCTTGCACTGGATGTGCTTAGGTCAAAACATGATGTAAAATGCTTATGAAGTTGAGATGCTTGATATGTCAAGGCGACATATGAAGCAGAATTTTGAAGGTTAAGTCAATGTATGAGGAAAATATTTTTGAAAACTATGCATGGGGTTCTTTTAAGAAAAATGTGCTTAACGTTTTTGAAACCTTATATATAATACTTTTTGAAATCATAAAGTAGGTGTATTAGGTAGATATATTTACAAAAATGTTTTAAAATCATGCGAGATGAATTTTGAAATTATGTATAAGGTTTTTGAAAGATATGAATGATGCTTTTCGAAATCATGCACTTGATCAGAAAATGTATTGTGTTAATATTGTCTTTAGACTATATGAAATATTTTGAAATTAGAAAGGTTGGTTTTGATAACATGGCCAATGTTTTTGAAATAACATAGACAATGCATCTAGAAAATTTGTTTTTCAAACTATATGAAATGTTTTGAGATCATGAAGATTGTTTTGAAATACTGGTACTGTGTATGTTGAAAAATCAAAACGTAATGGGTATGAGATTTGAAAATACCCTTAGTTATCTAACCAAGGATTTAAAGGCACAGATGTGCGAAAAGCACGATTACTCATAATGTCACTTAATTTTCTGTACTTTGTTTCTTAGAGTGAAACGAGTACTTAAAATTTTCGAGGGAATCATGAGCAATCATTTGAAAGAGAGAAATGACAAGAGTAGTTTGTAAGGTACATAGTTCCTTGATGTAGGTATCATGGGAAAAGCCATACACACCTAGCAGGGGGTTGAGCTGGTTGGTTGGGGACTGCTTCACCATTGTGAGCGACCATGGCGAAGTTCTGAGAAGCCTTTCGCTTCTTTGACTTCTTAGGGGATCGTTCATCCATGGTCTTTTATTGCTCGATTGGTTTATTGGCTGATGGTGTTGTCGCCTGACTAGGTCCTGCCTGCCTTGGTGACTCTTGAGTGGCTTCATCCTGGAGATGATACATGGCAGTAGCTAATTCAACAGTCTTCAGGACTACTTCGCCTATTCGCTGAGCGAATTTTGGCTGCTTGCTCAGATATCTGGGCGTCATCGTGATGAAGAGACATTCTTGAAGAAAAAGAAAGGCATAGGGAGAAACAGGTGAAAGATTATTGGACAATCAAAACAGAATGATAACGCATGAAGATTGCGATCATTTGTTTGTTACCTAAGGCAAACAAATGAGACGGTGACTGATCAAAGTAAATGGGTCAAAAATAATGTATCGCGAAGACATGCTCGCCTATAAGTGAACACTCATCCCAAGAATTCCCAGGTAAGCACAACTGGTCTCGCGTCTGATGAGATGTATACGAAGTGCTTGCCTAGACAGAAAACCCAGAATACAGGCATTCACCCTTCCAGTTTGCACGTGTTCACATTATTTAAAACCCAAAACCTTGACGAAGTTTTGAAAACTCAAAGGGGTTCAAAACCATAAAATAGAGAGTTCAAAACCTTACAATAGAGGGTTCAAAACCTAGAAATCAATCATCCTAGAACAGATGATTAGTTTTCAAAGCGGTTTTGAAATTTATGTTCTTGTTGTGGTCGTCGCCTAAGGATAGGTGACGGTATTGTTTTATGACTAAACGCAAGTAAACTCGCGTTAGGGTCCTAAGAAGGTTATAGACTAGGTCAAAGCATTACTAATAACCTAATTCCCTATAACCATTGGCTCTGATACCATCTTTCTGTCACACCCCGACCGCGTAAAACAACAAATCGCGGCGGAAACATCGGGGCGTGTTGCAACAGAATTAATGTTTCATAACCATGGATACCAAAAAGTGTTTCGTTTTATTAAACATTGAATAATTACATCGTCTGGAAATCTAAATACACAAATTAAACATAGTCTATCATTGTTATTGAGTCACTAAGGCCTTGTCCAGTCCTATGTGAGCATGCATCTTATCAATCGATATCATTCAACAATACCTGAAACATATGTGAAAACGAGGTCAGCAAAGAAATGCTGGCGAGTACATAGGTTTTATGAAAATAAGATTCATGACTTCTGTTTTAAGAAAATGTTTAGTCATGAACCTTGTAATTTGCTTTGTCTTTGTAAATCATTTGAAAAATAATAAGTTTAGGTGATATGTATAAATAAGAGAATAATGCATGATTAAATGAATAACCATGTAAAATGAGTTTGTATAAGATAAGTTGTTTGTAAATAAATGTCTTGTGAAAAGTATGTTACTTGTATAAAATGTTCTATGTCTCAAACTGAAATGATTCAAATAACGCTACAATATGTAATACCATACAAACACTTATATATAGGAAGTACCAGCGGCGTATCCACCATGCTTGTATCATATTCCACACGCATTGTTACTTAATCACTTAATCCAAACCAAACCACCAAAGTAATGTTCATGCCCAATGTAAATCATGTAATATGTAACCAAAACCCAACCGTATGTCGCTTTGAAGCCAATCGTTTACCCAATCGTTAAAACATCGTGTGAAAACCAATCGTTTACCCTAATCGTATAATTCGTTTTAGGTCGTGAAACTACTTAAATGGTCGTCTCGCTAATAACATTCAAACCTTCTTGACTCGCATTAATAAACCCTTACCAAAGGATAGATTAACAATTCGCATTAATAAACCCTTACCAAAGGATAGATTAACAACTCGCATTAATAAACCCTTACCAAAGAGTAAATTAACAATTTACAGATTCAGTCGCTACCCACAACACCCACACATAACTACGGGTGTAGTAACTAACGGGATTTGTCAGATCCTATGGTACCATAACCTAATACTGGTCGGCTTGATCATTGCTAATGAATATCATTTGTTATGTAACTACAACCAACAAGTTTGTTCACTTTATTGAAATCGTTATTAGTTTTGTATAAATCGTCTTAATTGTTTTTGAAACCATCGTTATAACATCGAAAACATTTAGCACATATGAGTCACCCCAAAACAATTGAAAGCAGTAAAATAGGGGAATAATGTACTCGCCTGAGAATGCTTGGAGGTCTTGAACAACAACCAAACAAAGCTAGAGAGAGCACGGAATCAGTCGGCAATCTAAAACTATATAAATAAACCGGACTTAAATCGGGAGATCGGATAGGATGAGGCTTGGTAAACCAAATGAGTGTTGGAACTCATATGATATGGTTTAACAAGGCCTACGTACTACAATGAAACCAAACCTAAGTGCTTTCGACCCATCGCGACCCATTAAGGTAACATACGCTACTTTAACGCGTCATGCGCGCAAAGCGCGTTCGGACCGTCTAACTAGTCCTATGACAAGTGTTATATGCCTAAACATGTTACATAATCAGTTATGTGACAAAAGTTTAGGTTACATATGCTTAATTACCAATTATACATGAAAAGGGTATTCTGGTAATTTACCTAAGGCATATAAACTACCTATCATACAACTACTTAAACGAAGCGACCATAGGGTATAACCTCGGAAGGTTATTCCCTACCTACTATGGTCACCTAATGTATTTGGTCGGATCCTAATGATCGACCAAACTGGGTCGGGTTCGAAGGTATAAGCGATTTATTAGATCGCTTACATTACGACCCTAGACAACGTGGTAATCAGTAGGCATAGTCCCAAGGGACTATAACCAACGTGATTACACTCACGTTGCGAAGTTCAAACGAACTTCGCATTGACCATAACTGGTCAACGCAGAAAGTCAAACAAAGTTTGACTTTCAGACTCGAAAGACTCGAAAAGCAATAAAAGAACGAAAGAATACTTACGAAGGGTCCCCGAATGCTAATCTCGATCCAAGAATCTCAGGTATGAAACAATGGTTTCAACTTAGAGTTCCTAAGATCAAGATTCTAGTGATTTTAGCAATGGGGGTGAATGGGTATTTATAGGAATACCCGAACCGTTAGGATCGTTTCTAGGAAAACGTGATGCGATCTTGGCCATACACTTAGCACACATGGTATTGTAATACCATGTGCCATCAAAACCAGCCCATAGTATTGTTAAAACATGTGAAAAATTGAATTTGGACCAGATTCAAAGGTTCTACACAGAAAGTTTAAAAAATGGCAGATTTGGTCCCTGTAGTGTAATAAGGCCTTTTCCGACGCGTTTAAGGCCCGTTAACCCCATTTAAAAGCTCTAAAATGAAGTTAAAGTAAAGGGAACTTAAAATGTTCTCAAAAATATCTCGGATGTCGGTTCGTTTAGCCGTACGGTTGCGTTGTTCGGCTAATTACGACGGAATGCGCATAAGCGCGAAAAACGATCCAAATGACGTGACGAATGGATTTTTTCTTATGGCGAACACTAAAATATAATGTAGTCATGCTTACATAAATTTTTGGATGTCCAGATGTATTCAGAACGTAAGTTATGCGCGAAAATGCAAACTTGTGCACTTTTTGACACTTTTAGTCCCTGAATGACACAAAAGTTTATTTTAGCATACCGAACACCTCAAAGCCTATTTCTAAGCTATGTGAAGGGTATTTATGGTATGTTTAACTTATGGTCATGCTCCGGAATGTCTGTTACAGTTCGAATTGGCATACTTTCGCAGTTTGTCAAGTTTAGTCCCTGTAAGCGATTTAACTTGATTTTGCCATACCAAAGCCTTCAAAACTTATTTCTAAGTTATGTAAAGGTTATTTAAGGTATGTTAAGCCTATGTCACTATTCCGGAGTGTTTTTTGCATTAAACTGGTTATATTTACGCATCGGTGCGCGTATAACCTTCCAGAAAGCGATTTAGAGTTTGAAATTGAACAAGAATTGATATGTGCAAATGATACACATATTTTTACAAATCCCAAGTATGAAATATAATATTTCATTGGTTCGGTATTTGTTTGATGGCCGTGGAGGCACAGGTGTTACAGTCTCCCCTACTTTAGGAAATTTCGTCCCGAAATTTATTTAGAGGAAACTTGTGAGAGTTTAAAACATGAAGTTGAAAAGACCGAACAACATTGGTTAGGGTTCTGAACTTCTAGTAACTTTAATAACATCATGCTTGCAATGTAAGAGGGATACTTATATACAAGTATATGAAGCATCATTGGTGCGTCCACCGTGCCTCCATTACATTGTTATCATTTTATTATTGTTGTCACTATCGGTTCTTACACATAGTAAACCTTACTGGGTTTCTGTGCACTAAATTTCATAATTATGTACGCGTCCATAATTAGACAATTCCTTGCACAGTTCACACAGTCTATTTTATAATGTGTAGGGTAAAACCATATGAACAAACCTGTGATGAGTGTAACTAGACCGCCATAGAGTCCTTTTAATTAAATCAATAAATGATCTAAGTAGACTATCAAGGAGTCTGTTCAGCTACATCACTAGATGTCGTTCTTTAACCAAATTGTGAATCAATCTTTTAGACTAGACCACTCAAGGGTCTCTCATCGAATCATGGAATGGTACTATATAACCCAAGGGTCTTAACTACTACGTAGAAGCCCATAAGGATTTAAGGTAGTACTTTTTGAATATCCTACTATGAATCCCTCATATGAAGATATGAAAGATTCTATGAGGATTTGAAAAATCGTAACACACAAAAACATAGAGGAGAACACATATCATATAACCACAAAATTGTTCGTTAATTTGTCTTGTAAATTGCGTACATGCATTTAAAGCACACTAGGAATCCATTCCGTGGATTTCATTTGGTACTTTAAACGTTACCAAGAATCCAACTATAAAGATAGAAAGATTCAAAAAGAAAATTCGATTTCGATTATTAGGAACCGAAGTGTTCGAATTAAGGTACATAAGGAATCCAATTAAGGACTCTGATTTGAATGATAATCATCCACAAGGATCTAATTGTAAAGATAAAAAGATCCCATATGAATTTTAGAAGTTGAACATGTTTTGAAACCTTGCACTGGATGTGCTTAGGTCAAAACATGATGTAAAATGCTTATGAAGTTGAGATGCTTGATATGTCAAGGCGACATATGAAGCAGAATTTTGAAGGTTAAGTCAATGTATGAGGAAAATATTTTTGAAAACTATGCATGGGGTTCTTTTAAGAAAAATGTGCTTAACGTTTTTGAAACCTTATATATAATACTTTTTGAAATCATAAAGTAGGTGTATTAGGTAGATATATTTACAAAAATGTTTTAAAATCATGCGAGATGAATTTTGAAATTATGTATAAGGTTTTTGAAAGATATGAATGATGCTTTTCGAAATCATGCACTTGATCAGAAAATGTATTGTGTTAATATTGTCTTTAGACTATATGAAATATTTTGAAATTAGAAAGGTTGGTTTTGATAACATGGCCAATGTTTTTGAAATAACATAGACAATGCATCTAGAAAATTTGTTTTTCAAACTATATGAAATGTTTTGAGATCATGAAGATTGTTTTGAAATACTGGTACTGTGTATGTTGAAAAATCAAAACGTAATGGGTATGAGATTTGAAAATACCCTTAGTTATCTAACCAAGGATTTAAAGGCACAGATGTGCGAAAAGCACGATTACTCATAATGTCACTTAATTTTCTGTACTTTGTTTCTTAGAGTGAAACGAGTACTTAAAATTTTCGAGGGAATCATGAGCAATCATTTGAAAGAGAGAAATGACAAGAGTAGTTTGTAAGGTACATAGTTCCTTGATGTAGGTATCATAGGAAAAGCCATACACACCTAGCAGGGGGTTGAGCTGGTTGGTTGGGGACTGCTTCACCATTGTGAGCGACCATGGCGAAGTTCTGAGAAGCCTTTCGCTTCTTTGACTTCTTAGGGGATCGTTCATCCATGGTCTTTTATTGCTCGATTGGTTTATTGGCTGATGGTGTTGTCGCCTGACTAGGTCCTGCCTGCCTTGGTGACTCTTGAGTGGCTTCATCCTGGAGATGATACATGGCAGTAGCTAATTCAACAGTCTTCAGGACTACTTCGCCTATTCGCTGAGCGAATTTTGGCTGCTTGCTCAGATATCTGGGCGTCATCGTGATGAAGAGACATTCTTGAAGAAAAAGAAAGGCATAGGGAGAAACAGGTGAAAGATTATTGGACAATCAAAACAGAATGATAACGCATGAAGATTGCGATCATTTGTTTGTTACCTAAGGCAAACAAATGAGACGGTGACTGATCAAAGTAAATGGGTCAAAAATAATGTATCGCGAAGACATGCTCGCCTATAAGTGAACACTCATCCCAAGAATTCCCAGGTAAGCACAACTGGTCTCGCGTCTGATGAGATGTATACGAAGTGCTTGCCTAGACAGAAAACCCAGAATACAGGCATTCACCCTTCCAGTTTGCACGTGTTCACATTATTTAAAACCCAAAACCTTGACGAAGTTTTGAAAACTCAAAGGGGTTCAAAACCATAAAATAGAGAGTTCAAAACCTTACAATAGAGGGTTCAAAACCTAGAAATCAATCATCCTAGAACAGATGATTAGTTTTCAAAGCGGTTTTGAAATTTATGTTCTTGTTGTGGTCGTCGCCTAAGGATAGGTGACGGTATTGTTTTATGACTAAACGCAAGTAAACTCGCGTTAGGGTCCTAAGAAGGTTATAGACTAGGTCAAAGCATTACTAATAACCTAATTCCCTATAACCATTGGCTCTGATACCATCTTTCTGTCACACCCCGACCGCGTAAAACAACAAATCGCGGCGGAAACATCGGGGCGTGTTGCAACAGAATTAATGTTTCATAACCATGGATACCAAAAAGTGTTTCGTTTTATTAAACATTGAATAATTACATCGTCTGGAAATCTAAATACACAAATTAAACATAGTCTATCATTGTTATTGAGTCACTAAGGCCTTGTCCAGTCCTATGTGAGCATGCATCTTATCAATCGATATCATTCAACAATACCTGAAACATATGTGAAAACGAGGTCAGCAAAGAAATGTTGGCGAGTACATAGGTTTTGTGAAAATAAGATTCATGACTTCTGTTTTAAGAAAATGTTTAGTCATGAACCTTGTAATTTGCTTTGTCTTTGTAAATCATTTGAAAAATAATAAGTTTAGGTGATATGTATAAATAAGAGAATAATGCATGATTAAATGAATAACCATGTAAAATGAGTTTGTATAAGATAAGTTGTTTGTAAATAAATGTCTTGTGAAAAGTATGTTACTTGTATAAAATGTTCTATGTCTCAAACTGAAATGATTCAAATAACGCTACAATATGTAATACCATACAAACACTTATATATAGGAAGTACCAGCGGCGTATCCACCATGCTTGTATCATATTCCACACGCATTGTTACTTAATCACTTAATCCAAACCAAACCACCAAAGTAATGTTCATGCCCAATGTAAATCATGTAATATGTAACCAAAACCCAACCGTATGTCGCTTTGAAGCCAATCGTTTACCCAATCGTTAAAACATCGTGTGAAAACCAATCGTTTACCCTAATCGTATAATTCGTTTTAGGTCGTGAAACTACTTAAATGGTCGTCTCGCTAATAACATTCAAACCTTCTTGACTCGCATTAATAAACCCTTACCAAAGGATAGATTAACAATTCGCATTAATAAACCCTTACCAAAGGATAGATTAACAACTCGCATTAATAAACCCTTACCAAAGAGTAAATTAACAATTTACAGATTCAGTCGCTACCCACAACACCCACACATAACTACGGGTGTAGTAACTAACGGGATTTGTCAGATCCTATGGTACCATAACCTAATACTGGTCGGCTTGATCATTGCTAATGAATATCATTTGTTATGTAACTACAACCAACAAGTTTGTTCACTTTATTGAAATCGTTATTAGTTTTGTATAAATCGTCTTAATTGTTTTTGAAACCATCGTTATAACATCGAAAACATTTAGCACATATGAGTCACCCCAAAACAATTGAAAGCAGTAAAATAGGGGAATAATGTACTCGCCTGAGAATGCTTGGAGGTCTTGAACAACAACCAAACAAAGCTAGAGAGAGCACGGAATCAGTCGGCAATCTAAAACTATATAAATAAACCGGACTTAAATCGGGAGATCGGATAGGATGAGGCTTGGTAAACCAAATGAGTGTTGGAACTCATATGATATGGTTTAACAAGGCCTACGTACTACAATGAAACCAAACCTAAGTGCTTTCGACCCATCGCGACCCATTAAGGTAACATACGCTACTTTAACGCGTCATGCGCGCAAAGCGCGTTCGGACCGTCTAACTAGTCCTATGACAAGTGTTATATGCCTAAACATGTTACATAATCAGTTATGTGACAAAAGTTTAGGTTACATATGCTTAATTACCAATTATACATGAAAAGGGTATTCTGGTAATTTACCTAAGGCATATAAACTACCTATCATACAACTACTTAAACGAAGCGACCATAGGGTATAACCTCGGAAGGTTATTCCCTACCTACTATGGTCACCTAATGTATTTGGTCGGATCCTAATGATCGACCAAACTGGGTCGGGTTCGAAGGTATAAGCGATTTATTAGATCGCTTACATTACGACCCTAGACAACGTGGTAATCAGTAGGCATAGTCCCAAGGGACTATAACCAACGTGATTACACTCACGTTGCGAAGTTCAAACGAACTTCGCATTGACCATAACTGGTCAACGCAGAAAGTCAAACAAAGTTTGACTTTCAGACTCGAAAGACTCGAAAAGCAATAAAAGAACGAAAGAATACTTACGAAGGGTCCCCGAATGCTAATCTCGATCCAAGAATCTCAGGTATGAAACAATGGTTTCAACTTAGAGTTCCTAAGATCAAGATTCTAGTGATTTTAGCAATGGGGGTGAATGGGTATTTATAGGAATACCCGAACCGTTAGGATCGTTTCTAGGAAAACGTGATGCGATCTTGGCCATACACTTAGCACACATGGTATTGTAATACCATGTGCCATCAAAACCAGCCCATAGTATTGTTAAAACATGTGAAAAATTGAATTTGGACCAGATTCAAAGGTTCTACACAGAAAGTTTAAAAAATGGCAGATTTGGTCCCTGTAGTGTAATAAGGCCTTTTCCGACGCGTTTAAGGCCCGTTAACCCCATTTAAAAGCTCTAAAATGAAGTTAAAGTAAAGGGAACTTAAAATGTTCTCAAAAATATCTCGGATGTCGGTTCGTTTAGCCGTACGGTTGCGTTGTTCGGCTAATTACGACGGAATGCGCATAAGCGCGAAAAACGATCCAAATGACGTGACGAATGGATTTTTTCTTATGGCGAACACTAAAATATAATGTAGTCATGCTTACATAAATTTTTGGATGTCCAGATGTATTCAGAACGTAAGTTATGCGCGAAAATGCAAACTTGTGCACTTTTTGACACTTTTAGTCCCTGAATGACACAAAAGTTTATTTTAGCATACCGAACACCTCAAAGCCTATTTATAAGCTATGTGAAGGGTATTTATGGTATGTTTAACTTATGGTCATGCTCCGGAATGTCTGTTACAGTTCGAATTGGCATACTTTCGCAGTTTGTCAAGTTTAGTCCCTGTAAGCGATTTAACTTGATTTTGCCATACCAAAGCCTTCAAAACTTATTTCTAAGTTATGTAAAGGTTATTTAAGGTATGTTAAGCCTATGTCACTATTCCGGAGTGTTTTTTGCATTAAACTGGTTATATTTACGCATCGGTGCGCGTATAACCTTCCAGAAAGCGATTTAGAGTTTGAAATTGAACAAGAATTGATATGTGCAAATGATACACATATTTTTACAAATCCCAAGTATGAAATATAATATTTCATTGGTTCGGTATTTGTTTGATGGCCGTGGAGGCACAGGTGTTACAGTCTCCCCTACTTTAGGAAATTTCGTCCCGAAATTTATTTAGAGGAAACTTGTGAGAGTTTAAAACATGAAGTTGAAAAGACCGAACAACATTGGTTAGGGTTCTGAACTTCTAGTAACTTTAATAACATCATGCTTGCAATGTAAGAGGGATACTTATATACAAGTATATGAAGCATCATTGGTGCGTCCACCGTGCCTCCATTACATTGTTATCATTTTATTATTGTTGTCACTATCGGTTCTTACACATAGTAAACCTTACTGGGTTTCTGTGCACTAAATTTCATAATTATGTACGCGTCCATAATTAGACAATTCCTTGCACAGTTCACACAGTCTATTTTATAATGTGTAGGGTAAAACCATATGAACAAACCTGTGATGAGTGTAACTAGACCGCCATAGAGTCCTTTTAATTAAATCAATAAATGATCTAAGTAGACTATCAAGGAGTCTGTTCAGCTACATCACTAGATGTCGTTCTTTAACCAAATTGTGAATCAATCTTTTAGACTAGACCACTCAAGGGTCTCTCATCGAATCATGGAATGGTACTATATAACCCAAGGGTCTTAACTACTACGTAGAAGCCCATAAGGATTTAAGGTAGTACTTTTTGAATATCCTACTATGAATCCCTCATATGAAGATATGAAAGATTCTATGAGGATTTGAAAAATCGTAACACACAAAAACATAGAGGAGAACACATATCATATAACCACAAAATTGTTCGTTAATTTGTCTTGTAAATTGCGTACATGCATTTAAAGCACACTAGGAATCCATTCCGTGGATTTCATTTGGTACTTTAAACGTTACCAAGAATCCAACTATAAAGATAGAAAGATTCAAAAAGAAAATTCGATTTCGATTATTAGGAACCGAAGTGTTCGAATTAAGGTACATAAGGAATCCAATTAAGGACTCTGATTTGAATGATAATCATCCACAAGGATCTAATTGTAAAGATAAAAAGATCCCATATGAATTTTAGAAGTTGAACATGTTTTGAAACCTTGCACTGGATGTGCTTAGGTCAAAACATGATGTAAAATGCTTATGAAGTTGAGATGCTTGATATGTCAAGGCGACATATGAAGCAGAATTTTGAAGGTTAAGTCAATGTATGAGGAAAATATTTTTGAAAACTATGCATGGGGTTCTTTTAAGAAAAATGTGCTTAACGTTTTTGAAACCTTATATATAATACTTTTTGAAATCATAAAGTAGGTGTATTAGGTAGATATATTTACAAAAATGTTTTAAAATCATGCGAGATGAATTTTGAAATTATGTATAAGGTTTTTGAAAGATATGAATGATGCTTTTCGAAATCATGCACTTGATCAGAAAATGTATTGTGTTAATATTGTCTTTAGACTATATGAAATATTTTGAAATTAGAAAGGTTGGTTTTGATAACATGGCCAATGTTTTTGAAATAACATAGACAATGCATCTAGAAAATTTGTTTTTCAAACTATATGAAATGTTTTGAGATCATGAAATTTTTTTTTTCAAACTATATCAAATTGGGTTTATACTTTGTCATTCGTCGTGAATTCGATGAATGTTTAAGTATTGCACTTTGTCATTTGTCGTGAGGGTTTAATCTCGTGAGTTATCGTAAATGTTGTATTAGTTACTAACCTAGTTCGTGTGCATTGTTATTTAAATTAGGTTACAAGGCTAATCAGTAGGCTAAACTTTGCCCGTATAAATCTGCAATGTGAGTCATTCTCTTTTATCAAATGTTTTACAATACTCCAAGTATTTTCAAATGTTATAATTACAGGGTTTAAGTCGTGGTTATCTTAAATCACTGGCTAGTGGGGTATTGTGCACATTACTAATTTCTCACGGGTTAGGCTAATAAATCCTAACAGTGATAAACGTCACTACTTGGGGAAAGACCCAATAGTGGTATAACCATCGTCACCAGGTGACACGACGCCAGATAAAAATAAGATAGAAGCCATTGTAATCGCTCTTATGCTGTAATTTATAACTATGTGTCGTTTTGTGCAAACTGAATGATTCACCAGTATTTCCCCGCTGACAAAAATATTTTTAAAACATGTTTCAGGCGACCTGTTGTAAATCAAGGTAAACGTGCTACGGAGCACTAACAAGCTTGAAGAGGTGGCTCAGTTAAAATGAATAAACATGTTTTAATAAATCAGGGAATTTCCTAGTGAAATTCCTCTATTGTAAATTTACGGGGTTTATCCCGAATTATGAAATAAAATATCAGGCATTTCAAATTTTAAAAAGATCCTGATAAATCTTCCGCTCTCGCATCATAAATACCACGGGTTCCTGTCCCGCGGCTTCTGACTGGGTCAAACCGGGGCTGGGGCCGTGACAGGAAAAGGTGGTATCAGAGCCACTGATTTAAGCCAATTAAGTATTTAGAGAATACTTAATTTTACTAATTGCCATTTTGTGGTTACGTGTTTTATTATTTGAATATTTGGTTACAGTATGGGTAAACAAAGACTTTCGGATATCTATCATAAAATAGATAGTTCACCGAAAGAAAAAGAAACTTCATCCTCAAAATACCCAACAGATACTGAGGAAGAAATATTTGTCTGTAAGGCACAGTTTGAGAAACCACTTTCTCCTAAGAAAAGAAGTCGGATTATTAGAAAAAGTCAAGAGAAAATAAAGAAGTCACAACCAAAAGAAGTGATGATTCCTAAGGAAACTCAAGAAATTGGCAATAACCCACCATGGGAAGATGAGTTAGATGAAAAATGGGCAGATCTCTATATGTTATCTACTATAGCAGTAAATGCTAACGTTTAATTACCCTGACCCAGCCTTAGCACCCATATCACCTACAAGTCAGAAACTTTACCCATTAAATAAAACAACTTAAAGTAAATTAGGATTATGCAACCTTAGTATATTTTGAATTTCATTTGCAAATTGTATTAGAAAGTCAACGTATGTGCAATAATATTTGAATAATTATATTAAATTGTTTGCCTGTGAAATTTTTATAAAATTTTAACTTAGCATTTTGTGTGCATTTTTGCATATATGCTAAACAACATGAATGAGTTATCTGAAGCCCTTCAGAATCTCAATCTCTATCCTGTGAAAGTGGAAGTTTCCAAAGACTTTACTGGTTACTTACCTGATGTAGAGGAACCTATGGAATTTCAAGCTCCACCTCCGGAGAAACCAAAGCCTAAGAAAAGAAGAAGATTTGTAGGCTGGAGGCATGTACGCAGGAGGAAACCAGCAACTAGGAAAATTCCCAAAATAGAAAATCCCATTGATAAAGGAAAAGGGATCGAGATTGAGGAAAATACTAGGCAAGTAGAAATGGAAATTGGGGAAAGTTCTAGGCAAGTCGAGGAATTTCCTTTGCAGGAAGAATTAGATCGCACACTTGCAAACTGCGATATCCTTACACCTATCAATGAAAATCTCTTCCCTTTATCCTGCTGAAACCCAACTTCCAATAAACTTAGAACCGGCTATTCCAGATCCTCTGATCCATACCCAACCTTTAGAAGAAATGGACGAGTGGTGGACCAATGATTGGCAGTTTCAAAACCTTCTTAATAACCCTTATACATTTTTCCCTCAATTCGACCCAAAACCTATACCAAACCCACCAATGAGCAATGAAAACTTAGCTGAACTCCGCCATTTTGGTGAGGAACTGATGAATGCAGGGAATAGAATTCGGGGGGTAGGAGAACAGATCTCCTGGAAATACGACGAGAGGGAACGACGCTTCTAAGGTGCCCAGGGATAGGATGGTTGTGAAGCTGTGATTGTATAATAGTAATAGTAATAATAAAATAAGTCTGTAAATAACCTACAAATAAAACTTTTGTAAGATAACGGTGTGTACTGATGCATATTATAATATATAAAAATGGCAGTTAAGAAATCAACAATTTTGACTAAACATGTGTTGTATTGTATGATTGTTTGCATATCGCTATTATTTATTTTATGCTAATAATTTATATATATATATATATATATATATATATTAATTACCAGATGGAACCTGCTAATAATGAACTAGTTAATGAAGTTAACCAATTTGAGCAAAACCAGGAAGATCAATTCATGACTAGGCAAGATATCGAGAATATCGTTGCTCAAGGAATAGCCAATGTTATTCCAGCAATCCTTGCTGCTGCCCAGAAACCTGTTGAACCTCAACAAATTATTCCTAGTAAATGTACTCATGAAGACAACTTCAGTAATAGCGTAAACGGAGGCGGCAACCATACTAACAACCATAATGATGTACTGCAACCCCCAAATCTCAAAAGAATGAAAGCTGCAACACCTGGTTGCACTTACAAGGAATTTCTTGCCTGTAAACCAGCTGAATTTGCAGGCAATGAAGGGGCGACTGCAGCACTGCGTTGGTTGGAGAAAACCGAAGCAGTAATTATGATAAGTAAATGTGCTGAGGAAGACAAGGTCATGTATGCATCGCATCTTTTTAAAGAAGGGGCGCTAGAATGGTGGAATACGGTGCTTCAAGCCAAAGGAAGAAATATGGCCTATGCCATGAGTTGGGAAGAATTTAAGCAGATAATGGAAAGAAAATTCTGTCCCGAATATGAAAAGGGACAAATGGCGAATAAGTTCCTGAACCATCGGATGATGGGTGTAGATTGTCGAGGATATACTTCGACATTCTTCGAGTATGCGAGAGTGGTACCAACCCTGGCTTCGCCAGAACCGGTGCTTATTTCCCGCTATATTTGGGGATTGATTAGCGAAATCCGTAATATCGTTAAAGCTACTAGACCTCGCACTATTGACGATGCTGTGGAATTAGCTAACACCCTAACTGACGAGCTGGTATGCACAAGAGAAGAAAATAGGAAAAAGGAAGTAGCCCAAAAGATTACTCAGGGATTCCGTGTGGGTAACCGTAGTAGTTTCAGGAAAAAGGGAACTAGGCAATCTTCCACTGTTCCATTTTGCAATTCCTGCAAAAGAAAGCATTTTGGAAGATGCAAGGGATATTGCAATTTTTGCAAAATTCCAGGACACCAAGAGGAAGATTGCAGAAAGAAGAAAGCAACAGTCTGCTACAACTGTGGAGAAGTTGGACATTTTAGGCCAGACTTCCCGAAATTGGCCAAACCAGCTGATAACAAAGCCAAACCTGCAGAAGGAACTACCAAGAAGAACGTAAGAGCCTTTCAATTGACTACTCAGGAAGCAGAACTAATTCCTGACGTAATAGCTGGTACGTTCCTAGTTCACGACGTTTATGCAAAAGTATTATTTGACTCTGGTGCAAACCAAAGTTTTATAAATACTTCATTCTGCCAAGCTCTTAATTTACCCTTAACCACCCTTAGGCAGATTTTTACAGTTGAAACAGCAGATGGAAACTCTGTTAACATAGATAAGGTTTTGCATGAAGGAAAGATAGAACTCTTAGGACATAAATTTTTTGCAAACCTGTTACCTATGAATTTAGAAGGATTTGATGTTGTATTAGGAATGGATTGGTTAGTAACCAACCATGCCCGAATTCTTTGTGATAAAAATGCCATAGAAATTCATACACCCACAGGAGAATTAGTAGTGATTACAAGAGATAAGCCATGAAAGCCACTGAAATTCATTTTAGTGATGAAGTTGGCCAGATATTCAAGAAAACAAGAAATGGTGTATATGATTTCAGTAATCATTAACACGAAAGGTAAGGAACTTAAGGAAATTCCGATAGTATCAGAATACCCAGATGTCTTTCCAGAAGAACTACCTGGATTACCACCCAACAGAGAAGTAGAATTTAGGATTCATCTAATTCCGGGAACTACACCGATAGCCAAGGCACCTTATCGGTTAGCACCCACTGAAATGCTAGAATTGAAAAAGCAGTTAGATGAATTATTAAGCAAAGGATTTATACAACCTAGTTCATCCCCGTGGGGAGCTCCAGTGTTGTTTGTGAAAAAAAAAGATGGGTCAATGAGAATGTGTATCGATTACAGGGAATTAAATAAGGTTACAATTAAGAACCGATACCCATTACCTAGGATCGATGATTTATTTGATCAACTCCAGGGAGCTAGATATTTTTCTAAAATAGACTTACGCTTCGGATACCATCAATTGAAGGTACAAGAAGAGGACATACCTAAAACTGCTTTCAGAACTAGGTATGGTCATTACGAGTTTACAGGCATGCCCTTCGGACTAACGAATGCACCTGCGGCATTCATAGACATGATGAATAGAATCTGTAAACCGTACTTGGATAAATTTGTAATTGTCTTCATCGACGATATACTTATTTATTCCAAAAGTCAGAAGGAACATTATCAGCACTTGCATGCACTCTTAACCTTATTAAGAAGGGAGAAGCTTTACGCCAAATTCTCAAAGTGTGAATTTTGGCTACAAGAAGTGCAATTTTTAGGACACATGGTGAACCACGAAGGTATTCACATAGATCCCTCTAAAATAAAAGCAATAACCAAATGGAAAGTTCCACAATCAGCTATGGAAATTAGAAGCTTTTTAGGACTAGATGGATACTATAGGTGCTTTATTAAGGATTTTTCTAAAATAGCGGTGCCATTAACTAAGCTAACCTGTAAAGCAGTTAAGTTTGAATGGGGACCTAGGCAAGAAGAGGCCTTTAGGATTTTAAAGCAAAAGTTAACAAATGCCCCAATTCTAGCCTTACCAGAAGGAACAGAAGATTTTGAAGTTTACTACGATGCTTCTAAGCTAGGATTAGGATGTTTGTTAATGCAACGCAAGAAGGTAATTGCGTATGCCTCAAGACAATTGAAAAAGCATGAGGAAAACTATACGACTCATGACTTAGAGTTAGGAGCCATAATTTTTGCCCTTAAGATTTGGAGACATTATCTGTATGGAAGTAAGTTTACTGTCTATACAGATCATAAGAGCTTAAGGTACATCTTTGGGCAAAAAGAATTGAACATGAGGCAAAGGAAATGGATGGAGATTCTAAGTGACTACGACTGTGATATCCAATATCACGAAGGAAAGGCAAACGTAGTTGCAGATGCCTTAAGTCGTAAGTATCATAAGAAACAACGACGAGTTCGTGCCCTTAGATTAAATCTACAATTAGATTTAATGGAACAATTGAAGAATGTTCAAGAAACAGCAATCGAAGATGATGCTGAAGGAATGAAGGGACGAGTAAAAGAATTAGAACAAGGAAGTGATGGAATTTGGAGATTCCACAAGAAAAGAATATGGGTACCTAAACAGGGAGAATTAAGAAATAAGATTCTAGAGGAAGCTCATAAATCTAGGTATACTGTACATCCTGGTAACAATAAGATGTACCAAGATTTAAGGAATAATTTCTGGTGGATAGGAATGAAAAAGGACATAGCTAAATATGTTTCTAAATGTCTTACTTGTTCACAAGTTAAAACAGAACACCAGAAACCCTCAGGTCTACTACAACAATTAGAAATGCCTATATGGAAATGGGAACTTATAACTATGGATTTTGTTACTAAGTTACCCAAAACCAGAAAAGGTAATGATGCGATTTGGGTAATTGTGGATCGATTAACCAAATCAGCTCATTTTCTACCCAAGAAAGAAACTTTTAGCATGGAAAGGTTAGCCAAGTTGTATGTAGATGAAGTAGTATCCTTACATGGAGTCCCACTCCCCATTGTATCGGATAAGGATAGTCGTTTCACTTCCCATTTCTGGACTAGTTTTCAGGAAGCAATGGGAACCTGACTAAATTTAAGTACTGCTTATCATCCTCAGACGGACGGACAAAGTGAAAGGACGATACAAACCCTGGAAGACATGCTCCGTGTCATACCCCGACCACGTTAAAACAACAAAACCGTGGCGGAAACGTCGGGGAGTGTTGTAACAGAATCATCGTTTCAACAACCATGGTAATTAAAAGTTTCATTTTATTGATTCATTAAGAAATGTACATTGTCTTTAAACCAAACAAACAAATTAAACATCGTCTACTATCGCTTTTATGTCACTAAGGCCACGTCCAAATCCTAAGTGAACATGCTCCCTAGAAATCATCACGCAACATCACCTGAAACATATGTAAAAACAAAGTCAGCACATAAATGCTGGCAAGCACATAGGTTTTGTAAGAGTATCGGAATTACGGCTCGTTTATGTATATATTGCAATACCTCGAAAACCTTGTTTTGAAAAGTATATAGTATTGCAAAATAATTAACCAACTCAAATCAATGTGGTTATAATTTATAAAATCTCGTAGCCATAATTCTTAACTCAAAAACATTTGATTTAGTAAACCAATTCGTAAAACATCTCGTTAAAAACTTGTTAATAAAACTCGTATGGTTTATATCATTTCGAAAACCTCGTTGTGTGACATCGTTTCAAATCGTTTCCCAAGTGAACTAAATAATGACATGAAATGTAATATGATAGAAGCACTTATATATAAGATGTACCAGCGGCGTATCTACCATGATTCTATCATGTTACACCCATCCCATTACCTAATCACAACCCAAACCAATCGTTCGTTCAAATCGTTTATATCGTTTAGGTCGTTCCAAATCGTTTAATTCGTCCCAAATTCGTATTCGTTTTAATTATGAAACTACTTTTGGTCGCCTCGCTAATAACATTCAAACCTTCGTGACTCGACCACCTCGTTTATCGTATTAACAAACCACCAAAGGGTAAGTTAACAATCATCAGATTCGGTCGTTACCTACATAACCCCCACACATAACCATGGGTGTAGTCTGATAACGGGATTTGTCAGAACCTATGGTACCATAACCTAATACTGGTCGGTTCGGCCAAAATTAATGAATGTCATTCGTTATGTAACTACAACCAACAAGTTCCTTCACATTATCGAAAATCGTTATTAGTTTAGTATAAACCATCTTAATCGTTTTGAAACCATCGTTAAAATATCGAAAATCGTTTTGATACATATGAATCACCCCAAAACAATTGAAAGCAATAAAATAGGGGAACTATGTACTCACATTGAATGGAGGGTATCCTTGATCTAAAGAACTTAGCGAAGCTCAGACAAACCAAGGAAATTCAAGTAGTACCTAGTAATCGGATCACTAGTAAATAAATCAACACCTAAATCGGAAGATCGGATAGAATGAGGTCTTGTAAGCCAAATGAGTGTTGGAACTCATGTGATATGGTTTAACAAAGCCTACATTCTAAATCGGAACCTAACCTAAGTGCTTTCGACCCGTTACGACCCATTAAGGTAGCTTATGCTACGTTAATGCGTCGTTCGCGCAAAACTATGTTCGGGTGGTTAACTATGTGTTATGTCAAGTCTTACATGCCCAATAATACCTAAACATGTTACTAAATCAGATTATATGTCAAAAACATGTTCACATATGTAAAATATGGATTTATGCTTCAAAAGGGCGTTTTGGTCATTTTCTATGGGCATACAAGCTACTTAACAAATAACCAACCAATCCTATGTGATCATAAGGTATAACCTCAGGGGTTATTCCCCATGTAACTATGATCATTAATCGAGCTTGATCGGATCCTAATGATCGACCAATCGGGTCGGGTTCCAAAAGTCTAAGCGGTTGTTTAGACCGCTTAACTTACGACCTTAAACAAGCACAAAACTAATAGTGACGAGTTAAACATGTCAAAACATGTTTAACCAACTTAGAAAACTGATTTGGTATCAAAACAATGGGTTTTGATACCCAAAAATAGTTTCGTTGCAAAATGCGTGCTAAAACGCATTTTGACCGAAACTTTGACTCGTCACTATGCCTAGTCAACGTGGTAATCAGTAGGTATAATCGCCAAGGATTATAACCATCGTGATTACAATCACGTTGCAATGTTCAATTGAACTTTGTCTTGACCAATCGATGGTCAAAACCGAAAGTCAAACTGTTGGCCAAACTGTTTGACTTTCTGCTTAAACATAAAGAATAAGCATGAAAGAAGACTTACAATAGGTCCTATCTATCTTTTCTACAAGAATAATCAGATTAGAAAGCTCCAAACACTTGGGAGAGCTCTCAATTCAGATTGTAGAAAAGAGAATGAGGAATGAGCAAAGAATGAATGAAAGTGTTGGGCTATTTATACTTGTTGCAACTTCATGAGATCATTACACATGTTTGTGTGGCCACCAAGGATTAAATCCTAACCATCCAAGTGTTATGAGCAGCTAGGAAGCCTTGGGGAGGTGTTAACTTGGTCCCCAAAACATGAAAATTGCGTACAAGGGCCTCAAGAACGAGCTGGGAAGCTGCTGTGAAGTTTTTGATTTGCAAGTCTGACATGGGCCGTGTAAGAATATGGCTAGGCTTACGCGGGTCGCCTGGCCTACTTTCCAAAAATTGTAGTTTGGCCCCTGAACTTGTAAAACTTGTGTTTCGGCTCATTTTTGACACGTTTAAGCCCCGTTAACCTCATTTCAAAGCTCTAAAATGAAGTTAAAGTATAGGGAACTCAAAACATGTTCAAAAATATCTCGGAGGTCGGTTCCTTTGGTCGCACGATCGCGTTGTTCGTTAAATTACGACGAAACTCGAACGGACGCGAAAACGATCCAAATTAAGCGATGAATGGAATTTTTGCATGCCGATCACTAAAATAAAAATATTTTAGTGTATACAAAATTTTTGAGTGTCCAGATGTGGTCAGAACGTAAGATATGCGCGAAAATGCAAACTTACGTCGTTTTTGACACTTTTAGTCCCTGTAAGATCAAATAAGCATATTTTTGCACACCGAACCACTCAAAGCTTATTTCTAAGCTATGTTTAGGTTATTTATGGTATGTTTAGCTTATGATCAAGTTCCAGACAGTTCGATACCATACGAATCGGTATAGTTTCGCTGTTTGACGCAAATAGTCCCTGCGATCGAATAGACTTGTTTTCAACACACCAAACCATTCAAAACTTATTTCTAAGTTATGTGAAGGTTATTTTAGGTATGTTAAACCTATGTCACTATTCCGGAGTGTTTCTCGTGTTAAACTGACTGCGTTCACGCACCAGTTTGCGTATAACTTTCCAGAAAGCGATTTAAAGCTTGAAATCGGAATCGAATCGAATCGTAAAATCATCAAACACAAATATACATATAGTAACACCAAAACACATTGTTTTATTAATAATTAACATCGTTTTTCATTGTTCATCGATTACAGAGCACAGTTGTCACAGTCTCCCCTAGTTTAGGAAATTTCGTCCCGAAATTTTAACTAGAGAAAGCTTGTGAGAACAATTGCAGATATTTCGCCTTCATTTGGTCCTTATGTTCCCAAGTAAATTTTGGGCCACATTTGGATTCCCAACGAACCTTGACCAAATGAATTCGTTTGTTCTTCAACGGTTTGTAAGTACGGTCCACTATCTCTACAGGTTTCTCGACAAAGTGCATCATTTCATCGATTTGAATCTCGTCGAGAGGAATGTGAAGATCAGCGTCAGCTAAACACTTTCGCAAATTGGACACGTGAAAAGTCGGATGGATATTTCCAAGCTCTGGAGGTAGCTCTAGTCGATAGGCAACCTTTCCAACCCTTTCAACAATCTTAAATGGTCCAACATATCGTGGTGCAAGTTTTCCTTTCTTTCCAAATCTCACCACTCCCTTCCAAGGTGACACCTTGAGTAGGACATGGTCTCCGACTTGAAATTCTAAGGGCTTGCGTCCTAAATCCGCATAACTCTTTTGACGGCATCTAGCTGTCACAAGATTATCATGAATTTTCTTGATTTTGTCTGTTGTTTCCAGAACAAGCTCTGGTCCAGTAAGCTGAGCTTCACTGGTCTCATTCCAACAAACAGGTGAACGATATTTTCGACCGTAGAGAGCCTCGAATGGTGCCATTTTAATGCTAGCATGATAACTATTGTTGTAAGAGAACTCGATCAATGGAAGATGAGATTCCCAATTACCACCAAAGTCAATCACGCATGCTCTAAGCATATCCTCCAAAGTTTGAATCGTTCTCAGATTGTCCATATGTTTGGGGATGATAAGCAGTGCTTAGATTTAGTTGGGTTCCCATAGCAGATTGCATGGTCTTCCAAAAATGAGATGAAAATCGAGTATCATGATCGGATATGATGTCCAAAGGAACACCATGTCGAGATACAATCTCATCAACATAAATCTTTGCAAGTTTATCAGCAGATAGATCCTCGCGAATTGGTATAAAATGAGCTGACTTCCTTAATCGATCGATGACAACCCAAATAGCATCGTGACCTTTGGATGTAAGCGGTAACTTAGTGATGAGATCCATAGCAATGTTCTCCCACTTCCAAACCGGTATCTCTGGTTGTACAAGCAAACCAGATGGTCGTTGATGTTCAGCCTTAACTTTGAGACAAGTTAGGTATTTCGATACATACAAGGCAACATCCTTCTTCATACCAGACCACCAAAACTTAGTACGAAGATCCTTGTACATTTTGTCAGCACCAGGATGGATAGAATATCGAGACTTGTGAGACTCGTCCATCACTAAAGTGCGAAGATCGTCTTGTTTCGGAATCCACAAACGATCCATGAAATAGAGTAAACCATCGTCCTTCGCTTCGAGTTTAAGCTCAAGCTGATGTGGTAATTCCTTACCTATCAAATCTTGTGAAACACAAGATTGCTGAGCTTGAAGAACACGAGTTTGAAGATCAGATAGAGTTCGAACAGAATGAAGGTTGACTCTCTCTTTTTGACTAAGCGCATCGGCTACGACATTCGCCTTACCAGGATGGTAGCGAATTTCGCAATCGTAATCGTTTAAGAGTTCAACCCAACGTCGTTGCCTCATGTTCAACTCCTTCTGATTAAGAATGTGCTGGAGACTTTTATGGTCTGTGAAAACCACACACTTCGTGCCATAAAGATAGTGTCTCCAGATTTTGAGAGCGAAAACCACAGCTCCCAACTCAAGATCGTGAGTCGTGTAGTTCTTCTCGTGAACTTTCAATTGTCTAGACGCATATGCTATAACTTTGCCTCGTTGCATGAGAACACAACCAAGGCCTAAGTTGGACACCTCACAGTAGACAACGAAATCATCATTTCCCTCGGGCAGAGATAGAACAGGAGCATCACAGAGCTTCCGTTTCAGCGTTTGGAACGCTTCTTCTTGCTTGGGTCCCCACTCAAAAGGCTTATTCTTTTGAGTCAAAGCAGTGAGTGGAACCGCAATCTTCTAGAAATTCGAAATAAAACGACGATAATATCCAGCGAGACCAAGAAAAGAACGAATTTCTGTAGGTGTCGTTGGTGTATTCCAATCCTTGATTGCTGCAATTTTGCAAGGATCCACATGGATACCCTGCTCGTTGACTATATGTCCTAAAAATTGAACTTCTTTAAGCCAAAATTCACACTTGGAGAATTTAGCAAAAAGTTGTTCCTTCTTTAGGAGCTCGAGAGTCAAACGAAGGTGTTGCTCGTGATTGGCTCGAGACTTCGAATAAATGAGAATATCGTCGATGAACACAATGATGAACTTGTCTAAATAAGGTTTACAGACCCTATTCATTAAGTCCATGAAGATAGATGGGGCATTTGTCAATTCAAAAGGCATGACAGTAAACTCGTAATGCCCATATCTAGTTCGGAAAGCAGTTTTGGGAATATCTTCTTCGAATACACGAAGCTGATGATACCCAGAACGCAGATCGATCTTGGAAAAACAGGTAGCACCTTGCAGCTGATCAAAGAGATCATCGATTCGAGGTAGGGGATATCAATTCTTGATGGTAAGCTTATTCAGCTCACGATAATCGATGCACATCCTAAAAGATCCATCTTTCTTTTTCACAAAGAGGACAGGAGCACCCCAAGGTGAATAACTCGGTCGGATGAATCCTTTATCAGTTAACTCTTGAAGCTGTTTCGATAACTCTTGCATCTCAGACGGTGCAAGACGATAAGGTGCTTTCGCAATCAGGTTGGCATTGGGTACAAGGTCAATATGAAATTCGACTTGATGAACTGGAGGTAAACCAGACAGTTCATCAGGAAACACCTCTGGATAATCCCGAATACTCTTGTTCTTGCCCTTCTCCTCGGTGACATGTGCCAGGAAAGCAACATATCCTTTTCGTAGGTAACTTTGGGCTTTCGTGCACGACATGAGTTTTAATCCACCAGACGGTTTCTCACCACGAACCTCTAGGACATCGCCAGACGAAAGAGGAATACGAATGCTCTTATCGAAACAAACCACCTCAGCATGGTGTTTGGTTAACCAATCCATCTCCACAATAATGTCGAAACTCCCAAGTTGCATCGGTACGAGGTCAATGGGAAAAAGATGGTTATCGAGGTTCAATTGACAACCATGAATAAAAGAATCGAGAACAAGAGGTTTACCAGTAGCAACTTCAACAGATAAGGGTTTCCTCAGTTTAGTTCTAGGTATCGCAAGTAAAGGCTCAAAGGATAACGAAACAAAACTCCTATCGGCACCAGAATCGAAAAGAACAGATGCAAGTTGATTGTTAACAAGGAACATACCGTTAACAACTTCATTGTCTGCCCTCGCCTCATTCGCGTTAAGATTGTATGCTCGTCCACGAGTGGGATTCACATTTGCGATCGCGTTACCATTCGGATTTGCATTCGCATTCACATTCGCGTTTACCAATCTCGGGCAATTGTTGTTCAAATGACCCATTTCTCCGCAATTAAAACACGAACCAGGTGGGAATCTCGCAACATTCCCTTGAGCTTGTGCTGGAACCTGAGCAGCTTGATTTTGACCAAAACGACAAATGTTGGCCAAATGCCCAAGTCTACCACACGTAGCACACTGTTTACAGGCCTGTTGGGCAACATGGTGACCATTGCATCGAACACAGTGTGGTGCGGTACCAGCATAAGCTTTCTTTGCAGGAGGTTGAGTCGGTGGGTTCTGAGGGTTCTGCGCGGTTTGTGCTGTAACAACAAAGTTCTGGGAAGCCTTGCGCTTCCTTGACCTTTTAGAAGACTCATCCTGTTTCTTTCCCTTACCCTTTTCCTTCTCAGAATCAGTCGACTTCTTTTTATCACCCTTGCGGGTGAGTTTACCCTTCCTGACTTGGGACTCAGTCAGGGTAGCCGATAACTCAAGCGCGTGACGAACGGTAGTAGGATTAACGCCGGTCACGATATCCTGAATAGAATCGGGTAAACCATCGATGTATCTCTCGATTGATTTTTCCAGTGGGGTAGCCATCGTAGGATACAACAAACTAAGCTCCTCAAATCGATCCGTATACGCACGGTGTTCTCCCCCATCTTGTTTTAGATCGTCAAACTCTCGTTCCAAAGCTCGAATCTCATGACGGGGACAGAACTCTCTCATCATGAGAGCTCGGAGCTCATCCCAAGTTTGCGCTAATGCCACTTCGGCACCCCTATCACGCATCACTCCGTTCCACCATGTAAGAGCTCGCTTCTCAAACGCGCTTGAAGCAAATTCAACCTTACGCGCATTCGGACACTGCACATGTCTGAATGTGCTCTCGATACTCTCAAACCACTGCAGGAGCGCAGTTGCTCCTTGTGACCCAGAAAACTTAAGCGGCTTCGCAGAATTAAAATTCTTGAAATTACACTGAGCATTATTGTTGTTATTATTGTTATTGTTGTAAAGCACATGGATTTGGGTCACAACACCTGGAAGTACAGCAGCCATTTGCTGAGAGACAAGGGCTGCGATTTCCTCAGCAGTAAAAGTTTGAGCATCGCGTCGAGGAGGCATTGTCTAACAAGGAAACATGAGAAACGAGTGAGGTAGACAATTGGAGAAACAAAAGAGGTATTGAAAAACATCGACAAAACACAAGGAGTGTGATCATTAGTTCGTTACCTCGAACAAACAAACGATGCGCAGTGACTAATCAAAGTAAATGGGTCATAATAATGTAGCACTGAAGACATGCTCGCCTATAAGTGAACACTCACCCCAAGAGTTCCCAGGTATGAGTGACTGGTCCGATACTACGGATTTGTACGAACACTCTAGCCTTAGATAGAAAACTCAGGGTACAGACATTCACTCTTCCAGTTTGCACGTGTTCACATTATTTAGACCCAAACTTTGACGAGATTTTGAAAATTCGAAGGGCATAAAGCCGAAGACGAATCAAACGGGAAGGGTTCAAAACCTTACAATCAATCATCCAAGGATAGATGATTAATTTTCGAAGCGGATTTGTTATTGTGTTCTCGTTTTGGTTATCACCTAAGGATAGGTGACGGTATTGTTTTAAAATCTAAACACAAGATAACTCGCGTTAGGGTCCTAGAAAGTTATAGTCTAGGTCGAAGCAATGCTAATAACCTAATTCCCTATAACCATTGGCTCTGATACCAACTCTTCTGTCACACCCCGACCACGTTAAAACAACAAAACCGTGGTGGAAACGTCGGGGAGTGTTGTAACAGAATCATCGTTTCAACAACCATGGTAATTAAAAGTTTCGTTTTATTGATTCATTAAGAAATGTACATTGTCTTTAATCCAAACAAATTAAACATCGTCTACTATCGATTTTATATCACTAAGGCCATGTCCAAATCCTAAGTGAACATGCTCCCTAGCAATCATCACGCAACATCACCTGAAACATATGTAAAAACAAAGTCAGCACAGAAATGTTGGCGAGCACATAGGTTTTGTAAGAGTATCGGAATTATGGCTCGTTTATGTATATATTGCAATACCTCGAAAACCTTGTTTTGAAAAGTATATAGTATTGCAAAATAATTAACCAACTCAAATCAAGATGGTTATAATTTATAAAATCTCGTAGCCATAATTCTTAACTCAAAAACATTTGATTTAGTAAACCAATTCGTAAAACATCTCGTTAAAAAATTGTTAATAAAACTCGTAGGGTTTATATCATTTTGAAAACCTCGTTGTGTGACATCGTTTCAAATCGTTTCCCAAGTGAACTAAATAATGACATGAAATGTAATATGATAGAAGCACTTATATATAAGATGTACCAGCGGCGTATCTACCATGATTCTATCATGTTACACCCATCCCATTACCTAATCACAACCCAAACCAATCGTTCGTTCAAATCATTTATATCGTTTAGGTCGTTCCAAATCGTTTAATTCATCCCAAATTCGTATTCGTTTTAATTGTGAAACTACTTTTGGTCGCCTCACTAATAACCTTCAAACTTTCGTGACTCGACCACCTCGTTTATCGTATTAACAAACCACCAAAGGGTAAGTTAACAATCATCAGATTCGGCCGTTACCTACATAACCCCCACACATAACCATGGGTGTAGTCTGATAACGGGATTTGTCAGATCCTATGGTACCATAACCTAATACTGGTCGGTTCAGCCAAAATTAATGAATGTTATTCGTTATGTAACTACAACCAACAAGTTCGTTCACATTATCGAAAATCATTATTAGTTTAGTATAAACCATCTTAATCGTTTTGAAACCATCGTCACATTATCGAAAATCGTTATTAGTTTATTATAAACCATCTTAATCGTTTTGAAACCATCGTTAAAATATCGAAAATCATTTTGATACATATGAATCACCCCAAAACAATTGAAAACAATAAAATAGGGGAACTATGTACTCACATTGAATGGAGGGTATCCTTGATCTAAAGAACTTAGCGAAGCTCAGACAAACCAAGGAAATTCAAGTAGTACCTAGTAATCGGATCACTAGTAAATAAATCAACACCTAAATCGGAAGATCGGATAGAATGAGGTCTTGTAAACCAAATGAGTGTTGGAACTCATGTGATATGGTTTAACAAAGCCTACATTCTAAATCGGAACCTAACCTAAGTGCTTTCGACCCGTTACGACCCATTAAGGTAGCTTATGCTACTTTAATGCGTCGTTCGCGCAAAACTATGTTCGGATGGTTAACTATGTGTTATGTCAAGTCTTACATGCCCAATAATACCTAAACATGTTACTAAATCAGATTATATGTCAAAAACATGTTCACATATGTAAAATATGGATTTATGCTTCAAAAGGGCGTTTTGGTCATTTTCTATGGGCATACAAGCTACTTAACAAATAACCAACCAATCCTATGTGATCATAAGGTATAACCTCAGGGGTTATTCCCTGTGTAACTATGATCACTAATTGAGCTTGATCGGATCCTAATGATCGACCAATCGGGTCGGGTTCGAAAGTCTAAGCGGTTGTTTAGACCGCTTAACTTACGACCTTAAACAAGCACAAAACTAATAGTGATGACTTAAACATGTCAAAACATGTTTAACCTACTTAGAAAACTGATTTGGTATCAAAACAATGGGTTTTGATACCCGAAAATAGTTCCGTTGCAAAATGCGTGCTAAAACGCATTTTGACCGAAACTTTGACTCGTCACTATGCCTAGTCAACGTGGTAATCAGTAGGTATAATCGCTAAGGATTATAACCATCGTGATTACAATCACGTTGCAAAGTTCAATTGAACTTTGACTTGACCAATCGATGGTCAAACCCGAAAGTCAAACTATTGGCCAAACTGTTTGACTTTCTGCTTAAACATAAAGAATAAGCATGAAAGAAGACTTACAATAGGACCCGGCTATCTTTTTTACAAGAATAATCAGATTAGAAAGCTCCAAACACTTGGGAGAGCTCTCAATTCAGATTGTAGAAAAGAGAATGGGGAATGAGCAAAGAATGAATGAAAGTGTTGGGTTATTTATACTTGTTGCAACTTCATGAGATCATTACACATGTTTGTGTGGCCACCAAGGATTAAATCCTAACCATCCAAGTGTTATGAGCAGCTAGGAAGCCTTGGGGAGGTGTTAACTTGGTCCCCAAAACATGAAAATTGCGTACAAGGGCCTCAAGAACGAGCTGGGAAGCTGCTGTGAAGTTTCTGATCTGCAAGTCTGACACGGGCCGCCTAAGAATATGGCTAGGCTTACGCGGGCCGCCTGGCCTACTTTCCAGAAATTGCAGTTTGGCCCATGAACTTGTAAAACTTGTGTTTCGGCCCATTTTGACACGTTTGAGCCCCGTTAACCTCATTTCAAAGCTCTAAAATGAAGTTAAAGTATAGGGAACTCAAAACATGTTCAAAAATATCTCGGAGGTCGGTTCGTTTGGTCGCACGATCGCGTTGTTCGTTAAATTACGACGAAACTCGAACGGACGCGAAAACGATCCAAATTAAGCGATGAATGGAATTTTTCATGCCGATCACTAAAATAAAAATATTTTAGTGTATACAAAAATTTTGAGTGTCCAGATGTGGTCAAAACGTAAGATATACGCAAAAATGCAAACTTACGTCGTTTTTGACACTTTTAGTCCCTGTAAGATCAAATAAGCATATTTTTGCACACCGAACCACTCAAAGCTTATTTCTAAGCTATGTTTAGGTTATTTATGGTATGTTTAGATTATGATCAAGTTCCGGACAGTTCAATACCATACGAATCGGTATAGTTTTGCAGTTTGACGCAAATAGTCCCTGCGATCGAATAGACTTGTTTTCAACACACCAAACCATTCAAAATTTATTTCTAAGTTATGTGAAGGTTATTTTAGGTATGTTAAGCCTATTTCACTATTCCGGAGTGTTTGTCGCGTTAAACTGACTGTGTTTACGCACCAGTTTGCGTATAACTTTCCAGAAAGCGATTTAAAGCTTGAAATCGGAATCGAATCGAATCGTAAAATCATCAAACACAAATATACATATAGTAACACCAAAACACATTGTTTTATTAATAATTAACATCGTTTTTCATTGTTCATCGATTACAGAGCACAGTTGTCACACTCCGGGCATGTGTGATAGATTTTGCTGGAAACTGGGACGACCACCTACCTTTAATCGAATTCTCCTATAATAATAGTTATCATACGAGCATTGAAGCTGCCCCATTCGAAGCACTGTATGGAAGAAAGTACATAACTCCAGTTTGCTGGGCAGAAATAGGAGAAAGTCAATTATCAGGTCCTGAAATTGTACAAGAGACCACTGACAAGATCACTCAGATCAAGGAAAGACTGAAAACTGCTCGAGATCGTCAAAAGAGTTATGCCGACAATCGACACAAGACACTAGAGTTCCAAGTTGGAGACAAGGTACTCTTGAAAGTTTCTCCTTGGAAAGGAGTAGTACGGTTCGGTAAGAAAGGAAAGCTAAGTCCAAGATACGTGGGACCATTTCCAGTGATCCAACGTATAGGACCAGTTGCTTATCGTTTACAACTACCAGGAGAGTTAGCTGGAGTACATGATGTATTTCATGTATCCAACCTCAAGAAATGTCTATCGGACGAATCACTGGTAGTACCTCTTCAAGATGTGGAGGTAAACGAAAAGTTAAAATTTGTTGAGAAACCGCTTCAAATAGAAGACAGAAAGATCAAGTTTCTCAAGCACAAAAGACTAGTACTAGTCAAAGTCAAATGGGATTCTAAAAGAGGACCCGAATACACTTGGGAACTGGAATCGGAAATGAAGCGAAAGTATCCTCACTTATTTCAGTAAATCTCGAGGATGAGATTTTAAATAAGGTGGGGATGATGTAAGGACTCTCAAAAATGTCCCTAACCAACCCGTAAGTAAAAACCCGGACCCCTGAAAACCTACCGTGCATGAAAAACCAAGAAATCTAGAATAATGGTCTTCAGGCGGGCCGCGTAAAGGATAAGCAACCCTTACGCGGTTCGCGTCAACCCTACGTTTGACCGGATAAGCGTCCAGAACCATGTGTCACACGCGTGGCATACTTACGCATGACACGGATACCCTAATCTACGATATAGGTGCCCTCGCGGGCCGCGTAAGGTTCGAGTTAAGGTTCACGCGGGCCGCGTGAACCTCAAATTTCAGCTATAAATAGATTGGGCTACCAGCAGTCTTCTGGTGTCGAAAATTTAGTTCAAAACTCGAAGTATACTGCTCAAAAGTCGAATTCACTTTCAAAATTAGTGAGGTGCTGCTATGATACAGGGTATTAACTCGATCGCTACTACGATTCAATGTCCGATCGATTGAAACTATCCGATGAATGTTTAAGTGCTGCTCAAATTGGGTTTATACTTTGTCATTCGTCGTGAATTCGATGGATGTTTAAGTATTGAATTTTGTCATTTTTCGTGAGGGTTTAATCTCGTGAGTTATCATAAATGTTGTATTAGTTACTGACCTAGTTTGTGTGCATTGTTATTTAAATTAGGTTACAAGGCTAATCAATAGGCTAAACTTTGCCCGTATAAATCTGCAATGTGAGTCATTCTCTTTTATCAAATTTTTTACAATACTCCAAGTATTTTCAAATGTTATAAATACAGGGATTAAGTCGTGGTTATCTTAAATCACTGGCTAGTGGGGTATTGTGCACATTACTAATTTCTCACGGGTTAGGCTAATAAATCCTAACAGTGATAAACGTCACTACTTGGGGAAAGACCCAATAGTGGTATGACCATCGTCACCAGGTGACACGGCGCCAGATAAAAATAAGATAGAAGCCATTGTAATCGCTCTTATGCTGTAATTTATAACTATGTGTCGTTTTGTGCAAACTGAATGATTCACCAGTATTTCCCCGCTGACAAAAATATTTTTAAAACATGTTTCAGGCAACCTGCTGTAAATCAAGGTAAACGTGCTACGGAGCACTAACAAGCTTGAAGAGGTGGCTCAGTTAAAATTAATAAACATGTTTTAATAAATCAGGGAATTTCCTAGTAAAATTCCTCTATTGTAAATTTATGGGGTTTATCCCTGATGGGTGTCAAGTGTTATATATATTAGGTGTATATTTTAAGCCCCTTTAACACTTTTTAGTAAAGTTTTAAATTTATAAAACACGATATTCACTAACACTAGACACTCATATGGGCAAGTGCACCCATCGTGAGCGTAGTATAGTGTTGGTAAGATACCGAGGTCGTCCAAGGACACAAGAGCTTTTAATACCGGTTTATCCTCAACATCTAATCAAATCAAAAAGTTTAGAAAAAAATTTTAAGCTAAGAAAAATAAAAACTAACTAAAAAAAATGCTAAAAATAAAAATAAAAATAAAAACAGATAGACAAGATGAATCACTTGGTTCCGACTCGTATCTAGTGTAACCTTTGATTATTTCCACACTTTTTAAGAGATTATCTTAGTTATTGTAGTAGGCCCCTCTTTTGAAGGTGACGTTACCCTCACCCCAGTAGTTTGAGTCAGCAAGGATACAATCCTAAAAGGGTGGATTATTGAAAGATAATTAATTAAGTTATTAATGCAAATTATGGTAGGCCCCTCTTTTGGAGGTGACGTTACCCTCGACTAAGTAGTCTGAGTCAGCAGGGATACATTCCTAAATAGACGGGTTATAGTATTAATAGTAGTTCACTTATGAGGGGATCAAAGAGTTTGGACCCCCGCCATCCAATACCGTTAAGTATTGAAGGAGGTCCTACTAAATTTGACCCAGGTCCATTGCAGGACCTCTAAACGCTGAACAATGGCAAGACCTTTACCAAACCGTTCCCTTAACCCCCGACCAGGTAGCCAACATACCTCCATATAGACCGTGGAGATATGAATGGTGAAAATCTTTTATTTTATATAGACAGTAAAATAATGCCAAGACACCACGGACAAACGATAAGGAAAGATCACCTTCAACATAAGAAACTAGTTATTAAAGTCATTAATACAAAACCAAATAAAAAGTGCGAAAAGATTAAAAATAAAAAGTATTACACTAGACACTTTGTCTTCACCAAGTGATGTAAGAGACTTAGGCAAACATGGCCTTGATTGTCAAGAACTCTTACGATCAATCTTGGATCCCGAGACGACTCACACACTCTACGATGGACAATGGATGATGGTGGTGGATGTTGGTGTTATGGTGGTGGTGGGTGGTGGGTGAAGTGTGAGAGAGGTGGTGTGCCAAGGGATGGTTTGAGCTTGAGCCAAGCACTCCTATTTATAGGCTGAACAGAAGCTCGGGCACGGCCCCGTGTCCACATCCTCTCTTTCTTCATTTAATGCAGCTTTGTCTTATTAGTTGACCACGCCCCCGTGTCCGCTGAGCACGACCCCGTGTGCAGAAGAATCTTTGTACTATGAAGATTTGCCTGGATTGTGCGAATCTTATAGTTGACCACGGCCCCGTGTCCGCTGAGCACGGCCCTGTAGTTGGCAATATAAGCTTCTACCACTTTGTCTTTTCTGCTGACACTTGGGCACGCCCCCTTGCTGGCTGAGCACGGGGCGTGTTCAGACTTCTGCTATCTTGTTTTGCTTGGGAAGATGCTGTCGTGGGGTCGGGCATGTCACGTCTTGTTCCTTTTCTTGTATTTATGTCAGATTTTGGTGTCTTTTTGCTTCTTTTGTTAATTTGAGCTCATTTAATCTTGAAAATACAAAAGGAAGACAAAAGCACACTTTTTCCAACATTAGTACTAAAAAAGGGTTAGTTTTATGCCACAATTGATGAAATTTATATGTTGCATTTTGAACACATCAATCCCGAATTATGAAATAAAATAATCAGGCAATTCAAATTTTAAAAAGATCCTAATAAATCTTCCGCTGTCGCATCATAAATACCACGGGTTCCTGTCCCACGGCTCCTGTGACACCTGTGTCACTGTGACCATCAAACAAATACCAAACTAATAAAATATTTTATTTCATACTTGGGATTTGTATAAATATGTGTATCTTTTGCACATATCAACTCTTGTTCGATTTCGGGCTCTAAATTCGCTTTCTGGAAGGTTATACGCACCCTGATGCGTAAATATAACCAGTTTAATGCAACAAACGCTCTGGAACAGTGACATAACCTTAACATACCTTAAAATATCTTTACATAACTTAGAAATAAGTTTTGGAAGGTTTGGTATGCCGAAATCAAGTTTATTCGCTTACAGGGACTAAATTTGACAAACTGTGAAAGTATGACGATTCGTACTGGAACAGACATTCTAGAACATGACCATAAGTTAAAAATACCTTAAATATCCTTTACATAGCTTATAAATAGGCTTTGAGGGGTTCGGTGTGCTAAAATAAATTTTGGGTCATTCAGGGACTAAAAGCGTCAAAAAGTGCACAAGTTTGCATTTTCGCGCATAACTTACGTTCTGAATACATCCGGACATCCAAAAATTTATGTAAGCATTAAAATATTTTATTTTAGTGTTTGGCATAAGAAAAATCCATTCGTCGGGCAATTTGGACCCTTTTTGCGTCCTTTACGACTTTCGTCGTAATTAACCGAACAACGCAACCGTACGGCCAAACGAACCGACATCCGAGATATTTATGAGCATATTTCATGTTCCCCATGCTTTGACATCCTTATAGAGCTTAAAAATGGGTTTGAAAGGTGTTAGAAGTGCCAAAACACGACCATACGCGCACAGGGACCAAAACTGTCAACTTTGAAAGTTGCTGGTCTGCAGACCAGCATACGGTCCGTAAGGGGAGGACCATACGGTCCGTAAGGCTGCACCAGATCAGCAGAAAGTGTTTTCCAGCTTGATCCAGCTGTTACCCACCTTTAATCTCACTTGCACATGGTTTTGGGCAATACTAGGGGCTCTAATGGTTTCATAAAACCATGGGCTTAATGTGTACGGCCTAGATTGAAGCTCGGATAACGAGAAACGATCCTAACGGTCTTGCATTTCTTATAAATAGCAACACCCATTTCACTCATTCCTCACACCTTTGAATCTGAAATTGTTCTCTAAGTTGATGTGTTTATCACTTCATACCTGAGAATATTCGGATCAAAACTTCCGTTCTTGGACCCGTTGTAAGTCCTCCTTCGTTCTTTTAGCATTTTCTGTGTTGACCCGTTTATGGTCAACATGAAGTTTGGTTGAACTTCGCAACGTGAGCGTAATCAAGATGGTTATAGTCCCTTGTGACTATACCTACTGATTACCACATTATCTAGGCTCAGTGACGAGTCGTAGTTTCAGCCAAAATACATATTCTTGCGTATTTTGTAACCAAACTACTTTTGGGTATCAAAACCGTTTGTTTTGATACCAAACCTGTTTTCTAAACTTATTAAACACGTTTTAACGTGTTTAGCTCGTCACTTTTAGATTTGTGCTTGTCTAGGGTCGTAAAGGTAAGCGATCTAAGCAATCGCTTATACTTTCGAACCCGACCCGTTTGGTCGATCTTTAGGAACCGACCAAATACATTAGGTGACCATATTTGTATAGGGAATAACCTTCTGAGGTTATACCTTATGGTCACGACGTTTGGTTAGTTGTATGATAGGTAGTTTATATGTCTTAGGTAAATTACCAAAATGCCCTTTTTACGCCAAAATTTACTTTAAAGCATATGTAACATAATTTTTTATATCTAAACTGATTTCGCAACAATATTAGACATGTTAAGGCATATTTTACTTATCATAGGGTTAGTTAGGCGTTCTGAACGCGTTTTACGCGAACGAGGCGTTAAAGTAGCATAAGCTACCTGAACGGGGCGTAATGGGTCGTAAGCACTTAGGTTTGGTTTCATTGTAGTATGTAGGCTTTGTTAAACCATATTACATGAGTTTCCATACCCATTTGGTTTACGAACCCTCATTCTATCCGATCCTCCGATTTAGGTCCGGTTTATTAACATAGTTACCTATATTAGGTGTCGTTGATTTTCCGTGATCTCTAGCATTGCTTGGTTGCTACACAAGGACTTCTAGGCAATCTCAAGTGAGTACATAGACCCCTCTTTTACTGTTTTCAAACTGTTTTGGGGTGAAACACATCTGCCTACTTGTTACTTTCATGCTTTCCTGTTTTCACATCATATACTTGTTATGTTCATTAGTACATTTATAGTACATGATTTACATTACATTGTTTTGCTATGTATGTTTACTTAGCATACTTAGTACATTGATTTGCTTTACATTTCTGCTATGTATGTTGACTGAGCATGCTAGCACATTGATTTACATGACTTTTTTGCTTTGTATGTTAACTTAGCATACTTAGTACGTTGTTTTACATTACATTTTGTTGCATATGCTCATCCAGCATATGAACACATTATATTACATTTTGAACCATTTGTAACTATTTGACTATGTGAACCATTGTAACCATTTGACTATGTGAACCGTTGTAACCATTTGATTATGTGAACCGTTTGTAACTGCTGAACCGTGTGAACCGTATTTGACCATACATAAACATTTCTACAATTGTTAAACATTTCATCTTGGTGGCTGTTTGGGTAAGTGATTTAAGTAACGAGGCGACGTGTAATACGATAATAACATGGTGGATACGCTGCTGGTACTTCCTATATATAAGTGCTTTTATGGTACTATATATCGTAGCGTTATTTAAACCATTTCAGTTTAGACATATTACATCTACAATACAATCTTCACATAAACATCGTTTTACAAATAACTTAACTTATACAGACTCTTTTTACTTGGTTATTCACTTAACCATACATTGTTCTTTTATACATATATATCATTTGGTTTATTTATCACTTTTCAAATGATTTATGAAAGGAACACTCAACAAGATTCATGGCTACTTTTTTTTATTAAATAGTTTCTTTAAACTCAAGTCATGAATCCTATTTTCACAAAACCTATGTATCTCACAGGCATTTTTATGCTGACGTACCTATTTTCACATGTGTTTTCAGGAGCTGTTGCATAGGATGATCGAGACACACTTAGGCGGACCTGTGCCTTAGTGACTTAAAATGAAGCAAGAACTAGTTAAATTATGTTATGTACTCTTTGTTTCTTGTTTAAGACAATGTAACTCTCTTGTTTGATAAATAAAACGTAACTTTAATTTCCATGGTTGTGAAACAATTAATTCTGTTACAACACTCCCCAACGTTTCCGCCACGTTTTGTTGTTTTACGTGGTCGGGGTGTGGCAGAAAAGTTGGAATCAGAGCCAATGGTAATAGGGAATTAGGTTATTAGTAATGCTTTGACCTAGACTATAACCTTTCTAGGACCCTAACGCAAGAAGATTTGCGTTTAGATTTTTAAAAACAAAAACCGTCACCTATCCTTAGGTGATAACCACAACGAGAACATCAATTCCGAATCCGCTTTGAAAATTAATAATCTGTTTTTGGATGATTGATTACTAGGTTTTGAACCCTCTGTTGTAAGGTTTTGAACCCTCTGTTGTAAGGTTTTGAACCCTCTGTTACAAGGTTTTGAACCCCTTTGAGTTTTCAAAATCTCGTCAAAAGTTTTGGGTCCTAAATAGTGTGAACACGTGCAAACTGGAAGAGTGAATGCATGTACCCTAGGTTTTCTGTCTAAGGCTAGAGTGTTCGTACAAATCCACATAATCGGACCAGTCACTCTTACCTGGGAACTCTTGGGGTGAGTGTCCACTTATAAGCGAGCATGTCTTCGCGATACATTATGAGGACCTACTTGCTTTGATTCAGCCTTTGTGTGTCGTTTGTTTGCCTTGCGGTAACAAACAAATGACCACCCTCTTTGCTTTTGTCAAAATTTTGTATCACCTCATCCTTTTCATCTAATCATCTCGCTCGTTTCCTTTCATGTTTCCCTCCTTTTAGATTGCCTCCTCGACGCGACAATCAGATAGCGAATGCCGAACTGGCAGAAATCATCGTGCAGCAAATGGCTGCTGCTTTCCCAAATCTTATTGCTCAACTGAACCAAGCCAACAACAACAATAATGCTCCATGCAATTTCAAGAGTTTCAATTCGGCTAAGCCACTCAAGTTTAGTGGTTCTGAAGGAGCAACTGGGCTCCTACAATGGTTCGAGAGCACTGAGAGTACATTTCGTCACGTTCAGTGTCCTGATAATCGCAAGGTCGAGTTTGCTTCCAGTGTGTTTCTGAAGAGGGCTCTTACATGGTGGAATGGGGTTATGAGAGACCGTGGTGCTGAGGTTGCTTTAGCACAGACTTGGGCCGAGCTTAGGGCTCTTATGATGAAGGAATTCTGTCCTCGTCATGAGCTAAGGGCTCTAGAAAGGGAATTTGATGATCTTAAGCAAGATAGCGGTGAGCATCGAGCCTACACGAACCGTTATGAGGAGTTAAGTCTGTTATGCCCAAACATGGTTACGCCTTTGGATAAGGCAATCGAAAAGTACGTTGATGGCCTCCCTGACTCAATACAAGACATTGTGACTGGTAGCAACCCTACTACAGTTAGACAGGACATTGAGCTATCTGCAACCTTGACTGAATCTCAGATCAGGAAAGGTAAACTTTTCCGAAAAAATGACAAGAAACCAATCGAGGAATCAAAGACCATGGATGAACAAACTGGATCCCCTATGAAGTCAAAGAAGCGAAAGATTCTCAGAACTTCGCCATGGTCGCTCACAATGGTCAAGCCGTCCCCAACCAACCAGCTCAACCCCCTGCTAGGAAGCCCTACAACGGAACTGCACCCTTGTGCAACCAATGTGGCCTACATCATCATCCTGGTGTAAAGTGCCGCACATGCCAAGTTTGTGGACTTTTAGGTCATACGGCGAGGGTTTGCCCAACAGCAGCTGCACCAAATCAAGTTAACAACAATCCTGTTCAAGATTGTTTTCCACCAGGTTATTGCTTCAACTGTGGCGAGATGGGCCATTTCCGAAGAAACTGCCCAAAGCTTGCTAATGCTAATCCAGTGCAGGGATGAGCATCTGACCGAATGGAAGACAACACTGTTTAGAAATAATCACGTCTTATGTATTATTTTCTTTTATTGTCAAGGTCCATGAAACATTTGTTATCGTTGTTTATAAATAAAGCTTTTATTTTACAATGCAATATACAAATATTGATGTGGTTGCATGTGTAAACAACATACCCCCTACAATACCGAAAATCAAGAAACCGCATTCCTCCCATCTTTTGATTTCTTGCGATTTCCACGAAGAACCTAAGTACACATTTCTTCCAAAGAAACAAAGTACAAGGCGCAAGTTACAACACTGGACGAATACCCAATATACCACTATAAATCCTTAATAGGGTACCTAAGGGTATTTCCGTAAGTCCTTAATTATTGTGTACCTTAATTCGAATGTTATGATTCCTGGTAATCTGAAATCGATTTTTTAGAAGATCATCCTATCTTTTTAGATAGATGCTTGAGGATGTTGAAGTCTATAAACTGGGTTCCTGGTATGCCTTGAATACCCATGTTCAAATCAACGCCAAGTTAATAACAATTAATAACCAAGAAAACAATTATGTGATTATGTGCTTATGTGTTCCCCTTTATGTTTTTGTGTGATCCAAATTATGTTATCCAAATCTTCGTAGAATTTTTTCCATATCTTCGTATAAAGGATTCATAGTAGGATACCCAAAGGTACTACCTAAAATCCTTAATGGACTTTTACGTTGTAGTTAAGTCCCTTGGATTATAAAGTACTACTCCATAATTAGACCCCTTGAGTGGTCTAGTTAAACAGATTGATCCAAAAATCTGGTTAGGAATATCATGTGATGATATAGCTGAAAGGACTCCTTGGTGGCCTAATTAAAAAGATCATCTGTCGATCTAATTAAAAGGACCCTATGGTAGTCTAGTCACCCTCAACACAGGTTTGATTTTTCTTCCCCTAAACAATTACAAAACAAACTGTGCGGACTATGCAAGGAATTACGTAATTATGGATGCATACATAATTATGGAATTTAGTGCATAGAAATCACAGCAAGTTCTGTCATGTATCTAGAGTTAACCCAATTCATTTCCAACTCTGATGAAGCAACCGTTGAAAATGACTCCGTCTGTTCATTTTCGTTTCTAAAGATTTTCCGTTGAGGAAATGAATATCCGTTTGTGAAATCCCTCATTTCCAACTCTGATGAAGCAACCGTTGAAAAATGACTCCATCTGTTCACTTTCGTTTCTGAAGATTATCCGTTGAGGAAATGAATATCCATTTATTTAATCCTCCATTTCCAACTCTGATGAAGCAACCGTTGAAAATGACTCCGTCTGTTCACTTTCGTTTCTGAAGATTACCCGTTGAGGAAATGAATATCTGTTTGTTTATCCTTTTCATTTCCATTTCTGAGGAAGAAACCGTTGAAGATGACTCCGTCTGTTCACTTTCGTTTCTGAAGATTACCCGTTGAGGAAATGAATATCCGTTGTTTAATCCTTCATTTCCGCTTCTGAAGAATACTCGTTGAGGAAAATGACTCCGTCCATTCATTTTCATTTCTGAAGAATGTCCGTTAAGGAAATGACAGGATTATGCCTTGCATATCTCTGGTGGATCATTTACAAAGTCACGGACAGACTCCTACGAATAAATTTCGGGACGAAATTTCCTAAAGTAGGGGAGACTGTGACACCTGTGTCACTGTGACCATCAAACAAATACCAAACCAATGAAATATTGTATTTCATACTTGGGATTTGTATAAATATGTGTATCTTTTGCACATATCAACTCTTGTTCGATTTCGGGCTCTAAATTCGCTTTCTAGAAGGTTATACGCACCCTGATGCGTAAATATAACCAGTTTAATGCAACAAACGCTCTGGAACAGTGACATAAGCTTAACATACCTTAAAATATCTTTACATAACTTATAAATAAGTTTTGGAAGGTTTGGTATGCCGAAATCAAGTTTATTCGCTTACAGGGACTAAATTCGACAAACTACGAAAGTATGATGATTCGTACTGGAACAGACATTCCGGAACATGACCATAAGTTAACCATACCATAAATATCCTTTACATAGCTTAGAAATAGGCTTTGAGGGGTTCGGTGTGCTAAAATAAACTTTTGGGTCATTCAGGGACTAAAAGCGTCAAAAAGTGCACAAGTTTGCATTTTCGCGCATAACTTACGTTCTGAATACATGCGGACATCCAAAAATTTATGTAAGCATTAAAATATTTTATTTTAGTGTTTGGCATAAGAAAAATCCATTCATCGCGCAATTTGGACCGTTTTTGCCTCCGTTACGACTTCCGTCGTAATTAACCGAACAACGCAACCGTACGGCCAAACGAACCGACATCCGAGATATTTCTGAGCATATTTCATGTTCCCCATGCTTTAACATCCTTATAGAGGTTAAAAATGGGTTTGACGGGTGTTAGAAGTGCCAAAACACGACCATACGCGCATAGGGACCAAAACTGTCAACTTCGAAAGTTGCTGGTCTGCAGACCAGCATACGGTCCGTAAGGGGGGACCATACGGTCCATAAGGCTGCACCAGATCAGCAGAAAGTGTTTTCCAACTTGATCCAGCTATTACCCACCTTTAATCTCACTTGCACATGGTTTTGGGCAATACTAGGGGCTCTAATGGTTTCATAAAACCATGGGCTTGATGTGTACGGCCTAGATTGAAGCTCGGATAACTAGAAACAATCCTAACCATTTCCTATAAATAGCAACACCCATTTCACTCATTCCTCACACCTTTGAATCTGAAATTGTTCTCTAAGTTGATGTGTTTATCACTTCATACCTGAGAATATTCGGATTAAAACTTCCGTTATTGGACCCGTTGTAAGTCCTCCTTCGTTCTTTTAGCATTTTCTGCGTTGACCAGTTTATGGTCAACACGAAGTTCAGTTGAACTTCGCAACGTGAGCGTAATCACGATGGTTATAGTCCCTTGTGACTATACCTACTGATTACCACATTATCTAGGCTCAGTGACGAGTCGTAGTTTTGGCCAAAATACGTATTCTTGCGTATTTTGTAACCAAACTACTTTTGGGTATCAAAACCGTTTGTTTTGATACCAAACCTGTTTTCTAAACTTATTAAACACGTTTTAACGTGTTTAGCTCGTCACTTTTAGTTTTGTGCTTGTCTAGGGTCGTAAAGGTAAGCGATCTAAGCAATCGCTTATACTTTCGAACCCGACCCGTTTGGTCGATCTTTAGGATCTGACCAAATACATTAGGTGACCATAGTTGTATAGGGAATAACCTTCTGAGGTTATACCTTATGGTCACGACGTTTAGTTAGTTGTATGATAGGAAGTTTATATGCCTTAGGTAAATTACCAAAATGCCCTTTTTACGCCAAAATTTACTTTAAAGCATATGTAACATAATTTTTTTATATCTAAACTGATTTGGCAACAATATTAGACATGTTAAGGCATATTTTACTTATCATAGGGCTAGTTAGGCGTTCTGAACGCGTTTTACGCAAACGACGCGTTAAAGTAGCATAAGCTACCTGAACGGGTCGTAATGGGTCGTAAGCACTTAAGTTAGGTTTCATTGTAGTATGTAGGCTTTGTTAAACCATATTACATGAGTTTCCATACTCATTTGGTTTACGAACCCTCATTCTATCCGATCCTTCGATTTAGGTCCGGTTTATTAACATAGTTACCTATATTAGGTGTCGTTGATTTTCCGTGATCTCTAGCATTGCTTGGTTGTTACACAAGGATTTCTAGGCAATCTCAAGTGAGTACATACACCCCTCTTTTACTGTTTTCAAAGGGGTGAAACACATGTGCCTACTTGTTACTTTCGTGCTTTCCTGTTTTCACATCATATACTTGCTATGTTCATTAGTACATTTATAGTACATGATTTACATTACATTGTCTTGCTATGTATGTTTACTTAGCATACTTAGTACATTGTTTTGCTTTACATTTCTGCTATGTATGTTGACTGAGCATGCTAGCACATTGATTTACATGACTTTTCTGCTTTGTATGTTAACTTAGCATACTTAGTACATTGTTTTACATTACATTTTGTTGCATATGCTCATCCAGCATATGAATACATTATATTACATTTTGAACCATTTGTAACTATTTGACTATGTGAACCGTTGTAACCATTTGACTATGTGAACCGTTGTAACCATTTGACTATGTGAACCGTTGTAACCATTTGACTATGTGAACCGTTGTAACCATTTGATTATGTGAACCGTTTGTAACTGTTGAACCGTGTGAACCGTATTTGACCATACATAAACATTTCTACAATTGTTAAACATTTCATCTTGATGGCTGTTTGGGTAAGTGATTTAAGTAACGAGGCGACGTGTAATACGATAAAAACATGGTGGATACGCCGCTGGCACTTCCTATATATAAGTGCTTTTATGGTACTACATATCGTAGCGTTATTTAAACCATTTCAGTTTAGACATATTACATCTACAATACAATCTTCACATAAACATCGTTTTACAAATAACTTAACTTATACAAACTCTTTTTACTTGGTTATTCACTTAACCATACATTGTTCTTTTATACATATATATCATTTGGTTTATTTATCACTTTTCAAATGATTTATGAAAGGAACACTCAACAAGATTCATGGCTACTTTTTTTTATTAAACAGTTTCTTTAAACTCAAGTCATGAATCCTATTTTCACAAAACCTATGTATCTCACAGGCATTTTTATGCTGACGTACCTATTTTCACATGTGTTTTCAGGAGCTGTTGCATAGGATGATCGAGACACACTTAGGCGGACATGTGCCTTAGTGACTTAAAACGAAGCAAGAACTAGTTAAATTATGTTATGTACTCTTTGTTTCTTGTTTAAGACAATGTAACTCTCTTGTTTGATAAATAAAATGTAACTTTAATTTCCATGGTTGTGAAACAATTAATTCTGTTACAACACTCCCCGACGTTTCCGCCACGTTTTGTTGTTTTACGTGGTCGGGGTGTGACAGCTCCTGACTTGTGTCAAACCGGGGCTGGGGCCGTGACATTGGCGCTCCCCGGGGTGATGAACTTGGCTGTATGAATCCTTTCTCTAAAAATTCATCTAATTGTTTCTTTAGTTCCTGCATTTCTGCGGGTGCCAAACGGTAAGGTGCTTTGGCAATTGGTGATGTCCCTGGTATTAAATGGATTCTGAATTCAACTTCCCTATCTGGAGGTTGTCCTGGTAGCTCTTCTGGGAATATATCTGAAAACTGGGGTACTACTGGAATATCCTTTAATCCTTTTTCTTTAGTGTTAGTGATTATGGAAATCAAATACACTAATGACCCTTTTCTTATGTAACTTGTTGTTTTCATCACAAAGATGAACTTTGTGAATTTAAGGGTTTTATTTCCTTTAATTGTGATCTTTTCACCCCTTGGAGAATTTACTTGAATTGACTTTTGATCACATAAAATACTGGCTTTATTGGCTATTAATCAATCCATTCCTAATACAATATCAAATCCTGCTAGATTCATTGGGTAAAGGTTTGCAATAAATTTCTGATTTAAAATTTCTATTCTTGCTTCCTGCAAGATTTCAGAAATCTTAATGGTTTCCCCATTTGCTTTCTCTACCAGACATTCTTGTGGAAGTTTAGTTAATGGTTGATTGAGTAATTTGCAAAATGAAGTATTAATAAAACTTTGGTTTACACCAGAGTCAAATAATACTTTAGCAAAAACGTCATTAACTAAAAACGTACCGGTGATCACATCCGGGATCATCTTTGCTTCTTCTGCATTCAGAACAAATGCTCTACCATTTTTAGTATTCTTGGTGTTTGTGGCTGGAGCTAGCTTTGGACAGTTAAGCTTGATGTGGCCTTGTTCTCCGCAGTTGTAGCATATCCTGTTGCTAATCTTTTTCCTGCAGTCTTCCTCCTTGTGTCCTGATATTTTGCAGAAGTTACAGTATATGGAGCATCTTCCGGAATGCTTCCTTTTGCAATACTTACAGTAAGGTGCAGAGGTCGAACCTACATTTCTCCCACGGTTAGAATTTCCAGAACGGAATTCTTGTGTAAGCTTCTAGGTTAGGTTCCTCCTTTGATCCTCTTCTCGTGTACGGACTAATTCATTTGTCAAGGTATTGGCTAGTTCTACAGCTTCTTCTATAGTTTGGGGTCTAGTTGCCTTACTACATGCCTTATCTCTCCAATTAATCCCCGGATGTAACGGGAGATTAATACTGGTTCAGGTGAAGCAAGGGTTGGCACTATTCTAGCATATTCAAATAATAACTTAGTGTACCCCTTACTATCCACACCAGTCATTCTAAGTTTTAAGAACTTGTTTGCTATCTGTTCTTTTTCATTAGGAGGACAGAATTTCCTTTCTACCATGTTTTTAAACTCCTTCCATTCCATATTGTAAGTTCTATCACTTCCTCTAGTCTGGAGGATAGTGTTCCACCATTCTAGTGCTGGATTCTTAAACAGATTGGAAGCAAACATTATCTTATCCTCTTTCGCACATTTACTTATTCTTAAGACTGCCTCAGTCTTTTCTATCCAGCGTAGAACTGCAACGGCCCCTTCATTGCCCGAGAATTCCATTGGTTTACAAGACCAGAATTCTTTGTAAGAACAACCGTAAGACACGGTTCTTCTTCTTTTGGGAATGGGCACTTGACGTATAGGTCCATTGTTCACGCTGTGTTCAGGTTCAGTTGGTCGCTTACTGCTATGCTTACTTTTATTATTAGCTTCCCTAACCGTTTGAATAATATATGGCATCGCATCTATTATTCCCTGTGCCACTACGTGTTGGATGGCACTGTTATCCACTTGGTTTCCATTGTTGTTTTTCAGATTTTCGTTACCCGGGTTATTGTTACTCTGGTTATCGTTATTCAGATTTTCCTGAATCACTTCGTCGTTCATCTGAATTTTAAACAATTATCACGTATTAATATCACAAGATAATATCTTAAAATGATCAATCACATGACACATATTTTGATAAAAAACTTCGAGCATTGCGACTTTACTCTTTCTTACCGATTATACATCTATTACAAACTAATACTGAAATTTGAAAATTACAATACTACTATGCATCGCTAACCACAAAGTGGTCTATACTACAACATATATTATTATTACACATATTATTATTATTATTATTATTATTATTATTACCAACTCTACCATCCCCTGCACTGGTCTGAATTCATCAAGTAATCCATATTGCGCTCGTCATATTTCCAAACGAGTCGCTCTCCTACCTGCCTCATTCTCTCACTACTCTCTAAAATTTCTTCTCCAAAAGTTCGGAGCTCATGCACATTTTCTGCACTCATTGGGGGTGCAAGTGCTGGTACTGGGTCTGGGTACTGGGGCATAGGATTCTCCTGAGGGTACGGATTCTCTAAGATCTCCCTAATGTATTCATCGTTGTCATAGTAGGGATCTAGAGGGTCCAGACCTGGATATGCTGCTAAGTTCGGCATGGTTTCATCGTTTAGGTGGTAGCGTTGCACATAATCCCTATGATCATCGAACCGTGGATCATAATTTGGATCTAAGGGATTAGGGGCTGGTATCCTAGGTATCTCCTCAGGGTTGAAATCATGCATTTCTATCTCCATCGGCTGAGTGGGGAACAAAGGTAAAGGTTGTGGGGCTACTAGTTGTTCCAGATTTGGGTCAGCAGCAGTTGTTTCTAGGATATGAAAATTGGCTAAGCTCCTATTAAGCATATCCTGTGTATGGGCATCTGACTCTCGCTTAGCGGCTGCTAGGACTCTTTGTTATTGCAACTTTCACATTCTTTTCCTACGCTCAAATGCTCCCTTACTGAACCATCCTCTCTTTTTCTGAGGGAATGGCTCTTCAGACTTAGCCTTAAAGACAAACATCCCTTCTTCCTAATCAGCAGAATACCCAGAGAGGGTAGGCTGGGAAGAAGTTCCTTCACTCCTAGGTGAATCAGACAACTGACGACACACGTCCGAGGGTCCTTGATCACTCATACTGTAAACTAACAAATAGTCAAATAACACATAACAATAAAACACAGATATGGACATATTTTCATAATTTATTTCCTAACAATTTGGATAATATATTGATGTCAGCAGAACACTTTTGTGGCTGAATCAGTGGCTTAGCTCAGATACCACCTTCTGTCGCAACCCCTGCCCCCTTATCTGTCCCGTGAACGGGCGGCCTCGAACATCAGTTGTGGTGGTATCATTTTGTTTATTAATTTGGCAGCGGAATTTCATCAGGACCGTAGTTAGGAAATGTTTATCAGAGTAAAACAACCATATTTTATATTAATAACCACATGGGTAAAACCCAAGTTTCTTATTACAACATAGAGATAAACCCTATTTTATTGAATTTAAAACATCGTCTTTTAGGTAACTTTTATAGCCACATTTTTTCCAAGCCGTCAGTGCTCTCAAGCTGGCTTTTTTCTAATTTGGCTTTCACATTTTGTTACCTGAAACGTGTTTTAAAAACATTTGTCAGTGGGAAATACTGGTGAGTGAATCCCAGTTTAATCAAGAAGCATTTTATCAATTAACACAGTATTGAGAGCTATCACATTGTTTATTTCTACACAAAACCTCATTCAGTATTGTCAATCCTGACTGGTGGGTCATATTACCCATTGGCTAACTCGTTGTCCAATGGTAACGTGTTCCACATTTTGTATACAAAACCCCAACATACCGGCAGTAATTGAAGAACTACAAAGACTCAACCACTGCTTAATTACATTGTAAAACATTTAAGGTTTTGTAAAACAGTTCACAAAAAGGTTTACAAAAAGAGGATAAACTCACATTGTTGTCTTAGACTTCTTTTAGGGTTTCCTGGTGATTTATCTATAATTTACACAAATTTACATATGTTAGTATAATAACCCTTTATTTATATTAACGATACCCTCCCCGAGACGGCATTCCAATAACTACGTCGGGCAGAACCACGACAGTTGTTACGGAACCCTATATCAATCGGGCAGCGTATCTAATATGTAACCGGGGTTATAACACTTACAATGGGGCAGAACTTCATTAATTAGGGGGTATTATACTTGGAGATTATGCCTACTATGTGAGAAATTCGTGATACAGAAAAGAAATTGAGCGACGAAAACTGAAATCCCAAGCTCCCTCTTTATAGGGCCTGATTTTGGGTTTCACGCGGCCCGCGTAAGGTAAGGCTAAGGCCTACGCGGCCCGCGTAATAGGGGTATAGGTCTTAGCTGTGATTGGCCATCGCCCCTAGACTCGCCACGATCGTGACACGTGTCGGCACCGGGGCTTGTCTGATGTTGTAGCTGTCGCGGCCCGCGTAAGCTCAAGAGGTGGCTTACGCGCCCCGCGTAAGCCTCATTTTTCTTGTTTTTTAATTATTTTTAATGATATTTCATATTTTGGGCTCGGTTTTCACATACGGGGTGTATTTTAAGACATATAGGGGTAATTTAAAATATATTAGGGCGTCAAAAAAATTTCAGGAGGGTTGTTATAGCTCGGGACCGGTAATTTGCGCGTCTCTGATCTTGTGCCATACAATAGGCGATCGACATTTTCTTCCGTATAAAGCCTCGAATGGTTCCATTTGTATGCTAGAATGATAACTGTTATTGTAGGAGAATTCGACCAAAGGTAAGTACGCGTCCCAATTACCACTGAAATATATGACACACGAACGGAGCATGTCTTCAAGGGGGCGAATCGTTCTTTCAGTCGGACCGTCGGTTTGGGGATGGAAAGCGGTACTTAGATTAAGAGTAGTACCGAGAGTAGATTGAAACGTTTCCCAAAAACACGAGGTAAACCGACCATCACGGTCAGAGATGATGTCACGAGGCGTCCCATGTCGACTAATGATCTCGTTGGTGTAGATTCGGGCTAATCTTTCTACCTTAAAGTCTTCTCGTATCGGCAGGAAGTGAGCTGACTTGGTCAAACAGTCAACCACAACCCAAATGCTATCATGACCAGATTAAGTACGCGGAAGTTTCGTTATGAAGTCCATGGCTATACTCTCCCATTTCCACATCGGGATCTCGGGTTGAACGAGTAAGCCAGAGGGTCTTTGATGCTCAGCCTTGACCTTGGAATAGGTCAGGCATTTCGAAACATAGATAGCGATATCCTTCTTCATGCCCGGCCACCAGTACTTGTAGCGCATGTCCTGGTACATTTTGTCAGCACCGGGATGAATAGAATACCGAGATTTATGGGCTTCATCCATCAGAAGTTGTCGCAAGTTCGTACGCTTGGGAATCCAGATTCGATCCAAGTAATAGAAGATACCATTAGATTTATTCTTGAGTTGGGCGCCATCGTTTAGAATCCTTTCCTTCTTCAAAGTTCGCTCAGTAAAAGAAGCATGCTGCGCATCACGGATAAGAGCTTCGAGGTTAAACTAGGCTTGGGAATTATGAACACTAAGCAAGTAGCTTCGTCGACTGAGAGCATCGGCAACGACATTTGCTTTGCCTGGATGGTAATGGATCTCACAGTCATAATCGTTGAGTAGTTCTACCCACCGCCGTTGACGCATATTCAGTTCTTTCTGGTCAAAGATGTGTTGTAGGCTCCTATGATCGGTGAAGATCGTAGACTTGGTACCATAAAGGTAGTGTCGCCAAATCTTTAATGCAAAAACAACTGCGCCAAGCTTGAGGTCTTGTGTGGTGTAGTTCTTCTCTTGGATCTTGAGCTGTCGAGAAGCATACACGATAACCTTGTCTCGTTACATAAGAACACAACCAAGACAAAGGTTCGAGGCATAGCAGTAAACTACGAAGTTGTCGTTTCCGTCGGGCAGTGAAAGCACGGGAGCATTGCAAAGCATATCCTTGAGAGATTGAAAGGCTTCCTCCTGTTTGGTTCCCCAAACAAAAGGTTTATCCTTATGCGTAAGAGAGGTAAGCGGCACGACGATTTTAGAACAACCCTCGATAAAACGACGATAATAGCCTGCCAGTCCTAGGAAAGAACGGACTTCAGACGGATTCTTGGGTGTAACCCAACTCTTAACAGCTTCGATCTTTGCAGGGTCAACGTGGATACATTGACTATTGACAATGTGACCCAAGAATTGGACCTCCTCCAGCCAGAATTCACACTTGGAGAATTTGGCGTAGAGACGGTTTCCCTAGAGTAACTCAAGAACCAAACGTAGATGCTGCGAGTGTTTGGCTTTTGACTTGGAATAGATCAGGATATCGTCGATGAATACGATTACGAAGCGATCAAGGAAGGGTTTGCACAGTCGATTCATTAATTCCATGAAGACTGCAGGAGCGTTAGTCAAACCAAAAGGCATGACAATGAACTCATAGTGACCATAGCGGGTTCGAAAAGCGGTTTTGGGTATATCCTCCTCTTGAATGCGTAACTGGTGATAGCCTGAGCGTAGATCGATCTTAGAAAAACATGTAGCACCTTGTAACTGATCAAATAAATCATCGATTTGGGGCAAGGGATAGCGATTCTTGATTGTCAACTTATTCAACTCCCTATAGTCGATGCACATCCGAAACGAACCATCCTTCTTTTTGACAAAAAGGCCAGGCGCGCCCCATGAAGAGGTGCTTGGGCGAATAAAGCCTTTATCAAGAAGTTCCTGGAGCTGACTCGAGAGTTCGCGCATTTCAGAAGGAGCGAGAAGATACGGCGCTTTAGCAACAGGGTTGGCTCTAGGAATGAGGTCGATTCGGAAATCGATATCACGAGCGGGAGGTAAACCTGGTAGCTCATCGGGAAACACGTTAGGGAATTCACGAACCACGGGGACATCATTCACTCCCGGATTACTTTTCTTTTCCTTCTCCGCTACTACAATGTGTGCCAAGAAAGCTTGGTATTCCTTGCGGAGATACTTGCTAGCTTGAACACACGACATGAGTTGGAGTTTCTTCCACGCGACTTCACCATAAACACACAATTGATCACCATTAGCGAGCGAAAATCGAATCATCTTATCGAAGCAAACAACTTCAGCATGGTTTTCACGAAGAAAGTCCATGCCTACTATGACGTCAAAACTACCGAGCAGCATCGGAATAAGGTCGATAGGAAAGACGTGATTGTTGAGTTCGAGAGTACAATCACGTAGAACAGAATTGACGGTGACGGTTCTTTCAGTGGTGACTTCAACATCGAACGTCGAGGGGAGATGGGTGCGCTTACGATTGAGGAGCTTTTTGAATTCAAACGATACAAAACAATTATCTGCTCCAGTATCAAATAAACACGTAGCATATATACCATTCGCAAGGAACGTAGCATTGACCACATTGTTATCGGCTTGAGCCTGGCGGGCGTTAATGTTGAATGCACGTCCGCGGGCTGCTGGTTGTTCTTGCTGTTACTGAGGCTGCTGCTGGGGCTGTTGCTGTTGTGGCTCTTGCTTGACCACTCGGTTCAGGCTCATGTTGGCGAAGTGGATGGGATCACCACACGCATAGCAAGCTCTAGCATTGACCGCGGGTGCATGAGCCGCTTGACGGCCTTGAGGAGCAGTAAGTAGAGCTTGTTGAGTAGGAGCTTGACCTTGGGTTGGAGCAGGGTTTTGACATGGACCTATACGGCAGTTAGTGGTGAAGTGACCGTACATGTTATAATGCGCACAGTATCTGCAAGCGATTCCCACTGGGTGTTGATAAGTACAAGTAGGGCAAACCGGATGAGGACCAGTATACGCACACTTTGCTGGTGGTGCGTTGGTTACCAGGGCCACTACTTGGCGGTGTTGATGTTGCTGGGGAGCTGGAACTGATTGGAGCAGGGCAGCATTGGTTACAGCGCAGTTCTTTTTGCTAGAACTGCTGTTGTTCTTTCTCTTGTGTCTCGAGAGCTTGGATGACTGAGTAGTGGCGGCGGTTTCAGCGGTTGAAGCAGTGGTAGCTTGATGCAAATTCTTGGGAGCTTTATCCCAGACACCACACTTGACTCGCTTGTCGTTGATCTCAACAGCGAGCAAGTAGGTTTCTTCAATCGTTGTCGTCTTTGCAACTTGAACGAAATCACCCACACAATCCGGAAGTGAACGGATATACTTCTTGATGGCGATTTCGGGCATCTTGACTTGGTCCAGACAGATAATACTCAACTGCTTAAAGCGCGCAGTCAAACCAGCGTTGTCACCATATTTCTGCTTAATGTGCCAGAATTCATCCTCCAACTTTTGGCGCTTAGGGAGGGGCAGAACTCTTGCATCATCACGTCCTTCAACTTATCCCATGATAGCCCGTAAGCAGTATCATTTCCGCGTTTGTTTCTCTCGGCCGTCCACCAGTCTAAAGCGCGGGACTGGAAGACGCCAGTTGCGTTGAGAGTACGGAGATTGTCAGGACAGCCACTCTGACGCAAGGTGACTTCGATAGAATCAAACCATTGGAACATGGTCGTAGGACCATCTTCACCAATAAACGCTTTCGGTCCACAGGCTTTGAACTGTTTGAATCTAAAAGTAGCTTTGGGAGTATCGGTCCTGGACTCTTCAGAAGATTTGCTAGCATTTTCATTCAACTAGCTAACAATCTGGGGGATAACCTTCGCCATTTTCTTAGCAACGAGGGCGGCGATGCGTTTGTCATCATGATTGCGGCAAGCGGAGCAAGAATGAAATGATCCGAATGACGAAATTGTCTACAACAGACAGCGCCATAGGATTCAAAACGCTATTTCGATTATTCCTAGTATAGTCTAGCGATTCACCATAAAGCTCAGGAACACGTAGTCACATAAACATAGAATCACATAAGCTCATAAACTCATAGGCACAAAATCACGTAAGGCACAGAAGCACGTAAGGCACAGAAGCACATAAGACAGTCAGAACACAGAAACCTTACTATATGTTGCATGTATTCCCTATCCTTTACAGCACGTATAGCGATTAAATACGGTGATTGCGAGTATCGAACAGCGATTGCGAATAAGGACCAGCGATTTGTTTGCGTTTTGAGATAGATGTGCAGTGCGAGTGGTGCGTGTCGATCGAAACGAGAAGCGAAAAGAGTGCTCATTACCAAAATCGAACAAGTAAACACACAAAATTCACATAAAATCGATAAATCACAGAGTTGGCGGTAGCAAATCCAGAATCGAAACACATAAAATCGATGATAGATTGTCTTGGGTGTGTGTAGACATTGACTACCCAAATTGGTTCGACTATTCACAAGGACTTTCAGTGCACACTTTGGCTTTCGAGACTGTGCTCTCACTTCGATTCGAGCGATCAGCACGCATCCTTCCAGTTACAGTGTGACCTCAAGTCGTTGGAGTCCATCGAGACTTTGGCGAGAGTTTTGTAAAACCACATTAAAGAGTAGAACGAGTCATCAAGGTTCGGGTTTCACCCCTAACTTAGCGATTACGTTCCTGTTTGTGTGATGAAATCACGAGATAGATAAGGAGATTTGCGTCGAAGTATGGATTCCACTCCTGATTCAACGCAAATTCTTTTGTTTTATAGTGAAAATAGCAATTCAAACGAGTAATCTGGTCGAGAGTTTGCGGTTTTCACACCTAATCTTAACCAAATCATTCGTTTGTGTGTGAAATCAGCCCTAGGAAAAGCTGATCTTGCGTGGAACTGTAGTATGCGATGTTCGCGCAAGTGTGCTGTGTACAGCGAGTTTGAGCGAGAAATAGGGAGTAAGCTCGTAAAAAAAAAAAACCCTACTGGGCATGCACAAGTCGGTCGATTGGAACTTAGACTATAGACTAGGTTGTTCTAAGACATCAACCCGGACTAGGTCGAGTCTTGCCTAATTCCCTATAGTTATGGCTCTGATACCAATCTGTCACACCCCAACCGATGGCAGAATCATCGGGGAGCGGCACTGAGCGAAACAGATTGTTTAAGAGAAATTCCATAACAACAACATTACCAGATAGTTAATATTATGTCCCATACCATAACCCATCAAGCAAATTAAGTTATTACAGACAACGATATCTCATAAACAAATAACATGTTTCGACAACTCAGATTTAAATAAATTGTTCATTTGTTTCTAGACTCTTCCTAGCTCAATTCCACATAGCAAGCATCCTAGCAGGTAGCATCCTAAACACCTGTCACATACGTTAAAATAAAGGTCAATACACTTAGTGTAAAGGTGAGCACACAAGTTTTATATAGCATAATAGAGTTCGAAATCGTTTACGCATAACCAGCATGTACACGTATAATGTGAAGCATGTAAGTTATTGACAAAGATCCTATCAATACCAATGACTGCGAATAGTGAGTGCGCATCACATGTCCACCACTGTGAACATGTGAAGTATTGTCCTTAACAACCCCTGAGTAAATAGGTGCTGAGTCCAAACTATAGTACTATCGTTGCTAAGGCAGGTAGACAGCAATCAATGTGTAAACATAACAAACAGGCATTTATCGAGTCACGTATAACATGCATTAGAGGTCAGCGTATAAATAGTGTTTGTGTTGTGTGATTGATGTGATTTAGAATAAGTAACGTAAGTAACACCCAAAAGTGCATAAAGCAAAAAGGGATCGAGTATACTCACAGATTGTGTTTAACAAGTAAACACTCTCTTGGATTGAAGGGAGCGCAGAGAGAGATTAGCATGAATGGTTAACAATAGCATAAACGATAAGCAGCGTATAAAACGATGCAAAGTACCAAGTATCGGATGGTAATCCGATCGGATGGCAATCCGATCGGATGGCAATCCGATCGGATGGCAATCCGATCGGATGGCAATCCGATCGGATGGCCATTCGATTGGATTAACACCTCGTTTGGGTAAGGATGTGTTTGTGTATGATGGCTTGTCCTTTGAAGTTTTCATTGTAGCATTTTGAAAATAGAGAAGTATCTCTGCCCTTCAGGTCGGTCGATTGGATGGCGGTTCGATAGGACGGCGATCCGATTGGCGAGGCTTCTCAGTTGAGAACAAGTTCACAGCAGGACGGTCACTCGATCGGATAGCTATCCGATCGGGTGGCAATCCGTTAGTTACTGATGATCTTTGAAAATTGGAAATGATTAAGTGTCGAAGTCCCAAACGTCACACGATCGGATGGTTGCTCGATCGGATGGCAATCCGATCGGACGGTAATCCGTTCGACGTTCAGATCCTTGAAAAGTTTGAATAAAAGTTTAAGTGTGGAACCAAGTGCAACCCGATCGGATTGCCGGTCGATCGGATGGCAATCTGTCCCAACGATCTGATCTTCTTGACACTTGATTTTGTTTGAAGTTTTGTAGTTTGAACGAGACGTTATGATAACTTGCTTAAACAACAGAAACCTCGTCTCGACCCAAGTGACCCGATCGAACAGGAATCACCATAGTCCGACCAGTTCACGGTTCAAGACGGTTGTTCATGTTCAAACCTGAAATCAGTAGTCTCTTAGATAGAATTCAGATCTGGAACTAACACATCACTAAGAATGAGTAGAAGATCAGAACAAGCTCCGATTCTATCGGTTTTGAGTGCATTGAGTGTAAAAAAGTTGAAAGAAAGTTGGAAAACCTTTTTTCAATCCTTTCAACCATGAATATGTGTAGATCTACGTGAAAACATTGATTATTCATGTGTAAATCCTTCAGATCTAAGTTGTTCTTGGTGGAATGAAGCCGAACTTTGAAGTTCATAAATCTCCATGATGACATCACCCTAGAACACCTCAAATCCGGTGATTTCACGGTTAAGAGTTACGATTCAAAGGTGAAAATTGTGTGTCGATCATAGAAATACAAGATTTAGGTTGGAACAAGGAGCTGTCATATCACAAATGATATGACAGGTGGGTATTTATAGGATTTCCCAAAAAGGAAAGTGGTGAAGTGTCGGGTCGATCGGGTGGCAATCCGATCGGGTGGCAGCCCGATCGGGTGGCAACTCGATCGGATGACAATCCGATCAGATGGCAATCCGATCGGATGGCCAGTCGATCGGTTGGCCACTCGATCCTAGTGTCCGGCACGACGAGTTTTATCGTTTCAATTCATGTTGAGCGTTGCGATGCGATGCGATTCGAGTGAGCGATGCGATAGTATTACCCATTAGTTACACAAATAACCTAACTACTATATCTAACATACAATCACTATAAATAACTTGCGTTTAGCGTTTGCGATTCGATTGCGATGCGATAGATTTGCGATTGCGATTAACACCTCAACATAAACATAACATGCACAAATAACACATAAATAGCACACACACGTAAAACAATATCCAGAACACATAATTCGAGTTGCAATTGCGATAGCGATAAGTCGATAAATCGATTAGCGATTAATATGCGATTAAACCTCGATTATTAATAGATACTCCACATAATACAACTAAAGCGAACAAATATATAGATTCGATTACAAGTCAAGGAAGTCAAAACAGTAGTTGAGCAAGGAGTGACAGATCGCAATTAGCAATCTTTTCTTCCTTTGACTTCAATCTTGACTTTGACTTTGACTTTGACTTTCGAAACACCGGGTGTTACAGTCCACACAATCCCTAAAAATACTATGAACTCGTTTATATGCAAAACACATATTACGATTCGTGCTAGTATGAAATGCATACTACCAATTTGGCTAGTGTGAAACAATTGATGCCATTATTGCTAGTGTGAGATATGTATTACTTCAATTATTGATGTATCATTGAAGAACTTATTTAATTCAAACGTTTTCTTTGACCCTATTACTTGTTTTCCCCACTTAACAAGATGAGCGATGTGGACCATGCGGCGAAATGAGTAATTATGGGTGCACACATAATTATGAAATTCGATGCATGAAAATCATAGTAAGCCTTGCTAGGTACGGTGACATAAAATCTAGAATGATTAGATAATGAGACAAGTATAATACAATAAGAACATGGTGGATACGCCGCTGGTACTTCCTATACATAAGTGTTCTTATTGTATTATCCATCGAAACAGTATTCAATTCACTTGAAGTTTTTATGTTATCTTGGACCCATGTGTGTTATTTGCTTACTTGTGTGTGCAATGATTGCAATATCTGAAACAAGTACATTCATTAACTATAATCGAGCCGATCGGGGGTATATTATAGCGTTAAAGGTGACGACCTGTAACACTATAGGTGTGACGATCCATCCCCCTTGCAAGGGATGCTCATGGTACATGGGATGTACCTCGTGGGACAATAGAAACCGAGCGTATATGTCAACTTAGGCTTGAATGTAGACCCATCATTCTTGTTTTCACATATGTTGTGAAACTGGAAGGCCCTGGTAGAAAAGTCATCATGGAAATCCTTAATAAGTCTTTCTATGCACCATAGTTAGAACCCTGGATTTCCATGCAAAATAATTATGTTTTTAAGATTAACACTAATTGCCTTAGTATAACATAATGCCATACAAAATAATTTTTATGCACTTGACAACACCCTTCAAATTCATAAGCTCTAAAGGTAGAATACCTTGAGATACTTAGTATATCACTACTCACACTTTGAATCCCCAAATTCCAGTACCAAATGATGCTCCGCATCTTTGGAATCTAAACCTATTCATACCTTTCAATCATTCCAACCTTACTCTACAGTCTCCTATGAATATATTTCGGGACGAAATTCCCTAAAGGAGGGGAGACTGTAACCCCCGCGAAAATTTCGAGCTTTCGAAAAAAACTTTTATATTTCTTTTGGGAGTATTTCGTTAACTGATATTTAAACATAATCAATTTAACTTAGCGTCCATCCCGAGATAAATATAAGTTACACATACCATAAATACCCTTCATATAGCTTAAGTAACAATTAGAGGGGTTAAAAATGTCAAAAAAGTGATAATACAAGACCAGGGACTAAAACTGTCAACAAGAAAAATTCTGCCCGCCAGGGATCCTTACGGACCACAAGACCTGAAGCTTTACGGTCCGTAAGGCATGCCCAGAAGCAGAATTTTTGCTTGACCTCCAAGTTCTGCCATCCATCTCCTTATTCCGCCACCTAGCATGTCTTTGTCACCTTTCTCCTGGTTTAAACACCTCAATGGACACTTGTTATCATCTAAAGATCATTGCCAACACATGGCATGATCTTGTGAGCTTGAAGCAAGTATAAATAGATGTGCAAGAACCTCATTTCAACTTGCTCAGTTCTAAATCCTTTCTCTCTACTCTCTCCTGGAGTTTGCTTCTTCATAGAGGCCTCCTACTGAGTTCATAATCTTCCTAGAACACAAGTAAGTGTTCTACTTTGTCTCTTTTTCGTTATTTTGGCTAGTTAGGAGCCAGAAGTCAAACATATTGACTTTTATTTGACTTTCAGTTCTGACCATTTTGGTCAAGTCAAAGTTAAAATTGATCTTTGCTACGTGATCGCAATAATGAAAGTGTTAATCCCTCGTGATTACACCCTCTGATCATCACATATAGTAGGTGAAATGACGAGTCAAACTTTTATGAAATAAAAGTCAAAAATGCATAAAAATGCATTTTACGACGAAAGAGTTTTCGGGTATTAAAACTAAAAGTTTGACACCAAAACAGTTTAATAACATAACTAGACATGTTCTAACATGTCTAGCTCGTCATTTCTAGTTTAGCTCTTATTCCTTAGTCGAAAGTCGAGCGGTTTGACTTCCGCTTTGACTTTCAAATCTGACCCGTTTGGTCAACCTTAGGATCCGACCAAGCCCATTTATATGACCATAGTAATATAGGGAATAACCCTCTGAGGTTATACCTTTTGGTCATGTCGTTTGGTTAGTCAAATGACGAGTATACTTTAGATACTTTTAAAATGTCTAGAATGCCCTTTTTCGCATAAAATAGTTTTTAACATATATGATCATTGTTTTTTTACTTATAATCTGATCATACACTATTAGTAAACATGTTTTGACATATCGGACTCGTCATAGGACTCATTCGACCATTCGGACCCGTAGTTACGCATACCGCCCATTAAAGTGGCGTAAACCACTTTAACAAGTCGTAACGGGTCAAAACATCTTTGGACACTTTCTAATCAGAATGTAAGGTATTATGATCTGTTGGTGCATATTCTGTGACAACAGCTTAATAGTTTAAGTATTTAGTCTTTGAATATTTTGTATTGGGCTAAACATTATTGGTTAGGGAGTTTATTAATGTAATGGGTTTGGAGAATGGCCAAAGCCCGGTCCAAAGGACAGTATGCAAACATGGAGTATATAAGCATGTTATGCATTAGGGTTTAGTAAGGGTGGAGGATGGTAAGAGAGTTTTAGAGAGAGATCTACAGAGAGTGGCTGACGGGTCTCGTTCAAATTCGATTAAATTCGATTCGATTATCAAGAATTCGTTTAGATATAAGAATTTGAATTCAAATTCGAGTCAAGTAAATTGAATACGAATTTATAATTTGAAATTCGATTTGAAATTCGAATAAAAATTATATATTTTTATTTATTATTTTTATATATAATACATATATAACTTTTGTTGGGCTATACTATAAATTATTTTTAAAATTTATTTCAAGTATTAAAATTACCCATTACCAAACCCGCTATATGACCCATAACTAAAAGCTAAGTAAGAAATCTATCCTCAAAATATTAACTTGTAATGTGGAATAGTTATTTTCCCAGCTTCTCGTTTTGAATCTTAGACTTATGGTATTTTATTTGGAACTTTTTAATGTGATATCTTGCTTTATGGCTGCTTTAAACTTTATTTTTCATTTTGATAGTTTTTCACATGTTTTAAAAGAATCTAAATAAAATTGAATTCAAAATTTTAATCGAATACGAGTTCAAGGAAAATAAAAATTATTCAATTCGGAAAATTGGATATTCGATTCGATGAAGACTCATATCACCTTCAAAACAAAGAATTTAATTTTAAAATTATTTAACAAGAAGAATATGGTGACAATGGAAAAGAATAAAGTAGAGGGTGGATATTTTGAGAAAGCATAAAAAATATCTGCATCGTACAAATAAAAATCTGGTGGGAAGCTAAAAAAATATCTAAAGTCTGTATGCTGACGTGGCAGCATGCCATGTGGAAAAGCATATGCCACCTGGTTTCAACAAACTCCTCTCACAATTCTCTCTTGAACAAGCTTTACTGTTATGGAGTATACGCCGGTGATCGAAACAACGCCGGTTTTGTGAAGCAGGAGGAGATTTCGTTTACGATGAGGTTTTGTTTATATTGTGAATGAATGCATATTATCATAGACTAGGGTTGTTAGTCAGAGCCGAAAGTGGATCTGAAATCCGTAAAAAGAATATATATATATATAGTGTGAGGTTCATTGGGGAACACTAAAAAGTGGGGAACAGTGTGGAACCGACTCAAACGAACTCCGATTTGACTCATTCCAGTGGCGTTGGAACCGTAACGTCGAACCCTAACTAGGATCTTTTAACCCTAAACCCTAAATCATAACCCCTAAACCCTAAATATACTAGGGTTTGACTTTTAGGGTTTAGCTTTAGGGTTTAGCCTTAGGGTTTAGCCTTAGGGTTTAGCTTTAGGGTTTAGGGTTTAGCTTTTAGGGTTTAGCTTTTAGGGTTTAGGGTTTAGCTTTAGGGTTTAGCATTAGGGTTTAGCTTTAGGTTTAGCCTTTAGGGTTTAGCTTTAAGGGTTTATAGTTTAGATTTTGCGGTTTAGCTTAGGTTTTAGCCTTATTTTTTAGCTTTAGGGTTTAGAGTTTAGGAGTTAGGATTTAGGGTTTAGGGTTAAGAGATCTTAGTTAGGGTTCGACGAGCCGGTTCTAACGCCGCTGGAATGAGTCCAATCGGAGTTCGTTTGAGTCGGTTCCCCGCTATTCCCCACTTTTTTAGTGTTCCCCAATGAACATTCCCCTATATATATATATATATATATATATATATATATAGGGCCAGGATCATTTCAGAACCATAAATATTTACAGAACTCGCAGAACTCCTAATAAACAATCTTTTTATTTATATATTTTTATGTTTAGGATAATTTTATCATTTATTATGTGTATTTTTACGATTACATACATGTTAAGAGTAATTTTATCATTTTTTATATGTAATTAGTTATGACACATATATATAATTTTGGCAATTAAACATATGTAAACTGCTTTTAACATGTATGTAATCAAAGATATACATATAATAGATGATAAAAAGATCCTAAATACAAAAACTTATATATAAAATGATTGTTTATTAGGAGTCCTGAAAGTTCTGTAGTTATTTAGAGTTCTGAAATGAACTCAACCCTATATATATATATACCCTTTTTTTCTTAAGATCCTAACATCTGGTTTTTAAAGGTCACAATTACACGTATTAGAGTTTTACTAAAAAGATAAAACATTTGATTCCTTGTCAAAAAAACCAACCTATTGAAATCCAGTTTGTGAAATGTACAAGCTAATGACACAAACTTTTGTTTGCTTAAGTACAAGCTAATGACACAAACTTATAAATGACATCATATTTTTACGGCATGCAATATCTCGTTAAGAGTTTGGAATCGTTTATGTGATTGGGCCAAGCTGCCGCCTTTATTTGCTTTTTCCATCAAGGATCTTCTCGATTATTATAAAAGTGTCGGTAGGGATAAGAAGACTAAGGAGTTAGTACGTGGGCTCGTTGTAGTGATTTGCTGGTGCATATGGAAAACTAGGAATTCAAAGATTTTCTCAAACGGAAGAGGTGATAGTGATGAAATTTTTGGGGAGATGAGGTCTCTAGGTTTTTTTCTGGTTAAAATGTAGATCCTAACAAAGTAGCATTGTTTGGAGATACTGGTGTAATTATCCTTTGTACATGTTGTAGTTGGTTTTTGGTGCGGTCGTGCATTTTTTTGGCCAAGCCGGCCGGTTTTAATGAAGTTTACCTTTCAAAAAAAAGATTAAGGAGGTTTGTGTTTTGGGTAACTGCTAAAATACATACATTTGAATGGAATGGAATGTTAAACTGAAGGAGCATGATGTGAATGCACAAGGCATAAATGCGATATCTGTGTATTACTAAGTTTAAATATTCATGACATGAGCTTCAAAATATCCAGATAAATAAAGGTATTAGGACCCCGATAGTGTGGAAAATTGCCTATGGCTGTTTGTCCAGCCCGTTGAGACGTTTTCCTCCTCCAAACAGAGTGAAAGTTATGTCCGGAACTAAATGCACCTTATGTCAATTGTTGTCCTAACATGTTCCATGGTTTCTGTTTATATTTTGTGTCCAAACAATGTATGACCTTTACGATAAACTGCAAGAATTCCATAGCCAGTGTTGATACAAATTGTGGTCTCAGGAATCCCCAAAAGGAGAATCATCAGAATGGACCGATGAAAAACATAGTTTGTACCTAAAGTCAATGGAAGCCTCATTCGTTGACAAGTTATATAATAATTCATTAAATATGCAATGTTGGAAAACTCAAAAGGAGTGCTCCTCAGATTCGATGTCATCTAGGAAAATTCATGCCGGCACTAGTTCCCCTTCTGGCCAGGTTTTAAATTTGATACATTCTTTTCTCATTGTAAACGCAATGTACATTCATTCATCATCTACATGCCTATTTCAGATTTATCGTGTAACACAGTTATATACTTATAACAAAGCCCTTAAAGACGATCCCTATAATAGAAATTCATTGAAAGCATGCACCCTTCACATGCAATTTTCCTGTCGCATTTTTTTCCTAATTGAGATATCATGTATGCTTCAGTTTAAGGTTCCACATCATGGATTTTGGTCGAGGGTTGATTTCAGAAGAGAAAACTTGGTGCGCAATGAAGCAAACATGCCAAATGTTTCATCTAGCAATCCATGGATCCAGCATTTTAGAAACGGAAATAGACACGCACCTATACAAACTCCTTCACCTCAGGAAAAAAATGTCATTAACAAGTTGCAGTAACACAGGTCCTTCTATGTAACATACTTAGATACATGCGATCATCATGTGGAAACATATTCATAGTATTAATTCCTATATATTTTCATAATCTTTAACATCACAGCGGTGACAGATCAAAACTTTGATGAAGAAGATTCTGCCATACAGTTGGTGAACACAGCTTGCAACAAGAAGAGGAAGGGTATTTTTGCTATTTCAAAATCAGCCAAATATCAGGTCCAACCCAAAGTTAATTTATGAAAGTACATATATTTAATAAAGGTGGAAAAGGGTCATAATGGGTACTTTTTAGTCCGGTCTGGTGGGTTAACCCGAAACACTTTTCATCCAATCTTTTTATACACAGTTAATGTTATTAATATCCTTTACAAACTATTCAATTAGAATAATAATAATAATAATAATCTAACTTTTTTTTTAAATTAAAGGATTTAAAGGGTTATATGCATAACACTCGTTGGCCGTTTTTCAACCCATTTGATTAATTTCATTTTTAGGTAAAACTAAAATGCCAAAACAACTTACATCCAAATTGGCTTAAAATACAACCCACGAATGCATTAACAAATAACAAAGCATGGTGTACAACTATCATTACACAAATATGTTCTAAATTGATAGTATATAAATATTCAGTTTAACCCAAACTGACGGATTTTCTTTTATCAGGATGCTGCTTCATTTGGGCACTTCTCCTGTAATCGAAATCATTGATGATGACCATATCTCTAAGGCCTCTTTAAGGTTTTTCGCAGTGTAGTTGCAATTGGTGATAAGAGAATACCATGGTTTCACCCGAATATTTAACCATATGTAACATGAGATTATTAACATGTGCTAGTACTAGGAGTTTTTAGCCAGTATGTTGTTCATGCAGAATACTATAAAAGAATGGTATCATGTTCTTGTTAGAAAGACTTCACATGATACTAACATGTGATGACACGTACATAAGTTGTAGATAATATAAACATTTGCTACACATTTGGTGTTTGAAGTAGATAGGTTGTTATTTGTTGGTTGATTTGTTTGTTTTACATATTATTACTTAACATTTTGGGGAAAAATTGGGTATGGTTTTTGTTATCTGTTGATCTGCAACACACGATCGTTCTATTAATTAAAATACTCGGTTAAAGATTATTTCTAACGAAATGCCAATAATGCGATTTGTATATGATCATATTATTTGTTTAAATGTCGTCCTTTCTTACTGCACAAAAACATGCACATTCTGGGGATGAACGATCGTTTCTTTTTCTTTCGAGACGCTTCAGCTTTCCGTCTTTGCTCATGTTCAGAGCGCCATATTCTAAGTTCCTGCTCGACCACCAGCTTTCCTTCCTTGGCCTTCTCGGCCTTTTGCATTGTGGTCGATAGTTGTTCCTTTTTTGTAACTAGATAAGATTTTACTTCATCAAGCTTCTTCGCGGCTTTCTGTTCCGATTCTGTCGCTATATCGATTTGGGAAATGGCTTCCGACACACGATTGTTAGCTTCATTCTCGGCTCCGTTCGCTTTCTGGCTTAGTTCTTGGTATTTCTCTACAGAAAGAGTGATCCCTGACTCGGGCTCACTTTCACTGCTTCTAGCCGACTCGCTCTCCTCAACTGCGCTAATCGCTCCAAGAGCAAATCTTTCCGATGCGCGTGCTGCCTCGACCACCCTTGTCGCAGCATTTAGTTTTTTGATCATTTTGTTTTCTCTCTTTTTGGCTTTTTTTGCTGCAACTTTTGCTTTCTTCAGCTCTTCGTGTGCATTTCGAGCACGCGATTTAGCCTGATCTGCTTCTTCAGATGCCTTCTTAAGTTGTTTCGGGAGTTCAACTGTTTTCCACCGTGCCGCCCTTTCTTTCATTTCAATAACTGTAACTTTTGAAACCGTTCTCATCAAGTCGGCTTCAAGAGCCGCCGTTATTCCCGCCTCCGTCCATTCTCCTTTTTTTACATCAACAAGTGTTGCTTTCTCTTGTTCTAGTTTAGAGTTTAATGAACTTGTATAGAGTTTCAAATCATTCACTTCATATGCCGTAATTTCGATGTTTTTCTTCACTTGTTCGAGGTCCATCTTCGCTAAATCGGCCTCTGATTGTATATTTATATGGCTTTCTGTCATGTAAGATGCTAGTTCTGCTTCCAAAACTGAAGCAGCATCTAGTTTTGACTCTAGATCGTCGGTTTCTGCCATCTTTTCCCATTCTTCTTCCGATTGCTTCAATTCCTGTTCCCCGTTCAAACCTGCTTCGGTTCTGGTTTCTTGGGCCTCCAAATACGCACCCTGGGCTGATTCTAATGCCTCTTTAATGGTTATCAGTTTAAAAGTCAGGTCTTGGACATCTTTCTCAGTTTCTGTCGTACTGGACACAGCCTCTTCAGCTTTCTTTATAGCTATATCTCTATCAGACACAAGTGAAGTGTATTCTTTTTGGAGGTTTTCGAGCTCGAGCTTAACTGTATTGAGCTCAGAAACCACAGCTTGATGTCGGGCTTGTGCAACTTGTAATTGTTTCTTGGCAGCAATACTAGATTCATCCGCAATCCCCTGCTCTACTTCTTCCACTCTTAGATTTATAAGTTGAGCATCTTGTTTTGCTTGGCTCTCTTCTTTTTCCGCGCTCTCAACAATCAGTTTCAGATCCTCTAGACGCCGCTTTGCATTGTCGAGCTCCTTCAAGACCTGTTGTTTCGATGCTTCTATTGCCTCAGACTTTTTCTTCAGTAATGGGATCTCTTCTTGTACTTTTCTAAGTTCTTGTGCAACTTGCTTGCGCCTCTGCAAATCATGAACAATGTTTATAGTTAGTTTTGACCGGAGTGGGTTGTGTTTGCGTGGTTTTGTTCACTTTATCATAGATGGTGAATGCATGAAACTTATGGGTGTTCATAAAACGTTAAAATCGACAATCTGGTCGACCCGAAGCAAGTTGACCGGTTCGGCATGTTTGAGTTTTATACGGTTTGGTCTTGAATTTTGACACATTAACATTCCGGCCGACGGTTTGAAACTTGGAACCTCCATGTAAACTGAATTGGCCGTTGAACCTTTTCTATTTATTTGTTTTTTTCATTTTTAGAATATTCATTAGTGTATATATGCATTATACTAATTAACCATTCTTATCATTTAAAATTTTTAATACAGCCTAACCGTTTAAAAGAAAGTAAATATTAATCAAGTCAAACCATCAAAACCGAATCATCAAACTGCTAAAACCGGCTGGCCCACCCAACCCGACCAGTTTGGTTGGTTGTTTCAAAAAACCATAGCTTGCGATTCGCCTCAACTTTGTTTTTGTTAGATTTGGTTGAGCAAGACTGTAAGCACCCCTGGAAACTATTTTACTTACAAAAATAACCTGTAAACAAATATTACCTCTACGATCCGAACTTTATGGGCTTTCCAGTGGACGATACTACTGAACATGGAAACGGCTTCTCTAACAGACTCAAAGGGTGCCCTCGTATCGATGTCTCCTATTCTACTGGTGGATTTCTCAAGCTGTTTTACTGAACCATCTTCTTGAACATCATTTTGACCCGTTTGATCATCACGTTGGCCCGTAGAATCATCTTCTTGAACATGACCATGATCCTTAGGACCACATTGATCTTCATCCATAGGACCATCCTCTTGAACATGGGCCTGACCTGTAGGACCATGTTTCTGAACATGATCTTGACCGGTCGAACAATCTTCTGTTTCAGACGATGCTTCATGCGACATCTCACCAAAAACATCTTGGCCATTTATTGCAGCATTCATGACCCGATTAGCCGATTCTTCACCATCATCCATCTCACAATGGTTCTAAACAATCTGAAATTTAACAAATCAAATAAAAGTTAAAAGTTACCACTGTCATGAAATTCTAAAATGAAAAGCATGCCTAGGCGCAAGCTTGTGCTTCTGACTCGGTGAGATGCACGTGTACAAAACGCGCCATGAGGCGCGCCTTTCGGGCAAGGCTAGTGAATTACGATATTGGCTTTTTAGGTTGTACATATATATTTTCTTATGCATAAGCCTTATTTATAGCTAAATTATGGCCTATGGGTAGGTAGTGCTAAAAAGTTATGAGCAATATATAGTAAAAAGATATTGCACCTAGCATATGAAAAGTGTCGCGTTTTTGCTCTTGCACCTCACGCCTCGGCTCGGGACCCTATCGCCCCAAGAAATGACCCGGACTCCTAAGGGGGCGTTGGGTTCGTGGAATTCAATGGAATTTAAGGGAATTGGGATCTGAATTCCATCTCTTAAGATGTTTGGTTCACAGAATTTGTTGCAATTGGAATCTTAATTCCAATCTTCATGTGTTTGGTTGACAAGGGAATTGGAATTGGGCATGAATTCCTTTAGCTAAAGGAATTCAAAATCCTTCCTATATGTGAAGGAGTTAATGTAGATTCATTGTAATCTTTGACCGTTTCGACCCCATCATTTCAACCCGTACCGTTTCGATGCGAACCGTTTGGAACTGAACCATTTCGACCCGAAACGTTTTGATGAGAACAGTTTGGACTCGAACCGTTTTGACGCGGACCGTTTGGAACCGAACCGTTTTGACCCGTACCGTTTCGACTCGTACTGTTTCGACTTAAACCGTTTTGACGCGAACCGTTTGGAACCGAACTGCTTTTAGGCAAACTGTTTCGACTTGAACGAACCATTTCGACTAAGCTCTTTCAACGCAAACCGTTTCCACCCGAACGGTTTTGACGTGAATTGTTAGGAACCGAACTGCTTTGACGTGAGCCGTTTCGACCTGAACCGTTTTGACGCGAACCGTTTGGAACCGAACCGTTTTGACCCGTACCGTTTCCACCCGAACCGTTTTGACCCGTACCGTTTCCACCCGAACCGTTTCGACCCGTATTGTTTCGACTCGAACCGCTTTGACACAAACCGTTTGGAACCAAACTGCTTTGACGCGAAGCATTTCGACGTGAACCGTTTCGACCCGTACCGTTTTGACGCGAAGCATTTGGAACTGGACTGCTTCGACCTGGACCATTTCGATGCAAATCTTTTCGACCCGAACCGACCCCGTACCGTTCCCACCCGAACCGGGGGTGGTGGATGGGTGATGGATTCCAATTCATTTGACAACTAAACACATCAAAAATGGAATTGAGATTACAATTCCAACAATTTCCAAATCCAATTAGAATTTAAAATTATCCAAATCTCTAAATCCTAATTCCTATACAAATTCTAATTCTAATTCCAATTACAAAACATTACGCGAAAAAACGTACCCTTAAAAAAAACAAACATCATTCATCGAGGAACAATATTTAAATCTTTCCTACAAAATAATCAAATTTGATTTTTCGAAATATGCAAAGCAGAGAAAATATTTTTTTTACGCATTCAGCGTTAAACATAACAAATGGATGAATTAAATGCATACCATAAAATTCCAGGAATCAAATTAAATCTTTCTCCGGATATTGCCGATCCAACGATTATAGCTTTGGAAATCACTAAGAAACGAAACCCCAAAACGAAATGATGATCGAATTATTACGAAATCCAAAGGGAAATAATTATGGCAATTTCATCCACAACTTGATCTGGGTAGCGCGCTGTTTTTCGAATTTTGTTTGGGTTTGTCCATTTTTAGTTAATAGTCTGATGTTGTATCTATATTTTGTTAAAAATGTAAAAAACAAAACACTACAAAAGAATTGATGGAGCAGGTTTCGTTTTTTTTTTTTTTTTTACCAAGTGTCGTTTGTCATCTTAATCATTTGGTGAAAAGGTGTTTGGTTAATTATATTTTTATTTATAAATTAGACAATAATCTATAAAACATAAATAAAAAACCTAAATTTTATAGATATAGAAGACGGAGAAAAAATAGACAAGTCCATAACATAAAAGACGGAAAAACATAATTGTAGATCACTCGTCGTCATCTTCAAATCCATATATGTTTTTAATTCGTTGACACTACTTCAATTGTAGATCACGTCGTCGTCTCAAGAACGATCGCCATATCTTTTTTTAATCGAAGGCATATCTGCCTCTCCTCGTCATGTTTTTTTGGCGATTCTCCAAACGTTGTCGTCCGATGTCGGTTAGAGCTTGTAGGCTTTCATTCATTTCTATAAATCGGTCGTTAGGACCCTAAAATCGTTTTCTTTTGTGATGTGTAACACCCCGACCGCGTAAAACAACAAATCGTGGTGGAAACGTCGGGGGTCACGTTACAGATCTATTGTTTCACAACACATGGTATATAAAGTTTTCTATTATTGAATTATTGTTTACATTGTCTTTGGAAAATACAAATAAAACACAACAATTGTCTTGCAAGTTTTAAGGTAAACTAAGGCCCAAGTCCACCCTATGTGTAGCATGCTCAAAGTCAAACATTAGCTCCTGAAACATATATGAAAATAAAACGTCAGTATAAAAATGCCTGTGAGTAACATAGGTTTTGTGATGAAGATTCATGGCTTTGAATGTTAAAAGAAAATGTTTAACTATTTCAAAAGTACCCATGAACCTTTAATGAAATGTTTCTTTTATGAAATCATATGAAAAATTAAATGATTTAAAAGAAAAAAATGCATGGTTAACTTAATAACCAAATATGTCTTTTGAAATAACAAAATGAAATGTCATGTCTTGTCTTTGTTTGAAGTGGTTTAGATAACGCTACGATATGTAATACAGTAAAAGCGCTTTTATATAGGAAGTACCAGCGGCGTATCCACCATGCTTTTATCATATTACACTCATCTCGTTATCTATATCACTTACCATAAACCAATGAATGTAATGTCTTGTATAAATAACCAAAATGTCTTGTATAAAACAAATGTCTTGAATAAACAAATGTCTTGTTTAATCAAAAGGATTTGTCTTATAAAACAATTGCTTTTATTGTGAAAACATATATATGGATTGTTGGCGAATACATTCAAGCCTTGTTGACTGCCGGATAGACCCTTATAAAGACAAAGGTCTATCAAATGTTCATCGGATTCTGTCATTCCCTAACGTCACTTCCAAACAAATCTAGGAAGCGGGAACGGGATTGTCAATCCTATGGTACCATTACATACTACCGGTCGGCGTGATCAATGTTAATGAATGTATCATTGTATATTCAATGCACCAATATGTCTTGTACAATGTAAGTATGTCATGAAAATGTTTTGAAACCATGTACTAGGTATACTAAATCAATATACCATGAAAAATGTCAATATACAATTGCAAAATGTCTTTGAGACCATGTACATGGTATACTAAGTCAATATACCAAGCAAAATGTCTTTGAAACCATGTACTTGGTATACTAAGTCACTATACCAAACAAAATGTCTTTGAAATCATTTTCAAGGTATACTAAATCAATATATCGTGTGAATTTGTTTAAAATCATGTACTATATGTACTAGTTAATTAAACCATGTGTAATGTCATGAAAACAAGAAAGTAGTGATAGTCACATATGAATCACCCCAAAACATTTGAAAACGTAAAAGAGGGGACTATGTACTCACTTATGATTGCGTATATGTCTTGTTCAATGTTCAAATAAAGCTCAAAGGTTCAAGAGTTCAATTGGTTCCTAGTGTATCGGAATACTATGTTAGTATGTCGAGACTTTAATCGGAGGATTGGATAGAATGAAGTCTTATAAACCAAACAAGTGTTGGGACACGTATGATATGGTTTAATAACCTTAACATTCTGATTAGAAATCATTCCTAAGTGCTTTTGACCCGTTATGACTCGTTAAAGTGGTTTACGCCACTTTAACGGGTTATAAGCGTAACTATAAGATCGGATGGTTAAATATGTCCTATGATGAGTCTTATATATCAAAACAAGTTTGATTATGTTATAACATCAGTTTAGATGTCAAAACTTTGGTTTCGTAAGCTTAAAACCATTTTATGCGCAAAAAGGGCGTTTTGGTCATTTTAAAGTACATAAAACTCAACTCGTCATATAACTAATCAAACCATATGACCATAAGGTATAACCTCAAAGGGTTATTCCCTATACAACTATGGTCACAAAAATACGCTTGGTCGAATCCTAGGATTGACCAAACGGGTCAGATTTGAAAGTCAAAGTGGTGGTCAAACCGTTCGACTTACGACTAAATAAAAGCACTAAGCTAGAAATGACGAGTTAGACAAGTTGGAACATGTCTAATTAAGTTATAAAACTGATTTGGTGTCAAAATTTTAAGTTTTAAAACCTGAAAATAGTTTCGTCGTAAAATGCACTTTTACGCATCTTTAACTTCTAATAAATGAAACTTTGACTCGTCACTTCGCCTAGTAAATGTGGTAATCAGAAGGTGGAATCGCAAGGGATTATAACCTTCGTGATTACGATCAATTTGCAAAGTTCAATTGAACTTTGACTTGACCAAAATTGGTCAAGAAAGTCAAACAGAAAGTCAAATTGTTTGACCTTTAGCTCAAAATGTCACACCCCAACCGATGGCGGAATCATCGGAGTGAGACGAAAAAGATTTCTCATCACAAATAACGCTATTTACGACAATATTTAATTCAAAACCGATTTCATATCATAACAAAATTGTCAATTACAACATGAAATTCAAATTACAACATAAATGACAATACAACAAGTTCAACATATAAGTAACAAATCTAGTAAATTCAAGTGCGTTTCTAGTGTCGTCCCTACTAGATTTCATCATAATCAGCCTCATCAACCTGCAACATGTTAAAAAGTATAGTTCAACACAAAAATGCATTGGCGAGTACACAAGTTTAAGTATAAGTATAAGTATAAAAGAGTTTAAAACGAATCCACATGGCAACCTAAGTTATTCAAGATCAACATATCATGGCATGCAATATTTTAGTCAACCCTCTGTTTATGCAATAAAGAATGAAATTTAGCATGACCTCTCATTCACGGGTGGTGCATTAATCCTATAGCGCTATACATGTTAAATGGAGGCTCGTACGTAGCTAATGACTATAGTATCACATAAGAATCACCCAAGTATATGTATCAAGTATAACAAGTAGTTTACATGTATTTGGATTGTTTGGTGTATTTGCTTAAAGAATAAAGTGTTGTGATGTTTTATAAGGTTAACATATTGCACCCAAAAAGTGTTTAAAATGAAAATGGGTCAAGTGTACTCACGGTTTTGCAAGCTTCCACTTGTTATTCCGTGAAGAGTTGTTGGTTTGGAGGTGGAACACCAAGTCCTTCTACACGAGGAAACATAGGTGTGTGAGTAATTTGGATGATAACGGAGGATTTAGAGTCGAAATTTAAAGTATAACTGTGACAACCCTCATAATTACATGTATCCGTACGATTTATTAATGATAATTAAAGTGCTTGATGACTGTGCTGAATGACTTAACTACTTTCTGATTACTGCATCATACTTACATGTGCTTGTAAACACACTAGTCTTGTGCAGAAAATTGACTAAATAACCCTGTATGCTTTCCCAAGTGTTGGGAATTAAAAGTGTTGCAAAAAGATATATATAGGACACTATATGGAATAACTTAGCACTTTAATGGAACGGTATCCAACCGAACAACCGGACACTACCCGGAACACTAAAATATTGCTAGAAGCATTGTCCTTATTATTCTGAGCTAGTTATGGTTCCCGAACACCCCAACACCCACTAAAATACCAAGTAACTAACTACACCAACTAAACACATGGATTTGCATTGTTATCTAACTAATTACCATTCAAAGTTTCATTTAACCCCCCCCCCCCATGTGTGTATTTCGGTCATCATAGGGCCCCACCATAGATTTCTCTAAATCCTCCATGATCTTGCTTTAAATCTTCCTAGGATTTGCCTAGATTATGTATGGTACTTGTGAGACATGTTAACCAAGGGTTAATGTCATTAGATGGTTATAATATGGATGGAAGATCTCATTATCACCCACACTTGATCACCACCTCTCTCCCTCTTCTTCTTCCTTAACCCATGGCCCCAACCCCACCACCCACCACCTCCATTTTCAACCACCCTTCATGTATTCCAAGGTGAACTAGAGGTGAAAGGAACTAAGTTAGGAAGCTCGGTGCTCACGGAACTTGAAGGACCTCTCTCGTTTGCTATTATCCTCAACATTTTTATCTTGATCTTCCCTAGCTTAAAAGCTAGTAGTAAGCTTCTTTGATCCTCATTTACTTCATGTTTATGGTGGTTAATAGTTATTTTATGATGAAATCTCTAGAACACTAAAAGATCATAAACAAAGTCTTGAACATAAGCTTTACATGAGATGAAATAATGCTAGAATGATGTTATTTTGAGTATGTATGATGTTACTTGGTGATTACTAGTAATATGATGATTAATCATCATATGGAACTTGTTAAAGCATGATTAAAAACATGGTTTAACAAGTTAGAGGTGATTATGTGCTTGTATGAAATAATCATCTTCTAGTCTACGCATGAACTTGAAAGAAAAATGATTTTCTTGAAAAATAATAAATCCAGTGAACTAGTGATCTTGTAGATCTAAAACTTGTGAACGATTTTCAAAGAGAACCAAGTTTAAAAGGATGATTTTTAGAAGAACATGGTTTTTATTAAACCAACACTATTTTAAATAACAACATAAGTGTAGAGATACTTTTAACACAAGAAGATGTTATAAGTAAACATTTTTGTAAATTATATTTACAAGTTGTGAACATCTAAAAATCCCGAGAATGAGATTTTTACAAAAGTAAACACACTTTGGAGGGTAACTAAACCCACTAAACACCCCACTAAGTTACTACGCGTTTTTATGAAAAACCAAGTTCATGTTATTATGTAAAGTGCATTGTTTTTGCACTTGACTAGTGTAATGTTGTTTGGTAACTTGTTGTTGATTGATTGAATGATTTCCGAAAAGAAAATGATATGCTAATAAGCATGGATACCTCCATTTACAAAGGAAACTCTGGCGAAATTTTCTAAAATTCCAACACTTAGAAAATATTTTCTAAAACAAGTATTACAAGTATATTTTTAGCCTTGTTTTCAAAATAAACTTCGCCAAAGGTTTTGTTACAAAATACAAAGTATCGGAGGTTGACTTTTACAAGTAAAATGGATAAATATATATTTAGAATATATATTTTATATTAGAACACTTGTATGGATACTTGTTTATTTTGTGAGATAGTTATATTATTTTAGGGTAAAATAATGTAACTTAACAATATAACTTGACATATTGGACTGTGTGGTATGTTATAAAAGTAATGAGTAAATAAACCATACGTAGGATACGTGTTATGCATGAGAAACTGATTGTTATCTGTACCTTATTAGGACGTGCTTGATTTCTGATTATTAGAGTAACTAATCTAACCGAGCAAACCAAGGTGAGTTCACACACTCTCTAAGGCATGGGATTCCCGGTGGTTTGGGAATGAGTTAAAGAATTAAAACGGAACCTACATATCCTCCTTGGGTAGGATATGTACCGCCATCCTCCATAGGTAGGATGCCAATATTAATCCTGCGTATTCTCCTTGGGTAGAATACGTACGTTCGTCCTCCTTGGGTAGGACAACAACCTTAAAACCTACTAGACAAAACTCTATCATTAAGTCCCTCATTTTATATCGACTTAATCGCCGAGGCCAATGGTGAGCGGGTCATTAGTTAATAGCGCTATTAGGTTTAACAAACCTCACACCGTGCCAGTCGGACAGGCGTGTACTAATGGACTAAGGCAAACTGTCAATGATGATAGACATTGACGTAGGGCACAACTATTGTTCGTCAGTTGTCGATATGGTAACGGTCTAGTGGTTCACATAGGGAAGCCCCCACTGATTATGGATATGGTTTGGGTAATAAAGAAGGAACTGGTTAATCATACTTTCAACTATGGGGTAACCCCCACGGCAAATAAGCCAACGAAAGACAAACCGTGTTTTTGGAAACAACGTAAAACTAAACCACCAATCGTGAACTCACTCAACTTTGTTGTTGACTCATTGTTACATGCCTTACAGGTCGCTAGATGCTTATGGAGCTTGCACGTGGAGGAGGTCATTGTGGGATGCGGACTGTTATGTCCCGTGCTTAATAAATAAACTTTATGGAACTTATGTTTTGGTCTTTAAACTTATGAACTATGAACTTATGTTTTGAACTTACGTTTTATGCTTCTGCTGTTAACTTAAAATTGGTTACTCTATTTTGGTCACCAATTGTATTGTGGTTGGTTTTATTTACTTAATTATGTTGTTCAATATGATTGGTGGCTCGATCCTGGTCATATCACGCCTCCAAGCGGTGATACTCCGCATGGTGGATTTTGGGGGTGTGACAGATTGGTATCAGAGCCATTGGTTATAGTGAACTTGGTTTTAAAAAGGGGAAAAGCTTTTTGACAAAACCAGACTATAACATGTACAGTGCTCAACGATCCACAACGACGCTTCGCTCCACGTGCAAGACTCGACACAATAGGTGGTATGATTTATGTTTATATTGTCGGTTAGATAGTTCACACTGTGCACTAGTTAACGTGATAACTGCTATTTGAACCTTGTGTTCTTACTCTCTCCTGTTATCCCACGATTACGCACTTTCACGACACTTTTCTCACTTACGTTGCTTCATTGTGAAGATCATGAACGGACGCGGAGGACGTATCAACCTAACTCAAGCCCAGTTGACGGCTTTGATCAACGAACGAGTGGCTGAGGCACTCGCAGCTGTCCCTGCAGGAGGTATAACCTGCCATATCAACCCATCTTAGGATGTTTAGATCCTACTCTCGTGAACCAACTCTCGTGTTTAATCTTGTCTTTATTCTCGCGCCACAGGTCAACATGCTCAGCCTCCCGTATGTACGTTCAAAACATTCATGGATTGCTGACCTAGTACTTTCAGCGGCACAGAAGGAGCTGTAGGCCTTCTTCACTAGTTCGAGAAGCTTGAGTCTGTTTTCGAGATGTGTGAATGCCTTGAAGATCGTAGGGTGAAATATGCTACTGGAACACTCGAAGGTGCTGCGTTAACCTGGTGGAAAGCACAGGTTCAACTGCTAGGGCTGGCGGTTGCTAATGCCACCCCATGGAACGGTTTCAAAGAACTGATCAAAGAAGAGTACTGTAGTCGTGACGACATGCACAAGCTAGAGGTAGAATTTTTCAATCTGAAGATGACGGGGTCTGAAATCGAGGCATACACAAAGAGGTCGAACGAATTAGCTATCCTGTGTCCCACTATGGTGGATCCTCCTATCAAGCGTATCGAGTTGTACCTTAAGGGGTTGGTGCCAGAAATTCAAAGCCACGTGACCTCAGCTAATCTTGGCACCATTCAGCAAATCATCAAGTTGGCTCATCGTCTCACTGATCAGGCAGTTGAGCAGAACAAGCTGCCCAAGCGTATTAGCGCTACTACTACTGATGCTCCCAGTGATAACAAGCGCAAGTGGGATGGAAATTCGGGCAAGGGTTCTACTTCAGTTCAGTCTCAGCAGCGAAAGACTGATGACTACCAGAGTCCTGGTCAGCAATCTTCTGGTAATCAAGGACAGAGTGGATACCGAGGGAACCACCCCAAGTGCAACCGGTGCAACAAGCATCATAGCGGGCAGTGCCACAAGGGTCGTTGTCTGAGGTGTAACAAGTTTGGCCATGAAGCAAAGGATTGCAGGGGCGCACGACCAGCAAATCAGAATCGCCAACAACAACAACAAGCTCCACAGAACCACCAACAGCAGCAACAACAGGGCAATAAAGGATTCTTTCAGTGTGGCGCTGAAGGCCACTTTAAGAGGAACTGTCCTCAGTTGAACCAGAATCAGAACAACAACAACCAAGGAAACGGGAAAAACAATGGAGGCAACAACAGGGGTATCAATAATGGCAATGGTGCCAGGGGACGTGTTTTCGTGCTGGGTCAGGGTGATGCAAGGAACGATCCCAACGTTGTGATGGGTAAGTTCCTTCTGGACGACTTCTTTGTTACTGTTTTATTTGATTCGGGTTCCGATACTAGTTATGTGTCCTTAAAAGCTAGCCAAATGCTTAAGCGCACTCCAACACTTTTGAACACCAAACACACGGTAGAACTAGCAAACGGTAAAAGTCTTGAAGCCACACACATAGTTAAAGGTTGTAACCTCGTCTTAGCTGGTCAGACCTTCTCTATCGATCTTATTCCTATCGTACTTGGTAGTTTCGACGTCGTTATTGGGATGGATTGGCTATCTCATCATCAAGCGGAGATTATTTGCAAGGAGAAAATCGTCCGCATTCCTCGTTCTGGTGAAGAACCTCTCATGATTTATGGCGACAAGAGTGGTGCTGTTGTGGGCATCATCTCTTTCCTTAAGGGCCAGAAGTGTTTGCGAAAGGGCCACACTGCCATTCTAGCACTCGTTACTGACACATCAACGGAAGAGAAGATAATTGAAGACATTCCTATTGTGCGCGATTTTCCTGAGGTATTTCCTGAGGAATTACCTGGTCTTCCGCCTCATCGACAAGTCGAGTTTCAAATCGAGCTAGCTCCTGGAGCAGCACCAATAGCTCGTGCACCTTATCGACTAGCTCCGTCAGAACTTGAAGAACTGTCCACGCAATTACAAGAACTCTTGGAAAAGGGTTTTATACGTCCTATCTCTTCGCCCTGGGGAGCTCCAGTCTTGTTTGTGAAGAAGAAAGACGGTACTTTCAGAATGTGTATTGACTATCGCGAACTTAACAAGGTGACCGTGAAGAATCGTTATCCTCTTCCATGTATTGACGACTTGTTCGACCAGCTGCAAGGGTCGAGCTTTTACTCTAAAATTGATTTGAGATCGGGATACCATCAGCTGAGAGTCCGAGATGAGGACGTCTCCAAAACAGCATTCAGAACTCGTTACGACCATTACGAGTTTCTGGTCATGCCTTTCGGGTTGACAAACGCACTTGCGGTCTTCATGGATCTCATGAACCGAGTGTGCAAACCTTACCTGGATAAATTTGTCATAGTTTTCATCGACGATATCCTGATCTATTCGAAAAGTCAGGAAGAACACGAGCAACACCTGAGACTTATTTTGGAACTCCTTCGAACAGAGCAGTTGTATGCCAAATTTTCGAAATGTGACTTCTGGCTTCGCTAAGTCCACTTTCTAGGCCATGTGGTGAACAAGGATGGGATTCATGTGGATCCATCCAAGGTTGACTCGATCAAGAACTGGCCTGCACCCCGTACACCAACAGAAATCCGCCAATTCTTGGGTTTGGCAGGATATTACAGAAGGTTTATCAAGGATTTCTCAAAAATTACGCAACCTCTCACTTCATTGACTCAGAAGGGTGTCACCTATCGTTGGGGTGATGCACAGGAATCTGCATTTCAGCACTTAAAAGACAGACTTTGTAGCACGCCTATCCTCTCATTGCCTGAAGGCACAGATGATTTTGTGGTTTATTGCGACGCTTCCATCCAAGGACTTGGTTGCGTGTTGATGCAACGTGACAAGGTCATTGCCTACGCCTCGCGCCAACTTAAGGTTCACGAAAGGAACTACACTACACACGACTTGGAATTGGGAGCAGTTGTTTTCGCACTTAAGATATGGAGACATTACCTGTACGATATCAAGTGCACCATTTACACCGATCACAGGAGTCTCGAGCATATCTTCAAGCAAAAGGAGTTAAACATGCGACAACGTCGATGGGTCGAGCTCTTGAATGATTATGAATGTGCGATCAAGTACCATCCGGGCAAAGCCAATGTTGTGGCCGACGCCCTCAGTCGAAAGGATACTATACCTAAGCGTGTACGTGCGTTACAGCTTACCATTCACTCTAACCTTCCCGCTCAAATTCGTGATGCTCAGGTTGAAGCATTGAAAGCAGAAAACATCAGGGCTGAGTACTAAGGTCAAACTTTGTCACACCATGTTTTCGGAAACAACGTAAAACTAAACAACCAATCGTGAACTCACTCAACTTTGTTGTTGACTCGTTGTTACATGCCTTACAGGTCGCTAGATGCTTATGGAGCTTGCACGTGGAAGAGGTCATTGTGGGATGCGGACTGTTATGTCCCGTGCTTAATAAATAAACTTTATGGAACTTATGTTTTGGTCTTTAAACTTATGAACTATGAACTTATGTTTTGAACTTACGTTTTATGCTTCCGCTGTTAACTTAAAATTGGTTACTCTCTTTTGGTCACCAATTGTATTGTGGTTGGTTTTATTTACTTAATTATGTTGTTCAATATGATTGGTGGCTCGATCCTGGTCATGCCACGCCTCCAAGCGGTGATACTCCGCATGGTGGATTTTGGGGGTGTGACAAATAATCAACCAAAATCAACCAAATTTTGGTTGATTATTTTAGAAAAAAATACACCGTTAGTCCTTGTGGTTTCTGCCAAATTTCAATGTCGGGTACTAATAATTTTTTGTTGCAAAATCAGGTATTAACGTTCTAATTTGTCACAATGTTGAGTACTGTTGGTACACTTTATGTGGACGCGACTCGGCTCGGTTCGACTCGGCTCAGTTCAACTTGGTTTCGACTCGGTTAGGTCCGGCTTCAGCCCGACGTCACGACATTCCTCCGTCGTGCGCCCCAGAGTTCGACACGCGAGGCACGGAACGCCGCGAGCCATTCCCGTTTTACACCTCACCATGACATCATCACTGTGATGTCATGGTGATGTCATAAGTTTGTCTCATGTGAATTGGTGAAATATGTTTTGTCAACAGAAACTAGTCCGGGCCGTAATTCTTACATGTGGGCCGAAGACTAGCATTGGGCTTTGGCTATCACTTGGGCTTCAACTGCAAACGACGAAACAGAAAGAATGTTTAATATGTTTGTCGACGAAACAAGTTGTGTTTCGTCGACTTTATGTGTTTCGCCGTAGTCATTTCCATTTCGTCAGTCAGTGTCTGTGTCTAGTATAAATACATTCTCTGTTTCTGTTTGAAACAGAGATGAGAGCTTACACATAAAGAAACTCTGTCAAAATTCTGTTAAACTGTGTTTGTATCAGTTTGTAATCGGTTCTCATCCCGTTTAATCAATCGAGTGTGTATCATTGATTATTACCGTGTCATTATCATTTTACGTGTTTGATTTGGCATAGTTACGTGGATTCCGCACGCGTAACCGTGTTTGCTATAAACAAGTGATTTAGGTTTTCCTAATTGATCCTCGGATTCTCGGTCCTACAATTGGTATCAGAGCCATGGTGCCCGATTTAGTAAATCCAACCGTTTACTAAGTCACATGTGCTCTAGATCTGAGTTTATTATGATTTTTGTTCAAGATGTTAAAAAGGTGTAAAAGAAGAAAAACCCAGATCTGACCCGAATGGATGGGTCTGACCTGAAACGAAATGCATCAGAGGGTTTTGTTTTATGTTTACACCATGTATTTCAAGTTTTCATCATCAAATGTGCTATTTTTGTCAAATCTGCAAAAGAACAGAGGCTGTGTTCTTGAGATGTTCTTGGCGGCTGGTTAAAGAACTAGGGTTTCTTCATATCCACTCCCGACGAAACTGACCCCATGACGAAACACCACCTCCACTTTCGTCGTTCATCATATCAATTTCAGTTTCGTCGACAAGTGTTTAATAACCTGTTTCGTCATCAAGATACAACAATCTGTTTCGTCGATCAATACATCACATTCGTCGACTTCACACAAATCCTGTTTCGCCGGAGTCTTTTCGTCGTTCAACAAACTTCAAATCTGTTTTGTCAACCATTCAGTTTCGTCGAATGAAGTGTTTCTCCGATCAGAAGTGTTTCTCCGTTCAGATGCTAACTGTTCGCCGGTGGTTAGTAGATGGTGGTCTTAGGTTGATCTGTGGTTCGTCGGCCTTTGAATCTTCTTCGAACCCTGGTTGGTTCGTAGGGAACATGGGCAGAGTCAACGATGACAATTGCTGTTGTTCATCGTAGGAGGTTTACGGTGGAATTAGGGTGGTTATAATGCCTATGACGGCTGCTGCTTTATGTTATCGAAGAAGAAGATGGGGGCAGTGGCTGTTTGGTATCGCTTGTATGTGTATCGAAGTGAGAGATGGAGGATGTCTGATGTTTGGCTGAGGTTGAAATTTATGTCGGCTGAAGTAAATTGATGGCAGCTAGGTCTTCTAAAGGCCCTCTTGAGGTATTTCTTTTGTTGTTGGAGATTTATTGGGCCATGATGACTTTTGTTTGTTTTAAACTTGGATACCACTTTTGGGCCGAATGGCATTTAAGTGGTGGGTAGCTTGTTTATAAATGTTGGGTTACAAAAGCTTGTTTAGGCCTCAAGGTTTCATGTTGATTGGTTTTAGTCGGCTGGGATATTTTTTTTGGGTTTTGATTATTGGATGAGGAAGGGATTTGGAGTTGTTGGTGATTGGTAAAGTAAGAAGTTCGTCTATTGTTATGGTTTGGCATTGGAATTATGGAACAAATGTGTTAGACGAAACATGGAGTCGTGGACCCGTCTCTATTAGTTAGTGAATTGAAAAGTGGGGTCGGGTATTCGCGAAGTTTAGCTGAACCGCGCTTCCAAACTTCAACGCCAAATTCGTACGGGTTTGGGAGTGCGCGAAATGATGAAGATGATGAAAACTTGATTTTTTTGAAAATTGTGGGGTAGTCTCGGTTACCGATGCAAACGTCAAATTATGGTGACTTGACTACTATGGGCCAAAAACAAAACGGTATGTTCACTTCCGCACGTCAGTATTTATGTTTGTTATCGGTTATTCGAAGATGTTCGAAAGCATTTTGTTTATTGTCATATTTTCGCATTTGAAAACGAACGTACGAACCTAGATTCTCAATACCGGTCCTAACGAGTTCACAAAGTCGAGTCATGCCTATGATGAAAGTTTTCGGATTAGGTGTTAGCAAAACTTTGGAGGGATACAAGTCGGATCCTACGAGGCTAGGGGACTTTCATTTTCAACTAGAATATGCAAAGAAGAAAGCCGTTTTCGTGATTTTTCGAACAACTGAGAACAGTCAATGAAGATTGAAGACAGTTCCGCTAGGTGAAGGGAATTGGTGAACATTTGAAAGTTAACGACAGTTCCTTTAAAGTGGAAGGGAATCTGTTAAGGTTTAGAGATCTTACCAAAGAAATGGGGGAATAAAAATTTTCGTATGTTGAATTTCTTCGGTAAATTTCTGAACGCAATCACAGGTGGTAGAGTTTGTGATTTTCTAGTGACACAAAGACGGTTTACAGAAGACAGTTCACCAGAAACCTCTACCAATGTAGTATGCTTGAAGATCAAGACTTGATGCAGTTTTTAAAAAGAATGGAACCCTTATCAAATGCCGGTTGGAGTATTGGAAGATCAGCGGAAGATCGGTCAATTGAGCCTTTTAAGGAAATTGCACAACGCCCAACACGGATACGCGTACTTTAAGGGGGAACTATTATACAAGAAGCGTCAAGATACTACTTACCTGGATCATCGGTTAAGGGGGAATTTGTTAATACAGAGAAGATGAATACTTGACTGAAGATCGATTGCAGTTGCATTTTCAGCATTCGACAGCAACGGACAAGGGGGAATTTGTTGATGCAGATTTTGTGTCCGATGCTTGTCGAATAGATTAGATTTATTATTTTACGTTGAATTTGTAATAGTTAGTGAAACGGTCTATCGAACGTGTATAGACCCGCTCGTTTGAAGTGGTCAAACGAGAGGGTTATTCGGTTGACCGTGTGTGTTTGAAAGACAAAGGGGTGTAGCTATAAATAGCAACCCTTTGCCATTTCAAACATTTGGAGATTTTAGGAGGTTCAAGTCCTCACCAAGGAGAGATCACCACTTGCTCTCTCCCCGGATGTATACTTCTTTGGTATGGTTCGGTTAGCTTGTTAATCGGGCCGGTTTGCTTTGTTATGTTATCAAATCTATACAAGTAAGTATTTCATCCGTCTCTAATCTTCCCGTCTATGAACATAATCATGATAATCACGGTTTCGGTCACGAAACTCGGTCCTACAATTGGTATCAGAGCGTTTGGCTCTAATCCTTGTTTAAAATCAAACATTGTTCGGTTTTTATCAAGTTTTTGTGTGTGTTTTTTCTGAAAATTTATTCTTGATCATCGGTTAAGGGGGAATTTGTTAATACAGAGAAGATGAATACTTGACTGAAGATCGATTGCAGTTGCATTTTCAGCATTCGACAGCAACGGACAAGGGGGAATTTGTTGATGCAGATTTTGTGTCCGATGCTTGTCGAATAGATTAGATTTATTATTTTACGCTGAATTTGTAATAGTTAGTGAAACGGTCTATCGAACGTGTATAGACCCGCTCGTTTGAAGTGGTCAAACGAGAGGGTTATTCGGTTGACCGTGTGTGTTTGAAAGACAAAGGGGTGTAGCTATAAATAGCAACCCTTTGCCATTTCAAACATTTGGAGATTTTAGGAGGTTCAAGTCCTCACCAGGGAGAGATCACCACTTGCTCTCTCCCCGGATGTATACTTCTTTGGTATGGTTCGGTTAGCTTGTTAATCGGGCCGGTTTGCTTTGTTATGTTATCAAATCTATACAAGTAAGTATTTCATCCGTCTCTAATCTTCCCGTCTATGAACATAATCATGATAATCACGGTTTCGGTCACGAAACTCGGTCCTACAATTGGTATCAGAGCGTTTGGCTCTAATCCTTGTTTAAAATCAAACATTGTTCGGTTTTTATCAAGTTTTTGTGTGTGTTTTTTCTGAAAATTTATTCTTGAGAAATCATTTTTCTGAAAAATATTCATAAAATCTGTTTGTTTGTTGTTATTTGCTAAGAGTTTTATCAAAAACCTTGTTAGATTTATTGCTTATACTTTGAACCGGGTTTTTAGTGAAAGTCTTGTGCATTATCGTGTTTTCGGAAATTTGTCCGGTCACCGGAAAACTCATAAGTTTACCGGGAAACTCTTTGTTCTTGTGTGTGTTCTTCATATCTTCATAGAGTTCATTATAAAATTGTTCATTTGATCTTGTTGTGTTTAAATCAAAGTGTTACTCATTAAAATACATTAAGTGGACTTTTGTGTTTGTAACATTGAAACTCTAACTCAGCAAAACATACCTTGTGTCAGTTTAGATATTTTAAATATCTTAAACAGCTGTAAATATCTTAAACAGCTGTCTGAGACTCAGTATCGACGAAACAAACAGTCGACGAATCACTTGTGTTTCGTCAATAATATCTTCGACGAAACAAAGTCTGTTTCGTCATAATATCTTCGACGAAACAAGTCTGTTTCGTCATTATTCATTTCGACGAAACAAACCTGTTTCGTGGAAAGTGTTTCGTCGAGAACACTTCTGTTTTACACAGAGGACTTGCAAATCTGTCATAACATTGTGTTTTCAAGTGTGTGTGCAGGTACTAACATACATACACAAATCATGGGTAGCAAAGGTCTGTGGGATTGGAGTTCGGAAGCAAGACCAAGTGAAAATCAGCCTTCACTTGCCGATTTGATGAACCAATTGCCTCAAAAACAACAAGCAGCAAATGCAAGTCAATGGGCAATGGTCTCTAATCAAAATCAAAACATACAGAATCTATTGCTCAGTGAAAGTGAGACGGGAAGCAACAATCGCCCGCCAAAGCTAAATCATATGAACGACTATCCAACTTGGAAGGGTCGTTTTCATACATACATTCAAGGGCAAAACGTTGAACTTTGGACATGTTTCACTACTGAATGTAGTCCGGAACTGGAAGCAGCAGCATCAACTGCCGCTGGCATTTCTCATATGATTGAAGAAGATAAGAAAGCCTATGAATTAGAGAAGAAGGCGTTTGCTTATCTAACACAAGCTCTTCATAAAGACATCTATCATCAATTTTCTTATAGTAAGAGCACAAAAGCTTTATGGGATGCATTGGAAACAAGAGGAGAAGGAAATGAAGCTTCTAGAAAAATTCGCCATGATCTTTTAAAGAAAGAATTTGAGTCATTTCAATCTTTGGAAAATGAAAATCTAAATGATTTGACTTCTCGTTTCTATCATTTGATAAGTGAAATGAGTTCTTATAAGGTTGTTGTAAGTCATGTGGAAATGATTGCACGTTTAGCTGATGCTCTACCTCCTATATGGAGTCCATTCATTGAACTTCTAAAGCATACTGGTGCTCTGGATGGGGAAACTGTCACTATCTATGGATTTGTTCAGAAGTTGGAGCACAAGTACGAAGAAGAAAATCGGAAAGCTAAACGGATTGGAGCTCCTCAAAACACAGAAATTTATTTGCCTGGTTTTGCTCCTTCTGCAAGTTCTAGTTCTGTTCAGCAGCCTAAGCTTCAAACGGCGTTTGTTTCCAACACAAACTCATCTCCGTTTCCATTCAAACCACCACCACAACCAGAGTTTGATCTAGGAGCTTATCTTTCACAATCAATATCAAAATTCAAATCTCAAGATCAATCTCCACCGCAAGTTACTACTACTCAACCAGAGTTTGATTTAGGCGCTTATCTTTCGAAATCCTTATCAAAAGCACAACCACCACCACAACAAGTACATTATACCAGCAATCCTCCATCCCAAGACACGAATACTATCAAAGTTGATACCTCGAACCTATCAAAAGTTAGCATTGAGGTTGCAAAGGAGCATTCGGAACTCATTAATACGATGGTCAGTGCTTACTGCGGTTTGGTTGCAGGTCAAATTGGGAACATCAGTATGACCAACGAAGATTATCAACAAATCGACCGTGATGAAATGGAGTTGATGGATATAAAGTGGGCGTTTGCGAGTGCAGTTAGAAGGGCAAAGGACTTCATGGCTCAAACGGGAAGAAGTTCCTTGGAAAGTAAGCAGGATACGAAGTACGGGTTTGATAAAGAAACCGTTACATGCTTCAATTGTGGCGAGAAGGGTCACTTTAAACGTGAATGCACTCGACCACCCAAGCAAGGCAATCAGAACCCTTTCAGAAATCAGACAGGTTCTTCAAATGCCAATCAAGGCAATCAAGACAATCGTGGAAGAGGGATAGTAGCTGTGAACAACACCACCAACCAGAACCAGTCTGGGCCATCAAACAACACTCGTGCATTGGTTGTTCAAACAGATGAAGGGTGTAATTGGTCTTTACAATTGGGGGAAGGTGATAATGAAGGAGGAGGAACCGCATGCTACGCAAAGATCATCAATCACATCAAGCACGTTCGTAGGGAAGAATTTTCTGAAAGTGACGACAGTTCGGGTTATACCGGGAGTTCTGATGAAGAAAGTTCTATTTCGGGTGATGTGAAAGAAGAAGCGAGTTCTATTGATGATTTGTTGAGTGAAGCAGAGGAGTTGAGGTCTCAGAAATCTGTTCTTATCAAGAAGGCTGGGAAAGCATCTAAAGAAATGGAGAAGTTCTTCTCAGAAGACGGATCTTTTTCTTTTCAAACTGCCTTCATGGCAAATGTTTCAGCCTCTTCGAGTCAGGTAACATCTGAAACTCCTAGAATTTGTAATGACTGTGCTTATTTGAAACAGGAATTTGATAGAGTGAAACGTGAATGTGACACAATTCATAGTCACAATCAACATTTGGTTGTTGATATGTCAAAGTGCAAAGAAGCAAATATGGCTTTAACAAGAAATGAAAAGGACTTTAAATCTTTAATTGAAAATTTAAAGAAAAGTGTTTCCGAAACTACTAAAGTTGTTTATCACAAACAAGTTAGTATTAACAAGTACATAAATCTCGTTGAGGAAACCAGAACGGAATTAGCCATTGCAAAATTGGCACACGATGCGATCAAGCAAAAATTGGAGAGTTATTCTAACTCCCGATTTGTGCTCGATCACATAATTGACCTTCAACAACTGAAGAAAAACAAGAGTGGTGTTGGGTATAAGAAATGTCCGCCCCCTTTGAGACACAATTATGCAGCACCACCTGATGAAGAGGATATGCCTCGTTTTGAACCCAGTGTGCCTCTTAATTATGAGGAATTTACTACTGGATTAGGGTTCAAACCAGACAGCTCCTCGGGAACTTTATCTGATGAAACAGGAACTTCAACATCAGTGAGCCAAAGTCCTCCAATTGTTGAGGATTATGATTCATCTGATGATGAAACAGATGCAAATGACCAGGATGAATCACTTGATAAGAAAAAGGGAATAGAAATTCCAATTGAGAATCATATTCTTTGTGATCCTCCTATTCCTTTTGTGCAACAGGTTGCCAAAAATGTGATTAACCCTGTCATAAATGACAAGAAACCTGTGTCTACCGTTAAGAGTAACAATGTGTTGTATACTTTGGTTGGTGATTCTAAAATCTATTCAGATAATGATTTTCCAATTAAAAATGTCAATCCATCATCGATTGATAACGTTTTTGAAAATAACACAAGTAAGTTTTTGGGAAGGTCGATTCCGGGAGTTACTGTAACTCAATGTGATCAAATTCCTAAAGCTGAAATCAAAAAGAAATTTGGAAATCAAAACTTCCCAACGAAGCAACAACCTATTGCTTTTAAGGGTAAACAGCAACAGCAGCGAGCTCAAAATTCTAAAGGTTCACAACCGAAGGTTGAGACCAAAGGAGCTCGTTTCAAGAAGAAAAACAATGATGTTAAATTTGTAGCATCCAAGGGTACTGATAAAATTGAGACTTTTGAAAACAAATCAAACACTGATTTTGTTCAAAAAGTCAACATTTTAAAGCGTAACGCTCAAAACAATTACACCCAACACACAAACGGGTGTGATGAAGGAACAAGTACCTCTGGGTCTACAGGTTCAACACGTGTTAGTCGAACAGATTCTCCTAAGTTTGTTGAAAGGAGAACTTGTTTCAAGTGTGGGAAGTTTGGGCACATCATTAAAGACTGCACAAACTCGCCCAAACCAAATTTTGTAGAAAGAGCCCCTTCTGAACACGGTCACTCACATTGTCGTCCTGTTTCTCCAAAACATGATAAACGCACTATTAAAGAACAGGAAACAAAACAACGACATAAGAATGTGAAGGTGATCGAAAAGGCTTTAAAACCAGAAAATGTTAAAAGGAAACCAAGTTCACAACAACCGTTAAAACCAGAAATTGTAATTAATAAACAATCTGGTAAATGGAAACAAGCTTGGAGACCGAAAACAGGTGAAGGTTCAGGGGGAGGCGTGAAATTTCCAAATCATCAAGAAATTGAAATTACATTTCTTGATTCTCAGGGGCAACCCAAGTCTATGAAGGCTTGGGTCCCCCTCTCCAACTAATCTCTGAGTGAGTGTGTAGGACGTTCCAGGAGGAACTATTGATAGTCTTAAGATTGTTGATAGTGGAGTGTCCATGCACAAGATCGGCGACAAAAGAAATTGTTGCCTTTGGTGGAGAGAAAAAGAAAAGAAGACAGAATTGTCTGTCGAAAGAAATTGAAAACTTCGACAAATTGAAAATCATTTCAAAATGTGATTGTTCAAGGTTTTGATCGGGTCCCCAGGATAGATTCAATCAAAATGTACGCACCTGTAGCACGTCTGATGTTCAAAACTCAACAAGATGAACGTGCAGTGTACATTTCTTCGCGGTGTAACTGAAGAAAATGTGTTTGCTGAACAAACCAACCGGGTGTGCGGATGCCTTGGCATGGATTGAACAACCGCACACTACTTCTGAAAGAGAAAGACAAAGACCTTCGCTGGTGTAATGTGGAAGACCAGCCGGACCCAAAGGTTTATGATCTTGTTGCTGTCAAGAGATTTCTCAGTAGCTACAAAATCGACTTTGAAATCCACACCTGGTGGATATCCAGTTTGGGAGAGCGCTCAGATTCCTTGCAATGCACGAGGCAGTTGCAGGATACGGTTTTAAATTTCTAATCTCTCCTATACTTGTCGATATTTAAGCTGCTTTGTGAATTATTATCTCGTATAGCACTCTTTGACCAGACACGTTGAACTCGAATATCACCTCACACGTGATTGTTTCACTATGAAACTCGTCAATGTTGTCATGGTCCGCACCGCTTACCGACGTGCCAACTCATTTTTCCAAAATTTGAGAAATCTTTTCTGATTAAAACTTAATTTTGGTAAACGGCATTGAGGTAAAACATGAGTTAACCAACATCGGGAAATCGTTTTTGTAAATACCTTTGTGTTTTAAAATTTATCTTAGTTTGTTGATTTTAGGGGGAGTAAATCCAAATTTGAAAATTCAAAAACATTGAAAAATTTCAAAAACACAAAAACAATAGAAAAGCAAAAATGAGTTTCCTGGCGAGCAAAAGAGAAAATGATAGTACATCAGTGGTCTGTCTAAACCTCTTTAAACCTTAAATGAAAAGTGATAAGCAGCTCTATATAAGATGTATCGGTAGGCTCACAATCATTTTAAAGTGTGCAGGGTGATATAAACTTAAATCGACTGAAGACCAGGTGGGAACCATTCATTGGCATATGGTCTTAGTACCGAAATTTCGTTTGAGAGATTGCCGAGGTTTTGAGATATTCGGTCTTTATGCTGCTTATCATCTGGGTATCATGGTTGTATCTTTTACCGAAAAGTAACGGGGACGCAAGTCTAGATCTTCCATGATACCATACATACGTGTACATATTGCATACGACCTCAATAAGTGATCAACAATCACATGTCCAAACAAAATAAGTGATAATATATCACATCTTTCCGGGAGTCAAGTTCGTCTCTCTGCTGTACGAAAGTACTGACCTGTTCACGGACTTGCTCTTGTGCCCTTCATGCATCTGAAAATCAAGTTCCTCATCAATAAGTGATTCTATCACATAGGGCTTGTTTTCAATCAAAATAAGTGAGTTATCTCACATTTTCATATACGGTCAAACAGATGATAATCGGTATACTCACCGGTAAGATGAACTCTCGTGCATACCTTGATACGGGAATGTGTCGTGATGTGGATGAACACCGGTCTGTAAGTCTAATTCATACCTTATCGTATCCCCTCGCCATGATTACATCTGATAAGTTGAGCTTATGTGGACAACAATACCGATAATCGTTATAGGATGCTTATCTTAATGTTAACTAAATGAACAAACAAGAGCGTTTTGGCATGACCGTACACTGATATGATTCTCTTACCCTCGAAACTCGCAAAAAGAATGTTTGTAAATATTTATTTACTGCTTTCAGTTTCTGCATCTTTGTATATATTTATTTATTGCTTTCCGTCTTTACATTTGAAAAATGAAAATTCCAAAAAGATTTTAGGTGTGTTTTAATATAAACTTTATAAAAGCCAAAAAGATTTTGCTTCTAGTTTATTTTTGATTGACTGATGTTGGAACTCGAGTCTATCCTACCCAAAATCCTGATCGTAAGCCGGAAAACAATTGCACCTTCATAAACTGTCGAAGTTAACAAGTTTTGAAAGTTAAAGGATTAAAATTGATCATTTTCTAAACTTTCAAACTGTTGTCAGTCGGTGTTTGATTGAGATTTGATCTCATATGTGTCATTTGTTTAAATGTTAACTATATTCCAAGCGTTTGTTCTCATTATGCGTTTAGCTTTCTTGCCTGTGTAGATGCTAAAGGCGAGGAGAACATGTTCGATGACAAGCTTTGGAATGAAGACACGAAGTGGAGGCACTCAAAGGATAAAATGATCGAGTTGCCGCTGACCCTTCATCAACACCACAAGGATCTGAAGATTTGACAAGTCAAAAGATTCACGAGCATAACTCAATGGAGAGTTCATTCTAAGGGGGAGTTTGTTAACACACTACCTAAATGAAAAGGGAGTTTGTTGATACACTTTTTACTTACGAAGCGTGAAGACTTTGAAGATCCTCCGACATCAAAGACACAGAAGACGAACCATCACAGAAGACGAACCTTACGAGTAGCGTCCAAGGGGGAGATTGTTGGTACACTTTATGTGGACGCGACTCGGCTCGGTTCGACTCGGCTCAGTTCAACTTGGTTTCGACTCGGTTAGGTCCGGCTTCAGCCCGACGTCACGACATTCCTCCGTCGTGCGCCCCAGAGTTCGACACGCGAGGCACGAAACGCCGCGAGCCATTCCCGTTTTACACCTCACCATGACATCATCACTGTGATGTCATGGTGATGTCATAAGTTTGTCTCATGTGAATTGGTGAAATATGTTTTGTCAACAGAAACTAGTCCGGGCCGTAATTCTTACATGTGGGCCGAAGACTAGCATTGGGCTTTGGCTATCACTTGGGCTTCAACTGCAAACGACGAAACAGAAAGAATGTTTAATATGTTTGTCGACGAAACAAGTTGTGTTTCGTCGACTTTATGTGTTTCGCCGTAGTCATTTCCATTTCGTCAGTCAGTGTCTGTGTCTAGTATAAATACATTCTCTGTTTCTGTTTGAAACAGAGATGAGAGCTTACACATAAAGAAACTCTGTCAAAATTCTGTTAAACTGTGTTTGTATCAGTTTGTAATCGGTTCTCATCCCGTTTAATCAATCGAGTGTGTATCATTGATTATTACCGTGTCATTATCATTTTACGTGTTTGATTTGGCATAGTTACGTGGATTCCGCACGCGTAACCGTGTTTGCTATAAACAAGTGATTTAGGTTTTCCTAATTGATCCTCGGATTTTGGGACCTACAAGTACTAAGGTCAAACTTTGTCACAATGTTAAGTACTAAGGCCAAACATTGTTAATTTTTTTTGTTAACTCTTACTAATATGACTAAAATGACCTTTAATAACTAGAGGGTCATTTTTTAATTAATTATATTTGACTAAAATAATTTAAAGTAATGTTTTCTGTTTTATTTATATTTTTTTATAAAATTAAATGGATTTAAAGTTTATTATTTATAAGGTTTATAAATAATATGCTAGTAAAATAAACTTTTTAACTTAATCTAAATAATAAACTAAGTTAACATTTATAAAAATAACTAAAACAAAATTTCAATCTAAGAATATGACAGTTTTGAAAGTTGAAATGAATATGGGGCTTTGCTTCTGTATGATAAAACGAACAAATAGCATGTAATATTCGTACCAGTTTGCGATGTTATGTACAAGAATTTCATCGCCGAAGTTCCGATATGCCAACACGGCTTTGATCAATTGTAGAGACGGTTGGGAATTGTGTGGGAATGAGGTCGCATCGGGTCAAGAGAAGTATATTTATACTCGAATTGAAGATATAACGGATCGAGAGGTTGATGGAAATTTCAGAGTTAAACGGGCTAGCGGATTTATACGTGTCACAAACGAGTTGTTAGTTTTGATTATGATGTAGATAAATATTAACGAAAAAAACGAGTTAAACGGACAATTTTTACGGATCCGATATGGTCGGAATCCGACGATTTTGCCGGAGAAGTCCCCTTGGAAGGCGGGCTTTCTTTTTGTTTGATTTAACAAGTTATTAACACATATATTCCCTGCGATTTTTAAGTTTTACAAAATGACTAAAATTTTTAATTATTATAGAGCATTTTAGTCATTTTAGTAAGACTTATTAAACCAATGAGGTGGTGGTTCATTGGCAAAGGCAAAGTCTTTAAACACCTTGGGAGGGGTATGTCTTGGGTTCAAGTCCCACAGACAACAGGAATAAAAGAAATTTGCCGTTCAAAAAAAAAGTAAGACTTATTAGAAAGTTAACAAGGTTTGACCTTATTACTCAACATTATGACAAGGTTTTGTCTTAGTACTCAACATTGTGACAAATTAGAACGTTAATACCTGATTTTGCAAGAAAAAAACTATTAGTATCCGACATTGAAATTTGGTAGAAAACACAACGACTAATGGTGTAATTTTTCAATATTTTATGATAAAATCACTTTTTAACCTAGTCACATAAAACAACCCCGAAGGCATAAAGTTGACTTGCGAGTTCACCATATATATAGCATGTGTAATGTTTGATACCCGTTTCAAAAAGTTGTTCAACCACTTGTACATGAACCAGGGAAAAACCACTTAAAAGCATTCAAAACAAGGCATGCAAAACTCACCTACATCCTATAAAATGATGTCACGTTTTTCACTTGTTTGTTTGGACTCATTTAGCCCAAACCGCTTCATCGTCACCACTGGTCGCCATTGCTAAGACTTGGTAAAGAATGAATCTGTTTGCTTGACCCATCGAGCCTATAGTTCTTCTGATTTGGCTAACATCCTTCGATGACAAGCCTACCGAAGGAAGACGCACCGGGAACCTACTTCTATCTCATCAGATGCTGGCTATCCCACCTTCTACTCTATCAGCTACTCTAATTTGGGTTGGTCATAGGTTGACAGTTTCTGGATTTGAACTATTGGAAGACGAAAGAGCCTCCCTCCAGTTGTTGATCACGATCAGATCACCACCAGCCTCGTAGTCAAATGTGATGAATCGGGCACCACCACATTTTCTCTCTTTAAACCAATGGACACCATTCTGACCTTAGATCTAATCTGCCTTGCCCGATCACAAGAACTTTCGATTTTCATCGCACACCACCACTAGGCCATCTATCTATCACCATGTTATACATATTTTATAGTTAAGAGGACTATTGTTGTAATTGTCAGTTCACTAGGGACTTAATTGTAATAATGTACTTAATTGTTAGTTAGGTAATTGGGTAAGTTAGTTGTCAACGAATTGCTTGATCGATCTATTACTACTCTGGTTTCTCTATTCTGATTCTATGAGAGCATTTGATCCTATCTAAATCGCAATTCCTAATCAATCGGTGTGACAGAGCAATTTGGTAACCAGATGACGTAGCGAAATCAGTCTTGGAGCAAGATTACGAAGAATCGGTTGGGTTATTCTGGAAACTCACTGATTACAATTATAAGGGAATGACTGGTGCTGCAGTAAACTTACTCTTTATTACCATCACCTCTCATTAGAGCAAAACCCCAGGAAATTGAAGAAAAAAGAAGGTGAGGCGGGCATCATTGTAAAAACAACTATTTTCCATTGAAAGAAACTGAGCAAAGGGGGCTATTCCTCACAGGGGTTCTATTCCATCCTATTCAACTATGCATGTGCCTGCCTGCCTGCCTGGTTATGTACTGTACTAAACCTCTCGTTGATTCTGTCTGGTTCAACCCATAATTTCTTGGATGTAAATTAGATGCCCCACTAGAGATCTGCAACCTATGGAAATTATGTAGCAGATGGGAATATGATTAACTCTTCAAAAAATGTGGGAGAATTTGCAATGCCTGATGTTTAACACCCCAATTTCGGTTTCTAAACTAAAAAAGACTTGGGCTTCAAGGAATGATACACACCAGGGGTGCTCGTGTCCATTGATTGGCAGCTCCAACCCAAGAGGAACCTGAATATTTGACACGACCGCACCTGAAAATCATACAAGACATATGAAACCTAACACGACATGAATATTTACAACTTTACCTAAACACAACACGTTTAACCGAATTTTTTTTTTTAATTTTAATATTTTTCACATGTTAAATGCTTTAAATTTACAATTTTTCAAAAAAAAAAAAATAGATAAAAACGTATATAAAACTACATTTTAGTTAAAAATTTTATGTTAAATTATTTTTCAAGTTTTAGATTCCGATATAAAAATATCCAACCAATTTAACTTATAACATAAAAAAAATATATTAAAAATATAAATGGGTTAAACATGTCAATCCACAAACCCGTCAGGTTAACACAAATCTGACCCATTTAGCTAAACGTGTTCACATGTCCAACCTAAAAATGACCTGAACCCTTTTATAAAAAGAAACCCCACAAATTTCACGTTAGGGTCTTGTCGTGTTATACATTCACATATACATACCATCCTTCGTAGCTAGTAGAACTAGGCCGTTGCTCTTTAGTTTTTGATAATTATCTATAATACTATATTAAGAGAACTGGGTTTTCTACCGTTTTCGTAATTTTGACTAGGTACAAATCTTGTAGCACCATGTACAAATGAAGCAAGCCATTTTAGAGGGGGAAAACTTTGACATTCTCCAAAGTTTTAAGACACTTTGAGGGCAATCTAGACATTTCATCCATGGAATCCATGCCCACTTATGTCTTCCATTAATTGAATTAAATTAAGGAATTAAATAAAACTTTTATAATAATTAAAGAAATTAATTGATTAAATTAAATGTTAGACATGCAACATTTGGGATTTTCATGATTTAATAGTTGAATTAAATTAAGGAATTAAATAAAACTTTTATAATAACTAAAGAAATTAATTGATTAAATTAAATGTTAGACATGCAACATTTGGGATTTTCACGATTTAATAGTATGTATAAATATAATAAATAGATTTATATGGACTATAAATAGGTTTTCTACCCTTATAATAATTTTACATTGTGTACAACATGTAAATAGATTTATAATAATTTGGGATTTTGAAGCAACATGTACAAGAGAGCCAAACTATTTTAGAGAGGGTAAACTTGCACATTGTCCAAAAAATTTAAGACACTTTAGGGGCATTTTAGGGATTTTGGCACCTTTTTAAATAAAAATAATTCAAAAAGTTATGGGTACTAATAAGTAATGATCATCAAGGCCATCATTTATTGAATTGATGAGGAAATTAACTATTAGTATTTGAAGGGTTTAGCATTGCACTAATCTATATACAAACCAAAAGTCGTAACTGACATTGAAGTTAAAACCCTTAAGTAAATGCTAAAAACACTCATATGTATATAATATATATTCCGCTAGGAACATGTGTTGTATGTTCATTTTTTTTTGCGAGCAATGTTTTATTTTGTTCATACTGTGAGATATAATTACATGCACATTGTTTTTCTGATACATTGCAAAGAGAACATGAATTAAGTTTATTTGTCTAGGCTTTTTCTCAACAGATTTTTTTCGAAAGTGGTTAGTAGTTTGTAGTTTTAATATTTTTTTCCACAAGATATTTACTGTAATTCAAATGCTATTGAGTGTTTGGTTTATAGTTTTTATATCTTAATATTTATCTACTATCCTTTTATTTTTTTCATTAGGTGGAATGAAGGTAAAGGCTGATAGAGATGAGTCGTCTCCATAAGCAGCTATGCTTGCTGCACAAGATGTTTCAACAAGATGCAAGGTTTTTACTTGTTTCTTTTAGTGTCTTGCTATATGGTAATCAGAGGAGAGTCGTAAACTGTGCAAAAGACCTGAAGGTTCATTCAAGGGGGAATTCGTGCTTTTCTTTGGCAAAAGCAAACCCGAATCATCAATCGAGGGGGAATTTGGATAGTCAGTTAGATAGAGTGTATGTTGAATATTGTATAGAATAGAGAAAGTTGGACAGGTTTTGATATTGTCAATGTCAGTCCGATCGGATGACACATAGTGTGTGAGTTGTCTATAAATAGGGGAATGGGGTTCCCATTTGGACAAGCTTTTCGTTCCCAGAGGGAACATGCTGTCCAACTGGTCTCATGGTGCTGTAAACGTTGAATAATCAATAGAGACCAGATTATAAGTGTCTGATCGGTGTCGTATTTTGTTTCTATTCCTTTCTTAGTCGTAATAAACGCACCGAACACGTCGTTTCGGGACCGAAGCTCCGTCGAACTCGCCGGATCCTGGAGTCAGCAATTTTAACAAATAATTATATAACTTAGAATAATGTGGAAGACACAAAGAACGTAACTTAAAGACACTAACTAATACTAAATCAAGGCACGACTCGATCGTCTAATAGACCTTAGTACGTTGTAGGTAGTCGTGTATATCCGAAGGAGCTTTGAGTTACCGTTGAAGAACGCAAAAATGTGAGTTCATGTCCCCCCTTTTCTTTTAACTGTTTTCGGTTTTATAACTTCGGAGGTGAAGTACATGTTACAAAATGTTTACAAACAATTACAATTGGTATGGTTAGCTAGGGATTGCATAGTAGATCATGTGAATGGGTAGGCGCACTCCTAAGACCATTAATCCTCGTGTTAGGACCGAGGGGCATGAGTGTTAGATCTATTTGGGTGTAGCGAGCCCCACCCATGCGCCCGCCGAGTGGGCCATGTGGTGACTATGTCTTCAAACTGAAGCCCGGTGCAAATCTGCTAGGATTGAGTCTTCCTGCACCATGTCACATATATTAATGTATTAGCTACACATTAATTGATTTGTTTCCTTGTTGCTTCATACCAGTTTACAAGTACATACATACATACTTACAAATGTTTTCAAGGATGTTCGCAAACACATACAAAACACCTGAACTCACTCAACTTTTGTTGATGTTTTCAAACTACATGTATTTCAGGAAATTAAGTATGGATCTGGCGGGCGTTGAAGTTTACAAGTCATGTCTCTAATAAAGGGTGTCATCCGAAGTCGAAGGGTTTGGGTTATGTATTTTATCTTGGATAAGATACATGGCTTGAAACCTAGTTTGTATGTGTCTTTTGTGAAGTCCTTATGGATCTAAAACTTGCTGGTATTGTATTTTGAACATGAAGTCTGTGTTTTGGGATTTAAAACAATTTTGCTTGTAACGTTTTCAAACTATCTATGGATGAACATCTTGGTTTTATCATATAGACGTTTGTTATGGTTGAATGGAATGATATTAAGCAAGCCACACATAATCACGCTTCCGCAAAAGTCAGGGTGTGACAGTTTGGTATCAGAGCTTCGATTGTAGCGAACTAGGATTCCTTCTCGAGTCTAGACTACAATCATTAGGGCTCTCACGAAAATATTTTTACAACATGTATTTCATTGCATACACAAAACGCCCAGATCCAGGGAAACAAGCACTTTTACAAACAAAAAGACACGAAACACGATAGTGAGGTTACATTTGTTGTTAGTACATTACGTCTGTAGCTTCCGTCAGCATGTAGTCATATTTTGTATTCTGTGATTATGTTTATTGTCTGAATGTATGTATGTAGTTAGCAGGACAACTCAGGAATAGGTTATGTATGTAAAAGTGTTGTTTGGGACAAGTTCAACTCGTGCGGATGGCAATACGCACGGATGACTTATCCACACAGATAAGTCATACGCGCGGATGACCATACGCACGGGTGAGTCATACGCACGGGTAGCCCACCCGCACGTACAACACTTCTTAGTATCCTGAGTTTGTCTATAAATAGAAGGTCCGGTGCTACTTTGTTAGAACTTTTGACACGCACGGATAGTCTGTACGTCTACCGGAACTTTGTGATTTTCAGAACAATTAATAGAACGAACAGACCAGCAGTTAAACGTTGAATTCTCTGTTGCACAAATCTGTGATTCGCCTTAATGGATTCCGCACATTAAGACGAAATCGATTCATCTTGTTCCTACGATCAGATCCTGTATCAACGGGACCAACAAGTGGTATCAGAGCATCCAGGGAGCTGAATCGAGATCAACGACACTGAATTCACCGGAATTCAAGCTTTATTCGCCGATCAAAGTCAAATTTCACCGGAGATTTGACTTCTGTTGCCGATTTGATTCAAATTTCACCGGAAATTTGACAGATTTCTTCTACATCTACTCAGATCTTACATTTGTTCTTCATTTGTCACCATAAAATCAGAAAAATTTAAAATTGAGCAAGAATTTACGGTTAAAATTTGTTAAAATTGATATCAATCGACTCGCAATCATTCAAAGTATAATCCTACTTAGTTTCATAATCAGATTCAACCGAAAACTAGATCAAATTCATCAAAAATCATGTTTATCTGTTCGTATTTGATGACGTCACTCACCCGTGCGGACAGCTGTCCTAACGGATTGGATTAGTTGGTTCCTGAAAGTTGTTTGCTAACATCATCATTGTTACACGCACGAATTACAACCCGTGCGCATAACCAGAAAAGTCAAAAAGTCAAAGCTACTCACGATAATCCGTGCGGATAAGCTTTGTCACCATCCGTATTTCTACTCGAACGGATAACCATCCGGTTCTAGTGTTTGATATTTTTAGAATTTGTAAAAATAGTCTAAGTGTTTAAAAATTGTTTCAGGTACTTAAAAATGGAAGAATTCATGAATCCCTTTAGTGAGATGTATGCTTTCGCGGGTAATTCCGGAGACGATACTTCTAACCGTTCAAATGATAATCCGAACCCGAAGAAAACTTTATCCGATGCCCTAAGTGTTGAAAGCGCATATGGTACCTACAACAAACCACCAAAGCTAATGGCAATCGAAGAATATAATCGGTGGGCAAAAAGATTCGAAGAATGGCTGAAAGCTTTCGCATATCAGAGCTGGAAGAACTTAAAGAACGGTTATGCTTCAGAAATACAAGATTGTGAGAATTTGTCAGAAGGTGAATCCGTAGAGAACTTTATAGCTGAACAAAAATGCATCGCTTTGATTCACCAGTCCGTAAGAGACGACATTATTTCACTCATTGAATACACAAACGCAAAAGATCTATGGGAAAAGTTAAATAAAAAATGTGTAGGAAGTGAAGAAATAATCAAAAACAAAAAGAAATTGCTGCGAAAGGAGTTTGATTTATTCGGATGCTTAAAAGGTGAATCTGTTTGTAAAATGATTGAAAGATTTGGACACTTAAAGTTGGAATTGGCAAGGCACGGAATAAAATATTCTCAAGAGGAGCTAGTTGACAAACAGTTCGATTCACTACCAGAAGAGATGGATTGGCAGTACTATGCACTGATGTTAAAGAACACAATCAAAGCTGAAAGTCTGACTGTCGACTTGCTGATTGAAAGACTAGAAAGTCATGAATTGGAGATAAAGAAAACTCACAAAGTAAATCATTCATCATACCAACAAAACATGGAGTTGTACTATCCAAAGAGTATGATTCCCAAGAATGTTTCTCCAAGAACTGCTTTCTCCGCTGAAAATTCAAACCCTTCAAGCAAAGAAAGTCCAAACAGTGGTTTTCATGGAGGTTTTTCATACAATACTCCAAGTCAGGAATCTTCTTCAAATTCTTCAAGTCAACAACAATCTGTTCCAAAGAACGTGTTTTCATGCAACATTGCAGTAGATTTGAAGAATGCTCAGAATTTTGATGAGGAGTCGGCCAAACAGCAGATGATCTTTCTAGCATCTGTGTTAGAGTCGTATGAAGGGTTAGTAGCCGGGAAGATAGGTAACACTAATCTGACGAAAGAAGATTATGATCAGATTGATCCCGAGGAAATGGAGTTAATCGATATTCATTGGGCAATGGCCAGTGCTGTTCGTAGAGCACAACGTTTCATGGAAATTACCGGCAGAAAGACAATTGGTGGTGCTTCTACTAAGCTGGGGTTTGATAAATCGAAGGTGACGTGCTTCAAATGTAAGCAGAAAGGTCACTTCAAACGAGAATGCAAAAATGCATATGCTGATGAGTCAGAAAACCCTTTCAGAGATGATTATTACAAGAGAGCAATCTATCACCAGAATAAATCTGAGCCACCTAAATTGAAGCAAGTTGAAGACAACAAAGAGAAGTCTAGAGCTCTTGCCGTGATCCATGATGACGAAGGTTATGATTGGAGCGAACTATTGCCTGAGGAAGATGCGGTGGGTTCTGCATTCGTGACGAAGATTATTCCTTTTAAAGACATTAGAACTGAAGAAGAAAAACTCGTCAACCGAAGAATGAAAGCCCAAACCAGAATGAACAGAATTTATAACACTTACAAAGAAGCTAAAAGAGCAAAAAGGTGGGATGCCGACAGAGAATGTTACCTTGATCCTCAAGGAAACATTGCAGTTGACCCAGATTCCATCAGTGTTGATGCTCTTACCCAGCAATTTGCCGAGGAAGAAGAAGCGAGACAAAGAGAATGGTGGGGAGGTGGTGAAGAGAAACAAGTAGAGAAAGATGAAAAAGTCAAAGAAGCAGAACAGAAACCAAAGTCAAAGAATGCTGATGATGGGATCATTGATACATCACAAGAGCTAACGGCTGAAAACTTGAGGAAGATGGCTGAAAAAGTTCTTGCAGCAAAAGAACTTGAGGTAGTTTCTAGTTCTGGAACTGAGTCAACAAACAAGGTCAGTTCAAATGATACACTTGAGTCAGGTAAGAAAGATAAATCTGAAAATGACTGCAAAAATTGCATGAAAGAGTGCAAAGTCTGTAGTACAATCACTTACCTCAGTGGTAAGAAGATTGAAGAGTTGACTAGTAAAGTCAAAAGTGTTGAAAATCAAATCTTAAACCGCGACAAAATGCTGAAAGCTTCGAACGATAGATCAAAAGAATTAGCTGATAAATTTGAAAATGATAAAAATGACATTGAAAGAATAAGAAAAGAAAATGAAAAGTTGATTCTTGAAAGTCGTAAAATTTCTGAAAAATTTGAGAAGCTAAAGCGAACGGTTAAAGATTCTGATGAGAGAAATGGTAAAACAACGAAAGAAAATCTTCAATTATCAGGGGTTCTTCGAGTAAAAGAAGAGCTAATCAACCAACAACTTGATGAAATTGCAAAATTGAAGCTGAAATTTGAAGAAGCTAAAATTGAGAATGAGCGTATTAATTTGAAACTGAACAGTTACAACTCTGCAAGCTTTGTTTTGCAACACATTGTTCCAAAACCCATTGGAAAAACCAAAGATGGCGAAGATGTATACTGTGATGGAACTGGGGTGGGGTTTCATCAAGTTCCGCCACCTGTTCTAAACAATTTTTCAAAGAAGCAATCTGGGTTGGTTAATAATGATGTTGAAACAAATGAGATAAAACTGCCAGAATCAATTGATGTGGCATTTTCTTCATCATCATCCAATGACAGTGTTCAAACTGAGATCATAAAAGGCATGGCTGAAAGTGTCTTGGATAGTGATTTGACTGAAGATGAAGAATGTTTTCTGAACAATTACATTCCGAAACCAAAATCTAAAAACAACTTAAATGATGAACCGGGTCTTGTGATGTACACGATGTCTGGTTCTGATAAGTTGTATTCAGACTTTGAGTTTCCTCTGGAGAATGTTAATGTGAACAAATTGAAAAATGTTTTCAAACTGGTTGAAATTGATTTGTCTGAAGTGGACGGTTTGAAACAGACAAAGAGACAAATGAATTTTGAGAAAGATAAAGCTTACTATAAGAAACCTGTTATTCCACCACGTTTTTCTAACAACAATCAAAGTAAATGGTCGGGAGGATATCAAGGTGGTAAGAATTATCAGAAAAGGAATGTTCAAAACAAGAAGTTTGCTGTGAAAAAGGTGTTTGTGAACAGTTCAAGCTCACTTTCTGATGAAGAGTCTGAAATCTTTTTAAAATCAAACAAAGAGTTCTTTGAAAAGAAGGCCTCACAGCCTCAGTCTGAAGGCTCAAGTCGGGTAATTGACACCCGAACATGCTTCAAATGTAATCAAGTTGGACATATTGCACGAAAGTGTACCAACTTGAAGTCTAAGACTGAAACTGTGAAAAATTCTATCAAGAGAGATGTTGTAAAAGGAAAGGCTCCATTGATTGTTGAGAAAAATGTTTTGAAAAGTGATAACACCAAGATCAAAACTGAACCTGTTAAGAATTCGGTATCTAAAAATGATAAATTTTACCAACGGGTAGCATCACCTCAACAAACATGGAAGCCAAAAGTTGTTGAAAAGAAAGTTGATTCACCAAAGGTGTCTGAAACTGAAAAATCATCATTTTCTACCAAGAAGAAGTATGTACCCTTGAAGTTTTATGAGAAACAAAAATCGACTTCTGAAAAGAAGTATGTGGTGAAGAAAAATCAACCAGCTGATCAACCTCAAAAAGACGAATTTTTCTTATTCAAAGAGGTTGAAGTTGGGACTGCTGAAAGCCTTAAAATGAATGATAAAAACTTTCCGCCACTTTACACTAAAACAACTCACCTTAATTTCAAGTTACCTGAGTCAAAAGAGGCTTGGGTAGCATCAAAATCTCATTAAATGTTTTTGACATGTGTAGGAGCTTCCGAGATCCGTTTCACGTTGGATTATGGATAGTGGAGCTTCTCGGCACATGACAGGAAAGACCGCGCTGCTGTATGATGTCAGAAATATTAATGGAGGTTATGTAGGGTTCGCGGGTAACCAAGGTGGTAGAATTGTTGGTGAAGGAACGTTATCCAATGGGATCGTCACATTTGAAAGAGTTAACTACATTGCTGAGCTGGAAAATAAGCTGCTAAGTATCTCGCAAATTTGTGACCGGATGTATACTACTCACTTCACAGACAAAGAGTGTTTGATTTTGAAACCAGGCTTTGTTATTCCTGAAGAATGGATCATCATGAGAGCTCCTAGAGTGAATGATCTGTATGTTTTAGACATGACTGTAGCAACTACAACAATGGGTCAAGCACACTGTTTTGTTTCAAGAGCAACGGAGAAAGAATCAAAGTTGTGGCATCGTAAGATGGGGCACATTCATCTTCGTAAAATGAATCATCTGGTGCACAATGATTTGGTTCTGGGAGTTCACATTAAAGGTTTTCATCTGGAAAAAGAGTGCATTAGTTGCATGAAAGGCAAGCAAAAGAAAAAGTCACACCCCACAAAGCAAGTCAATTCTGTCTCAAGACCTTTGGAGAGACTTCACATGGATTTATTTGGTCCTGTGAATGTCAAAAGTATTACCGGAGAACTTTATTGTCTTGTGGTTACTAATGATTTTTCCAGATTTTCATGGGTGTTATTCTTGAAGTCGAAAGAGGAAACGTTTGACAGTTTGAAGGGGTTGTTCAGAAAGATTGAAAATTTGTATCAAAGGCGTATCAGAAGAATTAGAAGTGATAATGGTACTGAGTTCAAGAACAACAATATGGAAGAATATTGTGATGAAAGAGGTATCTTGCATGAGTTCAGTGCTCCATACACTCCGCAACAGAATGGAGTTGCAGAACGTAAAAACAGGACACTGATTGAAACGGCCAGAACAATGCTTGCTGATTCAAAGTTACCAATAAATTTCTGGGCAGAAGCTGTTTCCGCCGCATGCTATACGCTCAACAGAGTTCTCACTATCAAGAAATTCAACAAAACATGCTTTGAGTTGATCAATAACTGAAAACCGAATCTGAAGTATCTTGAACCGTTCGGGTCGCCCTGTACTGTTCTTGAGCCTTTTGGAAAATTTGGTGCGAAGAGTATTGAAGGAATATTCGTAGGTTATGCAAGTCCTTTACGACGAGTCTTCGTTCCAAGTCTGAAACGGATTATTGAAGCTCAAAATGTTGAATGTCAAGGTCACACAATGCCTCCACAGAATCCGGGCGACTCATGGCGTTTCAATTATGATGTTTTGTGGGAATCCTTCAACATGGAGGAAGAACCAGAGTTCTTTGATGAGTTGGATATTCTAAGAGAGTATGAAGATGAAAGGTTCCCAGCAGAATCTTATCGAAAACGACAAGCTTCAAATAATAACGAGGCGGGTCCAAGCAATGCTGGAGAACATGACGATGTTGCTCAAGAAAATCAGACGGTAGAGAATGACAATCAAGAATCTGAAAACAGACCAATATTCGATCATGATGATTCAGACTCTGAGGGGGAGCTAATCCAGTTTCCAAATCAAACTATTCCAGTTAGTGAACAAGTTGCTGATCAAAACGTCACAAATTTGGAAAGCGAAGTAGATGTTTCAGGCGAGGTGATGCCAAGAACGCTTTCTTATCATCCGGAGGAACTGATAATCGGAGAACTGCAATCAGGCATCCGCACTCGAAGACAGCTTGATCAAGGGCTTACATGTTTTTACACAAAAGTTGCTCCTTTACAAACTGAATTCTCATTAAGTTGTTTTATCTCGCAGATAGAACCAAGGACGTATAAAGAGGCGCTTACTGAAGATTCGTGGGTAAATGCAATGCAGGAGGAGTTAAGCCAATTCGAGAAGCTTGGTGTATGGAAGCTAGTAGATTTGCCCGATGGTCACCGAAAGATTAATACCAAATGGGTGTTTAAATGCAAGAGGGATGATCGAGGAGTTATCATTCGAAACAAAGCTTGACTCGTTGTCCAAGGATTCAGTCAGCAGGAGGGGATAGATTTCACCGAAGTATATGCCCCTGTCGCAAGACTTGAAGCAATCAGAATCTTCCTTGCATTCGCATCGTGGAAAGGATTCAAAGTTTTTCAGTTAGATGTGAAGTCGGCGTTTCTCTATGGCAAGGTGAAAGAGGAGGTTTATGTCGGACAGCCACCGGGCTTCACCGACCCAATTCACAAAGATAAAGTCTATCTCCTTGACAAAGCGTTGTACGGCTTACATCAGGCCCCGAGAGCCTGGTATGAGACCTTGTCTCAACATCTGTTAGCCAACCACTTCACTCGAGGAAAGATAGACGCCACTCTTTTCACAAAAGAAGTCGACGGGCATCTTCTGATTGTCCAAATTTACGTGGACGACATAATTTTCGGGTCTACAAATGAACAACTCTGCAAAGATTTTGAACAAGTTATGAAGCAGAAGTTTGAAATGTCTTCAATGGGTGAGATGAAGTTCTTCTTGGGACTTCAAGTTGATCAACTTCCCGAGGGAACTTTCATACATCAAACAAAATATGTTCATGATGTTCTGGAGAAATTCGGGATGTCAGGAATGTCACCAATGTCCACCCCATTAGCGACGAATCATGGGATAAACCCTGATCTCACCGGAGAGAAGGTAGACGAAACATTGTATCGTTCCATGATCGGCTCGTTAATGTACTTGACGGCATCAAGACCGGATATTATGTATCCAACCTGCCTCGCAGCTCGATTTCAGTCAAATCCTAGAGCTTCGCACATGGTAATTGTGAAAAGGATTCTACGCTACCTGAAAGGAACTCCATCTCTGGGGTTGTGGTATCCAAAAGTTGGCGACTTCATGCTCGAAGGATATTCTGATTCTGATTTCGGATGCTGCAAAGTCAATGCTAAATCAACAACAGCGGGGTGCCAGTTTTTCGGACCACGATTGGTCACCTGGCAATGCAAGAAGCAGACCTCTGTCACTTTATCCACTTGTGAAGCTGAATATGTATCTGCTAGCAGCTGCTGCTCTCAGATCTTGTGGATCCAGCAACAGATGCGTGACTACGGTTTGCAATTTCTTAACTCCCCTATCTTTGTTGATAATGAGGCAGCAATTAACATAACAAAAAATCATGTTCATCACGCTAAAACAAAACACATAGAAATTCGTCATCACTTCATCCGAGACTGTTTCGAGAAGAAGTTGATACGAATAGAGAAAATCCACACCGATGAACAAAAAGCTGACTTACATACCAAAGCATTTGATAAAACTCGCTTTAAATATCTTTTGAAACTTAATGGTATGAAGTTATTATCGGATGCGGAGGAAATTGTTGGCGTTGATGAAGGTGCCACTGTAGATGATGTTGAGAAACAATCTGCAATGGTTTGTCGAATTTTTACTTGTTTTGGTTTTTAGGGGGAGATAGTAGTTTTATTTTCAGAAAATACAAAAACAATAAAAAATTCAAAAACATTAGAAAATTTCAAAAACCCAAAAACATGATAAAATTTCAAAAAGAGTTTGTGTAAAAAGGGAAAATGATAGTACATCAGCTAGACGGTTACTGTACGCTAAAGAAATGGAAAGTTCAAATATGTTAAACAGTCTCACTAATGATGTGTCGATAGGTTTTTACACATTTAGTAGATTTGTTCGGGATATAAACCTAAAATCTTACTTGCTTATTTCGTGGGGAACACTACTTGGATATATAGGTAACCCCTGAAATCTCGTTTGAAAGATCTCATAATCTGATATACTAGGTCTTTATTCTCAATGATGTCTGGGGTATTATTCCGGGACTTCTGCTGAACGGTAGTTCTGACCTAGTCCCTGGATAATACTTTCTGCAAATGCTTGAAACATAGCATTAAACCCTCAGCATGCTGAAACAATAAAATTGATAATCGCTGCTGTTGTAGCAAAAAGATCCTCTAAAGGGGACACACCTTAAAGTCGAAGCTGATATCTCTCTGCGTATACAGAAGTATCGACCTGAGATCCCTCGGCCCTCGCATACCTAAATTATGTACAGATATCATTGTATTATACTCACCTGTAAGACTGATTATTGGGATTCTGGATACGGGAGTATATTCAAGAGGTGGGACACACGTATAAGTTTAAGTCTCTAAAATACTAAAACTGTATCCTGAACAGATTGAAATGTGTGTAAGAATTTAAGTGGATCAGCATATCGACAATCGAGGTGAATTGTTTAATGTTTGGCATGAAATTAAGCTTAATGGTACTTGTAATTTGTCGGAAGCTGATATGATTCCCTAACACGCTCACCAAAAATATATTTGTAAATAGTTACATTTACTGCTCTTTTATTTCTGTTTTCATTTTTAGTCTATTTGCTTAATTAAAAATCCCAAAAAGATTTTATTTTTCTGCTTTATTTTCCGACAAACCAAAGTGGAGAGTTGATCTTCGGATTCGAAAGTGATAGAAGATGCAGGAAGTTTCTGGGATGGAAAATGAGTTTGGAGCTAATCATAACTAATCTGTGATTAAAATGACAATCACAAGTTCATTAATTTGATACTTGTAATTTTTCAGAAAAATGTTTGAACAGTATTTTCAAAAGTCAGTATGTTTTGCTTCAGGTCAACCAAGGTCATTAAGTTGGACTTGGTCGACAAATTAAGTACCTTGGGTCATTAGTTTGAACCAAGCAACTTAAGTGGATTTATAAAAAACTGGCAAAAGTTGAGAAAATTCAAAGTTTCCATTGAAAAGGTATAGTGTACCTCATTCGGATGTTCATCCGGACGGGTAGCCATACGCACGGATGGCAATGCGCCCGGGTGACCATACGCATATGATGATAGTATAAATAGAGGGTCAAAGAGTCAGTCAAAGCTATCCGCACGCACAATACTCTTTCTCTCTCACACTTTGACTTTCTGATTTCGGAATTCTTTGCACGGATCTTTGTTTTCGTTGGTTTGCACAACATTAGCAATGGCAAAGGTATGTTTTTCTAACTCGAATCTGCAATAATCCATTGTTTAATATCTGTTCATCGCGTATCTGTTCATTCGGAGCCTTAAATCTTAGATCTAACCTGTGTTAGTTCGTTTTGTCATGAATAAATCATAGGTTTTTGTTCGGAATGCTTAGATCTAGAGTTTTACCGGTTTAATTTGTGTTATAACATGTTAAAATCTGGTAGATCTGATGTTTGGACGGTACATAGTGTTGGCTAGGTTTTTGTGAAATTGACCTGTGAATAGGACGTTTTAGACATCATTGAACATAGGGTTTTGATCACGTTGACATCCTTTGTGTAGATCTGTGTTCAATGTTAGATTTTGCCATAGAAAATTTTTGTTGTTCATAAATTGTTCTTCATCTGTGACTTGTATCCGCACGCATAACTTGTACGCGCGTATGGCAATCCGTGGCAAGTCATGCTGTACGCACGTATGGCAATCCGTGGCAAGTCATGCTGTACGCACGTATGGCAATCCGTGGCAATTTCAAGCTGTACGCGCGCATGGCAATCCGTGGCAATGTCATGTTGTACGCACGGGTGGCAATCCGTTGGAATGACAGGCTGTACGCACGGATGGCTATACGCGGTATAGACAAGTTGTCCGCACGGACAACTTATCCGCACGGATAAGTCATGCGTACGGATAACCATTCAAGTGTCATACCATTCAACAAGTCTTTCTTTGACAGAATATTTTGAGATCCCAAAATTATTTTTTTTAAATGAATAAAATGTCTGCAGGATTGGGATAAAGCTCATAATATATATTGTGTATTGGACGAAGTGTATACCGAAAACACAATAGTTCAAGATGTTGCAAAATTCTTGAGGGAAAGTAGAATTTCTAAAGCCTTAATGATAAGACAGTAGCTTATGAATCTCATGTGAAACGATTTTGGAGTGCTGCAAGATACGAAGAAAGTGATAAGACCATTTATTCTGCTGTATCAAAGAAGGATGAGAATGGAAGAGATGTAGATTTGGAGATGAAAGTGACAGTTGGTGTTATAAGGAGAGTGTTGAATTTAGGAGACAATGATAGTGATCCAACCATAGTTTCTGAACGTTTAGTAAAAGGATTGTGGTGTAGGATGGGTTTTGCTGGTAGTGTGAATGGAAGGATGCAGAAGACAAGTTTTAGCCACGCTTATAAGTTCATGGCTCATTGTGTTATACATGCTTTGTCACACAGAAAAGGTGGATATGATGAAACTCAAGACTATATCATGAATATCATTGCTTGTCTTGTACTGAACAGACCGTACAATATCTCTCAAGTAATTTTTGATCATATGTCTGAGAATGTGAAGGATGGAAGCAAGAGGTTTCTTATGTATCCTAGGTTTGTCCAGATGTTGATAGATGATCAGTTTCAAGGTTTAGAAAAGAGAAGTAGTGACATTTTGGGCCTGAGGCACATGACACCTGACACAATCAGTAGGTTGATCAAAGGTCCAAATCCAGGAGCAAAGAGAATGATCTGCAAAATTTCAAATCCAAACTATGTAGCTCCAGAGAATGATGCGTGGAGACATGAAGACAGCAATTCTGATAATGAAGATGACAAGATGAGTTTGTTCTATAAGAAAGATACGAGATGATGAAGCAGATGAAGATGAAGAAAAAGATGATGATGATGAGAAAGACGATGAGAATAAGAAAGATGATGATAAGAAGAATGATGACGATGATCAAGGTTCTTCAGGATTGATTGTGAAGAATTCTATTGATGAACAAAGGATTGAAGAGTTTCTGAATGATCAGATCAACGAGCAAGAAGATGATGATCAGCAAGAAACTTCTACTTCCGGAAAGCAGCATATGGATCAGGTATTCATCACAAATCCTACGGTCATTTTCTTACAAGATAAAAATCAGGAAGTGATTGAGGTTAGTAGAACAAGGGAAGAGATGTTAGAGGAATTGGGTTTGCAAGAAGGTAAATTTAAGTTCGATATTGAAGATGAGATTCCTGAAACTTCTGAAGATGTATTTGAGCCAAGATATGCCTTTGAAGCAGATAATTACAATGATGTAATCGTTAAAGACGCTTCAGATTCATCTGATGATGAAGTTCATTTTCATTATTCTGGGATTGATGCAACATTTCCTTCGTTGACGGAATTGTTCAAAGATAGAAATGTAGATGAAATTAGAAGAAAGATAGTGGAGAAAGTGTCTGCAAAAGGTATTCCAGATACCATACCGAGAGAAAATCTTGCAGAAGAAAGAAAGAAATGGTATAAAGTCATGCCAAAAGAGAGAAAGAAACTTCGGGCACTTCAATTCTTTAAGCACGACAAAGAACTCTCTTGGGGTGATATTCTCTCATGGGGATATTTGGAAGACTTAAAAGTTTATGCAATCAGAAGAGAACAGGGAGTACAGTATTTTGAGTTCTTGTCTGATATCAAAACTTTGCCTTGGTGGGATATAGATGAGCTGGTAAAAACAAAGAACATCAAAGAATTCTACCATGGGCTAGATGTGAAGCAGCACGATCAAAGGTTATGGAACTATGTGAAGCTGCAAGCTGAGAAAAGATATCCTGATTGGAAACCACACTTTCCTCAACAGATTGTCAGAATCCTAGAAAGTGGTGAAAAGGATATTACTCTGGATATCAAACCTCCAAGTTGTTTGAAGAATATGCCTTTAAGGGCAATGGAGCAAGATTTCCACGATGAGTTTGAAGGTTGGTTGTATAATCAAACTACAGCTGAAGCAATAATTTCTTTAAATAACAAGTCCACAGGAGAAGCTAGAAGGATCTGTGTGTTAGATCCTATGTGGCTTGTTAATTGCTCAAAGAAGGATATCGATTGTCTGTTCTACAACAAGATAGTCTACGAGAGACCTGATAGAGAGCAAGCCTTGCAATATCAAAAAGTTGTGGATGTTTATTACGCAAAAGACATCAACTCTGGAAGATACTGGAAGACTAAATGGAGAGATCTAGAGATTGATGAGTTCTTGAAAGTATACAAGCGTGAACAACGCTCCAAAAGGATTGTTGAAAGAGCTGCTGAAATGGGAAACGTAAAATGGGGATCGTTCCTCCAACAGATCAAACACCAATTGAATCTGAAGAAAACAAAATCCCAAGATGGGAACGAAAGCGTGATGGAGATCCTGTCTACAGACATTGGTGGTTGACTGAGGGAAGACAAAAGAGAAAAAGAATGTTGGAGGAAAAGGCACAGAAAAGAAGAGAGAAAGCGCGTGAGCGAAGACGCAACAGAAAGAATTAAAGACTATGCTGGAAGGTACTACAGCTACATTCGAGGGGGAGTCTGTTAGTACATTACGTCTGTAGCTTCCGTCAGCATGTAGTCATATTTTGTATTCTGTGATTATGTTTATTGTCTGAATGTATGTATGTAGTTAGCAGGACAACTCAGGAATAGGTTATGTATGTAAAAGTGTTGTTTGGGACAAGTTCAACTCGTGCGGATGGCAATACGCACGTATGGCAATACGCACGGATGACTTATCCACACAGATAAGTCATACGCGCGGATGACCATACGCACGGGTGAGTCATACGCACGGGTAGCCCACCCGCACGTACAACACTTCTTAGTATCCTGAGTTTGTCTATAAATAGAAGGTCTGGTGCTACTTTGTTAGAACTTTTGACACGCACGGATAGTCTGTACGTCTACCGGAACTTTGTGATTTTCAGAACAATTAATAGAACGAACAGACCAGCAGTTAAACGTTGAATTCTCTGTTGCACAAATCTGTGATTCGCCTTAATGGATTCCGCACATTAAGACGAAATCGATTCATCTTGTTCCTACGATCAGATTCTGTATCAACGGGACCAACATTTGTGGTTTAGTCTGGGAGACTAGGAAGGATACATGATTTCATGCTGAATATAGTTAATATATGTGCATATGTTATGATTGTTCTGTTACGGACACTATGTCTACATCCGAGAACGGGTTGTCCGATACTGATGACCCCATGGCTATTGTGTCCGATGACGAGATCGCACCGGAGCCAGAGATCTTTACATCCGATACTGAGAGCGACCCAGATATGCTGTCAGACGACGACTTTCAGCCGTTTGCGCTGCCTGATTTTGGAAGATGACTTACCGCTTGCTGATGGTATTCCAGACGAGGATCCTTTTGTCATCCCTGTCTCATTCCATGATCACCTTATGACTGGTCATCCCCATGGTGAGCACATCGTGGCTCCGATCCTCGATCATGTCCCTCTTGTGGTCATTCCTCTTGAGGATTTGCCTTCCGACGGTTTGTTTGATGATGACGTTAATTTGTTTGCTGATTGTCCTCCTGTCGACACCCAGGGGGAGGGAAAGATAGACGAGGATGCCATTGCTGTTTCCCCCTCCTGAGATTCCTGTCATCAAGTTATCCTATGATTCCAATTTGCACTCAGTTTCAGACTCCTTTGAGTTTGTGACACCTTCAACTTTAGAGACGGCTGGATTGCAGCTTTTGCTACTGACTCGGATGACGACACCGCTATGCCTGCTGCACTATCACCTGCTCGAGATCCCACACCTCCACACGACCCAGAGCCTGCTCCTGAGCTAGCTTCTGTTCCTTTTGGGTCAGCCTGATGTAGCACCCATTGATCTTGAGCCGATTCCTGATCCTGACCATGTTCCTTTTTGGTTTACCAGATATTGAACCCCTTATACCTGACCCAGTTCCTGCACCTGTTGACCTTCCTTTTGTTGAGCCATTTGTTCCTGCACCTGCACCCGCTGATGTTGCTCCTTTCTCCTGTGGAGTCTGACGTCCATTGCATTGACTTGCCTATCATCTTCCTTCAGGACATACCCGCACCCCGTCCAGGGAAAGTTACTTTTGGTCCGCACCCGCGTGACGATCCTTTTGTTTCAGCAGCTTTTCCACAGATCCCTCAGTCGGCACCCTTTGCTCCATTTACTTCTTCACCACTTGATGAGCCATTCTGATGGCCCCCACCGTATTCCATGTCGATTTCAAACCCCTACCATCCCTCACATTATGGTGGCTACACACGGGATGAGTTGATCCTGTTACTTCAGCTACAGTTTGAGGTTTTGAGTCGTAGAGTTTTGGAGCTTGAGCTGACACCACGTCCTCCACCCTGTCTATACCAGTATATTTTGATCCTCCACATTCATCATTGTCTCCTTTTGCACATCCACCTGCTGCTCTTACACCTTTCCCAGGTTTTGATGCTCGTTTCTTTACTATCGAGCAGCAGATCAGTTACTTACTTCGCCATGTATACGAGCACGAGGAGGAGCTTGCGCATGTGCGCAGCTTGCTTTCCTTCTCTCTACCTCCTCCTCCACCATCATCATGGTTGGTTTTTGGTTTTATACAGATTGCATTACCTTTGGCGAGGACACCACTATTGAGCCGAGATTGGGAAGACTTTTGAAGACCACTTTTGACCACATGATTTTGGTATATCGATAGACTTATTGGACAAGGGTAGGGTGACCTTGTGTCCCTTTTGATGTGATACATTTTGTAGACAATGTGATTGTGGTCGGTAAATAATGAAAGCTCAGTCATCATGTTCTCACTAAACACGTTGTTGATCCACATGTTTGTGCTATAATTGTGATGTTATATGATTGCTTGCTATGACGATTACTTATAAACATATGTATACACACCTCCTAGGTCTTACTCGTTAAGTAGATGCTTATGTGTTTGTGTCCTTAATAAGACCTGACCTAGCCTATCTTCTTCTTGGAAGATGTCACTTCAAAGAAACACTGATACCAACAACCCTCTGCCGACGACAGAGGCGGAATTGCAAGAGCGCATCTCACAGGCCATCGCACAGCACGAGGCCCTTCGCTCCGAACGCAGCGGAGGTACCTCAGGAAATAACCCACCCAACGGTAATGTTTAGTCACTTAAGACACATTACAAAACGTTTGGCATTTCCAAGTGTGCTTTACTAATGCCTTATGTGAATGATGTTGCTTATGTAGCAGGCTGCACCTACAAGCAGTTCTTGGGCTGCAAGCCCCTGGAATTCGACGACACTGGGGGTGCCGTAGCTTTTGTGCGTTGGGTTCAGAAGACGGATTCTGTTTTGCGTTTGAGCAAATGTGCACCAGAGCATCAGGTCACGTACATTTCTGGACTGTTTCTAGATGGGGCTCTGTCATGGTGGAACCTTCAGGTTCAGACGTTGGGCGAGGCTACTGCGTATGCTTTGACGTGGGATAAACTGAAAGAGCTGATGCATAGGAAGTATTGTTCGAGGGCGGAAATCCAGAAGTTGGAAACTGAATTCTGGAACTTAAAATTGGAAGGATCAAAGATAGCTGAGTATGTGCAGAGATTTCATGATTTATCGCGATTTGTTCCATATCTGGTGGAACCAGAGTTTAAGACGATCGAATGTTTCATCTGGGGATTGGCACCTCAGATTCTAAGCATGGTAACAACATCGAAGCCTCCAACAATTACTGATGCTATCGACTTAAGTGTGACGCTCACTAAAGAAGCGGTTAGACTAGGAAAATTTTCTACCTCGGAGGAGAAAAAGGAGACTCCTGTGGAGACATCTGGAGATAACAAGAGGAAGTTCGCAAATTTCAAGAAGGGTACTCGGGCAAGTAACAAGAAGAAGGCCAAAAAGGGAAAAGAGTACATGGGTATCCTACCTAAGTGCGACAATTATCGACGTTATCATATCGGGCGGTGTAGATATGGAAAATGTGAAAACTGTGGCAAGGTGGGGCATGTCAAGGAAACGTGTAGGCAAGGTACTGAACGTGGAAACGGAGGTCAAGATAGTAGCGGGAATCACGGAAGAAACAACGACAACAATGACTATCAAAGCAGAAAGGGTGACGATCAAAGACGTGGTCAAGGTTGTTTTAACTGTGGAGACAAAAGACATTTCAGAAAATATTGCCCTAAAAACAATCAGGCACGTGGATGAAAGCTCAACGTCGGAGTTAGGGAAGCACGCCAGGATCCAAACGAGGTTATCGGTACGACCCATATTAGTCAACGTTATGCATCTGTGATGCTTGATACTGTTGCCAATTTTATCTTCGTATCTCTAGAGTTTAAGAGTATACTTGGTTAGTAGCAAATAAGTTAGATATCCCATACTCGATAGAACTAGCTAATGGGAAGCCAGTAGTAGCCAACGAAGTGATTAGAGGCTGTGTGATAGAACTTAGAGAGCGTGAGTTCTCGATAGATCTTTTGCCAGTTGAGTTGGGAAGCTTCAACGTCGTAGATGGGATGGATTGGTTGTCGAGTAATCGTGCGGAGATTGTTTGCCATGAGAAGATTTTCCGCAGCCGATGGCGAGTGAAGAGACGATCGTGATTCATGGGGAGAAGCAGGATACGCCTCTATGGATTATTAGTTGTTTGAAGGCACGGAAGTTTTTGCGTAAAAGGTGTATTGCCTTCTTGGCTCATGTCGTGGACAAAGAAGCCAAAGAACCTAAGCTCGAAGATATCCCTGTGGTAAGGGAATATCCAGAAGTCTTCCCCGAAGACACGCCAGGATTATCGCCTCAATGACAAGTCGAATTTCGCATTGACTTGGTTCCAGGCGCCGCACATGTAGCCAAGGCATCCTACCGACTTGCACCTTCAGAAATGCCAGAGTGTTAACATGACTCCAGGGATTGTTAGATAAGGGATTTATAAGACTAAGCTTCTCGCTTTGGGGAGCTCCAGTGTTGCACGTCGAAAAGAAGGGTGGTAACTTTCGAATGAGTATCGACTACCAAGAGCTGAACAAGTCAACCATCAAGAACCGGAATCCCATGCCGAGGATTAATGATTTAATTCGGCCAGTTGTAAGGATCCAACTACTATCCCAAGATCGGTCTTCGATCAGGCTATCGCCAGCAGCGAATTTAGGAAGAAAGTACACCAAAGTACAGCGAGTCAACCACTTGTTTTAAACGTACGCTAATATTTTCTACACGATGCACAAAACAGTTTTACACAGAATACGAAACTTTGAGAACCTAGGAAAACATGTACTTAGGACGTTCGGGAACTTAGGTCAAAACTCATAAAAGGTTATCCCTTAGGAACCGTGTCTGTTAACTCAAGCAAACCCCACTATTCTGACGTATATGCTAATTCAGTTAGCCGAACAAATAAAGTACTCAAATTCCTTATATTGAAATTCCACTTTTGCTTCTAGCGAGTAGATTTTTGCATCTCTACTTCTCTTAATGGTAGTTGAATCACGACAATTTCCTTCGTTAGAGCAAACACTCCTTTGTCTCGATACTTGATCATTTCTTCATTATAGAGAATACTCATTGTTTCATTTCTGGGAAATTCATATGACACACATGCAATCGTTTGTTACGCATGTGGCTTTCCTTCTAATGATCGTTTTCATCAAAGTTACAAACATTATTTCGTTATATCCGATTATTGCCTTGGGATTCGGATATTCTGCATTATTTTAAGTATCAACTCCTTGATATTGAGTCAACCAAAACCATTCTTGAAATCTCATTTCTTTTCAGTTACATACATGGTTTATCATTGTAACCATGCCGAAATTCCCTTGACATTACATACGTTTATTGTCGGATTGTCCTGAAACCAAGTTCAATTGCTTGAACTTGTCCATTTCGCATATTCAATTCAAGACACCATATGATGTATTGAGAGCATCATATTCAAATTTATTTTGCAAATGTTCTTTTGGTTTCAAGTCGTAGTAGACTTGTTTGGTCTACGACTCCATTAAATCGCTCGTTGATTTCGACACCTTGTGGTGATGCTTTCACTAAATTGAAGCTTGCGCTAATCTCGTTTACACATCTCATACACGGATTTACTTGTTTATTTATTGACTAGCTCTAAATCCGTTCGGGTTTATCATAAATAAAGCAGTCTTAACACAATCGTGTGCTAAGACAATGGTACATAAATTCATTTTATACCCCAGTGTACCTCCTGACGGTTCTTTCATTATCGATTGAATGCCTTGCAGTATTTATTTCTTTTTCATCTCCGATCGGAAACAGTAGTTCTTTGATGTTCCATATTCGATTGAAAACCCTATGATGTCGTTTAAATCAAATTTTCAGATTTGTTTCAGCACACTTTCATTGATTTCAAACATGGTGAACTTGTTCGGTCACCGCTATTATTGGATTATGTCATTACGACACCTTGTGGTGTCGGTACAAACTTGTAGCTTGTGCTAATCGTAGTCAACCATTTCATAAGAAACTCCACATACTTTTGTTTGACTTGTCATTTAAACACTCTTAATGCAACTATGTATTAAGACAATGATACACCAGATTCGGTTGTATTTCATTCCGGTGTATTCACTCAATTCAATAATGTCAACACACTAATTTTATTCAATTAATTGTTTGAAAGTTGACCAATCATTTTCGTGTCACTATTACATTGAGCTTGCTGATTCTGAGTTCATCGAGCGGATGTTATTGTTTCTAGAACTCATTTGCACATTGTAAACGATCGTTTGGAATTCTATCAGTCAAAACTCCTCTTGTTGAACCCATGTTAACTAAGTCGCACTAGTTAATACGTCTCGTGTCCTTTGACATCAAATTCTGAAGCACATACCTATTAACCGTTGGGTTCCTAATGTTGTAATATGTCCTTGGATTCACCTGATTCGAATAAATCAGGTTTCGGTTCGTGAGTTAATCACTTTGGTATTATTCATATCCATACACGTATAACGTAACCCTAAGGAGTTAATGTAGTTTAAATTTTGAGGACGAAATTTTCTTAACAGGGGGAGAATGTGACAACTGTCAAATTTGCATGCATCCGTACAATTATTAAACAATGATTAGTGCTTAATGACTGTGCTGAATCACAATTAATTACTTGAATTGCTTCCTGATTATTACCATATACATACATGTGCATCCTATATTGCAATTGACATATCATTACTGCATACAAACTTTGTTGATTCGAATGATGCACGAAACACTAGCAGAACAGTTATCAGACAAATCAGAAAAATGCTGACGGAATTCAGTAGATAGACAGTCATTGTATTGAGACACAGAATGAGCCAGAAACCAAGTATTACACTAGTATAGTATTTAGGAAAGTAAGGATCACAAAACTACCTTCTTAGAGATAGTTTAAGTGCCGGAAAGTGCCTAAAACTCACATAAACTGCAGAATTCTGCAGAAAATCAGCAAAATCAGCGTTTAAACAATCTAGTATCATGCAGAAATATGGTTAAATAGTCCTGAATGCTTTCCTAAGTGTCGGGAATCGAAACTATCACAAAAGGTAACATAAAGCACACTAAACTGCGTAGTTTAGTACCTTAACGAATCGGTAACCAACCGAACAACCGGACACTACCCGACACACCAAATTTTCACTAGAAGCATTGTTTTAACATTACCAAGCTAGTTATGGTCCCCGAACATCATAACACACTATATAAATATCTAGTAACTAAACACTTAACTATATACTTGATTTCCAACTAATAACTAACTAGTTGGTTAAGACCTACACCTATACCCCCTACCTATGGATCGGCCAACATAAGGGCCCACATTAAGATTTTATTTGATTAATTAAATGGATCTTGTTCCTCCATAATAGACATAAGAACCAATGGTAGATGTGAAGTTAGTGTATTATAAGTATATCCATAAGAACAATAACTTCATTTCATCAGCATCACCAACACACCATCTCTTCTTCTTCCTTCCCTCACCTCATGGCCGAACACACTCCACACACCCTCACCTTCATCTTTCAAGTCTCGTCCAATCTCCATACATACAAAGGTGTTAGAAGGTGTGCAAAGAAGCTTGGAGCTTTTGGAAGTTGAAGGACCTTCACCATTTGCTTTTATCCACTTCATTACTTCTCTTGATCGTCCCTAGCCTTGAGCTAGTAGTAAGAACACTAATCTTTCCATTTTACATCTTCTTTAAGTGGTTAAAAGATGATACATGTTGATTATCATGAAGAACACTAAGAAATAAGAAGATGAAACATGAACATAAGCTTAAAATTATAAGAAATCTTAAGGAAATCATGTTGTTTAGTGTTGTTGTGATACTTGATGATTGATTGCTTATGAAAATGATGTAGATCATCATATGATCTTGCTAGCTCATGATTAAAAACATAATCTAGCAAGATGAGAGGATGAAAGTGTTAAAGATTCATAGATCATCCTCATGAAAAACATGAACTTGAAATAATATATTGTTTTATTGTAAAATGATGATTAAAGTGAGTTGTAAGTCTTGTAAATCTAATATTTCAAGAATGATTTTTCAAGAAACAAAGTTCAAAATACAAGTTTTACTTAATCTTGGAGTTTAGACAAATAAACCTTATTTTTAGAGGATAAACAAGTGTAGAAACATATGTGTAACAAGAAAAAAATTCATAAAGAAACATTTTTAGAAAATGTGACTACAAGTTGTAGAGATATATTTTCTTTAAAAATGATGTTTTTAAAGAATCAACCACACTTTAAAGGGTAACTGTCACACCCCAACCACGTGAGACAACGAAACGTGGCGGAAACGTCGGGGAGTGTTGTAACAGAATTAATTGTTTCAAATCCATGGCAATTAAAGTTTCGTTTTATTAATCAAACAAGAGAGTTTACATCGTTTTAAACAAGAAACAAAGAGTACATAACACAAATTAACTAGTTCTTGCTTCGTTTTAAGTCACTAAGGCACAAGTCTGCCTAGGTGTATCTTGATCAATCCTATGCATCAATTCCTGAAAAACACATGTGAAAATAGGTACGTCAGCATAAAAATGCCTGTGAGATACATAGGTTTTGTGAAAATAAGATTCATGACTTAAGTTTAAGAAAATGTTTAATAAAATTTAGCCATGGACCTTGTAAATTGATTTGTTTTTGTAAATCATTTGAAAAGCAATAAGACCAGATGATATGTATAAATAAGAGAATAATGTATGGTTAAATGAATAACCAAGTAAAATGAGTTTGTATAAGATAAGTTGTTTGTAAAACAATGTCTTGTGAAAAGTATGTTATTTGTATAAAATGTTATATGTCTCAAATTGAAATGATTCAAATAACGCTACGATATGTAATACCATACAAACACTTATATATAGGAAGTACCAGCGGCGTATCCACCATGCTTGTATCATATTACACACGCCTCGTTACTTAAATCACTTACCCAAACCAAACCATCAAGATGTAATGTTTAACAATTGTAGAAATGTTTAGGTGTAGTCAAATGTCTATAGTCAAATGGTTCACATGGTTCAATAGATACAAATAGTTCACATAATGTAATATAATGTGTTCATATGCTGGATGAGCATATGCAACAAATTGTAATGTAAAACAATGTACTAAGTATGCACACAATGGACATACATAGCATGAAATGTAATGTAAAATGATGTACTAAGTATGCACACAATGGACATAAATAGCATGAAATGTAATGTAAAACGATGTACTAAGTATGCACACAATGGACATACATAGCATGAAATGTAATGTAAAACGATGTACTAAGTATGCACACAATGGACATACATAGCATGAAATGTAATGTAAAACAATGTACTAAGTATGCACACAATGGACATACATAGCATGAAATGTAATGTAAAACGATGTACTAAGTATGCACATATGAACATAACAAGTATATGATGTGAAAACATGGAAAGCATGAAAGTAACAAGTAGGCACATGTGTTTCACCCCAAAAAAGTTTGAAAACGGTAAAAGAGGGGTCTATGTACTCACTTGATATTGCTTAGAAGTCCTAGGATAACCACCAAGCAAAGCTAGAAGATCACGGAATAAAACGGTACCTAATATAGGTAACTACATTAATAACCAGACCTATATCGGAGGATTGGATATAATGAGGGCTCGTAAATCAAATGAGTATGGGAACTTAGGTAATATGGTTTAACAAAGCCTACATTCTAAAATGAAACCTAACCTAAGTGCTTACGACCCATTACGACCCGTTTAGGTAGCTTATGCTACTTTAATGCGTCGTTTGCGTGAAACGCGTTCGGACCGCCTAACTAGTCCTATGACAAGTAAAATATGCCTTAACATGTCTAATATTGTTGTCAATTCAGTTTAGATATCATAAATTATGTTACATATGCTTAAAATGAATTTTGGCGTAAAAAGGGTATTTTGGTAATTTACCTAAGGCATAAAAACTACCTATCGTACAACTACTTAAACGTCGTGACCATAAGGTATAACCTCGGAAGGTTATTCCCTATATAACTATGGTCACCTAATGTGCTTGGTCGAATCCTAATGATCGACCAAACGGGTCGGGTTCGAAAGTATAAGCGATTGTTTAGATCGCTTACCTTACGACCCTATATAAGCACTAAACTAAAAGTGACAAGCTAAGCATGTTAAAACATGCTTAACTAAGTTTAGAAAACAGGTTTGGTATCAAAACAAACGGTTTTGATACCTAAGAGTAGTTTGGTTACAAAATACGCATGAATGCGCATTTTGGCCGAAACTACGACTCGTCACTGAGCCTAGAAAACGTGGTAATCAGTAGGTATAGTCACTAGGGACTATAACCATCGTGATTACGCTCACGTTATGAAGTTCAAACGAACTTCGCATTGACCATAAATTGGTCAATGCAGAAAGACAAGCAAAGTTTGACTTTAACGCTAAAACGAATGAAAAGAACGAAAGAACACTTACAAAGGGTCCCCGCAAGTTTGATCTTCCAAGTAATCTCAGGGAGGAAGTGTATAACACAACCACTTAGAGAAAAACTCAGAATTCAAGTGGGTTTTGCAAGTGAATGGGTTGGGTATTTATAGGATTTGGATCACCGTTAGGATCGTTCCTCGAATACCGTGCTTTGATCTTGTCCCTACACTTGTTGCAACACTAAGGTAACTCAAATTGGCCCCCCATTATCAGGAAGAGGCAAGTGCAAAAGGGATTAGGAGTGGGTAACAGCTGTTAATAGCTGTTTAAACTGAATCTGCTGATCTGGGGATGCCTTACGGACCGTAAGGGTGATGGCTTACGGTCCGTAAGCCAGCAACTTTGCAGAATTGTCAGTTTTGGTCCCTGTTGATGTTTAAGCTCATTTCCGACACTTCTAAGGCCCGTCAAGCCAATTTTAAGGCCCTAAAATGATGCCTAAACATTGTGGACATGAAACATGCTTAAAAATATGCCGGATGTCAGTTCGTTTGGCCGTTAGATTGCGTTGTTCGGTTAATTACGACGGAATGCGCATAAGCGCGAAAAACGATCCAAATTGCGTGACGAATGGATTTTTCTCATGCCAAACACTAAAATAAAATATTTTAGTGCTTACATAAATTTTTGGGTGTCCGGATGTATTCAGAACGTAAGTTATGCGCGAAAATGCAAACTTGTGCACTTTTTGACGCTTTCAGTCCCTCAATGACCCAAAAGTTTATTTTAGCACACCGAATCCCTCAAAGCCTATTTCTAAGCTATGTAAAGGATATTTATGGTATGTTTAACTTATGGTCATGTTCCGGAATGTCTGTTCTAGTACGAATCATCATACGTTCGCAGTTTGTCGAATTTAGTCCCTGTAAGCGATTAAACTTGTTTTTGCCATACCAAAGCCTTCAAAACTTATTCCTAAGTTATGTAAAGGTTATTTAAGGTATGTTAAGTATATGTTGATGTTCCAGAGTGTTTGTTGCATTAAACTGGTTATATTTACGCATCAGTGCGCGTATAACCTTCCAGAAAGCGATTTAGAGCCCGAAATCGAACAAGAATGATATGTGCAAACGATACACATATTTTTACAAATCCCACGTATGAAACACAATATCTCATTGATTTGGTATTTGTTTGATGGTCATGGAGGCACAGTTGTCACAGTCTCCCCTACTTTAGAAAATTTCGTCCCAAAATTTACAGGGAGGAGCCTGTCTGTGACTTTGTGTTAAATAACCATCAAGGATAAGGCATCATCCTGATATTCCTCTTTAACGAACATTTTTTTAGAAATGGAAATGAAGGAAGAATCAGGGATATTCATTTCCCTTCGATGGAAAATTTTCAGAAACGAAAAATGCACGGAATGAGTCATTTTCCTTAATGGGTATCCTTCAGAAACGAAAATGCACGGAATGAGTCATTTTCTTAATGGGTATTCTTCAGAAACAAAAATGAACGGAATGAGTCATTTTCCACGATTTCTTCAGAAACGAAAATGAACGGAATGAGTCATTTTCCACGATTTCTTCAGAAACGAAAATGCACGGAATGAGTCATTTTCCATGATTTCTTCAGAAACAAAAATGAACGGAATGAGTCATTTTCCACAATTTCTTCAGAAACGAAAATGCACGGAATTAGTCATTTTCCACAATTTCCTCAGAAACAAAAATGAACGGAATAAGTCATTTTCCTTAATGGGTATTCTTCAGAAACGAAAATGAACGGAATGAGTCATTTTCCACACTTTCTTCAGAAACGAAAATGAACGGAATGAGTCATTTTCCACAATTTCTTCAGAAACGAAAATGCACGGAATGAACTCTAGACACACGACCAAACTTGTTGTGGTTTCTGTGCACTGAATTCGATAATTATGTATGCATCCATAATTACGCAATTCCTTGCACATTCTGCACAATTTGTTTTGTAATGTGAAGGGGAAGAAAAATTAAACCTGTGATGAGTGTGACTAGACTATCATAGGGTCCTTTTAATTAGATCGACAAATGATCTCTCTTAATTAGACCACCAAGGAGTCTTTTCAGCTATTTCATCACATGATATTCCTAACCAGATTTTTGGATCAATCTGTTTAACTAGACCACTCAAGGGGTCTAATTATGGAATAGTACAATATAATCCAAGGGTCTTTACTATTACGTAAAAGCCCATTGAGGATTTAATATAGTACCTTTGGATATCCTACTATGAATCCCTTATACGAAGATATGGAAGATTCTACGAGGATTTGGATAATAAAACTTGGATTACACAAAAACATAAAAGGGAACACATAAGCACATAATCACATAGTTGTTTAACTTGATTATTAATTTGCTAGTAACTTGTTATCGATTGAAAATGGATATGGAAACCAGTCGATGGACTTCAATGTCCTCTGGGATCTATCTGAAAAGATAGGAAGATCTCCCAAAAATTCGATTTTGTTTTCAAAGAAACGTAATATTCGAATTAAGGAACACAACAATTTTAGGATTTACGGAAATACCCTTAGGTACCCTATTAAGGATTTATAATGGTACTTTGGGTATTCGTCCAGTGTTGTAACTTGCGCCTTGTACTTCGTTTCCTTGGAAGAAACGGGTACTTAGGAATCTTGTGGAAAACGCAAGAGATCACAAAATAGAAAAATTTTGGGGGGTAGTTTGCTTTTCAAGGAATACGATTCCTTGATTGTCGGTATTGTAGGGGATATGTTGTTTATACATATAACCACATAAATACATTGCAATGTAAATAAAAGATTTATTTATAAACAATGATAACAACTGTTTCATGGACCTTGACAACAAAAGAAAATAGTACATAAGACGTGATTATTTCTAAAGGGTGTTGTCTTCTAGTCGGTCAGATGCTCATCCCTGTGCTGGATTTGCATTAGCAAGCTTTGGGCAATTTCTTTGGAAATGACCCATCTCGCCACAATTGTAGCAAGAACCTGGTGGAAAGCGAGCTTGAGCAGGATTGTTGTCAGCTTGATTTGGTGCAACTGCTGCTTGGCAAACTTTTGCTGTATGACCTTTAAGTCCACAAATTTGGCATTCGCGGCACTTCACCCTAGCATGATGACGAAGGTTACATTGGTTGCACAAGGGTGAAGTTCCATTGTATGGCTTCCTAGCAGGGGGTTGAGCTGGTTGGTTGGGGACGGCTTGACCATTGTGAGCGACCACGGCGAAGTTCTGAGAAGCCTTTCGCTTCTTTGACCTCTTAGGGGATCCAGTCTGTTCATCCATGGTCTTTGATTCCTCGATTGGTTTCTTATCATCTTTTCAGAAAAGTTTACCTTTCCTGATTTGAGATTCAGTCAAGGTAGCAGATAGCTCAATGGCCTGCCTAACCGTAGTGGGGTTACTACCAGTAACAATGTCCTGAACTGAGTCAAGGAGACCATCAATGTATTTTTCGATCGCCTTATCCAAAGGCGTAACCATGGTAGGACACAACAGGCTCAGCTCCTCATATCGATCAGTGTATGCTCGATGTTCACCGTTGTCTTGCTTAAGATCATCAAATTCCCTTTCCAAGGCCCTGATCTCGTGACGAGGACAGAATTCCTTCATCATCAGTGCTCGAAGTTCTTCCCACGTTTGAGCCAGTGCCACTTCGGCACCCCTATCTCTCATCACACCGTTCCACCATGTCAAAGCTCGTTTCTCAAAGACACTAGATGCGAAATCTACCTTTCGCTCGTTTGGACATTGAACATGTCTGAAGGTGCTCTCTAAACTCTCGAACCATTGCAGAAGTGCAGTCACTCCTTGAGACCCAGAAAACTTTGATGGCTTAGCCGAGTTGAACGTCTTGAAGTTGCAGGGGGCATTATTGTTGTTGAGGGCTTGGTTACATTGAGCAACGATGTTCGGGATTGCAGCAATCATTTGCTGTGTAATGACGGTTGCCAGCTCTTCAATAGATACCTGATTTTTGCGTCGTGGAGGCATTCTAAAAGGGGAAACAAGAGAGAAAACAAATGAAATGGCATTGGGTAAGAATAGGATGTTACAATTACCGACCAAAATCATGGGTGATGGTCATTTGTTTGAACCACGAAACAAACAAACGACACACAAAGGCTGAATCAAAGCAATTAGATCCTCATAATGTATCGCGAAGACATGCGCGCTTGTAAGTGGACACTCACCCCAAGAGTTCCCAGGTAAGAGTGACTGATCCGATTATGTGGATTTGTACGAACACTCTAGCCTTAGACAGAAAACTCAAGGTACAGGCATTCACTCTTCCAGTTTGCACGTGTTCACACTATTTAGGACCCAAAACTTTGACGAGATTTTGAAAACTCAAAGGGGTTCAAAACCTTATAACAGAGGGTTCAAAACCTTACAATATAGGGTTCAAAACCTAGTAACCAATCATCCAAAAACAGATGATTAATTTTCAAAGCGGATTCGGAATTGATGTTCTCGTCGTGGTTATCACCTAAGGATAGGTGACGTGCATGTTTTAAGATCTAAACACAAGATAACTTGCGTTGGGGTCCTAGAAAGGTTATAGTCTAGGTCAAAGCATTACTAATAAACTAATTCCCTATAACCATTGGCTCTGATACCAACTTTTCTGTCACACCCCGACCACGTGAGACAACGAAACGTGGCGGAAACGTCGGGGAGTGTTGTAACAGAATTAATTGTTTCAAATCCATGGCAATTAAAGTTTCGTTTTATTAATCAAACAAGAGAGTTTACATCGTTTTAAACAAGAAACAAAGAGTACATAACACAAATTAACTAGTTCTTGCTTCGTTTTAAGTCACTAAGGCACAAGTCTGCCTAGGTGTATCTTGATCAATCCTATGCATCAATTCCTGAAAAACACATGTGAAAATAGGTACGTCAGCATAAAAATGCCTGTGAGATACATAGGTTTTGTGAAAATAAGATTCATGACTTAAGTTTAAGAAAATGTTTAATAAAATTTAGCCATGGACCTTGTAAATTGATTTGTTTTTGTAAATCATTTGAAAAGCAATAAGACCAGATGATATGTATAAATAAGAGAATAATGTATGGTTAAATGAATAACCAAGTAAAATGAGTTTGTATAAGATAAGTTGTTTGTAAAACAATGTCTTGTGAAAAGTATGTTATTTGTATAAAATGTTATATATCTCAAATTGAAATGATTCAAATAACGCTACGATATGTAATACCATACAAACACTTATATATAGGAAGTACCAGCGGCGTATCCACCATGCTTGTATCATATTACACACGCCTCGTTACTTAAATCACTTACCCAAACCAAACCATCAAGATGTAATGTTTAACAATTGTAGAAATGTTTAGGTGTAGTCAAATGTCTATCGTCAAATGGTTCACATGGTTCAATATATACAAATGGTTCACATAATGTAATATAATGTGTTCATATGCTGGATGAGCATATGCACAAAATTGTAATGTAAAACAATGTACTAAGTATGCACACAATGGACATACATAGCATGAAATGTAATGTAAAACGATGTACTAAGTATGCACACAATGGACATACATAGCATGAAATGTAATGTAAAACAATGTACTAAGTATGCACACAATGGTCATACATAGCATGAAATGTAATGTAATGTAAAACGATGTACTAAGTATGCACACAATGGACATACATAGCATGGAATGTAATGTAAAACGATGTACTAAGTATGCACACAATGGACATACATAGCATGAAATGTAATGTAAAACGATGTACTAAGTATGCACACAATGGACATACATAGCATGAAATGTAATGTAAAACAATGTATTAAGTATGCACACAATGGACATACATAGCATGAAATGTAATGTAAAACGATGTACTAAGTATGCACATATGAACATAACAAGTATATGATGTGAAAACATGGAAAGCAAGAAAGTAACAAGTAGGCACATGTGTTTCACCCCAAAATAGTTTGAAAACGGTAAAAGAAGGGTCTATGTACTCACTTGAGATTCCTTATAAGTCCTAGGATAACCACCAAGCAAAGCTAAAAGATCACGGAATCAAACGGTACCTAATATAGGTAACTACATTAATAACCGGACCTATATCGAAGGATTGGATAGAATGAGGGCTCGTAAACCAAATGAGTATAGGAACTCAGGTAATATGGTTTAACAAAGCCTACATTCTAAAATGAAACCTAACCTAAGTGCTTACGTCCCATTACGACCCGTTTAGGTAGCTTATGCTACTTTAATGCGTCGTTTGCGTGAAACGCGTTCGGACCGCCTAACTAGTCCTATGATAAGTAAAATATGCCTTAACATGTCTAATATTGTTGTCAATTCAGTTTAGATATCATAAATTATGTTACATATGCTTAAAATGAATTTTGGCGTAAAAAGGGTATTTTGGTAATTTACCTAAGGCATATAAACTACCTATCATACAACTACTTAAACGTCGTGACCATAAGGTATAACCTCGGAAGGTTATTCCCTATATAACTATGGTCACCTAATGTGCTTGGTCGGATCCTAATGATCGACCAAACGGGTCGGGTTCGAAAGTATAAGCGATTGTTTAGATCGCTTACCTTACGACCCTATATAAGCACTAAACTAAAAGTGACGAGCTAAGCATGTTAAAACATGCTTAGTAACGAGCTAAGCATGTTAAAACATGCTTAACTAAGTTTAGAAAACAGGTTTGGTATCAAAACAAACGGTTTTGATACCTAAGAGTAGTTTGGTTACAAAATACGCATGAATGCGCATTTTGGCCGAAACTACGACTCGTCACTGAGCCTAGATAACGTGGTAATCAGTAGGTATAGTCACTAGGGACTATAACCATCATGATTACGCTCACGTTATGAAGTTCAAACGAACTTTGCATTGACCATAAACTGGTCAATGCAGAAAGTCAAGCAAAGTTTGACTTTAACGCTAAAACGAATGAAAAGAACGAAAGAACACTTACAAAGGGTCCCCGCAAGTTTGATCTTCCAAGTAATCTCAGGTAGGAAGTGTATAACACAACCACTTAGAGAAAAACTCAGAATTCAAGTGGGTTTTGCAAGTGAATGGGTTGGGTATTTATAGGATTTGGACCACCGTTAGGATCGTTCCTCGAATACCGTGCTTTGATCTTGTCCCTACACTTGTTGCAACACTAAGGTAACTCAAATTGGCCCCCCATTATCAGGAAGAGGCAAGTGCAAAAGGGATTAGGAGTGGGTAACAGCTATTAACAGCTGTTTAAACTGAATCTGCTGATCTGGGGATGCCTTATGGACCGTAAGGGTGATGGCTTACGGTCCATAAGCCAGCAACTTTGCAGAATTGTCAGTTTTGGTCCCTGTTGATGTTTTAGCTCATTTCCGACACTTCTAAGGCCCGTCAAGCCAATTTTAAGGCCCTAAAATGATGCCTAAACATTGTGGACATGAAACATGCTCAAAAATATGCCGGATGTCAGTTCGTTTGGCCGTACGATTGCGTTGTTCGGTTAATTACGACGGAATGCGCATAAGCGCGAAAAACGATCCAAATTGCGTGACGAATGGATTTTTCTCATGCCAAACACTAAAATAAAATATTTTAGTGCTTACATAAATTTTTGGGTGTCCGGATGTATTCAGAACGTAATTTATGCGCGAAAATGCAAACTTGTGCACTTTTTGACGCTTTCAGTCCCTGAATGACCCAAAAGTTTATTTTAGCGCACCGAACCCCTCAAAGCCTATTTCTAAGCTATGTAAAGGATATTTATGGTATTTTTAACTTATGGTCATATTCTGGAATGTCTGTTCTAGTACGAATCATCATACTTTCGCAGTTTGTCGAATTTAGTCCCTGTAAGCTATTAAACTTGTTTTTGCCATACCAAAGCCTTCAAAACTTATTCCTAAGTTATGTAAAGGTTATTTAAGGTATGTTAAGTATATGTTGATATTCCGGAGTGTTTTTTACATTAAACTGGTTATATTTACGCATCAGTGCGCGTATAACCTTCCAGAAAGCGATTTAGAGCCCGAAATCGAACAAGAATGATATGTGCAAACGATACACATATTTTTACAAATCCCACTTATGAAAAATAATATCTCATTGATTTGGTATTTGTTTGATGGTCACGGAGGCACAGTTGTCACAGTAACAAGGCTTGCTAAAAAACTATTAAGTTACTACAATTGTTTTTTAATTTTCAAGTTCATGAAGTGGTAGTTTATGCTTGTTTTTTGCAAAATTGGTAAGTATAGATTGTTTATTGTTGATTATGGATTGATTGTGTTGATTTACAAAAGAAAATGATATACCTTCAAGGTATGGAAACCTCCATTTTCAGGGGAAACTATGACAATTTTTTTCTAAAAATTAAACACTTAGAAAAATATTTCTAAACAAATATTTACAAGTGTATTTTAAACCATGAATTTTTACACAAAGTTTGCCATAATTTTTGTTTCAAAAATTACAAATATTGGAGGTTGGTTTTTATAAATAAAAGTGACTAAATACGTATTTAGGAAATATATATTTAGATGACACCATGTGTGTGATTATTTGTATATTATGTGTATTAGTTATATTATTTTAGGACTTGAAATAATATAACTCATCAAAATACCAAAAATTACAATCCAAAATATTACCAAAAATTCCAAGGAATAAATATACAAAGAATACCCACATTATTGGTGAAACCGAACAAAGGAATATAACTCACAAAAATATTCCGGAAAACTTATTCACAAGTATATTTTTGGAAAATTAATATTTTGGACACCAAGGAAATAAAAATATGATTTTTACAATTATTACAAATATATCATATTTTTTACAAGGAGAAAATATATTATAGAGATATATTTTTCTTGGAATTATTAGAAGATGTATTATTGGAAGAAATATATTTTTTCTTAAACAAACATGAAGTATATTATTTTTGGAAGAGAAATGGATATATATATATATATATATATATATATATATATATATATAGGGGACCGCTAAAATGAGAACCACCTCCAGTTGTAAGAACCGTGAGAACTACACCGTACGGGGCGAGGTGGACCAAATTTTTTTTCATAAACATAGATGCATGTATTATAAACACATTTGTAAAAAAAAATGTCGGGTGTGTAGTTTTGAGCACCTAAAGTTTGCGTTTACGGGACCCGTAAACACAAACTTGTGGTGTTCAAAACTACACACACGACATTTTTTTCGAATTTTTTTTTACAAATGTGTTTATAATACAAGCATCTACGTTTATGAAAAAAAAATTTGGTCTAACTCGCCCCGGATCAAAAAGTTCTCACGGTTCTTACAACTGGAGGTGGTTCTCATTTTAGCGGTCCCATATATATATATATATATCTTCTAAGTTAGACTTGGAAATATATTATTTTTGAGACTTGTATAAAATTTATAAATATTTTTGCCAAAGGAAAACACGTGTCGCACCATGCCCCCAACTTACGCCCCACCATACCCCATGGTCTAAGATATACAAAAGAACCACATAACACATGTAAAAAAACCACTAAATAACACATATAAAAAAACCTTAAAATGAAATATATTGTTCATTGAGTTTATCTATTATTAGTAAACCACTAAATAACACATATAAAAAAAACCTTAAAATGAAATATACTGTTCATTGAGTTTATCTATTATTAGTATACAATTTTTCTAAGTAATACTTCTCAAAATATATATTTTGGAAATATATATTGATGTATTTTTACTAGAAATATTATTCCAGAAAAATTAATGCAAAATTAAGTATAAGAATACTTAACAATTACAAGAAAATACGTATTCTCGTACGTATAAATACACTCCGGAATATGACACCAATACATGGCAAAAATATACAAGTATAAAACTAAAGCCCGGTGCAAATCTGCTAGGATTAAGTCTTCCTGCACCATGTCACATATATTAATGTATTAGCTACACATTAATTGATATGTTTCCTTGTTGCTTCATACCAGTTTACAAGTACATACATACATACATACTTACAAATGTTTTCAAGGATGTTCGCACACACATACAAAACACATGAACTCGCTCAACTTTTGTTGATGTTTTCAAACTACATGTATTTCAGGAAATTAAGTATGGATCTGGCGGCCGTTGAAGTTTACAAGTCATGTCTCTAATAAAAGGTGTCATCCGAAGTCGAAGGGTTTGGGTTATGTATTTTATCTTGGATAAGATACATGGCTCGAAACCTAGTTTGTATGTGTCTTTTGTGAAGTCCTTATGGATCTAAAACTTGCTGGTATTGTATTTTGAACATGAAGTCTGTGTTTTGGGATTTAAAACAATTTTGCTTGTAACGTTTTCAAACTATCTATGGATGAACATCTTGGTTTTATCATATAGACGTTCGTTATGGTTGAATGCAATGATATTAAGCAAGTCACACATAATCACGCTTCCGCAAAAGTCAGGGTGTGACATCGAGTTTGCGTTGAGTTTCGTTGCGATAGCGTTCAGTCTAAATAAGCGATGTAAAATGCGATAAAATGAGTTTATACGTTGTAATATGCGTTTAAAATGCGTTGAAAATATAGTTTAACCCTTTGCGTTAATCAAATCTCGTGAGTACAAGCAGTTATGAAAGAAATGACAACGATAGGTAACGATCCGAAAAGTCGGGTTGTTACTCTGAAGACCTTAAACCTTCTGTCGTTAACCCTTGAAACCAAAAAAAAAAATTTCAAAAGAAAACAAAGGAGGTGGGAGGGTTTACTAGAAAGTTCGTCAGAACAGTATAATCACAGTCGCCGGAAGAAACTGTCGTTGTTCTCCGACGCGTTCTCTCTTCATCATCATTATCTAACGTCATCATCATCAACAGCTCCTGCTTCGGACTTGAGAGGTACAGCTGTCGGAACCCAACCTCCCTCCATCGTTGCTCAAAACAAAAATGGAGGTCACCATGATGTCGGGGAGGTTCGAGATAGTGGCAGTGGAGTATTGACTCGAAAAAAACGGTGCCGGAGGCACCACCGCCGCCGCCGTAGACGGCGGTGCCGTCGCCACCTTCATCGCCGGAAGCAGGAATGAGGGGTGTGTGTGGTGGTGAGAGAGGGAGGAGGAAGGAGGTGGTGTGTTGTGGTGTCGGAGGTGAGTGTGGTGTGCGGCTCGCCGGAACTCCATTCTGGTCACCGAGAGAGACAGGGTCAGTTAGCGTGTTTTGAGTGGCCCAATAACAATTTCGAAGCCCGTTTCTCAAACCCGGACTTTGTAAAACGTCGTAGAATAAAATGTTAAGTCAAAGCACTCAAAATCCATCGAAAATCGATATTCTGACGCTTATTTCGTAGATTGCGTCATAACGCGTAAAACGTGTCGTTCGTCGTTTCTTGTTCGTTTTGCGATCCGTTCTCAACTATGGATAATAAAATTCGAAAACGAAGTTAAATATATCATAATATTTCAGTTTTATAGGTAATACGCGTGTCTGATGCTTCCGTTTCATTGTCGGTGCGTTCTTCCGATCACGTTTTTCGTTCACGTTTGCGTTTTGTGGCGTTTGGAAGCACGATAAATCCGTAAAACCAAGTTCATATGTATATAGCATACGTATAAAATTCGTATTTGTCTGTGTTGTACGGCGTCAGTTCGTTATAGTTTAACGCTCAGAAGATTTCCCGAAAATCACCATACGCGCACTGTAACGTCAGATAAGCGTTCCTAGGCAATCCAATAGCCTAATTAAGTTAATTCATGTCTTAAGCACTATTTATTACCACCTAAGCGTTTGCTAATCGCGTAATTAAGAGGCGTTAATTACCGGTTGTCACAGGGAATCCGGGTCGGCTAGAATGAAGGCTAAGGAATTGCAACTCCTGAAGCTTAAGGCCTATAATGTCTAAAGCCCTGTTTATTAGATCCCGCATGTGGGTTTGTACTGAAACGCTTGCAATACCTTTGTATATATTCAAGCTTTATTGAATTTCATATTCTTACTCCAATACTTCCGTTATACATTATTATTTGTGATAACTGTTATCCAACCGTCACGACTATACCCATCCGGGCCCACCAGAAATTGGGGTGTGACATGTAATCATAACAAACAATGAGCAGAGATGGAAACATTTTGTAGAAGCTCAAGATCTTGGATTAGATGGCTTTGATCCTGAAAGGTAAATAACTGAATATTTAAAGTCTTGCATTCAGTGGTAAGTAGATTAAGTTTGACCCTATAATATAATGCAGGTACAGAAGTCTAAAATGACTAGGAAAAGAAATGATTGTGAAGTGCACACCTAGGATGCAAAAATCATTGGCGAAGCTTGGGGGGTCGATTTTTCCCAATTCCGCGGGGGGAAACGTATATACCTAAAAATTTCTATATGAAGGTACTGTTCATAACACTACGCGTCGAAAAGTTCGGGGGGGCGGGCGCCCCCTCCCGCCCCAAGGAAGTTGTGCCCCTGAAAATCTTTATAAGATTTTTTAACCCAAAGGCTCCTGCTTATCCACGTCTTGCACGTGTGAAAGCTTGGGATTATGTTTTCGTAACATTTTTTTCGTGCACATAGGCGGGTTAGGTAACAACTCAAAGCTGGTTTAAATTGAAAGGTCATTTTTATTATGAGTTGATAATACTAAAAATAGACTGGTGGACCTGTAATACTTTTTATGAATTTGGTTCACCATAATCAAAATAGATGATATTCTCTGATTTTAAGTTGTGTTTGTAACCAATTTAAAAATTTATGTATGATGTATAGTTTTGTCAATGGTATATATATTTAACATTTTTGCAGTCCATGTAACTAAGTTGCCAAAACCTCAATGATCTGAATCTGAACTCATTTTAAAATTTTGATTCCAGGTAAACATCCTGACCAACATGATACCAATATAAGTTGATATTTCTTTTAAATTCAGTTTTAATTGTTTAATTCCAGAAAAAAAAAATAGTTCTTCAACGCCCTCAGCTAGAAAGCGTGCATGCTATTGGTTGTGAAGATGTATTATCCAAGCAGTTCAAACTCAGGTGGTTTTGGTTTTTGGTTTTTGATTCTTTTAGGTTCTATCAGAAAGACTTGATGGAAAACTTTTGATTTTTTGATTGATTTTTGGTTGGTGTTGTCCTTAATTGGGAGGTATTGTACTTCCATACTTTTTTAAAAGGGCACAAAGATTTATGGATGCTTGATTAGCAACAGGTTCTCTTGCACAAGGTAAATAATTTAATTCAAACCCTAACTGATTACAACTTCCCTTTTAAGTTATCTAAGCTTTTGATAGAACTTTTGTTGACTGCTCATGATGTAACAAGTAAAAGTTCAAACATGGATTAATGAAAAAAAAAGAAGATGAATTTGTAGGCGTTGGTGCGCTGTCTTACGTGGGAATCAAAGGAGAAGGATGCTCATAAAGACAGGATTGCTCTTGCAGACCCTCCTGATTGTTGTACAACACCTAAAAACAAGGTTTGCTCTTTCTTTGTTTATATACATTACTATCTCTTGGAAACAGTTTAATGACTACTTCAGTTATATGTAGCTTACGGGTGAAATAATCATTGTGCATCGAGGAGGAAACTGGAAACTGGAGATTTACAACCAAGGCAAATGTTGCTGGGGCTGCTGGTGCTTCAGCAATCCTTATTATTAACAATCGCACATGTACATCGTTTATTAATGTTTGTATCTGAAACGGGTCACATGGATCCAATCAAAAATTAGCTAATAAGGAAGCAGGTAAATGGTTTGAACGGGTTGAATGTTGGTTAAAGTGTATTTTATATGTGTAGAGTCTTTTAAATCATTTTTATCTATAACTTTAGGTTATCATTGTTTCAGTTTTGGTATTCATATTTAAGCAACTTTAAAAAATGAAGTATAAGTGGTCACCGGCTCAACACGAGCTGGCCTGTTTTAACATAGAACATAAATTCTAACTGCTTTGATTCAAACATGTTTTGACCCGCTACCTAACATGTGCTCCCCCCTTCTCTACTTTGCCACTTTAGGTTATTATAATGGGCATACAATATAATACTGACTTACGAATAAGGATACGACGGAAAGTTTTTGAATTTTGTAATGGGGTAGCTAATGCCCAGTAGAAGCTACACCAAAGAAAGATCCATCCATAGAGGTGAAGACGCCATTTTAATGGATCGAACCGATCAAAGAAACACAGATTCTGTGAAGGAAGAGACTGTCGAGATGCTACAAAACTTGAAGTTTCCATAATGCCCATGATCATGGGAATGATGCAGCTTCAAGTAGCAAGCATTTCAATTTGAATGGACTTAGTTGGTGATCACATGGAGATTTTAGTTTGACTGAAGAATCATCTTTCTCATTAATGCCAAAAGGAGAGATCTTGTAATGCATTTTAAAAATTTTTAGCATGAAAATAGTTGGAGAAACATGAGATATATCGATTAGTGAATTGCGAAGATTCATATTTTAGAGCAACATGAGTTGTCATATTTACTGTTGTAGTAAACCTATAAAAACATATGATTACTTGTATTGAATAAAATAACTTATGAATCCTTGTGAAGCCTTTTTGATAGCCAAAACTTACATCATCCATAATTTGGCAAAAAAATAATAATAAACAAATTGATTTTAACAGTCTGGATCGCAACACGACGACCCCAAATTTGACATTAGGTCAGCTGTGTATCTTCAACTCTAGAGAAGCCAACATTTGGCATGGTACACAAAAGAATAATCCGTTTTTAAATCTATCATGTAACTCAGTTACAATAGAAAGATTAAAGAGAAATTATAAACAACTAAGGGTGGACCCACCCTTTTGGTATGGGGTCATTCAAGGGAACATTTTTTTTTACCTCGTGTACGAAAATTAACTAACTTTTGCGCCACCTACCCATCCCAGTTGGATAAAAGGTTATTAAGCCCAATGATGGTACCACTGAAGACTAAGCAAAATATGGTTCTTGCTATGGAATGTGCTTTGGGTGAAGACTAAGCAAAATATGGTCAATTTATGTCCGTCATGGTCATGGTACTGGGAAGTTTTGGCTAAAGAAGAGGCCCAATGGACAGAATTTGATGTTTTTATTATTATTATTGGACCTTTTTAAATCGGGATATTATTGGGCTGCTCCACTTTAGCCAACTGTAGCCACAACTGTATGATTGATGTTTGAAGTCAATTGTAATAAGCTTTTGTTGACATATTGATGTTAGAAGTCAATTTTAACTTTTTTTTAACCAGCCGTGAATAATTTTTTTTCCTTTAGAACCTAAATTAAGAAAACTATGAGCTTTCATAAGATCTTTAAATGCAAAAACATACAACGGAGTTATGTTGCATCAAGCGCTAAGGGACATCCATATTCTATTCACGAACAGACAAGCCATGAACAAATGTTCACACGACTCTTCTTTCTATAGGTGACCGAGTCTCAATTTATTGTCATTGTTAATATTTTTGTTTATTGGAAAGTTATGAAAAAAAAATTTAATCAACCAAGTCATATTTCATATTATTTAATGAAATAGTATGTTGTTTTGTTTTACCTCTTATACATAAACGTAGAAATTCTGACACGACGCGAAAACACGACACGAATTTAACACGAAATTCACGGGTTTGGCTTTAGTCTCAACGGGTTTGGGTCAACCCGTTCGGGTTGACGGGTTGACCCATTTAACCCATTTCTATTATATTATAACATTTTACAATATGTTTTATGTTATAAATTAAATTAGGTGTTATTTTCTGCTATAATTATATTATAACTTAAAAAGAGAAATTGACGTAAGATTTTATGATTTTAATGTAATTTTATTATATAAATTTGTGTTTTTTGTAGTAGATCTTAATTTTAATATATTAGTTTGCTGAAAAAAAATAAAAAAATTCGGTTGAACGGGTTAGGTTCGGGTCAGCCTGCGAATATTTGGTTCGGGTTCATATGTCTGACATGATTTTCGGGTTTGGGTCGGGTTGAACCTGCCAACCCGTGAACATGACCCGTTTAGCACCCCTACATAAACAACGAGCATCGTCGACTAGAAATGAGATCCGTCGAAATTTTTTTAATGTTTTATCCATTGTATTTTAGTTTGTTTGTCTATTGTGTTTTTTGTTCTGTTGTGTTTAATCTGTTGTTTATTGTGTTCTATGCAGTTAATCTCGGCGATATCTCGGTTATCGGCCCTTCACCAAAATATCGGTTTCAGATCTCGGTCAACGATAATATCGGTGGTCAATGCCGAAATGGTTGTATCGCCGAAATATCGTTTGGGCCATTTTTCCACAAAAAAAGAAAGAAAGCTGCTTTCCACAGCAAAAAACGACCTCACACGGACCCATGGGGTTTCGGAGCTGCATTCGTGTCCGCAGGATGCGCGGGCACGCACGAGTTCAACCAAATTCCAGCTCAGAAACCCATTTTTTGCACCCCCCCCCCCCCTGCGCGCGCGGGTAGGACTTGTGGTAAAACATGTCATAAAGCTACAATGGAGTAGTAAATGCTTTACCTTATAAACACCCACTCACTTTGTTCCCACACCAATGTGGGACAAAGTATTTACCACCTTTTGAGACTTTCATTCCCACACCTAGACTTTCTACCACCTCTTTTATATATATAAATATATATATTAATGCATGATATTAGACTTCTAGTATATATATAGGCTCTAGATATGAATATAAATATAAATATATATATTTATGCATGATATTAGAAATTACCGATATCTCACCGCGATAAACGATATCTCATATATCGGTCCTTGACCGATAACCGATATTTTTCCGCATTAACTGCATAGATTGTGTTTTTAGTTTGTTGTTTATTGTGTTTTAGTTTGCTGCTCATTGTGTTTTTTATCTGATGCTAGATGTGTTTTAGTTACTTTCCATTGTGTTTTTAGTTAACATTCATTGTGTTTTACATTATGTTCATTGTATTTTATGCAGCCGACTTTCAGTTTTTTTTTTTTTCTAAAATATAACAATATCGTACTCATATTAAAGATAAAAAGATATTAGATTTTACGGTATAATTTTTTTTAAAAACAAATGATGCATAAAAAAATTACCGGTGTTTAAAAATGGGGAGAAATAACATATGACTTGCATGTACATGTTTCCAAGCATGCCATATTTCATATTATTTAATGAAATGGTATGTTGTTTCTTTTTACCTCTTGTACATAAACGACGAACATCGTTGATTGTCCATTGTGTTTTTTTTATCTAATGTCAGTTGTGTTTTTAGTCTATTTTCTATTGTGTTTTTAGTTTTATACTCATTGTGTTTTACGTTATGTTCATTGTGTTCTACAAAACTGGGTTTTCATTTTTTTTTAAGTATAACAATAGAATACTTATGTCTTACATTAAACTTATAATGAAATACTATATGTTCACTGTTATCATAGACATGTAATATGTATATACCTTTTTTTTGTTAATTTTATGGTAATAGCAACTCCTACGTTAATCAACTTACAAATAACGAAGCGAAGATGTTAAATTACATTAACTAATTAACAAAACTTGAGTTAGCATGCACGACAATTAAACCACTGTTGCAACTCCTAATCCCAATTGGATAAGAAGTTATCATTACTAAGCTATAGTTAAAGGAAAATAAATATAAAACTTTAAAGTTTTCGGGTAAACGGGTACATCGTTTCGGGTAATCGGGTCAGGTATCATCTAATCCCATACCCGTCTCATACCAGCGAAATAATTTTTTTCTATACCCATACACGACCCAATACCCGTCGGGAATCGGGTATACCCGTCCCAAATGTTTGGGGTTTCGGGTATACACGTCCCAAATGTTTGGGGTTTCGGGTATACCCATCGGGCTTGGGTATTTTTGTCATCTCTAGTCCGGTACCATCAATGTTACGAACGTGAAAACTATTGGTCTAAACCTGTAATTTCTCAAAATTAAAGACCAAAACTGCAATTTGAGCACACCACAAGGACCAATCATGTTAACTTACTCTAAAAGTTTAGAAACTACAAATTAACCCCTCGCCTTCTAACAGTTGAAATAAAGAAAAAGAACATAAACGAAAGAGTTAAATGTCATTTAAGTCCCAGTGGTTTGGTCCATTTTACATGTTTAGTCCAAAAGTTTCATTTTTCGCATGTGGGTGCAAAAAGGTTTCACCGTTGCCATTTTAGTCCACTGGGTTAACTTCATCCATGTTTTCTGTTAACGAGAAGGGCAATTCGGCCATTTTATATGTAATTCTGTCAACTAGAATGGCAATTCGGCCATATAAAATGACTGAATTGCCCTTCTCGTTAACAGAAATAATGGATTAAGTTAACCCAGTGGACTGAAATGGCAACACTTAAATCTTTTTGAACCCACAGGCCATGGTTGCAAAAGTCATTAGGCGCTTCCTAGTCGGTCAACCGGGGAGTTGAGAGTACTCGGCCTAGGTGGAGAGTACTCAGGGAGTACTCGGATATGTTAAAGTATAAAGAAATTAGTTTTTGGAAATTATATGTCAGATAACATAAATTTACTAATATCTAGAACAAATACGTGCAAATGATATTAATTCTTTAATATGACAGGCATAGAAATTATGTTTTGTTATTTTTTAAGTCAAACTCGGCCCGAGTTGACCTATTAGATACGATTTTGACCGAGGTTGACTGATTTCGAGTAAGTAGGCGGAGTCAAAGAAAGTCGCCTCGACAGCCTACCTTGTAGCAACTACTCGGGGAGTATTCGGCCTTGGAAACCTTGTTTTACAACCATGCCACAGGCTAAAAAAGAAAACTTTGGACTAAACTGGCAAAATTACTCAAACCACAAGGACTAAAATGGCATTTAACTCTAAACAAAATAAAGTTTACATGTTTCGGTTAAGGGTAAGGATCGATAAATTAAAGTTTAACTAGACGTGGCATAACAGAAAAAAAAGAGGGCCATCAAGTTGTAGCTTAATCAACATCTTACAACATAATCTTTATATTAACAAGAAGATTGTATCATGAACCACGTGATCTCGAACCACTGACTGGATCAGATCAGATCAGGTCAGCTCTAGATCCCAATCAAGACCCAACCCATTGACAGCAGATCTAGTAACACTTGCACTGTTTTTTTTATCACAGTTAGGTTTATATCACAAATAAGAAGTCCAACTGAGTTGGAACATAAAACAGTTAAGGCAGTAGCAAACAAACTTACATAGGAGGCATTTCGAGCTACAAAATTACACATTTGCCACTTTCAGCTCTCTTACGTAGCTCCTCGGTCTCTTGTTGGGCTCTCTCTAAAGTCTCTCTGAGCTTACGGATTTCCTCATTGGATTTCATCTGAGCAGCATGAGCCGTCTCTTCAGCCTTTAACCGTGCAAGTTGTTCTTCTGCCAATTGTTGTTCGAGTCTAATTGTTGTTTCCTTCAGCCTTGACTCGACCTGTGCAACATCATATATCCATTTATCGCAGTATTTGGCAATCTTGGCCCATTTGTCTATAAATGGGCCACTATGGATTATGTCTTACATTTCAAATGGGTACACTATAACTAAAAGAACCAGTCAAAAGTCAAAACTCGCCCAAAGAATCGTTTTAAAGGACTAAACAAACTCCTAAAACGCTTAGATAATAATTGTCGTAATACAAGTTCATGCTTAATGCAATAACTATTTAATAAAAAAAGCTAATAGAATATGTGTGCATGTCAACATAATCTAGAGGTGTACATAAGCCGAGCCAAGCCAAGCCCGAACTCGACTTGTTTAACTTAAGAGAGTTCAAGCTAGGCTCGTGAGTAATTTTTCAAACTCGAGCTCAGCTCATTTCGAGTTCTATGTATAGAGCTCAGTTCGTGAGTAATTTTTCAAACTCAGGCTCAACCTATTAATCATTGTTTACTTATTTTTCTTATGTAATTATTTAGAATTATAATTAATATCTATAAACATAATGTATATTATCTAGTTATTTTGATCATAATTAGGCATATAATAATATTTATTAGGCAACTATACTTTCATATATTAGATAGGAAATTTCAAATTATTATATTTATGTAAATAATAGGTGGCTTCTTTAGGATTGCAAGCCTAGTCAACCTCAGTATATGAAGCTTAAGCTCGAGTCGGGTTAGAGCATGTTTAAGCTCTGCTTGATTCGAGTTTTTTAGTGAGCTATCTCGAGTAGATCATGAGGGCACCACTAATATGCTATCCAACTAATATGAAGATTGTATACCAATGCATATTTAAAATAACAGTAAAGATACCATTTCGGTGATCCGCTTAAGTTGCTCTTCATATGATTTATGCATCTGCTCTGTCAGCTCGGATATTTCCTGTTTGGTATACCCCTGCAATGATTGAACTTCTTCTGTTTGTTCATGAAGCTTCCTAGTCCCTCTCTGTCAAGTAAATATCCACTTTGTATAAAAAATAAAGTTGAAAAACTAAAATAAAAAATAATGTGTTTCACCTTCAATTCACTAAAAATCTCATCAGTGTATGGTTTCCCATTGTTCTTGGTCAACACCATGTTGACAAGCGAGAGAAGTTCTAGTACTTGTTGTGATTTCTTTTTATTATCTTTTGTCCTGTTATCAAAAAGGACACATCTATCCCCACATAGGCTAAGGGTTTCCTGAATCAATAGCCAATTTTTAATTAGTCAATAGTTTCAAATAAACAAGATAAAGAACACACCAGCTAGTTTTGATTATACCGGATGCTTAAAATGAAAAACATGTGAATAATACCATTTTTTAATTTCCAAAACAACCCCTACTTGCTTTCACGTAGAGGAGGCAATCGTGTCGGCAGTGACGAAGCTTGAAATTTTTTACAGGGGGGACGAAAACGTATATACCCAAAAAATTTCTATAGAACCGGGGGGGTCGAAAACGTATATACCCAAAAAATTATATACTAAAACTACATATATAACACTACTGGCCGAAAAGTTCGGGGGGTCGGGAGCCCCTCCCGGCCCCTTCAAATCATCGCCCCTGCGTGTCGGATAGACGGGTTCTGGATTGGAAGGTTGAAGATAAAGCCGAACACAACCCATATAGTTTTTCGTTTCAAAGGAAATCAGCCCTAAATTGGAAGTACTTAATAGCACGTACCCCGAACACAACACATATAGTTCATTTATCTAAACGAGTCAAATGGGTTATAAACACTTAGCGAGCTGTAAGTGAGTGATAATCAAGTTGTAAGTGGGTTTAAAGGATCATAGATGGGTTATCAGATTGTAATAAATGGGTTAAACGGTTGTATATGGGTTGATGACAAACAAGTAACATGGTTATACATACTGCCCACCATTTTAAAGAAGAGGTGGAAAAGATAGGGATCATTTGGTTGGAGACAAGAATTAGTCGATGAGACCAAGGTTTAAAAGAACAGAAACGAGTTTCGAGGCGTTTTCCCTTCGCCTCACGAGGCGTAAGCCTCGAGGCGAAATGAGATGTAAGGCCGAGGCGGTATTAATAAATAAATATAAAAATTATATATATTATAAAAATAATAATACTAACTAATTTCATCATCAGATTCATCAAAATCATCAAAAACACACATAAAAAAGACATGAAATGCTTAAAATTGACACGAAAAGTGAAGAACAACTATCAAAATCCCCAGGCGCAGCCTTTCTTAGCGCCTCAGTCCCTCTAAGGCGCATATACAATAAAAACCCCATGAGGCGCGCCTCAGACTCGTTTTTTGGCCGTTTCTCCTCGAGGAGCGCCTTGAGACGCACGCCTCAAGCGTTTTTTAAAACCATGGATGAGACGTTTGCAGCATGATATACAAAGAAATGTTAAACCATTTAGTTATAAGTCAACAAAACAAAGTTCAACATATAAAACGATGAGACATAAGCACATAAAGCCTATGCACTAATATGAATTGCTCGTTAGGACAAACTTTAATTTCATTACCATCATATACTAGCGCGTTGCAACGGGGTCAAAACTTAAAGTAACTCGAATTTATACCGTCAAATGAGAACGTATTTTATTTGACTCTATTCGATTCGAAACTAAATTTACGGGAAAACATAGACCAACTAGAAAGGTATATAAAATTAGCATGAAAACGTATTATATTTGACTTGACTTTTTTCCAAAAAAAAAAAGTTTATGTAGACCAAAATTTGAGAGAGTTGTAATATGGAGTAATAGTGTAGAGGTTAAAACTGTAATTTTCAAAAGTCGAGGAATGGTAAAAATTGCAATTGTCAAAAGTTAAGGGGTTGTAAAATTGAGCAATAGTGTAGGTGCATTTTTCAAAGGTTAAGGGACTATTTGTGTAATAGCCGGAAAAAGGAGGGATCTTTTGTGTAAAATCCACCGAAATTTAGTTTTAAGATTATATAAAAATAAAAAGAGTGCATAAAGAATGACACAAACAAACAACATATTTGAAATGTTACCATTGGTAACAAATAATTTATAGGAATAGGCAATATCAATTAGTATTAAAGTCTGAAAGGTAAAAGAAATTAAAAATAATAAATAAAAAAAACATTGTGTAATAATGAGTTTGCCTCACCTTTAATGATTCAGGGCAGTCTTCTAAAAACTCTTTCAAAGTTTGTTCATTCTCCTCAAGTTCATCCCCACCAGTAAAAACCACAATCATATAATCATTAATTTTGCTCCCAAACAAAGTCCTCAAACTACTTATTGCAGCTTCTTCTTCTTTTGAAAACCGAGTTCGAACTGTGAGGACAACAAGAACAGCATGGATACCATCCCTCGCCATATTGATACATTTCACAATCTCTTTCCCAATATATTCAGTATCAACAGAAGAATCAAATAGTCCTGCCATTGTGTAGCCGTTAGCAGTCTAAAAGTAAACATCCATAACTAACATAAACAAAATCATTGCCATTTACACGTCATGCCACATCAACTTTTAGGGTGGAGGGTATAGTCAATCACCCTAAGGTGTTTGAGTGAAATCCTACCCAATAATATTATGCCATGTCAACTCCCCATTCTACTCCCCATTTTACACTCAATCACTAGGTATAGTCAAACACACCTCAATTAAAAAAAAAAAAAAAAAAAAACCTTGATTGGTCTCTCCTTTCTCTCTCCTCTCCTCTCAATCACACTCAATCCAATTCGGTGAACAATCACCGATTTTTGTTGCCTCTCTCTTGGTCACCGCACATGTTCAAACACAGGGTATAGTCACCGATTCGGTGACTCTACTCACCGCACAAGTCCCCGAGGGTTATACCCTCTACCCTTAAATGTTAATAACAAACCCAAGCAATACATTTGTCCATACATTTTTTGGTTGGGTCCCCTTATTATATTTATCAAGTCTATTTCCTTGGCTGAAGCATGTTAGTGGGACATCAAATTCATTCATGGGAACATCCTTAGAACAAACACATCAAAAACATGGATGGACAAAGGGAGATGATAGGGGATCCATCATTGGAGGATGCGGCCACCGTCCCTGAAGATCCCATTGTAGGTGGTGTAAAGAATAACCTAAACTAAACTAACTTAAGAAAAAATATTGAAAATGTGTTTGTATACATTAATATGCTTAAATACAAATGACTACTTATTTATGCCAAGTATATCTTAACTACTTCTAACAAACCCAACAAATCAACCAACTAACCGAGTACAACCAACTCAATAACATGTTATATATATAGCAATAAGGTCAATACCAGGAGTATCGATCACATTAAGCATCTGGCCATCTTTCAACACAGTTGTCCTGAGCTCGGAAGTACTCGTTACACCAGCCGAACTCGCCTTCGACAGAAACTCTTTCTTTCCAAGGATGCTATTCCCGGTCGCACTTTTCCCATTCCCTGTCCTTCCAACCAAAACAAGTGTCCGCACCGCATTCAAAGGAGTTGTGAACTCCCAATCATCATCAACTGAACTTCCCCCCATCCTATAACTGTAAATATCTACAACAGAATTGCAATTCAAAAGGGGGTTGCGGCGCAGCTTGTTGCCCGTTTACCTGCCACTTGTTTGTAATTTGCTAATTTGGAATAATATTGTTCTTAAATTCCTCAAAAAAAAAAAAAAAAAAAAAAAAAAAAAAAAAAATTATAACCCTAACCTTCTAAGTCAACTCACAATAAGCATAATATTAAACAAGATGCAATCGAATGATACAGAATAGTACTGATTTGTATAAGAACAACACCGATGTAAACAAAATCTAACTTAAATTGGTAGCTAGAGCTGTAAACCCTAATTTGGAGGATCCATGATCCTCCAAATTTTAGAAATGAAAATATAATAGGGATTATGAGAAGACGATACCTGATCGAATATATATATCTGAAGTTTAAGATGAAGAATCAGATACAAACTGAATCCAGAAGAAATGACGACTCCAGTCGGATAAGACTATAAAAATAAGTGGAAGACAAACCTTATGTTTTTACTCGCAAAAAATTTATCAAAATTCTATTATATTCTATATAGCTATAGGGCGTCATATATAACTATAGGGCGTCCGTACGATGTGGTGGGCGTGACACTTTGTATTGCTTCACTTGTTTCTGATAGTTTTTTATTCGTATAATATTTATGGTAGCATTATTATAGTAGATATATGTCATAAGTATTACACATGCCTAGTAATTATTAAATTTAGAATTTAAATTATCAAACACTTCAACAAAACCATTGATGGAATAAAGTAACACACGAATAGAAAAAATAAATATTAAACATAAATAAAAATTATATAAAGTAGCACACGAATAAGGAAATATAAGTCTTAAATATAAAAGTTGAAAACTAAAAACTTAAGTGTCTAGTACTTTGCATCATGATGTGATCAATTTAGTAATCATACGGCTTAAACATCTTAAGGATGTCATCTATTTTTGTCACACCACCATTTGTCATCATCAAGATCAGCATCTTCCGAAATTTCTTGTATCTCTTCCTGTTTGATTTTTACATCCTTTGAAGGAAGAGTTTCTTCTCTGTTCTCCTTTTTAACTAATACATTAGTAGTAATGTTAAGCATTTTAGTTACATATTTTTATCATGTTACCGTTATATATAATATAGGATAAAAAACGATGTTCACAGTTAAACATAATATAAAAACAAAAAAAACAAACAATATATCATGTTTTAGAAACATTCATACATGTGTAAAGATCTGAAAAGGATGAATATTGAAGCTACAAAACCACTAAATAATAAATAAGATGAATGTTAAGTGTGAGCATAGAAGAATAAATCAAAGTTATACACAACAGAAAATTAAAATATCTGTAAACCAAGAATTCTAAGGAACAAGAAATTTCTTGAAGTAAAAAAAAAACTAATGAATTATACTATATTTAAAGAACAAGAAATTTCTTAAAGTGACTAATGAATTATACTATATCTAAAGAACAAGAAATTTCTTAAAGTGAAAAAAAACCAATGAATTATTACCTATAAACCAACGAGTTAAATAACATGTAGCTTTTTTCAACTAACTAATATTATCTATAAGAATATTTTTGAACTTATAATCCCTAAAAAAATGCAACACAATCTGGTATTCAGTTTTTGAAGATGTATTATGTTTAGAGGGTAGGAGTTGGCTACAAAGTCCATTTTTCCTACAAAATGTAAAAAGTCATAAAACACCAAAATGTCAACCATAAAACACACTCAAAACCCACACAAAATGAAGATTACTAAAACGCCATATTTGTGGGTTTTGTGTTTTGTTTTGGACTGTAAGCCTTTGGTTATTGAATGACTAACATTAGTGTGTTTTAGTTTGATTATCATGTTGTGTTTTGTATTCATAGTTCTACGATGGTGTGTTTGAAGTTTTTATGGAATGTTAGGGTTTGGGTATTGTGTTTTAATGATCTTCACTCTGTTATTTGTGGGTTTTAAGTGTGTTTTATGGTTGAAATTGTAGTGTTTTATGACTTTGTACACTTTGTAGGAAAATGGACTTTGTAGCCGAACTCCACCCATGTTTAGATTATGAAGTTTTTTCCTAAAAGTCTGTTGGTGGAAAATTTATTTACCAAACTTCTAAAAAAAGTTTTTTTTATAATAAAAAGGTTTTAGGAAAATGAAAATGCTTTTAAAAACGTTTTTATAATTTTTTTATGGAAACTAAAATTCCATTTTGTTGAATATGGTATTATATAAAGTCTTTTAATATAACCAATTAGATAAAACAAGTGAGCTTGTTTGATGTCAATTTACTACCTGCTAACCCATGTAAGTGTGTACACCTAACCAAGTAAATACACAAACATACAGAATACGAACAAAGCTCATATCAAACCCGTATGTGCAAGGTTTCGAGTCGCCGAAACAAATTGGTGAACAATCTTAATCAAACAAAAATCGATGTGAAAATGGTTGGAATATTATTAAATTGATAATAATGACAACAACGTAGAGAGTCTTAAGCATTTGAAATGTGATAGAACATGTAACAACCCTCGAAAAGACTATAATGAATCTTAACCGAGACTCCAAACGTGAACAACGAAAACCAGCACGAAAAACAAAAGAAATCTGACTTAGACCACGTCCCGCCACGCGACGCTGGAAGCATTAGTCAGTCACGCGACGCGACCTCCCTTTGAACGCCAGTGGACACATGGCACCACGTGGCATGCCTACGTGGTGACTCAGGACACCTATGCCCTAGATTAGTGTAACGCTTCGCATTTTCGGACTTTCCTGTTAAGCAAGTCTTGTTGTACTTTCCATTTTTAGACACTTGTACTCTCGTTGTATTCTATTTTTGTTTCGATTTGTAATCCGAGACTATTGATCATAATAAAAACGCAGTTATTTTAATCATATTCGCGTTATCTATGTTACACTTAGTGCAAACTTTTACTCAAAATTCACGTGTTGGACACTATATTATGCTTGAATCTTGATTCTTTATTACATATTGATGCTTGATACTCATTAAACTGATTAAAACTCATAAAATAATCAAATTGGAAAATAATATTGTTAAAATTAGGTCCTTCGTACGAAGGGAGTAGCTTCGTACGAAGGGGTGGCTTCGTATGAAGGGGGAAAGGGCGAAAATCTTGGAAACCCTAGTGTACCCCCTAATCTATAAATAGAGGCCTTAGGTTGTCACACCCCCAAAATCCACTATGCGGAGTATCACCGCTTGGAGGCGTGACATGACCAGGATCGAGCCACCAATCATATTGAACAACGTAAATAAGTAAGTAAAACCAACCACAATACAATTGGTGACCATAAAACAGTAACCAACTTTAAGTTAACAGCGGAAGCATAAAACGTAAGACTAAAACATAATTTCCATAGTTCATAAGTTTAAAGTCCAAAACCTAGGTTTAATAAGTTCATAAGGATTAAATGTTTAGCACGGGATATAACAACCCATATTCCACAATGACTTCCTCCTTGTGCAAGCTCCAAAGCATCTAGCGACCTGTAAGGCATGTAACAACGAGTCAACAACAAAGTTGAGTGAGTTCACGTTTGGTTGTTTAGTTTTAAGTTGTTTCTGAAAAACGTGGTTTGACTTTCGTTGGCTTATTTGCCGTGGGGGTTACCCCATAGTTGAAAGTATGTTTAACTAGTTCCTTTTTATTACTCAATCCATATCCATAATCAGTGGGGGCTTCCCCATGTGAACCACTAGACTAGATGTATATATATATATATATATATATATATATGTGTGTCCTTCCCAATCCGAGGACAGAGGTACATATGAAATATGTAGGTTTAGCGCTGGTGTCCTTCCCAATCCGAGGACAGTGGTACGTAGTGAGTACGTAGGTTTAGCGCTGGTGCCCTTCCCAATCCGAGGACAGTGGTACGTAGTGAGTACGTAGGTTTAGCGCTGGCGTCCTTCCCAATCCGAGGACGGAGGTAAGTAGTCTAGTAGTGGTGAAAGTACAAGTTCCGTCTCAGCTATTTAACCCCATTCCCAACCACCGGGAATCCCATGCCTTAGTAAGGGTGTGAACTCACCTTTGGTTTCTCGGTTTGACTCTCAAAAATAGCTAACAGTCAAGGTCGGTCAATCACGTCCTAATATGATTACCAGTTAGTCATTTAGTGGTTTCAAATAGAGCACAAAGTTCCTACACGTATCTACTACATAACATGCATTTACTTCAATATTTCACGTTCATATAAACATTCCACCTATAGCTACTCAAGAACAAGCATACGATATTGCACAATAATACTTTCATTGACATATAACATGTTAGATCATCCTCAGCTAACATACTCAACATTTAGACACGCAATCTACGACTTATGTCATTTCAGCTTTTATATTCAAAACTGGGCTGTTTTCAGGGATTTTAATAAAATAGTTAACTTATTCCAAAAATTCCCAACTTTTTACAGAAAGTCTTAAACGATCCAAATATTATTGTGTAAAAATATCGGGGTCCAGTTCATTACCAATATTTTATAAAAAAAAATCATTTTCCGGACTGAAATCAGATTCATCTTTTTCTGACTGCAGTCCACGGAATAATTTATTAAAAATTCATCGTAAGTCCGATTTACGAAATTCCAGTGAGAGAATTACAAATACATCGGTGGACATCTACAGTACAAATTTCATGACCTAGTTCTACTCAGGTTTCAAGTTATGACTAAAAATATAAAATCCATTTACTGCTGTAAAAAAATCAGCTTTAGCTGTTGTTACAAATCGACCCTTTAAAAATAGCAAATGAAGTTCAAAAATTATGATTCCAGTTCCATTAGAACCGTATTTCATAATAACACGTTATAGACTCAATAAAATCAAGTTTTTGTTAAGTTACGATGTGGTTACAGCCAACTGAAGTTGGCTGTAATAGTTGGACAGAAGCTGTTTTCAGCTTGTGGTGTTCTAACGCATGTTCTATTTGCTCCGTTAACATGTCTAGTGATCAACAACGACCTTAATCATCAATAGTAACAAGTAAATCATCAAGTAATCAGTAACATAACCAAAACAACTTCATACTAACATTACTACATCACATTTCAACAATATTTCTTCATATTTAAAGCTTATGTTTAAGTTTTAACTTTATGTTCTTTAGTGTTCTTGATGTTCTTCACATTTACCATTATGATTCATATTTTAACCACCTCCATAGGATGTAAAATGAGTATATCTAAGAGACTTACCACTAGCTCAAAGCTAGGAGAGTTCAAGTGAGGAAATGTGGTGGATAAAAGAAGATGAGAGTGGTCTTTCAACTTCCGAACACACCGAGCTTCGTTGTATGATCTCTAACACCTATTTATGCTCTTAGAATGCTTGAAGGTGATCAAGTGATGGTGGTGGTGTGTGGTGTGGTGGTCGGTCGAACAAGGAAGAGAGGGAGAGAAGAAAATGGTGTTGAGTTATGAATGATGGAAATGGTGGTGATCTCATGGTTAAATACTACAAGTCCTCCAACATTGCATAAACCCTTGGATTTAATGTTCCCTAAATACTTAACCAACCCATTAAACAATTCAAGAAAATCAAAGAATGGGGGATCCCACTTCACAACCGGTTATGGGGGGGGGGGTTGGTTTGGTTGAGATACAATGGTGGTTAACTTAGTTAGTTAGATAATAAGTAATTTAGTTAGTGGGTTAAAAGTATTATGTAATATGTAGTGTGTTAGGGTGTTCGGGGACCCTAACTAGCTTAGAAAAATAAAAACAATGTGTTTAACAATATTTTTGTGTTCCGGGTAAAGTCCGGTTGTTCGGTTGGGTGTTGTTTCGTTAAAGTGCTTAATTAATCCGTAAAGTGTCCTACATATATAATTTTGTAACGTTTTTAATTTTCAACACTCAGGAAAGCATACCGGACTATTTAGTAACTTTTCTGTACACTACTAGTATGTTAACAAGCACATGTAAGTATAACACAGTAATCAGAAAGCAGTTAAGTGATTCAGCACAGTCATCAAGCAATTTAATTATCATTAATAAATCGTACGGATACATGGAATTATGAGGGTTGTCACATTCTCCCCCTGTTAATAAAATTTCGTCCCGAAATTTAGCTCGTGGTTACTGAGGAAGCTAGTTATGTTGCGTTGGTTTCCTGGTTTTCCTGGGGTGTCACATCATCCCCCCGTTGATTTGGAATTTCGTCCTGAAATTCTGCAGTAGCTTCAGCCTCAATAGTGGTTGCGTTTTTCTTAAACAGCTGGGGGTACTTGAGTTTCATTTGGTCTTCTCGTTCCCAGGTATACTCTGGGCCACGAAGGGAATCCCAACGAACTCGGACTAGAGGTATCCTGGTACGCTTGAGAATCTTAACATCTCGATCAGTGATCTCTACTGGTTCTTCGACGAATCGCAGCTGGTCGTCAATAGTGAGCTCCTTTAGAGGAACTATGAGGGTCTCATCTGACAGACCCTTCTTCAGATTCGACACATGGAATATGTTGTGAACTATGCTTAGTTCTGTCGGTAGATTCAGCCTGTAGGCCACCTTGCCAATCTTCTCAATTATTTCAAAGGGTCCAACGTATCGCGGGTTGAGTTTGCCTCGTTTGCCAAAACGAACTACACCTTTCCAAGATGAGACTTTAAGTAGCACTCGATCCCCAACCTGGATCTCGAGTGGTTTCCTACGCTTATCAGCATAGCTTTTCTGACGGTCACGAGCTGCCGCCATTCGTTGTCGTATCTGAGCAATCCTCTCGGTTGTGTCTACTACGAGTTCTGGGCCTGTGATTTGACTGTCGCCAACCTCTGCCCAACAAAGAGGTGATCGGCACTTCCGTCCGTATAATGCTTCGAACGGAGCAGCCTGGATACTGGTGTGGTAACTGTTGTTATACGAAAACTCCACTAACGGGAGGTGTTTTTCCCAGCCATTACCAAAGTCGATTACACATGCCCTAAGCATGTCTTCAAGGGTTTGGATGGTGCGTTCAGATTGCCCATCCATCTGTGGATGATATGCTGTGCTCATGTCTAATCGAGAAACAAAGGACTTGTGCATAGCTTGCCACAATTCAGATGTAAAACGTGAGTCACAATCAGAAATGATGGAGGTTGGCACTCCGTGCCTTAATACTACTTCCTTTAGGTAGATGTCTGCTAGAGTAGAAAACTTGTCGGTTTCCTTGATAGCCAAGAAGTGTGCAGCCTTAGTCAATCGATCCACTATCACCCAAATAATGTCATTTCCGTGTTGAGATCTCGGCAGGCCAGTAACGAAATCCATGGAAATTTGCTCCCATTTCCATTTAGGTATCTCTGGTTGTTGAAGTAGGCCTGATGGTTTCTGGTACTCGACCTTGACCCTAGCACAAGTCAAGCATTTACTGACGTAGGTTGCTATGTGGGCTTTCATGCTAGGCCACCAGTATGTAGCCTTTAGGTCGTGGTACATCTTATCCGAACCAGGATGTACTGAATAACGAGACTTATGTGCTTCATCCATCACAAGCTCGCGTAAGTCTCCATAAAGTGGAACCCAGATGCGCCCGTTAACATAGTAGGCGCCGTTTTCCTTTTGTTCTAGCCGCTGCCTCGATCCTCGTAAGGACTCAGCCCTGATGTTCTCTGCTTTCAACGCTTCAACCTGGGCATCTCGTATCTGAGCGGGAAGGCTAGAGTTAATGGTAAGCTATAACGCACGTACACGCCTAGGTATAGTATCCTTTCGACTGAGGGCATCGACCACAACATTGGCTTTGCCTGGATGATACCTGATCGCACATTCGTAATCATTCAAGAGTTCGACCCATCGGCGTTTTCGCATGTTTAACTCCTTTTGATTGAAGATATGCTCGAGACTCCTGTGATCGGTGTAAATGGTGCACTTGGTACCGTACAGGTAATGTCTCCATATCTTAAGTGCGAAAACAACGGCTCCCAGCTCCAAGTCGTGCGTAGTGTAGTTCCTTTCGTGAACTTTAAGTTGGCGTGATGCATAGGCAATGACCTTGTCACGTTGCATCAACACGCAACCAAGTCCTTGGATGGAAGCGTCGCAATAAACCACAAAATCATCTGTGCCTTCAGGCAATGAGAGAATAGGTGCGCTACAAAGTCTATCCTTTAAGTGCTGGAATGCGGATTCCTGTGCGTCACCCCAATGATAGGTGACACCCTTCTGAGTTAGTGAAGTGAGAGGTTGCGCAATCTTAGAGAAATCCTTGATGAATCTTCTGTAGTAGCCTGCCAAACCCAAGAATTGGCGGATTTCTGTTGGTGTACGGGGTGCAGGCCAGTTCTTGATCGAGTCAATCTTGGATGGATCAACATGAATCCCATCCTTGTTTACCACATGGCCTAGAAAGTGGACTTCGCGAAGCCAGAAGTCACATTTCGAAAATTTAGCATACAGTTGCTCTGCTCGAAGAAGTTCCAGCATAAGTCGTAGATGCTGCTCGTGTTCCTCCTGACTCTTAGAATAGATCAGGATGTCGTCGATGAAAACAATAACGAACTTATACAGGTAAGGTTTGCATACTCGGTTCATGAGATCCATGAAGACTGCAGGTGCATTCGTTAATCCAAAAGGCATAACCAGAAACTCGTAATGCCCATACCGAGTACTAAATGCTGTTTTGGAGACGTCCTCATCTCGGACTCTCAGTTGATGGTAACCTAACCTCAGGTCAATCTTGGAGTAGAAACTCGACCCTTGCAACTGGTCGAATAAGTCATCAATGTGTGGAAGAGGATAACGATTCTTCACGGTCACCTTGTTGAGTTCGCGGTAGTCAATACACATTCTGAAGGTACCGTCTTTCTTCTTTACGAATAACACTGGAGCTCCCCAAGGCGAAAAGCTAGGACGTATGAAACCCTTTTCCAAGAGTTCTTGTAGTTGCGTGGACAATTCCTCTAGTTCCGATGGGGCTAAGCGATAAGGTGCACGGGCTATGGGTGTTGCCCCAGGAGTTAGCTCGATTTGAAACTCGACTTGTCGATGAGGCGGAAGACCAGGTAATTCCTCAGGAAATACCTCAGGAAAATCGCGCGCAATAGGAATGTCTTCAATTCTCTTCTCTTCCGTTGATGTGTCAGTAACGAGTGCTAAAATGGCAGTGTGGCCCTTTCGCAAACACTTCTGGGCCTTAAGGAAAGAGATAATGCCTACGACAGCACCACTCTTGTCGCCACGAATCGTGAGGGGTTCTTTACCAGAACGAGGGATACGGACTATTTTCTCCTTGCAAATAATCCCCGCTTGGTGTTGAGATAACCAATCCATCCCAATGACGACGTCAAAACTACCCAGGACGATAGGAATGAGGTCGATAGAAAAGATCTGATCGGCAAGGACAAGCTCGCAACCCTTAACTGCATGTGTAGCCTCTAAACTTTTACCATTAACTCTACGATGTGCTTGGTGTTCAAAAGTGTTGGAGTACGCTTAAGCATTTGACTAACTTTTAAGGACACATAACTAGTATCGGCACCCGAATCAAATAAAACAGTAACAAAGAAGTCATCCAGAAGAAACTTACCCATCACAATGTTGGGATCGTTCCTTGCATCACCCTGACCCAGCACGAAGACACGTCCCCTGGCACCATTGCCGTTATTGTTACCCCCGTTGTTGCCTCCATTGTTGCCTCCATTGTTGCCTCCATTGTTGTTCCCGTTTCCTTGGTTATTGTTGTTCTGATTCAGCTGTGGATAGTGCCTCTTGAAGTGACCCTCAGCACCGCACTGGAAGCATCCCTTATTACCCTGCTGGTGTTGATGTTGGTTCTGGGGAGCTTGTGGCTGCTGTTGTCGATTCTGATTCGAAGGACGAGAGCTCCTGCAATCTTTGGCTTCATGTCTAGGCTTGTTACATCTTTGACAACGACCCTTGTTGCACGCCCCGCTATGGTGCAAATTACATCGATTGCACTTAGGGTGATTTCCCCTGTATCCACCCTGACCTTGATTTCCAGAAGACTGCTGACCGGGGCTCCTATGGTCCTCAGTCCTTCGTTGCTGAGACTGAGACTGAACAGAGGTAGAGCCTTTTCTCGAATTTCCATCCCATTTTCGCTTGTTATCATTGGGGGCATCAGTAGCAGCAGCGCTAATACGCTTGGGCAACCTGTTCTGCTCAACTGCCTGATCGGTGAGACGGTGAGCCAACTTGATGATTTGTTGAATGGTGCCAAGATTAGCTGAGGTTACGTGACTCTGAATCTCTGGTACAAGACCCTTGAGGAACAACTTAATACGTTTGATGGGAGGGTCCACCATTGTAGGACACAGGATGGCCAGCTCGTTTGACCTCTTCGTGTATGCCTCAATCTCAGACACTGTCATCTTCAAATTGAAAAATTCCACTTCCAGCTTGTGGATGTCATCGCGACTGCATTACTCCTCTTTGATCAGTTCCTTGAAGTCATTCCATGGGGTGGCATTAGCAACCGCCAGCCCAAGCAGTTGAACCTGTGCCTTCCACCAGGTTAATGCGGCACCTTCGAGTGTTCCAGTAGCAAATTTCACCCTACGATCCTCAGGGCATTCACACATCTCAAAAACAGACTCGAGCTTCTCGAACCAGTGAAGAAGACCTACAGCTCCTTCTGTGCCGCTGAAAGTACTAGGTCGGCAATCCATGAATGTTTTGAACGTGCACACAGGAGGCTGAGCATGTTGACCTGTTGCGCGAGAATAAAAGACAAGGTTAAGCACGAGGGTTGGTTTGCGAAGGTAGGATCTAAACGTCCTAAGATGGGTTGATATGGCAAGTTATACCTCCTGCAGGAACAGCGGCGAGTGCCTCAGCAACTCGTTCGTTGATTAAAGCCGTCAGCTGGGCTTGAGTTAGGTTGATACGTCCTCCTCGTCTGTTCATGATCTTCACAACGAAGCAACGTAAGTGAGAAAAGTGTCGCGAAAGTGCGTAAGTGTGGGACGACAGTAGAGAGTAAGCACACAGGGTTCAAATAGCAATTTTCACGTTAACTAATGCACAGTGTGAACTATCTAACCGACAATTTAACATAAATCATACCACTTATTGTGTCGAGTCTTGCACGAAGAGCGAAGCGTCGTTGTGGATCGTTGAGCACTGTACAGGTTATAGTCTGGTTTTGTCAAAAAGTTTTTCCCTTTTTAAAACCACGTTCACTATAACCAATGGCTCTGATACCAATCTGTCACACCCCCAAAATCCACCATGCGGAGTATCACCGCTTGGAGGCGTGACATGACCAGGATCGAGCCACCAATCATATTGAACAACGTAAATAAGTAAGTAAAACCAACCACAATACAATTGGTGACCATAAAACAGTAAACAACTTTAAGTTAACAGCGGCAGCATAAAACGTAAGACTAAAACATAAGTTCCATAGTTCATAAGTTTAAAGTCCAAAACGTAGGTTTAATAAGTTCATAAGGATTAAATGTTTAGCACGGGATATAACAACCCATATTCCACAACGACTTCCTCCTTGTGCAAGCTCCAAAGCATCTAGCGACCTGTAAGGCATGTAACAATGAGTCAACAACAAAGTTGAGTGAGTTTGTCACACCCTGGCTTTGCGGAAGCGTGGTTAATTTGGTGTGACTTCTTAATACCATAGCTTAACCATAACAAAGCTATATGAAATAAAATCATGCAAGATCATCCATTTGATTAAGTTTTAAAACCAGAGTAACATACCATTGTCTTAGAGACTTACAACATCGTAACATAAAACATTGTCTTGAAAAACATAAACATCAACATGAAATAAACGCAGTTTAAGATTTGTGACTCGTCCAGGAAAAAGTCACATTTCCTAAACCCGGATGACCTCGGAACCCATATGCAGCGGGAAAACATAACATACCGCACCAGATCTTTAATTTCCTGAAATACATGTAAGTTGAAAAATCAACAATAATGTTGAGCGAGTTCATGTGTAAGTGAGTAAGTAAACCTTTGTGAGTATAAAAATAGTCTTGGTATGTAGCAAATAAGGGAATTGAGATCACCAATGGTTTGCAAGGCCACTGATATATGTGAAGTGCAAATAGGGAGACTCAAACCTAGCAGATTTCGCCACGGCATTAGTATGTGGACAAAGTCACCCCAAGGTCCGTTTCTAGTTTGGCCTGGGGCTGGGCTCGCTACACCCAGATAGATCTACCGCTCCTGTCCCTCGGTCCCGTCATGAGGACTAATGGCCTCATGTTGCTCCTACCCACTCACATGATCTAAGTAGTAAACCTCCTTACGCTAACCATACCGTGTATAAAGTACTTGTAATCAAAGTAACATGTATTTCACCCCCGCAGTTAAGAAAACTGAAAACATTTAGAGAAAAGGGGGACATGAACTCACAGTGGTGCGTCTCTACCAAGTATGCCTCCAAATCGATCAGCTGTATGACGACCTACACGTGCTAACTCTATTAGACGGACGGCCGTGCCTTAGCTTTATGGTTTAAGTTTTTGGGAAATAGTTAGGCAACTATTTCGTGTTTACGTTCTGTATATACTTGGTAGTTATTCTCCTTCCCAAGGATGGGGGATTTAATACATGTGTGTTCGTAACATTCAGATTTCACTATTAAGTCTCACTTAATATATTTTATTTCCTAACTCCAAAATATAAATATTCTTCCCAAAAATATTATATTTTAATACATGTGATTTTCCCAAAATAATACTTAGTAATATTATTTTTACTCCAAAAATAATATTTACGTAGTTCACAAAATAATCATAAACACTTATACAAGTGATGTTGTGAAAGAAGAATATATACTAAATATATATATGTATCACGTTTTATTTTGTGAAAATCCCACCTCCGATGTTTTGTAAATATAGTCGTGGCGAAACTTATATTTTGAAAACAAGTCAAAATGTCTTTCTAACACTTATAGTGAAAATATTTCTAAGTGTTAGGTTTTAGAAAAATTTCGCCAGAGTTTCCTCTGTAACTGGAGGTGGCCACGCTTTCAAGCGTATCATTTTCTTTTATAAATCAAACCAACAATCTTCTTATTCAATCAAAACCATGTTCAAATCACAAACTAGTCAAAATATGTATATAAATCGCATAAATTTCATGAACTTGTGATTTATCCAAACTGTGAAGTAAATCTCATTACTTTTAGCGGATCTTTATATAAAACAATCCGATTTTGTAAAAACCTCGTTTTTATGGAAGTTCCGTCTTTACAACTTCTCGTCAACTTTTACAAAAATAGTTATTTTGTCGAAACTTTGTGTTACACAAGTGTTTACACACTTGTGTGTTCTAAAAATTATTCTTGTTAGTGTAAGATCCATTTTTAGACAACATGATTTCTTTGATACTTGGTTCTTTGAAAATACCACCCGTAGATCCGTAGATCTACTAGTTTTAAACACTATTCCACAAGTAAAACATTTTTACACAAGTTCATGGTTCGCGTGTGGTAGAGTTTCACCCTTTAACCCTTGTTCTATTCAAAACAACCTTATGTCATGATTTGTGATCATGACCAAACCGGGTTAAGTGATGATCCGAGCTACCACAACATAGATCGGGTCTAAATAATCACAAATTTTAATTACTACAACATTTACACAACATATGAGCTTTTATCCAACACTTATAGCATTTTTAGTAGACTTTAAAGTATCATCTTGTAAGATTTCGAGTTTTAACCGTTACACATCGTATTAACCACTTAAAATAGTTCAAGAAGGTGATTTAAGCAACATACCACTAGCTCGAGGCTAGGGAAGAATCTATGCGAAAAACGCGTGGATAAAAGCAAAGTAGAGAGGTCCTTCGCCTTCCGTTTGCTCCAAGACTCCTTGTATGTGACCCGTAACACTTGTAGATGCTTGGAACTTGCAAGATAAAAATCGAAAAATGGATGGATGGGTGTGGGGTGTTCGGCCGTAGCCTTGTAGAGAGAGAGAGGAGTGTTTGAAGTGGAGTTGTGTAATGTGAATGATAAGTGTGTTATGGTTCTAACTTATAGACAAAGTTCATGTGTATTAACCAAAGGATTAAGTGTCTAGTAGATACTAAACACAATTGATTAAAATAATCAAAATTGTACCAAGTGTGTCCCCCCTTAGTTGGGGACGGTTAGAGAGGGGGGGGGGGGTCTTGGTCCATTTCCAAGTATTAGTTAGTTACTAGTTAGGTTAAGTTAGCTAGTTAGGTGCTTAACCTGGTTAATGGCGTGTCATGCGTTACAATGGGTGTTAGGGTATTCAGGGACCCTAACTGGCTCAGAAAAAGATAAATAATGAAAATGACAATATTTTCATGTTTCGGGTATAGTCCGGTTGTTTGGTTGGATAGTAATCCGTTAAAGTGCTTAACAAAGCTTTAAAGTGTCGTTAATACCCCTTTTAGTGACACAACTCATTTCTGACACTTTGGAAAGTGTCTAGTAATATTTTTCTCATGTTTTGGCACTTTATTAGTTAGCTAAAAGCTGAATTATTATGTAAAGTGCTGAATTTTGTACTTAGAGTACATTTTAGGCACATCCAGTCATTGTAACTTATTCCTAGAGACGCAGTTCTACAACCCTTGTATCCCTACACTCACCACTAGTGTAGCAAAATATTTCAGGCTCTTACAGGCCTTAGAGGCAGTGTTTGCCTGATGCTGGCTTTATCAGCATATTCAATAGGTTATCCGTTATAGTGCTACTGTGCTTTTTGTGCATCATGTTTGTCACTAAGGTTCAGCATGTAAATAATGTAGTGACAGCAAGCAAGTATGATGCAAGTAAGTACATGTATCAGTATTCAAGTAGCAGTTTATTCACAAGTTCAAGCAAGCACAGTAATTAAGCAGTAATTAATTATTAATTAAGTCGTACGGATACCTGGTTTAGTGAGGGTTGTCACATTCTCCCCCCGTTAAATAAATTTCGTCCCGAAATTTTAAGTTCTGCTTGTAGATGCAGGGTTCTTAGGAAATAGGTGGGGGTATTTTTCTTTCATCCGGTCCTCACGCTCCCAGGTGTATTCAGGACCGTGTTTGGCATTCCAACGAACTTTGACGAGCTTGACACTGCTCCGGCGGGTCTTGTTCACCTTCCAATCCGTAACCTCCACCGGTTCTTCAACGAAATGGATCGTGTCGTCAACATGAATCTCGTCTATGGGAATGGCAATGTCATCTTGAGTTGGACTTTTCTTCAGGTTGGATACATGAAATGTATCGTGAACAGAATGGAGTTCAGCAGGTAGGTCCAACTTGTATGCTACTAGTCCTATTCTTTCCAGAATTCTGAAAGGACCAATGTAGCGCGGATTTAACTTCCCACGCTTTCCGAAGCGTGCCACACCCTTCCAGGGTGAGACTTTCAATAACACCATCTCTCCAACTTGGAATTCCACATGTTGCCGGTTTGGATCCGCATAGGCCTTCTGTCTGTGGCGAGCTGCTTTGATGCGTTTAAGAATCTGCGCAATCTTGTCTGTCGTCTCTTGGACGATTTCGGGACCAGCAAGCTGCCTATCACCTGCGTCAGCCCAACATAAGGGTGATCGGCACTTGCGTCCGTAAAGGGCTTCAAATGGCGCGACACCAATACTGGTGTGGTAGCTGTTGTTGTACGAAAATTCGACCAAAGGCAAATGCTTGTCCCAGCTACCGCCCAAATCCATAACACACGCTCTCAGCATGTCTTCCAAAGTCTGTATCATTCGCTCGCTTTGACCGTCAGTTTGCGGATGAAATGCAGTGCTCAGATTCAATTGTGAGCCAAAGGCTTCTTGGAAGGATTGCCATATCCTTGACACAAACCTTCCGTCTCTATCCGAGATGATCGAGAGAGGCACTCCATGACGTGCGACGATCTCTCTCATGTAAATTTCAGCCAATTTGCTCGTATTATCCTTCTCTCTGATAGGTAAGAAGTGTGCTGACTTCGTTAATCGATCCACTATTACCCAAATAGTGTCATGGCCTCTTGGCGTTCTTGGCAATTTCGTAATAAAATCCATTGAGATTTGTTCCCATTTCCACTTGGGAATCTCAGGTTGTTGCAGAAGTCCTGAAGGCTTCTGGTATTCGGCTTTAACCTTAGCGCACGTTAAACATTTGCTCACATAAACAGCAACATCGCCTTTCAACCTAGGCCACCAATAATAATTCTTGAGATCCTGGTACATCTTATCCGCTCCAGGGTGGATAGAGTACCGCGACTTGTGAGCTTCATCGAAAATAACTTCCCTTAAACCACCAAACAGAGGAACCCAAATCCTTTTCTCAAAACATAACGTTCCTTCCTCGTTTGGTACCAGTAGCTTCTCCATCCCACGGAGATATTCTTCTTCAAGGTTTCCTTCCTTGAGAGCTTCTTTCTGCGTGGCACGAATGCGCAAGGAAAGATCGGTTCGGATAATCATTTCTAAAGCCCTAACCCTTATGGGCTTGATCCTCTCCTTCCGACTTAGGGCATCGGCGACCACATTCGCCTTCCCTGGATGATACTTTATCTCGCAGTCGTAATCGTTTAGCAACTCAACCCATCGTCTTTGTCTCATATTCAGCTCCTTCTGGTTGAATATGTGTTGTAGGCTCTTGTGATCTGTAAAAATTGTACACTTCGTACCATAAAGGTAGTGTCTCCAGATCTTTAATGCAAATACCACTGCGCCAAGTTCCAAATCGTGTGTGGTATAGTTCTTTTCGTGCACTTTCAGTTGACGTGATGCGTAAGCAATAACCTTTTGGAGTTGCATCAACACGCAACCCAATCCTTGGCGTGAAGCGTCACAGTATACCACGAAATCATCTGTACCTTCCGGTAGTGCTAAGATTGGCGCGTTGTAGAGCTTATCCTTCAGTATCTGGAATGCTTCCTCCTGTTTGATTTCCCAATCAAACTTCTTATCTTTCTGTGTGAGGAGCGTCAATGGTTGAGCGATCTTCGAAAAGTCCTCAATGAACCTTCGATAGTAGCCAGCCAAACCCAAGAATTGTCGAATCTCGGTTGGCGTCTTTGGCGTTTCCCAATTCTTGATCGCTTCGATCTTGGTTGGATCCACATGGATTCCATCTCCATTTACCACGTGTCCAAGAAATTGAACTTTACGTAGCCAAAATTCACACTTGGAGAATTTGGCATACAACTGTTCCTTCTTTAGCAGCTCCAAAATAGCTCTTAGATGCTGTTCGTGCTCGGCCTTTGTTCTTGAATAAATCAAGATGTCGTCGATAAACACAATCACGAACTTGTCCAAGTACGGCTTGCAAACTCTATTCATCAAGTCCATAAAGACTGCAGGTGCGTTTGTCAAACCAAACGGCATAACAAGGAACTCGTAGTGTCCATAACGAGTTCTGAAGGCTGTCTTCGGGATACTCTCCTCTTGTATCCTTAACTGATGGTATCCAGATCGAAGATCGATCTTTGAATAAAAGCTTGAGCCTTGCAGTTGATCGAATAGATCATCGATCCTTGGCAGAGGATATCTATTCTTGATCGTCAACTTGTTCAACTCTCTGTAGTCGATACACATACGAAAACTACCGTCCTTTTTCTTAACAAATAGGACCGGAGCTCCCCAAGGCGAAAAGCTTGGTCGGATAAAACCCTTGTCTAACAACTCTTGAAGCTGTGTCGACAGTTCCTGCATCTCAGACGGAGCAAGTCTATAAGGTGCCTTAGCCACAGGCGCGGCGCCTGGAACTAAGTCAATGCGGAACTCTACTTGTCTCTGAGGTGGCAGTCCAGGCAAGTCTTCTGGGAAGACTTCCGGATATTCCCTCGCGACAGGGATGTCTTCTATTCTTGGCTCAGCAGCCTTCTTATCCACAATGTGTGCCAGGAAGGCAACACATCCCTTTTGCAAACACTTTCGCGCTTTCAGGCAGCTGATAATTCTTAACGGCGTATCACGCTTCTCTCCGTGAACCACAATTGTTTTGCCATCTTCGGTTGGGATACGAATAACCTTTTCGTGACAAGCTATCTCAGCCTTGTTGCCTGATAACCAATCCATTCCTACCACCACGTCGAAGCTTCCCAACTGGACTGGTAGTAGGTCCAAAGCAAACTCACGCTCTCCCAATTCGATCACACAACCTCTGATAACTTCATTGGCTTCTACTAACTTCCCATTGGCCAATTCGATTGAGTAGGGAATATCTAACTTATTAGTGGCTAAACCAAGCATATTCTTAAACTCTAACGACACGAAGCTATAATCGGCACCAGTATCAAATAAAACGGATGCATAGCGTTGATTTACAGGGAACGTACCAGTAACGACATTGGGGTCCTGGCGCGCTTCCCTTGCTTCGATTTGGAACACTCTTCCACGGGCTTGGTTTAACTCTGGGCAGTTCTTCTTAAAATGCCCAATATCACCGCAGTTAAAGCATCCAAGTCTTTGCCCGTTTCCACCTCCATTTCCAGCTTGGTTGTTGTTTTGGTTTGCATTGCTAGCCTGATTCGCATTGTTGCCTCGATTCCCGTTTCCTCCATTGTTCCCCTGCGGGCGATTTCCAATACCACCACGATTATTATTTCTATTCCCAAATCCTCCCTGGCCTCCCCGGCCAGCACTAGCCCAACAAGAATCCTTCAAGTGGCCCGGCTTTCCACATGCTTCGCATACTTTCACACTACAATGGCCAGTATGGTAGTGTTGACAGGTATTACACTTGGGCTGGGTGCCCTGATATCCTTTTCCTTTCTTTCCACTACCAGCTGTAACCTGAGCTGGCGTGCCTGATCCTCCTTTCTTAACCGCCACACTGGCGCCCTGCTTGAAGTTTGAGAACTTCCGTTTGTTACCTCCTGATGACTCGACGTGAGTCTCTTTCTTCTTAAGCTCAACATCATCAAACTTGTTCAGGCGAATGGCCTCCTCTGTGAGAGCCACACTCAAATCGATCGCTTCAGTAATGGTCGCAGGCTTGGGTGAGGTTACCATGCTTATGATTTGAGGAGCTAATCCCCAAATGAAACGTTCAATCCTCTTGAACTCCGGAGTGACCATGTAGGGTACCACATGCGATAAGTCATGGAACCTTTGAACGTATTCTGCGATCTTTGGACCGTCCATTTTCAAGTGCCAGAACTCGGTTTCCAATCTTTGGATCTCCGCGCGGGAGCAGTACTTTTTGCGCATAAGTTCCTTCAGTTCGGTCCAGGTTAGCGCGTAGGCAGCAGCTTCGCTAAGTGTCTGTACTTGCAGATTCCACCAAGAGAGGGCTCCATCCAAGAATAGCCCTGAGATATAGGTGACTTACTGATCCAGTGCGCATTTGCTCATGCGTAGAACAGATTCAGTTTTCTCCGCCCAACGAACAACGGCGACAGCACCTCCTGTGCCATCAAAGTTGACCGGTTTGCAGTCTAGGAACTGCTTGTAGGTGCATCCTGCACATACGTTATAACATACGATCGGCATTAGCATCATTGCTAAAGATATCCAATTAGGTCATGGTATGTCTAAATGACTTAGTATTACCATGAGGTGGATTATTGTTGTTGCCAGTGTTGCCAGAGTTGCTTCCACTAGTCCCTCCTTGAGAGGCGGCGTATTGTGCAATGGCAGCAGCGATAATTTGCTGGAGTTCTGCCTCATTAGTAGGCATGTGTGTCTCACGTCTCGGCGGCATCTTCTAAAAGATGTGTTTACGTCGGTCAGGCCATAGTTATAATACATAAGTCAGGTCATAATTTAGCGTATGTATATAACGATAGTAATAGTACATAACATCTCATGTTATAATCATATCAATCACACAACATCCCATGTCACAAACATCAATCACACAACATCCCATGTCCTAAAATACAAATGACCAAACCAAGCATCAAATATGATGAGAATACTGCGATTGCCATATATCGAGACCACATAGTAAGCGTACAAGTACATCACAGTGTCATACAACATCAGTCGACTAAGGGCTACATCACCCTAGTCCAAAAACTATATCGAATCAGTGTCAATACATCAAATACATGTCAACAAAAATCAGAATCATAATGTAGTCTCCAAAAATGCTGTGCAGTCAAAAGCATTCGCCGTCTTCTCACCAATGTCTACCTATACGGTACTGAAGAGCTCTACACGGATGGCGGTGGAGGAGGGGGAAAGTGAGTGTAAAACAAGCGGCGCAAATGGAGCCAGTCCTCCTCCATGGCTCTCTGGGTACGCAAGAATGAAGCAACCTGCTGCTCCAGGGCAAAAAGGCGTGCAGCATAGTCTGGTGGAACAGGTCGAGAGGGCTGCAGTGGAGAGTGGGTCTGACCCTGGCACTGACACGGCGGCGTCTGAGCTCTCTCAAGCTCCTGAATGCTCTGTGTGTGTGCCTCGTGCTGGGCGACAAAAGACATCAAAACGTCCTCAATAGTATACCCCATGTGGAAAGAATGGTAGGGGTCAGTCGGTGGCATAGCAGAGTGTGGTGCCCAAAGGAATGGCTCACTGGTGGGATCAAAAGGTGCCACATGAAATGGAGAAACAGGGGGAAAAGTAGCAGACGGTGGTATAGCAGGGATAGATATCGGTATGTGTCCAAAAGGGTGAGCCGAATAACCCTCTCCAGCTCGTGCTGGAGGTGTAAACCGAGGAAATGAAAAGGAAGTATCAATGTGACGGGTATCAGTGATCTGAGGGGGAAAAGGTGGGACCTCGTCATCAGCAGGAATCCACCCACACTGGGCGTGCTCATCTCGGGGGTCGATCCGTGCCTCAAAAAGCGCACGATCAAACTGGGCTGGCATAGGATCATGGTGAGGTGCAACAAGAAGGTCAACTGGTGCATCAGCAATAGGTGGGGGATCAACATGATCAGCAGCAATGACTTGATCGTCCTCCCACAATGGAGCATCTATAGGATGATCATCAATAGGTGGGTCAGCAAATACAGGCTCAGTAATAGGTGCGTCGGCATGAACTGGGTCATGCTCAAGTACTGGGTCAGGAGCAGGGTCTAGTGGCTGCTCGGGCTCATCAAAGGCCATCTCAAAATCAAACTCAGGGTCGATGGGATCAACTGGGTCGACTGGATCCTCCATAGGCTGATCCGTGGGTATAAACTCTATATCCTCATCTGGGTCGAATCCTGGGGGAAAGACAGGATCGGAATCCTCCACATCATCGTGGTCGAAAGTAAAACTAGGAATAGGGGCAACAGAGGATGCCTGGTCGGGATCTGATCCATGAGAAAAGTGCTGCGCACTCTGAGTATGTGAAGGTGCGGAGGCCACAGACTCGAAAGAGTCTGGGACCGGAGAGTGAGCAGGTGACTCCTCGGCGGGAGCATCTGCGATCATCAAAATATCACCAGCAGCAAGAAGGGCCTCGCCCTGAACCTCATCCTCCAAAGGCTCGTCATCAAAAAGATCGACGTCGTCGTCATCGTCGGCGTCGAGAAGCAAATCATAGGCAGGATAAACAGCTAAGGGTATGGGAGCAGGGATCTCCACTAACGGTAGGTCCCCGGCCAAAGGGCCATCAGCGAGCTCATCAGCACCATCAGGTAAAGCGAAGGGCTGGAAATCATCCTCGTCCGTGCTCGTAACGTCGGATGTGTGAACCTCGCGCTCAGAAGACTCTAGGTCGTCCGATACTATAGGTCTAGGTCCTGTGGTGTCTGAATCACCAGTGCCAGAGGTGTCCATGGTGTCTGTAACATAAACACAAACATGCACAAACAGTCAATCATACAATCAGATAATCACATAAGTCACCAAGTAAGCATTCAAATCATTCTCCTAGTCCCACTAGCCTCCCAGTCTCCTAGACTGATACTCCTAGTCTCACTAGCCAAATTCTCCCAGTCTCTAAGACTGCTTTATCATCTACCTCGACCTCTTAGATCGAGCCTCGGCCTCTAAGACCGAGCCTCAGCCTCCAAGACTGAGCCTACTCTTCCTAGTCCAACTAGCCAACTACCTTGATCTCTCAGACCGAGCCTCGACCTCTCAGACCGAGCCTCAGCCCTTCTAGACTGAGCCTATAAATAATAAAATGTGCTCAACATTTGTTTGTAAAAAGTTTTGGATCTGGACTTAAGTGGTATGCAGAAAAATGTTTTCGTGAGAGCCCTAGTGATCATAGTCTAGACTCGAGAAAGAATCCTAGTTCGCTATGATCAGAGCTCTGATACCAAGCTGTCACACCCTGGCTTTGCGGAAGCGTGGTTAATTTGGTGTGACTTCTTAATACCATAGCTTAACCATAACAAAGCTATATGAAATAAAATCATGCAAGATCATCCATTTGATTAAGTTTTAAAACCAGAGTAACATACCATTGTCTTAGAGACTTACAACATCGTAACATAAAACATTGTCTTGAAAAACATAAACATCAACATGAAATAAATGCAGTTTAAGATTTGTGACTCGTCCAGGAAAAAGTCACATTTCCTAAACCCGGATGACCTCGGAACCCATATGCAGCGGGAAAACATAACATACCGCGCCAGATCTTTAATTTCCTGAAATACATGTAAGTTGAAAAATCAACAATAATGTTGAGCGAGTTCATGTGTAAGTGAGTAAGTAAACCTTTGTGAGTATAAAAATAGTCTTGGTATGTAGCAAATAAGGGAATTGAGATCACCAATGGTTTGCAAGGCCACTGATATATGTGAAGTGCAAATAGGGAGACTCAAACCTAGCAGATTTCGCCACGGCATTAGTATGTGGACAAAGTCACCCCAAGGTCCGTTTCTAGTTTGGCCTGGGGCTGGGCTCGCTACACCCAGATAGATCTACCGCTCCTGTCCCTCGGTCCCGTCATGAGGACTAATGGCCTCATGTTGCTCCTACCCACTCACATGATCTAAGTAGTAAACCTCCTTACGCTAACCATACCGTGTATAAAGTACTTGTAATCAAAGTAACATGTATTTCACCCCCGCAGTTAAGAAAACTAAAAACAGTTAGAGAAAAGGGGGACATGAACTCACAGTGGTGCGTCTCTACCAAGTATGCCTCCAAAACGATCAGCTGTATGACGACCTACACGTGCTAACTCTATTAGACGGACGGCCGTGTCTTAGCTTTATGGTTTAAGTTTTTGGGAAATAGTTAGGCAACTATTTCGTGTTTACGTTCTGTATATACTTGGTAGTTATTCTCCTTCCCAAGGATGGGGGATTTAATACATGTGTGTTCGTAACATTCAGATTTCACTATTAAGTCTCACTTAATATATTTTATTTCCTAACTCCAAAATATAAATATTCTTCCCAAAAATATTATATTTTAATACATGTGATTTTCCCAAAATAATACTTAGTAATATTATTTTTACTCCAAAAATAATATTTACGTAGTTCACAAAATAATCATAAACACTTATACAAGTGATGTTGTGAAAGAAGAATATATACTAAATATATATATGTATCACGTTTTATTTTGTGAAAATCCCACCTCCGATGTTTTGTAAATATAGTCGTGGCGAAACTTATATTTTGAAAACAAGTCAAAATGTCTTTCTAACACTTATAGTGAAAATATTTCTAAGTGTTAGGTTTTAGAAAAATTTCGCCAGAGTTTCCTCTGTAACTGGAGGTGGCCACGCTTTCAAGCGTATCATTTTCTTTTATAAATCAAACCAACAATCTTCTTATTCAATCAAAACCATGTTCAAATCACAAACTAGTCAAAATATGTATATAAATCGCATAAATTTCATGAACTTGTGATTTATCCAAACTGTGAAGTAAATCTCATTACTTTTAGCGGATCTTTATATAAAACAATCCGATTTTGTAAAAACCTCGTTTTTATGGAAGTTCCGTCTTTACAACTTCTCGTCAACTTTTACAAAAATAGTTATTTTGTCGAAACTTTGTGTTACACAAGTGTGTTGTGTGTTCTAAAAATTATTCTTGTTAGTGTAAGATCCATTTTTAGACAACATGATTTCTTTGATACTTGGTTCTTTGAAAATACCACCCGTAGATCCGTAGATCTACTAGTTTTAAACACTATTCCACAAGTAAAACATTTTTACACAAGTTCATGGTTCGCGTGTGGTAGAGTTTCACCCTTTAACCCTTGTTCTATTCAAAACAACCTTATGTCATGATTTGTGATCATGACCAAACCGGGTTAAGTGATGATCCGAGCTACCACAACATAGATCGGGTCTAAATAATCACAAATTTTAATTACTACAACATTTACACAACATATGAGCTTTTATCCAAGACTTATAGCATTTTTAGTAGACTTTAAAGTATCATCTTGTAAGATTTCGAGTTTTAACCGTTACACATCGTATTAACCACTTAAAATAGTTCAAGAAGGTGATTTAAGCAACATACCACTAGCTCGAGGCTAGGGAAGAATCTATGCGAAAAACGCGTGGATAAAAGCAAAGTAGAGAGGTCCTTCGCCTTCCGTTTGCTCCAAGACTCCTTGTATGTGACCCGTAACACTTGTAGATGCTTGGAACTTGCAAGATAAAAATCGAAAAATGGATGGATGGGTGTGGGGTGTTCGGCCGTAGCCTTGTAGAGAGAGAGAGGAGTGTTTGAAGTGGAGTTGTGTAATGTGAATGATAAGTGTGTTATGGTTCTAACTTATAGACAAAGTTCATGTGTATTAACCAAAGGATTAAGTGTCTAGTAGATACTAAACACAATTGATTAAAATAATCAAAATTGTACCAAGTGTGTCCCCCCTTAGTTGGGGACGGTTAGAGAGGGGGGGGGGGTCTTGGTCCATTTCCAAGTATTAGTTAGTTACTAGTTAGGTTAAGTTAGCTAGTTAGGTGCTTAACCTGGTTAATGGCGTGTCATGCGTTACAATGGGTGTTAGGGTATTCAGGGACCCTAACTGGCTCAGAAAAAGATAAATAATGAAAATGACAATATTTTCATGTTTCGGGTATAGTCCGGTTGTTTGGTTGGATAGTAATCCGTTAAAGTGCTTAACAAAGCTTTAAAGTGTCGTTAATACCCCTTTTAGTGACACAACTCATTTCTGACACTTTGGAAAGTGTCTAGTAATATTTTTCTCATGTTTTGGCACTTTATTAGTTAGCTAAAAGCTGAATTATTATGTAAAGTGCTGAATTTTGTACTTAGAGTACATTTTAGGCACATCCAGTCATTGTAACTTATTCCTAGAGACGCAGTTCTACAACCCTTGTATCCCTACACTCACCACTAGTGTAGCAAAATATTTCAGGCTCTTACAGGCCTTAGAGGCAGTGTTTGCCTGATGCTGGCTTTATCAGCATATTCAATAGGTTATCCGTTATAGTGCTACTGTGCTTTTTGTGCATCATGTTTGTCACTAAGGTTCAGCATGTAAATAATGTAGTGACAGCAAGCAAGTATGATGCAAGTAAGTACATGTATCAGTATTCAAGTAGCAGTTTATTCACAAGTTCAAGCAAGCACAGTAATTAAGCAGTAATTAATTATTAATTAAGTCGTACGGATACCTGGTTTAGTGAGGGTTGTCACAGAGTTCACGTTTGGTTGTTTAGTTTTAAGTTGTTTCTGAAAAACGTGGTTTGACTTTCGTTGGCTTATTTGCCATGGGGGTTACCCCATAGTTGAAAGTATGTTTAACTAGTTCCTTTTTATTACCCAATCCATATCCATAATCAGTGGGGGCTTCCCCATGTGAACCACTAGACTAGATGTATGTATATATATATATATATATATATATATATATATATATATATATATATGTGTGTGTGTGTGTGTGTGTGTGTGTGTGTGTCCTTCCCAATCCGAGGACAGAGGTACATATTAAATATGTAGGTTTAGCGCTGGTGTCCTTCCCAATCCGAGGACAGTGGTACGTAGTGAGTACGTAGGTTTAGCGCTGGTGCCCTTCCCAATCCGAGGACAGTGGTACGTAGTGAGTACGTAGGTTTAGCGCTGGCGTCCTTCCCAATCCGAGGATGGAGGTAAGTAGTCTAGTAGTGGTGAAAGTACAAGTTCCGTCTCAGCTATTTAACCCCATTCCCAACCACCGGGAATCCCATGCCTTAGTAAGGGTGTGAACTCACCTTTGGTTTCTCAGTTTGACTCTCAAAAATAGCTAACAGTCAAGGTCGGTCAATCACGTCCTAATATGATTAGCAGTTAGTCATTTAGTGGTTTCAAATAGAGCACAAAGTTCCTACACGTATCTACTACATAACATGCATTCACTTCAATAGTTCACGTTCATATAAACATTCCACCTATAGCTACTCAAGAACAAGCATACGATATTGCACAATAATACTTTCATTGACATATAACATGTTAGATCATCCTCAGCTAACATACTCGACATTTAGACACGCAATCTACGACTTATGTCATTTCAGCTTTTATATTCAAAACTGGGCTGTTTTCGGGGATTTTAATAAAATAGTTTACTTATTCCAAAAATTCCCAACTTTTTACAAAAAGTCTTAAACGATCCAAATATTATTGTGTAAAAATATCGGGGTCCAGTTTATTACCAAAATTTTATAAAAAAAATCATTTTCCGGACTGAAATCAGATTCATCTTTTTCTGACTGCTGTCCACGGAATAATTTATTAAAAATTCATCGTAAGTCCGATTTACGAAATTCTAGTGAGAGAATTACAAATACATCGGTGGTCATCTACAGTACAAATTTCATGACCTAGTTCTACTCACGTTTCAAGTTATGACTAAAAATATAACACCCATTTACTGCTGTAAAAATTCAGCTTTAGCTGTTGTTACAAATCGACCCTTTAAAAATAGAAAACGAAGTTCAAAAATTATGATTCCAGTGCCATTAGAATCGTATTTCATAATAACACATTATAGACTCAATAAAATCAAGTTTTTGTTAAGTTATGATGTGGTTACAGCCAACTGAAGTTGGCTGTAATAGTTAGACAGAAGCTATTTTCAGCTTGTGGTGTTCTAACGCATGTTCTATTTGCTCCGTTAACATGTCTAGTGATCAACAACGACCTTAATCATCAATATTAACAAGTAAATCATCAAGTAATCAGTAACATAACCAAAACAACTTCATACTAACATTACTACATCACATTTCAACAATATTTCTTCATATTTAAAGCTTATGTTTAAGTTTTAACTTTATGTTCTTTAGTGTTCTTGATGTTCTTCACATTTACCATTATGATTCATATTTTAACGACATCCATAGGATGTAAAATGAGTAGATCTAAGAGACTTACCACTAGCTCAAAGCTAGGAGAGTTCAAGTGAGGAAATGTGGTGGATAAAAGAAGATGAGAGTGGTCCTTCAACTTCCGAACACACCGAGCTTCGTTGTATGATCTCTAACACCTATTTATGCTCTTAGAATGCTTGAAGGTGATCAAGTGACGATGGTGGTGTGTGGTGTGGTGGTCGGCTGAACAAGGAAGAGAGGGAGAGAAGAAAATGGTGTTGAGTTGTGAATGATGGAAATGGTGGTGATCTCATGGTTAAATACTACAAGTCCTCCAACATTGCATAAACCCTTGGATTTAATGTTCCCTAGATACTTAACCAACCCATTAAACAATTCAAGAAAATCAAAGAGTGGGGGATCCCACTTCACAACCGGTTATGGGGGGGGGGGTTGGTTTGGTTGAGATGCAATGGTGGTTAACTTAGTTAGTTAGATAATAAGTAATTTAGTTAGTGGGTTAAAAGTATTATGTAATATATAGTGTGTTAGGGTGTTCGGGGACCCTAACTAGCTTAGAAAAATAAAAACAATGTGTTTAACAATATTTTTGTGTTCCGGGTAAAGTCCGGTTATTCGGTTGGGTGTTGTTCCGTTAAAGTGCTTAATTAATCCGTAAAGTGTCCTACATATATATTTTTGTAACGTTTTTAATTTTCAACACTCAGGAAAGCATACCGGACTATTTAGTAACTTTTCTGTACACTACTAGTATGTTAACAAGCACATGTAAGTATAACACAGTAATCAGAAAGCAGTTAAGTGATTCAGCACAGTCATCAAGCAATTTAATTATCATTAATAAATCGTACGGATACATGGAATTATGAGGGTTGTCACATAGGTCTTCATTCCAACTCACCATTTTCACTTGCAAACACTCTCGAATTGTTGTTGCGATCAGAAGCTTTGTAAGATCTCTCCCTCTTCATTTCCATTTTATTTTATTTCATTTCTTGTGTTTTAATAGCAAAACTCTTGATTTTTCTCAAAAACCTTTGATCCTAACTATTTCGAAGATGGTTTCCACTCATTTGGCCTAGACAAAATATCGTGGAGCATCACTTATACGAAATTGGATCAAAGTTCATAAAATTTTACAACCTAATCATAGTTTTATTTCAATTATTACGCGATCTTGATGGAATCGGGAACCCATCAGACCCTAACTCAATTCATAGTTAAGGGTCTGCATTTGGGTTAATTTCCATCAAGAAATGATCTGTTACGATGGATCAAACATAAATTTTCATCAAGAACAGTGCCTTCGTACGAAGGGACTATGCCCGCTTCGTACGAAGGGTCTTCTGTTCATACTTTCTGTTTCATTTTCAGTTCTGTTTTCATGCATGTTTGGTATTAATTAAACATTTTATCTATTAGTTTAAACAAATACTTCAACACTTTCCATCAAAATAGATCAAACAGAAGAGTTTTATAACGAACACAGTGCCTTCGTATGAAGCCACACTATTAAGCAAACCAAACTGATTTCACTTCTGTTTTAACCTCAGTTTTTACACTCGATCATTTTATTTACTGTTTACAATCATTACCTTACTGTTTAGCATTCAAACTCAGTTCGTATCGCACTGAAACAACCCGTTCGTACCAATCAGGAGACTCCCTTCGTACGAAGGGAGTCGCTTCGTACGAAGGGACTGTTCTTCGTCTTAACTTGTTTTATTTCGCGTATTTCAACAATCTAATTCAACACTCTTTCACATCAGTAATCTTATATTCTCGTTTAATCATTTCAGCATAATCTCGAGACTTCGTCAAACACCACTCTTGGTTTTCATGGAAAGCTACGCAAAACTGTGAGTATACTCGATCCCATTTTCGTTTTAAACACTTTGGGTGCAACATGTACATTATACAAAAACACGCAACACTTGAAACTTATTTTAATCACACTCTATTCACATTTAAACATGAAAACATGTGATACTTGTTAGTCTTATATGCTATGTGTACACTTGTATTTATATACTCATTAACTTTGCTAGCCTACCTTGACAATTATAGCGCTATAGGATTAACACACCGCCCTTGAGTCTTGGGGTATTGTTAAGTAAAACATGTTAACCTCCTCTTCATTGAGACGATGTAGGAAAGGCACGATTGTGTTGGAAACTTGGGTTTGACATATAGTTTACTCTAATTCAGCATATATGTAACTTGTATACATTATTCATGTTGGATATGAGCACGTTAAACATTTTATTATTATTCTATGTATCAAAACTTGTATACTTTCCAACATTATTGTTTATCATTATTTTAATACATGTTGCAGGTTGATAGATAAGATGACTAAGAATCAAGCTAGGGTGAACATGGAAACACACCTTAGAAATTAATAAAATTGTTTGACTACGTTTGATACAATTTGAATCTTGTTTTGAAGTATTGTATGACATTTTTAGTATTTATGAAATCATGATTAATTTATATTGTCACAATTAGTGTTATGATGCTTTGAGCGATTTATTTTCGTCTCATCCCGATGTTTCCGCCATCGGTTGGGGTGTAACAATTAGACCCTTCGCGCCACGCGAAGGGGTAGCATATATTCGGCCGGGCTACGCGACGAGGTGCAAGTTCTGCTATAAATTGGACAAGTTCTGAGCATTTCAACTTGCTCAAAATCTTTCTTTCTCTCTCGAATATACTGGTGTAATACCTAAATACCCGAAGTGCTAAAACTCTGCCCGTAATCAGCTTACTAACTCGAATCACTGGTACGTTACCTTGTCTGATCGATTGAAACCAATCCAACGAATGTTTAAGTGCTGCCTGAATAAGGCTATACTTTGTTATCACGTTGTGGGTTTTGATCTTGTGTGTCACAGCCCCCGACCTTACCCTGGGCGGGAGGCGTGAGCAGGTACAGGTGGTATCAGTGTTTATTAAATTTACAACGGAAAATTTTATCAGGGTCATAGTTAGGAAAAATTCAGAGTTTGTAAAACACCAAAGTTTAATATTAAACAACTGGAATAAAACCCATATTACAATCAAAGGTTTTTATAGGGATAAACCCTATTTTACAAAACATAATTTCTTTTTTATTCGGATAATCATAACCACTTTCTTTAAGCCTTCAGTGCTTCATAGCATGCTTCTTTTACTTTCACATTAAGTTACCTGAACAACGTTTAATAAGATTTTATCCTAGAAAAATACTAGTGAGTTCATTCGTTTGTATAAAAAAGACACATTGTTATAATTTTTAGTATTAAGAGCTTTTACATTTGTTTATATTTATCAATTACTCAAATCAGTACTTGTCACTCAGTGGCAGTTTCGATGTGACGTTGGTCATATCACTCATTAGGCATTCCTGATAGTGAAGATTATCAAGTAGTGTATACAAAACCCCACATACCGGTAGCAATTTCAAAATACAAAAACTTAATCACTGTAAGTATAACTGAAAAACATTTAGCGTTTTGCAAAGAATTTGAGAAAAAGAGAATGACTCACATTGTCGATTTAGGGTTTATTACTATAGCCTCCTTGTGTTAAGCCTGGGTTCCGAATAAAAACATAATGCAACACGTATTAGTGTATTAACCCACTTCAAACTTTAAAGATAAATCACGAGATCAAAACCCCAATGTAGTTAACAAAGTATAGCCTTATACAGGCAGCACTTTGACATCCGTTGATGGGTTTCAGATTGATCGGATAGGCATCGTACCAGTGATCAGGGTTAAAACACTTACTACGTAGCAGAGTTTTGGGTTTTGGAGTATTGGGTAAAAATCAACTGAGCAGTGCAAAGCGAGAGAGAGAAATAAGTTAAAATTTTTAGCACTTTCTGAATGCAGATTTACGTCCCTTTTATAGCCCGAATTTGAGCACGTCACATTGCACGACCAAATTGGTCCAACCCCGTTGCATAGCTCGACTAGGTTAATTAGGGATTAGGTGTAAAGAGTCACTACTGTAGATTTGCCACGTGGTTTCTACGTGTCCCCAGTCGTACCATAAGGTGTCGCGTCACGCGACCGAACCTTCTAAAATCCGTCGCGTAGCGCTACGAGCTAAAAATCCGGGTTCCCTTGTTTCTCGTGCTAGTTTTCATGGTACATGTTCGAGGTTCTGGTTATGATCCGTTGTGGTCGATTCGAGGGTTGTTATATCCTCCCTACCATGTTTTAAATCTCGTCCTCAAGATTTTAATGGAATAAGTAGGGATACTTTTGCTTCATCTCTGACTCTAGTTGCCATGTGTTTTCCGGTCCTCTTTTCGAATTCCACTTTACTTTAACTAGGTTTAATTTCTTGTGCTTGAGATTATTAATCTTTCTATCTTCAATTTGTAGAGGTTTCTCAATAAATTCCAGTTTCTCATTTACTTCTATATCTTGAAGAGGTACTATTAATGATTCGTTAGCTAAACACTTCTTTAGGTTACATACATGAAATACTTCATGTACACCACCCATTTCTTTGGGTAACTGTAGCTGATAAGCTACTGGTCCAATTTTATTGAGAATCTTAAATGGTCCAACATATCTTGGGCTTAATTTTTCCTTCTTACCGAATCGGACTACTCCTTTCCAAGGAGAAACTTTTAGTAGCATTTTGTCTCCAACTTGAAATTCTAAGTGTTTACGCCTATTATCCGCATAGCTCTTTTGACGATTGCTGGTTGTTTTCAGTCTTTCCTTGACTTGAATTATCTTGCCGGTGGTTTCTTGCACAATATCGGGTCCTGACAATTGCTTTTCTCTTATTTATGCCCGACATACTGGAGTTCGGCATTTTCGTCTGTAGAGTGCTTCAAATGGAGTAGCATTAATGCTCGATGATAACTATTCTTATACGAGAATTCTATTAATGGCAAGTGACCGTCCCAATTTCCTCCAAAATCTATTACACAAGCTCGGAGAATGTTTCTACCATACAGTCTTGGCAAAGTTTAGATAAAGGTTGATTGAGTAATTTACAGAAAGCAGTATTTATAAAACTTTGGTTTGCACCAGAGTCAAATAATACTTTATCATAGAGGTCATAAACTAGAAACGTACCGGTGATCACATCGGGAATCATTTCTGCTTCTTTTGCTGTCAGTACATCTCACTCCCCAAAAACGTCGCAGCGGAAATACAAACGTGGCGGTGACGAAGGTTGGTTCCCATAAATATCTTTAGTAGACGATGCATTGTTTATTTTCGACATATACTTATTAAAAGCATGACTTTATAGTTTAAAGTTCGGATACAGTCCGTAGTTACAACTTAGTCGTCTTAATCATTATGGATTCAATTACACACGGTCCCATTTTAGTTTTAAAAGATGTCCAAAATATTTTAAACACGACGAGCATCACTACCACAAGATATGCCAAAATCCCGAAGCCGAACTCATGTACCTGAAGAACACGTAAAAATCAAATGTCAACACAAAGTAAGGTGAGTTCACATATTCAAATTTGTTACAATTTGTTTAAGGAAAACTTTCTTGTTATAGATTTTTAAATGGGAATAAGCATCCATATAAAATTATGAAAGTAAATTTTATTTTTCCTTATAAAAGTTTGAAGATCCGCTATCGTGAGCGTTTTTCTGAAAACCTCCGATACATATTATTTTCCATAAATATTGTATTAAATTTTAGTTCGTCTTTCGGTTTCGTAATTTTGCAAGACATTACGAGCTATATAGTAACAACGAGGTTCTAATCAATACTAGACAATTTAGAATGAAATTCGTCGCTATGTGGACACGGAGCTACCGATAGATCTATCAACAATTCAACGTGTTCAATACTTAATGACTAAAAAATGGCTATAACACTCCACTCAAGGTGCCCCGCAATTAGGTTACCCAGTTGCCCTCCTCAATTGAACAAGATATATAACCTACTAGAAAGATAAATTTAATAAGGTACTCTCAGACACCCACACTCCAGCATTCCACATAGAAACATCTTTATATCAATTTAAAATCCCGTTTTCCTCGAAAACAATTTTATTATTGATCAAATCCCGTTTCGTGGAAAGCTACGCAAAACTGTGAGTATACTCGATCCCATTTTCGTTTTAAACACTTTGGGTGCAACATGTACATTATACAAAAACATGCAACACTTGAAACTTATTTTAATCACACTATATCCACATTTAAACAGGAAAACATGTGATACTTGTTAGTCTTATATGCTATGTGTACACCTGTATCTATATGCTCATTAACTTTGCTAGCTTACCTTGACAATTATAGCGCTATAGGATTAACGCACTGCCCTTGAGTCTTGGGGTATTGTTAAGTAAAACATGTTAACCTCCTATTCGTTGCGACGATGTAGGAAAGGCATGATTGCGTTGGAAACTTGGGTTTGACATATAGTTTACTCTAGTCCAGTATATTTGTAACTTGTATACATTATTCATGTTGGGTTTGAGCACGTTAAACATTTTATTATTATGCTATGTATCAAAACTTGTTTACTCGCCAACATTATTGTTGATCATTATTTTAATACATGTTGAAGGTTGATAGATATGATGACGAAGAATCAAGCTAGGATGAACATAGAAACACACCTTAAAAATAAATAAAATTGTTTGACTACGTTTAATACAATTTGAATCTTGTTTTGAACTATTGTATGACATTTTAGTATTTATGAAATCATGATTAATTTATATTGTCACAATTAGTGTTATGATGCTTTGAGCGATTTATTTTCGTCTCATCCCGATGTTTCCGCCATCGGTTGGGGTGTAACAATTAGACCCTTCGCGCCACGCGAAGGGGTAGCACATATTCGGTCGCGCTATGCGACGAGGTGCAAGTTCGGCTATAAATTAGACGAGTTCTGAGCATTTCAGCTTGCTCAAAATCTTTCTTTCTCTCTCGATATACTGGTGTAATACCTAAATACCCGAAGTGCTAAAACTCTGCCCGTAGTAAGCTTGCTAACTCGAATCACTGGTACGGTACCCCGTCCGATCGATTGAAACCAATCCAACGGATGTTTAAGTGCTGCCTGAATAAGGCTATACTTTGTCATCACGTTGTGGGTTTTGATCTTGTGTGTCACAGCCCCCGACCTTACCCTGGGCGGGAGGTGTGAGCAGGTACAGTTGGTACCGGTGTTTATTAAATTTACAGCGGAAAATTTTATCAGGATCGTAGTTAGGAAAAATTCAGAGTTTGTAAAACACCAAAGTTTTACAATCAAAGTTTTTTTATAGGGATAAACCTTATTTGACAAAACATAATTTCTTTTCTTTATTCGGATAATCATAGCCACTTTCTTTAAGCCTTCAGTGCTTCATAGCATGCTTCTTTTACTTTCACATTAAGTTACCTGAAACGCGTTTAAAAACATTTTATCAGCGAAAAATACTGGTGAGTTCATTCGTTTGTATAAAAAAGACACATTGTTATAATTTACAGTATTAATAGTTTTTACATTTGTTTATATCTATCAATTACTCAAATCAGTACTTGTCACTCGGTGGCAGTTTCGATGTGACGTTGGTCATATCACTCATTCGGCAGTCCTGATAGTGAAGATTATCAAGTACTGTATACAAAACCCTACATACCGGTAGTAATTTCAGAATACAAAAACTTAATCACTGTAAGTATAACTGAAAAACATTTAGGGTTTTGCAAAGCATTTGAGAAAAAGAGAATGACTCACATTGTCGATTTAGGGTTTATTACTATAGCCGCCTGGTGTTAAGCCTAGGTTCCTAATAAAAACATAATGCAACACGTATTAGTGTATTATAATGATAAATCACAAGATCAAAACCTGTAACACTCGTCTTATAATTCCATTGTTTAATCATAAAATACGGACTTTTACAAACGAAATACGTAATTAACAAAAACTTAGTTAATAAACTAAGATGTACTTCATTATAGTGTTTAAACATAGTCAACTAACTAGATTAAAATATTCAACATTCAGTAGTGTTTACAAAACAACATGGTTTAAACTAGATTAGATTAGCGCGGAAGCATTCAAAACGTGTGTTCGGTTCTTGATTCTCTTGCTTGATCGACATCTACAACAAAGCGAGCATCACCTATGGTCAAAACCACATCAATTGTTAGTTTTGACATCTTAATATCAAGTAAATACAAGTTCTATTGCTAAACAGTGAAAAACAAACAAAATTACTGCAATTGGGGCTGTCGCGCCCTGCGACGAATCAAAGCCAATCTTTCACGGCCCGCGACGTCTGTCGCATCACGCGACGGTGATAGTAGTTTGGCATCGCGTAGCGCGACGGCTTCATTTCGGCAGAAGGGTTGTTGTTTGGTGCTGTATATTTGCCCATCACTTTTATTTCCATTGTCAACTTTAAACTATCATAACTTTCGATTTATGCGTCCGTTTTAAGCGATTCTTTTTCCTATGTATCCGTATTAAAATTATGGATCTAACCATGTAGGTTTCACTTAACGAGACTCGGTTTATGAGCGTATGGCTCAAAAAAACCTTGTTTTGATTGTTTGACCCATTAACTATATGTGCATATTGTTTATCATTCTATCCTTCACCATTCTAGACATATTTACCCATTCTCGGGCTTGTAATTCTTGGCGTATTCGTACCATTACATGGCTTTACACTAGTATACGAATTTCATGCTTATTTTCTATAATTTCAAGCATTGCCACTTTATACAATTCTTGCAACTAGTTTCTACCATTAGACCTGATAACACGGATTCATGAACTTAACTTAGTATAACCATTCATTACTAATTTGCTATCTAGCACTAGCGCATTATGAGACTTTCAACTCTCTACGCGCAAGATCAATATAAGGACATAGTTTTAACCCGTTTGGTTGACGAGTGAAGATCCTCACTTTAATGTCAAGCCAAACTATTTTTAACCAAAGTTTTGACCCGTTAGAGTGTCGAGTGAGCCTCGCCACTTCAATGACACGTCAAACGCATATTCTACGTTATGACACCATTAATAAGCTAAAATAAACATTATACGTAATATGACGGGACCAAAGTCACATACCTTTAGAGCAATCCTTTCAAATGCGTATCGCCACTAGCTTGTCCGCTTGACGTCCCAGTTTCCTTGCCTATAAAGTTCAACCATAGTTGTTTAGAACTCTCTTATAGCATATAACGCATAATTTTCCACACTAGTCAAATATGCATTTTTAGTCGGGTTTTTAACATTTATCTTCTCTTAGGCATTACATCAAACACCTAATGAGCATGATTTCATACAATTAAAAATCAAGTTCTTAACTAACTATTTAGCCAAGATTTAAGCATCCTTTCACAATTTCATGTAAATTTTTCATACCAACAAGTCAGAATTCACACCATAGAGCTCGAATACACTAAGTTAACAATGATAATCCTAGTGTTTAACATAATTCTACAAAACCCACTTGAACATGAGTGTAGGATCATGAATTCACAATTATAAGCATCAATTCAACAAGTAAATGGCTAGGGTTTAGTCCTAGACATAATTTCATTCTCAATTTCATCCAAACAATGATCATGCAAGCTCAAATTCGAATTTCATGAGTTCATCTAAAATTTAAGATAGAACCAAATAGTGAGATTTCACATACCTTATGATCCCTTCACTGAGGTGATCACTAATCTATATTCAGATTTCGATTTGGACTTGATTTGAGCCTTCAATTTGTGAGTTTTGTAAGAGTTAGGGTTTGAAGGGGAACTCCCTGGTCGGCCCTTGCTCTGATCGAATCAGACACACACTTAGGTGTGTGTTTGGTGTGTTATTTTGTTATTAAACATTCAAGTTTCAAGTTTTACAAGTTTGGTCCCTCTACTATACACAAGTTATTTAAAGGGCATTTAACCATATTTGTTCTATTATGTCAAGACACTAACTAACTAGGTTATTCATTCCTACTTATTTTATCTTGACTATTACTGATATTTAGTTTAAAATATAATATCTATATTTTCAGGGTGTTACAAGTCCACCCCCCTTAAAAAGGTTTCGTCCCCGAAACCAGAGTACGTACCGAATAGTGTAGGGTAGAGACGTCTCATCTCCTCTTCGGATTCCCATGTAGTATCCGAACCTTTCCTGTGCTCCCATTTGACCTTTACTTTGCCAATTTCTTTGTTCCTCAAACTCTTCATCTTATGATCTAAAATCGCAATCGGCCTTGCTACGTAGTTGAGACTATTATCCACCTCGATATCATCATAGTGGATTTAAGCGGTTTCATCTGCTAGACACTTCCGGAGATGTGATACGTGGAATGTACTATGTATCCCACTCAACTCCTCGGGCAGTTCAAGACGGTATGCTACTTTGCCAACTCGTTCGATGATTCTAAATGGCCCAATAAACCTCGGGCTTAACTTTCCCCTTTTTCTGAACCGTATAATCCCCTTCCATGGTGACACCTTCAGCATAACCTTATCACCAAATTGAAACTCAATCGGTCTCCTTCGTTTATCTGCATACGACTTTTGTCGATCCCGAGCCGCTTTCAAGTGAGCTCGGACCAAGTCAATTTTCTCATTCGTGATTCGGACTACATCCTTATGTGCTAATTCTCGCGGACCAACCTCATCCCAACACACCGGGGTTCGGCATTTTCTACCGTAAAGCATCTCGTACGGAGCCATACCGATGCTCGCGTGGTAACTGTTATTATATGAAAATTCAACCAACGGTAGATAGACATCCCAACTACCCCCGAAGTCGATAATGCATGCCTGTAGCATATCTTCCAACGTCTGTATTGTTCTTTCACTTTGTCCATCCGTTTGTGGATGGTACACGGTGCTAATGAACAATTTAGTTCACATTCGCTCTTGGAATTCTCGCCAAAAGTTCAAAGTAAACCGAGTATCTCTGTCGGACACAATAGATATCGGTACCCCGTGGCGTGCCACTATTTCATTGGTATACACCTCTGACATCTTCTCAGATGTATAAGTCTCACGAAACGGAATGAAGTGAGCACCTTTTGTTAATCTATCCACAACTACCCATATAGCATCATATCCGCGATTGGTTTTGGGCAATTTGGTCAACAAATCCATTGTGATTTGCTCCCATTTCCATACTGGGATGTCCAACGGTTGCAGTTCACCATACGGCTTTTGGTGCTCCGCTTTAACTTGTAAACAGGTCAAGCACTTCTCTACATACTTTACGACATCTCTTTTCATTCCGGGCCACCAATAATTTTGCTTTAGATCGTTATACATCTTGGTTGCCCCCGGATGGATAGAATAACGGGATTTATGGGCTTCGTCAAGTAGAAGCGTCTTGACTCCACATGAATTTGGGACCCATATCCTCCCGAAACGAGTCGTTAACCCGTTGTTACCAATCACCAATTCTTTCAATTGGCCAACTATTCTTTCTTTCTTCCGATTTTCCTCTTTCACTGCTTCTACTTGAGATTTTCGAATTTGTTCCAGTAGACCCGATGTCACAATTAGTTGCATTGATCGTACTCGAATCGGTGTATAGTCTACCTTTCGACTACCACATTAGCTTTCCCGGGATGGTAATGTATATCACAATCGAAGTCTTTGACCGTTTCTAACCACCGCCTTTGCCTCATGTTTAATTCCTTCTGGTCGAATAAATATTTCAAACTTTTATGGTCGGTAAAAATAGTGCATTTTACCCCATACAAATAATGCCTCCATATCTTTAAGGCAAATACCACTGCCACCAACTCGAGGTCATGTGTAGGGTAATTCTTTTCATGAGTTTTTAGTTGTCTCGAGGCATAGGCTATAACATTGCCCCGTTGCATCAGAACACACCCAAGACCCGAATGTGACGCATCCGAGTAAACTACCATGTCGTCAACCCCATCCGGCAATGTCAATACCGGAGCGTGGGTCAATTTTTCTTTAAGCGTTTGGAACGCTTTCTCTTGATCTTCGCCCCAAATAAACTTTTCGCCTTTACAAGTTAGTTTGGTCAACGGCCTAGCAATCTTGGAGAAATCTTGTATGAATCTCCTATAATATCCCGCAAGCCCCAAGAAGCTTCTGATTTCCGAAGGATTCTTCGGTGGATTCCATCTCGCCACAGCTTTAATTTTTGACGGGTCTACCAACACCCCGTTCGCACTAATAATGTGCCCGAGAAATTGCACTTCTCGTAACCAGAACGCACATTTCGAGAATTTTGCATATAATTTCTCTCTCTCCTGAGTGTCTCCAGCACTTCACGTAAATGGCTTGCATGTTTTGCTTCATTCTTTGAGTACACTAAGATGTCGTCGATGAATACTATCACCGACCTATCCAACATCGGTTTGCAAACCCGGTTCATGAGGTCCATGAAAGCCGCGGGTGCATTGGTTAACCCGAAGGACATCACGAGGAACTCGTAATGTCCGTACCGCGTATGAAAGGCCGTCTTCGATACATCCTCTTCTTTGACCTTCAATTGGTGATAACCCGACCTAAGGTCAATCTTTGAGAACCAACTTGCGCCTTGTAATTGGTCAAATAAGTCATCAAGTCTTGGGAGTGGGTATCTATTTTTCACCGTGAGTTTGTTTAACTCCCGATAGCCGATACACATGTGCATACTTCCGTCTTTGTTTTTCACAAATAGCACCGGTGCACCCCACGGAGACACACTCGGTCTAATAAACCCCTTGTCGAGCAGATCTTGAATCTGAGACATTAATTCTTGTAGCTCTGATGGCGCGAGCCTATACGGTGCTTTGGCTACGGGTTTCGCACCCAGAATCAATTCGATTCCGAATTCTACCTCCCGTTCAGGTGGTACTCTCGGCAAATCTTCCGGAAACACATCAATATACTCTCGTACCACCGGTACGTCTTCAATCTTCGGCAATCCCTCCTCAGGTTCATTTGCGTAAATCATGAACGCTCTACATCCGCACCTCATAAGTTTATTAGCCTTTAACATTGAGCATATAACGGGATTACCCCCTTTTTCGCCATAAATGGTAACGTGTTTTCCACTTGGAGATGTTAATTTTATTTCCTTGCGGAAACACACGAACTTCGCGTGATGTCGGGATAACCGGTCCATCCCGACCACTACTTGGAATTCTCCCATTGACATCGGGATTAAGTCTATTGAGTATTCTTCACCATCGATACCCATCTTACAATTTTGACACACGTCACACACAATAAAACTTTTGTCATCACCTATTTCTACTTCTAATGGCATAGGTAATTTTGTCAGTACAAATGAAGGATGTCGAATAAATCCATGTGAAATAAAGGATTTATTCGCACCCGTATCAAATAACACATGTGCGGGAATTGAATTTATAGCAAATATACCTGAAAACACATCGGGTTCCTTCTTTGCCTCAGCCGCGGTTAACTGGAAGGATCTGGCTTTTGCTTTCTGAGTTTCTGCTTGCGAATCCTTGCCATCCTTCTTCCTGACCAACTCCGGGCATTCTGATTTCTTATGACCCAGCTGGTAGCATTTATAACAAACCGACACTTTCCCCAGGCATAATGCAGCCATGTGCCCTGTCTTCCCACATATAAGACACGGCTTATCTTTAAACCGACACTCGCCCTTGTGCCCTTTCCCACAAACCTTAAAACTCGGCGACCCGCCTTTCCCATCCTGTTTCTTAGATGATTCAGTTGTACGTGCCTTTTTCCTAGGCCTTGGATTAACAACTTGTGCCTGTGACACCTGTGTCACTTCAACCATCAAACAAATACCAAACCAATGAAATATTGTATTTCATACTTTGGATTTGTATAAATATGTGTATCGTTTGCACATATAAATTCTTGTTCGATTTCAAGCTTTAAATCGCTTTCTGGAGGGTTATACGCGCTCTGATGCGTAGATATAACCAGTTTAATGCAACGAACACTCCGGAATAGTGAAATAGGCTTAACATACCTTAAATAACCTTTACATAACTTAGATGTAAGTTTTGGAAGGTTTGGTGTGGCGAAATCAAGTTTATTCGCTTACAGGGACTAAATTTGACAAACTGCGAAAGTATGCCAATTTGAACTGTAACAGACATTCCGGAACATGACCATAAGTTAAACACACCTTAAATATCCTTTATATAGCTTAGAAATAGGCTTTGAGGGGTTCGGTGTGCTAAAATAAACTTTTGGGTCATTCAGGGACTAAAAGCGTCAAAAAGTGCACAAGTTTGCACTTTCGCGCATAACATACGTTCTGAATACATCCGGACATCCAAAAATTTATGTAAGCACTAAAATATTTTATTTTAGTGTTTGGCATAAGAAAAATCCATTCATCGCGCAATTTTGATCGTTTTTCGCGCTTATGCGCATTTCGTCGTAATTAACCGAACATCGCGATCGTACGACCAAACGAACGTTGGTGACCTACCGGATAATATTTAAATCCCACAAATATTCTGTTATGATTAAAATCTTATTTTAATCAGGTCCGTGTTGAAAAATAAATTAAAACGCCTAAAAACGTTATTTTTCAAAGTTTAAGCGCGTACCGTGTGTTTCTGCGCAACACAGTGCTTCTACTGCAAAACGCAGACAACGCAGCCAGTCCTGGAAACTGAAATTATTTCAGTAATATCTTGGCGAGTTTATTTTTATAGAGTAATAAAAATAATTTAGAACGCCATAAACCTGGATTTAAACGATAGATAAAATACCCGGTACCCAGTTAAATACACGTTTTAGCCATATGCCAGGAATATGCTAAGGTATATGCTAAGGAATATGCTTGGATTATGCTAAGGAATATGCTTGGAATATGCTAAGGAATATGCTAGGAATATGCTTGGAATATGCTAAGGAATATGCTAGGAATATGCTTGGAATATGCTAGGAATATGCTTGGAATATGCTAGAAATATTCTATATGGAATTTCCTATAAATACCCAACCCTTTCATTTGAAAAAACCCACACCTTTGAAATCTAAATTTGCTCTCTAAGTTGTTGTGTTTAACACTTCATACCTGAGAGTATTCAGATTCAAACCTTCCATTCTTGGACCCTTTGTAAGTGTTCCTTCGTTCTTTTATTCTTTTAGCGTTAAAGTCAAACTTTGTTTGACTTTCTGCATTGACCAGTTCATGGTTAATGCGAAGTTCGTTTGAACTTCATAACGTGAGCGTAATCACGATGGTTATAGTCCCTAGTGACTATACCTACTGATTACCACGTTATCTAGGCTTAGTGACGAGTCGTAGTTTCGGCCAAAATACGTGTTATTGCGTATTTTGTAACCAAACTACTCTTAGGTATCAAAACTGTTTGTTTTGATACCAAACCTGTTTTCTAAACTTAGTTAAGCATGTTCTAACATGCTTAGCTCGTCACTTTTAGTTTAGTGCTTATATAGGGTCGTAAAGGTAAGCGATCTAATCAATCGCTTATACTTTCGAACCCGACCCGTTTGGTCGATCATTAGAATCCGACCAAACACATTAGGTGACCATAGTTGTATAGGGAATAACCTTCCGAGGTTATACCTTATGGTCACATCGTTTGAGTAGTTGTATGATAGGTGGTATATATGCCTTAGGTAAATTACCAAAATGCCCTTTTAACGCCAAAATTCATTTTTAGCATATGTAACATAAATTTTGGTATCTAAACTGATTTGGTAACAATATTAGACATGTTAAGGCATATTTTACTTATCATAGGACTAGTTAGGCATTCCGAACGCGTTTCACGCGAACGACGCGTTAAAGTAGCATAAGCTACCTAAACGGGTCGTAATGGGTCGTAAGCACTTAGGTTAGGTTTCATTGTAGTATGTAGGCTTAGTTAAACCATGTTACATGAGTTCCCATACTCATTTGGTTTACGAGCCCTCATTCTATCCGATCCTCTGATTTAGGTCCGTTTATTAATGTAGATACCTATATTAGGTGCCGTTTGATATTTGTGACCTTCTAGCTTTGCTTGGTGGATATCTAAAGTCTATTGAGAAATCTCAAGTGAGTACATAGACCCCTCTTTTACTGTTTTCAAACTGTTTTGGGGTGAAACACATGTGCCTACTTGTTACTTTCATGCTTTCCATGTTTACACATCATATACTTGCTATGTTCATTAGTACATTTATAGTACATGATTTCATTGTGTTTTATGCTATGTATTCCCATTGTGTGCATACTTAGTACATTGTTTTACATTACATTTTATGCTATGTATGCCCATTGTGTGCGTACTTAGTACATTGTTTTACATTACATTTTATTCTATGTATGCCCATTGTGTGCGTACTTAGTACATTGTTTTACATTACATTTTATGCTATGTATGCCCATTGTGTGCGTACTTAGTACATTGTTTTACATTACATTTTATGCTATGTATGCCCATTGTGTGCGTACTTAGTACATTGTTTTACATTACATTTTATGATATGTATGCCCATTGTGTGCGTACTTAGTACATTGTTTTACATTACATTTTATGCTATGTATGCCCATTGTGTGCGTACTTAGTACATTGTCTTACATTACATTTTATGCTATGTATGCCCATTGTGTGCATACTTAGTACATTGTTTTACATTACATTTTCTGCTATGTATGTCCTTTGTTGCATACTTAGTACATTTGTTATTCATCACATGCTTACATTTTGATATTGATATACTCAATTCATGATTTACATTAGACATAGACATTAGACATGGTTTTCACACAAACATTTTGACATTTGATTATACATAAACATTTTACGTTGGTGGTTTGGTTTGAGTAAGTGATTTAAGTAACGAGGCGTGTGTAATATGATACAAGCATGGTGGATACGCCGCTGGTACTTTCTATATATAAGTGTTTGTATGGTATTACATATCGTAGCGTTATTTGAATCATTTCAATTTAAGACATATAACATTTTATACAAATAACATACTTTTCACAAGACATTGTTTTACAAAACAACTTATCTTATACAAACTCATTTTACTTGGTTATTCATTTAACCATACATTATTCTCTTATTTATACATATCATCTGATCTTATTGCTTTTCAAATGATTTACAAGACAAAGCAAATTACAAGGTTCATGACTAAACATTTTCTTAAACTTACAAGTCATGAATCCTATTTTCACAAAACCTATGTATCTCACAGGCATTTTTATGCTGACGTACCTATTTTCACATGTGTTTTCAGGAGTTGATGCATAGGACTTATCGAGACATACTTAGGTGGACCTGTGCCTTAGTGACTTAAAACGAGACAAGAACTAGTTAATTTATGTTATGTACTCTTTATTTCTTGTTTAAAGACAATGTAACTCGCTTGTTTGATGAATAAAACGAAACTTTAATTTCCATGGTTGTGAAACATTAATTCTGTTACAACACTCCCCGACGTTTCCGCCACGTTTCGTTGTCTCACGTGGTCGGGGTGTGATAGTGCCCTTCTTTCACCTCTCTCTATTTGCTTCTTCAGCTCTATCTCCCATTCTTGAGCAGTATTAATGATTTCAGTGAGAGTCTCGTATTTCGAGGGAGTCATAAACTCCTGATACTCTGCACTTAGCATATTATAGTAATAATACACTTTCTGTTCTTCGGACGTTACCAACTCATCACAAAATCTCAGTTTGTCGAGAAAGATCCCCGTGATCTTATCGATAGATTCACCTTTCTGTCTAAGCTGAATAAATTCTTCCTTGATTTGATTGATAACTACTTTGGGGCTGTGGTGTTTAAGGAATGGCACCTTAAACTCGTCCCATATCATCGCTCTTGCCGCTTCGCTTCCAATTTCCTTTTTCTTGTTATCCCACCAATCTTTTGTTTGACCTCTTAGCTGACCCGTACCATAAGCTACGAAGTCGCTTGTGTCGCAGTGGGTTCTCTCAAACACCCCTTCAATATCGCTTAACCAATGTTGGTATATTATCGGGTCCACCTCTCCATTATAAAGTGGTGGTTTACATGCCATGAATTCCTTGTATGAGCAGCCCTTGCGCTCTCACGATTTTTCCTTTGTTGTGTTGGTACTATCCTCCAACTTCTTGATTCTTTCTTCGACTAATGAAAGTACCGTGTTTTGAATCTTATCTATGAAACCGGATAGGCTATTTTCAATTGCCTTTCCTACTTCCTCGGCAATCACTTCTTTCATTTGCTCGGTGACTATCAGCACCGCATCATCATTACCTTTATCCGTCATCTTTGAAACTGAAATGTTTACACCAATCATTAAATATTTCATCTATAACATATACTTTATTTTCTTTGGTTTAGCCAAGTTCGCGACTTGCTTTAACCGTTCTCGTTTAGTGCACTTTCCGGGTTTGAGTGTGTTAACACGCTCTTCCCGTGCACGTCACTTCATATTTTTCTTTTACATTAATAAACCTACTAACATGATTAATGTGACAACCCGCACTTTCAGATTACCACTGTTTCCTTATTATTATTATTATTATTATTATTTTGTCTAGTCCAGTTAAACTCAATACTCATCCGCGCTAACTTTTCTCATAAATGGGAGTTATGTTTATTTTATATAAATATAACAATAATAACAACTTGTTGAACAAATTGTATACACTTGGTAGTTTAGGGGTTTATTTTATATAAATATAACAATAATAACAACTTGTTGTGTCACACCCCGACCACGTAGAACATACAAAACGTGGCGGAAATGTCGGGGAGTGTTGTAACAGAATTAATTGTTTCAAATCCATGGCAATTGAAGTTTCGTTTTATTGATTAAAAGTGTTACAATGTCTTAACAAACAAATAAATACAACATAATTAACTAGTCTTGCATCTTTTATTGTCACTAAAGCCCAAGTCTGCCTATGTGTATCTTGATCATCTTATGCAACAGCTCCTGAAAAACACATGTGAAAATAGGTACGTCAGCATAAAAATGCCTGTGAGATACATAGGTTTTGTGAAAATAGGTTTCATGACTTATGTTTGAGAAAATGTTTAGTCATAAACCTTGTAATTTGCTTTGTTTTGTAAATCATTTGAAAAACAATGAGTTCAGATGATATGTATAAATAAGTGAATAATGTATGGTTAAATAAATAACCATGTAAGATGAGTTTGTATAAGATAAGTTGTTTGTAAAACAATGTCTTGTGAAAAGTATGTTATTTGTATAAAATGTTCTATGTCTCAAACTGAAATGATTCAAATAACGCTACAATATGTAATACCATACAAACACTTATATATAGGAAGTACCAGCGGCGTATCCACCATGCTTGTATCATATTACACACGCATCGTTACTTAATCATTTAATCAAACCAAACCACCAAAGTAATGTTTAACAATAGTAGAAATGTTTATGTATGGTCAAATACGGTTCACACGGTTCGCAGATACAAACGGTTCACAGATACAAACGGTTCACAGATACAAACGGTTCACAGATATAAACGGTTCACAGATACAAACGGTTCACAGATACAAACGGTTCACATATACAAACGGTTCACAGATATAAACGGTTCACAGATACAAACGGTTCACAGATACAAACGGTTCACAGATACAAACGGTTCACAGATACAAACGGTTCACAGATATAAACGGTTCACAGATACAAACGGTTCACAGATACAAACGGTTCACAGATACAAACGGTTCACAGATACAAACGGTTCACATATACAAACGGTTCACAGATATAAACGGTTCACAGATACAAACGGTTCACAGATACAAACGGTTCACAGATACAAACGGTTCACAGATACAAACGGTTCACATATACAAACGGTTCACAGATATAAACGGTTCACATAGCCAAATAGTTATAAACGGTTCAAAATGTACTATAATGTGTTCATATACTGGATGAGCATATGCAACAAAATGTAATGTAAAACAATGTACTAAGTATGCACACAATGGACATACATAGCATAAAATTTAATGAAATCATGTACTATA